>OV651813.1:6468256-7755756 GCA_927349885.1 Psylliodes chrysocephalus
TGACTTTACCTACTATAAAAGGGGTATATTTTGTAAAAAAATGGTTAAGATTTGTTGTTAAATAGGTAATCCAGTGATCCATACATCATTGATTATAATGACATGGTGTACACATGGTGTAACGTGTAATACCTAATAAATTACTTGTACAATAAAGTATTAACAAGTAGTAAATATTGTATAAATTATTAAAACAACAGGTTATGTGCCCAGGTAGCCAAGTTATAAAAGATACTACTAAAGTTATTAAAGAATATTAAAGGTTTAAAAAGGCGAGCCACGTGAAACAAAAAATGGATTCTGAAGTCGTAAAGTTTAGTTTTTCAAAATTGGAAATTCAGAATTAAAATGATTTTGATAAAAGAAGGAAATTGGTCGGTGATTGAAGAAGCAACACCTTCGACACTAACAGAGGAATGGAAACGTAAAGACGAAAAAGCACAAGCCACCATTTCATTAAACATTGAAGACAATCAAATAATACACATTTGTAAATGTAACAATGTTAAAGAAATGTGGAACGAACTACAGAAAATTCATGAAAGAAGTAATCTCAGTAATAAGTTGTATTTACTAAGAAAACTATACCAGTCCAAACTAGAAAGTAAATCTATGTCTGACTACATTAAAGACACAATAGAATTAGTTGAAAAGTTAAGAGGTGTTGGTGAAACTATAAAGGAATTTCATATAGCAGCATTACTCTTGGGAGGTTTACCAGAAAAGTATTCTACCACTTGATGCCAGACCCGATGACGAATTAACACTTGAATATGTGAAAGGAAAATTATTGGACGAATATATGAGACAAGAAGAAAGTTCTTCAAATGACGTTGCCCTGAATATCAGTAAGTTTAAAAAGAATTTTAATATAAATAAGCAAATAAAAGAATGTACCTACTGCCATCGTAAAAATCATCTCATGAAAGATTGTTGTTTTCATCAAAATGATTTAAAGAGAAAAGAATATCAACATGCAAGACAGCTGTTGAAGAAGATGAGTCAGATTTTTGTTTTAACATTATTACAAATAAAAATACAAAACCTGTATGGTTTATAGATTCCGAAGCCACTAGTCATATGACAAATGACCTTAACTATTTTAAAAAATTTGAATATGTAAAATCAAATAAAATTACTGTTGCAAATGGTCAGCATATGAATATTGAAGCTAAAGGTGATATTTTATTTAAAGTTGAAGTGGCCGGAAAAATAAATAATTTAAAATTGAAAGATGTTCTATATATATCAGGACTAGAAAATAATTTGCTCTCTGTTTCAAAAATAACAGAAGCAGGTTTTAATATAAGTTTTGATAAAAACTATTGTTTTGTTCAAAAAGAAAATAATCTTATAATTATAGCAAAATATGAAAACGGCCTATATAAAGTTGATATTTTCAAAGAACAGGTAAATTTAATAAAAACAAGTTGTGAAAAATTAAATTCTTGTATACATATTTGGCACAGACGCCTTGGTCATAGAAATGCTGAAATGATAAAAAGCTTAGCAACAAAAAATTTAACCACAGGTATACAAATTGAAAATTGCAAAGATATAAAACAATGTATTTCATGCATTGAAGGCAAATTAACAAAAAAACAATTTCCTCAAGTGTCAATTTCCAAATCTAAAGCAATCCTAGATTTAGTGCATAGATATACTACAATTTTTCTATTGCAATCTAAAGATGAAGTTTTCAATAAATTAAAAGAATTTGTTGCTGAAATGAGAAATAATTTTGGAAAATATCCTAAAATTATCAGAACCGATAATGGAGGTGAATATACAGGAGAAGCAGTTCAAAGTTTTCTTAAAAAATGTGGTATAAAATTTCAATCCACAATACCATACTGTCCAGAACAAAATGGTATCTCGGAAAGAAAAAATAGAACATTAATGGAATCTGCTAGATGCATGTTATTAGATGCAAAATTGCCACATAAATATTGGGATGAAGCTGTCGTCACTGCCAACTATATATCAAACCGTTTACCTTCTAGAGCTAAAGATAGAACCCCACATGAGCTTTGGTTAGGTGAGAAACCTGATTTGTCTCATTTTATAACATTCGGGAGCCAAGCTTTCATATATATACCTAAAGATAAAAATCTAAATTAGAGAAGAGAGCTAAACAAGGTATAATGATAGGATATAGTGAAACTAGTAGAGCTTACAGAATATTAGATATAGAAACAAATAAAATTACTATAAGCCGTACAGTTAAGTTTAATGAATTTATAAACAACTCTTTTCAAAATATCAATAAATGCGAATCTGAAAAATGCAAACATGTAACTGATTCACAGATTATTGTAAATATAAAGGAAAAGATAAATGAAAGTAATGAAATAGATAACAAAGATTCAAAAATAGAAGAAATTACTGAAACTTTTGACAAAGATTCAAAAATAGAAGAAATTACTAAAACTTCTGACAATGAAAAAGAGGAAGAAAATATTATTGAAAGTATTGAAGAGGAACCAAACAATCCATAATAATTATTGCTGTGTTCAAATTGTTCGATTTTAAAAAATTATGTTAAAGAAGAATCGTTAAAACATTTTAAGCTCAAAGATTTAGGACCAGTAAAATATTTTTTGGGATTAAACATTGAGCATGATAAACAAAATAATATGATTAAAGTTAACCAAAAACAATATATTTTAGAACTGTTAGAAAAATTTAATTTAAATGAGGCTAAAACTGTTTTGACTCCAATTGAAGTAGGTTTAAAATTAAAACCAAATAATAATGAAAAGCCTCAGGTTCCATATCAAAATTTAATAGGGTCATTAATGAATTTAGCTGTTCATACAAGACCCGACATTTGTTATAGTATTAGTTACTTAATAAGTCAATTTAATAATTCCTTTGGTCATGAACATTTTAAACATGCTAAAAGAATTTTAAAATATTTGAAAGGAACTATGGATAAGAGTCTAATTTTCTTTAAAAATGATAAAAATATTGTTGGCTGTAGATGCTGATTTTTCTAATGATATGAATGATAGAAAATCATACTCAGGATACATTTTTATGATGTCTAATGCTGCAGTATCTTGGGAATCTAAAAAACAATCATGTGTTGCGCTTTCCAGTACAGAAGCGGAATATATAGCGATGACAGAAGCTAGTAAAGAGGCTGTTTTTATTGTAGGTCTCCTTAATGAGTTTATAGAGCAAACTGAACCTTTATTACTTTTAAATGATAGTCAAAGTGCTCAAAAACTCATAAGGAATATTATATATCATAGTAGAACTAAGCATATAGATACAAAGTATCATTATGTCAGGGAGGTCCTTGAAAAAGGCATAATTATAATTGATTTGGTACCAACTGACAAAATGATAGCTGATGTATTGACAAAAGGTATAAATAGTTTTAAGCATCAATTTTGTATTAAAAATTTTGGTATGTATTGACTAATCACTGGATTAAGGGGAAGTGATGTTAAATAGGTAATCCAGTGATCCATACATCATTGATTATAATGACATAGAATGTCAATTAGTTTTCTTAAGTAAGTAAGGTTAATATAAAACACATAGTGTAAGGTGTAATACCTAATAAAGAATTACTTGTACAATAAAGTATTAACAAGTAGTAAATATTGTATAAATTATTAAAACAACAAGATTAACACTAAATTATAAAAATGTTATTTCCCGTTACTGTAACACTAATGGTTGCTGAAATATTAACACGAATTCAAATTTGATATCATTCAGAACCATGTTTACTTGAACTTTTTTATAGAAATACCTGCTAATCTGAAACATTGTGTATGTTCATTTATGTATTTGATCAATATAAAACATGAGCCGGTCCTGTCCAATCCGGCACCGTTATGCGCATGCGCTCAGACACACTATTTGTTCCTTATGGTTTCACTTTTGATGTATTGAATTCCTTTCTATAACTGCTATTTCTATGTCGATTATCTTTTATAGAACAATGCGGGTCTCGTAACAGATCCTTGCGGTACAACGTTGTTTACATTTTCGTAACGCATTTAAACATATTAATATCTTGTTGACATGTCGTATTAGTGTATCTAATAAAATCGAAGGAAACGTTTGTCACTAAATTTAAACGTGATAAACTTTATGTAAACCGAAAATAACAATGTTTATGTTTTTCTAACATCGGTTTCCACCAACAACATACATACAACGTATGACAGCGATACATTTCGCGACTGACGCCAGGATATTTTAAAAATAATGCAACGTCAGAAACGCCACCAAAAGCAATGGTTTTATCGGTTTTTTTTAATAGGTATGACTGGTCGTGGAAAAGTTAGTATTTAGATGAAAAATTCATTTTTCCGTATAGGTTCCTTAAATGAGCTGCTGCAAAATGCAAAATACTTTTATGACTCAGGCCGAAAAAATCAAGCGGCTACGATTTCTAAACATTCTTTTTATATTTAGTTTACTTTTTAACAATACTGTTTGCTTTATTTTTTTTTCTACTGAAAAATAGTAATACATAATTCCATTACACACTAATTAAATACTATACTTTATCTACAACAACCGAAAATGAAAAAGGGATTTTTTTTAGAAATTTTCTTTGAAGTTGTTGAAAATAGAATTGACCTTCCAAATGAGGGATATTTAAGCTCCCGCCAGAAATAAAAAGCCAATTTATGCAGGAACTCGTTAAATGTTATTTATTGATATATTTAATAGTAATTTAAAATATTAATGTTGTTTGTTGTTAAAGAAAAATTATTGTTGCTAATAATGAGTATAGAATCATGATGATTATTGGCAGAAGATGATGAATCATTGGGACCAACACAATTGAAGAGCCCAGTGGATAAAGGTATTAAGTTACAAAAATGTAGTTCTAAAATAATCAATATTTTGTAAAAATTGGTGTGGGTTTTAATTTTACAAATATTGTATGTGTTTTAGAGGTTCGTAAGCATAAAGCAGCTTTCATAATATCATCTATTGTGAAAATTTAAAAAAATATATGTAATTTATATTACTTTTGATGGCTTTATTGGTACATACCACCTTCTTTTACTAATAATATTGCAACAAGTGAAGGCGACTTGTGTGAAAGAAAGCAACAAGTGTTGATAAACCTTTAATTTACTAAATAATACACACTGTATGCTAAGTAATTAAATAGATCGTCTTTGATTATTAGTTGCTGCATTTGTCTGGCCAAGAACTTCTTCATAAAACCATCGGTATTCTTCTTTTACGTACGCTAGCTGCTCTCTTAAATTTTTAATTTTCTTATCAGATAATTCTCCCGTTTTTCCTCGAACTCTTGGAAATTGGACGTTTGTTAGATTGGGCATTCTAGCTTGGTTCTTTAAAAGTGAAACTTTTTGAAACTGTGTATATGCGTCGTGGCTTTCTTTGTATAAATAAGATCCGAACTCCTCTACTCTTATCCATTTTATTCCATCTCGAAAAGGTACTTTTTCTTGCAGAAGATTTTTCTTTTTCTGCACCACTTTGAGTTGAATCTGTAGTTGATTTGTATCACGAAAAGGATTAGTCATGTCAATAACATGATTTTTTTAGAAGATTGTCTGATGATGTCATGATATTGATCGGGAACGTAGATGAAATCATGTTTTCTGAGATTTTTTTCTATCCTTCGAAAGTCCTGATAGGAATCTAAGTAGGAATGTCCAACTTTTGGAAATTTGTGTTCAATACTTAAGAATGTTCCTTTGTGTACTAAATATTAATAAAGGCATACTTTTGTTCTGTCCAGCGCATGAATCGGACCAAATGATTAAATGCTGTTTATCCCTTAGAGCAGTGGTCGCCAACCTGTCGATCGCGAGCTACCGGTAGCTCGCGGAGGCAATTCTGGTAGCTCTCACAACGATTTTAATTTAAAAAATACAAACTGCAAAAATCAGAGAAGCTTCCGAAAATTCCACAAAAAAATCTAATTGTCATAATATTAAACATAAACAGCGGCAACGTTGCGGTGAGCGATCTGCCGCTGACGCCATCAAGCTAGAATCGGCTAGAACCGACCAGCCGGACCAGCGCGAGAACGATCAGGATTGCTTTGAACGGGATAAATACGCACGGCGCGGCGGCATTGCGCTTAGTTTAAAACTGAACGCGTAACCCATAGACCTTTTATATATTGTTTATAGACAGTACACTCAATGTATAATTTTCGTAGCTGATTTCAGCGCCCTCACAGTGGTGGGGGTTTAAACTAAACGATGGCGGCAATTTTTGAATGTCTGAATAATTTTTTGGAAGCACGCTTTGAACGTGGTTATTATGTGTGCCATTAAAGTTGAGATTTGATTACAATAAGCAAACAAATCGTAACTATAATGGTTTAATCATGTTTTGGTGCTACATTTTTTTATGAAATGAAACCATTTATTATATTTATAACGATTTATTTATAAAATGTAAATTTCGGGTATTATTTTAACAAAAACTAAAAATAGCTAAAAATAAGGCAATAATAATAGGTACATGCAAAATATTAAGATAAAATAAAAAAGATTCAAGTGTTTTCATTTTTTTAGTTATATCTGGTTTTTCTTATTTCTTATATTATAGGTATCTTGTGTTAGCAAGAAGACGTATTTTACCATTAAAATAATGTAACAACCTGGAACCGGGGACACTTACACTTTACAATCATGACTGAAAGTTTATCCATTATATCAAAAATGTAATGTGGTCACATTAATCCTTCCTCCATGTGGTCACTGACCAATGTAAGCCGAAACTAATCGCGACACTGCCTATTAAATAAACTTTATGCTGTGGTATTAATTTTGTGCTTTATTTCCATTTCACTATTGACTTTCTGTTTTATTTCCATTTTATTATTTAACAATCAGTTCAAAAACAAACAAATCACTCACAACATTCATAAAAATAATAAAGAAATAAGAAATATTTGTGGTTATGTAGGTATCAAGTACACAAAGTAGGCAGTGTTGTCACGGTCAAATGGTGATAATTCTCATCACTTACCCCGAACGCCTGAAGTCACCAATAAATGCAATAGTGACGATGAAAATATTTTAAACCATGACTTTTCAGCAATAGTACATACTACTAAATGAAAAACGGCAAAAACGCTATAATCTTGCATTAATAAATTATAAATCAATTCATAAAAGTTCATTACTTAATTAAGAATACCCAAAAATCGGGTAAAATTATTGCTATTGGCAACGCTGCACAAGCGTGTCCTATAAACGGTGACGGTGGCGACCTCACGACGGCGGGGGTATGAAACTTAACACGCATTGACCTTGACGGTAAGAGTGGATACACTGTGGCGTAACCAACGTCCAGCGGTTGGGTTAGTAGAGAACAACAAAAAATAATATTATGGCAAGCAGTTGTAAGAAGGTAAAGACATACCACTTTCATTCGGAATGGGAAGAACAATACTTTTTTACAGAAGTTAAAGATAAAAATGTGTGTTTGTTATGTAATACTTCGGTCTCCGTTGCTAAAAAAGGAAATATTGAGAGACATCATAAAACTGTACATTCTAATTTTGAAAAAGCATTCCCACTACATTCTGCCGCCAGAAAGGAGAAACTTAAACAGTTAAAAAAGCAGTTAATTGGACAACAATCAATATTTTTAAGAACAGTCGACAAAAATAAGGCTGCAACTGAAGCATCGTACCGTGTGTCCCAGATAATTGCACAAAAAAAGAAACCTTATGAAGACGGGGAAATGATAAAACAGGCGTTTTTAGAAGCTGCTGATTCGTTATTTACCAACTTTAGAAATAAAGACGAGATAGTTTCAGCTATAAAATCTATGCAACTTTCTGCTAATACAGTGATGAGACGTGTACAAGTAATGAGCAATGATATTTTTTACAGTTAAGAACTGACTTAGATAACTGTGTTTATTTTTCACTTCAACTGGATGAATCAACAGATGTCGTTGACACTGCCCAGATGGCCGTGTTCGTCAGAATGGTTTTTAGTGATTTTACGATTAAAGAAGATCTTTTGAAGTTTATTCCACTGAATGGACACACTACTGGACAGGAGTTGTTTTCTCATTTAAAAAATATTATTTCTTCCGAGAAAATTCCAATATCGGAAATGGTAGGCTTGACAACTGATGGCGCTCCAGCTATGGTGGGTTGTGATAAGGGTCTGGTGGCGTTATGTCGTAAAGGTGAAACTTTTCCGCAATTTCTCTGTTACCACTGCATTATCCATCAGCAAGCATTATGTGAAAATTTCCTGAAACTAAACAACGTTATGAAACTGGTGGTCAAAATTGTGAACAAGATTAAAGCTCAAGCGTTACAAAGAAGATTATTCAAAACCTTGACCGATGAAGTTGATTGTCAATACGGGGACCTACTCCTTCACTCTGAAGTCCGATGGTTAAGTAGAGGACGGGTGCTGAAACGTTTTAATGATGTCCTATCTGGCATAGTTCAATTTTTCAAACAACGCGATGAACCGACTTCGGAACTGAAAATTCAATCTGGCTTAGAGATTTTGGTTTTCTCGTGGACATTACAGAAAAATTAAACTAACTTAATTTGCAGCTTCAGGGGAGAGACAAAGAACTAGCGGAAATCATTTCTGATATAAAAGCATTTATCAAAAAGCTGGAGTTTTAACAAAACCTAATTAACAGCGATGCCAAGCATTTTCCTATTCTTTCAGAAAAAATATCTCAAAATCCATTAGAACCCTATGACAGCAAATATCATGTAGAAATAGTTTCTACCCTAAAGAATAACTTCAAAAATCGTTTTAAGGATTTCAACGAAATGGCTTTAGTAGCGCAGTTTGTTGTTTCACCCTTTATGGAAATTGATATCCAACAGTTTGCAACTTGTGTTATGCAGAACTTTGGCGAAGACATCGCTGCAACAGAAATGGAAGTAATTGAGTTTCAAAATGATTTAGCCTTAAAATCGTTAGTCTCAAGTACCAAATGTATCTGGCCTATTGTAAGTAAAGACAAATATTCAGTTCTATGCCGTGTTGCCTTGAAAGTGAAAGCATTATTCAGTTCAACCTATTTGTGTGAATCTTCTTTTTCCAATATGAAGTTTATTAAGAACAAATATCGCAATCGACTTAAAGATGAACATTTGGATAATTGTATTCGAATGGCTGTATCAAATTATACTGCAAGCATTAAAAAAAATTATCGATGAGTCTGAGTGCCAGCCTTCTCATTGAACGTGCTTTTTTATTTTTCAATGTTTATGTTCATGATAGTTGTTATTATTAACTATTTTTAAATCTTACGTGACATGCCGTTGTGGCTGGATAAAAGTTTGTGTTTATTTTTCAAACACCTTCGTTTGGTAGGTAGGAATGTAGCTATGAACAAGTACATACTAGTAATATTAGTTATTTTGTTATTAGTTTATTATTAGTACCTTTGTATTATGTATTACCAGTTAAATAGTAAAATAAGTACATAAAATGATAAATTAACTGTGGATTATTTCATTTACGTTGCGTTACGTGGCTTCCGTGTAGGTAGCTCGCTGTTTATTCCAAAATTAACAAAGTAGCTCAACACATTGAGAGGTTGGCGACCACTGCTTTAGAAGGAGCACACATAATAGAGATTTTTTTCAACGTTGTGCTTAATATTCTAAGAAATAAACTTGAATTTTTTAATTTTGGGTTGATCATTGTTCCTCCACCTTCTAAATTTGCCTATAAAATCTGAAATAAAAGCATAATATATTTTTTAAAAACACAACTCTTTAAAACACTGGGGATTCTTTAGTATTTCATTGTAAAAACAAAGGTGATCAAAGTATCCCCACTTTTAGTATAACTTGGATCAAGCATTTTTTTATTTTTTTCTCGAAACCTATTCTTTTTTATTTTTCATATTTCGGTAATCGGTAGAGCACTAAAAACCGATATTACAGTTTTTTTTTTGTTATTTTATCTTTGCCAACAAGAAATATATTTAACTTAGAAAAAAAAATGATCAAAGTATCCCCATTCTACGGTACCTTTATAATTTATCATTGATAAGAGTTGAAACAAATATATGTGATGTAATTTCACCTTTCAAGTGTCTTTCAACAAAAATCTACAAATATCCAAAAATATAACTTAACACCTTCATCCACTGAGCTCTTCAATTATCATTATTGATATGACTTAAAATTGTAATTTCAAATTTTTGTGTTAATTCTCTTCAAAATAGTTATTTTTACTTAACAAACTCTAAATTTATTTTTTGAATTTTGTAGATTTTCGTCAGAGTTGGTATAAAAAATAAACTGTACAATTTGAGTGTTCAAACTTCGTCTTCATTGCACAAACTACTATTTCAATAGTAAATTCAGAAACACATTTCGTCAACAAATCAACGTAATTATTTTAAAATGGTCATGTACCCAGATTCATCTTAGATCTGAAACCGAGATCGATCTCCGATGAAAGAAGACGAGTATTTACATGCAGTTCTGGGTACCTGTACCCACTTGTAAGTACCTAGACGTAAATCGGACGAATACAGTTAGCCGGGCATCACGATTGCGTAATTTCTAATTAGAAAATGTAAATGGATGCATGCGAATATCTCATCCGTTACGACCAAGTATACCTTCCTACTAGAGCATTTCCGTTTTCTTTTCATTTAAATCGGACTAAGTCATGGAAATTTGACATATTTCAATATATATAATATATTTTTGAGGTTATGTATCAGTTGAATTAAACGGCTTATTTAGTAAGGCAGAAAATACGTTTTGGACTTGTACTGCACGTATAGCTTGACGGTGTAGTTTTAGAAATAGCAGATACATAATGTAATTTATTATACAACATTGTATTTGCGAGTCGGTTGATATGTTTTTGGAAAACATCCAAATGTATGCAAACATGAAAATTCATTTGTACCTATACAGGGTGGCCCAAGTTATCGTTTAAATGCAATATCTAGCTTATTTGAAAAGATAAACGAATACATATTTTTTCTACAAGCGTGCGAGAAGATGATCTGCTCGCACTCTTTCGAGTGCGAGAAGTTTATCTTCTCGCATACAAAGAAATATAAATTGAAAAAAAGCAAGGTATACTTACCGCCGAGGCCCGGGTTTGAACCTAAGATCTTTGCGTTATGAGCCCGAAACCCTAACCACTACACAAATTCAGCATATAACATCGGTTTAATATATGTATACTTAAACTGTATATTGTACCTAATGTCATTATACAGGTTAATTCTCTATTTTACTTAAAGCAACCACCATTTTTGTCTAGAGCTTTGACAAATTCATCGGCCCCAATTTTATATGTAGAGGGGGTAATAAAATTTTCTCGGGATCAACTAGGCTTTCCCGAATTACGTTTTTGAAGAAAGGCGTTAAATTTTTTCTTGGTGGCCAGTTTTTTTTTTGTCCAGTGGTCATCTCTTGCTCTACTGTCCCACTCACATAGGAAACATGGGTATTTTGTATATCCGGATTGTTGATCTAAAAGCAACCCTACAATTTTAAGGTCACCACATAGAATCCAGTTATGTTGTCTGCAGTTTATTCTTAAAAGCAATACGTCAAGATTTTCGTAATTTTCTTTTAGCTGAGTAGAATGACCAACAGGAACAGATGCATATACATTGCCATTATGAAGTAGAACTGCTTTAAGACTTCTCTTTAAAGAGTCTATAAAAAGTCTCCACTCGGCAGGATTGTATTCAGGAGCAACTAGGTAAATAACCAAGTCAGATACATTTTGACAATATACAAGTAAACCAGATGCGGCAAAGTAATTGACAAATTCAGCCTCACGATTTCTATACCAATAAAATGTAGTACCTGGAGCAAGTCATTTTTTTTCTTTAAGCCTTGATCCTAAAATCTTTTTTGGAAGTCCCAAATCCCTGATTAAGTCATTCAGTTCTACTTGAGAAAATAGCTGCGGTTCACGGTTTCCTGAGGTAGATGGCTCAAAAATGTCAATTTCCGAATCTGTTGAAGATTCTGATTTGATAGACTGTAATACTTTAGGTGGAACAGGTACAGATATATCAGCGTCATGTGAAACTGGTCTTATTGCAGAGGAAAGATTAGGTTAGTTAATATACTTTACAGATTTTGTGTTAAGACAAAAATAGCAGTCGTTAATGTGATTTTTAGGTTCTCTCTAGACCATTGGTATTCCAAACGGTAGGGCTTTTCTTGTTCCTTTAAACCAATGCCTCAAGGCTTCTTCGCAAATCTTGCAGATAACATTGTAACCTGCGCCTCGACTAAAGGTGGTAGCAGGCTAAGGTTACACAACGAGGGGGTGAAAATAAATGAAATAAAAACTTGAATAAACTGTGGTTTAATAAAACCCGAATTGGTGGTGATTATATATATATTATGGTTGACGCTAGCTGAGAATATGCTTAAAACAAAAAAAGAAGTGTTCACAAAAGTAAAAGTTATCTAGGGGGGCCAAGAGTATACTTTTGGTTTACAATGGTTTATAATTTCGCTTTATTATTGATCCGCTAGTGGCACGAGTTAAGCTCTGCTAAAATATCACTTAATGTTTATAGGTCACAAGCTTCATGCAATGCAGGTAGCAAGCTAACGAAGCAATTGGGTGCAGGTAGACTGTCTCAAAAGTAAAGTATGGTTAGTTCTTGCTTGCTATGCTGATGATGGTTTTCCAGAGTGGGGCTTCTCGGTGACCGATGGGCCAGTGGGTACTCCTGTTGGGGCTTACCGCATTTGTATGACATGCATCTCAAGCATGGGAATACAGGCTAAGTTGTCCAAGCCAATAGTAGAATGTAGATGAAATTATCAAAAGGGGAAGTTAAAGATGAAGTTAAAGATGAAGTTGAAGCACAGTAGAATTGAAGTAGCAAAGTAAATGTAAAGTAAATGGCCTGAAATAGGAAAAGGTTATGAGAGGCAATGGTCATCATGCAGAGTTAGTTACACTTACCGTTGATGAAAGGTGGCCAAAAAGTGAGTATATAAGTGTGTTAGGAAAAGAATATCCGCTACAAGCGCCTTTTCTTAATCAACAAGAAATGTTTCCTAATGCACAGTTTTGATTCTAAGCAAAATCCGAAATAACTTCGTGAGAGCACTTCTCAAGTGTTCTTGGAGAGCTCTAGAAACAAAATGGGCAAAAATGGCTTAATCAAAGTTCAAAGTCCAAAACTTGGTACCTCAAAGATTGGTCTCTTACTATAAGACATGTAAAACTCTGCTGATGACTCAAGGATTGAATAATTCACTGGCTAGGTGGAGGTAGAATAGGGACCAGGGAAGTTTAGTAGAAGAAGAACCAGTTGAAAAAGGTAAACAAAACAAAATGGGGTAGATAAATGTTAGAAAAATATATTGTAATCATTATAAAAGTTAATTTTGTGCTGATAATCAATAAAAGGGGTAAGAACAAGGAAGTTTTTGGTATTTTCTAGAGGATTTTTAATAGTAAGATTAATTTTTAATACCGAACAAATAATTGGTCATTATTTCGTTGCTGGACTTATTTAAAAAAGCTAATTGAGTACTTTGATTCAATATTTATAAACAAAATATGGTTAATTTATATTTTTGAAAATCTAAACCGTAACAACATGTGCCGCCCAAGGTTTATCTTGATCTTCAAGTCTAACTTTAAAATATGCAAAATATGCATTTTTTACGAAATCAGTAATGTTTCTTTTAAACCTCTTCACTATAAAGTGTCCACAAATATAACAAAAGTCATCAGGCCTATTTTTACAACACCTACTAGACATTTTTTTAATAGAAAGTGCACAACGAAACACCGATAGAATTCGATAGACAACGCCTATCTCAATACCACGGGGATATTAAATATATCGCCACAGCTTAACAATACAGCTAAAACACTCTCTTGGCGGCAACGGTTTGCGTCGATTTCGTCGCGCATCGCTTAAGCTCCGCCTTCGAAGGGAAAAGACGGTTTTGGTGTTCAGAAGCGTACTTAGGTAAGGTGTTGAGTCGTTCGTATAATTTCGTTGATTGTATAATTTCGTGGAGCCTATAATTTCGTTGATTGTATAATTTCGTGGAGCCTATAATTTTGTTGATTTTGTTTGAGTTAAAGGTACTGTTATTATTTTGGTGACTCTTTAGCTATGAGTAGAATGAGTGAAAAAAAAAGACATCATTCTGTTTGTGCAGTCAAAAGCTGTTTTAATAAGGGTTATACCTACAAGAAAACATTCTTTAGTTTTCCCAAGGACCCAAACCGATAAGTACCACATTATAAGAAATTTTCATTGTTAAAAATATAATTTATACAGGGTATCCCATTAGTGCGTTGTTGTTCATTATTTTGTTGTAGACACGCAAGAAAGTTTTAAATAAAAGTTATATGGATTTGAAAAATACCTACATATTTTAAAAATGTCTTCGGATATACAGGGTGTCACGTTTTTGCCTGGCAAATTAAAATGTATGTTTTTTAAATGGAACACCTTGTATTTTATTTTATGAAAATTATTAACACCCTAAATTATTGTAAAGACGAATTGATACAGAAAAATTTTATCAGATATGTGTGTGGTTACCTTTTAATAAAAGCCTTGCGGATCCACTCCTCTGCGATACCTGTCTTAAATATAACAAAGATCACGTTGAATTAGATGATTTTTCTTTTTATTGCTTTTTAAAGGCATATGATAACGCCAATCCAGATATATTTGGAAATCTGCAACTGTCAAATGATGAATTTGTAGAACTAATATTCAATATTGAAAAGATATTTCAAAATAATTTTGAAGAATTGGCTACAAAAAATAAAATTTGTACCACACTTTTAGAATTAATTAACCCAATACCCTTTAGTCATCCATGCTAACGTTTTCCAAAAGAATAACTTATTTTATTGTATGTTTAATCTCAATAACTAAAAAATATTCTGACAATTAGTTTGACAGAATTGTCATTTATTTAAAATTTTAAAAATAATAGCAGTCGGTTGATCAAAATATGAACGGTGATTGGCGAATTTATTTTTTTTTTGCAGTGTTCTCACTACCTAGAATGGATATGAAATATATTCGTTCAATTGAAGGCAATAGCATACTTTTTCGTTTTGTAATCTGTGCATGGATATTAGCCAATCTATGCACATACTACAAAACGAAAAAGTATGTTATTGCGTTCAACTACGAATATATTTCATATCCATTTTAGGTAGTGAGAACACTTTAACAAAATTAAATCTACAAATCACAGTTCATATTTTGGTCACCCAACTCCTATTATTTAATTTTTTTTAAATAAGTGACAATTCTGTTAAACTAATTGTCAATATATATTTTAGTTATTGATATTAAATATACATTAAAATTTTTGTGTAGACTCGATAAATAATAGCATTTTTGTTTTTATTGTGTCCACATTTAAAAAAAAAATAAATTTTAATCAAACTACATGATACTAATTTAATTACGAGTATTAAAACTAAAGTCCTGAAAGTTTCGGTGAAGATGAGGACAGAGCATCTGCCTTCCACGCGAAAAGCCCGGGATCGAATCTAGGCCGAGGACTAATTAATTTTTCATGTTAATTTTATTTTATAAATTAGTCAACTTCGTAAATTATTTTAAAATTAGTTATTTTGTCTAAATAACCTAAAATAATTTTTTAAATTTGTAGATTTTCATTAGTGGGTCGTAGAAAAAATATACTGACCATATCGAGTGGATTGTTCATATCACAATCAGACGATTGAGTACTCCGCATACGACGTCGTGCTCAAACTTCGTCTTTGTGTGATATTGCTATCATATCCACCCTTGTTGAACAAACTATAATTTATTTGTTTTCTTGGTTTAAACCAAAACTTAAGTTTTACATCAGAAATAGGAACTAAATTAATTTACTTTTCAAGTTTTCTTGTAAAAATCGATATTACTTTCTCCAAGTACAAATTTAGTACCTACCTAAAATAAGTACTAATTATGTAATATCGTGTAATATTGTAATTCAAATTTCACATTACTATAAAGTTTCAAAATTCCCTACTTCGCTATGGTCAGATAAAAATTGAATATATTATATTAATAAAAACTGTCAAAGTATTACTTCTACAAATCTGTATTTCAATTAATAAGAATACATCTAAATATAACCAATATTGTTAAAATAAAAGCACAAATTCTTTATAATTCCAAAATACCATAGAGTTCCCAGACCTCAGTCGAAGCATTCGTTTATCTAGGTATAAACCCTTTGCGCGAAGAGTAACACTTGCCAGAGACACGGGGTACCACTTGATTTGCATCCACGAGCGTGACACAATTCTTTAACAATTGAAGCCCTTGGTGTAAAAAGGATCCAAGCCACAATTTGTCGTGATGTGACTGTTTTAACTCAAAACATTTGTTAACGAGGATTTTACTAGCCACATACAAATTATTTTACCTCTAATCCGAAAGATGTGCTATTTTTCGTAATATTTATATTTAAATAATGTTTCTAATTATATTTGACAGATTTAAAACAAATTAAAAATTTAATTTCCCAAAACTTACTTAATATGGCATGTAACCAACCTTATTACGCCAAGGTTTTCAATTTTTTCAATAATAAAAAAATTGTTTAATCCGGGCCCGACTTTTCCCTCGAATCTAACAGAGAGCACCATTCCGTCTTGCTTGGTTCTCGACCGCCAGATCAAAGACGCCGACACGGAGTTGTGGAGCTGTATATTATATAAGCTGTGATATCGCCCTCTTTCCTGAATAAATCGAGTCTCGGGTAATCCCCAACAATATTTTAGTAAGTACTGGTAAATCCCCCTACAAATGCGCAAATTAAAACGAGGTTTTAATGCGTCTCAACGTTTTGAACAAAAATAAGGAATTCAAATTAATTTGTTTTTGATCTTTAGGGATAATACCCTTGATACTAGTTTATAAAAAAAGTTTACATGATAGAATAAAAAGGGGGTTATTTTAGCTATATAGAAGTTGTAAATAGGTAAAAAAAAAATGGCTAGATCACAAAATTTTCGCGGGCCTGTGTAATCTAAATAAAATTTTGAAATTTATTTTTTTTTATTAGTTTTTAACAAGAGTACATGATTTAAAATATACAAATAAATTTTTAGACAGTGGCGTAAAATTTAGAAGCAATGAAAATATGGCTACAAAATCGTTTTTTTTTTTTAAATGTGCTTTGTTGATATATTAAAAATGCTCCTAAAAAAATATTAAAAATAAGCTTGGAAACTTGGAATTACTTTTATGTCAATTTTAGTACATGATAAAGATTGTTTTTAATTTTTTACTATTAATTTATTATGTCTTTTTGGAATTTAGATAGTTTGCTTATTTGTTTAAGATGTATAGGGATTAGATTGTGAAATTTGGGACCAAAGTAGAAGAATGTTTGAGTCAAAGATTTTATAAAAAGTTGAGTAGAGAAGTCGATATTTTTGTAGTGTACCTACAGGAAGTCAATCGAGTTTGTTTATATTAAACTTTATCAGAGCTGTTGTATAATTTTTGTAGGTATTGTATTTAAAAGTTAGTACTAGTGTAAGTATTTTAATTTATTAACAAACTTACCACGTTCAATACAAAATATAAAACGAAATTATTAATAGAAACTGAAATTATTTTCCGTCATTAATCAATATTTTTGATTTTAAATTTGACTAGGATTTAATGGTATATAGACAGGTTTTTGGAGGCGACAAATTAAAAAAAAAAAAAAACAAACCGATGCCTACTTTGATGACAAGCCGCGCATTTTTTTGGCAGTTCACAAATTACTGGCATACTTCAAAGCGAGGTACGCCTTTCAATAATTGACAGTTTAAATTTAGACGGTTGTCTGTTATGCAAATTCGAGAATATTATTTTTGGCCGATTCTGGTTTATTTATAAGTCCCGGATATTTTAAATGAAAATATTTGAAAAGCGCACACACATACATGTCTGTAAACGATTAAAAAGAGGAACCGATTTTCGTCGATTGAGGTTATTTTAGATTTTGATGCTCCTTTCTAGAAGCACGTGAAGTTCATTTACGAACGGCCAGAGTCGGAATCAGCCCAGCGGAGTACCCGAGAAATCAGTCTAATAGAAAGATTGAGAGATATTTTGTAATAAAAATTAAACTATTTTTACAATAATTATTTCTATTGTCAACGGAATAATATAAAAAAACTAAGAGCAAATAGGGACCGTGCGTGAAATATAGAGGCAGCACTACTGCCGAAGTTAGCCCTCTCTAGTGTTCAATTTTAGAATTAAATGGGGTAAACATTGCAAGTAAAAAATAAAGGATATTTTTCCATTACGGTCCATTTAAAAAAAATCATGTATGAACAAATATTATAGAGATCGATATCGCAAACAACTTTTATTTCAACAATTTTCATAAAAATCAGAATTTTGCACATTTTGTCAAATTTCTCGAATACGGACCATTTCAGGAAATTTTTACATGAAACAAAAATTATAGATAATAATATTAGAAGTAACTTTTATTTGAACAATTTTCTTCTCCAAACATAAATAACAGATATATTCCATAAAATATAAAAACGGCTTCCCATAAAGTACCCCCCAGATGTTCCGACTTTATCCAAAATCTAATCATTTCACGACAGGCCGAAATAACACTTAAGTTTAAAATTTAATGTTTTTTTCTTTGTCCGTTTTTGAGTTTTCTTTAAATTTCGAAATTTACACATTTTCTCAAATATCTCGAATACGGTCCATTTTAGAGAAATTATTTATGGGACAAAAATTATAGAGAATTATATTACAAACAACTTTTGTTTGAACAATTTTTATAAAAAAAAATATTTTTTTACATTTTGTCAAATTTCTCGAATACGGACCATTTTAGGAAAATTTTGTAAATAACAAAAATTGTAGATAATAAAATAAGAAGTAACTTCTATTTAAAAAATTTTCTTCCCCAAACGTAAATAACAGATATATTCCATAAAATATACAAATGACCACCCATAAAGTACCCCCCAGATGTTCCGACTCTGCCCAAAATCTAATCAGCTCATTAGACGCTGGAATAAAGCTTAAGTTTGAAATTTGGTGTTTTTCCGTGTATCGGTTCATGAGTTATGCGTTATACAGACACACACACACACACAGACACACACACACACACACACACACACACACACACACACACACACACAGACACACACACAGACATCATCGCGAAAATAGTCAAAACGGATTCAGGGGACCTCAAAACGTAAAAATCCGTCGAAAACTCGAGGTCGAAAAAAATCATGATTCCTATACTTTCCTTATATCTGTATACAGATAGGAAAGTAAAAACGCTATTCCGAACATTATAATAGCTATACAAAAAACAAAAATAATTCTACTTACTCAAATCATATTTTAGCTGAAAATCATTCTTTTACAGACAACTTTGAAATTTTACATGTAGAAAATAAGAGCCTTAAATTAAACCATTTAGAAACACTTGAAATAAATAGATTTAAAAATTCAGATAACTTACTAAATGATCAATTAGATATTAATAATTCACCCTTATTAAATCTCTTTCCCAGTTTTCTGTGAGATAATCCCGGTAATGGCCTATCTTATTGTTATTTGATGGATATTATAATTACCTAAATACCCTTATTTACTTTAAATAGTTAGTTTATTATGTTATTGATGTTTTCTTAAGTACTTTGTTTTGTTAAATTATTTCGTATATATATTGGATACCGAATTGTAAATAGTCACATTTGAAAAAGAAGTTGTACTTCGAAACATATGTCATGTTAGTGTTTTTTTTTTTAATTTTTTATTTTTAAAATAAGTGTGAAAATCTACCAAATTTGGTTTTACTCTTTCAAAAAAAAAATATTTTTTTGAATTTAAGTTCAAGTTCTTTACGCTTTTTTTTTATGAACTCTTTCCATTTAAGTCTTACAATCTAGCATAGGCGCCGGAACTCAAAAATAGCTTTGGGTGCTCGGCCTCCATGGGAGAAATCTGGCTATCATCCCCCCACCTTCCACAACCACCACCCCCCACCTTTCACACCTCACTTAAAGGTATCACCTGTTTGTAAAAGCACTTAAAAAGCTATTTTTAAGCGCTGATTTTATGAAAGTTTTCTTTAAAAAAAGGTATTGTCAAATGTCCAATTGCTGGATAGGCTGGAGACTCCCACTTAAATCGGGATATCTGACAACCCTATATGCTCGCTGGTATTCAGTGGTGCTGCGGTGTTAGAGTACCAATGAAATAAGTAGAAACACAATATAAAACATTTATTAACTATCATAAATTTAAAAGGAGATTTTTGATTATTTATTAATACACATATAATGGAATATTTTATATATACAGGGAAGTCGTTTGAAAACAACAGAGCTAATTTTGGGTACTCCAGGTCATTTACGAAAAAATGCTTGGACCCGTTAATTTCTGATTTTAGGGGGAAACATTTGTTTGCTAGTTTCACCCCCTGAACGGAAACCCTCTAGCGGGGATGAAACTTACCCCTAAAATCTTAAATGGAAAAAGAGGTCGAATAATAGCTTATTTTGAAGTTACTTTTACATAGATTAAAATCCCCAAGTTTAAAAACGCTACTGTCTTCCTAGCCATGATCTTTTAACGATTTTTATTTTCTGTAAAAGCTTACCAGTTACTCGAGTAAATGCTGGAAATGCTGACACTGGGCCTCCATGCAATAACAGAGGTTTTGTTCAAAACACTGTCGGACATTTTGAAGCATCTGTGGGGTGATTTGATGACATTCATCAATTATCCGTTGTCGCAGATTTTTCAGTGATGTTGGGTGGGTGACATAAATTTTAGTTTTCAAGTTGCCCGATAAAAAATCTAACGGGCTTAGATCCGGAGACCGTGGAGGCCACTCAAAACTTCCTCTTCTTTCGATTCATTGACCTGGACACTTTTGATCCAAATACTGACAAACAGTGGCGCACCGTCTTGCTGGACTATTAAGTTGTTTGCTATGTACTGATCGTCATTTTCAATCAATTCTAGTAATGCTGGATAAATGGCGTTTTCTAATATGTCCATATACATTCCTGCCGTTAAAGTTCCAGGTAAAAAAAGGCGCCAATTATACGGTTACCAAAAATGCCATCCCAAACATTATTAGTTTTTTCGGATGTGTCCTAGGCACTTCCTGAAATATTCTTAGATTTGAATCGGACCTATAACGACAGTTGTGATGATTTACCGTACTTTAGAAAAAAGTGCATTCGTCTTAAAACACACATGCCCGTTCAGTTATAATTTCACAAAATTGTAATCGCCTATCAAAATCGTCTTCGTTAAGTTCTGTTATCAGATGTATTTTGCAGGAATGAAACTTGTGTTTTCTCAATATCTTCTGAATGTTTCTTCTCTTAATACCAGATGTTATCGCCAACTGTCTTGTACTCTCAATGTGTATTCTAGAACAACATACCCTTAAATTGCCACCTCTGTAGCTTCATTTACTACGGCATTTTCCATTTCACGTTATTTGTTAGCTACTGACCTCGTTTCTCAAAATTTTTTGACTAATACCAAAATATACTTTCGATTGTAGGCGATCTTTAAATTTAAGGAATGCTCGCCCTGTATATGGCGCTAATTGCCGATAGCAATAAAAGTTGTGTAATGTTCTAAGTATTGTAAACGGCTGAATCACCGAATGATACTTTTGAGGTTTTTGTTAGAGAATGATTTGTGTTGATTATAAACCGTTGTTTCGATCAAACCTGCGTTTTATTTTAGTATATTTATTTCAATGGAATATTTATTACAAATTATTACAGTCGATTAAACGATTTTGATGTTGTTTGTTGAATAGTTGGGCAGTTCTATTAGCACATTCATTGTTCGCAAAAAAAGTGAAATTATTTGCACCTTCTCAGCAATTGAGTAAACCATTATCACTGATATTCCACTTTTATGACAAATCTACAGCGAAATAAAATAAACCTTACTATTTAACGGCGTCCAAAGAATGTCATCTAATAACAATAATTGATAGCCACCGAAGTAAAATGAGAATTGTTACAAAGAATTCTTTTTTTTTTAATAACAATGTAAAAATTATGTTAAACCTGTTTTGTACTTTTGGTGAACCACTGTATGGGCTACATAGATATAAAACTTGGAGGTTATTATCTGGGTAAAAATACCTTCTAAATATAATATCATTTGACGCATCTTTCCATTTAAGATTTTACTGGTGAGTCTCACCTCCGATAGAGGGTTCCTGCTCAGGGGGTGCAACTGGCAAAAGTTTCCCCCTAAAATCAAAAATTGACGGGTCCGAACGTTTTCTAGTATCTAGATGACCTGGTTTCTCGCCAGCACTACCAGTGAGCTGTTTTTGACTCTAAATAAACGTTTTCTTCTAACTATGCTTGATCGGGAGCAACTTTCAAATGATATCCCTTCTCCCCTCAAGCATTTGCTCAATAGCATATGTACAGAACTCTTGTCTTGACAATTGTAGACCGTTATTAGTCGTTCTTTTTTGACGTCATAGGGTTTTGTACACCAAGAATAATAAACCCTTAAGTCCAAGTTCAACGCGCTGTCTATAACAAGTCACAAGAACTTTTTTATCACAAAAAAATACAGCTCCGAACGATACTTTATCGAGGCATTCTGTCGCTATACCAACGACAGCTTCTTCGTTTCACTTATTGGCACTTTTTGTCCACGTTGTGCTATGGGTGCTCCGCACCCAGTTTAAAACTGCTCTGGGTGCTTGCGCACCCTGAGCCCCGAGGAATCGGCGCCTATGCAATCTAGGTTCATCCCTAGGTATTTGGCCGAATCGTGATGCGAAATAATGTCATTATTTATTTGGAGTGAGGGTAGCCATATGTGAGTAGTAGGGATTAAGTGTAAGGGTTAAAGAAAAGGTCCTTTATTTCTCACAAGTCAATTTAATTGGCGACCGGTTTCGAAGCTGCCACTTCATCATCAGGCACACCTTATTCAAATTCTCCCACGTGGTTGTCATACGCCAAAATTTGACTTTTCTTTTTTTGACATTCGTACTTGTCAACTTAGTTTCCGTTTCCTGTAACAGTAATTTTTCTTTTGATTATCTGCTTCAAATTTCCCTTTTACATATGAATTTTCATATTTTCTTGTTCAGTGTTCTAATTTTCTTGTTAGTATTTTTTGCTTTCTCATTTCCCAGTTCAATATTTTTATTTTCAATAAATTCTGTCACCGCCCCCTATACTCACTTTCAGTAAATAACACCTTTGTTAGTACACTATTTATCCACTAAATTTATAATTTACTACATTGATTCGTTAAAAAATCTAGATAGATGTCTTGAGTCTGATAATTTTTACTTTTTACTTTTATTAATTGACGTTATATCCTTAAAAAAAATTTAAACTGTTTGTGCTTGTAAAAACTATTTTGTGTTGTTTAGTTAATAATAGTCTTACATGTGTTTTAATTAATTTATTCAAACAGACATCTCGCGGTTTAACCTAACCTACAATATTTTTAAAAAATACTATTGTATTACATATGACTTTTTTAACTTGTTTTGTTAAACTTTATGTAGCGCTTCCTTTATGGAAATAGTCAAGGTGAGTCAAGGTTATTGTTTAACTTCTTTTGTGTTTTTTCTGTTATTTTGTATATGTTAAAGTCCGTTCATGCTTTTATAATTGTTTTTTTATTACAACTGACTCCTTGACATTCCATTTCGGTGTGCCTGATGATGAAGTGACAGCTTCGAAACCGGTCGCCAATTAAATTGACTTGTGAGAAATAAAGAACCTTCCCAAATAGTTTTCCGATTTGCTAGGGTCGGTTTGGCATCTCTTTGAATAATATTATCACTTAGAGTAAGGATTACTGCAGAATGGTCTGAATCCATATCACAGTTTTCTTCTACTTGTGAATAGTTTGGTGAAATTTTCCTCAGAATAACGAAATCCAAAAGGTCTGGAATCTTATTTGGGTCGGTGGGCCAATAGGTTGGTTTTTCAGAAGATTGATATGTAGTTCTGATGCAGCTCGGTGCAATTCTTTTCCTTTGACTGTGGTTAATCTTGAACCCCAGTTTGTGTGTTTGGAGTTGAAATCTCCACCGATTATAAATTTGTTACCTAGTTTTTTGAGTACATTGAGATAATTTTCTTTTTTCTGGTTGTATCTTGGTGGGCAATAGATTGCAGCTATTGTAATTTTGCCCTCTTAATGTTAATGGTGCTAATGGTTACCTAGTAGTTCTGATAATGTTTTATACAGATGTCCCAAATTGTACGGATCCAATTAAAACAGTTTAAAGATTTCATAATTGTAAGCCAAAAAGTAAACATTTATTGGTAATTCTTTTGTGCATATCTTGAAAAACTGAAGATCTGTGATATTTAATGTAATAATTACTCAGGTCTATGTATTCGATTATGGTTATACTTTCTTACTCATGAAGGTAGAAGCCAATTAAAAAAAAAAAACTCTAATTTGAAACCACAAAAATCAACTTTTTGACAAAGACTCCGACTTTACTAAATAAAAATCGCGAATGAATTCGCAATGAATAAATAATCCTTTGAAATGTGTGTTAAGTAAGCAGAAGAAGTCGCCGATGATTCATTGGGTGAAAATTTCAATAAAGCATGAAGGAATAATAGTCAGAATCAGTCTGGCGCGATGGCAACACTGATGACACTTACATAATCGCTGTTAAAGGCGTCTGCACGAAGGACGCGCGACATTGCCAGCTGAAAATCTACTAAATCAGCAATAATTATTAAACATTTCGAAAATAATTTTTGCAGTAGCAGGGCCCGCTTCAAGGCCGGACAACCCGGACATTTCTCCGGGGCGGCATATCTTAGGGGCAGCATTTGTTCACTGTAAGAATGTGACAAAATATTATAAATATTTTTATTTGTAAAAACATTTCTTATCACTCTTTTTATAAGAAAGAAAAAATACTTGTTTTTCATATATATAGTTGTAAAAAAATAGATAATTACGAAAAAAATAGTTATTCAATAATAATTATTAAATAAGGAACACGGGTGTTATTTACACTACCACTACCTAATATAACCGCGCATCGCATATATACCATATCAAGTAGGGTGCCGCATAAATTTGTCTAAATTAGGAATAGACAAGAAATGACTTGTTTATTGCCTTCAATTATAAAAGGGCTGTCTTATTACAGGGTGGCACAAAATTGATCGAAAAACATTTGATCGAAAAACATTTGATCGAATTGGAAATTTGATCGAAAAACATTTTATCGAATGGCATTTGATCGAAAATACATTTAATCGAATAACATTTGATCGAAGGTATATTTTATCGAATAGCATTTTATCGATAAGATAGATCGAGCCGTCGCGGTTTGCCTCGCAAAAAAATAACTGATTTACCTAACCTGTGTGGCCTAAAGCAATATAATTTTAACTGATTGCTCTCGCACAAGTTAGGTAATTTGGTTAAGTTTTTTTTATAAAAAAACTTAACTAACCTACCTCACCTGTGCGGTCAGAACTCATCGCGGTTTGCCTCACAAAATAAAATATAAAAAAATCAGAAAAATAAAAAAACTAGACTAATTTACCTAACCTCCGCTATTTAAATTTAACTGATTGCTTTCGCATAAGTTAGGTAAGTTATTTAATTTTTGTTATTATAAAAAATTTAATTAATTTACCTAACCTGTGCGGCCTGAAGCCATCGCGGTTTGCCTTGCAAAAAAAAAATTTAGAAAAATAAGAAAAATAAAAACAAAAAATTTACCTAACCTGTGCGGCCTGGAGCCTTCGAGGGTTGCTTCGTAAAAAAATATACAAAAAGGGAATAATAAAAAACTTAACTAATTTACCTAACATCTGCGACCTGGAGCAATTTAACTGATTGATCTGACACAGGCTAGGTAATTTAGTAAGTTAATTTATTTAAGTTTATAAAAAAAACATTTATACGATGTTAATTTTTAAACATCACAATAATATCGCATACAGGTCAGCACAGTAATGTGTACAAGTTACACATCTTTAGGACCTAAAAGTTCGTCCCGCGTTCATAGATGGAGATACTAATGATCGCTTGCTACTGACGTAACCGGTAGTACTGTATATTATGGAGCAGTCTGTTACCCAGTATTAAATATTTCATCAGAGATCTTACTTTTACCTTTGATATTAATTTTCTGGGATTAGAAATTAGAAGTTAACTTGTCTTCTAAGCTTTTAACTTCTAGTTTATTTATTTTTATTCTGTTTCATATAGATGAAAAAATATAAAATATTTATATAACATGATCCATTAAAATTTAAAAGATAAAGATAAAAATAAAAAGGTATAAACTGTATCGTATTTGGAACGTCACATTTGGTTTATTAATAGGATTTTATTTTATGGGCTTTTATAATAACATCTACAAGAAGTAAAAAGACTTTCTTGGATATAACAGAAATGTCACATCTGGTTTGTTAAAAAGACATCATTTTTGGAAACTTCCAATAACGTTGAATAACATAACAAGGTATAGTTCTTTCATTATCAATTGCAGATCATAAAAACGCGTTCGGAACCTTTACCGACAATTTTGTTTGATCTGCCATAGGCGTAGATACCTACCTCATTTTATAAATTTATTTTATTAATACTTTTAATATATATCATATGCAAGAAAGTATTCGTTAAAAGGAAATCGAATAATTATAAATTGGACGTTATTATACACCCTTATTTAGACAGATGCACTTAATTGTAATCTTACTTGAACTTAAAAAAAAATCATTATAGCTCGTTAACTTGCTACAACTGAATATTAAATTATAAAACGTAAAAAAGCGAGTAAAGTGTACCTGCCTGTAAGGGCGTTTGGTTTAAACAGGGTACCAGACGTGAACTGAATCCTTTTTGTACCCCATTCGTTCTTTTTCTGGAAAACGAAATTTCAAAGAAAAAACCATAAAAGAAAATAAATTTTTTGCAAATAAAACAAAAGAAAAAAACAATTCAATTCTAAAGTATCTTTATAAATAATCATGGCAGTCTGAATCCTCTGAACTAGAGTCATCATTTGGTTGAATTATGATGGGTTGTAAAGAGGGTAATACTACATACTCATCTTCTTCTTTGAAAACATGTTCAACACAGTTTTTCCAAAGCTCTTGGCGGTCTGCGGCTAGAACTTTCTTTACGAGTTCTACAACTTCTTTACTCAGTTCTGGAGACTGATTACATTTTCGTAATTCTGATTTTAAGTTTGCCAATATTAACTCTATAGAGTTAAATATGCAATAGTAAGGATGTAGTCTGAGAAAAGTTTGCACAGCTTGTCAATATAATACATTTTTTCTAACTTTATACCTTTAATAACAGTAAGCAATTCTTTGTTTGTTGGTCCTTTTTTACTATCACTGGCAGGAATAGGAATATTTTTTTCAGACATAAAATTTGAGCTTTTTTACTGCTACTATTTGGTATTTTAAGGAGTTGCCGCGAGTGGTAGGATGCGTTGTTCATAACGATTACTGACTGTGGTAGAATGTAAGGTAAAAGCTGTTCATTAAACCGTTTTTCAAATAATTCTGCTGTCATATCTTCATGATAATCAGCTGCACAGTTTTTAATTTGTTTAGCAGATAATAATAAAGCATAAGGCACGAAACCGTCTTTGCTTCCAGCGTGTACTATTATAATGCGTTTCCCTTTAGAACATGGCCCATTCAAACAGCAATTTTTACTACTGCCAACCCAACCGAAATTTACTACATCGTGACTGTCTAACCATGTTTCATCTAGATAAATTATGTGTCTACTAGAACTTCTGTAGCCTTTTATCTGACGCAAATAATCTTGTCGCCATTGAACTATCCTTGACGATTCGGTGATTGCCATCTGTTTATTCAATTTTTTGTGTTTAAAACCACATGCTGACAAAACTTGACGCAATGTTTTCAAACTGGTATAAGTGTATCCTGGAAAATCTGCCACCTTTTGCTGTATTACTTCCAATGTCGGAACCCTGTTCTCCTTATATAAACTATAAATTGTCCTTCGTATAAAATCTTGGGTAGCTCTGTCAACTGATTTCAGTTTTTCTTTACATGTTTTTCGGTTTTATGAATAATCCACAGCAACCCCTTTCGTGACTACTGGATAAACGGAAAATTTATTTACTTTAGTTAATTCAGCAATGATTATTATGAACGCATTATCAGACTGCTGAATATTTTCCTTTTTTAAACATTCGAATATATTTAAAATAACTTGTTGTGTTTTTATATCTAAATCCTTATCGTTAAAGTCATACCTATCTTTAATCTCACTACACTGTGCAATTTCATTTTCTTCATTCGCCCATGGTCTAAAGAACGCCATATTTATATTTATTAAAAGAAATTTAAATTAAACCAACCACACATACAAAATACACCGCACGACATTACTCCACTGATGTCGCAGACTGTCTTCCAGGAATATTTTCGAACACCTTCGGCCAATACAGTGCATTTAAGTTTACAATTCGATGTTTTCATTGGTAAACAACTGATGGCTCGTTTAATATTTACCGCTTTGTATAAGGGGAGTAAACATTATTTTTCGTTTCTTAATTTGGCATGAGTACCGTGCGTATATATTAAATATTGATGATTCCCCACATAACTGTGTTCTGCAATTGATAATGGAAAGACTATAGCGGTGTAATATCACCGCAACGTCTACATTGTTTCATCACAAAAATAAACGTCCCTACTCTGGGCTTAGACGGTTATGAGTCCGTCCTACAGATGAAAACAATAAAAATGAGAGATACAATGTAACAATGTGATGTAAAGTTTTCATTAATTTAACGTTTTTATGCACAGTAGGAAGGCTACAACCACGTGCTATAACCTCAATAATCTACCGAAATCGAGCAATTCGACACCATAGAGCTGACTAGTGACTCGTAATCGTTTCAGTCGATGCGAATATGATTTTCCGCAAATCGGATTTCACCAAATTGTCGAAATCGAGTATTTCGATATCGAATTGTCAATGGGAATCTGCCTACAGGTATCTCTTGGCCCTAGTACACTTACGGTTTCTCAAACTGTCGCTTTGAAAATCTGAGTTGTGCAGGCCTGTCCTAGATCTTAAATGACCATAGAAAAGTGCAGTACTTGTCTAATTTAACTAAGTCTGTTGTAAGACTATTTCCTTATTTCAGATATTTTGTGTATCTTCCAGAATGTCCGAGGAATGCAAAAAAACTATCTGGTTACGAATATTAAAAACGAAGGGTGGAAAAGTAAATGCAAAGGCAAAGACAAGCTGGCACTTTACTAAATTATTTACAGAGTACGTCGGGCAGTACCAAAACAAATGACGATTTAAAATGTTCTACGCCAAAGACAACATTGAAAGACACTGACAACAGAGAATCGCCTCAGAAAAATGAGGATCAACAAATGAACGATATACCTGGACTGATACTTGCAACTAACAGAGCGGCCCTCCGTCGTCAAACGAGAACACTATTGATGCCAACGTAGTACCTACAGAAAGCGTTCAACAGCCTTTAAGTATAGATCCGGTACTCTGGTCAATGATACTACTTTTTGGTAAGGCAAGACCCACCTAAACCATAGTACAATTATTATAGACTTTCATACGATGAGACTAGTAGAAAATTTAGCCCTAATTATTAAAAAAGAATTTCAAGTAATGGAAAGTAAATTTTAAGAGACTGGCTAGTGTACTTGATGCAAAATTTTTGGCTATGTACTTAGTTCCCTTTCAAATGAGGGGTTTAAAAGTTGGAAGCATCTGAATTAAACTCTAAAAGACCACGACAAGTTGTTTGAGCATAATAATGGTAACTTCTTAAAAATAGTTGAGCTGCTATCTGAATTTGATTCTATCATGGAAGAACACGTACGTACTAGGGTGCTTAAAAAAGAAGAAACGAAAGCTCACTATCTTGGAAAAAATATTCAAAACGAGACAATAGACATGTTACAATCAAAGTGTGAAATCTTATATTATTAATGAAATAAAAAAAGCCAAATATTATTCGATAATTTTAGATTGCACTCCTGATATTTCTAAGGTAGAACAAATGTCTTGTAATCAGGTATGTTTTAAACAATGAAACTGATTCCAATCAGGATGAGGTTGAAATTAAAATTAATGAAAGCTTTTGGGTTTTCTTCCAGTTGAAAGGTCTACAGGGAAGCAAATTTTTGAAATTATAATTGCAGAACTTAATAATTTTGGTTTAAATTTACAGGATATAAGAGGGTAGAGATATGACAACGAGTCTAATATGCGGGACGATAAATCAGAAGTGCAATCTAGGATTAAGAACCTAAATCCCCGAGCCTTCTACGTTCCATGTAGTAGTCACTCTCTCAATCTAGTAGTTAACGATATGGTAAAAACATTTTTGGAAGGCAATAATTTCTTTAATATGATTTAGAAAATATACGTATTTTTTTCAGCATCTACTTTTCGCTGGGCAATTTTTCTAAAATATGTCCAGGGTTTGACTTTAAAACCATTAAGTGATACAAGATGGGAGAGTAGGATAGATGCTTTAAAGCCTTTAAGGTTTTATATCGGAGGCATATACGAGGAATGAAGAAATTGATAATTTAATAAGGGACGAAGCTTCAGTTTTATTAAGTTGTATTAAACAAGTTAAATTTTTATGTTCAATAGTTCTTTAGTATAAAATTTTAAACTGTATTAATCCAATAAGCAAATTGTTGCAGACAAAAGAATATGATCTAACATCTGCACTTGATCTTTTGCAAAATTGTAAAAAGTTTTTTCAAGATCTTCGATCGGATAAATCTTTTAATGAAACTATTGTTGATGTTAGAGAACTGGCTGACGAAATTGACGTTGAAGCCAATTTTGAATTAACAATAACACGACACCGTGTAAGAAAAAAAAAAGGAATTTCTCATACGAAGCACAAGATGAACTGATCGAGAATCCTAAAGAAAATTATGAGGTAGATTTTTTTTACATTTGACCAGGCACTAGATGGAATAAATAATAAATATAAACAATTTACACACCATAGTAATTATTTTTAATTTTTATATAATATATATGATTTAAAGGGTATGTCTAAAGAAAATCTTTTAAAACATACAATTTATCTAAAAATTATTTTAACTTACGATGATTCTGTTAATATTAATGGGATAGAATTAGCAGAAGAAATGTGTGCAGTATCTGAACTTATGGTCAAACAAGAAAGCCCAGGCACCGTTCTAAAATTAATAACAATGTTAAATTGTGCCCCAAATCTAAATGTGTCCTTAAGTAACTGTTGCAAGTGGAGAAAAAAGTTTTTCCAAATTAAAATTGATTAAGAACTTTTTACATTCAACTACAACGCACAATCGTCTTAATGGATTGGCAATTTTAGCGATTAAGCATGAAATTGTTGATCAAATTAACTTAAAAGATGTAATAAAAACATTTGCGGAAATCAAAGTTAGAAAGAAAAATTTCTTTTAGGTTACTTTATTTTATAGTAAGTTACATTTTTATAGAATGTAAAATTTCTCTATTTGGTTGTGCAATAATTTTTTGTACTTTCTTAATAGAATATAAGTATAGCAATAAAAATGCACCTTATATATGTACAAGTACTTTTAAGTTCTGCTCTTTTTAAATGTTTATTATGTATTACATATATTTTTTAAATAAATGATTTTAACATAAATTGGTTCATGATAATTTTAGATAAATGTAAATCAAATGGACTTAAAACACAGTGTCTAGGTACACGCTAACTTGTACCCAATTCAAAAAGTTATATACACGCGAAACGTCTTGACAGAGTAGGTGAGCTGTGTCCATGCCGGTCGGCGTAGCCAGGTATGGATTGAAATTTTCTGATGGCGGCGAAGCCGCCACCCTACGAGAATTCGTTGCTTCATTTTCTTGTTGTCACAGCATTATTATTATTTGTTCATGTATATAAAATTTGCTTCTAAGGTTTATAAAATACTACTGCTAGCTGCTAGTTACGGCGTAAATGAAAACAAACAACATGCATTCACACAAACACCTCCCACCACAGCAATATGACGTTTCGAGTGTATATAATTTTTTGATTTGGGTACACTTTAGCGTGTACCTAGCAACAGCGGACTTAAAACAAACGCGAGACAATGTTAATCAAACATAGATTTAATGTACCCTATGTTGCGCAATAAAAATTATTTCCAAATTGTCTGTTTGTCGAGGATGACATAAATGCTAGAGCGAGTCCTGTATGAAGAAATACCTAGGCTGTGTGTATTACAATCAGTGCATGTTTCAGTAGTTGCGATACTGAAGGTCGTATATTCTGAACTATGTACAGGGAAATCAATGTTTTTTTACTTCGTAATATCGTTAACTAGTGACGGTACTGCCCTTTCAGTACCAGTACGACTTCACGCCGACGGACGGATAGTACAGACTGTACAGACGGGACAGAGCAGGTGGGTGCAGACTGGGCCAGAGACATGCAGTAATGCGACTTCTCGGTTGGCAGAGGTAATAACCTTTAAAGGCCGGTCGGCGGTCACTCGCTTACCGAGGTTGTCAAATCTTAACACTTCTCCCCAAATGTAAATAAAAGCGAAATTCATCAAAATTTCCTACACCCCAATACATAAATACTAACATTCACAAGGAAATGTGGAATAGTTATTGTGATCAACCCTCGTACAATACGCTTTGGGATCGGTGGTAGTTATTTCTGCTCTTTATATTACGTAATATTTTATTTGGCAAAATATTTATCGCTCGTAAAGCCTAATCTATAGGTATTTTTCTCCCAGGATTTAAATTCGTCTGAAAACAAACAGTTCTTAGAAAACGAATTCTAGACTAAACCGTACTGAAAGTTATGAATAAATTGAAGTTAACGAATTTATTTATCTTTTATCACTTACATCGACCAGAAGCCGATAAGTAATTTACTATTGTCGATTGTGTAAATAAACAGGTGTGCCGCCGCTAAATACTATACAGTGTGTGTCGTAAATAAGCGAAAACCGATTTACTATGACCCTGTTTGGTTTATGTAATAATTTGCTTTGTTATAGATACTTCCGTTCTCTTTTGTCCTTTTACTATCCAAACCTAATGCTTATATAGGGTGATCAATTAATATTGCACAAAAACATTGGTTAGTGGTGGTAATTTTATCAAAAATAGGTATTTTAAATATAGTAATAAGGTTGTGTATAAGATAAAAAAGGATTTTATTTTAAAAGCAAACCGAATACCTTGAAAATTTATAATTCCTTCTGAGCCTTTATTTTTGGTCAGATTTTTGTGAAATTTTCAGAAAATGCTAATATTAACAAAACTTAAGGTGGATAAACCTTGAATTTTCTGTGAACTATCGAAAAGTATTTATTTTAAAAAAATTTAAAGGGAATTAAAAAAAAATTACGCGCCATCCAGTAGTTTTTAAATGGAAGGATTTCCCACCTTTTTTTCTTAAACGTTTCAGTAGAGTGCTTGCTGCCTTATCGCTGCACAATTTTAAAGTTCTCTATATTCTCGAGAAACCTAATATCGCGAAGTATTTCCAGTGGCGCACTTATAAATACAACTTTATATTAGAAAATTTTTAAAACTTTTAAGCTTTCGCGAGAGGTTCGGTTTGCTCTTAAATCTTAAAAGATAATAAAAACAAAGCCATAAGTTAAATAGGGATAATATAATGACTTTTGACTTGATTTTATAATTGCATTAGCTAAAAATTTTGGTTTTGAAATAATTTATTTAATATAAATTATGTAATTATGTAAAAAATATCAATGCACTTATTTGCGTTATTATGTAATTTTTGTTTTACATAAAATATTACAAATTTGTATAAAATTTATTTGAATAACCTACGAAATAATCACAGAAGCGTTACACCAGAAGAGGTTCAGCTTGTATTGTGATGTTATAAAAAGTTCATATATCCTTAATCTTAATGATTATTGATAATTTCTAAGAATAATGTAAACCAGAGGTTCCCAAACTCTTTTGTTTCATAGACCACTTTCAAAATTTTGCTGGATCACTACCAATTTCTAAATCTCGAAAAAAAAGTGAAGATTAAATCTATCTATGGAAACTTGCGTTGTAGCTGTAGAATTGATTACTTTATAGGGTTATTTATTTGATAATAAAGTCGACTAAACAAATTTTCAATTAAATTTTAATTGATTATGCTGTGAGTGGATGTCAAAAAAGCAAAGTTGGTCAAACAAAAAAGTGACTCCATCCAACTTTACTTTTTTGAAATCTACAGTGACTCACAGCACAAGAACCAATCAATTCTCACAAATTTTATTTAGAAAACGTCCCATTTGGAGTAGTAAAAAGAAATATAGTATATTTCCTTGTGTTGTAGGTACTTATTTAAATTTAAATATATAAATTATTACACTATTAATTATTATTGTTATAATCGTCGTAATATAATTAAAATTAAACACTTATAACGTAATGTAATTTCTACAATGATAATTACAAAAAAAATATATAATTTTAATGAGAGGGATGTACTTGATGGATTGACAGCAAATTATCAATATTTGGCTTGAGTTTTGTAAGGAATAACCGTAAATTTCCCCTTTTTGTGATATTCAATCTGCTCCTTTTTTTGTTAATAAGTTTGTAACGGCACTAAAACTTTTTTCGACGAGATATGACGAGGTAAACGCTATCAGAAGCTTTTGCACAATTCCCCACAGTCCAGGATATTTTTCGGGTATTTCTGCCTGCAGCCAAAATTTTTGATACCCTCTTTTAAACGTCACTTTCAGCTCCTCAATAGTGCTAAGTTCGAGTAGCTCCTCTTGTAATATCACATTTTCCACTTCCGTTTCATCAAATGGATTTATGATCCGTGGTAGTATTTCCATCGACAGAATATCTTCAAATTTGAATTTAAAATCATCATGCAGGGCAATCAAATGTTGAACGTATGCCTAAATATCTTTATCAAGGCATTTTACCTACGTGTGTCTTTTTTTCTACCGGTTTGTTGGAATCGTTGTTTCACCGATGCGACCTTGAACGCCTTGTGTTGGATTCGATTTATTTATGATTGACCGTTGAAATAAAAAAACATTTTGGAATAAAATTTGTGTTTATAATTTTATTTCAATGTACCTAGGTACTTTAATTTGAACGAATATATTTTTAAAATTTTTTCGGTTTTTTCCACAAATAACAATTAAATAATTAATTAATTCCTTAATTCTGATTAATTCCCGCAATCCAGCTGTCAGTTGTCATATCTAATCGTAAAAACCATACATTGAAACTGATGGACTGGTGTTGCATCGATTGCATCAACGTTGGGTAAAAAGACAGCGCTGTTAGATTGATAGATTGATGAAAAAAAAGACAGGAAGATACCGCACCGATGCCTACGTTGCTGCAACAGTTGGATAAAAAGACACACGTCCTGCGACAAGTTTAAAAACTGAAAATTCGCGCCGACCAATAATTTCCTTCATAAAGTTCAATTTATCAAGAAAAGCTGAAATTACACTCTTTGTTTTTATTAAATTGAGGCTGTGCCCTTGTAATTGTAAGTTGAGGTCATTAAATTTTTTGAACAAATCTGTCAAATACGCGATCATTTTTTTTTAAATCAGGATCTTTACTTTCCAAAAACTCTAAAACTGAGTCAAAAAGTAAATAAAATCTTGATAAACTTGCACCTTTCAACAATCAGCGTACTTCGGTATGTAACAGCAATTGTTGGAAGTCTTCATCATTTTCATCGCATAATTGTGCAAATAAACGCATATTCAATGCATTGCTTCTTATTTTGTTAACTGCATTAATCACAAATTAAAGCGATTGGTGCAATCTATCACTCAAATTTTTCGCTACTAGATGTTGTCGGTGGATAACACATTAAATCACAATTACCTCTGGTATAATTCTTTTAAAATGGCTTATAAACCCACGATATCGCCCGAGAATGGCAGGAGCTCCATCTGTTGCCACCGAAATAACGTTTGTGAATGAAATCGATTTTTCTTTAAAAAAATCACTCAAAACATTAAATATTGATTCATCTTTAGTGTCCGTCTTCAAAGTTTTCGCGAATAGTAGCTCTTCATAAATCTCTTCGCCCATAACAAATCGAATATATGCCAATAATAATGCTTCATTGCCAGGTAAAGTTGACTCGTCCAGTTGAATAGAAAAATAAGTTGTTACTCAAAGGAATTCTTTTGAGTATGTCAAATGAAGATTTGTGCAAAACAGTTTTTAAAACCTCTTCAACAACAGGTAAAATTAACTGTTCTCCAATGGTATGCGGTTTCCAGATTTTGCGATAAGTAATGAGATATTGTAAGATGCCCGCAAGCCATCATCGTTGCTTTCAGACGTTGAAGAGAACATACTATGCACGGTGGGTCTCTTTTCATATTTTTCCTTTAATGTTTGAAAATATTTCAAATCTTTACCTATTTTATCAGGATGACACCTTCTTAGATGTTCTTCCAGCTTTGATGGTTTCATAGAGTCATTGCTCAAAACTTTGTTGCATAAAAGGCATGTAGGCAATCGTTTGTCTGCCTTTGATGGAAGAAAACAAAATTTTAAATATTCAACATTGTACTACTGATGACGCTTCTTCTTACATTCGGCTATGTTTTGTATCAATTACCTACCTGTAAATGTGTAAGTAAATAAATAAAAAAATTCTTCTAACAGGGTTTCTCAATGACTTCATTTTTGGGTTTAATTAGCATAATTTTCATTAGTTGGATTATTTTTTTTATATTCCAAGTATTGCTAATGCTTGGAACAACTGTTTTCATTTTTAGTCAAATTTAGTACTAATAGAAATTGTTTTTTACACGAATACTTGATTACTCTTTAAATCTATTCTGATACTCACCCACTTCATCGTTTGGGTATTTGTCAAACCTGTTTCTTATGATCCTAGCTAGAATTTTTTATTCTTTTTATGTACAGGGCAGATTATTGCCTTATCCGATGGTTTGAGCCAGATTAACAAAACACATATACGTGACAAGGGCTTCCTCTTAATTATTTCTATTGGAATTCCATTACTTTTATTGTTTTTCACGTTATTTATTAATTCCTTAAGCTTTGCTTCCATTGGTTGTCATTGTCTTTGTCTTTTCATCTCTGCTTTCTTCTTCCTCAGATATCCATTTTTCGTGTGGTGGAAGCTGGTAGTAGTAATACACACAGCCAAAACTGTCCGTATAGTAGTCATTCTGACTACAGGACTATACACGTTTTCAAAAACACTTTATTTAAATCCCCTTGCTACTAAACTACATTTAAACTTATCTGTATTACCTTCTTTATTTCTTTTTATCTTAAAAACCCACTTACTATTATTTTACATTTTTCTGGCTTTTCTACTAGGTGCCAGATGTCATTTTCTATTATGGCCCTGATTTCCTCATCAATTTCTTCCTTCCCACTGCTTCGTCATATGTTGTCGACTCAATAACATCCACGCTAAAATAACTTAAATCATAATCATTGTACAGAGTTTGTGGTACTTTTAATGCCCTATATGGTCGTAAACTCTCATCTCTTTCTCTTAAGAGTGTTTAATCCAATACTGGTTCCAAGTTCTCTTCTTTTTCTAAACTTTGAGACTCTTGAGTGTGACTCGTTAAGCAACTCATTCACTAAATTTTTCACACTATCTTCATCATTGCTCTTTGAACTATTTTCTGTTTTATCCAGGTCCAAAGAAACAAACTTTTTTCTATATTTTCTTCCATTATAAAGGTTACCTCTCTTTCTATGGCCACTTTATATTCTTTTTCATAATACACTCTGTATCCCTTTACATTTACCCTATATACTCTTCATATCTAACTTTCTTCTGTTTTCTTTAGGTATATATGCCCAAACTTTACTTCCAAAAATACCTTTTACCATTTTTATGTCAAAAGTTTTATTAAATAGAAGCTCATAAGGAGTCTTACCTTACTTGTATCAGTCCTATTCAATAAAAATACAGCAGTATTTACTGCCTCTGCTCAAAATTTTTTAGATACTTTACTTTCTGTAATCTTATCTCTTATAGCCCTAACTATTGCGCGAAATTCCCTTTCAGCCCTTCCATTTTGTTAGGGAATGTATGGAACTGTGTACTCATGCTTCATGCCATTGTTTTTAAATAACTTGTACAAACATTCTCAAATTCAATTCCATTTATCACTCATTATGTCCTTAACCTTTTTACCGGTTTGATTTTTAAAATAGATTAAAAATTCCTTTAATTTTTCATACACATCAGACTTATTTTTAATGAAATAAACAAACCTATAATTACTAAAATCATCTTTTAACAAAAAAATGTATTGGGAATTGTTTAAAGAAGGTTCCTCGATAGGACCTCATAAATCTTCATGTATTATACCCCAGGTTTATTTTCCCTACTTTCATTTAATTTAATAGGTTCCCTACATTATTTGGCCTGTACACAAGAGTTACAAATCTGCTCTGTTTGTTTTATCTAAATCTTATTGTGCTTTAATATTGTATTTACACCTAAAATTTTGGCGAGACAACGCTTTTAGACCTTGGCATGTGTGATCAGAAAAACTAGCCCCCTTAAACATCATTTCAAAAAGTTTATCAGAACGAATTGCGACTGTTACAATGATGTTCTCTTTATTTACAAACTGTGACTGTATGGCATCCGAAATCAAAGACAAGCCCTTTTCTAAATAATTTCCTTGTGAAAATACATTAACCTTTAGTTGTGGCACAAAAAGAACATATAATGTGACAGGATGAAAATTGGTACCATTAAACTAATAAACAAATATTACGTTGTCCTTGTGCTTGCAAGGTTGTACCATTACCAATTTTTACAATTACAAAATATACCTTTTTCTTTACACATATGCTACGAAGTCCAAATACTATTCCATATTTATTTGGGATTGAATATCACTTAAAACAGCAATAAGCGCAAAACTTTTACTATTATTCCTGCTACGACCAGCATAACTTTTGTTCCTTTCATCCTTTTTCTTTTTAGCAAAGCAATCTTTAATTAAATGACCTTTTCTTCTACAATAATTACACTCAATATTTAAGTACTGACTCTTCAGGTGACCAACTTTTCCACAAGCAAAGCATTTCTTTCTGTGTATGTTTACATCACATACTTTAGTATGTGGTTTACATCTTGATTTGACGTTGACCTTTGTTTTGACATTTGACTGACCAAGGATTCTTCTTCTTTTCCTAACCTTTCTTCTTCTATCAAAAGGCGAGCTTTTTAATTGTTTAAAGTTTGGCTATCTGAACCAACACTGTCCCAAGCTGAACAAAAATGCCTGAATTTATCAGGAAGCGTCATTATGATCTTGTCAGAACCATTTTTTCAGGAATGTCTTCACCTAACTGCTTGAGTTTTGCATGCAAATTTGTCATTTTGGAACTCCAGATTGTAGAATTGTACATTCAACTTCAGATTTTCTCTCGAAAATGCTTTCTAGTTTACTCCACATTTGTTTCGCTGTTTCACTCTGCGTCACATGTGAAATTATTTTATCTTCTTGAACACGGGCATCTTTAATTTTTCATTTAGCATTTTTTTCATCGTCGCCGACAGGCATACTTTCATTTTCACAGGTAATTTCAAATAATCCCTTCGCCAACAACACCATTTTAACTTGAAATTTCCAAACATTCCAGTTGGAATTGTTGAGTTTGCTTACTATGATCTCCATGTTACTTTTTCACTATATTTTGCTTTGGCGCGCTAACCGGCAAGCCACAAAAGAATAAAATCACTTTAAATTACTACCATATAAGACCTACTCGGGTACTGGGCCGATTACCTGTAGTGGAAGCTGGTGGTAGTAATAAAACAACGAATGGAAAGGTAAAGATTATAATGAATAACTATTTGAAATTACAACAATAATTATGAACAGCAAACTTCTAACAAGCAACAGGTCGATACTAATGATAAACAAACGACTAACTGTCAGACTTACAATGTTACCAACTGTTAAGATGTTATGTTATGTTGATAATGGGATGTTAATACACTGCGACCTAAAAGATCTATTGTGCCCCCTTCTGCCTCCACTGCACTAAGGAAATGTCTCAATGCCTATAGCGACCCTTCCAATCCTATTTTCTCAAGGAATTGTAGGATTTGAAGTGGCTTCAAGTTAGGTAAGTCTCCCTCTTCTATTTGATATCCTCCTAGATATAGTGCCCTTGGATTCTGGAGTGCTACACATTCAGTTAGGATGTGAATGGAGGTTTCGTCCTCCTCCTCACAGAATCTGCACTCACTATCCTCTACTACTCTCAGTTTACTTAGATGTCCTTTTAGTCGGCAGTGCCCGGTAAGGATCCCTGTTACAATACGTAGCCTGTTCTTGCTCAGGCAGATGCAGGCTTCCGATCTTTTTTGGTTATATTCACCCAGAAGTATCTTGGCCTGTCTCAGCCCCAAGAGATTGTTCCAATTATCGGTTCTTCTACTACCCAATTCTTTTTTAATCTCTTCTAATATTATGTTACTGCTGATACCGCAGAACGGCTCAGGTCCTACAAAGGGTGTTTGAGCCCCTTTCCTTGCAAGACTATCTGCAATCTCGTTACCCTGTACCCCGTTATGTCCCGGAACCCAAGTGAGAGTAACTCTATTTTTCTCGCCTAGCTCATTCAATTGTTCTAGGCATCTCCATACCATTTTTGAGCTGATTACGTAAGAACTCAGCGCTTTGATGGCTGCTTGACTATCGGACATGATGATAATCTCTTGTCTATGATAGTTTCTCTCGATGTTAAACTGGATACACTTCTCGATGGCGTGAATTTCCGCCTGGACGATGCTTGGGTATTTTCCCAAGCTTTCGGAGTGCTTGGTTCTCGGCCCATACACTCCTATTCCAGTTCCTTCTATGGTTTTGGAACCGTCCGTGTACCACTGAATAGCACGTCTTTCGGTTGCAAGCGCGATGGATTCTTGGCTCCATTCTTTCTTGCAGCCCAGCTCTGTGGTTTTGAAGTTTTTCACAAAACTGTACTTCTTTTGCATTTCATCCTGGGGCATGTCCCAGGTATCTTTAGTCCTGAAGCAAGTAGACTTTCGTCTGATTACTCCGCTCCTGATCATTCTATATCGTGTCCTTTTTGCCACATTCTCTATCATCAAATGTGGAGGGGTGAGGTTTAAGATCACCTCCATTGCGGCCGTAGGACAGGTTCTCATTGCACCAGTAATGCAAACACAGGCTAGTCTTTGTACTTTTGAGATATTAGCACTCGTAGTAACTAAACTAGTTCTGTTACTCCAGGCTATAGCCCCGTAAGTGATGATTGGTCTCACTATTGCAGTATACATCCATCGCAGTATGTTAAGTATGTTAAGTATGTTAAGATTGAAAAGGATCTAAAATCGTTGCAGTACCAACATAAATATATAATTTTGATTGTTACATTTCGCTATCTATTTCTTCTTCAGCAACATACTAGTTAAATGCTCCACTATCGTCTATGGAATCTCTCTAAATTGGGGTATAGCGCTATCTTTCTCGATTTTAGTCTCTCGCTCTGACAGTCCTCTCTTGTTATGTTACACCACTGAAAGATAAACAGTTCTAATTCAGCAATAATTCCGAGAATGCGTCCTTCAGATGTAACCCCGCCCCACCCACGCCTCCGTCCATGCGAGACACACACCGCAGAGAAAGAAAGAAAAAGGAGGTAAAATCGTCAAGAAAGAGATGGAGAGAGATAGATATAGAGAAAAAAAAAATAAATCAACGCGGAATTGATGTTGTTCGCCGATAAACTAGTAGTGTATAGTACAGTGAGTACGTGTATACGTATGCAAAGGTTTCGCTTCCGCAATAATTAGAGCAACTGGTGGCATTGTTCTTTCTTATGTAATTGCATTTAAATCCTTCCTCGGGACGATTTTTACTTCATTTGTCGGCTATAAATCTTTGCCGCCGAACAAAACAATGGACAAAGTATATTCTGTGTTCTATCGTATGCATTTGCACAACGGTTGACCCAGAGAAATAGCGAGCACGGCACTTACGAGGAAAGATCGGAAAATCTAAAGAAAATTTGTTTACATAGTCTTCTTTTAGCTTTACTCATTTAGTTTTTTGAAGACGTTTTAACACTTCTAAATTTTTCTTTTTTAACTTTGATTTCCGCAAATGTTTTTATTACATCTTTTAAATTAACTTGATCAGCAATTCGCTAAAATGGCCAACCCATTAAGATTATTTTGCGTTGTAGTTGAACGTAAAAAGTTCTTAATCAATTTTAATTTGGAAAAACTTCTTTCTCCACTTGCGACAGTTACTGGTATAGACAGCAATACTCTTAAAGAAACACTTAGGTTTGGGACACAATTTAAAAATTCTCACAAAACCTCAATACTTGGAATTAACAGAAAAGGTTAAAACATCTAAAGGCAAAGTGGTAAATAAAAAACCAGAGGATTATCAGCGTTTACGCAGGTTTGACGTAATGACTATTGGAGAGAAGGAAAATCTGATAGTTCCTGTAGAGGAAGGTAAAGAGCAGATTAAGTTTTACGTACATCGTGAAGAGATATTTCAACATTTACATGATGCACATATTTCTATTTATTTATTGTAAGACTATAGATATTGTAAAAAATTTATCTGTAGAAATGCATTCAGAGAGTTGTGGTATAGAAATTTGTGTTAAAAATGTAAAATACTGTATTATTGTAATGTATAGACCGTCTGGAGCCAATGTAGATATATTTTTTAATCAAGTTACTGAAATATTAGATTATTGTGTAAAGAAGCATAAAAATGTTATTCTTTGTGGAGATCTGAATATTGACTACTTAACTCAATCTAACAACAAAAATATTTTATTAGACCTTATGCAATGTTATAATTTGACAATTCAAAATACAGATCCCACGAGGGTACATAAAAAGAGTAATGGGACTGTTTCAATATCAAAACTTGATTACGTATTTACAAATATGCCTATAGATACTTATAACGAAACTGTTCATGATCTGAATCTAGGAGATCATGTTGGTTTAATTTTAAATATAAAATCAGAATTAATTACTCCTGTAAAAAGACAAATATCTTTTAGAAATCTGGGTGAAAATGCTATTGGTAATCTGCAAAACTATTTTCGACATAATCGTAATTTTAATGAACTAAGCAACTACGCAAATATTAATGACATGTTAAATGATTTCTATGGTGCTATTAATTTTGCAATCGATAAATTTTGTCCAATGGTTAAAAAAATAGTTTGTTTAAATCAAAATAGGAAATGTAAATGGATTACCACAGCGACAATTGAAATGGGTAATAGATTAAAAAACCTGCATTGGTTAAAACAGAATTTTTATGATAAACATTTAGAATTAGAATACAAAACTCAATTTAAAAACTATAAACAAAAACTAAAACGTGATAAAATATTTTATTATCAAAATTCAATTGACAATAAGACGAACCCTATTGAAATGCAAAAATACGTATGGAAACTAGTTAAAGAAAAAAGCGGCAGAATAAAGACAAATCAACAAATTAAATTAAAAATCAATGAACAGATAATTGAAAATAATTTTGAGGTAGCAAATAGTTTTGTTAAACACTATAGTAATGCAGTAAAATTATTGAATGAAAAGTATTTTGGAAGCGCTAGTACAGATTGTACAAAATGTGTTCTGAGTAACAGTAATTCGTTTTTCTTTGACCCAGTAAATAAACAAGACGTTTTAGAGATAATTGGAAATTTAAAAAATACTAATTCTGTTGGAGTAGATTGCATACCCACTAAAATTATTAAAAATATTGCTTATTATGTAGCTGAACCTTTAGCTAATATAATAAATGTTTCCGTTCAGGATGGTGAATACCCTGAAGATTTGAAAGTAGGATTAATAACTCCTTTATACAAAAAAGATGATCCGCTAAGTTTAAACAATTATAGACAAATAACAGTATCAAATGTCATAAGTAAAATAGTCGAAAAGGCTATGTATAATAGGATGATTTCTTACTTAGAAAAGTATAAGATCATAACTAAATGCCAAAATGGTTTTTACCCTGGTAGATCAACGGAGAGCGCTATATATGATTTTGTTGAATTTTTATACAAACGCCTTGATAGCAAAAAAGTTATTGGAGCACTTTTCTTTGATCTTACACAAGTTTTTGATTGCTTAAATTTGGATTTTGTGGAAACTAAACTTCAATCTTTAGGTTTTCGAGGAAATGTGTTAAGTTGGCTAATGTCATATTTAAGACATAGAAAAATTATTGTCAAAGTGAATGAAACGTGTTCAAATGAAGCTAATGTAGATATGGGGGTTCCTCAGGGATCCGTATTGGGACCATTGATATTTCTTATATTTATAAATGATTTACCAACATACTTAAACGCAGATTGCATTGTTCTATATGCAGATGATGTGTCAGTGGCTTCTTGTGCGAATTCTCTAGAGGAACTTTCAAACAAATTGAATTTCCTCTATAACAAATTCAATGAGTGGTGTCTACAAAATCACCTAATATTAAATTCTAAGAAAACGGTACTGATGAAATTTAACATTACTAATAACATTGAGAATGTAATAACAGTGACAACAGATAATCTAAATATGACTTGAGTCTACAAAATTTCTGGGAACTTTTCTTGACAGCACCTTATCATTTCAATCGTGCATTGATTATATTAGTAAAAAGGTTAATAGTGGGTATTATGTTTTATTTTAGGCAAACAACAACTTATAAATATATATTACGCAATGATATACTCTCATTTGTCATATAATATAATTGTGTGGGGGAAATTCATCATCCTCTAATAGGCTTTTCATTTTACAAAAAAGAGTTTTGAGATTAATTCTTGATCTTAATAGAAGAATATCATGCAAATCATGTTTCCAACAACTTAATATTTTAACACTGCCTTCTATTTACATTTATAAATGCATAATATATATTAGTAAAAAAATTAATGAATTTAGTAAAAATTTAGATAATCATAACTACCAAACCAGGCATGGTAATTTGTTACGAATTCCGAATCATAGAACAGCATTCTATCAAAAATGTCAGTCATATGCTGGCATACAATTATATAATAAATTGCCCCAGTCAATAAAAGATGAACAAATGTTTAATTCTTTTAAGAAAAAACTTAAGGAATTCTTGTTAGAGAATTGTTTTTATAATGTAGATGAGTACTACAATTTTAACTAAATAAGTATGGCTCCACTCGGTCTGTGTAATATTATTTATTTTTATTTGTTACGTGATATATGCTCTGTTTATTTTATATATATATATATATATTTTTTTATGTTTACTTGCCTAAATTATATACATTCTTTGTAAAACACTTTGTAAAACTGACTTTTCCAATACCGTGTAGCAATGGTCTTACTGGAATAAAGATTTTTTTTTTTATTGGGCACGGTGGTCGAAACCGCATGGAAAAAGAGATCAAAAGTATAAAAACATCACAAGGGAAATGATTGTAATCTATCTAAATTTATGTATGACCTGCAAAAAAAACGCAGTATACCAAGAAAAGGTTTAGTTGTTAGGCCGATACTAAGTAAAAACATGAACTCAAGATGTCAAGTCGATTTAATCGACATGCAGTCGCAAGCTGATGATCAATATAAATTCATACTTGTATACCAAGATCATTTAACTAAATTTGTTCAACTTCGACCTCTTAAAAGCAAAAGAGCAGAAGTAGCTTATGTGCTTTTGGATATTTTTACCATTTTTGGTGCGCCCACTATTTTGCAGAGTGATAATGGCAGAGAATTTGCAATAGTACTAATAACGAATTAAAGATGGTACATGGAAAGTCAGAGCTCCGTCGAACGTGCGAATCAGGACGTGGAAAATATGCTTTGTTCGTGGCTAGAAGACAATAGCAGCAAGAAATGGTCAGAAGACTTACGTTTTGTTCAACTTATGAAAAACAGAGCTCATCATAGTGGCATAAACTGTACTCCGTATGAGGCCATGTTTGGAACAAAGTTAAAAGTTGGTCTAAAAAGTTTAATGCCTGAGGACGTTCTGCCTAATATAAATTCTGAAGAGGACTTGGAACCAATAGTAAAAGATCAAAACAATTTAGAGTCTGCAGAAGAAGGTGCACTGCAAAATAAACCAGGATCAAATTATTTAGCGGAAGTAGGTCCAAGTCAACAATACGAGGGGGAAGTATCTTTTCTTGATAGTTATGTTCAACCATCAACTTCGTTATCTGAACCAATCTCTGATTTCAGTAATAACAAAAGAGAAATAAATGTCTCAAGGGCATCTGAAATTCAAGTTCCCGGTCATGAAAAACGCGCGTATGAAGGTTATGAAGATTTCTCAGAAGATCCCAATGTGAAAAAAAGAAATGCCGACATATTAAAAATTAGGGAGATTTCAGCAATCAATCTAAAAAAACAAGCTGCAGAAATGCTTCAAACTTCTAATTCAAAATATCCTGCCGTTAAAAAGAGTGACACAGTTAGAGTTCGAGTCCCAGATGTCGACAGAGGTCGCACCGATGGAAGAAATATTTTGGTAATTGTCCTCGAAATAACAGATGATAATCTTTATAAATTAGGCACGAAACATGGAATCCTAAATCAACTTTATGCTAAGAACCAATTTACAATTTGTAATGAAAAATTTATTAATGCCGAAGAAATTCCACCGTCAGAGATTTCACTAAGGGAATGTTCAAGGATGTCATCCAAGACTGGGGGCCAAGGCTATAGTCGATGCGGCTGTAAAGGGGGCTGTAAATCTGACAAGTGCAAGTGTAGTAAAGAAAAAAGCTTTGTAACTCGAAATTTCATCAAAGTGAAAGCTGTTCTAATAAATAGAAATTCTAGAATTTGACATTTTGTATGTATAATGTATTTATGCACATATGGTACCTAATATGTTTTTTCAGTTTGTTACTTAAAAATTTCTTTTTAATGTAATAAATCCTCTTATTTTTGTATGTAGACAAATATAAATAAAAATATTCTCAAATTACCCACTTGACTTCCAGCATTATTCAAAATGCCTGGGCAATGTGATTTTTTTTATATAATTTATCATTTTGTCCAATCCCTTCGGGCACTTTTTAAATTGTGCGGGCATTATAAATACTGCCCAGTTATCGTAACATATACACCGTGTCCCACGTAAGGCGGGCATTACAACTTTATGGAGAATAAATTAATTTGTATTTTCGCCATTTTCTGAGTATACATAATCGAATATGCTCTTTTGAATTAAAATAAAATGAACTCTGTGCAACTTCCGTTTATACCGGAAGTGACCACTAATTTCGTTATTTTAAAGGGAATACCCCATATGTTTTTTTTAATTTTAGATTCAGCATGAAATTCTGTAAACAACGATACCCCATTTGCCTATTCTAGTTATAGCGGATTTGGCGGTATTCAATTTTTTTCTACATTTTTAGTCGCCGGTAGACATTTTCTTAAAGTCGTCTATCTCAGGTACTATATCTATCAGATACTTAAAATTTTAACTAGAGGTAGTAGATGGGATGTACTTCTTGAGAATATTTAGTTATTCATTATTTGTTGTACGGGGTGTTTGCAAATTATTTTTAAAAATAAAATTTTTTAAACATAAAAAACTTTTTTATTTTAAATTGAACACCCTATATATTTTTTAAATTTTAGATTCAGCATGAAATTCTGTAAACAATGATACCCCATTCGCCTATTCTAATTATAGTGTATTTGGCGTTATTCAGTTTTTTATAAACTTTTATATGCCGGCAGACATTTGCTTTTTTAAATTTACTTGTACATCGTTTGTTCGACTGTGCGTTTGGAAATTATTTTAAAAAATAAATATTTTAAACATGAAAAATTTTTTTATTTTAAATGGAAAATCCTGTATATTTTTATTTCATTTTGTTCAGAAAATTATTCTTCATTTGCACTATTAATTCCCTATAATTATCTCTCGCCAATTTTAAGAAAATTTAAATTTAAATTTTACGCATGCACCTACATAATATAGTATAGTTTTACATTTTAATTTTTTATCTTAGTATGCCGTGGAAATATGCTAAACAACAATCTGTCAACAAACTGAATTGTCATATTTCTATGTATTTAAGTTGTGTATTTTTTGCGTTCAAAATATGAAAATATGGAAAATATTGAAGAATATACCAACCAAGATATTCTTAATTTATTTTACATTCATGGAGAATGTAATCGAATCAAAAGTAGAACCTGCCGCATGTTCAATGAACGATACCCTCATTTACCACCAATGAACAGACAGAAATTTGATAGAATCGAAGCTAACTTTTTGAATAATTTTAAACAAAACCCAGGAAGAAACCGTCAACATTATGTCCGAGATGAAGAAGTTAATCTAATTAACGTATTAGGGTATTTTACTGCGTATCCTCACGCCTCCATTAGAATGGCTCAAGATAATTTAAATATTAGTCGAGGGTCAATACAACGAATTTTAGCACTAAATAAATGGCATCCCTATGTACAAAGAAAAGTTCATGAGTTGCGAGATGGTGATCAAATAAGACGAACTGAATTATGCGAATGGTTATTGGTACGAATTCAAGAAGATCCCGAGATTTTAAACAAAATTTTGTGGTCAGACGAGTCGAAATTTACACGTAAAGGGATCATCAATCGCAAGCAATGTCATTTCTGGGCAAACGAAAATCCACATTTTTATCGTGAAACACAATTTCAGTACGAATTTAGTTTTAATGTGTTTGCAGTGATCTGTTTTGGAAGAGCTTTTTATTACATTTATAATGAAAGACTGACCTCAGAAAGATACATTAGAATTCTTAGAGAAGTAGTTGCCGACATTTAAAACCAGCTACCAAATAATAATTTTTGGTACCAGTTGGATGGTGCCCCAGCACATTCAACATACTATGTAAATCAAGAAATTACAGCACTCTTTGAAGACCGATGGATAGGTCCAAATGGTCCTTGGCTTTGGCCTGCAAGATCGCCAGATCTAACTCCTGTTGATTTTTTTATGGGGTTATATTAAAAATTTAGTTTACTCTACCCAAATTAATACTAAAGAAGAATTAGTGCAAAGAGTTCGGAATGCCTTTAACGAGTTAGATGGTGAAATGGGGGGCATTTTGAACATTTGATAAAATGATTTTTTTAAACCATGGGCTTTTAATAAAAATTGTTTTTAGTTAGTATGTACCTTATCATTAAAAAAATTTAAACTTTTTAAACGACATATTTTGTTGCAGAAAACTGTAAATGTTTTTAAAAGTACATCCCATCTACTACTTCTGGCTAAAATTTCAAGTATCCAACAGAAATAGTACCTGAGACAGTCGACTTTAAGAAAATGCCTACCGGCGCGACGAATAAAAATTAAAAAAAAATGAATAACGCCAAATCCGCTATAATTAGAATAGGCAAATATGGTATCATTGTTTACAGAATTTCATGCTGAATCCTAAATTTAAAAAATATATAGGGTGTTCCCTTTAAAATAAAAAAGTTTTTTATGTTTAAAAAATTTCATTTTTAAAAATATTTGCAAACACCCCGTACAACAAATAATGAATAACTAAATATTCTCAAGAAGTACATCCCATCTACTACCTCTGGTTAAAATTTTAAGTATCTGATAGATATAGTACCTGAGATAGACGACTTTAAGAAAATGTCTACCGGCGACTAAAAATGTAGAAAATTGAATAACGCCAAATCCGCTATAACTAGAATAGGCAAATGGGGTATCGTTGTTTACAGAATTTCATGCTGAATCTAAAATTAAAAAAAAATATGGGGTATTCCCTTTAAAATAACGAAATTAGTGGTCACTTCCGGTATAACCGGAAGTTGCACAGAGTTCATTTTATTTTAATTCAAAAGAGCATATTCGATTATGTATACTCAGAAAATGGCGAAAATACAAATTAATTTATTCTCCATAAAGTTGTAATGCCCGCCTTACGTGGGACACGGTGTATATATTATATAAAAATTGAAAATAATTACTATTGTGACTAAATTGTTTAAATCTAATATATCTATTGCATTTAGTACCTGGTCAATTGTAACATAAAAAAATCTACCTTATAATATTCTTTAGGATTCTCGATCGGTTCATCCGTGTTTCGTATGAGAAAAAAAAAATGAAAAACTGTGGCCCTTCTACGCTGCCGTAAAATTGTCCCTAAATCCGCTACTGTTCGATCGGAACGGTATGCGATATGCATTTTATTAGATTCGAAATGAATGGGATATATAAAAATCATAGTCTAAACAAATATTGGAATTTAGGTGAGAATTAAGTAGGAAAGGCACGCGATAATCGCTTGTTATTCGACAACAAAATTATGCAGAATTCGTAACGTGTTTTCTTTCGACAGGACCGTATCCGGTACATCATTATTACATTTCCCATTTTTTATAATTGACTGATGATATTTTAATAATCATCAGATGGCGTTCCTTTACCGTGAAGTTTATGAAACGACCTGTCAAAAATGTTTGTAATTTGAAAATGCGCTTCAATCAGTGTTTTTATAAGTTCTATACAATTGAATAATACGCAGATATTTCATAAATTTATTTTTGACTCAATCAATTATCAACATTAACTATTTATATATTATAAATTGTATACTAGGGTCCGATTACAATTAGAAGAACACAGCTACGTCATCATTTGGCAAAGTAAATAATTGTTTATCGCCGTCTACTGGGGGTTTAGTGGAGTGTTAATATTAAAGGAATATAGAAAATATTTTTTATACAACTTACTTATTTTTTTTATTGGTAGTTATAAACAATATTTGCACTTTACAAAAGGAAATCTCCTTTTCTAAAGTTTTTTTTTCTTACACCTTAATTTATATTTTTTCCTTGTAGTTTTTGGGTTTGTAGATGCTGGTTGAGAAATGAAACTTGAGTATGTGGGTAAAGCTTTCGGCACTGATCAGTGCCTTCTTCAGTAGTGTGACGGCCACCCCCCAGGCCCCCTTTTCTTTTTGATTTGTTCTTGTGTTTTACACTCTGAAATTGTTATTATTTATTTACCTCACAAGTTTTACTTTACTTTAAATTCTTTACTTACTGAAAATACAGACATTAGATTATGTACTAATTTCATCTAGCGTTGTGGAAGGCGTCGATTTAGGTACGTTGCAGCATTGAACGTCGAGGCGCGTAGCGTCAAGGCGCCTAGCGTCGTGGTGGAAAGGAAGGTATTTAATACTGTACTCTATTGGGACAGATATACGGTAGAATTATGTAGGTGGTGCGGGACGTGATATTATGAAGGAAATATTTGGGGACGGCAAACGTCGGAAATAAGGTGTGGGACGTTGAGCGTCGAAATGAGTGTACGATAGGAAATACTTAGATGGTGAGGAATGTGACAGCGTTCGAGATGTAGGGAGTAGGACAGCAGGACGTTAGGCGTCGAGACGTTGACACCTTCGGGGATAGGAGGTATTGTAGGATAGACGTCGTTTAGGAAGAGCGTTTTAGGAAAGGTACTGATAACTGAACTTGAAATATAACTAGATACAAATCATAAATGAATGCTTGCACATCAAATAATTGAAAATGAATGACTCGAGCTCCTTTTCGTCAGACTTTTTATACACAGTTTAATCGTTTCTGTGACGTCTCTATCGTTTTGGTTCTCATAGAAAATACGAATGTATGTGTAAAAGGGGGTGGGTTATTTATTACTTGTTTTGAAATCTTTGTGTATTGAAATATTGTCGAAATCGGTCTAGAAATCGATACTAGAAATATTAATGATAATTACTTCGTAAACAGAAATACGCTTTATGGTGTTTTCTTTGTGCTGGTCTCAGAGACACGTGGACTAATTTTGGATCTTTACGGACGTGGTTATAGCTATTATTTATTAGGTGTCGTAAATAAGATTTAATTTTCTGGGAGGTTTTTCGTTAAATGAAGCATTTTGAATTTAAAAGAATGTAATATTGTATTTAATAATTGGAAATAATAAATTATTAAGGTACCTGCGTGCGGTAGGTTACAGTAGTTTTTTTTAATATTTGTACATTATTATTATTTTTACAATATCAAAATCGTTCTTTAGTACACGTTTGGGTGTGTCATTATACTTGTTGAAATGTTTGAAATCCTTTTTTTATTAATATTATGTAATTACTTTTTATTGTCCCTGTCATATCCGTTTTTGGTGCTATAATATCCATACAATTTCAACGGATTATTAATGAATTGAGAGGCAAAAGCACCCATAAATCATGCAATGCAAATATAAATCCTAACGATTTCAATACATTTTATTGCAATATCGCTGAAAATCTAACAAAAAATCTAAATAGGACAACTGACCCATTAGAATTTGTAAAAGCGTCACCAATTAAATATTCATTTTTCTTAAGAGAAACAATTTCATTAGAAATATTAAAAGTTTGTAATGACATACACAACAAAACTGCATCAGGATATGATGGAATGTCAGTAAAAGTATTTCAAAACTTACCTACCTCTGCATTAGACGTTTTATCCATTTTAATAAATAAAAGTTTTAATGAAGGTACTTTTCCTCCTTTTCTTAAAACAAGTGTTGTGGTTCCATTATATAAGGGAGGAGACTTGACTGAGCCATCTAATTTTAGGCCCATATCTCTAATTCCAACACTGTGAAAAATCATTGAGAAACTTGTAAAAACTCGACTAGTTAGATATCTAGACCAAAATAATATATTGGACATAAATCAATTCGGTTTTCAACATAACAAAAACGTATCGGATGCTGTTTCTTCTTGTTTGGAATTAACTTATACAAGTTTAAATTTAAACGAGCCCGTAGCTTCAGTATTTTGTGATCTGACTAAAGCTTTTGACTGTTAACCACGGAGTACTGCTGCGAAAGCTTGAAGTTTATGGCATAAGAGATGTGGCCTTGAGTTGGATGAAATCCTATCTTTTAGGCCGCAGTTAGTCCGAATTGTTTCAGACTCGAACACAAGTGACATGAAGTGGGGTGTCCCTCAAGGTTCTGTTCTTGGGCCCACCCTATTTTTAATTTATATCAATGCTCAGGAGATTTCTGTTAACTAGGCCTTATTATAATATTACGGAATTTTATAATGACGAGACACTGTGATATGTGTTTTATTTTGTTTTGTTCTATTTAATTTTAGATGTATGTATTAATGTTAATTTATAATAATGTTTGTTTATATTTTAATGACTATTTATTTTTTTGTAATTTGTACAATATTGTACAATATTGTGTTTGTCAATAAGTATTTTAACTTGGACAAAAAACATATATTCTCTCTCTATCTATCTCGTTTTTCTTGATTAAGGTGACTAGAAAATTTAAGACAAGAATTAAAATAAATTGGTATTTTTAAAAATTTTGGGAAGAAAACAAATGATTTTATTTTGGAACAAATAATACTAAACATTTTATTTTAGAAATTCTCCGTCACTGAATTATGATGTTATATTGGGGTTTATTTTGCTATCAATCATTTTTAAAAAAAACTTACAGTAATGTCAACTTTATTAGTTATATAAAACTTTGATTTCAATGCATCCATAACGAAGTTTTAAAATGTTTTGCTTCGAATGATACAAAAATGATAATCTAGTAATTTTAACTTTTCAAATAGCTCATCCTTAGTTTGAAAATGAACCGTAGTAAACAAGTTAAAGCAAAAAAAAACAAGTAGTGGAGCATATAATTTAGTTCACTTTCCGTCAGTAAACTTGCTTAATGTAAACGTATCTTAAGACCCATAAATAATAATGGAATATTTTTCGAATTAGTAAATGAATTAATATCCGGTTATAAATCAAAAACAACGAACCGTGTGGGTTCAAAAAGGCAATTAGAATAGTTCCGTCTAGTCTGGGGCATCAACGATGGTTTCTTATTCTTAGAATAAGAAAAAATGCAGTAGTAGGTATCTAATAATTATTTAATTTGATCATAGATTTATATAACAACTGGTTTTTTGTTTTTACAAATAGTTTTAAATCGGTTCTCTTTTGCTACGAGATATTAATTATATGGATACGAATGTCAAAAATTGTATTACATCATAAATTATTGTTAGGTTCCTTCCTAGATAAATACCATAAGCGCCTACAGTGGTTTGTAGCTCGGGTGAACACAAATATTTCGTTTTAATTTAACGTGTTCAAGATAAATATTCTACAATTGATCAGATGCAACTGTTAATAGATAAAATTGAGAAAAAAAATATATTCTGCAGTATTTCTTGATAATCTCAAAAGTGCTACTATTTAAATAAATAAATTTTTTCCAATGCAATATATCTAAATATAGTATTTTTAATACAAATACCGATGCAAGTCGTAGATCATTTATGAAGTCACGACCTTGCAGTATTGTCTAATCGTCAAAATACTCGATAAATCTAGGAAGTTTTGAAATTTTATGGTTATATTTTTTTGGTTGTTAATAAGAATAATTAATTTTAAATGTATACAACTAATGGAACATTAACATTATACTTTTACGACCATGCTTTACATATTCTCTATGGAAAGCCACAAAGCGATTAAAATGGCCCACTGTGCAGAATGCTTCAATCAGAAATACAGCTAGCAGCTGGCAGTGGCGTAGCCAGCCATTTTTCATGGAAGGGGTTTTTGAGAACTATGGGGGGGGGGAGTTCCATCAAGAAAATGATTAAAAACAAACAATCAATAGCGATCAGCGCCAATCCTATGATGAGGCGAGGACCCTCCATGGGGGGCGTTCTAACCCTCAAATTCCTCCCCCCCCCCCCACCAGTGGTTACGCCACTGGCAGCTGGGCTAGATATAATATACAAAAAGTTATTAGATTTGCAGAGCTCTTACAAAATACCTTCCAACCAAATGAAGGAGAAGAATTACCGAACTATGCTCCTCTAGAGAGAGACGACTCAATTATCAGACCAACCTCTCCAAAGGAAATTGCAGAAGATATAAAAACAAATATTAATCGTAAGAAAGCTCCTGGCTTTCATTTAAATACAGAACAAATCTTCAAACAACTTCCGAAGGAAGCCATAATTAAACTTACACACCTGTTTAATACCTCTTTCAAACTAAGGTATGTTCATAGGTTGTGGAAAGTAGCTGAAGACCTTATGATTTTCATACCAGGAAAACCTCCGAACGAAGTTTCGTCATATAGGCCAATATCTCTACTGCCCATAATATCAAAACTATTTGAAAAAAATACTAATAAAAATGCTGAAACCCTTTATTGGAGAACGGAAACTAATTCCAGATTACCAGTTCGGCTTTAGAGAAAATCATTCAACTATAGATCAGGTTCATAGAATCTCAAATGCGATTGAAAAAGCACTAAAAAATAAAGAAGTCTGTTCAGTCATCTTCCTCGATGTTGCACAGGCTTTTGATAAAGTATGGCACGATGGCTTAAAACATAAACTGAATGTTCTACTTCCACAGCCATACTCAGAGCTATTGATTTCAGATATATTCTTTAGAGTAAAACAAGATGAAGCATACTCTAAATTGAAAGAAATTAAAGCAGGAATGCCACAGGGAAGCGTCCTGGGACCCACTTTGTATCTGTTACACTGTGACATACCCTAACTAGAACAAAACACATTACTTACATTTGCAGATGATACTGCCATTCTAGCGATAGGCAAAGATCATGAAGAGGTTGCAAATTAATAATTGGACCAAAAGATGGCGTATTAAACTAAACGAAACCAAATATGTATATTAACTTTGCCAACAAAAATGGTCAAAGAATACCAATTAACATAAATAATGCTCAGGTTCCTTATGCTAGCTCGGCAAAATATCTAGGTATTACATTAGATGCAAGACTTCGCTGGAAGGTTCATGTTAAAAAGAAATAATAAGAGATATAAAATTCAAGAAAATTCAGTAAAAGTTTTCGTCCTTTAAATGTATTTGTGAGAAAATACCTGTTACTTGGCAGGCATTCCAGCCTATCTACATATAACAAAATTCTATTGTATAAACATGTTCTCAAACCAATTTAAACCTACGGTATTCGGCTCTGGGGTTATGCCAGCTACAATAATATTCTAATAATTCAGAGATTCCAGAACAAAGTATTGAGAAACATTGTCGATGCTCCTTGGTACATTAGAAACAGCAACCTTCATCGAGACCTTCAAATGGAAACTGTTGACCAGACTATCACTAGATTCACTAGGAGTCAGGAATAACGGCTCCACCAACATGTGAACGTTAAGACAATCTTGACAGCACGAACCTGAGAAGAAGACTCAAAAGAGTGAATCCTTTTGAGTTAACTAAGTGATTGTGTTAATAACAAAGCAAAGCATTGTGCGGTTTAGTAGTTTAGTATAATTAAGTTATCAGACCCTAAAGTATACTAGCGAGTAGAACTTTAGTTTTTAAGATTGCAACCCTATTTAAGTTAGGATGTAACAAAATTACTTATTGATCAACTCTTGATCAGATTGTAATATTAATAAACGCCCCTTATGAAGTGTTTTTTTACAAAAAAAAAAAACATTCAAAACCAATATTTTTCATCAATCTACATAAGGTTCTTAAAGAGAACGATAGTAAATTATCATTCCCTCGAATAATATAAATTGTATTCAAATTTGACGAAATCATTGTATATAATTTCTTTCAATAAGCTCTTAGAACACTCATCATATGTATATATAAGGCTCGAAACAGACCGTTAAGTTCTATGGCCTGGTTAGTTTCTTCCATTCATCCCTATTCTTGGCTTTTTCTTTCCAGTTGATGATCTTTTTTTCTTTATATCTTCTATAATCGATTTCCTCCATTTCCTTCTAGGCATTCCTATCTTTTTTTCTTCTTCTGGTGTTGTCCAAGCTACTCTTTTTACTGTCCTTGAGTCCTCCATCCTTTCTAAGTACCCCAACCATTGTAACCTTTTTGACTGTATTATTTCGTATATGTTGGATTCGTTAAATATTTCGTAAATTTCTTTGTTTATTCGTCTTTCCCATCCTTCTTCTGTCTTTTTGTCCCCATATATTCTTCTTAGTATCTTCTGTTCCCATATTTCAATTTTGATCTGTTCTTTCTTATTTAGTGTCCATGTCTCACTACCGTATAGCATTGTAGGTCTGATTATTTTTTTTTTACACACATTTATTATTTCCCATGACAATTCTTTAGATTTAAGTAAATTATGTAAAGCTCCTGCGCATCTATTGCTCTTTGCTAGACAGAGATCTATTTTAGCTTGTTCTTCGCATCTATTTGTAATGAGAACACCGAGGTACATGTAACTGTTTGTTTCGTCTATTGTTATTTTTCCTATGGTTTTAGTTTGTAATTCTAGCTTTCCAGGATTTTTTCTTAAATGTTTGTTTTTCAGTTGCATGTACTGACTCTTTTTTTAATTTAGTTTTAGCCACATTGTTTTTGCCGCGTCTAATAACTGTTCTGTTATGTTTTTAAGTTCTTTTTTGGTTTCTCGCTAACAGTACATCATCTGCGAATGCTAATGCTTGGCGGGATCTATTGATCAGGGTTCCATATCTCTTTATTTCACTGTTTCTGATGACCTTTCTAAAGAGTTAAGTTAAAAAGAAGGGTGGATAATGGATCTCCTTGCCTAAACCCGTTTTGGACTTCAACTTCTTCGGTTTCTTCACCTCATACTCTTATTGCACACCTTGTATTTTCCAGGGTCATGTTCGTCAGTTTTACAAGTTTAAGAAGTATTTTTAGTTCTTTCAAAGCATTTACCAATTTTCGTCGATTTACTGTATCAAATGCGCTTTTAAAATCAATAAACATAATATGTGTTGGTATTTCGTATTCGTAGCAACATGTGAGTACCTGTTATAAAATAAAGATTTGGTCAGTCGTTGACCTGCCTTTTCTAAAGCCACATTGGTATTCTCCGATAATTTTTTCTCCTACTTCTATTTTTCTTTTTATTAACGTGGCTAGTACCCTATTTGTAACATCCAACAAAGCTATACCTCGATAGTTTACACAGTCTGCTGGGTCCCCTTTCTTATATATTGGCAGTATTGCTGCTTTCCTCCAATTTTGTGGCATTTCTTCCGCTTTCCATATTTCTTTGATTAGTTGTATTATTTATGTTATTAGTTGTTGTCCTCCACATTTTAGGTTCTCTGCGGTAATTTGTTTGATTCGGGGCTTTTATTATTCTTCATATTTGAAATAATTTCTATTATATCTTCTTCTGTGAGTTCCTCAGCGATGTAGATATGGTTTTCATTTGCTTCTTCTTCCTCTTCTGCTGCTTCTTCTTCTACTTTCGGCCGTTCAGGTCCATCGTTCAGTAGTTTTTGGAAGTATTGTTTCTATCTTTACATTTGTTCGCTTTTTCCTCCTATTAAATTTCCCTTCTTATCCATGATATAAATATTTTTTTTATACCTTTTACATCTTTATAGAAGTGTTTAATTTCATTTTTTTTTTTGTAATTTTCTTGTATTTTTGCGACTTTTTATTCTTGGTGACGCCTTTTCTTATTTCTACACATTTTTTTAACAGCATTTCTTTGTTCTATATATTTTTTTCCGTCTGTATCTTTCCCTGTTTGTAGGTATTTTTCTCTCAGTTTGTGTTTTTTAATTTCTTCATCATATTCATTATCTAACCATACCTTTCTTTTCTGCGTTTTTTTTCTTATTAATATTTTTCTCAGTTGATGTTTTTATGGCATTCTCTATGTTATTCCATTTCTTTTTTACTATGTTGACCATGTTTAAATCTGGGGTATTGTCTAGACTTCATCTTTTGTTTCCTCATCCTTTTCTTCTGTTGGCGCGTGGAAGTTAACTATTGTTATATTTTGTATTCCGCTTTTTATTTGTATTTTACACAATTTTTCTGTTGTATTTCTGTGTATTAAGAAAACCATTCCAAATCTACGGCTTTGATTTCCACTTGTGAACATTATATAATCTTGTATCTTCGATGTATTGTTCCCGGTTTAATGGATCTCTTGAATTGCTAGGATATCTAACTTTGTTTCTCTTGCTAGATTTTTTATTGCTCCTTCCTCGTAAATTTCCTCAAGTTCCATGTTCTTATTTTCATAATATAAGTGTCTAAATTATTGACCTCGCTCTGTGTTGCTGTTTTGTACGGTTTTACTTGCTTGGAGTATAATAAAATATGTCTTTTCCCTGTATTTCGTTGCCATGATCATCATGTTTTGTGTTTCTTACTGCACCGTTATTTATTTTCTGCTCATTTCCTTGTTCATCACCGTTTTCGTCATCGTTTTCTTTAATCTCATCTTTATTTATTGGTTTTTGTGTTAGATCGTTAAATTTTCAAAGATAGTTTATTTACGATACACCAGTTATGTAAGTTGACAAGGTCGTTGTGAAGAGCAATGCAATCTGAGGTATCCTTTATTTCCCTATAAATTTTCATATCGCCTTCAAACAAAAGTTTCTTGGAGTTGATACAATGACAGATGTCATAAATAAAAATTGCAAATAATAATGGACCCCTGACGTTGACACGAAATTAAAAGATTTGGCACTCTCGTATTCAACATATAACTGTCGATCAGTTAAAATAGACTTTAACAGTGATTGCATACTCTTTGTAACACCAAATTGTCTCAGTTTCAGAAGTAATTGTTTGTGAGACACCTTATCAAACGCTTTACTAAAATCTGTGTATGCGACGTCAACTTGATTTCTACAGTCTAAAGAAATAGATATGTATTGCGTAAATGTACACAGATTTGACGCGGTATTCCTAAGCTTCACAAAACCATGTTGGTATTCCGTGATTGAATTTTTTACGTGGGAATATAATATATTAGAAAATATTTCAAACATTTTGGAAAAAAACTAAGATTAATGCGATTGGTCTGTAATTTGATATATCAGAAACTTTACCAGCTTTGAAAACGGGACAGATTCTAGATATTTTCCAACAAAAAACCTATATAATTTTTTACCAGTTTGGATGAAACATTATCAGGACCACAGGTATTATATTTAGTATGCACCTATGACATTCCATAGACAGTAAATATAAATTTAACCACATTCGCTGATGATACAGCTGTCTTTACCATAAGATCAACTATAAAAAGAATAACAGTTAACCTTCAAAATGAACTATAGTGAGATAACTAACAAAAAATGGGTATATTTAAAAATTGTCGTGGACAAAAACAATTACAATTCTAACGTGAACGTTTATTTAATATATCAGAAAATCGGTAAATACCATACATCCTTATTCAACAAATTGCCGTTATTTCACACTTATTTTATTTATAGAAAGATTTTTTTAGAGACAGTGTGAAATTTTTAAGAAATTGTTTACAATATAATACATACGTATGAAGAAAAATTTTTAAATATTAAAGTATCCGATGATGATAATGATGATGACGACGAGAACGACGACGATGATGATAATAGTCATAAAGATTTGCGTTCAGTCGTTGTTCCCCGTGCTTGTGTCCAAATTACCCACAATTCACTGCATTTCTCGACTTTTATTTCCAATTAATGCACCTGTGTTGTTGATAATAATTGCTTCTAATGGGCACGAGCTGTTCTATTAGTTTCAATCGTTTCAAGGTTTCCAACTCTTGGTTCAGGTTTGTCTCGAGCCAGGATCGTACTCGCCCGCATGAAATAATTTGAAATCAGTCCCATATAAATAATTGATTGAAATACAGGGTGTCCCGAAATTAGATGGTTATATTTTAACAGCATAATCTACATCCTATAATAGAAGTAAAAGTTCATATAAACATAGGTCCGAAAACGTTTCTTTTCCGAGATACAGGGTGTTAAAAGTGAAGTCCTGATGACACTCTTTTGTAAATATTTTCTAAACGTTTAAAGATAACTAAGTAAAATTTGGTACAAATGCTAACCTTTTAACGCTCTATCTAATGGACTAAACCCCAGTTTTTGATCATCTTCATAGGTGGGTAAAGTAGGAGGGGCTTAGGGTAAAATTGCCCTAAGTTTTTTTTGTTGACAGTTTTTACCATTTTTGATTATAAAATTTGGAAAACCAATGTTTTCTTTATAATAAAGTTATTATTGTTGCATATCGCTAAGACGCACCATTTTCAAGAAAAAAGCATTTGAAAATTGAAAAGTTATTCGAAAATGCAAACAATAATTAGTAGGCCTGTGAAATCAGAAATTTATTTTTTTTTCCTTTGGACAACCAGTGACTAAAGAAATTTTAAAAAATATTTACAAAAATAGGCCATCAGGACTTCACTTGTAACACCCTGTATCTCGAAAACGAAACGTTTTCGGACCTATGTTTATATGAACTTTTATTCTTATTTTAAGATGTAGATCACGCTGTTAAAATATGACCGTCTAATTTCGGGACACTCTGTATATTTCATGAAAAGATCAGTGTTTTTAATTGTCGTTAGCGATTGGTGTTCAATAATATGTCTTTAATCTTGCATCTTTCTACATCGGTGTTACAAAAATATTCGTCAATCCTGTAGTCAATAAATATAGCCTCCAAAAGAATATTAGTAATATACACTGACTTATTCCACTAAATACTAATAAATATAATGTACTTCATATCCTTAGACTAGGTAATAAAGAGAGGACTCATAACATCGCTAAAAATCTTGTTCCGTTCTGACACCAACATTATTTGACCAAAGGCGTAACATGTTGGAAATAAAAAACGAACTTGCATTTATATTATTAGTACTTCATTGATCTTTTTAGGTATGAAGGAAGTTCAAAGCGTAAAATTTAAAATAAATAAGTAACAATAAATAAGTAACAATAAATAAGACACAAGAAAAAAATATATAGAAATAAACTAAATGAAATCGTTTACATAATAAAATGAGTGTTTTTTTTTTTAAATTCTGCAAAATAAAACATGTATTACGAAAAGATTTATTTTTATTTAATAAAGAATGACACTACCCATATAGCACCGACCAGTGTTGCCAGTCTAGTACAATTGTACTAGATCTAGTACATTCTCTGAGAATCTGGTACTCTAGTACACTCGAAACAATTTGAAGTGTAAAATATATTGGTCAAAAATTGCAAGAGAAATTAAAAAGTTGTAAAAAATTACTTCAGAAATAAAATAGTAGACATTTATCGAAAGATAAAACATTGTTTAAAAATTGCACGAGAGATCAAATATTGTTCAAAAATGGCTTGAGAGGTAAAAAAGGGTATTAAAAATTGGTCGAAGTATAAAATAGTATTAGAAATTGCTTGAGGGGTAAAATTGTTCAAAAATTGCTCTAGGGATAAATTAGAAATTTAATGAGAGATAGATAAAAATATTTAATAATTTATCGAGAGATTAAATAGTATTATAAATTGTTAAAATCGTGTTCAAAAATTGCTCGAGGTAAAGTAGTATTACAAAATGTTAAACCCTTGTTCAAATATTGCTCGAGGGATAAAATACTATTGAAAATTTTGTTAAGAAATAAAATATTGTTCAAAATTGACTTGAGAGATAAAATGTTGTACAAACATTGCTCTAGATATAAAACATTGTTAAAAATTTATCGAGAGTTAAAAAAAAATATTGTGCAGTTTGCTAAAGAGATAAAAAAGTTGTTAAAAATTGCTCGAGATATAAAACATTGTTAAAAATTTATCGAGAGTTAACATATTTTTATAAATTTATCAAAAGATAAAATATTGTTTAGATATAGCTCAAGAGATTAAAAAAGGTTTAAAAATTGTTCGAGAGATAAAATAGTATCATAAGTTATTAAAATCTTATTCAAAAATTACTCGAGAATTAAAAAATACTGTTAAACATTTCTCAAGAGATAAAACATTGTTTAAAAATTGTTAGAAAGATAAAAAATGTTAATAAAAATTGCTAAAATAGTGTTAGAAATTATTTAAATTTTGCACGAGAGATCAAATATTGTTCAAAAATAGCTTGAAAGGTAAAAAAGCTGTTAAAAATTGCTCGAGTGATTAAATAGTGTTAAAAATTGTACAAACATTGCTCAAGGGATAAAAACAGTTGTCAAAAAATTGCTCGAGAGATAGAATACTGTTGGAAATTTATCAAGAGAAAAAATATTTTTTAAAAATAGCTCAAAAAGTATTAAAATCTTTTTCAAAAATTCGTCGAGAGACAAAATAGTGTTAGAAATTGTTAAAATTTTGCTCATAAATTGCACGAGACATCAAATATTGTTCAAAAATAGCTTGAAAGGTAAAAAACTGTTAAAAATTGCTCGAGTGATATAGTGTTAAAAATTTTACAAAAAATGTACAAACATTGCTCGAGCCTCGAGGGATAAAAAAAGTTGTTAAAAATTGCTCGAGATATAGAATACTGTTAGAAATTTATCGAGAGATAAAATATTGTTTCAAAATAGCTCAAGATATAAAAAAAGATTTAAAAACTGTTCGAGAGATAAAAGAGTATCAATCGATATTAAAATCTTATTCAAAAACTGCCCGAGAGATAAAATAGTGTCAGAAATTTGTCGAGAGATAAAATATTGTTTAAAATTGTTGTGTTTGTGTTCTCTATAAACCTTTTTTTGCTTTTTAATGACCATACTTCATAATTAGAAAAATCTGGTAATTTTATAGAATCTAGTACATTTTTATGAAATCTGGTACATTTTTTAGATAAATCTGGTACATTACAAAAATATATTCTGGCAACACTGGCACCGACACGTTTTAAAGACATCTTAAATACTTTTGTTCATGACGTTCGTGACGTTTTGAAGATCTACGCTAATATCCAAAAGATGTTTTAAAGGCGTCTATAGGACGTACTTTGTTACAAAACAAGGTGTCTTTAGGACATCTAATTTTGTACGTCTTTAAGACATCCAATTTTGTACGTCTTAAAAACAAACCGTATTGGACGTATTTAAGTCGTCTATAGGCAAATAAATTAAAACTTACTGTTTTTAATGATAAAGTTTACTAGTTCCGGTATACCACAGTTCCAATAAATAATATAGAAAAACAATATATAAAAACACACAACCACGAAAAAGTAATGACAATGTCCACGGACTGGCGCTAAAAATATTATCCAATGGCTGTCCTGAGAAAAAGGCAGCTAGAGGAAGAACACGACTCGATAAGCGCGCGCGAGACTCCAATCAGCCAATGACAATGACGAATGACGATCTACATGCACTGCAGGCAGCGCCAAGAATGCTGTCGTAGCGCCATATTTAAATATAGCGAAAAGAGTTGACGTCCACATTACTGACATATTTAAAACGTCCTAAAAACATCCCAACAAAGACTATTTTAAACATGTCCTGAGCAGGGCGTCTTAAAACCGTCCGTTTTATGTACCAGGACGTTTGGACGAAAGTAAGACATGAACTGGACGTCTTTAAGATTCCCTAGTCGGCCATTTTTGACATTGTTTGATATTTAATTTCAGATTAAAAAGTAATTTATTTTCTAAGGACCAATCCGAAATTAAGTCCAAATCATTTTGGTCTCTGTCGTTTAGAGCGGCGCCTGCTCTGCGCTGTCTTTCTCTCTCCAGCCTTCTAGATAGACGCAATTATAGAAAAAATTCAAATCAAGGTTGAAATGTTTACCTTCAAGCCTATATCCCTACACGTACGTGTAATTCTATGCCATTATCGCTCTTGTCTATACGGATATATGTCTCTGGATGTATGGGTGCCGAATGGATGCTTTCTACACAGAGAAAAAGTGTTTTATTTTTTATTAAATGCTAATTTTTTTTAATGTTTTTCCTTCATTTACTATAAATAATAAAAAAGTACATTATTTTTTTACAATTTGATTTGATAAAGAATTGACATATATCTGTATTAAACATGCCTACATTATAGTGAAAAATACAAAGAAAATTCAGATCGAAGATCCTCGCCAAGAACAAAAATTAACTACAAAAAGTTATTATTATTTATAATTTTTTTTGTGTTAGAATGGCTAGTATAGCTTTAAAGTGCTTAAAATAATATCTTCTTTTAAACGTGTTACTATAAATTTTAACGTAAAATTACGAGGACACTCTGTATAAACATTTAAAAAAAAAAGTGGAAGAATCCATCGACTCATTTGTAGCAAAACATTTATAATTGCAAAACCCAATATTTACACAAATACATATATAAAATTTCGAGTGAAAAACACATTTTACGATATGGGTACGGTGCACCTATTAAAAATAATATTTTTATAGGTAATTCGTAAAAATATTTACATGCCCATAAAGACACACATTTCGACCTGGAGATGGGCCCGCAAACGTAATGGGGCGATGGCGATGGATTTCGAGACCCAGACGACCGGCGATGATGATAATAATAAACAGAACGAAGGCACAAATGAAAACAACTTTCGAATAAATGATAAATCAGAGGTGTGGAATTTCATGATCAAATAAAAAACAGACCAATAAAATTTTACCACAAGCGGGACGTCTCCGTTCGCAGGGACGTACCGGAGATGAGTTCGTGCCCGTTTCTAGCAAAAGAATAATATATATTAGCCTAACAACGTATTTAATTTTTTTTAAACATTTTTATGTAGTTCCGGTCAATCGAAATTATGCTTTTTGTGGGGATCTCAGTCTCACAAACTAAATTACTAATATTATAAACTAATATTTTAGAGATTCTAAAACCAGAGATAATCCAAAATTAGACTGTACGGATGGGCACTATTTTTAAAAAACGATATATTAGTACCATTGTATAGAACAGTGGTCGTCAACCTATTGAACATAAACAGCGGCAACGTTGCTGTGAGCGATCTGCCGCTGACGCCATCAAGCTAGAATCGGCTAGAACCGACCAGCCGAACCAGCGCGTTAGTGTTCGAGAACGATCAGAATTACTTTGAACGGGATAAATACGCACGGCGCGGCGACATTGCGCTTAGTTTAAAACTGAACGCGTAAGGGGAAAGTGACAGACCAATATTTCATAAGTTTGTAAATTCAAATATGTATAAATAATATAAAATGTGTAAATAATATAATATAAAATAATAGACTTGAATTTGACGTTATACCTAATTACATTACATAAAATTACGACAACATGATTAGAACAATATTCCCGATTATAACAATACACCCGAATATACACTCGATTATGATAATACACCCGATTATGACAACTCATATAATTATGAACTATTTCTGATTTTGACAACTCACTTAATTCTGAAATTTCATTGTAATCTTTTAGTTCTCGAATGATAATAGAAATTATTATAGTAATTAAGATTAATATTAAGGATACAAATGTATGAACTTACTAAATAAGTATATCACAATATCTTCTGGGGTGACGCTTCTGTGATTAGTCGTAGTTTATTCAGCATAATATTGTAATTTTACATGTAAATATTTTTTGGTTTTGAATAAACTCATTATTATTATATATTATTATATTAATTTGATAAGGGTGAGTTCCCTCTTATGTCATTTCAGTTTCCCCCTTCTATCATAGAAAATATTTTAAGCAAGTTTTGATATTTTTTTAGCAGGATTTTAAATGACGGATCAGAATTTACAACCCTTTTTCAGTGTTACAAAGTCATTCGAAAAACAGTAGATGGTAAACAAATTTTAGGAATAGTAAAACAACTCATAAAAACCAAAAGTCTGAAAGCAGTTTAGAAGGTATCATATGTTTAAAAGAAAAGTTAAAAAAATTCGATAGCAATGTATAACGGAAAACATGGTTTTTTCATATTTTCATTATAAGATATCGACATTAAAAAAATATATATATAATAAATACTTAGATGAAGGAACAGGTGTTTCTCGTAATTACCCTGTTATATAATTGCTAATTATTTCCAAAGAAATGTTAGTGATATACATTCTTTAAAGTTTTAATAACATTTTTATGCCATGGTCAATGGGATTATGAACTGATGGTTGTTAGACACGAATGCCTGCTTCTATAAGGTTATAATCTATCTCTTATTAAAAACAAAGTCCATAATAATTATAAAAATAATTTATCTAAAATACTAAAATTTTCTAAATAGTATACAAGGTGTTTTATTTTGTATTCGTGAAATACGATTTAATTTGATAATACAAAAATAACTTAATAAGTTCCTATATATACATTTTTTCCTATGACCCCCCCTTTTCGGAGACATGTATCCATAATGGACATCCCTGAAAATATTTTTTCCTAAATAATTTCCAAAGTCCTTGGTATATTGTCATATTATTACAGGCGGTATAAATATTAACCTATTAGATGATTCAGAACATATATAAGAGTACAAAAATATTTTAAATTCTTATGACTACATTTCTTACATTAATCAAACCACAAGACCTGCAAGCAATATCGGCAGTAGTGTTACCAATATTAAATCATTTATTTTTGAAAGTGGCATTACAGATCACTTTCCAATTGTAGTAGCTTTTACCTCAAAATCCAAAGAAAATAACGAGAAATCAAACAGTCAACATTATAAAAGTTTCATAAATTATAAAAACTTAAAAAATGACTTAAGAAACGAAAGCTGGTCAACAATATATCAATCAAATGATGTTCATTTGGCCACAGAAACATTTATTAAATAAATACAAAAATATATACAACAGAACACAACAAATGTAAAATTTCACAAATAAAACAAAACCCAAATAATTTATTACTTAAATCTATTTACAATAATTATAAAAATAAAATAACAAATCTAGTCAAAATATCTAAAAAAAATTATATTAATACAATAATAAATAAAAACACAAGATCATCAGCTTCTTTATAGAAGTGTGTTATTACATTATGCGACAAAGAAATACGTAAAACAAAAATTGAAACTATACAAGGGGAGAACGGGGAAAAATAACAGATCCATTGAAAATTACAAATATCTTTATCAACTACTATAGTGATCTTGGTGAAAAATACGTAAATAAAATCAAAGTTCCTCAAAATTATAGGAAAGATATAAACAGGGTGGAAAGTACTATATATTTTGTGGATATCAATGAAAATGAAGTAAAACAAATTATTAAAGATTTAAAATCAAACAAATCTCCAGGTTAAAATAGTATTAGGGCAGAAACAATAAAAGAAATAAATGAAGAAATTAGTCGACCACTTATCCATCTCATTAATCAAAGTTTTCGGGAACATGAATATCCAAACTGTTTAAAAATAGGTATAATAAAACCTCTTTTTAAAAATGGAGACAAAAGCAAATTAGAAAATTATAGACCTATCTCTTTACTCTCTGTGTTTTCCAAAATTTATGAAAAAATTATTAAATTGAGACTACTAAAGTTCCTCAATAGGCATGAAGTGTTATCACCACATCAATATGGTTTTAAGGAGGGAAAATCCACGGAAGATGCAATATATTCACTTATATCTATTATTTATAAAGCAATTGACTCCAAAAGCTAACTCTTTGCGTATTTCTTGACCTTTCAAAAGCCTTTGGCACGGTGTGCCATAAAAAATTGTTAGAGAAACTGGAGCAATATGGTATTAGGGGAATTGCATATAATTTGTTGGAAAGTTACATGACTAACAAAGGGCAATATGTAAGTATTTATGGGAAGAGTAGTGAACCGGGAACGGTTTCGTTTATGAGTGTCACAGGGAACTGTTCTTGGGCCAGTGCTATTCACACTCTACATAAATAGTTTAATGTCTCAAAAAACTCAGGGAAATATTATGAGCTTGGCCGATGACACCACTATTATATATCCAGCAGATACATGGACAGAATTAAAAAATAAAGCTGAAATAGATTTGAAAAAAATTAAGTCATGGTTTGAACTTAACAAATTAATGCTTAATCCAAAAAAATCACATTACTTTACCCTTTACCTCATATACCTCCAACCTACCTAATCTTGGATCGCTAAATATTGATGCCATCCAAATCCCCTACACTATTTCCAATAAATATCTAGGCATTACAATAGACAGGCATCTATAAAGGGATCTGCAAATAAAAATTATTATTATTAATAAAATTTAAATATTTAAAAAAGTGTCTGAGCATAGAAAGTTTAAGAACACTTTATTTCTCGTTGGTACAAACCCACCTGACATATGGAATCCTACAAACTTTTAAGGCCTTGAAAGCCAATATTCATCGCATTATTGATGAAACAGTCCCAAATTAGAAAGACAGAATGTGATATATCAGAAATATCTGGTCTTCGAAATAAAATGCCATGAATCATTCTTGATTATGATTAAAGTTTATTTAAAAAACACCCATTATTATTTCAATTATTGTACCCTTAGATTAAAGAAACCGAAGATGTAACATGCATATTGCAAAGAGCTGCGCCGAGGCTGCCAATTATTTTCAGTCGGAACTAGTAAGTGGGGGAACTTAACAGGTACGTACTCAGGATAAATAAGTGCAGTAATTGATTTTTTGAATTAATAGGAATAATAAAAGAACATTGGTACATAATTTTATTTATTTGTAAATTATTAATTCTAACAAAATTTATTTTCGATCTAAAATTTATATACAGGATGACCCAACGAAAACTTGACATTGGGTTTTTGGATATTAATATCGTGGATCTTAAAAAACGTTTGGACACGTTGATTTTAGTTTGAAGGAAGGCATCTTTTTATCATATCATTGACTGTCATACACCATTACCCTCCACTTCGTTACTCTAATTAATGCAATTTATATGGGGAAAGTGCCAAGTATGATATATCACTGAAACCGTAATTTTAAGAAGAATTTAGTAATATATGACCATTTATTGCTTTACTTTCGATTTTAGCAGCTTCTGTCGGGATAGAAACTGTTACCTATTGTAAAGTGTGGCACTTCATTTGAAAGCTAATTTTATTAGGAATTTAGTGGCTATCGTAATTTTTTTATTTTGGTTGATTGCAATAAAGTTTGTATTTCTTATCTTGTGCAATTATTTAAGTTATTGTTTTATTCAATTATATTTTGTTATATTGTGCATTAAATTATTATTAAAATTAGTTTTCAAATGAAATGCCAAATTTTATAGTAGGTAACAGTTTTGTATATTGCCAGCGGGCCCTTAAACCAAAAGTAACACATTGAATAGTCATATTATTGAATTATCCTTAAAATTATCTTTTTAATGATGTGTCATACTTTTGGTACTTTCCTTATTTAAATTGCATTGGTTAGAGTAACGGAGTAGAGGGCAATGACGTATAACAGTTAAATATATGATAAAAAGATATCCCCCTTCAAACGCACAAAAAAATAAAAATATCTAGCTTTTCAAATTTGGCAGGCGAGTAGAAAACTAAAATAAACAAAGTTTTTCATTCAACATTTTTCGATATTTTGGGAAAATTTAACTTATTGTATGTTTTTAAATATGTTAAAAGTTAATAGAAGTAGATGATCAAAAAAAAATCGAATATTTTTTGTTTTCGAAGTAAAACTGTCTAAATTTTTTAGTCATTTGCGTAAACTATTACAATTTTAGTCATTTATATAGTGATTTAAAAATGTTAAACCTTTGAAATATCTAAAATATTCTTAGTGACATAAAAAACAAAATCAAACACGTAGTTTAAAAAAAATAGATATACAGTTTATACGTAAAGCGATAATAGTCAGAATGCGTTAGTAATTTTTATTACCTATTAGTTATTAGCAACCAGAAAATAATGTAAGTTTATTATAAAGTATTCTCTTAGTGTTACTCTTATCCAATAAAGTTTTATTATAATGGTGGATTCTGATATTAATGTAGGTGGAAGCAATTAATTTAATTAAATTAGTAAAATGACTTGTTACAAAGTTTTGTTCGGAAAAATGGCCTTTGTCATGTTCAAAGAGTTTTTTATTATTTAAAAGGCTGTATAATACTTGATTATTAACAATATTAATATGTATACATTTACCCCCATCGATGTGGTGTCGTAACGTTTTTTCTGCCATTGTACAAATTAAAATGACATCAGCTGATGGGTATGTCAATACATTTGCTTTATCTTTCTGATTAATGAATGAAATTAGAAAATCAGCTCTTTCCCCACAAAGGCTCTCAACGCAGTTTTCACATTTTAAAATGGCTGCTATTTTACGTACTACGTACCCAGATATATAAATTATTACTTCTTTTTTATATTCTGAAAGATTTGCAGAAAATACAACTTCAGGCAGATTGTCTGTCTCTTCGCATTCATCCTCAACTATCCTGCCCTTGCCACATGACTTATTTATTATTTCACTGGGTTTCATGACTGAAATCATTTCTAACGGAATACAATTGCCCAAAAATGAATCCCTTAATTCAAGATGTAGCATCATTTTTTTATATGCACTTTTAAATTGTCTCACTGTTGGATTGTTGTTGTGGCCACCCATTGATCTAATTAATCCAAAGAATAATTCTATATGATCTTGACTCAGCTTGTAGGTGGGAATATATATTATTAATTGAGTTTGAACTAATTCTTTGTATAAATGTATTAAACTTTGAATGCAAAATAAAAAACCAATAATACCCATTTTTCTTTTACTCTCACACAAAAGTATCCCATCTGTTAAGGTCAGTGATTTAAAATAATCTGCAGTCTCTATCAAAAAGTTTTCAATAGATATATAATTCTTTTGATTTATTGGTTGTTTGTATTCCTTTTGGTATATATTTCTAGAATTAAATACATCAAATAATTTATTTACAGTTCTGATAAATTTAACAGTAGCTTCGGAATTTTTAAACTGCTCTATTTTTAAAGTTTCATTCAAGAATTCAATAGCATGAGCTACGGAATCACTAAAAAGTTGTGTTGCTAATCTGACTTTCATTTTTTGATTTTTATAGAATACGTGTGCTTTTCTCAATTTATTAGCTAAGTGAACACCCTCCTGTTGTTGAATTTCGTTAAGCTTTACTACATATTCCCATTTTATAGCTCCACCGTTATTATCAATTAAAACTGATTTATCCCCTAAGGTGTTTCGTAACAATTTAACCATATGGCAAGGATCAAAGAGTATAGCGATTTCACGGCCTGATGAAGGATCTAAGAAAGTAGATTTTAAATTATTTATATCAAAATTACACCCCAGTTCTTTTGCCATAGTAACATTATTAGCCGCCCCGTCAAATGTTACTGAAACTACTTGAATGTCTATTTCATGAAGCAAACTTAAGCACTGAAGTAGTAAATTTTTCTTTTGGACGCCCGTTAAACTATCAGTTAAAAAGTACCCTACAGGCAATTTCCACGATTCGTTTATACAAACTAACATAAAAACAAATGCGTCTTTGGCAACTGAATTGCAATCAGTTTGGATGTCAACTCCAAAATCAACATAACCGTAGTGCCTTTTTCCATCCCACTGTACCTGCTGACGAATGGCCATCTCGTCTACAGTTAAACAGCACACAAGTCTATGCTTTGAATTTGCACCTCTTACTTTGAGTAACTGAAATACCTCAGAAGTAAACCCTGCTTCTCCATTTAAGTTCTGATACCACCTTGAAATTGATTTAGGGTGTGGAAGTGCCGAATTAAAAGTATCACGAACAAAACTGTAGGCTTTTGCAGAATAAAAATGTAAAGTAAGGGCAAACTTTTTGAGATCCTCTCCATATTTGCCCTGATGACTAATTTGCCTTCGTAAAAATTCTTCATTCGGACCAATTTGACTTAAAATTTCTAAGTTTTCATCAGACACTTTTCCTTTTAAACTATTAATTATTTCTTGTAACCTTGCAACTCTCTTCTTATAATGTTGAAGACTAACTCTTAGCCTTTTTATAGTTTTATTGGCTTTTTCCAGTCGACGCCTCATTTTTCTTTTTCTTGGTGAAATATTCTGTAACAAATATTACAATGTAGATTCTCCACAATTCCACAAAATTTGGATATTCAATAACAATACCTTTTTTGGGAATAATATTATGTAAATTAAAAAATTGTAGTTTGTGTAACAAGAGTGGATATGAAAAATTCACTTTAAGTTGAACAGTACATTTTTTCTTCGACCCACTAACTAAAATCTACAAATTTAAAAATTATTTTAGGGTATTCAAACAAAATAACTAATTTTAAAATTCATGACATTTACTAATTTATAAAATAAAATAATTTTGAAAAAGATTTAAGTTTATTATTCCCAGTCGAGATTCGAACCGAAGTCTCACGCTTGGAAGACCGACACCGTTCCTCACATCCACCACTAGATTAAGGATTTTAGTTCTAATACTCGTAATTAAATTAGTTTCATATAGTTTGATTAAAATTTTAAATTTATTTTAAAATGTGGATGAAACAAAAATAGAAATGTAGGTAAGCTAATGTACATGTGGGTGTAGAAAAATATTATTTTCTGACGATTTTTAGAGCATATAATTGTCACTGGAGAAATCTTTAAAATCCCATTTTTTCAATTATTATATAAACACAACTTTTAACAATGATCACGTGTATAGTTTTTTTATTTGATCAAGCGATTGACTACATATTTGCAGTTATATGTACTTAATTGAAGTTAACTTTTACTTTTAATTTAAAAACAATTTGCTTATTTAAGTAGAAAAACTTACTTGCTGATTTCTTGATTTTGGTGAACTTGGTGGAGTTTTTAAACGACAAAATCCTAAACTTGAATCTGATTTTGGTGGTATTGATACTACGTAAGTATTCTCGTCTTTACAAAACCCAGTGCTGGTTGAAGGTGTTGCATAATATTCATGAGAATGTGTAGTTTTTGAACAGTCACCAGAATTTTGCACTTCTAAAAGTGATTTCTAAAAAAAAGTTGTATTGTATAAAAATATATTAGTCTCTTTATAAATATGAAACCGAAAAAGTTAAGTATTATATGCTATACAAATTCAAAGATGCTAAAATTAAATTTACAACAGAGAGCTTTCTATATGCATTAAATGTAGAGATTTTGTAAAATTTTTTTTTTTTTAAATTGGTAGGTACCTACACATTCTTAGCCAAATAACTTACCTGTTTTTTAAGTACGGGTGAATTTTGATATGGTAATATTTCTACATTACTGTTGTCATTTGCCACCTTATGTTGTAAGGTTGGTAAATTCTGGAAAAAATTATACAGTTTTAAGACTCTAATAACGATAAAGTGGTTATAATTTTTATGTAATGTTAAAAATTGTTATTTCTACCTCAGTAGGTACAGCATTTCCCTTCAAATGGATTTTAAATGGTGATTTTTCTCTGTCCAAAGAATTACTAGTAAAATGCAAATGACAAATACGAGGATCTTTATGTATTTCATCTTCCTTAATATTGCAAGCCAAGAACCATGTCTCTCGCCTTTCTTTATTTGCTGGGAAACTAAAATAGATTATTTTTATTTCAGCGTTCAAAGAAACATTTGAATAAACTTTTAAATTGATAATTTTAAACAATAATTTCAGAAATTTCAGTTATTACAATTTATTATCTACAGTCCTGACTCCAGACCTGGCGCACCTCTCCTAGTTTCACTCAAAATAAACATGGCTACTTCGCATAACAAAATAAAATATTAAAAACTTACCTAAATAAGTTAACAGACTTCTTGTCTCTCAAATAATTTGCGCTTGCATGGTAATAACAGTCCCTTATTACACACCTTGGCATTTTTTGTCCAAAATAAACTCACTTAACAACACAGTAAACAATATTTAGTAATTTCACGAAAAGCAGAAAAATGGCGATACACTGGATACACACGTTCTCCGTCAGCAACTTGTTGTCGAGGACGGGTGGTGGCGGGGGAAGACTTCACTTATTCACTTTAATTGGTGTAACTTGGCAGTGGGAATTGAGGGGAAAAAGGACAGGGTGCGCATTTGACTATGTTACATCTTCGGTTTCTTTAATCTAAGATTGTACCTACCTACTGTCTAGTAAAAGACTCGATATATTACATTTTTAATATTGAAATTACACCAATTTTTTTTAATTCTCTAACAATTATATTCATTAAAAATTGCAACATTAATTTTCAATTAATTAATGTTTCTTATAGCTTCCAGACATGGATATTGAACAATTAAACGATGTTAACAATAATTGACAATCGCTAAAATTAATAAAAACTATCATGCCAGTAATTTCCTAATTAGACACACCTTCAAATTCAAAAACGTTTTTCACTGCATACATTTTGGAAACGAAATCGCCAAAGTCCGACCCTGTGAGTGTTTGTAGACACTTCGTAAAAACGCGATTTATATCAATAATAAATCTTTAATGTTGGGATTAAGATAGGGTCAACGAATCACCCTTAGATGTTATGAAATTGAATAAAAAAATTTCACCAATAAACAATGTATTGTTTACTGAATGTAAAAACCGAAAATTATGAAAATCAACTCATTTGTATTGTAACGAAAGTCTAATTTATTTAAAGTTTATTTATTTAAAAACACACTATTTACAATTTATTTCAGACGTACTATTTAATTTATATAATACTTAGAGACTAACTAACAATTCTAATTTATTTATTACACTTAACTTTTCAATACAATGTTCTATATTCAACTAAACTCGGCGCTGTTACGTCGGCTATTTATATTAGTCTAACTCCGCTACTGGAAAATGCTAGAGACTTCGCGAAGATGACTAAACGGCACTCCCCGCCATTCCAGATATTTCGAGGGAATCAGCGGCAGACATTCGAGACGAATTCTGGTACATTTGAGACGCGGTCCGGCTGTTTCCACACGTCAGCGTTGCTTCGATCTCCGAGCAATTACTACTAGAGGGAGTCTTCCCCCCTTCCCCGCGCTAAATTTTGTAATTGGCTTATTTAATCAGCGTTGCCAAGTTTGACAGTGAGGTTGTGACCTCGTTCTGACACTTTCTGACACATGTCAATTATTGATTTGTATTTTACGAAAAATATAATTATTTATAGCTTTGTAAGGGTTTTAAATGTATATTGAAGAGTTATTATCTGTAATAATATGGTGAAAACATGCTTTATGTGTAAAAGACCTGTTGAAAATGCTTCTTCAAGATTATATCATAGATAAGTACAAATACAACTTAATTACCAGAGGCGGTGCATTAAGTAATCACCTTTAATTTGCAATTGAACTTTGTTATTTTCGAAAAAGTAAAATTAAGAGGGAATAAATCCCAGCTAAGTTCATCTTCATCTGTATCATAATGATTATAGTAAAGGTTTAACAGAGAGGTTAATTACTTATTATTATTTTAATATCACATCTTTGTAAAGTCTATTATTTTTTTTAGGTTTCCTTTTCTTGATATGAGAAAGAAATACATGGTTCCAAAATTTAAGAATTCAACAAGTGACCACCGGAATACCTTTTTATGATAATGGACATTTTTATTATAGACCTCAGGGGAGGAAAATATTAAAGAAAAATGCAATTTCGACGAAAGAAGTATAATAATCAATCCTGTCACTACTTCTACACTATATTCATCTGCTACTAAAATACTAAAACAGCAAGTAAGTAGAGAAACTTAAGTTTATTTCAAAAAGAATGTTTAAGGAAAAAGGCATAGCCATTTTTTTGTTGACACTTTTTTTTAACTAATCTAAAAGACTAATTTTGTGTATTGTTTAAATGTTCATTTTTTGTACTTAATTTGTTTTAGGTTTAAACAAAATGAACTTCTAAGATATGCATGGAATATCCCAAAAGAGCTAAGGAAGGTTTTAAAATTCTTAAGAAAACTATTCAGAGCCAAAAACATAAAATAGTCTTCCTGTCCAAAATATAAATAGGTATAAATATTTAGATATTATGAGTGATTTTTTATTCTATAAATAGAACATAATTTGCTTCTAAATCACTACCTAATGAACTATATTATATAGTACAAAACTAAACAAGAATATCACATTATTCAGGTTTTTTTTAATTTCCTTAAAAACGTCCCAAAAAAATGTGAATATTTATTATTGGAGTTTACATCGTTATGCTAAAACAATACTAGAATAACTTAAATAATGTGGATTTTGACTATTTTGAGTTATGCAGATCATAATGATCTAAAAAAATGTTTGTCTGGTGCTATAGTCAGGTATAAAAACATTCATTTATTTAAATACAGTTGCAATGTACATTTTATTTAGTTTTTAAGTTAAAACCTTTTAGGACATCAATTATTCTACATTTTTGTTGGCGAAATAGGATATATTAAGATGTCTTACTGTTTTCTCTGATTATCTAAAAAGTTAGAACAACATACAAAGACTGTTATAACAAGAAAGAGATATACCTTTACTTAAACACACAATTAGTCAGTTCATTTGTACGGCAATTTAAAGCAGAAATCCAGAAAACTTTAAAAACGTGTTTAAATGTGTTTTTACTATAACAAGGACATAATTATTAAAAAAAACTTGGCACATTAACATTGACGATAGGTTTTTATAATATATATTATACAAATCACAACGAACTACACAAAATGACATTATTAATAATTTAACAATAAAAAAGTTAAGTACAATGATGACATTAAAAGTTGAGTTTCTCGAAATAATTTTTTTAAATTGTCTCAGTACCTACCTAGTATTTTTCTAGCACAATGATATATGAATGTGCATTGTGTGATATCTTATATTTTAGGAATAAAATGATATATTTTTTTGCAGGTTTCTGTTAACAACGATTCCAAGAACTTTTGAAAATATTATTAAAACGGCCTTTGCAAATATAATTCTCAATTAAGAGCTTCTGATCTAACATTAAATTTTTATTCTCCATAAGGTTACAGCTTCCTAAGAAGAAAGTTTAACAAGACTTACCAGACCCAAAATATCAAAGTTTTACTAACCAATTGATGGTTCTACTGGTTTCCATAAGAAAATTCTCCTCGAAACTACTAAAAGAAAAGTGACAGAGGCAACCGAAGAAGGCAAAAAAGTCTTTTGCAAAACAAAAAATAGAAATTTGTTTAAGAATCTAATTATTGTTTGAAGTTTTACCATTAATAATTTTTGATAAGATTTAAGATTATGAAGTTCTATTATGTATTTTATTTACTCTTTGATAACCTATGTTTAAATTTTTATTAGGACCAAAATAAATTATAATTTTCATTTCAACTACAAAAACCCTCATAATATTAAAAAGGGGGAAAACGTTAGATTAGTTATGTTCAGGAATAAACTCTTTAAACTTTAATCTACTTAAAATGTGTTACTTTTAGAAGGTATGTTATTAACTTTCTATTTGTACTTGTATTAATTTATTTCATTTTATTATCTGTTATATCTTCAAATTAATTTTGATATTAATCTTATCTATTTATATATTTTTTATATTCACATATATGTTTTTTTCAGTGAAACAAACGTTTATTAGCTTATTAAATATAATGAATTCATGTTGTTTTATTATATGCTTGTATAAATGATTACTTTTATTTCCTTTTAAAAATGAATTTCGAAAATAAAGCCGAAACGGTGAGTGAGAATAAAAAATTAGACGAAAGTGACGATATTTACTGGAGCTTTCATCTACATGCTCCTTTTTCTAGCCATCTACACCTGAGCCAGCAAGATTCGTCTTCCCCCCATCCTTAAATTCTCCAGATTTACAGAGAAAACGCCGTCCTCCTTAACTTATCCAGACCTTCTTTGACGGGGACTATACCACTGCATTATCAGCTTTATTTGTTATCCCGAGCAATTTAAATACATTCGTAATTGCTCATTCTCACCTCTTCTCTTGTAGATTCCGTACTCAGTTTTCTTATTTTTAGTTACGTTTGCACTGCTCTTTTATTTTCACAGCTTTAATTTTATAATGCTGTAACGCTACAATATGGATCCATTTTTGTGGTTTATATTATTTAATGTTATTCGTAATTGACCAACCTATTATAATAATTAAATATTACTGTATTACAGGCCTGAAGATGTTCCTGTAAGGCCGAAACTAGTCGCTCCTGTATTTATTTATAATAAAATTGATTTTAAGGTTTTATTCTTCAATTGAAAAAATTAGACCTTTACAGTGATTTTGTTTCATTTCCTGCATTAAACACATATAAGACGGTATTCATTTTAAAAATAGTAAAACTAGCAAATTTTTTTAGTTTTTTTTACAATTAAAACGTTTGGACAATGTGTGTTTTTATAGATAAATGATACGCCACTGAACAAGAAGGATGTTTACCTTCCCCCTTGTGCCCGCTTCCTCACTTCCTTCACAGATGTTGCTAACACAACAATCGCCTACAACCTCGTTTTCACGCTCCCTCTATTAGTAATTGCTCGGAGGCTTCGATCACGAGTTGATTTCGTGTGTATACAGGGTCGGATTAGGAATTCATGACAGTATTTAACAATCAACAAAATTAAAAATTAAGATTCTAACTAAGACCGTCTTACTATAAGAAATGGATAGATTTATTATTTATTTTTTTCAAAAACCAATCATTAAAAAACGTTTTAATCCATCTGAAAGATGCCATTTAACAGTATTTAATCCTGGCTTTCAAATAAGAAAAATAAATAGTAAAACCTGTGTTTCGCTTAGACACAACCTAACCTAGAACCAATAATAGTTTAAGTTTACCTTTAAATTCTTTGAAGTCTGAAAGATATTGTTGGATTTCTCCTAAGAAAGCTTTTATATTTCTTTATTCCCGGCTCGTTGTAATTCACGTACCTACTAAGAGTTTTACGCTTTTTATTAAGCTTTATTTCCTTACACAAAAAATCCTATGTTGGCCATTTGAATAACCCAAGAAAATTTTTCTTCCCCCAAAATCACAATATTTTGTTTTAGTGCTGGATGTTTTTGATTTCAACAACAGTTGGAAATTGAAGAAGAAGCATTTTACCACTCACTTTTAATACTCATACTAATAATATGCGCTCTTCGGAGTCCAGTACACTAGTACTTAACCGTACGGACGTTGAAACGTCATCTTCGAAAGTAATTTACAACGTTTCGTCGGAATTACCTGACACTTGACACGCGTATACGCTTATAAGTTGATTTCTTAAATTTAAATTAAACGGTTTTAAAGAAGATCGATAAACAGTTATTTGCAAAACGAGCGTGTCGTATAAGCGAGATGTGATAAGGTGTTACAGTTACGCAGTAAAACAGTAAACATTCCCTTTTGAACAGGACCGGCTCGAGCCCGAATGTCTGCGACTGAATTTTTAATGAAACTAGTCGATGTAACGGGTTATTCATTTATTTCTCGCTAGCATCTTAGCATTAAAAAATCATTTTAACCAGATTTGAAAAAGGACTTTTTGAATTAATACTAACATGGTGATATCACACCTTCACATGTGAAAAATGTTTTGCAAAACATTCGGGGCTTTTCTTTATCGTCTTAAGTTTTAAAAAAGTGTTTTGGATATTTACCATTTAAAAAGAATATCTTCCATTAATTCAGTTCCAATCTACTTTTAGAATATGTAATTGGATTAGACACTTAGATTCTCTGAAAAACATGAAAAAATGGACTTTAAAAATAAATGAATACCAAGGTAGAAAAACAATTAAAGGTCCTTTATATCCTAATAAAAAAATAATAAAATTTTATAATGGTAGAAATAAAATGCATTAAAACTATTGATCAACGTATCTCCTTGCACTTAAGGAGAAAATTATTTAGTATGTTGCCAAATTAAAGTGATAAATACAAAATATTTGAATCTATAATCAAAAAATGGATCTTTTCTAAAGACAGAACGTTCTTATATTACCTAATAAATAATAATTAAAATATTGAACAAAATATAAAAATTCTAATTAATGACAAACATTTTCTGTTTAAGCTGATTATTCTAAGTGTAGACGATTATCCCAGCACTAGATACTTATCTTGATTGTAGATGTTAATCCCGCTTGTAGACACTTATCCTCTTTGTAAATACATAGTATCTAATATTTAATCCAGTTTTGAATTATTATACTATTCAATACTGTTCAATGTTTTGCCGTCTAGTATGTTTTAATTACTCACAAGTTCTATTTGAACAAGTTCTTGTAATATTTTTGTTTCAACTTATAAAAAAAAATATATTTTTGTTATGGTAAATAAATAATTTTATGATTATTTCCCCAATGTTGTATGTACAATTTTTTACGTTTTAGTAGCCGTAGAAAAAATTAGTTATTTGACTATCATTTTGTTTGGTTTCAGGTGGTACTTGTTGGTCGGCCATGGTTCGAAACGGCAACGGGCGTTGCACGGAACTCCTCCACGAGAAGATCACCAAGGAGGATTGCTGCTCCGGGCGCTCTGTCACCACTTCCTGGTCGGCCGACGAACTGGATTCAGGCACCCTCTTCTTCTGGAGAATCTTAGGCGGCGGAGTACGTTGCTCCTCTTGTCGAGGTAAGTCTCACATCATAAACGACACTCATAATTAAACAATTTCGCCTAACTAAACAAAAACAAAGTGAAAATACTTAGATAAAGGAAACAACAGATGAAGCATTTCATTCATAATGTTTGATCCCAATTATTGAAAAAGAGAAAGAAGATATTTTATGTGGATTGAAAGAAGACAGACTGCAATCCTAGATCTCGTCTGGTAATGTTGCTGTTACACGCAACTAAAAGTCTGTCGATACCAGTGGCCTATCTTATTATAAATTTGGAGTAAATACTAATTTTGTGTAAGTTAAATATAAAACAATAAACTTCGTAAAGTTATATAGTAGAGAACACGTGCTTTCTAGGTTATGTCTTTAACACTTATATTTACATGGTAATATACAGTCATCTACTTTGAAATGGAGTGAACAGACTTTAATATTCTGTGTAATATTTTTAATGCTTTCATCCAAGCCACTAACAAATCAATTTTTTCCAATTTTTCAAAGTGATATGCAACACTAACAAAACGTTTCCCAGTTGGTAGAAAATAGTGAAGTATCTTTATGTGCTCGGCTGGTGCATCCAGGAACCGAACAAATCAGTCTGGCCCTTCGTTTAACACAACAACATTTTTATCGTCCATTTTTCACTTTTATTCGCAAAATTCACAGAAATTATGTACGTTGACACTGAGGTATCTGTAAACGCAATATATTCCTAATAAAGTGTCACCTAAAATTAGTTTCATTTCTTACCACTAGACGTCGTACCGTCATCGGACACATCCCAATTATAAATAAATTCATCTTGTTTCAGATTCCTGCAAAGAAGTCGTATGTGATGTAGATAAGACTTGCGTATTAAGAAAGGGTACGCCGAAGTGCGTGTGCGCGTCGAGATGTAAAGAAGGTAAACTCCGATCACTCAAAGGGCCCGTGTGCGGGACAGATGGAAGGAGCTACCGCAATATTTGTAGGTTAAGAAAACAATCATGTCGTCGTAGATCGAATTCATTGACCGTCGCCTACAAAGGCATCTGTCAAAGTAAGTATAAACGACCCTTAAACTACTTATTCTCAAATAGGTACATAATTGGGTAGATTACGTTGTGACGACACGGCAAACTGACAAAATAGACAAGTTGGAAACATTTTTGTTTGAAAGAATAACAATTTTTATCATTTTTATTTGTTGTCTCTTTTTAAGAGGACCTGTTCAGAGTTTTCACTTCCTTTGCACGGGCCTTAACATAAAAATTAAGTTTATGCATTTTAGTAACTCATTTAGTGAAAGTCGTTTCTTTATGTTAACATTTTTTAGGTTCCTGTGATAAAATTGTGTGCCCGGTAAGCAAGCACTGTTTGTTGGATCAAAATTTGACCCCCCATTGCGTAAACTGCATCAGAAAATGTCCGAACACTCCCAAGCGCCGGCAAGTATGCGGAGTCGACGGATTGACGTATCTCAGCGCTTGTCATTTGAGAGAGAAGGCTTGCAGACGAGGCAAAGCCATACCGATCGCGTACAAGGGACCTTGTAGGGGTAAGATACCGCCGTCGCTAACACCGGATTTTGTTCTATGTGATTTTTTGTTTTGTTTTGTAGCTAAAGCGACGTGTAAGAAAGTGAAATGCAAGGATGGCCAGTCGTGTTTGAAGGATTTACATTCAGGGATGCCTCGATGCGTCAGCTGTACGACCAGCTGTAGACCGAGGCACGTCATGAGAGGACCAATATGTGGTACTAACAATAGTACTTACCATACCTGGTGTCACATGATGCAGGACGCTTGCTTCAAGGGTTACGTCATCGATACGATGTATCCTGGAAGATGCAAGGTAAGAGCTCTATGATCAATGTTGCCAATTGTAAAACAGTTTCCTTAGATCTAAAGTCTACCGCTTTACAGTGTCGCCATGTTTAACGCAGTTTCCTTAAATCTAGGGGAAACTGTTGGAAAATGCGTTGCCACTGTTAGCGAAATTTCTAAAAATCTGCGCAAAAATGGTTATTTGTTTTCTTTCTCTGTTTCAGTCCAAAATGACGATGGTATGATTTCGACATACTGTGATTAGTATTTAGTAAAAAATAAACAATGCCAAAGAAATACAACGATCTGGATTTGTACGGTTGAATGAGATAAGAATTGTAATAATTTAAAAATTAAATAGAAATGGTAGCTAATTAAATAATTCCGAACAAGTAGAGACAGTTAAGTATATAAATTATTGTTATTAGTCGATAGAGGCGGAGAAATGCTGAAGAAAAGGGTATTTTTTTTTTTTTTTATTTAACTGACGTTATTTCAAATTAATAAAATATACAGGGTATTTTATTTAAATATTCAAATAAAATAATAGCAAAATTGAACAATACAAATCCCTTTTTTCTTTGGAATTCCACGCCTCTTTTAGATAAGCCCTAGAACTGAAAACTGTTGGTTAGATATCATTAAAACTAAGCAATTCATAAAAAATATAATAATATACTGATATACAGGATGTTGAAGTTGCAAATTTACCAGTTTTCAAATATTTCGTGGTTATTGACAAAGGATTTTGAATATATTTTATTGATATCAAAGATTATTTCCCTCGTCTGTCAACTTTAATATTTTAACCAATCATGCCTGTCTGTATTGTTTTTGTAAATATCGACACTTTGGGAATCTATAATTTCTTGGGGCAGGTTGTTCCAGACTCCGAAGTATCTGTTACTCAGAAAATGTTGTCTCGTTTTTGTTTTGAAGTTTTCTTTCTGTAGTTTTAGCGAATGTTCACGAAGTCGGGAGTCAGTATTTAGAGGATATGATTAAGGTCGCCAAAGTTTTCATTTATTATTCGAAACGACAAAATTAGATCACCGCGGAGATGTCTATGTTGGAATGGTATAAGATTTTCTATTTCTAACCTTTCCTCGTATGATGGATGGTCTAATGCGGTCAAAAGTAAGCCAGGTGGCGTGGCGTTGAATACATTCCAACATTTGTTGGTCGTGTACAAGGTCTGGATACCACACGGATCCTGCGTATTCTAAGATAGGACGGACGTAGCATTTATAAAGTCCGCACAGCGTTTCAAACGACACTTTTGAAAATGTTTTTTGAATTTGGAACAATCTGGAGTTTGCATACATTAGCGATACACCTAGATCGTTGTACGAGGACACTCTATTTAATGCATGCATGTTGATTGAATATGGCAACTCCGGATTATTTTTACCAATATGGAGCACAACACATTTGTTTATATTTAAGGGCAAGAGCCAATCGCAGCACCATGAATAGAGGTTGTTAAGGTCATATATTTGTGTCATCGGTATAAAAATATATTGAGGATGAAACTAGCGCTTTAATGTCGCTTACGTGAGCAGTAAAGAACAAAGGGCCGAGAACCGAATCTTGTGGAACACCACTTTAGACTGGTCTTTCTAAAGAGACCTCGCTATCTAATCTTACTTTAAATGATCTGTCGGTTAGAAAATATAAGATCCAATTATGAAGGTTACCGCGGATGCCTAGATGTTCCAGTTTATAAAGTAGTCGACGTTTTGGGACTCTGTCAAAAGCCTTAAAAAATCTAGATAAATGACATCGATAGGCTTTTTATCGTCAATGGATTGCGTCCAATTATTAATACAATGGAGGAGTTGGTAAAAGTCGATCTTCCTTTAATGAATAAATATGTTAGTATCCGACTAACATATCTCACTAAAACTAGAGTTAATAAAGCTGCTAGCATAAGACATCAAAACAACAAAATAGTGTTGTTTAAAGGTCAATAAATATTTTTTTAAATAATAAAAAAAAATTTGTAGTGTCTTATTAAGAATGGGACACAGAAAAACTGAAGAGTTACCTATAATTTTACCAAATTTGGCAAAAGTATTTGGTGTCATAAGATACGTTACACTTATTTGAACGATAAATTATATATTTTTTGATGTTTTTTAAGTAAATCATATAGGTACTTTTGTTGGGAACTTATAATAGTTTAGGAGCCCACTGCAAAATGTTGGGTCGATCACTAGTATGGCTAAATTTTTATGAAAACTTCGGGTAATATATTGTACAATAGTAATCCGTCGGCAGCCGTCCCAATATCGTTTGCGTTTTAGGTTATAAAAAATTATTAACAATTGAAAATATGTGTCACCCTCCACCCATCGCTTTTTTGCCAAATTTTCTACTTAATCGATAGATAGTAGTTAAATATAATTTTCTATACCCGGCTGCCGACCATCATCCTTTGCGTTAAGGGTGGCTGATGGGGCCGAAAAGTACTATATCGATGTTGCTTTTATACACTCATCGCTTTTATAGTCAAACAAAATACCGTTGGAAAAGTCGCAAAATTTCCAACAAGAAAATACCCGGCTGCCGCGCGAAAGCGTTTGCATAACTTAGGCTGCCGCGATTTTGTGCGCGCGCAACATTTGATCACGTATGAAACGAATATCATTCGAAATGTTTAAAGAAAATAACAACTTTGAACCCAAAATACCGAGATGAACTTAAACTTGAAAATATTAATTTGCAAACAACTGTACGTATTGACTTTTTATGTGATTATAAATCTATCTACTGCATTAAATGCAGATTAAAATGAAACAAATAAAAATTAAGTGGTTGTGGAATTGCCCGTAAGAAAATATTTGTATTTCGAAAGAAATAATTATTTATCAACGCGAACGAAATTATCGAGCAATATGCCCACATAGCACACGGACGTCTTATGGACGTCTAAAAGACGTCCTACAGGGACGTCCTATTTTGGTACCGGGACGTCAATCGGACGACCAATGGACGTCCTAATGTCCCGTTTCCGTCCATCTTAGGGACGTCCCTGGGACATCCCAAAAGGACGTCATAGGGGACATCCTAGGGACGTCCCTGGGACATCCCAAAAGGACGTCATAGGGGACATCCTAGGGACGTAAATCAGACGACCGAGGGACGATGTTTGACCATAATCCATAAAGGGTAATAATAACAAAAATGTTAACATCAAAAGGGCTTTATTTAACAACTTTTATCCTGAAATAACTAGCTACAGTAAAACGTTTTCAGTTTACAAAAAAAAAACAGGAATGAATTAAATTTAACACACAGGGCTGGTAAGATGAAACCTTGGGTCCTACTTATAGCTTGTGTCGATATAACTAAGTTTTATAATTTTGTCAAAATTTATTTTGTTCCAACTTTCCGCCATTAAGGTCTTTTCTTTTCACCACCGGCTACCGCCAATACACATCACTTATTCTTACCTCAACAAAAAACACTCACTTATAACCTCTTAACCACCAACATAAAAAAAATAACAAATAACACTATATTACCTTCTTTTTTTTTTTCGTTAATCTAACTCACTTATATAAGTTAATTATTTAATTCCGAAATTTGTAACTGTTGTTGTTCATTTGAAAATAAATGATAGGTTAGGTTTTCTGTCCTCATACTCTTGCAAAAACAAAATGTTGAATTTCAAGTTATCGATTTAAAGACCAACGATGTTAGTACATAGAAAGTCCCATAGACGTCCCATTAACGTCCTGGACTCGGACCGAAAACTAAACGCTTTGATGAAATGGGACCAAAATAGGACGTCCGTCAAAGGACGTTCCAGTGTTCACGGTAATCGGAAGTCCACTGGACGTCCTATTTAGGTCCGGGACCAACCGGACCAACAAGGGACCAAATCAGGACGTCCATGGGACGTCCTGTGCTATCTGGGTGACAGCGGTGTCCATTCCGATATCAATTACTCAGAAAGCGATTATTCTGAGGAACTTAGTGTATATTCTTAAACTTATTTTTTCACATTTTGTTAACTTTAACGATGTATAATTTTATAAATTGCAAAAAACAGAACAAAATTAAGACATCTCTATTTATTTGCCTCTCTTGCACATTAATTACTTTCTCTGCTTTAGATATTTAGGGACGTTTTAAGTATAACTAAAAATAAAAACAATAAAAAAAAACAACACATAAACTATATATTTATAAAAACAACAGAATAACAAATATTCAAAGAATACATGAAAGCGAGACGCTCTAGCTTTAATCGTAAACTCGCGTGTTCCAATCAGAGACAATAACAGATGTCAAATAAACGTCAGCTGTGCGCACACTCCCAAACTCCTTATCTAAAGCGCGGATTTCATACGTGATCGAATCTTTCGCGCGCACAATATCGCGGCAGCCTAAGTTACGCAAACGCTTTCGCGCGGCAGCCGGGTATTTTCGTGTTGGAAATTTTGCGACTTTTCCAACGGTATTTAGTTTGACTATAAAAGCGATGAGTGTATAAAAGCAACATCGATATAGTACTTTTCAGCCCCATCAGCCACCCTTAACGCAAAGGATGATGGTCGGCAGCCGGGTATAGAAAATTATATTTAATTACTATCTATCGATTAAGTAGAAATTTTGGCAAAAAAGCGATGGGTGGAGAGTGGCACATATTTTCAATTGTTAATAATTTTGGGGCGGCTGCCGACGGATTACTATTGTACAATATATTACCCGACGTTTTTATGAAAATTTAGCCATACTAGTGATCGACCCAACATTTTGCAGTGGGCTCCTAAACTATAAGAAACTTCAAAATTAAAATGAAGAATATTCGCATTCTAAGCATAGTCTTATTTTTAATCAGACTCTTCAGTTGTTCTGTATCCCTTTCTCAATGAGACACCTTGTATATAAACTTCCCACTTGAACAATTTTATATTTTTCAAGTATGTACAATACAGGTGTATCAGAAATTAAAGCAGAGAGACAACTTATAACAAAGGTTTAAATTTAGTAATGTCAAGTCATCCTTGCACCCTAAAAAAGTACCAATGAAGAAATTATTCCTCCAATGCAACCGAACAGTTATTTTTAGGATAAGATTTTGTGTCAAATGTTATCCACGGCCACAGGGTTTCTTTTTAAATGGCATGACATTCAAAATTTTGGTCAAAACAATTTTCATCATGCACTTTTCTTGGAAATTCACAATGCTTTATTAGGATTAAAAACACCAGTTTCTAGAAACTTTTTCACTATAACACTAACATTACTGATCAGAAAAAGTGGTTAAAGTTTTCTTTTTGTAATCACAAATCGCAACTGAATGCCTATTTTTAAAATAAATTATCTCTATAATTCCATTTGTATAGTTGTATGCTGTGCATCTGTGAGATTGTTGTTTATTATACATAGTTACCAATTATAGAAATCTTTAGTAAGTACTTGCTTGCAATTTTAGTAATATATGTACCTACCCTATATAATTAATTATTTCAAACATAAATAAAACCAACAACTATTATCTGAGTCTTTTTAGTTCCGATTGGTTTTGACAGAGTAGTTTTGATCATGGTTTTCTTCCATCTACTTTTAACCATAAAGTCATACCTAGCTGAATTTTTGGTCTTTTTAAACTTTTGACTGTAGCGGGTCATATTTTTAATGTATGTCATCTGCAGCAGAAAGACCTACATGTTTTACATTTAAAAGTAATTAATTGTCCTTTCTACAAACTCGGCTGTATTTTTACTGAAATATATTTATTCACAATTCACGTAGTGGTTTGGTTTTTGGTTTGGTAATTTGATGTCATAATTCTCCTCATTGTCAGATTTTGACATTGGCAGCTTTGATCAAGACAAGAGAGTCCTTGAACGAAAAATCGTAGTTCGGGTTTTAGTTTTAAAAGAGATTAACAAATCTGATGCACAGTGTTATTCGAACGTTGATCTTCGATCACACAGGTCATATATCGGACGGTTTCGGCGAAGACAGAACAATATAATAATATTAATCTCTTTTATGGTCTTAGCATTGACTTGGTCGGAAAACGGTTAATGAATAATAGTAAATAGTGTAGAAGTCATAATTGCGCAATGTCATCAAATTAATTACGAATCGATCATGTTGAAACAAATCTTAGGTAAGTAAGTCATTTAAAAGTTGTTATTCTGCATACGGACTTTAATTATATTTGAATACGACCCTGCTTAGTCAACCATTTAAGCCACGCCCAGTGAGGTAATTTTTAATAAAACGTATCACATGCAAAACAATTGCCTCATGGCATCTCTATTAGTATTATACCTCCATGGTAGTGCATCTGCTTCAACCGTTGCATACGTCACTAATGACACTGTGACCAGTGACAGTTGTTACCAACTTAGCAGTAGTTACCAACTTAACTAGATAAAGGTAGCTTCACATAAGCTAAATTGCGTGTAGTGATAATATGGAGTGGTTCATCGTTTGGTGGCTCGATGGTGTAGGCATTGGAGAAAGAGACAGCGATAAGATCTCAGCTGTTTCGAAATTGGAGGAGCATAAACTTCCATCAGTCTTATGAAGAAAAGGAGTGGCCACTTTGGATGAGAGAGAAGAACGGATGTATTTAAAGATTTTTTTAGAATTGTCATCGTTGGCGATTGATTCTTCGTAAGATTGTCTCGTAGAAAGCAGTTGCCGCTTGAGCTGATTGGAAAATCTTCTGAGGCAGATGAAATCGTCGTTATCTTGTGTGTTTTTATAACTTCTCCATAGATTGCGTTTATGTTTTATCATTTCTAGTGATCCAGAGTTTTAATTTGTTGCGATAAACTCTACGTTTAATAGTGTTTTCTGAAAGAATTTGTGTAATGATGCTATGAAATGTGTTCCACATAGATGAACAAGCAGTAAGTTATCCCGATCAGTAATTGCAAGTGAATGATCAACTTTAGTGAAGCCAATGATTTCTAACGTTGAGAAATGTTCTTCCGATTTAAAAGAGGGTAGATTGAATTGTACGTTATTACTGCGTGATCGGATTTTCCAATAGGAGTACTAACCTTTAGGGAGGACAATAATTGTGTATCAATTGTAAAGAGAAGGTCGAGTGTTGAAGGATTATTATTGATTCGGAAGCGTGTTGGTTCAAGAATCAGTTGAGATAGGTTGGAATTTTGAACAAAGTTCATAAAAAGATTTTTGCGAGTTGTTGCCGTTGGAAACATTTATTATGGGCCAGGAAATATCAGGAAAATTGAAGTATCCAATAATAATTGTGTTATCATTAAGAACAGATATATCTTCAAGTTTTGATAGGTGCGCAATGGTGTCACCGGGTTGATAAATACATGCAAGATGTACAGAGGTTAAATGTTTAGTAATTTTTATACATATTACATCTATATTAGAGATTTTTATGTGTACAGGAGATACAGAGATATTATTTATAATATTTTTTGATAAGTAAATGCAAACGCTACCATCAATTTGGTTTTCTCGGGCGCTGCGAAAGATTGTGTATCCGTAGATATTAACTAATGAGTCGGAAGTTGAGGTATTTAACCAGGTTTCACTGGTAAGAATTATGTCAGGTTTAAGAAGTTGAACAGTGCACATACATTCATTATATGAAGCGTGAATCGAACATAAATTAGTGTTTAAGAGAAACCAGTCAACGAGATAGGATGGAGAAAAGCTATCATATTTACAATCACTTTGTTTACATAATAGCTATTCCTCAACAGAAATATTTTTTATTTCGATTGTGTATGACGTTAACGAACGTTCAAACACAGCTTATACAATATACAGCTAAAACACTCTCTTGGCGGCAACGGTTTGCGTCGATTTCGTCGCGCATCGCTTAAGCTCCGCCTTCGAAGGGAAAAGACGGTTTTGGTGTTCAGAAGCGTACTTAGGTAAGGTGTTGAGTCGTGCGTATAATTTCGTTGATTGTATAATTTCGTGGAGCCTATAATTTCGTTGATTGTATAATTTCGTGGAGCCTATAATTTCGTTGATTTTGTTTGAGTTAAAGGTACTGTTATTATTTTGGTGACTCTTTAGCTATGAGTAGAATGAGTGAAAAAAAAAGACATCATTCTGTTTGTGCAGTCAAAAGCTGTTTTAATAAGGGTTATACCTGCAAGAAAACATTCTTTAGTTTTCCCAAGGACCCAAACCGATAAGTACCACATTATAAGAAATTTTCATTGTTAAAAATATAATTTATGCAGGGTATCCCATTAGTGCGTTATTGTTCATTATTTTGTTATAGACACGCAAGAAAGTTTTAAATAAAAGTTATATGGATTTGAAAAATACCTACATATTTTAAAAATATCTTTGGATATACAGGGTGTCACGTTTTTGCTTGTCAAATTAAAATGCATGTTTTTTAAATGGAACACCTTGTATTTTATTTTATGATAAAATTATTAACACCCTAAATTATTGTAAAGACGAATTGATACAGAAAAATTTTATCAGGTATGTGTGTGGTTACCTTTTAATAAAAGCCTTGCGGATCCACTCCTCTGCGATACCTGTCTTAAATATAACAAAGATCACGTTGAATTAGATGATTTTTCTTTTTATTGCTTTTTAAAGGCATATGATAACGCCAATCCAGATACATTTGGAAATCTGCAACTGTCAAATGATGAATTTGTAGAACTAATATTCAATATTGAAAAGATATTTCAAAATAATTTTGAAGAATTGGCTACAAAAAATAACATTTGTACCACACTTTTAGAATTAATTAACCCAATACCCTTTAGTCATCCATGCTAACGTTTTCCAAAAGAATAACTTATTTTATTGTATGTTTAATCTCAATAACTAAAAAATATACTGACAATTAGTTTGACAGAATTGTCATTTATTTAAAATTTTAAAAATAATAGCAGTCGGTTGATCAAAATATGAACGGTGATTGGCGAATTTATTTTTTTTTTGCAGTGTTCTCACTACCTAGAATGGATATGAAATATATTCGTTCAATTGAAGGCAATAGCATACTTTTTCGTTTTGTAATCTGTGCATGGATATTAGCCAATCTATGCACATACTACAAAACGAAAAAGTATGTTATTGCGTTCAACTACGAATATATTTCATATCCATTTTAGGTAGTGAGAACACTTTAACAAAATTAAATCTACAAATCACAGTTCATATTTTGGTCACCCAACTCCTATTATTTAAATTTTTTTAAATAAGTAACAATTCTGTTAAACTAATTGTCAATATATATTTTAGTTATTGATATTAAATATACATTAAAATTTTTGTGTAGACTCGATAAATAATAGCATTTTTGTTTTTATTGTGTCCACATTTAAAAAAAAAAAATTTTAATCAAACTACATGATACTAATTTAATTACGAGTATTAAAACTAAAGTCCTGAAAGTTTCGGTGAAGATGAGGACAGAGCATCTGCCTTCCACGCGAAAAGCCCGGGATCGAATCTAGGCCGAGGACTAATTAATTTTTCATGTTAATTTTATTTTATAAATTAGTCAACTTCGTAAATTATTTTAAAATTAGTTATTTTGTCTAAATAACCTAAAATAATTTTTTAAATTTGTAGATTTTCGTTAGTGGGTCGTAGAAAAAATATACTGACCATATCGAGTGGATTGTTCATATCACAATCAGACGATTGAGTACTCCGCATACGACATCGTGCTCAAACTTCGTCTTTGTGTGATATTGCTATCATATCTACCCTTGTTGAACAAACTATAATTTATTTCTTTTCTTGGTTTAGACCAAAACTTAAGTTTTACATCAGAAATAGGAACTAAATTAATTTACTTTTCAAGTTTTCTTGTAAAAATCGATATTACTTTCTCCAAGTACAAATTTAGTACCTACCTAAAATAAGTACTAATTATGTAATATCGTGTAATATTGTAATTCAAATTTCACATTACTATAAAGTTTCAAAATTCCCTACTTCGGTATGGTCAGATAAAAATTGAATATATTATATTAATAAAAACTGTCAAAGTATTACTTCTACAAATCTGTATTTCAATTAATAAGAATACATCTAAATATAACCAATATTGTTAAAATAAAAGCACAAATTATTTATAATTCCAAAATACCATAGAGTTCCCAGACCTCAGTCGAAGCATTCGTTTATCTAGGTATAAACCCTTTGCGCAAAGAGTAACACTTGCCAGAGACACGGGGTACCACTTGATTTGCATCCACGAGCGTGACACAATTCTTTAACAATTGAAGCCCTTGGTGTAAAAAGGATCCAAGCCACAATTTGTCGTGAAGTGACTGTTTTAGCTCAAAACATTTGTTAACGAGGATTTTACTAGCCACATACAAATTATTTTACCTCTAATCCGAAAGATGTGCTATTTTTCGTAATATTTATATTTAAATAATGTTTCTAATTATATTTGACAGATTTAAAACAAATTAAAAATTTAATTTCCCAAAACTTACTTAATATGGCATGTAACCAACCTTATTACGCCAAGGTTTTCAATTTTTTCAATATTAAAAAAATTGTTTAATCCGGGCCCGACTTTTCCCTCGAATCTAACAGAGATAGCACCATTCCGTCTTGCTTGGTTCTCGACCGCCAGATCAAAGACGCCGACACGGAGTTGTGGAGCTGTATTGTATAAGCTGTGGTTCAAACTTCTAAATGTTCGTATACTGATGGACCAGAGCGTGTAATTGGTATTAAAGCTTGAGCAGCGAATATGTTAATTCGTCCTTCATAAATCTTTTATTATTTAAATAGAGTGATATTAGAGTAAAAATAAAAATTAAATTTTCAGTAATTTGTGGCTCACCCTGTAACTAATAATAGTTTACATCATAGGTTATACTGGAAATATCAGTAAATCGTTGTAAAATATCTGTAATTAAAATCCTTTATTAATAAGCATAGCCAATTTGCAACTCAACGCCCTGTATATCAAAAACTAGTCATAGGATTTATTTGTCGGAAGTTCCATAAGCTGGTCATTTACTCCAAAATGGAAAACCCTACGCATTATTCTATATTGGTTAAACGTTTATTTTTACATCTTATTAATATGTTTAATAAATTAACGTATCGCACATCTAACTGTATATAATTAATACAAACGATTTTAAATATTTAACAGTTAATATAATAATTTATATGAAACACACCGACACGCGACAGTTAAATATTAAACACTATTAATATCATCCTTTATTCAAAAAATAATAAATTGCCTTTTAGATGATATCTGACTATAAAATTGTACTAATTATTGTTAGTTTGGTTATTATTAAACTATCAGATGTTTTAATTGAGTGTTCAACGTTTTTGTGCTTCGGCAAAATGCCAAACATTTTAAAAAATTAGTAATCCTGTGAGTTATTATTTTTAAACGATTTTCCAGTTATTAATGAAGTTAGTCATTTTTTTTTTTTTCAGATTTTATTTTACATGACAGTAAATCATTTATAAATACTGTTATTTATTTGTTGTATAAAATATTTTAAATTGGATTGTAATTTAGTGCCAATTTAATTTGATCTAAGTGACAACAATGATCAAAATTTCTTAGTTTAAAATTGACATAAAAAATAATCTATATTTAGTTGAAATATCATCATAATATCCGTTAGATCTATACTTTTTGATGATTGTTTTGAAACGATTTTTCCTATTATTTTTGGAAAGAAAATTCAAAATCATTAGGATATCTAATACATGTTTGAACACATTGATATTATACAGTGTGAGACCAGGACCGGCGCTAGCGGATTCGCCGATCTGGGCAAAAAAAGTAAAATGCCACTCCTTTATAATAATAATTAAAAGTGATCCTACACTTAATACTAAAATAAAACGTGAGCATAAAAATTGGTTTTAAAAATGTTGAAAGTTTTGATTTGCCAAAAATACACCTTTCTTGATTTATGATTTTGTCACTAAATTTAAATTTGTTACACAAAAATAAAAAAAAAACATATTTAGTATACAATAATAATATTAATAATAATATAATAATATTAAAAAGATAGTAAAGCAAATTATAGCACCACTAAAAATAAAAACTTAATTATTAAAAATACCTATAGTTTTTTTTTACTTTTAACTCTGAAAAGCGATACTATCTTGTCTGCTAGTTCCAGCGTGTTTATACAGGTTGGGCCATTAGTGCGTGGGTGGAAGATTGCGGGTTTATTAAGGTTCATTTTTAAAATTCATTTTTGAATCATGGTGTAGGACCCATAAGACTACAACCTAAAAAAAACAATTAAACACCTCAAAAACACGGTGTTTGGTTTTTCGCCTATAGTTTGTAAACTATAAATATTTTTGGATTTTTCAAAAAAGATCCTTAAAGAGGAGGAAATTTGCTATAAATAAGTTCCGACTCCCGGAACTGTACCTCCATTATTTATAATTTTAATTTAACGCTCAAAGTAGCCTTCCGCGCGCCATTTTAGGTTGCGCGCACGGCGTCGAAACCGAGTACGTTACATAAAATAATTTTTTTAAGTTAATAAAATTAAATTCAAAAATTTTAAAAAATCACGGTGTATTCTAAACACTTAGAAGAATTCATTCCCGTTGGAATTTTTTATAAAAATTAATTTTCCAACAAAGTAGGTTATTGTTAATTAATAAAATTTTTAGAATTTCTCTCATCATTACAAATTGATAAAAATATTAAATAATTACCGTAATTTTTTAAAGTTTACAAAAACAGAAAAGTCACATTGCTATAAATTTTTTTTTTTTTTCAATTTATTATAATATTACTGTTTTAATGTCGAGAAAAGAAATATGAATTAAAAAATTTTTTGCTTGAATGAGAAAAAACAGTACATGCGATATACACAGGATGAAAATGCATCAGCGGTAAGGGAATTAGATTAGATATATTTTATATATGTTACAAGTTTAAAGTGCAGTTTTAACTATCAATATATTTATTAAATCACCCTGTAGTCAATAAATTGCATAATTGGGCATACGGATAATAAACAAGAGTCACGTAAAAACACTGCGTTTCACGTTAATACTTATAAAAAAAGATATTGGCATATATCAATATTTACGAATTACTCTGTATAAATGGCACCTAATATTTTTGTATTAATTATTATTAGACATGATAAATATAGCAATAATTTATTTTTTAGTAAATATTTTCACCTTCTAGAACAATAAAAGTAGTTATCAAAAACATGTCTTTACTTACTTGTGGTCCACCCTGTAAAGGAAAATAATTTTTGACCCCTTTCTATATTAGTAGAATGCCAAAAGCTGTAACAATAATATTTTGCACAAAAAATTATAATCGATTAGCTTTCTTCTGAAATAATCGTTAGGTATCAAATAAGTGGTATTTCTTAAGTTTAACACCCTGTATCTCAAAAACCAGTCATAGGATGATAATGGTCCCATGAACACTATTGCTTAGGAAGATATGTATCAAGCTAGCAGAGCACCTTTGGATTTTTCACATTCTGTGGACGCAATAATTTTAGGCTCATTTTAGGCTAATTTTATACCAACATAAAAAATTTTCCGCTCCTTTCTTTATAGGAAAAATTAGGTGTCCTGCTAGCTTTTTCCTTCCGATTTTTCAAATTTTGATGGCGCTATAATTTTAGGCCAATTTTAGGCCAATTCTACACAAAAATAAAAAATTTTCTCTCTTGTCTTTATTGGAAAAATTAGGTGAACTGTTAGCTCGATAATATAAGATTATAGAGTTTTTCGTTCAAAAAAATTAGAAATCTTAAAAAGGAAAACACTATAATTGTAAGCTCCATTTGTTTATAAATTTTTTATAAACAAATGGAGCATTTCAAATTTTTTTAAATATTTTTTTACAACTTTCTAAACAATTGCCAATTATGATTTTTAAAAAAAAAAATTTTTCTTAATCATAACTTTTAATTGTTTATAATCGTTTTCTTAATATATCTATTGTTTAAATTATTAGTTAAGAAATGTGTTTTTTTTAAATCATAATTGACAGTCCTCTACAAAGTGACAGCAAAAAAATTATTTTTATTAATAATTCCATTGTTTATTAAGTTAACAATTTGTTATCAATTTGTTATAAACAAATTCCCAACTTTAGTTTATTTTTTTCCTGAAAGAAATAAAAATTCCAAAAACGACTTAATGCATTAAAATTACGGAAAAATTTTATTCCATTTTTTATAAAACTTAAAAAAAAATCAATTTTTATAAAAAAATATAAAAAACAACAAATTGACAATAGGTACGGAATTGACAAATTACTTATCTGAGAGATAATTTCATTGCCTACAAAAATGATTTAAATGCTTATTGTCGTATCTCCAATAGTTCAAAAGTTATATCAACTTTTAAGTCAACAAATGGATCAGCTGCTGCAACTTTGATAGTACGTATATTTTCAAAGTTTAATAAAAAACTTCTATGAAATTATTTTGTTTTACATGTATATAAAAAGAGCTCCACGAAGCAAAAAATTGTACGGTAATTATTTAATATTTTTATCAATTTGTGATGATGAGAAAAATTGTAAAAATTTTGTTAATTAACAATAACCTACTTTGTTGGAAAATTAATTTTTATGAAAAATTCCAACGGGAATGAATTATTCTAAGTGTTTAGAATACACCGTAATTTTTTTAAATTTTTGAATTTAATTTTATTAACTTAAAAAAATTATTTTATGTAACGTATTCGGTTTCGACGCTGTGCGCGCAACCTAAAAATGGCGCGCGGAAGGCTACTTTGAGCGTTAAATTAAAATTATAAATAATGGAGGTACAGTTCCGGGAGTCGGAACTTATTTATAGCAAATTTCCTCCTCTTTAAGGATCTTTTTTGAAAAATACAAAAATATTTATAGTTTACAAACTATAGGCGAAAAACCAAACATCATGTTTTTGAGGTGTTTAATTGTTTATAACTTTTGCAATTTTTTATGCACTACAAAACTTTTCTTCACACATTGATCTAGACATTATTCCGAATCGAATGAGCTATTGAACATAATATGTCCCAAAAACACGCTTTTGAACTTGTTGATTAGACTAGTTTATTTCTTATAATATATGATAGTGTTTATTTTAAAAATAAAATCTGCGAAAAATTCCCCACCAAATTGCAATCTATATGGTGTTAATATCAAAATCAAAACTGAAGTATTCATTATTTTCCAAGTGTAAGTCGTAAAATTTTGTTTTTTACGATAAATGGTTATCTACAAATTCACAATATTGAAATTTTGCAAAATTTTGTTTAGAATCAAACTGTAATCTAATTTTTGACGGTTTTATTACCATTTACATGTACACAAAGTACTACATAATTCACTTCATAATATAAGAATAAGTCTAGTAAGATTTTTAAATAAGTTCATCAATAATAAACGTTTGTTACCTGAAATGTCCTTTAAACCACTTAATAAAACATGTTCTGGGTTTAGTAAATACATATTTTTAGATACTCTTGTAGCAACCAATAGGTGAATATTTCCAACAAATTAAGTCATACAGATGATAAATATTATATTTAAGACGAAAGCACGAGACTTAAACTTAAATTAACACTAAATGAAACTCAAAAAACACTATTACAATAAGAATATTTTCTAAAAACAGTTAAAAAAATCACAAATACAAAATCCACCCAAAACAAACACATGTAAATAAACAAACATCCTACTTATAGGTGACAAATGACAGGCGCGCGAAAATTAATTTAAATCGCGAATACTACTTAATACGAAAAATGGGCACTTTTTTTCATCTTCGCAACATAAACAAACCATTTTTATTTTTTAGACGTGGTTTCTTCACGTTATCTGCATAAAAACTTCAACGGCCTCCGCCGAATCATAAACACACGACTTTACTAAGACGCATTCGGACAAGAAGGATATTCCACTAAAATCCAGAAAATATTCAAAGGCCGGTCGCAATAACGAAGACGATTTAGATACGAAAATAAATGTTATAAAAAAATAAAATCAGCAACAATGAAAACAAACGTTTATTTATTACCAATTTAAAATTCTTTTTTTACCCAGACGGGCAGATATAGATAAAATACGCGAAGTGGTACGTGTGTGGATGGACAAAACGAAAAATTAAGTAAATTACCCAAGACTTGTAATATTGTCAGCCGTATTACCATAAGATACGGCAGCGGCGTAGATCTGATGCATCACTAAGCACCTTTCTTCTAGAGACACCACGCCAATGTTAGATTTTTAAAGGAGTAAGGTTAATTCGTACAAAAAAAAAGGCACATTTTTGGTGATAAATTTAAAAATATCACAATTCTTGCCACCTTTTTCAAAAAACCAGCAGTGTGCCTTCTTATCAATCCTTGACAAAAATGACAACATTGATAAATGTGAAAAAAAATATTTAATGTTGCTATTCGTTATTACGATAGTAAAACATGTTTGCAGTTCTGTTTATTTTTTATGGAAATCTAAGTAAAAACAACCATGTCAAAGGGTTATCATTTTTTTCTCTGTCAAACCAAATATGGCAAAAAATTTAAAATTTATCGTAGGTTAAGCTAAAGTAATACCTTTATTGATAGTAGCTTTAAAAAATCTGATGTGTCCAACACATGACTTTCCTATCTAGTTATTACAGGCTTTTTCCGGTTATTTTGTACAACCTATTGCAGCACCTCCATAAATGTTTAAAGGATAAACTAAATATATACATTTTCCACATAGATCTAATTCGAAACATTTTTCTATAGATATTCTTTGAAAACAAAAATACTGAAAAATTTAAATTTAGCACAATTCCTTCAATTTTTCCAATACGGTCCATTTTAGAAAAATTATATAAAAAACAAAAATTATAGAGATCGATATCACAAATAACTTTTATTTAAACAATTTTCCTAAAAATTTAAATTTTATTACATTTTGTCAAATTTCTCGAATACGGACCATTTTAAAAAAAAATTGTATAAAATAAAAATTATAGATAATAATATTATAAGTAACTTTTATTTGAAGAATTTTCTTCTCCAAATGTAAATAACGGATATATTTCATAAAATATAAAAATGACTACCAATAAAGTACCCCCCAAATGTTCCGACTCTGCCCAAAATCTAATCAGTTCACCGCAGGCTGAAATAAAGCTTAAGTTTAAAATTTAATGTTTTTTCCTTCATCCGTTTTTGAGTTTTCTTCAACATTCGAAATTTACACATTTTCTCAAATATCCCGAATACGGTCTATTTTAGAGAAATTATGAATAGGATAAAAATTATAGAGAATTATATTACAAACAACTTTTATTTGAACAATTTTTATAAAAAAATATTTTTTTTACATTTTGTCAAATTTCTCGAATACGGACCATTTTAGGAAAATTTTATATAAAACAAAAATTGTAGATAATAATATTGTAAGTAACTTTTATTTGAAGAGTTTTCTTTTTCAAACGTAAATAACGAATATTTTCCATAAAATATAAAAAAGACCACCAATAAAGTACCCCCCCAAATGTTCTGACTCTGTCCAAAATCTAATCAGTTCACCGCAGGCCGGAATAAAGCTTAAGTTTAAAATTTGGTGTTTCTCTTTGTATCGGTTCATGAGTTATGGTGGATACAGATAGACACACACACACACACACACACACACACACACACACACACACACACACACACACACACACACACACACACAAACACACACACACACCACACACACACACACACACACACACACACACACACACATACACACACACACACACACACACACACACACAGACATCATCCCAAAAATAGTCAAAACGTATTCAGGGGACCCCAAAACGTAAAAATCCGTTGAAAACCGGAGGTCGAAAAAAATCATGATTCCTATACTTTCCTTATATCTGTATACGGATAGGAAAGTAAATACCGATTTACATGTAGGTAAAGGTTAATCTGTGTTCCGCTGGAAAGGTGTATTATAAACACTGAAAGATTTTTACCTAAATCTGTACTGATATCTATATTATGTGATTGTGAACCCCCAATATTTTAATCACAAGCCGCCACTGTGTATATATGTATAATTGTACATGCATAATTAAATAGTATATTACATTACGAGTGTGGAAAGTGACATTTTTCACACGAGTGGAAAATATTGTCGCACGAGGCACAAGCCGAGTGCGACTATCACACGAGTGTGGAAAATCACTTTTCACACAAGTGATGTACAATATTTATCCTACGACCACAAAATAATGTCATCAAAAAAATGTAAAACCAAACGTTTACTAACGATTACTAACGATTACTAACGATTACTATAATAATTAAAAAGTATTTTAAAAAATAATCAACAATAATCGTATTTATTCAATTTTCATATTTTCTAAACAAAAAAAACTAAAAAAAAATAAAAAAAAACAAAAAAAAATTCTTCCCCGCCAAGATTTGAACGCGGTCGAAAAAATTGCAAAGTTGATAAGTTCGACGTCCTAACTACCTGAGCTAATAGCCCTTGTGTCAATTGAATGATCTAATCGGTTATGTATTTAATCAGAATAAAGAGCAAACATTATTTTAAAATTATTTTAATAATAATTGTTAAAGATAAATATCTAGGATCTAATTTACAATAATTTAACAATCATATCGATTTTAGTATTAATATGGACATTACATAGTGTTGCGGCCATTTGTATTTTTATTAAACTCTTCAAGTAAAATTGGTTGCCTACAGTCCACGTTCATAAATCAATTTAATTTTAATTATTTTTATTAAAAGATATTTTTAAGCTCATGTCGAAAAAGAGGCCAGTCCGTTTTGAACCTTCGTATTAAAAACCATGGTTTTTTGTGTGTAAAAATTAGTGCCGGCTTGATAAACAATTCCACCGCAAATTAATTAAAAATTAGTGATTTACTACTTAGAGTAAATTAAAGGATTATTGGTAAGCCATAAATCCCAATTTTTCCCCTTTTTACCCAAATATTCATGTTCCTTATTTTTTTGGCAAGTCAGATTCCAGATATAGTCGCAGTTCTTGGAAATTAATAAAGGTAAATTTTATTTAATTTTCATTTATATATTTTTAAATTTTCGCAAACCACATAGATCAAAATAGAAATTAGGTGTTTGACATTTTGTGACAACTACTGCGGAAAGTAACATAGTCTCACTCGGGTGGAAAGTAAATTCTTATTCATACGCGTTTGATATAGGGCACTTTCCATAGGACTATACAGGGTGTTATTGAAATACACGTACATATTAAAATGGGGAATAGTATGTAATGACCAAAAACGATTGGCACCAATTTTAACTTCAAACTCTAAAATTTAAATATTGGGGAAGAGTCCCCTTTTCCGACCTACTAGTTTCCATATTTAAAGAAGTAAAATAAATCGAAATTGAACTTATCCATAGAAATTGCACTGTTGCCGTAGCAAAACCAATTCATTCAAAATAAAGTTTATTACAGTAATTGTTCAAAATGCCGTCCATTATTATTTACACACACTTGCAATCGTCGTTCCAAAGAACTTTGAACATTAGAAATTAGTCTTGGATTTTGTCGTAGTTCCTCGGCTACCGCATTAACTTTATTGGTTAATTGTTCAACACTATTAATAGGTTCATTATAAACCAGTTGTTTCATGTGACCCCACAAAAAGAAATCGCATGGATTTAAGTCCGGAGATCTCGGAGGCCACTTAGTAGGTCCATGTCTGCCTATCCACTTTTAAGGAAATCTAATGTTCAAAAACTGCCGTACGTTTAAATCAAAGTGAGGAGGAGCGCCATCTAGTAGGTACCACATCCGTTGCCTTAATTGTAACGGTATCTCTTCTAGAAGTACTGTCAAAATATCTTCTAAAAAGTGGAGATATCCTGGCCCATTTAATCTGTTCGGGAGAACATAAGGCCCGATTAAATACTGATCTATTATGCCAGCCCAAACATTTATTGAAAATTTTCTTTGATGCCCAGTTTCCCTAATGGCGTGAGGATTTTCATCACTCCAAATATGCGTATTGTGCATATTGAACACGCCATTACGAGTGAATGAAGCCTCGTCAGTATACAATAATATTTTTAGAAAATCAGGAATATCAACACATTTTTTAATCATCCATTCACAAAACTCCACTCTCTTTTCTTCATCACCTGGATATAAGGCCTGGACTTTTTGGATGTGATAAGGATGTAAACCTTGTTCTTTAAGTGTCCGCCACACAACAAATGAGGACACTCCAATTTCAAGACCTAGTCTTCTACAACTTAATTGAGGCCGGTTTTCAACAGCTTCCAATATTTCTTCTTCGGCCGCCAATGTTCTTTGTGTTCTTGTTCTCCCTCGATCTGCATTGACACTCTCAAATTTTCCATGGTCTCTTAGATGCTGAACAGTTGAAATAAACGTACGACAGTCCGGAATTCTCCGATTTGGAAACCGTTCGCGATACAGGATTTGTGCTTGCCGAGAATTTTCTCCAGCTGTCCCATAAACCAGCACTATATCCGTTAGTTCAATATTCGTAAATAGTGGCATCGTAAAAAAATATTTAAAAGTAATCGTAACAACACTTTTTACCAACTTGGAAATGACGCGCTCGTGTTAGCCAGATTCGTAAATCAACTAAAATTTTAATAATCTATAGTTTCAAAAATGTATAGTTTAAAAACAATCATTTATCAAATATTCTAGTTTTTTGATAACGAGGGTAGTAAAAACCAGTCTTCGGAAATAGAAATTAATTCGAAAATCTTGGCAACATGGTTATTTCTTACAAGACTAGTTTTCTTATCATCTGACAAAAACTTGCATATTAATTACTGTTGATGTTTAAAATAGGTATATAAACCTAATTTATATAGGTCATCCTCAACATATCAGTGAATTGTTTTAGAATTAATTTTCAAAAATTAATAACTCCCTTAATAAGGGGTATTTTTAAAAAATAATATTTTTCTACATTCAGTGGGGATCTGCGCAATACCCAGTTTTAATATGTACGTGTATTTCAATAACACCCTGTATAGTGTGATATGTGTCACTTTCCTAAGTGGTCGTAGGAAAATTTAATATATTTAAGATGTAATTGGGTTTCCCGTTAATAAATAAATAAATAAAAAACCTTGTGGCCTTTTTGGGTTGACGCCACTGTAGATAGATATATGGATGCACCGGTATGCAGAACGTGAATTTTGACCTGCCCTGCGTTTTCAAGAAATGAGTTCAGTAATTTTATCAACTGCAGCAATCACAGTCGAGATTTAGCATAATAATACTACAAGTCAGACAAAGTTGCTACTTTAATCATGATATCCGAGGATCCGTGGAATGTCAATTATTATTGCGGACTCTGATTTTGGCTCGGACTTGACGATTATTGAGGTTTTTATTATCGCTAATTCCGGAGTGATTCGTTAAATGTCATTTTCTACTTGGTACCTAAATCATTTTATGTTGTTATTCGTATTGTACGTGAACATGCAATCGACAATCGAGATGCAATTCTGCTTCACCTAACAGACCAAACAAATGTGATGGAATATCGGTCGGAATTTGATTAAAATAACCTTATTGGTTTCATAATGCCATCATTTTGAAAATAATTACGGCAATAACTTTAAATTGGACAGAGCCATATATAAGAAAGTCGTGCAAATGTTTTTATGATGATCGGTTTTTAATATTCAATTGGTTTTTCGAATGACAGCAAAGGCGAAATCAGATTTGTTCGAATACGGGTGATGCCTGAAAAAAATGCGCAAAACTAAATTTCGCAATGAATACCTAATTCCTAAACCCGAAATTGTACTCTTTTAAGGCTATTGAGCGTTACAAAATAAGCAGAACTAGTTTTGCCCAATTTGAATTGGGCAAAACTAGTTTTGTATATTATTTTTGAATGAAAAATACTAGTTTTACTTGGTTTATTTCTACGAATATACACAAGAGTCCAAAACTATTTGTCTCTACAGGGTGAATCGTAAATAAGTAAGGACATGTTTTTGATAATTACTTTTATTGTTTTAGAAGTTGAAAATATGTACAAAAAAATAATTATTGCTATATTTATCATTGTTAATGAATAATACAAAAGATTTTAGGTGCCATTTATACACAGTGATTCGATTTTTTTTTTAAATTAATGTGAAACTTGTTATAATATTAAAATGTGTATAACTATCCAATCTTTTGATTACATGATGATTTAATAGATAGATTAATAGTTAAATTATCAAAATTTGATAATGTTATTGTCGGGTGTAGGATTCGAACCTACACCACCTCGCGGAGTTCAGGGTTATGAACTGTGGCGCCTTAGGTCACTCAGTCAGCCCGGCTGTAGTAGCCCACTATGCATAAAAAGGTTAAATTAATGAGAACTTTACATCACATTGTTACAATGTAACTCTCATTTTTTACTCTTGTTTTCATCTAAAGGACGGTCTCATAACCGTCTAAGCCCAGAGTAGGGACGTTTACTTTTGTGATGAAACAATGTAGACGTTGCGATGATATTATACCGCTACTTTGTTACGTTATTCAACGTTACTGGAAGTCCCCAAATATGATGTCTTTTTAACAAACCAGATGTAATATTCCTGTTATATCCAAGAAAGTCTTTTTACTTCTTGTATATTTTATTATAAAGGCCATAAAATAAAATCATTTAAATGAACTAAATGTGACGTTCATACCTTTTTATTTTTATCTAAAGTTTATATGGACTATAAATATTTTATATACTTCATCTATATAAAACAGAATAGAAATAAACTTGAAGTTAAAAAATCTCAGGAAATTTTACAGAAAAAGTATGATAATATAATACAATGGTCTAAATCAATATCAAAGGTAAAAGTAAGAACCATAGATATATAACCAAGACAGATAGGATTATTTACAAAATTTTTGAAGAATGAACGGTGGTGTCTGCGGTAGAAACCCAATAATCGGATTGAACATTGATGCCAAGTTTACGTGCTTTTAACTATAGATATATATAACCAATACAGATTACACAATTTCTGAAGTCAACGCGGATGATTCTCGACAGAAATGCAATATTTGGATAAAATTATAATATTGATGCCAAGTTTGCGATGTTTTTAAGTGTAGTAATGTTATTGCGTTTGCTTGAATTACTGTTAGGTCTTTAAATTGTCCAAAAAAAAAATAACGTCTGACAACAGCGGAAGTAGAGTAGACCGCAATTGTGGAGGGTCGTATATTGTTTTATTCATAAAAATTCCTTCGATACAGTACTAGTCCAGGAGCCAGTGAATTTTTTTCGTACTTGTTTTCTCGGTCCGTGTATATTTAAATAATCTATTCCCGGTGAACTGTATATTTAAAATGGAACGCCAATCTATTAACAAAAGTAAGCCAGATTGAATTCGCGCATTACGTCACATCGATACAAGTGAGATTGTTTACAAAGTGCCTTTGCAGGCCTATTTTGCCCATTTCATGTATTTGTTTTTAAATCATGTTAAATTACTATTTTTGAAACTCAACAAGGAGAAAATCCAATTAACTCTTCCGTTGTGTATATATATATAAGATAAATTAACTGAAGTATTATTAGTAAAGTATTAACACTAAAATTTTAATCTAATTTACAGAAAATAGCTAGGTATGTATTTGTTTTTAAATAATTTGATAATTTATGAAAAAAGGGAGTAAAAGTGGAATGACCAGTGGCCAGTAGGTCAGTCAATACAAAGTATCATATATTTCTATTATAACATAACTAAAATACCTACATCTTTTAATCATAAGGACATAAGTTAAAAACCATTTTAATATATGCATTAGAATGAAGTAATAATAACTTAAAGAGACGAGGTCTTAAAGTAATAGCTGGTACAGCATGTTTTTTAAACGTTTCCTCATTGCTGCTAGAATGAAATCACTTACTATGAAATGTGCTCTAAAAACGGCATTTATAGCAGTCAGTGTTCAGTCTTAGGATCTCTTCCTAAAGCCCTCATCCAAGCTGCATACATATTAAAAAATTATTTAAAAAAAAAACTTATTATATACCTATATAGTTTTCGGTTCTGGGTGCCCTAAAAGAGGACACTTAGCCGACAATTTGGCTCAAATAGCTAAAACCCAAAAGTCACACCCCGAACCAGGACGTATTGCTATCCTTTTAAGAGGAAAATTTACATTACAAACTGAAAGACCTGCGGGGCAACGGTAGTTTAGTAGGTATAAAAATTACAACTTAAGGGTGGAGCCTAAATACTACAAAATTACTTCCGAGCCTAAACAAAATCCGCATTCATTCATAATTTTAACAATTGCATGTAGATACGAGGGATACGTATTCTAAACTGTAACGCGCGAAGTTGAGGACAAAGGAACCGAAAAATCCTACTATGATATATTTATACAATGAGTGAGTCAGAGTTACCTAAATTAGGGGAACCAGAATCGTATTTGTTTTTCTCGGTGCATTGCGAGATATTGTTATAACGCAGTTCGATTTTTTAGAGGATTTTACATTATTTTTATATTTTAATTTAGTGAATAGGTTTAGTTAGATTGAATTAGATTTAGGAGTATAGAGTTGTGAAATATAAATACAAATAACGAAAAAATAGACGATTGGTTCGAATAAGGTAATATCAATTAATACAGGGTATTTATTAATTGAGTGCCGATACTTAAGGGTGTAAATCGCTGGGTGTTAAAGTTTTAAGAAAAAAATAACTATTTTATCATAAGTTTCTTCTCTAGATATTTTTGTGAAATTTTGCCCAAAAAAAAGTGTTTCCACTCATGGTGGGTTCCTACCAAATTTCAACAAAATATCAAAAGCAGTTTCAATAAACTGGTTTTTATTTTCTTACGCGAAAAGGGTGCGTCGTACGAAAGTACGTTTATAAACCAAATTTTCTTCAAAATAAATAAGGATTTTAAAGATAATTTTGGTTTTCAGAAAAAGCAGTGGCGTACCTTATTTTTGTTCAAAAATATTCAGTTCAAACCCGGTACGGACGTCACTGGTAAAAAATTTAGAAGTCTTTTACGACAAAAAGGGGGGATTGAAAGTGAAAGTTTAGTCTGTTGGTACATAATATACTATATTTATATATCTAATTTTTATTATTACTCTGAATGTGACATGGCTTTTTTGTTTGCCTTTTTTGGATTAACAAAATATTATTTTAATGATTTAAAATAAACTGCCAGTAATAATAATTATCTGTACTTAAACAAATACAAAGTTAAATCATAAAACGACGCATCAAGAACGCACCAAATTATTAAACTTTTAATTTATGTAACAAGTATCAAAAGAATTTTTAAAAAACCGACTTTAAAATGGTGCAGATGCCATCACTACATCTTAACCAAATTTATATGGAACCACCCCTGAGTTACTTCCTTACTAACGAAAAGAATTATAGAAATTAGAGAAGGTGGTAAAGAATTATCGCTAAACATACATAAAAAATGAAAAGTTTGAGGATTTTCTCATGAACCAAATTTATATGGGACCATCCCGAAAGTACCCTCTTTCTAGCAAAAAAGAATCATTTAAATCGGACATTGTGTTAAAGAATTATCGCTAAACATACATAAAAAAATATATACAGAAGAATTGAGAACCTCTTCCTTTTTGAAGTAGGTTAAAAAGGATATAATAATCTGTATTAATTGTATTAACTAAAAAACTACTATGTATAGTTATATATATCTTCTTAAATTAATCTTATATGTAAAAATGTGGGTTCGGTTCCTAGAAGAGTACCTAGTTCACTATGCAGCCAAATTTATATTTATGATACAGAATTTTTTGAATAAATAAAGTTTTAGGTTTAATTAAACACCAAGTTTTATCAGGAATAACATTTTCTGAAAAAAGTAACACATAAAAAGCATATTTTTTGCGAGCCACTTTATATATTTTATAGGACAATCCATATTATTTTAGAAAAATAAATAAAATTTTTGTATAATCACATAAATATGATTTATCTTTTAGAATATTTTATATGTTTGTCAAAGTTTAGCATTTTTTTTTTTAAAAAGAAATATTCTTCAAAATTTTTCTTAAATTTTTTAACACGGTACAAATACCTTAATCCGTTTATAGTTACCGATTTTAAACAAGACGGAGACCGGACATCGTCGAAAAGAAACAGCAAAATTAGTAAAGAATTTTAACTTGTTTAAAAAGCGTTCTTTCTCTTTCCATTTTCTATAAAAACTAATAGACCTTTTTGAAATCGGTATTCGGTGACTTTTCTTCTGTTTTATTGCCTTGAAAATGATATGATTTACATAAAAAACAAACACTGACTTATTATTTTTGTGTAATAAAAATATGGTATTTTCGCAATTTTCGTCTACTCTTTGTTTCCAAAAAAGAAATACGATATTCTTCTATAGATATTAACACATTCTTTAATTGGCTTTTTATTTTTAAATATTCTTTAGTATTTGCATAATTTGGGAAACAGTATAGCATTGAAACTTCTATACCTGAAAAATTGTGAGTAAGGTTTTAATTAATTGTCTGTTTTTTTATCTCACAATGTCTCGATAAGAAGTTATATAAAAAAAGTTAGTATTCAATATCATCCAGACAAAAAACAAAAACATGTTTAAATGAATATATTAAATAAATTATGAGTATTCTTAAACAGAGATATTTATTTGTATTATAGAAATAATGTTTATGTCAACAAACTTATGTTCGATATTTGTATCAGTTTGTGAAGATAACTCTTGTATAATGATAATATTAAATTTAAAGGTTTTAAATAAGGATTTGCAGATATCACAGTTCGAAATTCTTGTTTTGACCATAATACTTTTTTTGAAATGAAAGCATTAGATCCTGTTTTTTAGTTAAGCTCCATAAATCAATTCATATTTTAATCTGAACGCTACTTAAGCGCAGTAAAGTTGCAAAAACTAAACAATATAGTGAACTTTTCGAAAATTTCTAAGTTAAAATTAAAATCAATTTATATTTAAAATTAAATAAGTTAACTAAAATTTTTGACCGTTATGAAGTTAATAAAGTTATAAATAACGTCGTTACAAAGATTCATGTGTGAATTTTCAATTTTCATTGATGATAGTTACTCATCTACGTATTACAATATCAATACATGACTTGGATTTGACACAAAACTTCTAATCCGAATCAAAATCTTGAAACTATTATTTGGGGACTTAAAAGCATGATCCACTAGTTGGTGTAGCCTTTTAAAACATTTGGTATAATAATAATAATAATTATATATCATCAATTACCACTGCCACTGGTAAAATCCTAAATTTAAAATAGTGTACTATAATAATAATAAGACATTAATCATATCTTAAATGGATCGCCTAGTACCATGTTTTAGAAATAAATAAAATGTAATTCTTAAATTAATAAAAATATTCAAAATAATTTAAGATTCCTTGCGTTATGTTAATAAACATTAAACAAAATTTCTCACGAATTATTTAGTATTTTGTCCCGTACTTCCAAGTCTCTATTAGCTTCGTTGTCAAGTTCCGGCAAGGCATATTGCATATAAAAAATTTTAATTTTATTTTGTACTTTTCTTCCCAAAAGCTGTCATTATGAGATATTTTCTCCACTTTTGTTCCTCCAGAAGTCCAAAAGCACAAAATGCAAAAATCCATTTGTGTTATGTGCAGCGAGCCCTGAATTTGAAAATACCAATAGTGGTTCTCCTTAATGGTATTGTCCTTTTTCCAAAAAGTTATTTCTCTACTGCATATTTCTTCTTCTACAGTCAGTACTTCAGCTCCATATGGACATTTTAACTCTATCATAGAGTTTTTTTTTTAATCCATCCAGACTGGCAGCAACATAATCAAATTCAATAAAATGTCCACATTTAAAAACTTTTACTTGCAAATAAATTTCCAAATATTATTTTGCTCTGAATTTATGGTCCATGCCATATCGGGTGGCCTTAGAAATAAATAAAAGATTTTAAGGAGATTTTTTACAAATTTTTCCAAATTTTAAAGCAGTGACTCGTTTCCGTCTTTTATTGTGCCACAATGCACAATCAGCTTGTCACAATCGTTTTTTTTTTCTCATTTATAGACATTGGCTAACTTTTTAGAAAATTTTCTCTTGCAACGCGCCTCAAAGGGTGCGACAGATCAAAGCCATGCGCGAAAGCAAGATAAAATATTTTCATTACTTTAACGGATTGAAAAGATATTAACATGCTGGAATTAATAATTATTGTTGACTCGAAGAGGTATTCATTAAAAAAAAACATATTTATAATTCACATCTCAGTGCAATTTCGGATATATATTTTTTTTAATAAATAAATGATAAAATGAATTTAATATAATTGAGCGAAATTACTGTATGTAAAAAATAACAACATGAATTCAAATCACTTGCGTACTGTTTATCACTAAATAGTAGAAAAAGATATATATTTTGTTGCTGTCACCATCTAGACGAAAAAGCTTTTAACGTATTTCTATTTTTATTGTAATAAAAATAAATGCTGCTGTAGACAAAAATTAAATATATTGTTCTCTTCTAGAATTTTTTAACAGTTTTATTTCTTTTCGTTTCTTTTCTTAGATTTTTTCAAAAGAGACTGATTCATATTTTTAAAGTGACTCCAGAGAGGTGGGCTAAGCTTTTACCTGTACTTACATAAAATTTCTTAGTAAAATTAAAAAATAATCCATAAAATTGGTGTACTATGAAACTCTTGCATATAATATATGTACCAATCTTAGTATTACAGAAATAAATTACGTAAAAAGTAAGGTGTACAAATACGTAAAATTTATTCATCCCTCGTAAAACATCAATAAAATATATTATAAATTGTTTTCATTCACAAATATTAATTTCTTAAAATTCTAACAGAGGCGCCACTTTCCAGACGAAAAATCTTGCAATGTAAGGGTTTCGTAGTACCCCACTTTTAAAGTTTATTTTTTACTATTTTTAAAAGAAAAAAATATGAACGTGTAGGTAAAGGTTAAATCTATGCTCCTCTGGAATCACTTTTTCAAAATTCAATTTTGTTTTTTCTAAAAAAAATTGAGAAAATGAGTAAAAAAAGTCGAGTTTTGTATTTTTTTTAAGAAAAAACAGTTTCAAATTTTAAAAAAGTGTTTCCAGAGGAGCATAGATTTATCCTTTACCTACACGTACATATTTTTTTCTTTCAGAATAAGTCAAAAATAAACTTTAAAAGTGGGGGTACTACGAAACCCTTGCATGCTACGCTCTACAGCCAAGTAAATACTCCTCTTAAGTAAAAAATAACTACAAATAACTTACCTGAAAAATTAAGGCGTCTAACTTTACACCAAAAAAACCATACACTTTTTCCCATTGTTGCAAGCACCCGATGACGATTAGGTAGATATCAACTAGAAGCATGTACTTAATGGTTATAAAGCTTATTTTAACACAAAAAGAATAAAGCACTAGTCGAAAAGCAGCAATCAAATATAAATAGACCACAATATTAAAATTCAAATTAAAAACTATATAAAAGACAAATACTCTAAAAGCGCAAAAGATCAGAACCAAATAAGATGAATAACCATAATAACCTAAAAATCACACTAAAATTGCAAAAACTATTACTGTAAAATCATGAGATTACATCAATAATGCATATGCGTCGGAGTAGCAAATGTCAAAAGTACAGTGTTTCCATGAAAATTTAGCTATGTTTTTAGCAGTATTATAGGACCATTTCTACCACGCGCATCCAACGATATTGGCGTTCCACAGTTCACTGTATTTTCCTCACACCTCTAGTATAAATGATTTGACATAACGAAACTAACAATAATTATAATTAATGTAGAGTAATAAGTGATTCGTGAATTCTAAATAAAACAATTATTATATAAAAGTGTAAAAGGAAATGTAATTTATTTCTCTATTTTCTTCTGTAATATCTTCAATTATTATGTTTAATTTCTATAAATAAACCAACTGGTTAGGTGAAACATTGTGATATAAGATTTTATTTATGTGTCCTATGCGTACACTTTAATATACAAAACACCTGGAACATTCTTTAAATAATTGTGGTCGTAGAAATAATTGTGTACATAACTCGTTTGAAAGTGTATTTTATGCACTTGCCAAATATATTATCCATACAGATTAATCAGACTATTTTTTTACTTAACTTCAGTACATCTCTTACTACTAAAACTATTTTTATCAATGGAAAAAAAGGGCTGTGTTCTCGTATGTTTTGACGCATTTTCGGCCTTAGCCCTTCGGATCCCCCCTCTAAATATATATGAATTTTGCTTAGAATTGCTAATCCTACAATTCTCTATTCGTGCTTGCTGACTGGGAAAATAAATACCGAAAATCGTCACTGTCTCCTGGGGCTCGAGTTCATTGGAAAATTTTCCCATGGGAAAAGATTCCACTACTTATATTCACATGGTAATAGGTTATGCAATTCTCGAACTTGTCGGAATAGACATTCCCATGGAAATAATAGTTTCACGTATGTCTGATATTAAGTTCACGAATATTTCGAAATAACCAATAACATTAAAGATATTTTAAAATTTACTGTTGGTATTATTTGTATTTGTTGTGGTTTTTGGGTAACCGATTACCTGCCGAGCCTCTGCGCTGGAGCAGATGCCGTGCCGAGCAATCGCTCGCATGACCGAGGACAAGTGAAAATATTCGATTATGTATAATTAAAACTTATCGAGTTATTTTTAGTTTTTCTTTTCACATGTTGAAAAAAGAAAAAGTAGCTTTTGTATGGAAGAGCAACGAAAGTTTCGAGAAACTAAGAAATTCTTTCGTTAACGGAAATAATAAAATTTTCGAAAAGGTCTTATTAAATTTATTACAAATTTCTCAATTTGTGTTACCAATTTGCCAGTCCCTTAGCAGCTCCCACAATTTCTAACTAATTTAAGAAAATCAGTTCTTAGTGAAAGAGGTAAAAATAATATACCCACACATAAATAAAATAATATCAATCTATAAATACACCAAAAAAATGTTTTAACTACAATTTCACCAAAAATCCAAGATATCCAATAATCTTTGGTTATGTCTTAGTCTTTCGCGTAGTCTTTCGCGTAGTCTTTCGTCAAATTTTCGACTTTAATGCGCAAACTCTAGTACAATTCCCATTGGAAAACACAATTTCCAATGCTCGTAAGCAGGGGAATATTTTCCCATACTTCTCATTGGAAAATATTCCACCGCTTATGCCGAGAATACGAAAACTGAATTCCCATGGGAAAATTTTATTTTCCCATGGGAATAAAAGTCGAGAATCGACCCCCTGGACTATACAATAGATGATGAGAACTTCACAACAAATACACTTTTATGAATGGCTAGTTGGGGATGTGGTAAGAACTTTGGTGAGAATCAGACACTCATAGGCGCCAGAACTCTGAAATATTAAGTTGTTTGCTATGTACTAATCGTCATTCTCAATCAACTCTAGTAATGCTGGATAAATGGCGTTTTCTAATAATTTCAGATATATTTCTGCGGTTAAAGTTCCTGGTAAAAAAGGAACCAGTTATACGGTTACCAAAAATGCCAGCCCAAACATTCAGTTTTTCTGGATGTTGCTTATGCACTCTATGAAATATTCTTTGATTTGATTCAGACCAATAACGACAGTTGTGACGATTTACCGTACCATTTAGGAAAAAGTGCATTCGTCAGAAAAAAAACACGTTGAAAACAAATTGCTCGTTCAGTCATAATTTCACAAAATTGTAATCGCTTATCAAAATCGTCTTCGTTAGGTTCTTGTACCAGATGTATTTTGCAGGGATGAAACTTGTGTTTTTTTTTTAATACTACTTCTCTTAATACCAGATGTTATCGCCAACTGTCTTGTACTCAATGTGGATTCTTGAACAGCCTGGTCTAAAATCGCTACCTCTGTAGCTTCATTTACTACATTTTCCATTTCACGTTTTTTGTTAGCTACTGATCCCGTTTCTCAAAATTTTTGGACTAATTCCAAAATGTACTTTCGATCGACTTGTCGTTTTTGATGTTGATTGTTACACAGTTAGCACATTCATTGTTCGCAAAAAAAAGTGAAATTATTTGCACCCTCTTAGCAATTGAGTAAACCATTATCACTGATGTACCACTTTTATTCTGACTCTCTAACGAAATAAAGTAAACACTACTTTATGGCGACCAAAGAATGTCATGTGATAACAATAATTGAAGGCCACAGGAATAAAACTAGAATTGTTACAAAAAATTTATTTTTATTAACGATGTGAAAATTATGGTAAAACGGTTTTCTTTTGTAGCGATGTATCGATTCTCTACAAGAATAACTCATTTTAATGTATGTTTAATCTCAATAATAAAAAATATACTAACAATTAGTTTGACAGAATTGTCACTTATTTAAAATTTTAAAAACAATAGCAGTCGGTTGATCAAAATATGAACTGTGATTGGAGGATTTCATTTTTTTGCAGCGTTCTCACTACCTAGAATAGATATGAAATATATTCGTTCAGTTGAAGGCAATAACATACTTTTTCGTTTTGCAATCTGTGCGTAGATAAGCTAATATCCATGTGGGTGTATAAAAAAAAATCGTTTTATGACCTGTGACATGTACGTCAAAAATATCATTAAAATTGTCCTTACAAATTTTAATTTATAAAGTGAGAGGCAATAAAGTTTTTTATAGTCGGGAAGCATTATTTCTAATTTATTTTCAAGGGAAATTATATGTATAAAAAAATAGTAATTTTGATGAAAACTGGTTAGTGTTTGTTAATGTTCAAAACAGGCAAAAGGTATTTTATAAGTAATTTAAACAATAATTCTAAAAATTTGAAACGATAATAAATAATGCGAAATAGATAGCAGGAATGCGCGGTAGCGTTCCAGAAACGGTTTTTCGACTTTCGACAAATTTATTTATCATTCCGTCAGGCAATTATTCCTCGCTCATAAATCTCTAAAATTTATAATTTCCTTTAACATATTTTCGACGCTGTAATACCAGTAACTCGGAGGAGTTGTGGGTCACACTAAAATTATTTCGTAACACATGATTGCATGGGTGAATTTTTGGCAAAACACCAACGATTGCATTTACTTATTTTTTCATTCATCAAAATATCTGTACAACTTGGCTGACAGGTTACATTCTAATAATATGTATTTTTATTTAGACCAACGGGCGCAGATGGACTGCCCGTCATTAGTTGATCATTCTTAGAATATTGAGCTTACATATAAACAAATTTGGACCTTTTTTAAGTCTAAGTAAAAATATTTGGCTCCTATACCTTATACGTCTGCTCATGCAAAATACTGGCTGGCGCTTTACTCCTTAAGCCAACCTGTAAAAATATATTTAGGATCTTTACCACTTAAGCCTACCCATAAAAAATATTTGTTCTTTCTGATTATGATACTTAGAAAATGAACGTGATATCAGTTTAGCAATTTCTAACTATTACCTGTACTTAAGAATTGATCAAATGCAGACTGATGTTAACTAATATTATAAAAGTATTAAAAAATTAGACTTACCAAAACGTATGACAAATCTGTCTTATTTAATATTACCTCAAAAGAAAAAAATTACAATTTTCATGGAAACAACAACAATACAAAATACAACAATATTTAATATTCTTACACCAACTAAATATTAAAACATCTGTTGTAGTTTCTGATGACTTTTCTTCTATCTTTCTTTTCCTTACGATTTCATGTATTTGCTTTTGATCATCATTTTCATCCATCTCTAACAAATATATTTTCTGTATAGACCTGACTACATAACCGTCTTTCGTTTTTAATCCAACTACTCTAACATTTTCGTCCTTTTCATGAAATATATTTTCTATCAAGGCTAGTGGCCAGTCTAATCTCTTAGAACCTTCAATTTCTAAAAAAACTAAGTCACCTACTTTTACGTTATTGCAATGTTGTTTTCGATTGGCTGAGATATTCCTGCCTAAATCATTTTTTTTTTTAATGATATCTCTCAATTTCAATCTATATCTATTTATATCTTCTACGATACGTCGAATCTATTTTATCTAAGTCTGGAACACCAGTTTGGATTATCTCTTGCAAAAAGAACGAAGGCGTTATCGGCACTAAATCAGACGAGTCCTCAGACAAATAAGTCAAGGGCCGAGAATTCACCACAGATTCACAATCACACAGTATAGAATAAAATTCTTCATACGTTAAAAAGGCTTTACCTAATACTCTACAAAGTAATTGTTTAATAATAATAATAATAATAAAAAAATACAATTTTCATGAAAACAACAACAATACAAAATACAACAATATTTAACACTGAGTTAGTTCAACTTTTTTACCACTATTAATGCATTATTAGTTTTTTGTTGATATAACTATAGTAGTTAATTATACAGGGTGTTAGAACAAGGTTGGTCATAAATATACATAAGTTTTTATATAAAAAATTGTACATTCCTTTAAAGATGCATCTTAAAAATCGATGAATCCCAATAAATCCGAAACTGTTTGATATTTCATCGTGAAAAAATAAAATTTAAATTTTTACTCTATTTAAATTTACCAATCATCAAACTTTTACAGTACATAACAAACCCATTTGAGTTACAACAAACTCTATAGTCTATAATATACTCTATGTATTAGGTATAATACTTGAAAAATTACGACATTGACATACCGTTATGTTTAAAAGACAATTGATATATTAAAATGCGCCCCATCATAAAAACATCATAATTTTACCTAATACTGTTTCTGTCCTTCCAATTTAAAATAATTACAATAAATAATGTCAATAATTAATTCTAAAATATCGCATCCAATTTTGATAAACCATCATTTAAAAACAAACAATATACCTACCTAATGAAATATATATAAAAACATGAAGGAAAATTATTAAAAAAAAAAGATGTTTTGGATTCTTGAGAGACTCTAATAAGCGACGTTGCCAAATCGATAAAAATCCGAAATATCAAAAAATTTAATGAATTTATTATTATTATTATTATTATTATTCTTATTACCAATATTATTATTATTTTTTTTTTTATTATTCTATTTATTACAGCATGTATTGAAACATACCTACCTACGTACTGTTTAGAATTGTATTTAAAAACAAAAGCGTTGAACACTACAATAAACTGATTAATATAATTATTTAATGAATTAATTTTTTTTTAACAAATAAATTGTACAGCTTTATTTTGTTTATTTCTGTATCTTTTTTGTTATTATTTTCTTTGTACAGTATTTTATTCTATTTCGAAAAATTATTTTTGTATTGTTGTTTTTAAGAAGTTACTCTGTTATTCTACGTTTAATTATATAACTCTATACATATATTATACATATTATCATACACAAAAAAGTAGATTAGTGTGTAACTTATTGAAATATTTATTAATAGGTAAAGAAAATAAATTCTTTAGACTATGGTGTTTTATTTCTTCCATATGATTTATATTAAAAATAAAAAGATTTTTCGCTAATTTGTATACTATTTTCAGGCCAAAAATGGTTTGAATTTTCAACCCTGTATTTCAGTTCCTCGAAAACCTACCCAAATTCATTTATTTCAGAAGGCCAATTTTGGACAACATTGCACAAATATGTCTATTTAAGTTTGAAGCATCTGAAAAACTTTTTTATTATTAATATTAAGATAAAATTTATTTTTCATAAAAATTTCTACATAGTATAAAGTAATAATTTTGTGCAAAAAATATCTGATGATTGATTGTATTTTAGGTTTTTAAATATTCAAATTTTTTTTTTTTTAAATAATTGAAAATGTTTTCCGTATGATTCCAACTTATGTAGACATCGTCAAAGGGTTTAAAAAAAAAATCTAAATAAGGTAAGAAATTGTATTTTTAATACTAAAATTACATTTTTTAAGCATAATTATAGCTCTCCATTGCCTTCTCCACACCCCCCCCCCCCCCCCCTCTTGGAGTTATAACAATCTATTTTTAATTGTAGTGAGGATGCATGTGATACCTCATTTGAAAAGGTGTTTAATTCATCACAGTGTCTAGGTACACGCTAACTTGTACACAATTCAAAAAGTTATATACACGCGAAACGTCTTGACAGAGTAGGTGAGCTGTGTCTAGGCCATTGGTGTTTATGTCGGTCGGCGTAGCTATATGGATTGAAGTCGTTGCTTAGTTTTCTTGTTGTCACGGCATTATTATTATTATTTATTCATGTATGTGAAATTTGCTTCTGTTTATAAAATACTACTGCTAGTCACGGTGTCAATGAAAAAAAACAAGACGCATTCATACAAATACCTCCCACCACAGCAATATGACGTTTTGCGTGTATGTAATTTTTTGATTTGTGTACACTTTAGCGTGTACTTAGTAACAGCGTTAATTCATAGCAAATAGATCGGTTTTTTATAAAAAAAGTATTGTTTTCTTTGATAAAGCAGCATTGATTTAAAATGGAACAGTCAAAAACAAAACTATAGATACTGGAGTAAAGAAAATCTAAATTCAAAACAAGGAATGTCTTCTCTCAGAAATCTACTGAACTATTATCAACTAAATCTTGTTTTGAAGCCACTAGTATTCCAAAAAAAAAATAACTCCGTCATGGCGTGTCCACATTTATACAACAAAACAGTCAAAAGTAGCCCTCGGTCAAAAAAAATAAAAAAGTTTGATAACCACTAAATTGAAAAGTACGTCTATTTTAGTCAGGTGGCAAAAGAATATTTTTTAAATTACAAATAGAGATAAGCGGTCAGAAGCATTCAATTCTATAAATTTTCTTCTATATTTTGTGAAATCTTCAGAACGATTTTTTGAGGAATTTTGGGATTTCAATTTAGTTGAAAATATGCATACAGTTAGAGATGACCCCGTAGACTCCAAAAATTACATCAATTCTTTATTATCTCAAGCCGTTTTCAAATTATTGGTGAAAATGTAAATTCTTTGTTAATTTTTTTTATTTTTTTTTGAGATGTGCCCGATAATATTTTGGAGTTAATTGAAAATATGCATACAGATAGACAGAATAGATTCAATAAATGGAATGATATTTGCGTAAATTTACAAAGTAATGGCTTTATTCTTGAAAATGTAAATTCTTTTTTTCTTGAGATGGTCCCGGAAGGAAACATACCAAGCATGTTTCAGAGTAAGATATTTTCCTACTAAATGTTACAATTCTCAAGAGTCCAGACAAAGATCCAAAATCACTAAGACCCATCACCCTTTTACCAGAACTAGGCCAAAGCCTTAGAAAGACTCGTCTTAAACCAGCTACACCAAGAACAGCCTTAAAACCAACTTTTTAGCGGGGCTTAATACGGATGCAAATGGGGGAAATTGATCAGAAATAATAACCCAAATCATTACCTTTCAATCTACGTAGACATCTCGGGAGAATTCGATAATTTTTAGTGGCCAATCCTAATCACAGAGCTGGCTCAAAAGGGCATATCAAGCACAGTACTATGGATAATTTAAAGCTATATTCCGAATACAAACATCAGCTAATCTACCAAATACACCACTGTGAACAAGCCATCTACCAAAGGTTGCCCTCAAGGTTCTGTATTTGGTGACCAATGATCTGGAATGTGGTCATGGACTCACTTCTCATTGCCCACTGGCCGGAAAACGTTAACATTGTAGCCTACGCCGCTTTCTTTTATATGTACCTACATTTTCATGAAAATCAAAGACAAAATGTTCACCAAAAAAGGCTATATACAGAATGTACTAATAAAAACTCCTAGGCCGGATATTTTGATAAGTAATAGAGATATTTTAATTGCATTTTTAAGCAGATTTTGTTCTAGCCATTTTTGATATACAGAGTGGATCACTCAAAGCAGTTTCATCCTGTTTTTCAGCATTTATTATTAAATTTTAAGAAAATGTTAAAACAGGTCGATTTTTATTCTAAATTAAAAACATTTTTACATTACAGTCATCTGTCATGTGTCAACCCCCTCCCTTGCACTTCTCCAACACCTTAATTTTAAATAAGTAATGTACCATGCATGGCACATCATTGAAAAGATAATTTAATGGGTTATTCAAAAACATTTCAGTACATTGCATTACTTAAATTTTATCGCCCTCTAGCGGGATAAAAAACTACTACGTATTTTAGAGTGTGACACTACAATGTGTAGTAAGTACATCATTAAAAAGGTAATTTTATGGGAAATATAGAATTATGACTGTTCATTGCGATACTTTTAATTGTACCGCCCTCTATCGGGATAAAAAAACTGTACGTATTGTTAGTAACCCCCGTAAGAAACGCCACTGGGATATCTAGTACTATGACTCATTAGGCGATAAGTTGAAATCATCAGAAAATGATATAAGCGTTAATTTAGATATATGGCATTATTGTGCGAATCTTTACACAGTTTAGTCGAGTATAATAAATAGTTGTGTTAAATAGTCGAGTTTAGTGTTACCACCCTGCCACGTGCTAAAACGGGCTACGGAAGTGAGTGCACGAGCAAAAAAAAAGGATACCCGGCTTGGGGTGAGTCCTGAAAATATTTATAAGGCACCACCAGCTCGACCACGACTCGAACTGGAAAGCCCCTTGATCTAGTAAGGTTCCGTACCCGAAATACCGCAAAACAAATCTAAAACCCTAATTACACTGTACTATAAAGTGAAGCTTAATACCTAATTAGCAATAGAAAGAGAAAAACATAAAATAAAACACCATCATCCACAACAAATCTCCCGAATATTTTATTATAAATTAACACCTGAAACTTCCAGTCCAGAGATGCCACAAAAATATTAATAAAATAATATTAAAACAAATAACTAATATTTAGTATCTGATTGTTATTTTATGTCCAAAATATGTTTTAAACCCCCCAGCGTGAACACGTTGAGTTCACAGGTGTAAACTAGCCAAATTTTAGATAAAAGGAAAAATGATAAAGTTTTAAATAAAGTTTTGTAAGTCGTAAATAAATTTTCATGTAAATTCAAAACCAAAACGTTGCGCTAAATAAATGTGTTTTTAAAATAAACGATATACTATTAAAATATTTCTTATCTGTATTTTCCTTTTCGTATTCGACTGGACGTGGTCATACAATGGGACAAGCTGTATACTAGAAAAGCAGAAATTCCAGAGGTCTGGTGAGGATATAACGGCGATGATGAACTCCAATTCAAATAGTGTGACTGGCCGAAAAATTCTAACAATGACGTATTCTGGTGAACCTGTGAAGACGACGTGAAACTGCCAATTCCTGGATCTTTTAACGGGACCCTATGCCTGATTGGGTCGTTACTTGGATTGTATAAGTATTTAGATCGTATACTCGTACCGTATACTTGGACCCTCTAATTGAGGGCGTTGACAATTTAATCCTTCCACAGAAGATTTCAATCTTAAAACACCACAATAATGCACCTAGCGTGCCAAAATGCATACAAGATTGATTACGAGAACACTAATGAGTTTTATCCTTAGATAAAAGAGACCAGAGATATAACATACACCGGTTTTAAACCTGCGCAAATGTTGCCAATTTCTAAAGAAGGGTTAACGGAGTGGGGGAACTGGGCGGCGACACGCGGCGACCCGAACTCTGTGACAGGGACCGGACTTTGTTTATTAGCAACTTAATGAACTATTAGGTTTATTTAAAAGGTGTTTAATCGAATTTTGTATTATGAAATCAAATTATCGTGATTTTTTAATATCAAACAGATGCCACCACATTTTATGTAAAGAGAAGACCTTTTATAGAATATTTCGTTAGCGTTTATTTACTACGGACTTTTCTGCAAGCGATTACAGTAAAATGTTGAAATAGAATATATTGTTAATAGAGCAAAAAATGTTACTCATTGTCTACGAGTATTATAAAAATAGCATGTGCGCAGGCTAATACTGCAAATCTACCCTTATGAGTTGAACATTATATTTTTTCTACGGCTATTACATATTATTAAAAATTAGTCAAAATGAGAAAATGCTGTTTTGTATTGTAACCTCAGAAAAGTATATTAAGGCTTCTTTCTTTAAGAATATTAATTATTTTAAAGGATGAGTCACATAAAACTCTAGAAATGCATATGTCTGAAACCAGATAACATTTTAAAATTTAAATCTATTAAAAGTCATTTGGTCGCTAGGGATGAGTGATTATCGAAATAAATTATCGATAATTGAAAATAATCGATTATTTTCGATCAGTAGATTATTTTCAAACAATATATTTTTTGTCATTTCCTTTAAAATCGACTACTTGAATATCTTTGAAAAATCAAAAATAATCGATTAATTAAAAAGCCAATTAACCGATAAATCAGTGTTTACAAAATATAATATAAATAGAATTATCGTTTATTTTAAATAATCGATTATTTTCAAATAAACCATTTTTTTTTCGTCAATGGAAACAGATTATTCGATAATCTTTGAAAAATCGAAAATAATCGATTAATAAAAAATAATCAATTAATTAAAAAGTCGATTAACTGATAAATCGATTTAAAAAAAAAACAGAATGATCGATTATTTTAAATAATTGATTATTTTCGATCAATCGATTATTATCAATATTCTATTTTTATTGTATTTCCTTTAAAATCGTTAATTCGATTATCTTTGAAATACCGAAAATAATCGATAATTCCAAAATAATCGCCTAATCGAAAATAATCAATTAATTAAGAAGCCGATTCTATGATAAATCGATTATTACCAATAATCTATTTGATTGTATTTCAAAAATATTCGATTAATTAAAAAGTCGATTAACTGACAAATCGATTTAAAAAAAAACAGAATGATCGATTATTTTAAATAATCGATTATTTTCGATCAATCGATTATTATCAATAATCTATTTTTATTGTATTTCCTTTAAAATCGATAATTCGATTATCTTTGAAATACCAAAAATAATCAATAATTCCAAAATAATCGCCTAATCGAAAATAACCAATTAATTAAGAAGCCGATTCCATGATAAATCGATTTTCCAAAAAATAAAACGAATTATCTATTATTTTCTAATAATCCTTTTTTCATATTTCCTTTGAAATTGATTATTCAATTATCGAAAATAATTGATTATTAAAAAGCTGATTATCCAATAAATCGATAATTTTAAAAAAATAACCAAAATATCGATTATGTAAAATAACCGATTATATTCAATCGATTATTTTCATATAATATCTTTGAAAAATCGAAAATAATCAAATAATTAAAAAACCGATTAAACGATAAATCGATAATTTTGAATAAATCTACTTTTTCTGTATTTCCTTTAAAATCGATTAATACATTATCTTAAAAAAAAACGAAAATAATTTATTAAAAACAGCGGATAAATCGATTTTCATTAAAAAATATCAGAATTATCGATAAATCGATTATTTTTGTAACCCCTATCGGTCGCTTGCTTTTATCTGAGCATTTAGCTCCAAAATTTAGAGATTCGGATTTTTTGATCCAGTTATCTTTGAAATCGCATTCGCTTGTATAATAAATAAATAAATAAATATTGCTAAATTTTGGATTTTTTTTAGTAAACGAAAATTATGTTCGAGTTGTTTAGGGGTTTGTAATGTAACATTTTATTAACGTGACTAAGGGTCGATTCCACCGTTGTGTTAAACGAAGTTTAAAATGACATTTTTACATTAACACTGTCATTTTAATCTCCGTTTAACACAACGGTGGAATCGGACCTAACTCCTGTAACTTTAGTATTTTTTTTTGCTTATACTAGATTACTTTGTTTTAAGACTGAAAATTCAATGTCACTTTCGATTTGACCGCAAATAAGATGAACCTTGAAATTTTAAGTAGGTCATCCTGTATTTCATCTAATATTCTTATAAAAATACGTTATAAAAATACCTTATAAAAATAAAATTTAGCTAGCAACTATGATTCTTTACCTCTTATTTATCTACCAAAAAGGGCTAAAAACTACCTTTAGAAAACATTCTTATAAAACTACTTTTTAAATACAAAATTTCGTTAGCAATAATGCCTATTTACTATTTATTTAAATTAAATGTTCAAAATTTTATCCTTTTGTAAATTTATGTAAGTAATATGAAATCTGATTTCTGATGCTTAATATTTATTGAAACCCCTTAATGCGGATCTGAAGTATTCAGCCCAGAGAATCATGGCGCTTTATGTCAAAACGTTAATAAATATTTACCGCTGAAAACGAATATATTCATAACAGTAGTACTTGTATTATAAGTACATACAATTTTTCAAGATACATCGTGACATTTTGAACTTGAAATTGAATAACTAGAACACTTTAAATTGCTAAAATACCAACAAATAAATCAAAAAACAGCTGTCAATGGTGATTAAACTCAGGTGGAGGTGTGATCGCTGAATGGAAATCGGAGCAATTCGGGTGGCGTCGTGCAACAATGATTTTCAATTGGTGGGTTACTTTGGCTTAAAATAGACAGCATGCGCAGTGTGCAATGTTACATCTTCGGTCTCTTTAATCTAAGGTTTTATCCACCAAGGGTGTAAGATTTACAAATAAATCACAAAATATATATCACAGTGTTCACTGTCAACAGTAAGTATCTTGCTAATCCCAAATTAATTTATTTCGACTTCCGAACAGTATTGAACTTTTTTTTTTTTTTTTAAAAATTGGCAAAAACATAGTTTTATTTTCTACTGAAACGAAACAACTATCGACACCTATTAATAATTGAAGAATATAATAAAAATATCGAAATAGATATCCTCAAATATGGAAACAGATAAGAAACGCCATTTTTAGTCCAATTTATATTTATATTATTAAAATAAATTAAAAATAGAGATTTCACCATTTTAACCCGTTACAACCCTCTTCTAACAGTAATGTAAAGTGTGACACCTTATTTGAAAGCAAATTTAATTACTAATTTAATGCACCACATAACATTAACATAAATATCCTTCATATTGCACTTGCAATAGTTTGAAAATTGGTCATGCATCATTTTAAACATTATTGCTAACTTTATTTTGTTGCAAGTGCAATATGGAAATATTAATGTTATGTGGTGCATTGAATTAGTAATTAAGTTAGCTTTCAAATAAAGTGTCACACTTTATAATACGTTACAGGGTTATTTATCCCGATAGAGGGCGCTAAAATTAAAAGTATCTCATCTTTTCAATGATATGCCGTACATGGTACATTCCTTATTTAAAATTAAGGGGTTGAAGAAGTGGAAGGGAGGGGGTTGACACATGACAGATGTCTGTATTGTAAAAATGTGTTTAATTTGGAATAAAAATAAAAATCCAATTATTAATGCGGAAAAATAGGATGAAACTGTTTTGAGTGACTCACTCTGTATATCAAAAATGCCTAAATTTATCGAATTTAGTTTATAGAACAAAATATGCTTAAAAGGGCATTTTTTACAAGATGCGCTATATAAAAAAGATCGTACCATCGAAAAAAAAATATTGAGCGCAGTGCCATCTACATATTGACCCATTTAAAATTAATTTATATCTAAAACGGAAGCTCTTCTAGTGCTCTATGTACTAGTTTTTACAGAATTAAAATATCTCTATTACCAAAATATCCGGCCAGGGAGTTTTTATTGGTACACCCTGTATACCGTTTGTTTATTTTTTAAGATATTTTATAATTTCGATCTAGAGATTACTTCGTAGATTCCAAAAATTAAATCAGTTTTTTAATATCCCAAGCCGTTTTTGAATTATTGATGAGAATGTAATTTTTTCCCTTCTTTTGAGATTTTCGAAGATAAAATTTTAAAGTTAGTTAAAAATATTTACAAAGTAATATGCTTGTGGTCCTTGATAACAACAAAACAATCAAAGTTGTCCTTGCACGAAAAACGTTTGGGAACCACTGGATCGAACGAAGTAAAGTATATGTTAGTCAGGTGGCAAAAAGACCTTTTCTTAATTAAATTATTTTAAACTTGAATAATTCCTAAACGGCTACAGATGGAGATGAATTGTTCAAATCATTCAAATCTATAATGTTTCTTCTACATTTGGTAAAATCTACATAGCGATTCAGGAATTATTAATGAAGGAATTTTAAAGGTTGTAAATTGAAAGCACTCCGAAATTTCTTCTTTCTTTTATATCTATACCTACTTTTTCATCAAAATCAAAGAACACATTTTTTTTTTTTCACCAAAAAATAATTACACTTTGTTTATGTTTTGAATGATTTTGACATTTCGATTTAGTTGTACTTATGCATATTGCTAGAGATTACCTCGTAGATTCCTAAAATGAAATCAATTCTGTGATATCTCAAGCCGTTTTCGAGTTATTGGTAAAATTATAAATTCTTTATTTTTTTTACATATACAGGGTGTCCCAAAATTCCGTATACATAGATTTACTGTATGTTGGTGAGATCAAAATAAGTCGATTGAGCCAAAATTACCTATATCACAAAGTCCATCGTTTGCCTGTGAGGAAGCTTCAAAGTTGGAAGAAAATTTTCAATTTTTTTTAATAACACAAAAACGCTTCGTTCGATTTTTACAAAATTTGGTGTGTAGCTATTTTAATTGAAGAGCCATTGTTCAAAGCAAAAAATTACACCAACTGAAATTATGGAAGGGAAAAAACCACCCTAATCCTACCATAAATGATATCGTATTTTTTTTTTAGGGCTGCCTTTGTTCCCTAAATTTTTTTGTGGAGAGCTGTTTTCATTTGTAGCATTTTTTCTCTCTTGCAAAAACATGTATCTCTCATGGTATTTGAGTAAAAAAAATTTTATAGACTGATGGTTAGTCACTTAAAATTTTCAATAAAACTAAGTTGGCGGTTACTACTGCAACCCGAACACGATTTTAACGTTATTACAATAAAACAATCATTAATGGGCATAGGTATCTATTGAAAAATAACAATTCGAAAAGAAGGATAAATTTTTTTTACAATAAATGTTCAATATGGCCACCTCCTTCGTTCATGCAGATTTCAATTGTACTAGAAAATTAAAGGACAAATCGTGCGAATAATCATTAAAAATAAATAAGTCGAGTTTCTTTTAATATAATCACGTTAAGGTTGATATAAATAGAGAGTCAATCATTGACACAAAAGACTCAAGGGGTGGCCGTTGGGCCAAACCTATGCCCAAAAATGTAACTTAGTAATTATTAGTATTTATTATATATAGTAAAGTGTGTGTGTAGTGTTTTAGTTTCAAAGGTAATATCTATTTTATTTTAACATGTTTAAATCTCTTGTGGTGAAGAAATAAACTTTACTACTTTATTTTGTAGCATAAATATATTGTAAAACTTTAAAACACATTGAAAAAAACTAGTTTAATTTGGTAGCTGGTTCAAAGCCGCTTATTACCATCGCTGCCGCTGCCGTAAGAGTGTTGTGGCACGGAACCGTGCGCCGTTGTCGGTTGTTCATCACCATACTCCCCACCTTGAACGCTTCGTTCAATTGGAATTGGAAGTGGACAGATCTTAGTAACTGCTCGCTTAAGAACTCCCTTTGACGTTCTTACTGTAACCACTCGGACGAGTCCATCTTTTCCTGGATGGGTTTCGATAATTCGGCCTAAGAGCCATTGACATGGAGGTAGACCCTCATTTTTGAGAAGAACCAAAGTACCAATATTTAAATTTATAGTATGGTCGGCATACTTTTTCCTTGTCTGAAGTTCGTTAAGGTACGAATTAGACCAACGGTTCCAAAACGTCTGGTTAAGCTGTTGTAGCAATTGAAATCGAGATAACTGATTGTGCTTAATTTTTTCTTCGAATTCTGGATCAGGAACAGTTGTGTGAGGTCTTCCGATTAAGAAGTGAGATGGGGTTAAAGGGATAAGATCGTTGGGGTCTGAGGACATGGGATACAGAGGACGGGAATTTAGCGTTGCTTCGATTTGATTAAGAACAGTAATAAATTCTTCATAGGTTAGTAAGGTATTCCCGATGGTTTTTGACAAATGAACCTTCACACATTTTATGTTTGACTCCCACAATCCGCCAAATGAAGGTGATTTTGGGGGTATGAAATGCCACACAATATTCTGTTCTGACAAAAAATCGACAAAACTGTTATAAGAAACTGATAAAAAATCATAAAGACGTGTTAATTCATTTTGTGCGCCAACAAAATTAGAACCATTGTCTGAGTAAATGTTAGATGGTTTACCACGACGAGAAGTAAATCTTCTAAGTGTAGCAATGAAAGCATCAGTTGTAAGTGCGGTGACCAATTCTAAATGGACAGCCTTTGTACTGAAGCAAATGAAAATACAAAGATATGCCTTAAAAGTTTTGCAGCCACGGCCCTTTCTATCCTTTAAAATAAAGGGTCCCGCATAGTCAATTCCAGTATGATCAAATGGAAACGATATATTAAGTCGCGATTGAGGTAAATCTGCCATAAATGGAGTAACTGACTTAGGCTGAAATTTGAAACATTTGATGCATTGTCTAACTACTGATTTTGCTAAGGTCATTCCGGACGTGGGCCAATAATTTTGTCTGACAGTATACAATAAATGCTGTGGACCTGCGTGCAGTAAGACCTTATGTTCATGTTCTAAAATCAAACGTGTGAAGATATGTTTACCATTTAATAATATTGGATGCTTTTGATTATATTCCAAATTAGAATTACTCAAGCGACCGCCTACTCTTAATAAACCGTTAGAGTCAATAAATGGAGCTAGAGCCTTTAATCTATTCTTGTTTGCTAATCCAACTTTATTCTGAAGTAACTGTAATTCTGAGTCAAAACATTCTTTTTGTGCAAGCTTAATTAGATTTAAACGACTCCTTTTCAGTTCCGCAATAGTTAAAGCAGATAATTGTCTTTTTTCAATTGAGACACGCAAATTTGTTAAAAATCGTAAACAATATGCATGCACTCGTAAAAGTCTTGTATATGTAGAAAATTTTTTAAATAATTCAGAATAGTCATTTTTTGAAAATAAAGACACGTGATTTGATTTTACTTCTGGGAGTTGAAAAGAATCACTAGTTTTGAAAAATTGTGGAATAAATTCTAGATCATAGAGGAAATTTGGACCATTCCACCACATTTTATTACTAAGTAATTCATCGGGAAACACTCCACGTGTGGCTATATCAGCAGGATTATCCTTTGAGGAAACATAACACCAAGAGCTAACATTAGATAATCGCTGCACTTTACTCACTCTATTTCCAACAAAAACTTGAAGAGTACTGGAATCAGAATTTAACCAGTGTAGAACAATTTGAGAATCACACCAAAAGACTGGTTGTAAAGAATAGTCTATAGCCTTGACTACTATATTCATTAGTTTTGCAAGCATTAAAGCTCCACAAAGTTCTAATCGAGGAATAGTAAGGATTTTTACTGGTGCTACTTTAGTTTTTGAGCATAATAAATTGACTTTAATTTGACCGGTTGAATCGAAGGACCTAACGTAAATAGCAGCACTATATGCATTGTTTGATGCATCACTAAATCCATGAATTTCATATTTTTGCGAATTACTAATTAACACATGTCTAGTTAAATTTAATTGGTTAAGTGAAGGTAATTGGGATTTAAAAAGTGTCCATTCATGTATTAGAATTGAAGGGACTAGTTCATCCCAATCGATTTGTTGTTTCCATAATTTTTGAATCAAAATTTTAGCTAAAATAGTACAAGGGCTAATTAAGCCTAACGGATCATAAATTTTTGCAATGTCTGACAAGATTTGTCTCTTTGTCGATGCTATGTTTGATAAGTTTGGAATATTAAATGATAAAACATCAAGATTTGGAATCCATTGAATTCCTAAAGTTTTAATGGGATCATTATTGCCCAAATTTAAAACACTAAAATTATCCGAGTTAATTTTTAATTGTTTAACGATTTCTGGATCATTGGATACCCATTTTCTTAAATTAAAACCGCCTGATAGCAGAATTTCAGAAATATTCTTACAAGTATCTTGTGCTAGTTGTTTATCGTTAAATCCGCTAATCAAGTCGTCAACGTAGAAATCTTTGAGAATAATTCTTGCTTCTAAAGGAAAACTATTTTGAACATCATACGACAGTTGTCTTAAACACCTCATTGCAAGGAAAGGGGCACTAGAAGTCCCATAAGTTACCGTGTTTAAGGTCATTATAGAAATAGAATCTGTAGAATTTTCTCGCCATAATATTTTTTGTAAATGCCTATCATCAGGATGAATAAGAACACATCGATACATTTTCTCAATATCAGAAATGACTACATATTTATGTAAACGAAATCTTAAAAGAATTTCAAAAATGTCATTCTGAATTGCCGGACCTGAATATTGTATTGTATTTAGCGAACTACCAGATGTAGTACTGGCAGAACCATTAAAAACAACTCTTAATTTAGTTGTCAAACTATCACTTTTTAAAACACCATGATGAGGTAGAAAGTATGAAGGAATATTCTCATCAAATGTTAAATCAATAGACATATGATTTAGACTTTGATATTCTTGCATAAATGAGATATATAATTCTTTTAATTGCTGATTGTTTGCAAAACGTTTCTCAAGACTGAGAAATCTATTGAGAGCTAACGTTTTTGAATCTCCTAATTCATTCCTAGAGGATTTTAAGGGGATACGAACAATGAATTTTCCATCTTTATTTCTAGAATAAGTTTTTTTGAAATGCTCTTCACAAAACTCATCTTCTTGAGAAATTAATTGTGTGTGAGGAATTTCCTCAATTGTCCAAAATTGCTCAAGTTCAGTATGAAATTGATCTTTTTGTACAAAGAAACAATGAATTTTATTGGACGTTTGTGACCAGGGGCCAGAAATAACATAACCAAAAGAAGTGTTCTGGAGAACAGGTAAGTTTTTTCCCAACTTAATTTTGCCTTCTATTAATATATCCCAGAATAAATCTGCACCGATTAAAATGTCAATAGGTCCTGACTTATTGAATGAAGGATCTGCTAAAGAAACATGTTGTGGAAGTTGTAAATTGGAAATATCAAAATTTACAATAGGTAAATTGTCTGTAATTTTTGGTAAAATAAAACATGAAAGTTGAAAACTAGAATCATTGTACTTGGACTTAATTGTAATATTACATTTAGAATTTAGCATAGAGCTTATTTTATTTATGCCCACTATAGAAATATTAGTTTTAGTTTGTTTTAGCCCAAGTTTTCTACATAAATCATTGGTAATGAAGGACGACTGACTTCCACTGTCTAAAATAGCTCTGGCTTCATAAACATTGCCTTTTTCATCATAAATATGAACAATTGCAGTAGAAAGTAAAACATAGTTTGAGTTTAATTTTGAAAATGTTACTACTTTTGTGTCTTCAACTTCGACTTGGTTGGTAGTTATATTATTTGAAAAATTCTGTTCACCGATAACTTGTAATGGATTTTCATTTTGTGAACTTAATAATACATTTGATTCCTGTGGGGTTGCTACATTTGCATTTCGTTGTGAATATTGATGTAAAAGACTATTGTGCTTTCCTTTACATGTTTTACATTGTCCATGAGTACAATCTTTACTGAAATGGCCTTTACATAAACAATTTGTGCATAATTTTAACGCTTTAACCTTTTCCCATCGTTGATTAATATCTAAACTTAGAAATTGTTTGCAATAGTAAATTAAATGTGAATTGTTGCAAAAATGGCATATATGATTTGAAATAGGACTGACGTCATTGGAGATTAGTGAAACATGTCGCCTAATAGGTCTTTTTTGAGAGTTATCAAAAGATTGCGGTTTTGAAGTGCTATTTTGCTCGCAATTTTCTAGAAAATCTGCTTTGTTCTCTAAGAACTGAAAAAGATCATTTATTGCAGGCAAAGAATCTTTGACTTTCTTTTGCTCCCATTCTCTAAACGTTGCTTTATCTAACTTTTCAGAAATAATATGATTTAATAAAGCTTGTGATAAGAGACTTTCACTTGATAAATTTAAAGTTTTTAATACATGTAAATGTTTACTAGCAGAATCTACTAATTCTCTAATGCTACTTGCAGACTCTTTTTGCAAAGAATTTAAGTTAAATAATGCTTTAATATGCGTATTGACTAATTTCATTGGATTATCAAATCTTTTACATAATACTTGCCATGCTATTTTATAATTATCTTTGGAAAACTCCAGATTTTTTAGTATTTTCCTAACATCGGGACCAAGCGAAGTACGCAAATAATGAAATCGTTGTATATCATTCAATGATACATTTTGGTTAATTAAAGTGTCAAAAGTTTCTTTATATTCCATCCAGTTGCTAAACTCTCCATTAAATGAAGGTATATCAATTGGAGGCAATTTTACTAAATCGTATTTATTGTTATTTGAAATATTACTAACACTTTCATCATTATCATTTTCATTTGGAACTAATTTTGTTAGAATTAACGTCGCACTTGCGAGATAGCCTGAATGTAATTCTGTAAAGTCAAATCTCTCTTCATATTCATCTTCTAGATCTGAGTCATTGCAATTTTCTTCAATTATTAATTGAACTTCATCATACTCAATGTTTAGGTTTCTTAAATTTTCAACTCGTTGTTGCAAATCTATTATTGTTTTTTGCCCTATTGTATCATTATTGTCAAATGATGTGCTAATTTTGTCAAAAAATGAAATAAAACACGTTAGTTTCTGCTTTATAGAACCACGCTTTCGTTTTAACTTTTTTAATTCTTGTTCATCCATTTTAAGTGTGGTAGACAATTGAAGAAATTGTATTAGATATCATATGCAAATATTACCTACTTTGCTTTTAATTGTGAAAACATAAACTTAATTTCTGTAAAATTGTCATGAATTATGAAAAACTTAACATATCCTTTGAAAATTGTGAAAAATACAAACATAAAATGTGAAAAGTATAAAACTTCGTAAAATAGTAGAAATAATTTTGACTTGGCAACGTCGCTTAGATTTCCGACTTGCCGTTGTAGCCCGTTGCACAAATCTCGGCACGCGATGCTAAATATAGATTTTAGGTTAGGATGAAAATGGTAAAAAAGGACTCACTTTTTCCCAATTATTGCGGCTTTCTTCTCAATATCCGTCTCGTACTGGACCAAATGGTGAAGAAATAAACTTTACTATTTTATTTTGTAGCATAAATATATTGTAAAACTTTAAAACACATTGAAAAAAACTAGTTTAATTTGGTAGCTGGTTCAAAGCCGCTTATTACCATCGCTGCCGCTGCCGTAAGAGTGTTGTGGCACGGAACCGTGCGCCGTTGTCGGTTGTTCATCACCATCTTGTTTGGGTTATGTATTTTAAAACAGTTCATTAGTCTTTCTTCAAATGCCAATTCTTTCATTTTCGTCCCAAGTTTACTTATTAAATGTTTATCAGTTTTAAGGGTTTTATCATATAAAGAGTTTTTTTATTATAGTAAAAAGTTTTTGTGATGTAAAAGGTTTCATTATATTAAAGTTTTATCATAAATTATATTCTATTAACATGGTTTATCATAATAAAGATTTACAATTGTAGATAGTAATTTTTGCTTGTCTTATTTCGAAAATAAAGATTGTTCTGATTTATTAAAATTGTTAATAATTTTTTTACTTATATTTAAATATACATGTTATTGTTTATTAACCTATTTTATTCTCACCTCTTTCCAAAAACCAGTAAGAAATATTCCGAGCATGTTAAGCATCGGCGTTCCTACCCTTAAGGACTTGAGAGTCTTAAGTCAGTTGCCAAAACCGCTCGACATATGCTATTAAGGGATGTTCTTTTTTGTATTTTATTATTTTTTCTTTATTATTTTATTTTGCCACTGGCGAATGGATGTTCCTTCAGGACTCCAGGACCCTTTGGCTGGTGACAACGCTGCCCTAATCCCTTAATAGTATATTAACAACAGTAGCTACAGACCTATCAGTAGTTGCAAATGGTCTTTAGGCTAACTGGTTGTTACAAACATGTTCGTTATGTGAATTTGTTATACCACGTCGTGTAAAGCATGACTCGTCTGTAAACAAAATTTTTCTGTGAAAAACTGGATCGGCCGCTCTGTGCTCTTGAATAACTTGTACAAAATGCAAAGGAGACTCAAAATCAGGAGGTAGGAGTTCCTGGACACATTGAATGTGAAAGGGATACATAAGTTGTTCTCTAATTATTCTGTTGGATGTGCTTTTTGAAATCCTAGTTTGGCGTGCCAGTCGTCGGGTACTAATTCCGGGATTATTTTCAACTATTTCAAGTATTCCCTCCTCTGCAGCAGGAGTTCTAACATAACGAGGTCTTCCAGCATTATTTCTGTTCGGTTTCAGTTGACCAATTTCTCGAAGTCGCCTCTCGATAAAAGTAAAAGTCTGGTGATTCGGAATCTGTCGATTTGGAAATCTTTCATGGTATACCCGAACACTTTCACGGCAGTTGCCATTACAGAAACCAAGCACTAGCAACATATCAGTTTGTTTATTGAATGTGTACTCCATACCAACCACAAAATGTTTGAAATAACTCCATCACAAAAACTTTAAATCGAAACAGAAAAAATGAGCAACCATGGAAATTAAAAATAATTTAATTTAAGTGGTCATAGTAGGCTGCAGTCATATGTGACATGGGATTGTTTGCAAATGTCAAATAAGTTAGTATGTAATAATTTATTTCAACTAGACCTTTTATTATCGCGACAAAAGTATAGCAACTCTTTGATTTGGTTTACAGGAAAAGGGTTTATGATACAGGTAAAGTTCTAAAATGACGTTTTTCAATTCAATTAAGCTTAACAGCTCTAATATTTACAGAATTAAATATGCCAAAAGGAAAACGAATCTGTACGGAGGTACAAGAAATGGTCGTAAACGCCTTTTTAGAAGGGAAGAGTAAGATTGCGATTTCCAAACAGTTCGACTTGCCCAAATATAGTGTCTCAAAAATAATTTCACGTTATAATGAAAGAGGACATGTAGAAAAAATGCCGAAATCAGGAAGGCCCAGTAAAACTACTCAAAGAGATCTATGGTTATCAGGACCAAGGATAATTGCTGAAATTCCCGAACTGGAAGTCAGTGCGAGGACTGTTCAACGACGATTAGTTGAGGCGAAACTTTATAGTCCTGCCAAGAAACCGTTGGTTTCTGAAAGAAATCGCCGTGCCAGACTTGAATTTGCGCAACAACATTTGAACTGGACAGTGCAAGATTGGGGAAAAGTATTGTTTAGCGACGAAAGTCGTTATAAAATTTTTAATTCTGATGGAATGAAGCGTGTCAGGCGTCCGGTTAATATGAGATTTCACCCAAAGTATGTTACGCCAACAATAAAGCACGGACAAGGTAGTGAGTGTATTTGTATGGGGTTGTTTTTCGTGGAGCAGAGTAGGCCCACTACATTTTATAGACGGAATTATGGATCGCTTCGTCTACAGAGACATACTCCAAAACGTTATGTTTCCCTATGCTCAGCGGGAGATGCCTTTGCAATTTATATTCCAACAGGACAACGATCCGAAACATTCGTCTCGCCTTGTTCAGGAATGGTTTCAGGAGAACAATGTCCAGGTTCTTAGGTGGCCGGCCCAATCACCAGACCTCAACCCCATTGAGAACCTTTGGGAAGAGGTTGAACGTCGTATTCGGACTACAAGATTCCCAAATAAACAGTCCTTAATTGATAAAATTAATGAAGTTTGGATTAATATGCCGGATATTACCATCCAAAACTTAATTTCATCAATGCCGCGCCGTTGCCAAAAAGTTATATCTAATAATGGATATCCTATTAATTATTAAGAATTTGTTCTTATTTTGTTTTAACCCTTCAAGCATATTTGTGATTTTTCAGTTGTTAAATGAAATACAAAATTTTTTCATAAAAGTTGTTATACTTTTGTCGCGATAATAAAGGGTATTGTTGAAATAAATTATTACATACTAACTTATTTGACATTTGCAAACAATCCCATTTCACCTATGATAGCAGCCTATTATGACCACTTAAACTACATAAATTTTGATTCTCACGGTTGATCGTGTTATTTTAAATAATTAAATATTTGATTTTATCATAAAAGTTGCTTCACTTTTGTCCAATAGTGTACATAAAATGAGTAGTATCGACAATTTTTACAGTTCTACAACATACATATCTGTCAAAATTATCAAATTGTTTATTGTAACGTTGACAACCGCCAACTTAGTTTTCTTGAAAATTCCACACCTGTAATTTTGAACCAATCAAAATACGTGTTTTTGACAGATCACCATGGCAACGGAGGTATTTTAGTGGAAATTTTTTTCTCGTGGGGTACCCAACAGCGAATTATACTGGAAATTTTTTGACGTTTACAATAACAGACCATTTTTGACAGACTGGTTTTTATTTGTTCACATAATAGGTTTAGTTTTGATACATTTTAGTTACAATGCTAAGGTGTTTTCTATATTCTTCGGCCACTTCTTTTCTTCTTAATGGCGAAAATGCAGGACTTTGGATGCTTTGAATTATGTGTCTATGTCTAATAAAATATATATAATATTTAGACACTAATTTATTCACCTTTTTCCCATTCAGCACTTTGAATTTTGCGTATAGTTTAGGTGCAAATATTCGTGGACAATTCGGAACAAATTTTCGTTTTTCAAGTTGGAGCCATAATCCTCTATTAATCCGAGTAAGTAAGTCATTGTGCAATGATTGATCATTACATCAGACAATTTCACGCATATTTTGCATAGCGTATGATTTTCAAATCGATTTATTTTTAAACAAATAGGTAATTTTGTTGGTTTTACTTGCTGTGCAATATTCTTTATCGCAACAAAACGCGAGTTATTTAATGTTTTGAACTGTCAAAATACAATGATCTCAGCCTCCTACGATTGATGCTTGCTGACGCTGGTTATGAATTTCATACCATTTTAAAGCGCTCATAACGCATGTTAATAATAACGCAGAAAAACAATTTTCTACCACTTGTAGTTATTCAAAACTTACGTAAAATTAAAGAATATACTATTTTCTATTTTCAAATGGTATTCCCATGCAACTACAATGAGTAGAAATAAGCAATTTGAAGGCCTAAATAATTGCAGCGAAACATTTTTTTACGTCGGGCCGCTTGACAACTTCAAAACTGAAATTATATTCGAGGTTAGGGTCTCACTTAGTTACCATGACAACTCAACAATCAAGGCGACAACACCTTTTATGTTTCACTGATGACTTGGAGAAAATAATTTGCATTGTTGAGAAACGAAAAATAAATTTTAAAAATATTTAATTTTCAACCATAATTCGGCGTGGAATTTTCTTACCGAATACCACGCGAGGTCAAATTAATATCAGGAAATTTTTTCCCGCTCATGAATATTTTTAGAAAATTTCAATTTTCAAAATATTCATGAGCTCGAAAAAATTTCCGGAAATAATTTGACCTCTAGTGGTATTATTAGTGAAAATTTTAAGAGACTAACCCATAGTCCATAAATTTTTCTATACTCAAATACCATGAAAGATACATGTTTTTTGTAAGAGAGAAAAAATGCTACAAATATATATAGCTCTCCACAAAAAAAAATTAGGGAACAGAGGCGGCCCTGAAAAAAAAATACGATGTCATTTATGGTAGGATTAGGGTGGTTTTTACCCTTTCATAATTTCAGTTGGTGTAATTTTTATTTTGAACAATGGCTCTTCAATTAAAATAGCTACACACCAAATTTTATAACAATCGAACGAAGCGTTTTTGTGTTATTAAAAAAATTGAAATTTTCTTCCAACTTTGAAGCTTCCTCACAGGCAAACGATGGACTTTATGATATAGGTAATTTTGGCTTAATCGACTTATTTTGATCTCACCAACATACAGTAGATCTATGTACACGGAATTTTGGGACACCCTGTATATAGAGATAGTCTCGTAGATTCAATAAATGAAATATTGGAGTGTAGCTGTCTATTTTGGTTTCTTACTCTGATTGTCCTCTCTTGTTATTTCTACTCCTTGTCCCAAAACTCTTCTATGGGGAATCAGTTAATTTGATATGTTCCGAAGAACATTAAAATAAGTATAGTAAAACACCTGTCAATTAAATACCTAAATGTAGTTTTATTGCCAAAAATCTCTTCTAACGCATTAAAAAATAATACAATATTGACGAAAAGTTGACTCATATTCATAGCCCAGCTATGAACTTGACGTAGATATGTATTTATCACATAATTAAAACAAAAAAGTACAAAAAACCTTCTGTACATATATAAATAATATGTATAGTACTTAAAAAGTCTTATTTCAAGGTAAGAGCGATATGATCATCACGAAATATGCTACAATGTATATAATAAAAAATAATTTATCCAGAATTTTCCCGAATAACTCCCAATCTTGCAAATTATTTACAGCCGTGTTGGTGTTTACGATTCCAGCTCCGTCTTCTTCGCCTTTGGCAGCAGCTGCTTGCTAAAAAGATAAAGATCCTATTTCAAATATACCTACTGTGAATTGCAAGTCAAAAACTATTCTTTTTTAACGAATAAAATTTTTAGAGCAACAAAATGTACTCTATTTGTGCAACTAGTTAGATAAGCGACAATTTCAGCACGAGAGCAATTAGAAAAGGGTTTATCACATGTATTACGCACTTTACTTTTTCTACGACGCAAGTAAACTAAGAGGTAAATAAACTTTTGTATAGCAGTCGTAGTTGTTTTACTTACTTTTACTGAGTAATTGTTTAAAAGGATGAATTGTCCAGGTTTGCAGACCAGTATTCCTGAAATGATGCCAGACACCCAACCAGGAGGCATGGTTTTCTTCATCATGAGACTTCTGAATACCAAAGTGAAAATTAAGGCAAATACGGCCAGAAGTAAGGAATCTCTTGAAAAAATTACTAAAAAAACGGTTTAATTTCAAAAGGTTGGTTAACAATAGACGCCTGTGGGTATACGAGTAAATCAAACATGTATAAATGATTAAAAATGGAACTATATCCCAGAATATGTGGACAATCTCGCGGATTGAGATAGAACACATAAAAGTAACATGACAAGTTCCTATTTATTTTCTACGAGTCCTATTTTCGGAGATATGATCCCATAATGGACACCACTAAAAATATTTTTTTAATAATTTTTAAATTATAATGGATATTAGATGTCTCCGTAAAATTAATATTTTTTTACACCTTGTACAATAACATAATATTTTTGGATAGCTTAAACCTTAAACTAAAAAAAGGTAGTCTTGATAAAAAAAAATTGTATTATCTAGGCCACTTTTTCATATATTTAACAAATCACTGAGCACAGATGAATTTCCTGACTTTTGGAAACTCTCTTACGTTACCCCTATAGTTATAAATCGGGCAAAAAATCTAATGCAAAAAATTATCGCCCCAGTTCCATCCTAAGCAAAATCCAAAAATTCTTTGAAAGTATAATAACTAATTTTCTAACATACGACTGCTCCAATATCTTAAATTCTCAACAATTTGGCCAGGCAAATCTGCTGGATTGAGCTTATTAACGTATGCCCACTTTTTGTCTGAAGCTTTGGAGAAGGGTCTTCAGCATCCATGCTCAACTTGCGGCCTTCCAAGCTTTTCTTTGCGGCCCAAAACACTATTATTAAGGCGTTTTTTAAAAACTATTGATTTGTTTTTAAAATCTTTAGCGGAACGCGCGAAAAACATTCATTAGTCGATATGCTAAATATCATAGTAATTTTTAATTAAACATTTGGATCATGGGGTTATTGCAATAACAAATACAGTCTGTTCGCTATACTTACGCGGGTTTCGGATTAACAAAATTATGCAAATTAGTCATGGACAACCAGTTCCAATAAGCCTCTTCCCAAGAAATTAGGTAAAATTGCCCTAATGGTCAGATTTAAATTAAAATAACATTAGGGTAGGTACTAATTTTGTTACAAATATTGCAGTTGAATTGATTCTTTGCAAGTGTTGACATTGTATATATATTGTAAATTTAGTGGAAATTTTAAAAATGCCTAGACGTGTGTTAGATGTAGATAGTCTAATTTGTAGTGTACATAAGTATTTTACGGATGAAAAAGAAAATGGCGGTCCTTTAAAATCGGTAATGTCTGTACAGCAACGCGTAAGCGATGCTCTAGGAATTAGTGAAACCAAATTAAGAGTAGTATTACAAAATCACAATAGTGCACTGCCGAAAAAATATCACCGCAAAACTCGCCCATCATTGAAAACGAAAAAAATGGAAAGAAAGAAAACAGATGGAAAGAAATTTAAAATTCGTGATACCATTTATCGAATAAGTGCCAACAAGGAACATGTGACCTTAAATACAATTCTATCGGAATTAATAGATAGAAAATTTTACGACATTGGCAAATCAAGTCTATGGCAAGTGATACATAACTTGGGTTTCAAATTTCAAAAGGAGGGTAACATAAAGGCCCTTTGTGAAAGAAGTTCTGTCGTATACAAGAGAATTAACTTTCTAAGAAAATATTCTAAATTTAAAGAAGAAGGGGCAAATTTTATATATTTAGACGAAACATAGATATTTTCTAGGGGTGCAACCAAGAGAATATGGCAAGATGATAACGTAAAGTCCATCAAACATACCGATGGAGAAGGGAAGCGACACATAATTTTACATGCAGGACGGAAATCGGGCTTTATAGAAAGAAGGTGCTGATTTAATATTTTCATCTAAATCAAAATCCAGTGACTATCACGATAATATGAACACAGAAATATTTCTAAAATGGTTGCATGAAAAACTTCTCCCAGGTTTAAGTGAGCCCAGCGTAATTATTTTAGACAATGCACCTTACCATTCTGAAGTATTAAACAAAAGTCCAACGAATTCTTGAACTGTTGATAAAATTAAAGAATGGTTGACAAAGGAACATATACCATTTCCTCAATATATATTAAAATCAGAATTATTACGCTTGGCAAATATATACGCAAAACCAAAAACCTTTGTTGTGGATTAGATTATTGAAAGTTGCGGTCATCAAGTTTTACATCTGCCACCGTATCATTGCCAGTTTAATCCCATCGAATATATATGGGGAAGAGCAAAACAATATTATGACAACCACATTGGGACTAATGGTTATAGTGACGACGCAGTTCGGGAAACTTGGCGAAAAGCACTTTCAATTGCAACTCCAGAAAAGTGGCGAAACTGTATATCCAAGTGCGAGAAACTAATAGAAGATTGGTGGACTCGTGAAAATAAAATAGACTGTACCTACTTACTTTCGGCATTTTGGACTTAAGTACCCTTTCGTCTCCAAAATACTTTAAATAAAATACGGCTTAAGTGTGAACGAAGTTTATATTCATGATAAACAGATGGTCAATAAAAACTAACTTCATATTAATACATTAATACATATGCACAAACAAGATGAGTGGCATTTATACCAAAATATAATCACAACATTGCTAATAGTATGTCTACCAAAACCAGAAAAGATACATAAGTGTTTAATCCGATTCCTAATAGTGTTTCTGTCAAAAAAATATAAAGGCTAGAACACTTATTTTTGTGAAAGTATTTTTTTAAATACTTCTACATTTTGCTTAAGCCATTTGTTTTGCCTAGAGCCGTCTCTGGCCTCTTTCGATTAATCCGAAATCGACAAGGTGATTACGTCACCCTTTCTTTCCCTTATCCGATTTTGTCACAGCCATCATATAATAACGTATAATTATAGTTTATTTCATCTTGCTTTGTACCCTGTCGATCAAATCAAGGATCTAAGGAACTCCTTCGACTCTTCCATGACCTTTAATAGCCATATCACTGCTACAGTTCAAAAATCAATAAAAATGCTGGGCTTTGTCAAGAGGAATAACTCATGATTTCACTAATCTAAATACAATTAAAATTCTTTACTTCTCTTTAATTAGGATACAACTTGAATATTGCTCCTGCTCCTCAGTCTGGTTCCCAAACTAGGTACCTAAGTCATAAAAGTAAACTGGATAGAGTTTTCTTAGATACATAGCATTTAAGTTCAACATTTAGGTACTAAAATTATGCGGAATTGCAACAATATTTAAGCATACCTTTTCTTGTATTGTTATTTTTATGCGTTCTATCTGAATCCGGGATATTGCCCACGTATTCTGGGAGTAATAAACTATTTTTTTATATTAAAGTTTGATATTTCGAAAGCTAAATTTCACGCGTTAACATATCACAACTTCTCTTGCTTATGAACGTACAATTTAAGAACTGATACTTACTAATGAGCGGCATGTTGTCTCCTTTTAAAGGTATCTGCCAAGCTACGTTTTGGACTTCTAGGAAATGGACCAATAAATTTACGTAAGCCAAAATCAGTCTTTCTTTATCCATCGGTGATAGTGCTAACAGTGTTATCGTTAAAATAACGCACACTGAAAAAAAAACAAGTTTAAATTAAGGATTTTCTTTATTTTATCATATTTTACCAGACTATATTTTTGCATGGTATAAAAAATAGAAGGTAGGATATCAACTGTGTCAAAAATAGGACGACCACGCGCATGACGTCATGCGTAGAGTTTGTATAGGCGGGAATTTAAAAATACTATCGAAGTATGAGGAAACTAAATGCTATTTATAGAAATTTAATAAATATTAAAGGATAATATTTTAAAAATGACATCAAATATCTAAGGATATTATTGTAAGGAAAGAGCTATAAAGGAAAATAAACTCAAATACATATATGAAAAAAATATTTATTTGAAGTATCAGTTTTTTTCCTTTTTCTTATTAATGATTTATTTTTGTTACATAAATTTTAATGCAGATTTTAATTTAGAAGAAAATTCGACGTCTAAAGAATAGTTTCTATGACCAGGATAATGAGAAGGGTATCTTCGCAACTCAGAATTTCTCAACTGCTAGGTTAAAATTTCGCATTTTGGGACTATTTACCTGATTAGGATTCGCAACTGATGACTCATTTATCTGCAATATATTACTCAATTGAATATACTTAACAACTTATTTTATGAATAAGATGGGATTTATGTATAGGTACGATAACAAAAACAGGTTTTTAAAAAATATTTTTTATACATATAATATAATGCAAAGCATAAAAATAAATGTACTGCATTTTTCCTGGACCTAGTCACTAATAGTTTTCTAAAAAGGGTAGAATCCCCAGTTAAGAAGTCCTGAGTTGCGAATGAACTAACGTGAAGGTTTGCTTTGAGGTCCATGTTATAATTGAAAGGTTAAAAATTTTTGGATCACCTTTGACAAGTTTCTGTTTTAAAGTTATCTGCACGGCCACAGGCCACTGCAAGGGCGTCTTCGTCAAATTTTCGAGGAGTGGGTAGCATTGCTTATAACATTTCCCTTTTTAGTATATTTTTCAATAAAGGCCCCATGGAATGTAAAAATGTTAATTAAGAAAGAGGCGAGGCTCCCTGGGACTTACAACTAGAGCCGCCTTTTGGCCATTTCTGACCAATAACTTACTGTCGAGGAATGTCGACTCCTTTGCTTCGATTGTTACTCCTACATCCGTAAATTGTGTACCTCATTTTTTAATGTTTATCACTAATACCACTCACAAAGAACACTGTCTACAATGTAATATAATACAGATATTCGCTTAAAATGTTATAAATCACTATTAATAACTTACAAATCACTTCAACGTGCATCTGTGATATGATATTTACTTGGCGCCAACTCTACTAACTCTACGCATGACGTCAGCGCCGACATGACACTATGCGCGATATCCCCCCCTGATATTTTTGTATAGTTCTAAAATATTATAGAAAAATTTGGTAATAAATGTTTATGAAATTTTCCTGAACAACAATATTTAATATTTATTTTGTTCATCATAGTCCAGGAATTTGTATTTAAAACATGGACAAATTGTTAAAAACTAATTATTTAGGTAGCTATACGTACCTATAACGGGTATTACCATGGTAGCAGCATGGCTACCAGCTAACCTCCTTATGGTAAAATTCACATCGATAGAAGGATAAGTATTGTTGGGACAACAAGAGTACACTCCCTTATGTTTCACAGTAGAATGGGACAGAATCTCCCATTCTCCGTTAGGTATTAGATCCACAGTATTAACAACACTTTTGTCTGCTTTGAGATCTATTTCTTCTCCTTTGTGCATCCAAGAGCCTAAAATAACAAAAAGTGACTGTTAAAAAGGAAAAAAAATTAATATTCTGCAGTTGTTGACTTTACCAATCCTCAGTTTGCATTCTTGCTTATCAAAAGGATATTTAGCAAGGTTTGGTACACATAGAAAATCTATGTGTATTGGTGGGACACACATCACAATTCCTTGATAAGAAACCATACATCTAATGGTTGATACTAGTTCAGGGTCTTCGCCTTGGTTGGCTCTAAAAAAAGATTTATCTGAGATAGTTTACTAGATGACATGATTTAATGTATATAGATTTTTATTCTTGTAAAGTAGAGATATTAACAATACTTACAAATTATAAACCGATAAATCAGGTGTCCACAATTCGTAAGTGTATAAATAAATATTTTTAATGTTTTCATGGTCACTTGGATTCCATGTTAAATGTTGGTCCATCCAATACTAAAAACAACGTTTTATATCGACAAAAATGTTATTTTACCAATAAATAATCGCTTACCAATGACAACCAGGCGTCTACACTGAATGTACTAGTTTCTATATTCTAAAATTAAAAAAAAAATGCATTTATTTTTAAGAAATTGTCGATTATTTAAATTTTACAATTTTTGACAAATTTTACTAGGCTATGATCGGTGGAAATTTGTCTGTGATAGTCCAAGAAAAGTGAATAATAAATTAGAAAATTACAGGTTAGTAAAAATTTCCAATATTTGAGGTAGTTAGAATCAGAGCCTGTTTCAATGCAATTAGGATTATTTGTACTAATGATTCATTTGTTTTGAAAGAAACGCAATAAAAAATTAAACGGAGAATAAATCGATCAATCGATTAACCGTCTTTTTAAATCGATTAATCGATTATTTTCAATGTATTGATTATTTTTGATTAATCGATTATTTCCAATTAATCGATTATATTCCTGGACTGTAATTTTTAATCATTACTATTTATAGGCCGAGAAATTTGATTAGAAAATTATCTATAATAAATTTAAAAATTTACTTACGAAATTAAAATATTTCATAACTAATTTAAACGATACAGCAGTGGAGTTCTGATGATTAGCTACTGGCCTAACGGAACTGTCATAATTACACAAAACAGCATCTTTCAGTTTGACGTAAGTCGTTCCAGAGTTGCTCGGGGGGCAGGTTAAGTCATCAGCGCCTATAGCTAAAAAAAACAATTATTTAGTAGATGTACAAGAAAAATCCTTTATTTAATAAATTAAATTACAAGTATTAAAAGTAATTAAAAAAAATCGATTTCACAATCGTCCAGTTGCCATCACCACATCTTAACCAAATTTATATGGGACCACCCCTGAGGTACCCCCTTACTAACAAAAAAAGAATCATGGAAATCGGACAAGGTGGTAAAGAATTATCGCTAAACATATATAAAAAAATGAAGACGGAGGATTTTATCATGGACCCAATTTTTAGATTTTGACCAAATTAATATGGGACCACCCTTGAAGTGCTTCCTTTCTAACAAAAAAGAATCATTGAAATAAAACATCATGTTAAAGAATAACCGCTGAACATACATAAAAAAATGAAAAGTTTGAGGATTTTCTCATGGGCACAATTATTAAATTTTGACCAAATTTATATGGGACCACCCTTGAAGTACCCCCTTTCTAACAAAAAAAGAATCATTGAAATCGGATACCGTGTTAAAGAATTATTGCTGAACATACAATAAAAAAAAATACCGACGAATTGAGAACATCCTCCATTTTTGAAGTCGGTAAAAAAAAACTGGTACGTCTATGAGAGATTAAATAAATACCAGTAATTATTTAATAATGAAGTTTTTTAAGGTGATATAGCGGTTGTATCGTAAAAAATGCACCTGTCAAGGTTAGTTAGTAATATCTTCATTTCAAAAATATTTTGAGCAAAATATTTAAAAATTGTCATAGTACAAATATGCTACCGAGTGTTTTATGCGGACCGGACTGTCTTCATTATTTTAATTTATAAAGATTCATTTAAATTTCTTCTAAAAATACGAATGTTCCACTTTTAATTTTATCTGCCTTGATTTTACAAGCAATTTTGTATAAATGTTTTAATTTTGTTTGCTTTCAATGAAATTAGAGTATCTTATAATAAATAGTGTTACTATAAGAGTTTGTATCAATTTTAATTTTATTTTTATATGTTAAATATTAAGTCACTTATGCATATTAACATGTACACAATATTGTCCTATTTTTGAGGTTTTCCAGCCGAACAATATAACATTACACTTTCTTGTGTGTTCACTTAAATGTTAGATATTTTGTGGCAATTTTAGACATTCAGTTAAGTTTATATTTTATTAAGAATAACCCTGTACATTTTGAAGATAGTTTCATCAGTATCGTGTATTATTTTCAATTAAAAAGTAATTTTAGATTATTTTTGGTGTAAAAGTATATTGCTTATCTGGAAAGATCAGACTAATATAATAATAATTATATTAGTAAACAAGATCTTGACGCTTCACGTATTTATTTGATATTATAAAGTTAATAGGTGTATAAATTTATTTTTACTTACGCATATAACCCTGTGACAAAACTACAAACACCGATATCAAAATATAAGAACTTTTGCTTAACATATTCGTTTAGAAAAATTTATGAGTATGTACGGATTTGTTTATAAGCGTCTACTAAAAAACATCAAATAACAAAAACCTTGATTATTACCTAAAACCGGAAACGCATTAACATATTTATTACAGAGAGCCTGTGCAATTTGTTATTAGTTATTATTAGTATTATTGACTAGATTCGTAAAATCAAATGTTCAAAATTAATTATTAGATTTTACGTAGAACAAGTCATACCAGTCTGAGTACCTACAGCCATGGATATAAATCCAGTGACGTAGACACTATTTAACATGAAAATTAATTAAAAAAATATATCACATGGAGAATGGGATAAGATTAAGTACATATAAGGCTCAATTTGAATCTTTTCAGATGCATTTAAACATTAAAAAAACTAATAATAATAGAGATAAAGATATTATAAACTGTATACTTTTTGAAATAGGCGATGTACTAAAAATGATCAAAGGGAGCTTAAAGATAGCACACAATTTTAATGAATATTTTGTTTAAAGTATTCGAAGTATTGTCCAAAGTATCAATAAGGTAAGGTGGGGTAAGATTTTAGTAAAATTATGCAAGTTTATTTATATGTACTCGTAAAAATTCATCCAAAGAAAATAATTAAATTTCTTGACATCAGTACTTGTTGTCTTCCTAATATACGGTATAATAGCAAAATCATTAAAATGTTAAAACTTTGCATTTTGTGCTATTTGTTTTTAAAACAAGGTATGTACTACACACCTTTGCTTATTTATGCATTTAAAGAGGTCAGGGGCATGTGTGTAAGTCTCAAAAGAACGATGTTTAATATGCCTTAAACATTTACAAAAAAGGAAAATCGATCTATGAGTTACAGAAGCAATCCAGTCTTTCCACATGTTTTTTGCTTTAAACACGATCAATGAGGGAGCTTTAAATCCATCAGCGCTAACAGCCATCAGTACAGTGGTACTGAAAAAATACCGGTGTTACTTCCGAATATTTCTTTGGTAAAAATGTTCTGTAGCATATGTCGCTGGTGTTAGAAGAATTGGGTTCTTTTGTAGAAATAACTAACGATTCATAGGTAGTAGAAAAAGAAGTGTTTTTAATTTACTATTTTCACTGAAGTAAATACATAGTGGTTGATTCCATTTAGATATAATAATTTTCTTATCTTCACTAAACACTTTTAAATATTTACAATTTTAGTTCATCACAATTTGATTAACTAATACAGTTGATTTTTTAGTTACCAACTTGAAAACATTTGTTTGTAGAATTTCTTATGCCATAATAATTGTAGAAGATATAACTTTCACCAGAAAATAAAATGCATTAAACGCTTGTAAAAATGTAGAAAGTAACGTGCCGTCGGCAGAAAGCAACTGAACGCGATGATGGCAAAAAGACAACTGAATCGTTGGTGGCAATAAGACAACTCAACTCTTCGCGACGAGCGAATATATACTGTTGGGACGAAATGAGTGTCCGGGGCATAGTTGACGCACCTATTCGGTTTCAACCAATGAAAACATCATGACATAATGAAATACGTCATTTGTGTTTCGTTAACTATGCGCTGGACACTCATTTTGTTCCACTGCACAGCTGTGCACACAGGTGTTCGACGTTCGGTATTCTGAGAAAAATGCTATTTATAGTTTTATGACTTCACATTATATTAGGGTAAAAAGCAGTCGAACTATTTGAAAATTGTTTATTTATTTAGTAGATGTAAAATATTAATTTGTTGATGTTTTTACTGGTGAAATTGTAGAATTTAACCATACTGGCGCGCGCCACAAAAAGGAAAACAACATTGAATGATGATAAGTTAAAATGAATAACAATGATAAAAATATCTTGGAAAAAACTCGAAGGACCAGCCAGTATTATCGCACTGACACGATGTATGAATAACAAAGGGTTTCAGATTCAGCCGTTGTTCGCAATGAAGGTGCTCCTCTTTTTCCCACCACTTTAGTCTTTGATGGATTCAGAAAAAAGCTGGTTTTATCTAGATTCCAAATTTGACGAGGTTTATCGTGTTTCGTCTGTTTCTTCAATAAGTTAAAATAGTTATTTATAATAAAAGGATCCAAACACCGATTGAGGTGTTCTTATTGGAACATAATGTCTCTTGGTAACCTCCAAAAACCAATCTTCTCCTGGTCGCCCATTCTTAAATGGTGTTTTAAGATTATTTCTAGTGACATATTGCTCAACAGTATTAAAAATGTTACGTCGCGTTAACCCCCACCCCTATTTTTCCATTGTGATTAATCATTTGGTGAGTTTAGCTTCTTCATTAATGGGAATTGCCGTGGATCTTCCCATAGACGAACTTGTTTAGTAAATAAAAATAAAAATTTTAGGTTATATCTAAAAAGTACAAAAATATTTGCAAAACTATGAAAAGACTTACTTTTTCAACTTGCTATATCGATTTAATTGATAAAATAACTTTGCTTCTTGAGGACGACGGCAGATTAAAAATTATTAAGAGCGATATCCATGCAACACCTAACAGCAAATTCAGATTTAGAACACACTGACAACTTTCAGTGCATCTGAACCCACTTTGGCAACGTTGCTCTATTCCCAGGCTTACGCTCCCTTCAATTTATTACTTATAAACTATAGATGATTTAAAATATTAAAAATGCCGATAAATCGCAGGTCCGGTCTAACAAAGAGTATTTCTGTTTTGTTTTCTCGTTTAAAATATCTTTTAAAGGTATAACCTGGTGTAACATTTTCGAAAAAAATTTTTTATAACTAATTTATTTATTTACGAAATATATTTTTAAATATACATATGTACCTATTTCTACATTTTCTTATATACAGGGTGTTTGTTGGTAAGTGTGAATGATTTTAGGGAATGTTTGCCGAAGTTATTTTATAAAAAAAACATAGATCGAAAAAGTCAGTGGCGCAGTACTTTTTTATTAAAAAAGTGGCATTCTCGCACAAACGCCACTGGTACAAGTAGAAATATTTGGAACACCCCAAAAAATACACATTTGCCCCTTCGAAGTTTTTTTGCAAATTTAGAGTAAATATCTTTAAAACTATTAAAAATAATAAAATTTAATAAATTAAAATTTAAACATTCTGTATCTCGGAAGCATATTTCGACCTACTTTTATAGGAACTTTTTTTAACAAAATAACTTTGATAACAATTTGCAAAAATCGTTCGTACTTATTTACAAATACCCTGTATAAAAATACGTTTTTTAAATAATAACCCATTTGATACTAGTTTGTGCAACAACAGTGGACAATCCACTGGAGTTGTACAGTATATTTTTTTCTGCGACCCACTAACGAAAATCTACAAATTTAAAGTATTATTTTAGGAAAAGACAAAATAATTAATTTTAAAATAATTTATGACTTTACTAATTTGTGAAATAAAATAAACATGAAAAAATATTTCATTTAATTAGTCCCCAGCCCAGATTTGAACTCGGACCTCTCGCGTGAAAGACAGATGCCGTATCATCATTTTCACCTCCACATTTAAAATTTTAGTTCTAAAAGTAGTAATTAAATTAGTTTCATATAGGTAGTTTAATTCAAATTTAGGATTTTTTAAATTGTGGTCTAAATTAAAATTATTTATGAATCCTACGCAAAACTAACTCATTTTAATGTATATTTAATCTCAATTCCTAAAAAATATACTGACAATTAGTTTGACAGAATTGTCACTTATGTAAAATTTTAAAAATAATAGTTGTTGGGTGTCCAATATATAAACTGTGATTGGTGGATTTCATTTTTTTGCAGTGTTCTCACTACCCAGAATGGATATGAAATATATTCGTTGAGTTGAACGCAATAGTATATTTTTTCGTTTTGTAGTCTGTGCGTGAATAGTAGTTTGTGCAACAAAATTGGATATGATGGCCATATCGCACGAAGACGAAGTTTCAGAACGACGCCGTAGACGGAGTGCTTAATCGTCTGAGTGCGATACAGACAATCCACTCGAGTTGTACAGTATATTTTTTCTACGACACCCTAACGAAATTCTACAAATTTAAAAAAGTAATTTATTAAGACAAAATAAATAATTTTAAAATAATGTATGACTTTTAATAATTTATAAAATAAAATAAACATACAAAAAGATTTAATTTAATTAGTCCCCAGCCATGATTGAAACTCGGGTCTCTCGCTTGGAGACAAACTCCGTGCCGTCGCCACACTTGCCATTATAGTTCTAATACTTGTAATTAAAGTAGTTTTATATGGTTTGATTAAAATTTAAGATTTGTTTATAAATTTGGACGAAATAAAAATAGAAATTCTATTACTTATCGATTATACATAAGAAATATTCATTTTTACGTATATTTAATCTCAATAATTCAAAAATATACTGACAGTTAGTTTGACTACATAAAATTTAAAAAATAATAGTAGCCGGGTGACCAATATATAATCTGATTGGTGGATTTAACTGTTTTGCAGTGTTCTTACTAGGTAGAATGAATATGAAATATATTCGTTCAGTTGAACGCAATGGAATACTTTTTTGTTTTGTAGTATGTGCGTAGATTAGCTAATATTCATGTGGGTATAGAAAAAAGCATATCCATGTGGATGTAGAAAATAGTAGTTTGTGTAACATGAGTGAATATAAATTAAATTGATTTCATATAGTTTAATTAAAATTTATAATTATTTATTTCTAAATATAGATCAAATAAAACTATAAATGCTATTATTTATCGATTCTACACAAGTATAACTCATTTTACACAATAGCATATTTTTTCGTTTTGTAGTCTGTACGTAGATACGCTATCCATTTGGGTGTAGAAAAAATTGTTTTCTAGTACTAAAAATATTTAAAAATAACATTGAGTAAAATGATTTATTATTAGTAAAAGAAGGAATAAAAATAATCATTTTTATTGACTATTGGTCGGATTTCTACTCGGATTTCTACTCAAATTTCTAATATCTAAACCTCTAGTGAAACGTAGATCTAAGATCTCGGCTAGTATACAATCTAAATAAAATTGCTTTAGTTTGTTTTCCATATACACCAAAATCTATCATCTTTTTTATTTTTTCTACTAACATACTTAAAGGTATTAAAATAAATAAAAAAAAATATATATTTCGTTTAGTTACGTTAAGTTGCCTCTGAACAATTATTGCATTTTCGCATTATCATTAATAATTGCAAATTTTATTATGTTGTCAACCATTGCTTTTTTCGGAGTCAGTTTTGAAGCAGTGGCAGGATATTTAATTTCGATAATACTGTCTGTTCCTAATAAACCGTCGGAACCTAAAAACCATATTCAGAATCCACAAATAAACCACATTTATTGGATATCCGCTTTAAATTTGTAAATATTGCTTTAAAGCTAAAGGTTTTTTTTTTATTCAATACTTAGTATATTAATTTCCCATATATTTTAACTTTAATGCTTAGAAGGGATTAGAAGGGTTTGTCTTTTTCTAAGTAATCTAGCACGATATTTTATAGATTTCCGTCGAAACGGAAATATCATTTTCGGCATTTCCGAAAGTTTTCCCATTTTTATCACAAATTATTATAACTCAGCTTACACATAAAAGTTCATATAAACACATTGACTAAATACGAAACAAAAACACCTACACTTGAACTAAAAAGAATAAAGTTTTTTATTATTTTATTTTTATCCCAATTTTCCGGTACTGCATGCACCGCCAACGACCGCCGCCTTGTTGCCAAATCAATTAATATGGATTGGAATCTTGACAGATTTTCTCAGATTTCCTAATTCAAGGTTTTCAAAAAATATACGCTTTGGACAAAAAAGTGTATTGGAAAGAATTAGCTGATTTTTATATAACAATTCCCGGTAAAGACTCATTTTTGCAATAATTTTCATAATTTGTATAGAAATAATTAAAAAATTAGTTTTTCTGAATTCGGGCTCTACAGCGGAGTTCTCTATCATTTGCTTAGTAGGTATACCAAATTTTATAAAAAAATATTTAAAACTGAGAAAGAGAACCTTGAAGTCGTTTTAAGCCTGTTTCTAACCATGGATATCGCTCTTAACCAAATTGTGTTCAGTGCCCACACTGTCATGTGTTTTCTTTGCGTGTCTAGGAATTATTTGAGCTCAAACATTTTACATTAGAAAATGACATAACATGTAGTTGTCACAAGGCGACTGGAACCAATAATATTAAATGGGACCTTATGGTAAGTGATGCCTCGTTTGAAAGGCATTTAGAATACCTATTCAGTCATACTAATTATGTCTGGATTTACGGTGATTATGATGGATAAAATAAATTTTGAGTTTCGCTTTTAATTAATATAAATTTAAGAACCAGTTCTTACAATAATTGTTCCAAATCTTCTTCCTGGCAGTACAACATCCTATTAAACTCTTGTCGGACTCGTTCAAATGTGTCAGGGGAAATTGTCTTATATTCTTCAACAAGTAGTTTTTAAAACGTCAATACTGTCAGGAGCTGTAATGTAAACCTTAAATTTAAGGTATCCCCACAGAAAAAATCTAAAGGTGTAAAGCTGTCCATTCTATTGAACCGCGTCGTTCAATCCATCTACCAGGATATTCCTCATCTAGATAACGTCTTATTGCGAAGTAATAGTGTACAAGAGCACCATCTTGTATTGCGTTTTCTAACATGTCTAGATATACTTCACCGGTTAAGTTAGAATTTTAAAAAATAGGCTCGATTATATAGTTTCGCAAAATACCTTAATGTGATGGAAACTGTGTATGTTTTTTAACAAAACATTTGAGAATGTATGTCACTTCAATACCTCACATTTCGAGTATTTACATTTCTATTAAGAAAGATCGAACTTTCGTTGCTAAAAAAATTGCTTTTGGACAATTTTTGGGGACATATTTTCACAGAATTCCAGCCTTCGGTCGGGATAGTCATATAAAAGTTGACGCACCATTTTTAATTTGTATGGTTGAAATTTGTTTTTGATCAACACTATGAACTATGACTGACTTCACAGGTAAACGCAACTTGGACTGTGGAAGAAGTAGGGTTTACTACAATTTTTGCAACTATATCAGAGCTATTGGATTCATACATTTCAGATAGATTCTTTAGAGTAAAACAAGATGAAGCATACTCTGATTTGAAAGAAATTAAAGCAGGAGTACCACAGGGAAGCGTCCTGGGACCCACTTTGTATCTGTTATACACTTGTGACATACCCCAACTAGAACAAGACACAATAGCTACATTTGCAGATGATACTGCCATCCTAGCGATAGGCAAAGATCATGAAGAGGCTGCAAATAAACTACAAACATCAGTTAATAAAATAAATAAATGGACCAAAAGATGGCGTATTAAACTAAACGAAACCAAATCTGTTAATATTAATTTTACTAACAAAAATGGTCAAAGAATACCAATTAACATAAATAATGCTCAGGTCCCTTATGCTAACTCGGCAAAATATCTAGGTATTACATTAGATGTAAGACTTCGCTGGAAGGTCCATGTTAAAAAGAAAAGACAAAAGTTAGATATAAAATTCAAGAAAATGTACTGGTTACTTGGTAGGCATTCCAGCTTATCTACACATAACAAAATTCTATTACGTAAACAAGTTCTCAAACCAATTTGGACCTATGGCATTCAGCTCTGGGGTTGTGCCAGCTACAGTAATATTCTAATAATCCAGAGTTTCCAGAACAAAGTATTGAGGAACATTGTAGATGCTCCTTGGTACATTAGAAACAGCGACCTTCATCGAGACCTTCAGATGGACACTGTTGACCAGACTATCACCAGATTTGCTAGGAGTCACGAACAACGGCTCCACCAACATGTGAATGTTGAGGCGATCCAGCTTCTTGACAACACGAACCTGACAAGAAGACTCAAGAGAGTGAAACCTTTTGAGTTAGCCAAGTGATTGTATTAATAACAAAGCAAAGCATTTTGCGGATTAGTGTTACACGTTAGTTTAGTGTAATTAAGTTATCAGACCCTATGGTATACTAGCGAGTAGAACTTTTGTTTTTAAGATTGCAACTCTAGTTAAGTTAGGTTATAACAAAATTATTCATTGATCAACTCTTGATCAGATTGTAATATCAATAAACGCCCCTTTTGGAGTGTTTTTACACAAAAAAAACTATATCAGTTTGTTTATCAATACCAATATTTGATTGACCAGATCGTTTGACATCATGAGCACTACCTGTTTCTTGAAATTTATGAAGAGGCTCCCTCAAATAAGTCCTCCCCCAGTATAAGTAATAATACGGGACGACAGTTCATTGGTAATGAGGCTTCCATATTTTTCTGCGCATGTCCGTAAATAAGCGGCAAATACGTCAAACTGACATATGTAAATTGTCAATGGATTAATGATCGTTGATTGTTTTATTTATCTAATTGGTTGTAATAAACATTTTAATATATTTTTGTTATATTTAGACATAATTTTCATCTTTCATTTATTAATGTGATATTTTATTCAAACAGACAAAGGGAGAAGTGAGTTTGAAATTACCTTTTTCAGTGTAGAAATAAGCGGCAGAAACGTCAACTGTGAATAAAAATCTGACCACTCCGACATCAAAGGAGCCGACTCAAGCTGTCACTACTATAATATTAATTATACTGGGGTGTTACACTGCATGCAAATTGTTTCCACTTTCACCAATAATAGCTGTTACTTTGTCAGCTAGAGCATTTTATGTTTATTCACGATATAAGCACCTGTAAAAACGTTAGTTAAAAAAACGTCAACTTTTTTGACAATTAACCATAGGCGCACTTTTAAATCTTTATTAATTAAAATCAAAATTGACATTTTAGTGCTTATTCTTTTAACCATCAAAATCACCGTAAATCCAAACAAAATTATTATAACTGAATATACTGAATACCTTTCAAACGAGGTGTTACTTGCCATAAGGTTACCCACTATATTAGTTCTTTACTCTCCAAATTCCATTAATCTACGTATCATCGTTCAAAAGAAAAGCGTATGTATGTTAATGGTTTTCAGTATTGTAACTTTTAGATTTATATGTAAAATATTTTTTTATATGTAGGTATATTTTGATTCTTGATTAAATAAAAATCTATCTATAAATATACACAGGGCGTTAGTTCAATCACGTCAATATTTTACATTGAAATGGTATATTATGACTAGAAGTCAATCTAGGAATTTGAAAATTAATCTTATATAACAATTCAGAGCTATCAACTTTATTATTTAAGAGTTTATGTAAGTATAAAACAGAACCCTGCGTCATACGTTTTTCTAAGGAATCAAAATCAAAATTATTTAATGGAATATCGTAGTCCATACCTCTAATAGGATAAACTCCATCAATTATAAATTGTAAAAATTTGAGAACCCTCTTTTGAACCGTCTCAATCAATAGCATATACTGAAAATATATAGGGGACTCCAAATTAAAGATCCGTATTCTAATTTAGATATAACCAAGCTAAAGTAGAGAGATGTTAAAGTCGAAATATTTCTAAAGTTTCACAGTTTCTCCAAGTGAATCCATATGCACGGTAAGCTGAATGGCTATCAAAGATAATTCCAAGATCCCTGATATTTTCAGTACGTTCCAATATTACATTGTTAATCGAATATGGGTAGTGTATAATATTGGATTTGCGTGAAAAATTTATTACTTTACATTTATTAATATTCAAATATAATCTATTTTTGAGGCACCAATTTTCTAAATAAATCAGCTGATTCTGTAATACCACACAATCATATAAAGTAGAAATAAAAGCGTATAATTTGAAGTTATGAATATTAATTGGTTAGTATTAATTAATAAATAATAGAAAAAGCAAGATCCCTGAGAAACTCCACTAGCTGCTATCTAGATACTTGTGCAGAATCCGTTTGAGTTAACAAATTGCTTTCTTTGGTATAGATAAGATCTAAATAATGAAAGGTACATATCATTGAAGCCTAAGCAATGTAGCTTTTTAAGAAGTATTACATGACTGATTTTGTCGAAAATCTTTGAGAAATCAGTATACACCACATCAACCTTACCTCTTCTATCTAATGATTCACATAAGTATTGACTAAATGTCGCTAAGTTGCTTATTGTGGATCTCGAGTTCATGAATCCATGCTGGCGAATGGAAATAGTGTCTTTTACAGAGGTATATGCGGTTATACAAGATTGACTTTAAAACTTTCGTTGCGTTATTCAGAATAGACATGAGCCTATAATTGTTAATCACATTACGATTGTCAGACTTGTGTACAGGACACACTTTAGCTACTTTCCAGCTATCTGGAAAAGTTGACGTTTTTAAAATTAGGTTAAAAAGTGCCTTGAGGGAATAGATTAAAACACTAATATTGAAGGAGTTGCATTTTTAATCGCTTACTTTAAATTAAAAAAATTAAAATTAAAAAAATAAAAATTAAAAAATAAAAATTAAAAAAATTTAAATGTCGGCTAGGCTTAATAATTTTAATCCAATCAAGTATTATTGTCTTAGTATTAGAAACAAACTTGTCAAGTTTAATCATAAGAGTGACTGAAATATTAATGAAAAAATATATTTTTTAAACATTAAACTTAAAAACAACCCGTATCTCAAAAACAAAGCAATTTAGAGAACATGTTTATATGAAATTTACCTCCAGTATTGACAATATTTGTTTTTAAATATATCTTTTGGCAAAAACGAAATTAAATCGTACATAAGTAATAAAAAAATGTGCTTACCTGTAAAAACTATAAAAAAGAACACAATACTGACACTATTCATGTTGAAAGACTATAACAAAATATTCAAACCAGTGTGATATTTTCGAAATTCGATACTCTCCACCCTCTCGTTTGGATTGATAAAAAAGTGGCCGGCCTAATTTCTAACAGTGATTACGTGGAGAGCAATTTGTTATAACCAGCTGGCGATAGGTACGTCGTATCACCAAGAATTCGATCTATTTTAGCGCATTTCGGTATGTATTTTTAATAAAAAATATTGTAAAAATAAAGTGTGACACATAGTTTTAATCAGATTATTTTTTCCTATTGAAATCTGTATAAAAATCATTAGGTCCGTATTAACAAATAAGGTTGATGATGGGCTCAAAAAAACGAAACGTACTTAAAAAATAAATTATGCCCTATTGTAATGAAAAAAAATGCTTGCAAGAAAAGGAATAAAATGACATTTTTAGCATTTTAAAATAATATATTTTTTGCACATTTCTGTTAACTACGATTCCAAGAACTTTTGAAAATATTATTAAAACGGCCTTCACATATATAATTTTCAATTAAGAACTTTTGATCTAACATTACATTTTTATTCTCCAATAGGTTACAACTACGTAAGAAGAAAGTTTAACAAGACTTACATCTTACCAGCAGACCCAAAATATCAAAATCAAAACCAATTGATGGTTCTTCTGGTTGCCATAGTGAAATTCTCCTCGAAACTACTAAATGAAAAGTGACAGAGGCAACGAAGAATCCAAAAAAATCTTTTGCAAAACAAAAACAAGAATTTTTTTTTAAGAATCTAATTATTTGAAGATTTACCCTTAATAATGTTTGTTAACGTTTTAAGATTATGAAGTTCTATATGTATTTTCCTTTTTGATAACCTATGTTATGCACTCGAAATTGCTTATTCTCACCTCTTTTCATGTTGATTTCGTACCCACTTTTCTTATTTTTAGTTAAGTTTGCACTGTTTTTTATTTTTCATTTCCACAGCTTTAATTCTACTATACTGTATTGCTAGAATATACCGGGATCCATTTTTGTGATTTATACTATTTAATTTTAATCTAAGTGACCAACCTATTCTTATATTGTTCCTATGATAATAATTAAGCATTATTGTATTACAGGCCTGAAGATGTCCCTGTGAGGCCGAAACTAGTTGCTTCTGTATTTATTTATAATAAAATTGATGTACTGATTATGAGGTTTCATTTTTTAATTGAAAAAATTAGACCCTTACGGTGATTTTGTTTTATTTCCTGCATCGGGCACATATAAGATGGTATGGGTTTTAAAAACAGTAAAATTAGCGAAATTTTTAGTTTTTTTTACAATTAAAGTTTGAACAATGTGTGTTTTTACAGAGAAATGATACGCCACTGAACAAGAGGGTGTTGTTTATACCTTCCCCCTTGTGCCCGGTTCCTCACTTCCTCTACAGATGTTACGAACACAACAATCGCCAACAAACTCGTTTCACGCTACCTCAGTAGTAATTGCTCAGAGGCGTGTCAGAGTCACATGATAGGTTATAATATGGCAACACTTTGGGCTTTGTGGTTTGACAAAGATATCGGATAATAGATACGCCTTGTATACATTAAACTTGTCCGCAACTTTTTTTTGACGGTACGCTCTTCCTATGTTGTCAGATCTCTTTCATCAAATATCAGGCATTAAATTTTTATTTAAAAAGTTACTATTACCTTTAATACAATCTAATAAAAAAAGGAAATAAAGAATTGAAAGCATCAATATGAGTTTTTTTATTAATTGCAATCACTTAAGACTTTTAAGTAGCTATTTTTACATGTGTATCATATGGGAATATTAAACATTTTGGTATAAATCATTTAGCTTTGGCAACCTAAGACATTTTGCTGATGTTGTCAAAGTGACAGATCAAGTTTTATTGTGATTTTTGTGGTTTTTTGTAGTTTTCAAGAATAATTTAAACCCTGAACTTTTTATTAAGGACTTTTACGATGGGGAGGAAATGTATAGTGTGCCGAAATACGCAGATTAAGAATGTTATTCGGTCATTTCATAAATAAGATTATGTTAGCATAGACGTAGGCATATACAGGGAATAAGGCTTAATTTATTTAACAGTGTAAAGGCATTTAGCACTAGCATTGTTTATTTAAATAATAATGTTCTATATTTTCTGATCAGGTTTCCTAGAGAAATTATTCAACGTAGAATTTGGCTGCAAAATCTATGCTTGGTGGAGGAAAACATTATGAAAATGAAAGAAGCCTTAGTATATGTTCTGACCATTTTTGTATGGCAGATATTTATGAAAATTTAAGTGGTAGACACATCTTAAAACATAATGCTATACCTAACAAGTAAGTACAGTTTTTATTATGAGTATTTTTATTATATGTAAGCTATAAAATTATACAGTAATCATCACATTTTACAGAATTTTGGGAGAGGTAGTTGAATAGGCGAAAAATTAAGAAGAAAAAATACTTTTTTTTAGTGCAGTTCGTAACAGATGCTTCAATAACAATCTCACATGAAGATTGTTTCAAAATTGTTACAAAAAATTATTAATTCATAATGAAGTAAAGTCAAATAAAACTGCCAATGCAATTGCTTTAGTAGCCAAATTGCGTTAAATTTAAAATATTACGAATCAGACACTAAAGAAAATTTGGAATTTAAAAATGAGCTTCGTGACCATGATTATCTATCTATATATTTTCTGAGCGAATACATTCAAGATGTAGTTGCTTATATTTCTGGTTTTATAGTAAAATCCTTAAAGAAAAAGATTCACTGCAAACAGTGTTCTGCAATTGAATCAGTGAGTTCGAAAACCGTACAAGTCTCAAATTTGACATTTCAAAATAAGCCATTTCGTTTAAAATTTATCTCTTCATCGATGCGCTAGTTCAGTGATGATGTAATTATGGTTCCACTGACAATTAAAGTGACAGTAGATTTTTTGAGTGCGTTTCGTTCGTTTTGTTTACTTAAATTATATCGTTTTTTTTACTTTTATTAATATATTCCTAAAGTAAGTAAATAGCATGTATCAAATATACAATCGTTTAGTTACCAATTATATACCTTTAAACTATTTTTTATGACCTGTAAACAATATTTTGAAATAAAATAAAAACAGTAAAAACGTATATGTCAAATTTATTGATGTTTCTGTTAAAAGTTTGGTTAGAATTAAATGTCAGTGGAACCAAAATGACATCACACTGAACTAGCACATTGAGCTTAAAAACCGTACTAGACACCTAGCTGTTAATGTAGTACAGCTGATTATACCCGTGAAGCCGTGAAATAAGTTGAAAAACCGTACATATCTGCGACTCGTACGGTTTTTCATTTCAATAACAAAATAATGGTCACTTGCTATGGTCAGTTGGAAAAACACAAATACTGAAAATGATTACTGATATTGCATTTTTCCTCCTTTTTGAATAAATATAAAATAAATCTTTTCTCTTCGACAGACTTTCTGTCTCAACTGTCAAAGGTGCTACTTTCTGTTCTTAATACACAAATAGCTATTTTGTCTTTTATTCCAAAATATGCTTTATAAAATATGAGTTATCTTATAACACTAAATAAATCTATTGAGCAGATTCTTCACCAAGAGTGTTTGTAGGAGTAATCATTGATAGTAAAATGATATTCGAAATGTCACAAAAGAAGCTTCCTTTAGTGTTTTTTCTATTCGGACAAATTAGAAATAAAGTATCTCTTGATAATCTTAAGCTAATGTGTTTTAGCCTTGTCCAGATATTATAAAATCATTGCTAATTACTGTCCTAAATGAGTTATTATATCATCACACAAATAATTCTAAAAATAGGTGTCGTGACATGCAACCCAAATGGTATGTAATAGAAAGATCATATTTGTATATTTATGTATCTGAAATAAAATTATTCTGTTTTTAATAGCTTTTTATTTCATAAAAAAAGGTAGTCTGACAATATAATTATTTTTTTTTCGAACTGTAGAAAAGGTTTTCAAAGAGTACCCATGTAAATATAATAATAAATGGCTTTATATTTTTACTTGCTCTTTGCTCTTCATGTATTTAAAAAAAAATATATAATAAAATATTAACAAAAATGTTCTTCCACTTTGAGCTACCTACTATTTTAAACTATAAGAAAATATATAAAATGACTTTTTGAATGCCCTGTATAAATTGAATATGTTTTCTTTAAATTTACCTTTGATTCCGAAGACCCATAGGTTATTGATTTGGTCATTAAATAATTTTTACTAAAAATATATGTAAACCCTCCCGAAACACTACGTCAATGTGCGACGTACGATTCCCCTTTCCCCGTCTGGTAAAACATGCGGACAGAAGGTATATTGGGTATACAGTGTGTAGGGCGAGTCTATCTTAGATAATATGATGTCTATGTGGTTTGATAGTGTCAATGATATAGTTAAGTTAACAACACTTTAAGTTTCCAAAAAAAAGCAAACTTTATTTATTTAAAAAATATACAAAAATGGATCTTTAATTAACAATGTTTATCGTAAGTGATTAAAATAAAAAGAACGTTGATTCCCACGTTGACATGGTATTTATAATCTCGGGTTCATTGTCGCCAAGGTGCAAAGCGCTGACTTTGCTGACGAGGCACTCCGGGCATTGAACGGTGGGTTTCTATCACATTTCTCCTCCCTCCTTTGGTCCTGGCTTCGTCCTCGAAGTCTCTACGAGTAGCTCCTGAAGAACCTGGATTTGTGCTGGTTGTAGTTTGGGCCCAAAAAGAATTTTTGATATTCTTTTCTTTTTCTTTACTACGATAGTAAAAAGGATGGCTGAAACAGAAATTATAAGGACAAGGGCGACAGTGCTGAGTCCTGTTGAAATTTGTGGCATAAGTGCTATTGGCTCTATTGGTTGGAGTTGTCCGTGGCTTTCTGGAATATTCAATTTTTCAATTTTTAATTTATGTTCTGGAATTAGTCTAATTGGGATGACTTCTGGAATGGCGATTTCTTGAATAGTTTTCTTATCATAGTGAATTCCTTCTATGTCGATAGGTTCATCTGACAACAGGATGCTGCTTTTTCGGATTTCTTGTTGATTTATTATTATTGGGTGGACTATTCCCAATAAAATTACTTTTCGGGTTTCCTGTGAAAAGTTCTCTGTGATCAATGTTTTGGTGCAATTTTGAACATTAGGGATGAGGCATCTGGACTTCACGGGCTTGGCACATATAGTGTAATCTGCTTGGCCGGTACATGTTTCATACCATTTGCTATTGGCATAATAGTGTGCAGGAGGCAAAACCATTATGTGATCATTATTAGGGATAGGGTAAATTCTAAAGGTGGGGTAAGCGTTAACGTGGAGGATTGGGATTTTGAGAATTATGAGCATTGTATTGGGTGTGACGCAAACTAGAGATTTAGATGATTCGATAAGTTCATATGGGTGTTCGTCATCGACGAGTAGGGCATTTCTTGAGTAAATTTTTATAAGGTTTTCTTTTAAGTCCTCGAGTTCTTTAAGAGTAAATAATTCTATATTTGACAAATTTAAATGTGAAAGGGTAATTGTCCGAATAAGTTTCATAAGAAATTCGTTAATGTTTTGAAGATTTATTATTTCATTATGTAGGGTAATGTATCCATCAAAATCAGCTGATAATTTATTAATCGCTAGTAAAAGGGCTCTATTATTTTTAGTTACTTGTTCTAAAAGTTTATTGAATCTCGTATCAATAGATTGGCCAAATGAGATTTGATTATTAAATTTTTTTATTATTTCATTTTGTTTAACTTCTATTGCGGTAATGTGAGTCTTTAGTAAATTTAAGTCAGAGTCGTCAGGATTTCCGGTTATGTATTTTATAGTCGTGCCAAGAAAATTAAATAGTCCTTTTTTCTGTTTTCGTGTTATTTTATGTAGGTTGTCTTTTGCTTCACCATGTATGTGATTGTATTGAGTATTTAATAGAGAAAGTGGTCCAGTTTTTAATGAATTTTTAAAATAGTCGTTAAGGCTGATATCTAAAGTTTCTTCTAGTTTTTGTAGGTCAATGTATAAAATGTGTCTATGATAATGTGAAATTTCTCGGGATTTGCCAATTTCTTCAGCGTAATATCCATTATTCGGAATCACTTGAATTTTGACAAGCTGTCCCTGACGTCCCAGGGAGAGGATTGTCCTGTAAAGAAGTATCGTCTTGAAAATTTTTATTTTTTATTTTTCGTATTCTTTTAGCAAATTTTAAATGAGTACTAGTGTCGTTTTGTTTCTTAGTTTTACCAATAATTTTTGTGTTAATTTGTTTTTTAGGGTGTATAATAGAATAAGGGGCATTTAATTTAGGCCTATGTTTTTTCTTAGTTACATAAAGGGTTTGTGTAAGATCTATTTCAGGTACGGTTTCGGCACTTTCGTTTTGTTTTTCTAATATTTTCTGTCTTTTTTCTTTTTGTTTGTTGTATAAGTCAGTTATGAAAGGACGAAGTTCATCCTTATGTCTTTGATTGTATGTTTCATACAGGGGAAGATCAAAGTCAAAATGTATTTCTTCGGCATATGGTCCGTATAATATTGAAAAAGGAGAGTAATTTGTGGCACTATGAATTGATTGGTTATAGATTAATACTGCATGTGTAAATGTGTCGTCTAAGGGGTCTTGTGGGTTTTGATTTCGTAATGTTCTAAGTTTCTCAAGTAGGGTAGAGTGGAATCGTTCTACGGGGGAGTTTGATGATGAATTATTTACTGTGGTATAATGAATTTCAATTTTATGTAATTTCATAAATTCGATGACTAAGGCAGAATTAAATTCTTTACCGTTGTCACATACGACTTTTTTGGGGTAATTGTGGTGAGAGAAATAATGTCTTAATTTACTTAATATCGAGATTGAAGTTTTATCAGGAATTTTATAACACTGAGCGTATTTTGAGAAAGAATCTACTATTGTCAGATAGAGATTTTTATTGCACTGAAATATGTCTATGTGTATTATGTCAAAAGGTTTCTGTCCTAGTAAAGGGCCTAATTGTGGAAGTTTGTAAGGGTGTCTTTCATATTTATTTGTTAAACAAATTTCACATTTATTAATGAGGTTAGAGATTGTTGTTTGCATAGAGGGCCAGTAAAATTGATGCCTTAAATGTTTATAAGTCTCTACTATGCCGTTATGATTTTCATTATGATACTTTTGTACACATTCTATTTGTTTTTGTTCGTTTTCGATGTCTTGTAATAATGTGTTGCAAAATATAGCTTTAACAGTTGTGTCTATGTATTCACGAAAATATTTACAAACAAAAGGTCTAAATTCGTGAGGTATTTTTATAGCAAATTTTTGATTTGGTCTTAGTAAACTTTTGAATGCGTCAGTAATTTCCATTATCCAGTCATCGGTAATTGTTACAGTGTGTCTGTGTTTGTTAAATAATTTTTTATAAGTTATGTCATACTCTTTAGATTGAGGGACAAAGATAATTTGATTTGTTGAAAGGTTAATGGGTTCTTCCGAAATCGGAATTCCCGCAATTGGGTTTTCTGCTGCCGTGTGTTGCGTGTTATCAGTACTAGGGGGTTGTCTGTCGTTTAATTGTTCAAAAAATTCGTCGAGGTCAAAGTCATTCAAGTCATTAAGATTTGGGGGTTCGGCACACATAGAATTGCCGGTGAGTGCATTTATCTGTACTCGAGAAAGGGCGTCGGCTACTTGATTTTCTTTTCCTTTTTTGTATTTTACCTCGAAATTATAATCTTCGAGTTTTAATCTCCAGCGTGCTAATCTGGAAGTGGGATCTTTAATTTTATAAAGCCATACAAGGGGATTATGGTCAGATTCAACAGTGAAATTTTGAGCGTATAGATAAGGGCGAAAATGTTTACAAGAATCGATTATTGCTAATAGCTCTTTTTCGGTTGTTGAATAATTTTGTTCTGCGGAGTTCAAAGTTCGAGAATAATATGCGATTGGGTGATTATCTTGTGTTAATACCGAGCCAATGGCTATATTAGAAGCATCAGTAGTTAGAACAAAATGTTTAGAGAAATCTGGGTATTGAAGAACAGGGGCATTGGATAATAGTTGCTTACATTTTTCGAAGCATTCGAGATAAAGTGAATTATTGGGGTCGATAACTGCTCCTTTTCGGGTGCAACGAGAAAATGGGGATGTAATTTTTGCAAAGTTTGGGATAAATCGTCGATAGTATCCTATAAGTCCTAAGAAGGATTTAATTTCTTTTAGTGTCTTTGGGAGTGGAAATTTCTGAATAGCCTCTAGTTTAGCGGGATTTAGTTTTATACCTTCGGGAGTTACTATATGTCCAAGAAAAGCTACTTCTTTCGTAAGAAATTCAGATTTGTCAAGCTGTACCTTTAAATTCGTTTTTTGAAATGTTTCAAAAATAGTTGCAATATGTACGAGGTGTTCCTGTAGGGATTTTGAAAATATAATTACATCATCCATATAAACGAAACAAAATTTGTAAAGAAAAGGCCTAAGGACGTTATCCATTAATTTTTCGAAAGTGGCAGGGGCATTTTTAAGCCCAAATGGCATCCTCACAAATTCAAAGTGTCCATGAGGAACTGTAAAAGCTGTTTTTTCAATAGAGTTGGGGTGAAGTTCGATTTGGTGAAATCCCTGCGCTAAATCAAGAGTTGTAAAATAAGTTGCTTTGCCTAAATTGTCTAAAATTTCATCAATTTTCGGCAGAGGATATTTGTCGTCAATTGTATTGTCATTTAATTTACGATAGTCTATTACCATACGGAATTTTTTCTGGCCGGAAGCGTCGGCTTTTTTTGGTACTATCCAAACAGGGGCTGAATAGGGTGAAATTGAGGGTCTAATTATTTTATTATCTAATAATTTATTAACTTGTCTGGTAATTTCTTCTTGCATTACCTTCGGATGTCGAAATCCTCTAACATAAATAGGATTTTCATCCCGTGTCCTAATTGAATGCTTTATAGCTGAAGTAAAAGTTAAATCTGATTTTTCGTCATAAAAAATGTCTTTATATTTCTTGCATAATTTTAAAATTTTTTCTTTTTCCTCTAAATTTAAATGTTGAGTACGAATTATTGAAGGGTCAAAATTTATCGGACCTTCTGAGATTTCATAATTATCTAAATTTTCTACTTGTATTGGTTCTAATTGTTCGGGGTTGGGGAGATATATGTCGTCTATGTAACCGTTTGTAACAGTGTGGATTGATTCGGGAATGTGTATGTTATTTATTTTAATTTCGGGGAAAAGTATTTCGCCACTACTTATATTAACTGGAATTTTGTTATATAAAGTGTCGAAAGGGATGATAATATTAAAAGCTCTTAATGTCAGTGTTTTAGTTTGGTAGTCTATTAATGCGCGTAAACGTTCTAAATCATAATTTCCAAGTAAAATATCAAAATGTTTACTCCAATCAGCAATTCTAGCATCGATAGTTTCGTATATGTTAAATTCTTTAAATAAAGGCGTTTTAATATTTGACAAAAATGTTTGAGTGATTTTCATTGACGTTAATGTAAATGGTTTTTTATATTTGTGAGTTGGATCAAAATATGTCGCGGCTTTTGGTGAAATGATAGTGTCTGAACCTCCTGAATCAATAAGAACTTTTAATCTTGTTTTAGGCATAATAAAATAGGGTAACTGGGGATAATTATGAATATTATTTAGATCTATTGAGGCGGCGGTTGTCCTTCTAAAAAACCGACCTGAAAATTTTCCTGATGAAAATTTTCTGTCCCGTCATCATAATTTTCTGTATCATTAAATTCAAAATTTCGGGCCAATGATTCGGAATTTTCATCCCTGGAAGTATCTATATTAAAATTATGCGTCCTTCTAGTGGATAAACTCATAGGTTGATTTTTTGTAGTAATTGTTTGTACACCACTCATGGGAGTGGGAGAACTTTGATGATTTTGGGAATTTCTAAATGATCTATTAAAATTTTGGGGGTTATTTCGGAAAGACGAATTATTGGGAAATGAAGATGAATTATTAAAATTTTGAGTGTTGTTTCTGAAATTAGAATTGTTGCCGAATTGTGGCGAATTATTAAAATTTTGATTATTTCTATAAGTAAAAGCATGTGGAGGTTTATTTTGTGAAAAGTTTGTGAAATTTGGTTGAAAATTACCCTGTGAGTGTGAAAAATTAGGTTTATTGTATACAGGCTTGTACGAGGTTTGTTTAATGGGATTAATTCTTTGTTTTGGATTTTGTTGACCTTTCAGGAAATTCATGTATTGTTGTTGACTCTTATGATTATCGTAAGTAATGCATTTTTGAAGGCCCTCTTCAAGACTTTCAATTCTAAAATGCGACAAATATTCACAATATGGTTCATTTATACCTGTACAAAAAGTTTTAAGGGCAATGCCTTTAAAATAAGGGGTTTTGAAGTTTAATGTTTCAGGGTTGTCATTTAGTGATATGTGCTGCAATAAATCATTTAAATTGTCGCACACTCTTTGGTGATAATCGTCATATGTCTCGTTTGTTTTTTGTACCGTTGTAGATAACTGTGTCACTAAAATGTCTTCAGAACGTCTGTCGCCGTATTTTGCCAAGAGGGCAGGTCGAATTTCATTCCAAACTGTTTTATTAGTAAAATTTAAATAGTCTCTAGGTTCACCCTTGATACGAGAAGCAATATTAGCATTTAAAATAAATTCTTGTGGTTGAGTTAGATTTTGATTAGATAAGAATACGATTAAATTATCTACTGATTTAATAAATGTGGAGAGGTTATCTCCTGTAGAAAATTCGGGTAAAGTAGCACAAAGGCTAGAAATATCACTATTAGTCATAGGCATTTCGGGGCGAAGAACGTTTCGAAAATTTTCAGAAGGATTCTGAGAAAGTTGAGAACTATTCGCTTGATCAGAAATGTCGGTAGTCTCTAATTTGAGACCGGCTAATATAACGTGTAAGTTTTCTTCGGAAATATTATCTAAAGTGCTCATAAAGGATAAAGGAAAATTATACTCACAAAAGGATGATCACTGAAGATGTCCTCTGCATGCTACTTCTTCCTCTCGTCCTAGGTTCGGTGGATTTTTCGTTAAACAACTGAGTTGACCAGGAAAAGTGAGTTTTCTGTACGAAGAATCCTGTTCGCAGCGCCAGTTAAGTTAACAACACTTTAAGTTTCCAAAAAAAAGCAAACTTTATTTATTTAAAAAATATACAAAAATGGATCTTTAATTAACAATGTTTATCGTAAGTGATTAAAATAAAAAGAACGTTGATTCCCACGTTGACATGGTATTTATAATCTCGGGTTCATTGTCGCCAAGGTGCAAAGCGCTGACTTTGCTGACGAGGCACTCCGGGCATTGAACGGTGGGTTTCTATCACATTTCTATATAGATAGTTATATAGATTGATTATACATGTTTTAAAAACACACATAAGCAAAAATGTAAACAATTATTTTTCTAAATTTTCTAGATTTTATTGGTCCCAAGTTAGAAGTTTATACTATTTAAATTTGACTTTTGAGACTACAAATCAACCTAAATTTGATATCTAAACAAAAATTAAACAAACTCATCACTTTTATATTCATGCTAGCATAAACAAAAGGATAAATTGACAAACTTGGCTTCACAGAACACTTACTTTCTTACATGGAACGAACATCTAATTCACATTTCATTTTAAATCGAGATGTAAAAAATGTAATCTAAACAGGTAAATCTCGGATAAACGCAGATGTAGTTAGATGTTTCCGATGTGGATAAACAAAAGTTCGAGATGTAAAAAATGCCTCGGATGTAGATATTCAAACGCGGCATTAGTACACATTTGCAGAGTGCTAAATTATAAATGTACCTATCGTTAATTCTATCCTTGTAGAAGATGAAAATATTTTGTTGCAATCGATCTTGCGGTGAAATTCCCTATCAGCATATAAGCATTTCAACGACCTGTCAAAATGCTGCCAGTAGGAACTGACAGTTTAGATATGGCAACCCTGTGGACCTGTTGTCATTGACAGGGCCAATGATACATATATAGCTGTATAGATTGCTCAAAGCGGGTCGTTTGCGAGCGGCCATATTGTTTGATAAGTGCTTATTAATTTGAGTCAATGTCTGTCTCCAATTACAACCTAAGATCCCTAAATACAGTTCAAAACACTGCCTTGAGACTGTGCCTCAGAGCTTTCAGAACAAGTCCTGTAGAAAGCTTGTATTGTAAAACACGATCCCCCTCTTCTTCCTTATGCTGCTGGTATCTCTGCAAATCCTTCAAATCTTGTTTTCTCACTGTTAATTTCAAATAATAAAACATTCGTCAATATTACGTCTAGGGCTATTGTCCCAATTCCTCAGGCTCTAAAATCCTTACTCGGTGATATTGAACTCACTAGAATTCCATTTCCCATTTCTGAAAGTCCTCCTTGGTTAAAAAAGGCCAAATCAATAAAAGTAACACACCAAAAGAATTCATTACGAAATCATTTGCGGAAATAATTTATAACAACAGATCTAAAGATCAGTCAGGTGTAGGTTGTTCTGTCACCTCAAATGATGGGTTCCAGAAATCCTTCTTACTATCTTCTTCATGCAGTATTCATACTGGGGAAACTCCAGAGGATAACTACGTCGCTATATGTACAGACTCGCTCTCTTCAATCTACTCTATTAAAAATATTTATACTCCACATCCCTTGGTCCAAGAAGTACACGATTGTTACAAATTTCTTACTTCAATAGGAACTTCCGTCTTCCTTATTTGGGTTCCCTCTCATGTCGGAATTGCAGGCAATGAGGAAGCAGATCGTGTCGCGAAAGGAGCTATTCAGATGAATCTACCACCAAAAAATGTCCAATTAGTTAATGACCTAAAAACATTTTTTTGCGGAAGATTGCATTTACTTTAAGAGGGGGTTAATTCGTGCAAAAAAGGCACATTTTTGTGAGTTTTTTTTTGACGACACAGTTAAAATCTATTTTTTTAAACTAATTGTACATTAAAGTATAACATTCAAAGAATATTGTATCAAATTTTCATGTAGAAATATTAAAAATACGGAAATGGTAGCAATTATTCGGAAGCGTCTCGGAAAAAAGTAGAATTGCGATGCCCCTTCTAACTAGGTGCTGGATCACCAAAAATAAAAAAGTTCTCTCGTTAGACAATCGTTTTTCCCAGGTAACGCTGGTAGGGTTTTTGAAATTTTAATTTTTCACTTTTTAGGAACACTGAAGTAAAAAACGCGATTCTTGCGAAAAAATAGGCTAAATTATTATTATAAAATAAAAAAATATTGACAAATTTGAAAACAAATTTCCAGCGTTACCTCGTAAACTATGTACAGAAATAGTGTTCAAAATTTCAAAAGGATAGGTGTAGTAGTTTTGAATTTATGAGGGGCACCGACTTTGGAAACATAAGTTGTAAGAAAAACGCTTTAAAGTTTGGAACACTAAAAAATTTGGAATAAAACGTTTATAAGCGAGTTTTATCGGCTTATCTTACACTGAATCATCTATGCCAGGTCCATAAAGGATGTTGCTATCATTCATGATGTCTAAAGCATCTTTTTTTGCTTCAATCTACGACGAATCATCATTCATGAACGCATGTAGGTTAGTAAAGCAAAAAAATACCAGGCCAATGCTACACTAAATTATACAGGGTGTTATTGAAATACACGTACATATTAAAATGGGGAATAGTATGTAATGACCAAAAACGATTGGCACCAATTTTAACTTCAAATTCTAAAATTTAAATATTGGGGAAGAGTCCCCTTTTCCGACCTACTAGTTTCCATATTTAAAGAAGTAAAATAAATCGAAATTGAACTTACCCATAGAAATTGCACTGTTGCCGTAGCAAAACCAATTAATTCAAAATAAAGTTTATTACAGTAATTGTTCAAAATGCCGTCCATTATTATTTACACACACTTGCAATCGTCTTTCCAAAGAACTTTGAACATTAGAAATTAGTCTTGGATTTTGTCGTAGTTCCTCGGCTACCGCATTAACTTTATTGGTTAATTGTTCAACACTATTAATAGGTTCATTATAAACCAGTTGTTTCATGTGACCCCACAAAAAGAAATCGCATGGATTTAAGTCCGGAGATCTCGGAGGCCACTTAGTAGGTCCATTTCTGCCTATCCACTTTTGAGGAAATCTAATGTTCAAAAACTGCCGTACGTTTAAATCAAAGTGGGGAGGAGCGCCATCTAGTAGGTACCACATCCGTTGCCTTAATTGTAACGGTATCTCTTCTAGGAGTACTGGCAAAATATCTTCTAAAAAGTGGAGATATCCTGGCCCATTTAATCTGTTCGGGAGAACATAAGGCCCGATTAAATACTGATCTATTATGCCAGCCCAAACATTTATTGAAAATTTTCTTTGATGCCCAGTTTCCCTAATGGCGTGAGGATTTTCATCACTCCAAATATGCGTATTGTGCATATTGAACACGCCATCACGAGTGAATGAAGCCTCGTCAGTATACAATAATATTTTTAGAAAATCAGGAATATCAACACATTTTTGAATCATCCATTCACAAAACTCCACTCTCTTTTCTTCATCACCTGGATATAAGGCCTGGACTTTTTGGATGTGATAAGGATGTAAACCTTGTTCTTTAAGTGTCCGCCACACAACAAATGAGGACACTCCAATTTCAAGACCTAGTCTTCTACAACTTAATTGAGGCCGGTTTTCAACAGCTTCCAATATTTCTTCTTCGGCCGCCAATGTTCTTTGTGTTCTTGTTCTCCCTCGATCTGCATTGATACTCTCAAATTTTCCATGGTCTCTTAGATGCTGAACAGTTGAAATAAACGTACGACAGTCCGGAATTCTCCGATTTGGAAACCGTTCGCGATACAGGATTTGTGCTTGCCGAGAATTTTCTCCAGCTGCCCCATAAACCAGCACTATATCCGTTAGTTCAATATTCGTAAATAGTGGCATCGTAAAAAAATATTTAAAAGTAATCGTAACAACACTTTTTACCAACTTGGAAATGACGCGCTCGTGTTAGCCAGATTCGTAAATCAACTAAAATTTTAATAATCTATAGTTTCAAAAATGTATAGTTTAAAAACAATCATTTATCAAATATTCTAGTTTTTTGATAACGAGGGTAGTAAAAACCAGTCTTCGGAAATAGAAATTAATTCGAAAATCTTGGCAACATGGTTATTTCTTACAAGACTAGTTTTCTTATCATCTGACAAAAACTTGCATATTAATTACTGTTGATGTTTAAAATAGGTAAATAAACCTAATTTATATAGGTCATCCTCAACATATCAGTGAAGTACGTTTGTTTTAGAATTAATTTTCAAAAATTAATAACTCCCTTAATAAGGGGTATTTTTAAAAAATAATATTTTTCTACATTCAATGGGGATCTGCGCAATACCCAGTTTTAATATGTACGTGCATTTCAATAACACCCTGTATACAGTACAAATATAAACACGTTTGTACTTGTGTTAAAATGTCTATAAATAAAGGTAGGAGGTAAGGTTAGGGATCATATAGCGAGTGAAACAGCTGCCAGGCAAGGGCGGTTCTGAGACGAATTTTCGGTAGAGGCCATTGCCTTTAGCCATTCTCTTTTTAGCATATTTTTTTGAATAAAAGGCTCATAAAACGTAAGAATTTTCATCTAGGTGGGGGCCATGGCCTCCATCTTCGTTAATTTTGCTTTATTTTCCACTTGCGGGGCAATATGGCCACCCGCTTTGAGCAATCTATACAAATATATATGTATCATTGACCCTGTCAATAACAGCAGGCCACAGGGTTGCCATATCTAAACGTCAGTTTCACTTGTCAGCATTTTGAGAGGTCGTTTGAATGCCTAATAGTCTAAATATAAGAGGAGTGCAGTAAAAGTGGGGATATAACGTCATATTCCATAGGCGTACTTTGGAAAATTAGTTCCTATAATATAAATGAAGTTACGGCATATAAAATGGTAGGTAATCTTGTAGTTGAACGATCTGGAAATGCCCCTGTCGTACTATTCCTGTTTCGGCTAGTTCTGACAGTTGGAATTGTTACATATAGTTGCCAGGTAATATTTAATTATTCGGAACCAGGGAATAAGCATATTTAAATAACTGTTTTACTTTTAATCATCCATTTACTGATTTTTACATCGATTAAAAATTCCATAAAAATAAAAGAATTTTCAAGTAATCGTTATTTTTAATGTCAATAATACCTTTTCTTGGCAAGGAGGCAATCTGAAAATTTCAATTCCTTTTTCTCAGGCCATCTTGTCTATAATATATATTTGAACTTATTTTTATATTGCCTTGCTATTACAAGTAATTCTGCCTCGTATCATCAGTACTTAATTTATTTTTATAACAAGATAAATATTTTGGCATTTATTTAAATTAATGTTAGCTTACCTTCCTATTTTCCAGGTTCGACCCATCACAATGGCATCTTAAATAAAAGTGGAATTAATGAAACTAAACTCAAATTCAGTTCAATTGTTTTTATTAAGCAACTTTACATTAAAGCCTCTCATAGTCTGTACAGAAGGTAATTTTCTACAAATAATTTTCGCATCGTTTTAACTCCCCTAATAAAAAATTAAAAAAAAAACTTGTACACGATTTAATTATAATCATAGAGAAAAACAAATCGATAAAATTAGAATAAACCTTAATATTTATTGTCTACCATAAAATAAAATTAAAAAAAAAAGTGTAGAAGAGAAAAAAACACGAAACAGCGCTGGGTAGTAAAAAAATGTACAAATAAAATTTACAAATATTTGCGGGTTTTGTCTATATAAAAAAAATGAAAATATTTATTTGCTCGTTATTAATTGTTAAAAAATATATACATAAAATAAAACGAGATTTAATCAAAAATATGTAACTTAATTTTTTTATATATTATATACAGATTGTCTCTAGATAATAACTTTTTCCAGAAAAAAATTATTATGTGCCATTCATTTCTTTATCCTTATAATTAATTATAGAAATATTTTCGAGACAATCTTTATATTAGATTAAATATTATTAAATCATCATAAACGGCAAATATAATTTCGATGATTTTTTAACTAAAACTATTTAATACATCAAAAGGGTGATTTTTCTCTGCCAAATTTCATGCACAGTTCAAAGAATAATCGAAGAATGTTAATTTACTGAAGTGTCACATCTACCAAGTGGATTTTCTGTTTATTTCGTTACAAAATGCCAATATTAAAATAACTTAATAATTTTATTGATGAAGATGGTGACATAATTCTATTTCTGCGATTAGCCTAACAAATTGTTTAAATATAATAATTAACATAATTAATGCTGAATTGTAGTTAATGTTAATATTGTTTTTGATTTTACAAATAATAAAAATGTTGTTCTATAAAAAATGTTAGCCCTAATTTTCATAAATACTTAACAGATGTGGACAAAGTATAGTATTCTACTGGCATATAATGCCTATCTTATGCTAGTTGAATAAATATATTATCATGATATTTTAGGTGAATTTTATTTACAAATTTTAACAGTTTTGCAATCAATATCAATAAAAAGAATCTAAATATTGTCTGTACGAATTTCACTACTTCAGACAAATTGAAATTTTCTTTCGAATCATGTATAAAAAATTTATATTATCCTTCGGGAAAGTGGGTTTCCATACATTTTCCGGCAGTATTAACTTTTTTTGACAGTGGATTTATTAGTTTCTAAATATTTCCTTTCTTTAGGTGAACATTTAAAAAAAAGTTGTTTGTTTACCGAATTGTTCGACTTTTCCGACGAATTTCCCAAAAAAAAATCGATTTTACTACTCTACGTTCTTTATAAACTGGCGATACTTCCAAATACATTTGCAGGAAAATATGGATCGATTTTCCGGGAAAAACTTTGCTTAAACGAGCAAAAAGACGTTAAGAATAATTATCCGGCTCGACGAGGCCCATTGATTGATGTATCACATGACAGGGGTTATTTGACAGAGGGAGGGAAGAAATAAAAAACCAGAAAATGTTCTTTTTTCGGAAATTCATAAAAAAATTAAGGTAAATGCATTTTCCGCAAATCAATAGGAAATTTTAATATTCCAAACAAAATTTCTTAAAGAAAAAGTCAACATTTCCTTATAGTAAGGAAATTAATATTTCACCGAGTTACCTGATCGAATAAGAAAGCTGGCGCGAGATCTACCAAAACCGTGGTATAGACAAAGAAGGTAAAAAAGAGACAAGGAAGTATTCCACTATTTAACTCTCATTTGATCCGAGTTCACCCTATGTTTAAACAAGACCGTAGAAAACTAATGAGGGTTTTTACCAGTGACAGATCATAAACTACCTCCGTCTCGTTTAAGACCCAACTCAACTGTTTTCACTATATAATCACGATTTTTTTAGGTTATAAAACTTCCCATTATTCGAAGTAATACAAGACATCGTTTGTCGTTTTAAATTTCTATCTCATAGAAGTAGAAGGAGATAAAATTATCGGAGAATACCAATGCAGCTTTAGAAAAGGAAGGTCAACAACTGACCAAATCTTTATTTTAAAACAGGTACCCACATGTTGATACGAATACGAAATACCGACCCATATTATGTATATTGATTTTAAAAGCGCATATGATACAGTAAATCGACGAAAATTGGTAAATGCTTTGAAATAACTAAAAATACCTTTTAAACTAGTAAAACTGACGAACATGACCATGGAAAATACAAGGTGTGCAATAAGAGTAGGAGGTAAAGAAACCGATGAATTTGAAGTCTAACACGGGCTTAGGCATCATCCACCCTTCTTTATAACTTAACCCTTGAAATAGTCATCAGAAACAGTGGAATAAACAGATATGGAACCCTGATCAACAGATCCCACCAAGCATTAGCATACGCAAATGATGTACTGTTAGTGAAAAGCCAAAAAGAACAATTATTAGACGCGGCGGGAACAATGAGGCTAAGAATAAATGAAAAGAAGAGTCAGTACATGCAACTCAAAAACAAACATTTAAGAAAATATCCTGGAAAGCTAGAATTACAAACTAAAACCATAGGAAAAATAACAATAGATGAAACAGACAGTTACATGTACCTCGGTGTTCTCATTACAAATAAATGCGAAAGAACAAGCTGAAATAGATCTCCGTCTAGCAAAGAGCAATAGATGCGCAGGAGTTTTACATAACTTATTAAAAATCTAAAGAATTGTCATGGGAAATAAAGAAATGTGTGTACAAAACAATAATTAGACCTACAATGCTATACGGCAGTGAGAGAGAACAGACCAATATTGAAATATGGGAACGAATGATACTAAGAAAAGTAAAAAAAGACGAACAAAGAAATCTACAAAATATTTAACGAACCCAACATATACGAATTAGTACAGTCAAAAAGGTTACAATGGTTGGGGCATTTAGAAAGGATGGAGGACTCAAGAATAATAAAAAGAGTAGTTTGGATAACACCAAAGAAAAAAAAGAGGAAGGCCTAGAAGGAAATGGAGGGAATAGATCATAGAAGATATTAAAGAAAAAAAGATCATCAACTGGAAAGAAAAAGCCAAGAATAGGGACGAATGGAAGAAACTAACCAGGCCATAGACCTTAACGGCCTGTTTCAATCTCATAATGTCAACAAATACATAATACTTTTCCTACTTGGTAAACTATATACTATTGTAAAATCTCCCTACCGAAAGGTGTAGAAAAAATTGCAATGTAACTATTGTAAAGTGGTTTTCCAACAATGTTCATTGGTTTTCCAACAATTTTCCGGCTAAACCAACTTTTTTTTTTGAACCGCGGATTTATCAGTTTCTGGAAATTTTCTTTGATTTGGCGAAAATTAAAAAAATATTTTTTTGTTTACCGGACTTAATTAACTAGCAACTGGTTTCTAAATTTTTCCGTTTCTTTAAATACATTTCCCAGGAAAATTGGGGGAAATTTTGAATTGATATTTTGGGTCGAACCCTCTTCCGATAAAAACTCTTGTTTAAAAGAGGAGATAGAGCAAAAAGACCTTGACACGATTTCTTTGACAGAGGAAGGGGGAAGATTGGTTTTATCATAAATTATTAAAAAAATTTATATAGTCGCATTTCTAAAATTTCTTTAGTTAATGTTGTTGGAAAATTGGTAAACTTTGATGGATGTAACATGTTGTCTATCTGTTACGAAATTTGGTGAGTACATCTTATCGAATTTCACTACTTCAGAAACATTAAACATTTCTCTGACGAATCATGTCGGAAAACTTAAAATTTCCTTTTGGAAAAGCAATTTCCATAAATTTTTCGACAGTACCAACTTTTTTCGACAGCCGATTAATTCGCTTCTGGATCTTTCCTTTTATATGGTAAAAATCGTAAAACAATACATTTTTCTTTATAGAATTTTCCAAAAAAATATCCATTTTACTACTCGGCGTTCTTCATTATCTGGCATCAAATTTTTCCAGATACTCCAAACATATTTCCCAAGAAAATTTGGATCAAATAATTTTCCGGGAAAAACTTTGCTTTAAAGAGGAGATAGTGAATTATCCGGCCAGCCGAGGCACGTTGAATGAAATGTCTGGATTTTTACGATAGGGGGAAGAAAGAAATAAAAAACATTTTTTTTTTTTGACAATTTATAAAAACATGTCGAATGATGTATGAAAATTTGAAATTTAACATTAATTTTCTCTCTGTCGAATTGTTAGAAACATTTTTCTTCAGGAAATTGGTTTCCAAACAATTTTTCCGGCTAAACCAACTTTTTTTAATTTCTGAATATTTTCTTTACTTTGGTGAAAATCAAAAAAAATATTTTTTTTACCATATGTTCCTACTTTTCCGACGAATTTTCCTCACAATCTGGTTTTTCCAGGAAAAACTTTAATTAAAAGATGAGATAATGCAACAAGACCTTGAAGAAATTATCCAGCTCGACAAGAGGGAGAAGGGGAATAAAAAGGACTTTTTTTAGAAATGTATGATTAATTGAAATGGTGTTGGAAAATTTTTAAATTATTCCATGACTCACTAGTAAAAACAACCTGAATATTTTTAATGTATGTCTTATTTCGAAATATTGAAATTTTCTCTGTTCAATCATGTTGAAAAATTTTAAACTTTCATTCGTGAAAGCGATTTTCCACAAATTGTCCGATCGGCCAAGTATTTTTCAAAAGCCTATTGATCTGTTTCAGAAATTACTTTTGTTTGCTAAAAACAGAAAAAAAAAATTATTTGTCTGAATTTTTCAGAAAAATAAAAATTTGCGTATATTACTCGAATCATGACGAAAAGTTTTAAATTTTTATTTGAAAAAACGGATGTTTTTCATTAATTTTACCATCGTTCAAAGATGTGAAAAATGTTTAGAACAGGATGGAAAACAATTTGAATAACTTTCAATTTCTCACATATTTACCTTTTAAAAAACCTACTTGATAAAAAATATTTATTTTTGACCGTGGAATATGGTGACATAATGAAAAAAATATGTATCATATTTAAACAATTAATTTATCGATGTATCATTAGATCAAAATTTAAATATGTTTTTTTCACATCTAGGTGTCGATTCTCGACTTGTAAGAACCTTTTCCTATAGGAATTTGTGACACTTTCCTGTATGTAGGAAAATGTAATAAATTTTCGATGTATAGAAAAATGTCAAAAATTCCTATAGGAAAAAATTCCTACGAGTCGAGAATCGACCCCCTGATATCTATAATAATATATATTTAATGTTGAATACGACCTTCTTCATCATAGTCCAATTAAAACAATATTCAAATTGTCTTTTACTTTAGCTAAAAATAAATACTATTTTAATACCCACAATGGTCATTTTTTCTTTGGAATTAATTTCATTAAGTACCAATTTCAGCTATACATTAAAATTTCATGTACTATCAGAATCAAAACTAAAATAGAGCTGTCCCATTTAAAATAAGAAAGTTGACATCTATTTTATGTTTAAGATATTTTAGATGAAAAGATCAACCTGTTTACTATTGTTAACAATTTTTAACACCTATATAGGACAACCTATATAAAGCACGTCCCTGGAAAAATCAACTGTAGATAAAAAAAATCAATTTAAAAATAAATTCCAAATAATAGAAATTAATTTAAAATATTTGGTAGAGAAAAACTAATTTTGATATATCAAATAATTTTCAAATTCGCTCATTCAAGACACATCTAAATATATTCACTATTACAACAAGTTTCAAATAAAATTATGAAGCATAAATAAATTTGAAAAACTAGTTCAATTTTTATTTTAAAAGAAATTTATTTGAATAATAAAAATGAGAAAATAAATAAAAAAAAACTTACCAAATCACATTCTTCAAAATATTTACGATTCGCATTCTTACCTTGAGGACATACTGTTATTATATTTTGGAATATCTCAATATCTTTTTTTATATAGACAAAACCTACATAAGAATCGATATAATAACTATATAATAAAAAAAAATGTCATGGCATTTTACAGAAGATTACAAGATGTACAGACTGCGTTCATTTTAAAGAGAGAAAAAAATTGTTTTTTTTTGTTTGTAATATAATTATACAAACATTCCATTAAAACTGGAATGAAGCTTGTTTTATTTTTTTAATAAAAAAATTAAAAGTTGCGACCGGATGCTGCGAGGATTTTTTACAAACATTTATATTTAATTATTTCAAATTTCGAAAACTGTTCAAACTCTACTTATTTTCTATTTTTATTTCGTTTGCAAAATTTAGGAGTTATCTCGAAAATTTATAAATCTATATTTCAAAAACTGTGTTCGTTTGAACTGTTATTTTGTAAATAAAGAATAATAATAGAAAAAAAGTTCAAAATGCCTAAGATATAACAAAAATTGTTAAAAGAATTTTCAAAAACTGTTGTACAACGTACAACTCAAATTCGTAAATATTTTTATTATTTACAAGTTAAAACACCTTCAAAAATTGTTGCAATTTTAAAAAGATGTATAAAAGAATTTAAAATATATAAAAAAACTGTTAAAAACAATATGTTCTAAACTAGTTCATTAATTCAGAATATGTTCGACACAGATAGAAAACTGTCTAAAAAACCTGTCGAATTAATACATTCGTTTAAAATGCCTAAAATATACCAAAAATTGTTGAAATAATTTTCAAAAACTGTTTAAAGTATTTGTCAGAATGTAAAACTCAGTTTTACAGATTTACCAATGTTTTTTGATTTTTTTCAAAACTGTTGCATTCCAAGAAATATATTTAAAAGGGATTTAAAATAAACAGAAAACTGTTGAGAACAATATGTCTTAATGTGTTGAATTTATTCAAAATCTGTTCGAAATAAGTAAAAAACTGTCTAAAAAATCCTGTTAAATAAATATATTCGTTCAGAATGCCTAAAATATAACAAAAATTGTTAAAAGATTTATTGAAAACTGTTCAGTTTTTTGTAAGAATGTAAAAATTAAGTTTTATGAATTTCCAAATGTGTTCTAATTATTTTCAAACTAATATCTTTTAAAACTGTTGTATGTCTAGAATGGTATTTAAAAAGGATTTAAAATATACAGAAAACAATAAATGGACTAAACTGTTGAAATCATTCAAAATCTGTTCGAAATAAATGGAAAACTGTCTAAAAAAATGTTGAATAAACATTCGTTTAGGATGTTTAAAATATAACAAAAATTGTTAAAAGGATTTTCAAAAACTGTTCAAAGTATCAGTCGAAATGTAAAGCTAGATTTCGCAGATTTAACGTGTTCTGACTATTTTCAAGCTAATAAAACTATTAAAAACTGATGATTAAAAAGAATGTAAAATACATAGAAAACTGTTGAACACAGGTAGAAAAGTGTCTAAAAAATCTGTTGAATAAATTAAGTATATAATTTATTTTTGAAAAAAAAAAGACAAGAAATACTTAGAATATCTCAAAAACTGTTGACATTTTTGAAACTGTTGATATTTTTGAAACTGTCAAATAATTTTAAAAAAACTGCCATTTAAACTATACGACTGACTAGGATGAGTAGTGTTGCAATAAAAGATGAAAAAAAAAATATAAAATATCTCAGAAACTGTTAGTAATATCTCAAAAAATTTATGACATTAAAATTGTCCACAAAATTGTTGTAATTGTTAATAAATCAAATTTAAAATATATAAAATATATTCAAACAATGTTTAATACTAAAAGAAGCCACAATAGATATATCTCAAAAACTGTACATGAACTATTCGAAACTATTTGGTTAAAATTAAAATGATGTCAAACATATACATGGAAAAATATTTGCAACTAGTACAACTAGAATATCTCAAAAATAAAAAACAGGATATATCAAAATTTTATATCCATATCAAAACTTACCACAGTCTTAAGAACTGTTTGTGACATTAATAACCTGTTTCTGATATCTCCAAGAACTGCTTGTGATATTTCAGCAAAATCACAAAAACTGTTGCGAAATGTTTTAAAAAATGTCCAGATTATCTCAAAAAATTGTTTGCGACATCAAAAAACTGTTTCTGATATCTCCAAGAACACCTGTTTAAAATATATATACAATTTAAGTTAAAATCTCAAAAACTGTTGCGATATGTAAAAAAAATGCTTAATTATCTCAAAAAACTGTTTGTAACATCAAAAAAACTGTTCCTGTTATCTCCAGGAAGAACTACTTACGATTTCTCAAAAATGTACGGCAAAATCTAAAAAACTGTTGTGATATGTAACAAAACTGTTTCTCAATAAAAAACTGTGATATCTCAAAAATTCTTTCATTCTTATTTGATATCGAATTGTGAACAATGAATGTAAAAAATAGTCGTAGCATCCAGTACAATAAGTCTAGTCTCGTAATGTTCCATAATAAAAGAAGACATTAAAAAATACACAGTACCTAATAGGTCAAGTATCAGTCTACTACAAAGTACTCCTCTAACATGACTCTTTTTCAAAAAAGACATTACGCCTTTATTACACTATTTACACATTCAATAATAATAATTAATTTTAATCAATCAATTAATTATTACATTCCTGGCAAACAAATCGTCGAATTCGGCTAAAGAAAAACCATTTTTACTCCACTAAATCGACTAACAAAAAGGTCCTTAAAAAATAAATTAAAAATCATATACAGGGTGGTGTCAATTTTTTTAGTACTAAACTACTTTCATATAATGTGAAAATGTTTTGGTTATTTTTATTATTTAGCCCAAACAAATTCGTCGATTTATTTGCGAGAAAGGAATTTTAAAATTTTCAATTTTTGCACCAACTTTTCCAATCCAATTTTATATATATTTTTTCTTTCAAATAAAGTCAATCGGGGATATTTATAATTTTGTTTTCTTTTTCTTTCGATAAAAAAAAAAACCAACCGAGAAGAACAAACAGCGGTACACGTACTCGTATTATTATAACTCGTAAAAGAGATAAATTTTTTTTGTATTATGGAATGCTTATAGTCACTACAACACTGCTGCTTTTTTATCAGTCTGATATTGCGGGGGGCGCGTCGCGGACACTCATTTCGTCGGGTAGGGATTGATGACGGTCACTGCAGCGGCCTGTTGGCTAGCCAGTACGGCAGCTGAAAACCAATGAAAAACAAAATTAGTTTGACACCTCTAAAAACGTAACTAATACTAAAAACTAATAACAGTAGTACAAGTGTACAAAATTGTATTGGTAATTCAAATGTACAAAATTGTATTGGTAATTCAAATGTACAAATTAATATAAATACTAGTTCAAATGTATAAAACGATATAATTAGTAGTTTAAATGTGCAAAATAGTAGAATTAATAGTTTACATGTATAAAATGATATAATTAGTAGTTCAAATATACAAAATAGTATCATTATTAGTTCAAAATAGTAAAATTAGTGGTTCAAATGTATAAAATAATATAATTAGTAGTTTACAGGTACAAAATTGTATTGGTAGTTCAAATGTACAAATTGGATATAATTAGTAGTTCAAATTCACAAAATAGTATAAATACTAGTTCAAATGTATATAATTAGAAGTTTAAATGTGCAAAATAGTAGAATTTACATTTACACTGAACAAAATGGAATAATTAGTAGTTCAAATGTATAAAATTGTATAACTAGTAGTTAAAATGTATAAATTGAGTTAATTAATAGTTCAGATGTATAAAATTGTGTAACTAGTAGTTAAAATGTATAAAATGAGTTAATTAGTAGTTCAAATGTACAAAATAGTATCATTAACAGTTCAAAATAGTAAAATTAGTAGTTCAAATGTATTAAATAGTATAATCAGTAGTTCAAATTTACAAAATGATATAACTCATAGTTAAAATGTACAAAATGGTATAACTAATAGTTCAAATATATAAGATGGCATAATTAGTAGATCAAATAGTAATAAGTTTATATATTAAAAAAAAAAACATGTTACATTACTAAAATAACTAAGGTAAGTTAATAAACAGCCCAATCACACAAAGTTACAACTTGTGTGTGATAATGAAACATGAAATATCGGAGGATAATGAAATTAATAGGAAAATTTAGACATTATTTTCAAAATTTGATATTTAATTAGCAAAGCTGGGCGGATTAAACTTGAGCAAATTAATTGGAAAAGAATATCAAGTTTGTGAAAGGGAATTTAATGAAAAAAAGTCGGAGGGTAAAATTATTTAGAATGACAAATAAAAGTAAAATTGATGTAGAGTAATTGTTAGAAGAGTTTATGTTGGAAATATGAAATAAAGGACAAAAATTAAAAAAAAAAATAAAGAAACTTTATTTTAAAATCTAGAATGGGGAAGCAGAAGCTAAGAAGCAGAACGGGAAAGCAGATGCGGATAAGCAGACCAGATAAGCAGTGAGAAATCACAACCATATAGAGAAGAGCAGCCAGAGTACCATAGAAGAAGAGGTATTTTTTTGTTTTCACTAAATTTTAATTTCGTTTTTTCACTATTTAAATTATTTTTGTTGTAAATCAATACATTTTATGTACTGTATATCATATAATTCATTTGAAAAATTTTTGGTACATTTTAACTACTGATTGCATCATTTAGTACCTTGTTCAAATTTACCAAACGGTAAAGTGGTAATTCAAATGTACTATATGGTATTACAGTAATTAATAGATACCACACGAAGCATTTATTAGCATAAATGTACCAAAAAGTAGTTAAAATTCACATTCTGTAGTATAATGTATCAATGTTAGTTTAGTACCTAGTTTAAATGTACAAAACTAGTATATTTAGCAGTTCAAATGTTATATATTTCTATGATTAGTATTTCAGTATAATAGTTCAAATGTACCCTATGGTATTATAGATTAGTTAATAGATATCAAATGATGCAATTAGTAGTTTAAATGTACCCCAAGGTTTATAAAATAGTAAGTAGTAACGTTTAATTTGAACACAGGAGGTATTGATTTGAGACCGTCGATATATCAAATAGTATTATTAGTAGTTCAAATGTAATATATGGCATATTCAATTATTATAAAATCTTTTTAGTAGTTAAAATGTACCAAAGTTAGTTTAGTAGTTCAAATGCACTATATAGTGTATACAATAGTTGTGATACTAAATAAGACATTTGTTAGTTCAAATGAAATGCACTTAATAGTTTTAAAATACCAAAGTTGATTTAGTAGTTCAAATATCTTGTTTAAATGCATCAAAGTTGTTCAAATATCCAAATAAATAGTACAATTAGTAGATCAAATTAGTTTAGTAGTTCAAATATACAAAGTGATCAAATTAGTAGTTTAAATGTACTATATTGTGTATACAGTATATGTACTAAAAGAGGCATTTAGTAGTTAAAATGTATTATATGATATCATACAGAAGTTATAGGTACTAAATGTTGAAATCTGTAGTTCAAATATGCCAAATGCAAGCAGTAATTTAAATGTATCAAATTTAATTTAGTACTCCAAATGTCAAATGTGAAAAATTGTTTGAATGCACCAAAGTTGTTCAAATGTACCAAGTAAATAGTACAATTAGTAGATTAAATTAGTTCAGTAGTTTAAATGTACATATAGTGTATACAGAACTTAATAGGTATTAAACGAGGCATGTAGTTTTAAATATATCATATTATATAGACGTTATAGGTACTTAACAAAGCAAATTTGTAGTTCAAGTATGCTAAACTTAGTTCAGATGTACCAAAGCTAGATCAAATATACCAAATGGTATTAGTAGTGCAAATGTAAGTACTTGTAATGATTAAGGAATTTATTCAGAAGCTTAAAGGTACCAAAGTTAATCTAGTAGTTCAAATGTACTTAAAGTTGTTTGAATGCACCAAAGTTGTTCATAAGTACTAAATAAATGGTACAATTAATTAGTAGATCAAATGTAATATGTGGTTAGGTATATCAAATGTAATATGGTTAAAAAAATTAATTCAGTAGTACTTACACCAAAGTTAGTGTAGTAGTTCAAATGTACTATACGGTGTATTTAAAGCGCTAAACGGTACATTTAGTAATTTAAATATACCATATGGCATTATATAGTAGTTAAAAGGAACTAAATGTTACATTCAGTAATTTAAATTTGCTCAAAGTAGTTAAAATGTACTAAATGGTATAAATAGCAGTTCAATGTAATATGTGGTATATTCATTAATTAAAAAGAACCAAAGTTAGTTTAGTAGTTCAAACGTACTATGTGGTGTATGCAGAGTTAATAAGCACTAAATGAGGCATTTAGTAATTTTAAATATACTATATGGTATTAAATTGAAGTTAAAGGTACTAAATGTTACACTCATTAGTTCAAATTTGCTAAAAGTATTTCGAATGTACTATAAATTAAAAATGCATTCAGTACCTGAAATGTATCAAAGTTAGTTTAGTAGTTCAATTGTAAAAATAGTAGTTCAAATGATATATACAATAATTGAAAACTACCCAACATTGGATTCAACAGTTCCAATTAGTAGTTCAAATCTTCCTGATGGTATTTATTAGTTAATAGGTACCAAACGATGCAATTAGTTTAAATGCATCATAATGGTATCATACAGTAGTTAAAATTTACTAAGATGCTAATTCATTTCAAATATACACCAAAAAGTAGTTCAAATATACCAAATTGTATTATTAGTAGTTTAATTTACGATATATGGTATATCCAATGATTAAAAAATGCATGTTAGTTCAATAGTTCAAATGTACCATAATATAGTAGTTGAAAGGCACTAAATATTGCATTCAGTTGTTCAAATATTCTAAATTTGGTTCAAATTTTCCAAAAATAGTTCTAATGAATCAAAAGGTAGTTCAAATATATTAAATTGCAATATTAGTAGTTCAAATGTAATATTAATGCAATGCAATAATTAAAAAAAATAGCATTCAATAAATAATTAAAATATACTTGAGTGAGTTTAACCATTCACACATAAACGATGCATATAGGCGTTAATGTGTGAAGAATACTATAATATATCATTGCGCCAAAGTTTGGGGACATTTTTGGATGTTTCTGGACACAGGATTTTTTTCAGTAGTGGGTACATATTGCAATTGTTTATAAGGCAACGCTGTCAGGATTCTTCACACATTCTTGGCATGAAATAAGTATTATTTCGGTACTTAACTATAGTAGTTAATAGGTATTTATTAGTTCTAATGTACCATATGATATTAAGCAGTAGTTAAAAACTATAAAATTTTTCATTCAATAATTAAAATATTCCAAAGGTAGTTCAAATGTATCAAATATATTTTTCGAATGCACAAGAAGGTACTTCAAACAGATGTACCAAATAATAGCATTAGTACTTCAAATGTATGCAATAGTATTAGTAGTTGTATATCCCAGGGTTAAACAGTGCTATCAGTAGTTTAAATGCACCAAAGTTAGCTTAGTAATTCCAATGTACAAAACGGTATAAGTACTTGTATTAGTTCAAATAGTTAATAGATACAGATACTAAATAAGATATTTATTAATTTAAATGTACCATAATATGGTACAATACAGCAGTTAAATGGTACTAAACGTTGCATCAAGTAATTCAACTTGTTAAATATAGTTAAACTGTAGGGTTCGATTACAATTAGAACGCCACTATGTCAAAACCATTACTTCGAATTTCGAATACATATTATCTATAACTATCAATTAATAAGTTGTTAGGTATAAAACAATATTTCCTATATTTCTATAATATTAACACTCCACTACACCCCCAGTAGGCGGCGATAACCAATTAATTACTTTGCCAAATGATGACGTAGCTTTGTTCTTCTAATTGTAATCGGAACCCCAAAGGTTGTTCAAATGAACCAAAAGCTCTTACAATTAGTTTAGTAGTGCAAATAACTATGTGGTGTATAGTTTCTAATTGGTACCAAACAAGAAAATTAGTAGTTCAAATGAACCGTATATTATAATTAGTAGTTAACAAAATGTTATCAGTAGTTTAAATGTATCAAAGTCAGTTTAGTAGTTGAAATGTAGAAAAAAAAATCAAAAAAGGATTGAGACTAGAAATTTAACTAACCTCCGTAGGGTGCGGGATACATGGGATATCCGAGTCCCACGTGGGTGTGGTGGTGCGTGTGCACGTGCCTCTGCGGCGGCGGCGACCTCGACTCCTTCCCCTCGCCCTGCTGCTGAGGCTGCTTGCAGCTTGCCGGCGCCGCGCCGCCGCCCGGCTGCTGCGAAGCCGGCGGCGCGTTCATTTGCACCTGACCGGCGGCCGGAGGCCCCTGAGGTGGCGGCCCGCCTCCACCTCCCGCCCCCTGCTGGCCGCCTACGACGTTGCTGTTGTTGTTGTTCGTCATCGACGGACTCGAACCGGCCATCGACGTCTTCGGCGTCGGCGATTTGATGGCGCGCTCCTGCAGCTCGTGTATCTTGTGCGACGAGTAGTACTGGGCGTGGTGCTGCAACATGTCGAGCGCTTTGGTGGGCGGCGGCGGCCGGGACAGGTCCTCGGGGGCGTGGTACCTGCAAAAGTCACCAAACATTTGTGTTAAACTCTCCCGCTCAGCGAGCGCGCTATCTCTGGGCTTCCAAGTAGTCTGGAAACCTCAGCAATCTGAAAAACAATAAAGTCGATATTGGACAAACTGATCGTGTATTGCTAAGCAAGTATAAAGGAACGCGTCGCCTTCTAATATCCTGAAAATAGAATCCCTTTCTCTCTCACGTAAATCCATTTTTTATTTTTTTTATTCTTACCTCTGCATGGGAGGATGAAGGTAAGGACTACCGCTGTACGGGCCGGGAACCATGATTCCTCTGTACATAGGGTGGTTTGGATCAAAAGGTAAAGCTCCGTAATGAGCTTGTTGCATATAACTCGGATGTATATATGCGTACTGCGACGTAGGAGGCGGAGGAGGACCTTGTGTTTCCATCGTCGGTTTCACACCTTCCTGTTTCACCTCCTTTTCTTTCTTCTCCTCCAGTTTTATTTCTTTAGATTTGATGTTGGGACTCTGTGACATTTGTACCTGTAAAAAAGCCCATTTCATCAATTAAATGACTGAAATTAAATCAAAAAGTAAGTTTTAAAGAAAGTGGGACAATGGGTATACATTTTTATAACAGCTATTTATGAAACTAGTTGCTAAATGCCTTATTTCATGTAACGAGTGAATATTTTCGAAACGAGCAGAGCGAGGTCCCCCAACATGAACGAGTCATGTGGCTTATCATGTGACTATCAAACCATTTTACCTTAGGACAATTTATAATTTTCCAATACCATCTGAAAAAAAACTTTTATTTTCTATTATTCATAAATTCCTAAAGAATGTGAAAAGTTTCGCGATTTTTTCCCCTTCCCACTGTCATCTGATACATCAATCGACGAGTTTTGTCTAGCAGGATAATTATTTTTAAGGTCTTTTTCCACTATTTCCTCTTTTAAACAAAGTTTTCCTGGAGGAGCTTTCGAAACAAAAGTTCCCCTAACGTTCCTGTGAAATGTGTTTGAAGTATTATGAAGAACGTCGAGTAGTAATACTGGAATTTTTGTTTTATGGAATATTCGTCTAAAAAGTCAGAAAATTTGGTAAAAAATGTTTTTTTCGATTTTACCAAAACTGAAGGAAATATCCAGAAACGGATAAATCCGCCATTAAAAAAAGTTAGTACTACCAGAAAATGTATGGAAAATCAATTTCTCGAAGGAAAATTTTGGGCCTGAATGTACCCTTCGAATTTCGTAACAGGCTACTACAACCACCAAAATTTTGGTGAAAAACCACTTTACTTTCAAATTTTCAACACCATTCAACAGATAAACTTTTCAGAAATTTGTGAAAAAATTATTCATCAATTTCCCCCCTCCCCTATCGTCAAAACCCTATCATGTGATATATTAATCGACACGTCTCGTAATTCTTCTTAAGATCTTTTTGCTCTATCTACTTTTTTAAGCAAAGTTTTTCCAGAAAAGCGTTCGACCCAAAATTTCTCCTAATTTTCCTGGGAAATGTTTGAGGTATCTGAAAAATTTCGATGCCAGATTGTGAGGAACGTCGAGTAATACACGCAAATTTTTAGTTTTTTCGGAAATTTCGTCGGAAAAGTAGGAACATTCGTCGGAAAGACGAAAAATTCAAGAAAAATGTTTATTTTCGCCAAACAAAAAAGTTGGTTTAGCTGGAAAATTGGTGAAAACCTACTTTTCTGAAGAAAAGTTCAATATTTTCTTACGTATCCAAACGAACTTATCAAGTTTCGCAATAAATATACAGATGACATACAACACGTAGTATTTGGATTCTTTTTATTAAAAGACATTGTAAGGATTCTTTATGACTCATCACATCAAAGATAGGTATTACACGACCGGAATGAAGAGGGCATCTTTAACAACAAAAAAAAAACTTACCTTTGTTGGAGTTTGATTAGACTTGTGTTCTGGTATCGGTTGAGGTTCTTTACGCCTCTGATCCGAGTACACATAGAACCTCCTAACATCCTCTTCCCTCTGTCCATGGTGTTGAGGTTGTGGTTGCTGCTGCTGCTGTTGTTGTTGCTGCTGCTGTTGAGGCTGATGCGACGGTTGCTGCTGCTGTTGCTGACTCATTTGCTGTTGTTGGCTCATCTGCTGCTGCTGCTGTTGTTGCTGCTGTTGTTGTTGCTGCTGCTGTTGTTGTTGCTGCTGCTGCTGTTGTTGTTGTTGTTGAGACTGTCGCGAATAGAGGTACGGGTTCATTTGGTTTTTAATTTCTATGCTCTCCTTGAGGATTTGGTGGTTCTCGTTCTGGTGTTTATCTTTCAGACTGGGGTCTTTTACTTTACCCGGGGTGGGCACTTGAATCGGATTGGGAATGGGGGTAGGTTGTTTGACGGTTTGCTCAATGGGGCTGGGACTTTCTTTCAATCGCTCATCTTTGATTTTATCGTCTTGCACCATTTGCACCCCTCCGTAATTCGAATCCATGTTGTAAGCGTAACCGGGTACGTATCCGTACGGGTAATAATGTGGCGGTAGCACCTTTGGGGGATATTCCCCGTCTTTTTTGCTGTCTTTGGTTGGTTCCTTCTCGCTGGGCTTCTCGGGTTCTTTTGGCTTGTTCTCCTGCGTCGATGGTACCAGATACTGGTGGTGTTGTCCGTAGAAGGGATGATACATGCCGTATTGGGGCATGTGAGGTAGTGGTTGACCCGTTTCCGTCTTTTTGTCTTGCGGTTTGATCTTGTCGGCCATGTCGGGTTCCATTACGGGAGCACCGTCGTCAGAAATATCCGAATACGCCGGACTTTGTACTTCATCTCTACTGGACTGTTCGGAACCGAACACGGGCTGCTCGGATTGCGGCGGGTGCGGACTGCCCGCCGGCGATTTCCTGTTCTTCTTTTTCGCGAATCCCGGCGTCTTATTACATCCCTGAATGCTCTGCTGTTGCTTCTTTTCGTCGGGCATCAACGACGACGTCGGTTTCACCTTGAATTGGGATATCTTGGGACTGGGCGGCATGTGCGGCGACAACGGTTGACTAATGATGCTGGCGCTGTTCTGCGACGATGGGATGATAATGGAAGGCGGTTGCGTGAACTGAGCCGCTGCCATGTTGACTTGCGACTGCAGTTGGTTGCTGAAAGACTGCGGTTGTGGCGCCGGTTCTTGTTGCTGAACGCCGATTGCCGTTTGATCTAACGGTACCGAGGTACTTCGAGACGTCGACAGTGGGTTTGAATTTGATATTGGTGTTCCTGCAAATGCGAAATACATGTTACGGTAATAATTCAAACTAATATATTGATAAATTTAAAGTTACTTGGACAACTTATGTTAAGTACTAGTACCAATTTAACTGGCGCCCTCACCAGTAACTTTACTTTTATTTTTAAATTTTGTTTTTGTTTTTATTTGACAAATTTTTAATAATTTTTAAAAGAAATCAAATTAATTATTTTTTTACCTCACGAGGAAAGACCTAATGTTCTTCGTCATGTACGTTTTAATTGAAATTAATATCCTATGTCATTTTTGCACAAACAGAAATATTAAATACCCTTGCAGAATAGGCAAGAGGCTTCTATGACTCTATTTTCAAAAGTCACCGCGAGATGGCGCCATTTCCAATATGGCGGCCATCGTTGACGTGAATAAGTATAGATAACCGAAAAAAACAACGCCAAAATGCATAAGCTTATATCTCTATATTTCTTGGTTCGATTAAACAAGCGGCAAGAGACTCTTAAATGCCTAGACATGAAATTAGTAACCAAGATGGCTTTTCTGGACTAAAAACCTGAAATAAATATCGGTATATCTTACCTTGGACCTGAGGTTTGCTTCCTGAAAATAATCCAACTCCTACCGGATACTCATCTGGCGACGTGTACCGCAGTACGCCGGGCTTCACGACGTTGCTCTTGGAGTCTACTAAAATAGGCACAGTGGGTGAGCTGGCTACAGGCGGTAACTCCTGGATGCTCTGCGGCGTAGCCGGTGACGGAGGGGTGCTCCTCGGCGTACCCGGTTGGCTGTTAGGCACCTCCAATAAATTCGATCCTCTGAGAAGTAACGGCAGCTCCTCCTTCTTCTGCTGTTGCAGCTGCTGTTGCGGTGGCTGCTGCTGCGGAGGAGTCAGAGGACTACTCTGACTTTCCTGTGCTTTATCCGGTGATTTAACCGCCACCATACTGGGACTCGGAGCTTCGATGTTCGATTCGTCGTTCTCGGACATCGACGTTACGTCTTTGGTGTCTTCATCATCGGCGGAGCCGTGCGCGTGCGACTGGTGGTACTTCAAACCGTTGATGTGCTTGTACTTCTTGGAGCAGTTGGGTTCGGGGCATTCCAGGAGAACGGGCGAGGGTGGTGGGCTGGTGCAAGGGGCGGCGGGCGGTGCCGTCGCTACTACAGGTACTACTGGGGCCAGAGAGGCTTTCGGTTTCTTCACGGCGCCGCCCGGTTGGGGGGCGGCTGTTTCTTCTTCGCCGGCTCGACTCTTTCGTTTGTTGGTGGCGTCAGGTCGCGGTGGTACGAATGGTGTGGGCGAAGAGGGGGCTGTCGAGGGACCTGAGCCGTTAGCGGCCGCGCCGCCTCTTCGGCCTTTGACTCCCACGCCGCCCCCGGTGCCACCGCCGCCGTTGCGGAGCTTACTGTGAACTGACGATCGGGTTTCTGAAAGGGATAAACATTTTTACTTTCCTGTTTTTTCTGAAAATTCAATCCTTATGTAACCAAACCGGTTTTAAAAAGAAAATTCCTTTGATTCCGGGCAATAACTTACATTTTATAACATTCAGACTAAATTAGATTAAAATAAATATGCTGGACTTAAAAAGAGCATTTGAGACAATTGATAGGCAAATAATACTATCTAAATTGAAACAATATGGTATTGGGAGTGTAGATTATTTAAATGGTTTAGTAAATATTTAAATAATCCAAGCAGAATTCTTTTTGTTGACCAAACTTCCTATGACAAAAATAATCATATGAAGATTCCCCAAGGTTAAAGTATTGGGTACTCTACTTTTTATTTTATATATAAATGATATTAAACTATTCGTTTATTATCAATTTATTATTCTTCTTGCTGACAATACTTGTAGTGCTTGCGAATTTGAATAAAGCCATAGAGAAAATATTAGAGTAAAAATCCTCGCCCGTTGATGTATAATAATAAACCAAAATTATATAGGGCGATCAAAGCTGAAAATGTCCAATGGTTCAGTCATGTTGAAGATAAAAGAATAAAAGATATTTTATATAGGAAAGAAGTTGGAGAAAAAATCAAAAAAAAAAGTATAAAGCTGAATAAATATTGTTCTAAAATTTTAAATGGCACAAATAACAAATTAAATTATTAAATTGACAATTTAGCATGATATAATTCTTACCTCTGCCTTTAGGCGTCCTGTTATCCAAGTCGCTTGTAGGCGAATCACAGAATCTGAAAAAAATTAAATGAAATCGTTGACATCGTTAATTTAATTATTAAAACATTTTAAACACAACAAAAATATTGAAAACTTACCTAGGTGGAGCCCAATCGTGTCTTGTGCAATCTAGAAGAGTTCCAACGTAGGTTTTCCCCCTCCACGTCACGTTGACGACAAGTACACCTTAACAGAATTATTGGAAACATTAATAAATGTCAATTAAATTTAAATGATAAGAAGTTTAGGTTATTTAAATTTTAGATTAGGGAGTTTAAATTGATATTAGTGGTAATTATATAACGAATATGTTAAAATTTAACGGACGTTACAAATATAACGTATGTTAAATATGAAAAGCAATTCTGTAAATTCATTAAAAATTTTAACTTGTCATAATTAACATAATAGTTCATTTGTGCCGCAAAAATCTATTCTATAAGCAAAAATATGTAAAAAATTTAAAATAAATGTGTTAATTTTATGCGTTAAACCGAAGATATTAACAGGTACTAATTAGTAGGCTTTAAAACTTAACATATAAAAAATTATTACTTTTGAATGTTTAATTTAACTTAAAATGCAAGAAAATCATGAAAATTGATGGCCTACCAAATAGTTTATAAAATAAATTCGGCCGCTACTTTTTTCAATATTCTTGTGCAAAAACAGACAGATACAATAAATATGACAAGAGGAATGACATTTATTTGACAGACCATAAAACTTAACCAAACTTGTATGGCAAATTTGAACTATTTTTAACGTATGTTTATTTTTTCTACAAATTTAACGTATGCGTTAATTTTATTTTTACAGAATTACAATTTATGTTAAAATCGTAAAATTTAACACCCGTTAAAAATAAACGTATTGAATTACAGAATTACCACTATTAAATGATAAGAAGTTATGTTAGTTATAGGGCCATTCGCACCGCTTTTACTTAGCATCTAAGTGACACTTAAGAAGGCATAACCGTTTGCACCGTTATTAAAGTTCCACTTATCAAGGCGTTAAGAATCACTTTACTAAGCCCAAAAATTTTTCAGCTTAAACCATTACTTAACCTTAAAATGTTTAATTTTTATAATTTTTAGTGATGTTGACTGTCATTGTGTCATTGATTTATAACATTTGTAAAATTGCAATACACATAATGGAAATAATGGCTTTGAAAATGCTTGATTTCATTAATATAAGATACTACGAAGAATATAAAATAATATATACAAAAAACGGTTACTTTTACACTGCGATTTGAATTGGCCGAAGAAAATTCTTAATTGCCTTGATGAAATTAAAGCAAATTTATAGTATCCTTATAATAAATAATATGTAGGTTTCAAACTCAAATATTTTTACAGACAACACAATTATAACCATTTTTATAAAAAGTGTTTTTTTTGTGATTCTTTTTTGTAAAATTAGCATTGAATTAATACTAATTTTACTCTCATTATGGCTGTACTTCGTGCCCTATTTTATTACTTCAGTGGATTTTATTTGCTGGACTAGGTGTAGCACACGTGTATCGTGTAGCATATACTTTTGGCAAGTATGACAGTTCGAATGCAGTGTCGAGTGTGACATTAGAGCAACAAATAAAATCCACTATTAGGCATTCCAACGACCTGTCAAACAATAGGTGCCAGTGGGAAATTCTTGTATATCTAAGGGGGTAGCGACATAGTCTTGCAACTTGGACGCTATTTTTATTCGAAGTAGTACTCGCCAAGCCTGCCAATTTATGAAGAAATGTATAGGTGGGTTTTTTAAATATTATTTTTATTGTGTTTGACATAAAATATTTAAATGTAATCCATTATTCATGATTTTACGTAAAGTAGATAGAATACACCATATGTCGCCACCCTTAGATATACCAAACCTGCCCACTGGTAATTCATTTGTTTGGAATGCCTAATAGCCAGTGGGCAGGTTTGGTAGATCTGACGGTTGCGACATACGATGTATTCTATCTACAATACGTAAAATCATGAATAATGGATTACATTTAAATATTTTATATCGAACACTATAAAAATATTAAATAAAAAAACTGCTTGTACATTTTTTTAAAAGCTGGCAGGATTGGCGACTGATATTTCGAATAAAAATAGCGTCCAAGATGCAAGACTATGTCGCTACCCCCTTAGATAAACGAGACCTTCCCACTGCCAGGTATTGTTTGACAGGTCGTTGGAATGCCTAATTAGGTGGTTTATAACAGATTTTTCATTTTAAATAAAATTGAAGAGAATTTTAAAAGATATTAATGAAGATTAGTAATTTAGTTAGACAGTTGGTTACTTGAAATATTTCAATCAATCAAATTTGAATAATAATAAATTTATATAAGTTTGAGTTAATTTAATATTTAATCAATATAATCTCAATTAAGACTTTAAAATAAATTAAAAATAAATTTTTTAATAATAATTACTGATTTTTTACATGAAATTTGAAATAATATTATTTGAAAGTTAATTAACTATTTTTTTTTAATAAACAAACGAAATTTTGTAAAAAAAATATTGGTCTCACCCCCTTCAGTTTCGTGCCAAACGATACCCTCAAGGGTAACGCTCGTACCGGGTTCACAGGGACCCAGACAATCGGGTTCGGTAATGGTACCCACGCTGGTACCCACACAAACGTCTGCTACATCCTGAAAAAAAAAAAAATATAAGATTAATTAAAAGTTAAAAATTAATCAAAACAGAAATATACGAAATTTTATAACAGGAATACTCAAAATTTATTTATTTATTGGGATACAGACAAAGTGTATATTACAGAAATAAACTTAGTAAATCTTAATTAATGAAAAAAGGTGTTCGACAAGGATCAGCTAATCCAAACGAGAACTAGAATAAACAAGTCCCGGACAATAGGCATTTCATTCTATAATGACCTTCCGCCCCACATTCGTAATCTACCAGGAAAAAAGTTTAAACATCAAATTAAATAGATATTATTACTGGACATGTGTCTACATAACACTAACGATTATTTTGTAAGAGTGAAATATGTCACTTAATATTTTTAATATTGTATTTTTTTTATATTTTTTATTTAGTATTACCAACCATGATCTTTTAAAATCCTATTTTATTTTAAATTTTATACGAGTATGCTGTATGTTAATGTATGTAAAATGTAATGTATTTTAACATTTATGTGTACTGACGACTATGTAAACATGTTTATTTATGTATTAGGTAGGTATTTAATAGAAACATTTTCGGCGTTTTTATATAATGAAAAATACCTAACTGTATTAACATTTCAAGTATCCTTTTCCAAGCTCTTTAAATTTAAAACAAATTTACCCACCTTTATTTTTACGACAATATTTATATTGGCATAACATTCTTATTTATTGGTATTTAAGGTACCTACGCATTAACCAGATTTGGTTAACAAATATTTGTCCGCTTATCATGATGTGTTTAAAGACATAAGTATTATGGTTTTTAAAAACCCACCATCAATTATTAAGAATCATTTAATATGATTGATAGCTGATTTAATTTACAATAGGAATTACATTTTAAATTGTAATAATATCACGTTTCATTACACTTTGATGCGAAAAATAATTAATAATAATGTTGTTTATTCACATAAAACAAATACAATGTATAAAAAATGTCATTTAAAGATAAGCAAATAAACATGAACTACACAGAAGCTGTTATGGACAGCTTGTACGTGGTAGGTATTACTAAAAAAATTTAATCAAAAATTAATTCTATAATATAACCTAATAAATAATGGATCAGTTTCTTTGTATCTTAGACAAAATGTTAAGAAACTTGTTAATAATAAAATTAAATTATTTATATAATGTAATACTTGGAAATGGTCATAATTGGGAAAGAGATCATAATCGGTAATTAGTTACACTCGAGAGAAAGGTCGTAATCGAGATAGAGGACATAATCGAGAAATAGGTCGAAATAGGTCGTAATCAGAAGAACAAGTCCTAGTGTTGGGTGAGTAAATTAGAAATTTTAAGAAATTAATCGGGAAATCAGTGTAGTTATTAAAAGTATGGGTAATGAATATAATAGTTTACGATAGGTAATTATTTATAACATTACTAAATTCTTCTCGGTCTTCTTGAAGAATCCAATTTCTTAGATGTTTTTTGAATACATTATAAGATGGTAAAGTTCGTATCTCTTCTGGGACTAAAATATACATTCTTGGTGCAAGATAATTACATGTACGTTGTCCTATAGATTTTTCACTTCGAGGAAAATAAACAGATTCTACTCGTCGTGTATTATACTGATGTTCATGTGATGTCAAAAAAATTTTTTTTGTTTTTATAAATTGAAGAATTTAAAAAAATATAATTGTCTTAAATCAAAAACTTTTAATTCCTTGTACAAGGAGTTACTAGAATATTGAATATTTTTATTATAGATAACTAGCTTTTGCCCGCGGCTTTGCACGCGTGGTGTCGTGTTTATAATTTAATAAAATAAATGATTATTAATTTTTATCATTTTTTATTAATTTTTATATATTTCTATTAATTTTTATTAATTTTTATATATTTTTATTAATTTTTGTTAATTTCTGTTAATTTTTATTAATTTCTATTAATATTTATTAATTTTTGTTAATTTCTATTAATATTTATTAATTTTTAATAATTTTTAATTTTTATTAATTCTTTAATAAAATCGATTAGTTTTTAAATTTTTTTTTATTTATTTTTATTTAGTTTTATTTAGTTTTATTAATTTTCACCCATGTTTTCCCCCCTTAAAATGTGAAAATCCAAAAAACCATGAAACACATCATTTTTGATTTTTAGTAGCTGTAATTCAAATTTTTATATTTCAAACTTTAAATAACAAAAAATATATACATACTAATAAACAAATTTTCACCCCCCCCCCATTTTCCCCGTTAAAATGTTGAAATGCAAAAACCCTGAAACACTTCGTTATTTATTTATAATGAGAACCTACAATTCCAATTTTCAAGTTTCTACCTTTTAAAAAATCGATATTTCCAAATAAACTTTCACCCCCCCCCGTTTCCCCCCCTTGAAATGTGAAAATCCAAAAACCCTAAAACACGTCATTAATAATTTGTACTCATTAGCTGCAATTCCAATTTTCATGTTTCTAACTTCATAGAGAACAAAAAAATCGATAGTCTCATACAAACTTTAACCCCCCATTTCCCCCCCTTAAAATGGGAAAATCCAAAAACCCTGAAACACATCATTATTTATTTTTGCTTAATAACTGTAATTTAAATTTTCATGTTTCTAACTTTAAAGAACAAAGAGTTTCATTAAAAGCTCCCTCCCCCATGTCCCCCCTTTAAAGTTAAAATTTTTAAAAATCCTTTTTTAGCGGATGCTTAAGTTATAAAATAAACCTATGTTCCAAATTTCAGCTTTCTAGGCTAAATAGTTTTGGCTATACGCTGATAAGTCAGTCAGTCAGTCAGTCAGGACAAACAATTTTATATATATAGATTGTTTCCAAATGAACGATAATATTTTTCTTGTTTTACCTAGTTTTTGTTTCATGTCTCTATCTTCTTCCATTTAGAAGTTAAGAGGGGGGACACAATTTACGTCCTCACTGTTTATAATACGTTCGTTTTACCCTTTTTTTTTTGACAGTTTTTCGAAAGAAAAAAAAACTTGAAAATTGCTGTCTTTCTAAGTTATCTTAAAAAGTAACCTCAGAAAAACAGAATGGAATAAATTTAAGAAATGGTTGAATAAATATTTATTTTTAATAATTTTAAAAATTTAATTTTTAGGCGATGCATTTTCATTTTTATCATATTTTTAAAATAGTAAAAACATAACTTTGCCTGCATTACTGACCAGGTAAGAAAGCGATTCAAACAATAAAATGCTATTTATATACAGTGAATAAACTATAAAATTTCCCATGGTGTTTGTTATAAAGGGTGTGTCATTTTACCTTGAGTGTAAAGTAGTACTTTAATTAAAAAAATAACGTAAAAATCGTGAATTATGCAAAGCAATTATAGTTAATATTCGCAAAAGTTGTGATCAAACTTTTATATATCTGACTAAACATTTATCTATGAAATACTTACAATCTTCTTTTTCGAGAAAACTTTTCCGTCGAAACCATGCCGTTTTTTAAACTTTTCCAACCACCCGGGGCTAGCGGAAAAATCTTTGTGGCCCAATTTTCGAGCCACATCCAAAGCTTTCACTCTAATTTTCTTCCCTAACACTTTAGCACCTTTCATATTTAACAACCACCGCAAAACCGCTTTATCGACGTCATCGTATAGGCACACCTTTACTTTTTTACCCACTTGTCCTCTATCGAATGCTTTCAAAATGGTATCGCGATTTTTTAAGATAGTCGATAGAGTGCTGGCTGGTATGTTGAATTTTTCCGCGACGTCCTTTTTTCTTACACCCAGATCGATTTCGTTTAAAAGGTTCACTTTTTCCGTTATATTCAAATACTTTCTACGAGCAACAGACATGTTTACGCTAAAATCAAATTTTACAAACTGACTGATGCTGATGAATGTTTATCGGTAGAAAATTTAGATTTTATTTACCCTTTAGCAGGTAATATGTAATTAAGATTGTTTATTGTCAATTACATTCAATTCCCGGATATTGTGTCTAGGGTTGTGAGATTTTAAGTACTAAACAAGGATTAGGAATATTCTTAAACATTAGGAGGATAATTATTCGATGTACATGGCAAAATTGCTTTTTAAATATCTAGAGAGTTTATAACTTGTTAAGTATAGATATCCAAAACACTAAAATTAACTGGTTTCGATATATAGAATTGTTTTATTCACTGATCATACAGTCAAAAATATATTTAATAAAATAATAGCGATATACGTTATTATCAGATAAATACTGGTATGTGTGAGATAAAAAAAATTCTTTTAAGTTGATTAAACAAGTAAAAACCTTTTCTGGTAAATAAAATGTTCTTGGCAGATTTATTAGAAAGATTTTATTCTATGGGGCCTTTAAACTATTTTTATTTGTTCTTTATAACAGGAAAATAGTGATATATTTTTTTATAGGTACTTGACATCTGTGAGTATAATGACGTAATTGCTGTTTTTTTTTTAATAATGTGGGTTATGCGTTTTTTTTTATTTACATGCCTATGTGAAACAATACTGATGAAAAGACTGAATGAAATCCAACATTGAAGAAAGGAAACTACTTCCAGATTATCAGTTCGGCTTTAGTAGAAAAAACCATTAATTTATAGATCAAGTTCATATGAAGGATAAGGAAAAAAAAACCAACGATGTCCATTTTATAGAAATTTTTAAGTAATCAACTTTTTATGTTGGTAATACCGAGTTCCAAACCCATGCTAAATTGTAAGCTAATAAAACAAACGAGGTTCGAATAATAAGGCATTTAAAAATAATCATAAAGGTACCATTTCGGTAGCCGCGTCAGGAGACAAGAGACCACTGAGACGACCCCAAGGTCGAGTAGGACGACAGATGCATAAATGTTACGCTCCGTACATTACGTAAGCTTGGAGACGGGTCGCGAGACACTTACATTATAACCATTCGAGGGAACGATCAGCGTTGCCAGACCTACTGTTTTTACGTAGATCCACCGTTTTTGTCTCTAGCAAATTTTGTTCTTAATTTATTAAGTTTGCCTCATTCTTCAGCAAATGGTTAAAGAATATTTTCTCTAGTAAATTTTTTGCAGTAAAAGCAGCGTAATAAGCATCAACTACTGTAAATTGGCTCCATAAAAAAAAACATCAAGATATTCATTGTTTTTATTTAAAATGAAACAAAGACTTAATAGGGCATCGTAAAAAGAACACTACGATTGTGAATTATCTGATTCAGACTGATCTAAAAGAAGTATTATTTTTCATTGGTTTTTTTCCCGTACGTTAAGTATACAGGGTTGGCCAAACCTCTGTCGTAGTTCTATAACTCCTATTATGCAAATCTTAACGGTTTATTCGAAGTATACCTGTCAATGGTGGTCAAAACCAAATATCCCAAAATTATTTTCTTGTGTACAGGGTGGCCCAATAGTAAATTAGGCAAATCACTTATTTTTTTTTTAAATGGAATGACCCAACTTTTTTTCCAATTTTAGGTACTCTATGGTCACTAGTGCATACCCACAAAATATTGTTTCTAACATCCTACCCCTTTCGCAGAAAAAGAAGAAATACCAAAAAATATTACATTTTCAGACGCCTATTAAAATATGCAGTGCTCTCTCGAATTTGACGTTAGAATTTAAAAAACTACAAATGTATAAAGCCAATAGACCAAAGATTTTTTTAGACCAAGTTTTAATTTTTTATTTTGTACACAAATTAATTTCAATTTCCAAAAATTTCTAGGACATTTTTTTCAAATTTTTCAAATAGAACACCCTGTATTACTATTCATCGATGAAACGAGAATTTTATACCCTTCGACTTCCCCATGTACTTTCCTATACCTATCTGTCGTCGTTTAAACGTAAATTCCAAAAAGACATTGATCTATCAAAAATCCAATTTCTACCAGTGGTTTTATTAAAAGTGAACATTCAATCAAGTAGGCTGGGTCTTAATGAAGTGTCAAGTTATTTTTACTGATCGCGATAATTCTTCTATTAATAATGAATTTTACGAAAAACGAATTAATTGACATGGTCTATGTTTTGGGAGAATCCGACAGAAATTGTTTATTGGCAAAAAGAATTTATCATCAACGATATCCCGATAGACGCATCCCTGATCAAAAAAGTTTTGAAAAGTTACATGAAAGATTTACCGAAACAGGAAATGTTGCTTATAAAAAACCAATAATTGACAAACGTGCTACTGATAATGATAACCAATTATTTGTAATTTTGACAGCGATAGAAGATCCTCATGTAAGTCAAAAAAAGATTGCCGAAGTAGTAGGTATAAGTAGAACATCCGTTAGAAGGATTTTAAAACAGCATCAATATCATCCTTATAAAATACAATTGCATCAAGAGCTGAAAGACACCGATTTTGATAATAGAATGGTGTTTTGTAACTGGGCACAAAGTAAACTGCAACAAAATCCATTTTTTTTTGATAGAGTGCTGTTTTCTGATGAATCTACATTCCACAAGAACGGATTCGTTAATAGACATAATTTCCACTATTATTCCACGGAAAATCCTAACATCATCAGAACACACAGCCAAGAAAGATGGAGTGTAAATGTTTGGGGAGGTATAATTGGGGATCATGTTATTGGGCCGTATTTTTTTGAAGGCAACTTAAATGGTCTGATGTATTTAGATTTTTTAGCAAATCATCTTCCTACTTTACTTGAAAACATTTCCTTTGTTGTAAGACTAGCAATGTGGTACCAACATGATGGGGCAGCAGCGCATTTTTTACGCGAAGAGGCAGATGAAATAGATGAAAAGTTTCCAAATAGATGGATTGGTAGAAATGGTCCAAAAAAATGGCCAGCTCGATCACCTGACTTAACGAAACCCGATTATTTTTTGTGGGGTTATATTAAAAATCTAGTCTATCTTACGCCACCTACAACACCTAAAAATATGAAAGAAAGGATAATGCAAGCTTTCCATTCTATTACACCTGATATGCTTAGAAACGTTTCTCGATCATTCGCCCAACGAATAAATGTATGCATTAGAGAAAATGGCAGACATTTTGAGCATCTTTTATAAAATGTAAATTTATGTTTTAGGATAAATTTCAAATAAATTTTATTATCGTAATTTTCTTCCTTTTGAATTTATTTTATAACGGCGACAGATAGGTATAGGAAAGTACATAGGGAAGTGGAAGGGTATGAAATTCTCCTTCAGTTGATGAATAGAAATACAGGGTAATACATTTAAAAAATTTTAAAAAATTTCCCTCGAAATTTTTGGAAAGTGAAATTAATTTGTGACAAAATAAAAAATTCAAACTTGGTCCAAAAAAATCTTTGGTCTATTGGCTTTATACAATCGTAATTTTTTAAATTCTAACATCAAATTCGAGAGAGCACTGCATATTTTAATAGGCGTCTGAAAATGTAATATTATTTGGTAATTTTTTTTTCTGCGAAAGGGGTAGGATGTTAGAAACAATATTTTGTGGGTATGCACTAGTGACCATAGAGTACCTAAAATTGTAAAAAAAGTTGGGTCATTCCATTTAAAAAAAATTAAGTGATTTGCCTAATTTACTATTGGGCCACCCTGTACACAAGAAAATAATTTTGGGATATTTGGTATTGGCCACCATTGACAGGTATACATCAAATAAATCGTTAAGATTTGCATAGTAGGAGTTATAGAACTACGACAGAGGTTTGGCCAACCCTGTATATTAAAAATGTTTTTATTTGTTTTTAATCTTTGTTTACTTTCTAATTTCGGTAAAAAAAAAATTATTTTTCGTTCCTTAAGGTACCATTTGGATAGGCGCGTCAGGAGACAAGCGACCACTGAAGCGACCCCAAGGTCGAGTAGGACGATAGATGCATAAATGTTACGCTTCGTACATTTCGCAAGCTTAAAGAAGTGTCGCGCGACACTTGCAAATAACCATTCGAGGGAACGATCAGCGTTGCCAGACCTACTGTTTTTACGTAGATCCAGTGTTTTTGTCTCTAATAAATTTTGTTCTTAATTTATTAAGTTTGCCTCATTCTTCAGCAAATGGTTGAAGAATATTTTTTCTAGTAAATTTTCTGCAGTAAAAGTAGCGTAATAAGCATCCACTACTCTAGGAATTATCTGATTCAGACTGATCTAAAAGAAGTAGGTACTTATTATTTTTCATTGTTTTTTTCCCGTACGTTAAGTATATAATAAAAATGTTTTTATTTGTTTTTATTCTTTGTTTACTTTCTAATTTGGGTAGAAAAAAGTTTATTTTTCGTTTCTTATATACTTGTTTTTTTATTTACTACACTGCAAATTATAATTATTTCCCCCTGTATTAAAATCTACTGTTCAGATGTACGGTTTTTTTTTACCAATAATGTTTCAAAATCTGGCAACGTTGCCTAGATCGAAAGAAATTTCCATCCTAATCACCCTCAAAATAAACCGATGCTCGAGGACAGTGACCCCGAGTGCGACACGCAGCAAACCTTTGCCCCGAGGCAGATTCAGAAGTGTCTCCAAGAAGTGTCGTCTTGACGACACTTCTCGTGTCGCGCCGTGCAAAATGTGTTTCATATAATTGTATGTATTTTAGATGTGAAGCGACACTTCTCAGTCGCGTCGGCGGTCGTATGTCGCGTCGGCGGTCGTCTGTCGCGCCTACCGAAATGGTACCTTTATATACTTGTTTTTTATTTACTACACTGCAAATTATAATTATTTCCCCCTGTATTAAAAACTATTGTTCAGATCTACGGTTTTTATTTACCCATATTGTTCCAAAAATCTCGCAACGCTGCCTAAATCGAAAGAAATTTCCAATCTATTCACCCCCAAAAAAAAGCGATGTCGAGGACAGTGACCTCGAGTGCGGCACGCAACAAAGCTTTGCCCCGAGAAGTGTCGCCAGGAAGTGTCGTCTTGACGTCGGTGGTCCTATGTCGCGTCGGCGGTCGTATGTCGCGTCGGCGGTCGTATGTCGCGTCGGCGGTCGTCTGTCGCGCCTACCGAAAAGGTACCTTAATGGTTAAAAACAGACGTCCTCGCACTACTGGAAAAAAACCGACTTGTCTAGGCTAAATAAAACGACTCGCAAGTACTAAAACGATTTTGTCACCCAAATATTAACGAATTTTATGAAACATTGTTATACAGATGAAAATCTCTTTATTTTAGGTTAATTTTAAACTGGAAATCATTCTTTTTAATGAGTTATTTGTCACGTTTATTTTTTTTGACCTGAATATAGTATTCTTACGTTTAAATTATTTTGTAACAATTTAACTTTATAGTAATAAATTACGTTAATAATATTAACGTGCGGTTTTATTTATTTCTATGACTGAAACATACGACTTGGTAATAATATTAATTATAAATTCAATTTTCTTAGTAAGTCAGTTTTGTAACATCGTCTATTTTTTCCCCTTACTCTTCATATAATCTCAAATGCGATTGAAAAAGCATTAGAAAAAAAAAAGAAGTCTGTTTAGCCATCTTCTTCGATGTTGTACAGGCTTTTAATAAAATATGTCATGATGGTTTAAAACATAAACTGAATGTACTGTCAGATAGATTCTTTAGAGTAAAACAAAATGAAGCATGTTCTGAATTAAAAGAAATTAAAATAGGGAGTACCACAGGGAAGCTCCTGGGACCCACTTTGTATCTGTTATACACTTATAACATACCCCAACTAGAACAAGACCCAATAACTACATTTGCAGATGATACTGCCATCCTAGTGATGGACAATGATAATTAAGAGGTTGCAAATAAAGTATAAACGTCAGTTAATCAAAAAACTGGACCAAAAGATGGCGTATTAAAATAAACGAAATAAAATCTGTTAATATTAATTTTACTAACAAAAATGGTCAACAAATATCAATTAACATAAATAATGTCAAGACCCCTTTCGCTAACTCAGTAAAATATCTAGGTATTACTTTAGATGTGATAGAAGGTCCATGTTGAAAAGAAAAGACAAGAGTTAGACACAAAAATCAAGAAAATCTACGGTTACTTGATAGACATTCCAGCCTATCTACATAAAACAAAATTATTTTATATTAATAGGTTCTCAAACCAATTTGGACATACAGCTCTGGGGTCGTACCAGCAACAGTAATAATCTAATAATCTAGAGATTCCAGAACAAAGTATTGAGGAACATTTTTGATGCTACTTGGTACATTAGAAACAGCAACCTTCATTGCAGGGGCAGCTACTCTTTATTCTAGTAAGCAGCAACTAACTTTTATTATGGAACCGAAAGACCCTTTTAAAAGGGTTCAAAATTAAAATAAAATATGTACCAAGTAAATGTAGACATTTTTGGATAATTGATATTGAAAATAGTAATATGAAAGTTTTTCTGTGAAATCACAAGCAAACTATCGTGACTTTAGCACTAATGATTGCCGAAAATTAACTAATTCATATTTTATGCCATATCTTTCTTAATAAGGACTTTTAGAACCATATTTACCTTACTTGAACTTTTTTCAACGTTTTTTATATAGAATCATCTCTAAAAATGTATGACTTCGAACCTGAAACATCATGTGAACTATTTGTTTGATGAATAAAAAACTTGCGCCGGTCCGGGCTAGCACCGTTATGCGCATGAGCTCCGACAAACTATTTTCTTTATTTTTGATATATGGAACTGGCTTTCTATACTTTTTTTATGGATACATGTTATGAACTTTTGTAAACAAACAAAAATTAAAAACAATATAAATATGTCGATTTTCATGTTTTTTTAGAATAATTATTTTAACTATTAAAAATATATTTCATTTTGTGTATTGACTATTGTGAAAATCTACCAAGTTTGATTTTTCTTATTTATACATACAAAAGCATAGAAGCGTCCAATATCCCAACTAAACATTTGCATGTCAAAAAGCCATTCGACATGATAATTAATAAGAGTTGGCGTGACTCGATGCGCTTCGGGAATATTTTCCCACTTTTTTATTGTCACTTATAATGGCGCGTATCTCGCGCGCTTTCAACTCCCCAAACGTCTCCGGTGGCCTTCATTAACATTCTTTTCTCAAATTAGACGACGCTACACACAGAGAGAACGAAGCAAGAAGCGATTTGCTTTGGCTCTTCGGCTACGCCTTGGGCTTTTTTGACTTTGACCAACGAGTCAACGAATTACGAGCTGTTGGTGTAATCATCTTGGGACACAGAAACGTCTCCAGGCTGCCCGAAAGGGATTAAAATAAAATTATACGTCGTATTTTTCGGAAGTCTAATTTAAAATAAATAAGAAAATTGAAGTGCCTCAAGGAAGCGTTTTTTGACCCGTTTTCTATGTTTACTTTATTATTTATTGATACTGCTTTTCTTGGAATTGGTCAGATCGGGAAAGGTGATCGGTACGAAAACCCAAAAAACGAGAATTCTGTTATTTATGTATTTTTTTTATGGATTTGCCCCGACTTTTGATTTAATTCAAACGGCAGTTAACCTGTTAAATTTAGAAATATTTATTTACCTGAAATTGAAATTTTGTGATGGAGTGATGAGTCAATTAAATGTTCCCATAATGCTTATACAAATAGGGGAAATATAATAATTCTCATAGTAAGGACAGAAGTTACCCCCAATTTGTTTTGACCATCAATAAGACTTCATCTCTTTATAGAGCTTGATTTTTACTAAAAATTTCATTTTTGATTTAGGATTTTTTTTTAATTTCAGCCCCTCTTAAACCCCCATTTTTAATCAATTTTTTTTCAAAATCAAAGGATTTCTTCTTCTTATATAGCTTGATGTTTGCTAAACATTTCAAGTTAATATTATTATTCGTGTTTGAGATAAGAATTTTTTTTAATATTTTAACCCTCTTTAACTCTCCAATTTATTCAGATTTTTTCAGAATCAATATCTTATTATAGAATTTCATTTTTACTAAACATTTTTTTTTTTTTCAATTTAGGATTTTTTTTTAATTTCAACCCATCTTAATCCCTATTTTTAATTACATTTGTTTAAAAACAATAGGTTTTGTCCCCTTATAGATATAAGTAAGTGTAAGAGTAGCTTTAACTAAATCTCGCCCATTGTATCATACTAACATTATCTTTCAATAAAGTCGTTTATTATTATTATTATTTTTTTGCTTAAAATAATAAAATAATAGCCTAAAAAATAGGTACACTAAAAGAATGATAAAGTCAGTGTTGAATTTTTTTTAATAGATATACCAGTTTCTTTTTTCCTTCAATTTAATTCAATGTTTTCCATAATTTACATTGGAAAGTACAAAATAGACAACACAATTTTTACAAGGCAGAGCTGTGTCGATTTTCCGAATATTAAGGTTGGTGTTGGGGCTAGTGCAGCTACAAGTAATATACAGGGTGTCCCAGCTAAAACTTGTCACCCCCTAATCTCCGAACTCGTGAAAAAAATTGAAAATCGCTCAGACCCGTCGATTTTTATTTCAAGGGGGAACACTTCCACCAAATACATCATCATTGTGTTGTCAACCCCCTCATCCCCAGCACCCCTTACTTCAAAATTTTCAATGGGACTACTTACTTGTGATACATCATTTTAAAGGGAATTTAATCCCAAACACATCGGTGTACTGAAATTGAGGATCGATCAAGTGTTGTTGAAGTTTTAATGAAAACTAAGTTTTATCAAGATATTTTTATTTTTCATCACCTAAAATGTTATCATCGTAAGTAGATTCACTGTGGGAACGCCACTGTATTGAAAATTAATATGCTTTCAGAAATAATAAATTAAAAGGTAAGACAGACGTTTTTATGAAAAAAAAATTATTAATTTGTTTTTGTATACGCATATCTTTGTTGAAGCCTTGGTATATTGATGTATTCGATTCACTTCATTCAACAATTTGAAAACTGTCGAAAATGGTTTATACTATACAAGAGAGGATATCCATTGTAGCTGCGTATTTTGAAAATGGACGATGTGCTAGAGCTACGGCTCGAAGTTTCAATGAAATTCATCCAGAAAAAAACACATCATATCAGTACGTGATTCAATTGATGAATAAGTTCCTGGAGTCGGGATCAGTGCTGAAATAAAAACATGAACGAGAGAAGCCTATGAGAAATGAAGGGGTCGCTGTTGCAGTTGTAGGACATGCAGTGATGGACAACATTCAATATTTAAGACAACTTGAGACTATTTCTGGAGTTTCTAAAAGCAGCGTACATCGAATTCTAAAAGAAGCAAAATTCCATCCTTATAAAATGCAGAATGTACAAGAATTAAATGAAGATGATCCTGACAGACGTACAGAGTTTTGTGAAATCATGAGTCAATTATCGATTGGTGATAATAATTACCTCTACAATGTGTGCTTTTCTGACGAATCTTCTTTTTATTTAAATGGACATGTGAACAGGCAGAACTGCAGATAATGGAGTGACGTAAATCCCCATTGGTACAGGGAAACTCATTCACAAATTCCCCAGAAATTGAATGTTTGGGCTGGTATTCTGGGAGATCATATTGTAGGGCCAACGGGCAAAAGTATCTTGATCTTCTTGATACAACTGTGAACCCCAGAATTACTTGAAAACGATGATGGTCTACTTGAAGGTCAGCTCACCTTTCAACAAGATGGAGCTCCTCCACATTTTGTTGCACCTGTACATCAATTTTTAGATGACAATTTCACAGGGAGATGGATTGGAAGGCGAGGACCAATAGAATGGCCGGCTGGATCTCCTAATTTATCACCATTAGACTTTTTTTATGGGGTCATTTGAAATCCAAAGTTCATATTACACAGCCAAATTCTCTGGATGATCAACGCAGGAGAATTGTTGTAGAGTGTCGTGCAGTGACTCCAGAAATGTTGAGAAATGTGCGAAGACATTTCGAAAATCGCTTATACTTCTGTATGGAACTGAATGGTTCACATTTTGAACCTTTCATATGATGATAACATTTTAGGTGATGAAAAATAAAAATATCTTGATAAAACTTAGTTTTCATTAAAACTTCAACAACACTTGATCGATCCTCAATTTCAGTACACCGATGTATTTGGGATTAAATTCCCTTTAAAATGATGTATCACAAGTAAGTAGTCCCATTGAAAATTTTGAAGTAGGGGGTGCTGGGGATGAGGGGGTTGACAACACAATGATTATGTATTTGGTGAAAGTGTCCCCCCTTGAAATAAAAAAAGACGGGTCTGAGCGATTTTCATTTTTTTTCACGAGTTCGGAGATTAGGGGGTGACAAGTTTTAGCTGGGACACCCTGTATGACTGCTACTGTTGCACCAGATAGAAAATTCTATTCTCCCGAATATTATGGTAACTAAAGTTGACGAGCTAAACTATTTAACATTATCATAAGAGTAAGATTTAAATCTTGTGTTGGTACCAGCCAAATAAAATCATATATGTTATGGAAATTTCACAATAGTTAATTCTTGTCAAAATTGCATTTACAACAATTATTTAAATAAACAAATTCATGTGTTGAATCTTATTTTTAAAGATTACAACATTTTTTATTACTTAAATTATATATAAGTTTGAATTAATTTCCTTTTTGATAAAGCTAGAGTTTATAATTCTTACTAGCTTTTTAAAAAATAAAAAAAAGAATTATTGGCGCCCATTTCTTTTCTGAAAACTATTTCCCCAAAAGTGTCTATTACAAAGGTCGAATTCACGACTGAAAATACCATATGGTCAATGTGCTCATTTCTTTTTTAATTTGATTAAAGGCAAGTATTGTTTGGTGTTAAATATTTAAGAGCTAGTCAAAATTACTTAAACGTTTTTTCAAAATTAACGAATTTTATTACAAGTTAACGCGATTATGTTACAATTTTTATTGTTATTCTACGAACTTTCATTACTGGGGCCCCTCCTATGGGACCTCAGTATTGCACTCGTGCAGATGAAAAAATTTTCTTACCCCTATTTTTTAAAACTTTTTTTCATGTTTCCGATCATTCTGAGTCCGAAAATTAAAAAAAAAAAAATGTTCGTCTGGTCGTCTGTGTATATGTATGCCGGCACGATAACTCTAGAACGAAAGTTCTGATTGACTTGCGGTTTCGATTTTCTTGAATAATTACTTCTAACTTAGAACCCTATTGATTTTCAGAATGTTCGGTTCATCCTAACTACTTTAATATCAATTTTCTTAAAATTCGCCTATGCATTTCTTATGTGACAATTTTATGAATTCCAATTATTTCTAACGTCAACAGTCCTAACATTGTTAATAATCCATAAATTGCACACATTCTCTAACGACCTGTCAAACAACAGCTGTTAATAGTAAAGGTGAAATTTTTAAGGCGGGTTGCGACATTCATACTTGCAACCATAGCCAGTTTGGAGGTTATTTTTATTCGAAATTAGTCGCCAATCCTGCCAATTTATGAAAATATAAGCAGTTTCTTAAAAATGTATTTTTTATGGTGGTGCTAACTTACGCGTACTACTATTTCGCCCCTAGCCACAAAACACCTTCATCAAATTTACTGGCTCTCTGTTGCAACCCCATAGAATAATTAACCGACCATTTTATTTGGCAAAAATCAGAATAATGCTTGGCTATGTCTGTCAAGTATCAAGATGTTAACTGTGATGTATGAATGGCTCTTAAATGTCAAATTATTTAAAATTGTATGCTTCTTTTGATATTTATTGCAAATAATTTGTAGTGTATCTCAATTCAGGCTTTCCATAAATAAAGGTACAGCAAAACAGATAATATAATGTTCTTATACAAAGCACATTTTTATTATATAAAAGAGAGGTAGGATACAATGCTGGTTTTTTGTAGATAATTTTAATTATACGATTTTGGATTATATATTCAATTGTAAATAATAATTAGTAACCTCCTAGTCATAAATTTCCTCAATTTATAAAATTTAAAAATGAATCTTCTTACCTTGGGATTTTAATGACGTAATGTGATTAACTCATTTCAAATTTTGATGAATTATGATACCGAGGTATTTTGTTGTGTTTTTCATTTTAATTATAAAGTTGTTATTAATTTTTATATTAAAAGAAGGCCTTTGTAAATTACATTGCTCTCTGTGGATCTACCTTAACACAAAAATAGTTTTGTCGCTATAACAACTTCTTTCAGAACAATGCAGTTCGGAATGATTACAATACTACTTTAGATTTAGTTTTTTCTTATCAATCTTCAACAACCACCTCTCTCGCTAGTGATGCTCTAATTAATGTCGATAAATATCATCCCCCATTACTTATACACTTGAACCTTGCTGTAAATTATTGTAACTCGTCACATGTACCTAATGAGTATTACTATGATTACAAATTCGCAGATTTTCGATCCATTGAACATCATCTGGGATTAATTCAGTGGGATTCACTATTCTTAAATAAATCACTTGATGAAATGGTAAATATTTTTTACGATTTTGTGTATTCTGTCATTAATTCCTTTGTACCATTGAAAAAATTATCCATTCGACGATTTCCCAGATGGTTTTCACCTGAATTGAAAAATCTCATAATTCTAAAGAAGGAGGCACACCTTAGATTTAAATTTAGTGGATCTTCTAACGACTACATGGTATTCTCTAACTTGCGCTCTCAATGTAAACTTAAGTCTAAACAGAATTACAATGATTACATTAAACTTACTGAATCATCTGTTGGTAATGATATTAAAACATTTTGGAATTTTGTCAATTCAAAAAGAAAAAGTAATGAGTTACCCAACGAAATGTACTATAACAACACTAGATGCTCTATGGGTACAGATTTAGCTAATATGTTTCAGGATTACTTTAGCTCAGTCTATAGCAATCAACCATGCCATAATTATGATAAACCATATTCAACCCATTTAAATGTTGCAAATTATCAAATATCTATTTCAGAAATATTTGAACATCTGAGCTGTTTAGATATGAGTAAGGGATCAGGTCCTGATGGCTTGCCACCTTCCTTATTGAAAACTTGTTGTTATGTTATATCCCGTCCACAGCATATTATCTTTAATGTTTCACTTCATAATGGAATGTTTCCTAATTACTGGAAATCAAGTTTTACTGTACCGATTTACAAATCAAGCGACAAATCAAATGTAACTAATTACAGGCCAATATGCATTCAAAGTGTGATTCCTAAACTCTTTGATAGTATTATTACAAAGTATTTATCGAAACTGCTTGATCCTTTCATCATAGATCAGCAGTTTGGTTTCCGCTCCAAAAAGTCCACTGAACTTAACTTGTTGTCTTATGTTGATTACTTATCGAATGTCTTGGATTCTAACGATCAAGTTCATGCTATATACACTGATTTTTCAAAGGCATTCGACAGAGTTAACCACAATTGCTTGATTGGAAAGCTTAGTAACATTGGCATTGGTGGTAATCTTCTGAAATGGATCGAATGCTTTATAACAAACCGCATTCAAATTGTTCGTGTTTCTGGTTTCTTATCCTCTGGCTTTACCACTACATCTGGTGCCCCTCAAGGTTCACATTTGGGACCCTCTACTTTTTAATATATATAACAATGACATCCAAAATTGTTTTAAGAATTCTCAGTTCCTTTGCTTTGCTGATGATTTAAAATTATTCATGCTTGTAAATTCCTTACGTGATTGTATTTGCCTTCAAAAAGACTTGGATAACTTGGTCCAATGGTGTAGTACTAATGGAATGGAATTAAATACAAGTAAATGTCATGCAATCAATTTCAACAGAAAACATAGTCCTATTGAATATATCTATAAAATCAATGACATAACACTGGATACTATTACAGAGGTAAAAGATTTGGGTGTGATATTAGACTCCACCTTTTCTTTTCAAACTCATATAACAGCCTCAGTTAATAAAGCATTAAGAATGTTGGGTTTCCTTAGAAGAACTACTTCTGATTTTCATAATGTGATGTGTTTAAAGATTCTTTATTGTGCCTTAGTTAGACCTTATATTGAATATGCTTCTTCTGTATGGAATCCTTTTTATGTATATCTAATCCATAATATAGAATAGGTTCAAAGAAAATTTTTACGCATTGTTGCATTTAAATCGGGTATTGTCCCGGTCAACTTCAGATACAATTATGACGAATTACACACACTTTGTCATCTTGAGACCCTTCTGAGCAGAAGAAACCAAAGGGATCTTAAAATATTGTTTAACATTATTAACTCATCTGCCGATTGTCCATACTTGTTATCCCAAATTGGATTTTCTGTACCCTCTAGAGTAACTAGGAATATTAACACATTCTCTCAACCTTTTCATAGAACAAATTATGGTTCTCACTCTTTTATTCCTAGAGCAACAAGATCTGCTAACAGACTAAATGTAGAATGGATTACTTCTCCATCAGATTTTTCTATCCATTTATGTATATGTGAGGAGTAATTTTTAATTGTTTTTAATATTTATGTATTTAAATTAATTTATTATTATTATTTAGGATTTTATTACTATTTAATGTATGTAATATGTATTATCTGTAATTGTATTGTTTTAATGGGCTCTGACCCGTAAATAAATAAATAAATAAATAAATAAGTTGCTATAACCTATCGTCGCAAAACTATTAATAATATAAACATAGTAAGTAGTATTAATATAACATCAAGTAATTTTTTAAAATAAAGTGCATGATCTCAAAACAGAAATAACTTATAATAAATGCGGATAAAACGAGGGGTAAAATAACAATTTCTTTTAACATAGTTGCAATATTTATCCTTCTGTCCTTTATTAATAGAATATAAATAGACGAAGTAAGGACTCCAAATATTTTACATGAGCAGGCTTAAGAGATAAAAGGGCCAATTATTATTGGATAAATTGCTTGAACAAGTTTTTAAACCCTAATCAAAAGGCGATATAGAATGGTTGTAAAAATCATCACATGGTTTAACCTAGGTAATGCCAATGCTTCACAAACCAAAAAACTCAACGTCCTAATACTACTATTGGCTTTGGCTTTTTCGTTCCAACTTAAATCATTTCTCGTTTTTGTTATGCTACGAGTTTACCCTTGTGTGCCTCAGTGTCGATAAGGTAGCAAACCACCATTTTAGCGTCTCTCGAATTTTTTGATGTTTTGTTCATTATTTTCACTGTTTTTTTATTTCTTCGGCCTCTCGGTGTCGCTTTTTCCTGCATTTTCACTTGTTTCCGCATTTTCGGTGTTCACGAACGCGTCTGTTAGTGTGTCGTCTAACGGTGAATTTTTCTAATATCGCTGTTCCGGTAAAACAATGACGCAAGTGCAAAATTATGACATTTTGACTTTAATATGTCATTAGTTTCCAAATTAGTTTCTCTATACAGTATAACAACGGGGTAATTTTATATCCACTCAAGGCTGCCAGATAGTAGTTGCGCCAGTTTTCAAACATTAACATTAGCTGCTACACTTTTAGAATAACAATGGCATATGAATCAGTTGCGTCTGAAATTTTATGAGAAACGTTATTTACTCGGTGGTTGAATGACGCATTTGGTATTTAGGACAAATTGTTTGTGATTCATGTGCCCAAATTTGAAAACAATATTATTCGTTTTTCGTTCTCTTGAAAAATTTACAATTTTGCATTTGCGTCATTGTTTTACTGGAACAGCGATATTCTCCAAACTTTCTAATTCTGAAGTTTTTCGTGCATCGTACGATTTGCTGCTATTGCCGGCTTCTTGAAATAGTTGCAAATCGGTAACTTTCGTATGTTTTGACTCTCTGTCTTTGCTGGATGAACTTCCACTGCTAGTTTATGTTTTCTTCAAACTTTTATGGTGGGAAATTCTTTGGGAGTCTCTATTGCTGTGCGATCTAGATGTAAGGGTGCTTTGGATCGTGCACACTCCTTATCTTGATAGATATAGGGCTTCTTGGGCTGTGGGAGGGTTTGATCTCTGAGGTGTATGTATCAGCTTTTTATGTCTTGTCTGTGTGTCTTTTGGAGTATATTAACTTTGCTGAATATATATAAAAATTGAAAATTTGTCGGAAGCAGTGTATAACGCGTTGCCTTGATCTTTTTGGACATATGTTTTTAAAAAATAGGGAAAAAGTCTGGGTTTGTATCTTCACCTGTGCTATTTATAGAGCAATTCATTTGGAAATTGTGTCGAACCTTTCAACAGATAGTTTTCTTTTGGCTTTCCGTCGCTTTATCGCTAGAAGAGGTCGACCTTCTATTGTATATTCTGATAATGGAACTAATTTTGTAGGTGCTAAAAATGCATTAGAATCTTTAGACTGGGAACAAATTATAAACTCTTTAGGTATTCATCAAATTTCTTGGAAGCTCAATGTAGTCAGTGCACCCTGGTGGGGTGGCTGGTGGGAGCGATTGATAAGGATTATTAAACAATTGCTTCGTAAAGTACTAGGTAAAGCCTGTTTAACTTATGAAGAATTTTATTCTGTATTGTGTGATTGTGAATCTGTGGTGAATTCCCGACCGTTGACCTATTTGTCAGAGGACTCTTCTGATTTAGTTCCGATAACGCCTTCGTTCTTCTTGCAAGAGATAATCCAAACTGGTGTTCCGGACTTAGATAAGATAGATTCAGTGTATCTTAGAAGAAGATGTAGGTACAGATTGAAACTGAGAGAGGATTTAAAAAAAAGATTTAGGCAGGAATATATCAGTCAACTGATTCTTAGAAAACGGAAACAACATTTCGATAACGTAAAGGTAGGTGACTTAGTTTTTTTAGAAACTGAGGGTTCCAAAAGATTAGACTGGCCACTAGCCTTGGTAGAACAGGTTTTTCTTGGAAAAGATGGAAACGTTAGAGTAGTTGGATTAAAAACTAAAGACGGATACGTAATTAGACCCATACAGAGAATATTCAGGTTAGAGATGGATGAAAATGAGAATAAATCGCAAATACAAGAAGTCGCAAGAAAAAAGAGGACAGAAGAAAAGCCATCACAAACTACAACAGATGTTTTTACAAGATATGGAAGGAAGAGTAAAAAACCTACCAGGTTTTAATGTTTGTTTGGTGGGAGTATGTTAAATATTGTTGTATTTTGTATTGTTGTTGTTGCCATGAATTTTGTAATATGTTTGATAGAGAGAATAAAAAAAATAGATTTGTCAGACGTTTTTGTCAGAGTCATATATCTTTTTATAAGTCTTATTCCATTTCATCGGTCTGCATTTGACTAATTCCTAATTATAGGTCATAATTAGAAATTGCTAAATAGTCAATGTTAGTTTTGATAATAAAACAAAAAACATCAAACTACGTACAAATAACTTGAAAATCTTTTATTAAAAATAAATATTATCATATTATATTTAATTTAAATTAGGCGAGCAAAACAAAGCTGTTGATTAATGTCAATTCGCGGAAAACGTCAACTTTGTGGTTTGTGGTTTCGAAGCGCAAAAACCTACTTAGTGATCGTAGAAAAAATAATTATATAGATTCAGAGAATTGGCTTACGACGGTTAGGTGATTTACCTCATATTAAATATTAGGTTTGTTTCCGAAGCGAGTTCCAAACTTGTTACAAACATTATCTGATACGCATGCGTGAGTAGAATAATGTTCGAAATGAGTTCTGAATAAATATGTGCTGGAAGGTTAAAAAAATTGTGTGTTTTAACTAAATACAGGTCATTCGATTATATTTATTGAAAAAAGAAGATTTTGAGGTTATACTTTATGATCAATTCAAAATTGTACAAATAAAAACTACCCTCCTTATTATATTTTTAACTGTTACAACGCTGTATAAGATTTTAGTCAAAATTAAAGATAATAAACACTCACAAAACTAACTAAAAATTCATTTAAAAACAAAGGAGAAAATGAAGAAAAATTATTTTAAATAAGCACGAAACTTTGCTCTGTTGAAACAGTTATTTTGTACTGCGCATACTCAATATGTTAGGAACTCGCTTCGGGAACAAACCTATTATGTAAACAAATTTACTATCTTTATAATATTTCTTACATAAGTGATATCAAAATTAATAATAATGAAATGTTACCAAAACGTAGGAATATTTGACATTAACTTATCCAAAATTTCTTTTAAAAATCAGGAATAGTACATTTTTGAGATCTATAAAAAAAGCAAATAATATAAACATATAATTTTGATATGAACAATACAGAAAATTCAAATTTCTTTTCTCGACTTTATTCAGTAAAAATAACGGTAGGTATCTACTGCTAAATCATCTAAAATCGAACCATGAACGAATATAGCAGTTCCATCATAGAATAACTGGGTATATGCATAAATTCATCTTCTTCTAGTCAATGCCCTGTTAACAATAATACGCTAGGCTAGAATAACGATTCATAGAACTCGATACACGAAAGAGAACAAATACATTACATTTTATGAAACCTTTCACTCCATAAAGAGCTATTTTTCCACTACAAATTATTAGCTTCCCATTGTACTCGATTATTAAGAGTTAATGATAGAAAACCATTAATCACATAGAGACTGTCGAGTAATTTAGAGTACCAATTAAAGCAAATGTGCATGCGGAATTGATAACCCCCTTTGACAAGAGAGTTCGGAGTAGTAGTAGTAGTAGTAGTAGTAGTAGTAGTAGTAGTAGTAGTAGATAATAGGTAGCGAGAAATTAGCGCTAGAGGATTTTGATTTGTGTTTGGGAAACTTGTTCGATGGTAATTCATTTAGTGTCAGTCGGTATGTTAAACTAAACGAACGAAAGACAACAGAGAGGTAGAGAGAGATAGAAAATGAGGTATAGATAGGTATTGGAGCATCGTTGCATATAATTGTCAGTTCGTGTATTTCCTCGTCTGCTAACAACACCGTTTATTGATTATACAAGTATTCATCACTATTTACTAGTATTTACTCGTACCGATAACGCGTGTAATGGCCTGATGCATTATTAATTTATGATAATTACCTGCCCATTCTCGTCCCTCTCTTTCTACTGTCGTCTCTCTTTTCGCGCTATGTTATCTTATTGCCTGTGTGCCGGTTTCATACAGTCATAAATTGGATATTTTTTACTTTCCTATAATCAGTAATTTTTAATTAAGCATCCATTCTCCCAACTTTAAAATCCTAGTTTTACTTCAGATTTATCAGAAATCAAAACAGTTGTGTCATAAACATATCTAAGTCGTTTGTATAAAACAAAAACTGTACAGATCCCAGGATGGGTCCTTGTGGAACACCTATAGAGACTGTCTAATAGGTTGATATATACACATACTTTTTGTAGACGTAATATTTACATGCATTTAGTAATACACCACAGATTCCATACAGTTGTAAATAAATATTTCAATCTCAGTTTTAAGATTGAGTCAAGGGTTTTGACGTGTGTCCCAAAATATGTATTGTAGTTGGTAAGTTAATATTTTATTGTCTTTTATTATTACATTGAGCCCCATATTTGTATGTGACCAGTTAGAACCTATTTTGTATAATCACTTTAATTATAATATTATATTTGTTTTGAGAACACTGCGTTTCCTTCGGCCCTTCTACAGAGACGTGTTAGGTCTTATATCAAAAGTAGAACCCTTATACAGGTAAGTGCTACGAAGTCAAGTTATAGTAATTTAGTGTTACACTAATTAGAGTATTTAGACCCTTATCTTCTAACTCCCTGGGACATAGCTGGCCCCTAATTATTAAAGAACACGTAAATCGTGACATTTTTATTAAAAACACGTTTAACGTGCCACGCAAAAAAAGTTACAGAAATGCAATATAAAACAGAAAATACTAAAACAGGTGCTTGTTTTTTCAAACGCTTTTTCAGGGAAATTAGGCAAAACTAACTAAAGAAATTATTGTAAACTAAAAAGATCCATCCATCCAAGCAAATCAGACACAATTACTATATAATATCGCAGATAGGGAGATGGTACATTGAAATCATCAGCTATAAACATCTTGTATATCATGATTGGGGTACGAGGCGACGCCCATAATCCTCCAAATTAGGCAAAAAGGACAGGGCGAAGATTTAAGGTACCATTTCGATAGACGCGACAGGAAACCACAGAAGCGACCCCAAGGACTACACTACAGATGCATGAATGTTACGTTCCGTACATTTGGGAAGCAAAAAGACCATTGACGTGACACCCGCAAACAATTCGAGGGAACGATCAGCGTTGCCAGACCTACTGTTTTTAAGTAGATCCACTGTTTTTGTCTCTAGCAAAATTTGTTTTTAATTTATTAAGTTTGCTTCATTCTTCAGTAAATGGTCAGAGAATATTTTCTCTAGTAAATCTGCTGAAGTACAAGCAGCGTAATAAGCATCCACTACTGTAGGTTGGCTCCATAAAAAAAAATCAAGATAATCATTGTTTTTATTTAACATAAAACAAAGAATTAATAGGGCATCATAAAAAGAACATGAATGCCAAATACAACGATTTTGAATTATCTGATTCAGACTGATCTAACAGAAGTAGGTACCTATTATTTTTCATTGTTTTTTTTTTGTTTCTGCACGTTAAGAATATATTAAAAATATTATTTGTTTTTATTCTTTGTTTACTTTCTAATTTGGGTAGAAAAATGTTTATTTTTCGTTTCTTATATACTTGTTTTTTATTACCTACACTGCAAAAAATAATTATTTTTCCCTGTATTAAAATCTACGCTTTTTTTTTTTCACCCATACTGTTCCAAAATCTGGCAACACTGCCTAGATCGAAAGAATTTTCCAATTACCAATTCTATAAAATATCGACTAATCATCTCCAAATACAAGCCTTGTCTGAGGACAGTGAGGACTGAGTGCGACATGCAGCAAACGCTTTGCCCGGAGACCGATCCAAAGTGTCGTCGAGATATATGTCTCTCGGAAGTATCGCGACGTGCGAAATGTGTTTCATATAATTGCATGTGTTTTAGTCGTGAAGAGACCGTTCTTGGTCGCGTCTGTTGTCGTCTGTCGCGTCTGTTGTCTGTCGTGCCTACCGAAATGGTATCTTTACGACGAACAATGTGTACATGTACCTAGATGTAAATTATTTAACATAGTAAATCAATATTTTTTAACTTTAACTAAAACACGTGCAATTCAACTCAAAAATTGAAACTGACTGTCCTATTCTTTAAAGATATACTTCATCAAATAAATAATTTTCTTCTATTCGTATTTTCTCTTCAATATTAGAACTGTTCAGAATAAGCAGATATAACTTAATTTATTTAAAATTTGGTAAATTATTTAAAAAAACTCAATATAATTTTTTTAGTTTTTCTGATTCGGTGATTTTTCCACTGTTTTAGATACAACCTCTCCATGTCTAATAGTAACAGAGGAAAAATGAGATAGAAAATAGGTTTGATTTGGTTTTAGTTGAGCAGTACGCGCGTGCGCATACATATATAAAAATTTGATTATATTATAACCAGTTCTGGGCAGGGATTCTTATGTGCGTACTCAACACGTAACGAATTGAATAGAGAAAGACATTACATACGAATCGCATTTTGTGGAACGAAGATAGTCGTCTCAACACGTGCCGAATTGAAAGATGAAAATCCCAATGCTGTTTTAATTCAGTCATCGGATTATTCCAAAACAATCATATTACCGCACAAACAGTTCTTTCTCAGCAGGTTTTTTCACACATACATATATTCGTACTTCTTCTTTTTTAAATAACATTCATGCCATAGAATATAATATAAATATAATATTTAAGCAGAAATTGAAACCTACTGTGCATAAAAAAAATTAAACCTATTAAATTGTACCTTTACTTAACATTTGTGACGTCACTGACGGAGTTGGTATGACATACTTTCAAATGCGGGTTTCAAGGCATTTTAAAACATAAACCCAACCTCAAAGAACTTAGAAACTCTTCTGTTACTCGATATTTTAATACTTACTTCCTCTTCCCTTTTTGCGGCTGACACAACAATTATTTACATTTCTTCATTCCTTATCGCGTGCGAACCAGTATGGTTTAAAGAAATTTTAAAAAACCTACTTTAAAAATGAAGATTTTAATGATTTTCTCATGGATCCCATCTTCAGATCTTGACTAAATGTATATAGAACTACTCCTTTTCTAACAAAAAGAGAATCATAGAAATCGGGCAACGTGGTAAAGAATTATCGCTCAACATACACAAAAAAATATTTCAACGAATTGAGAATATCCTCCCATTTTGAAGTATGTTAAAAAAATTGTTAATAAAGTATAAAGTAGGGCGTGAACATATATTATAAAGTATATAAAATGATAGATAAAGCCAGTTTAGAAAGTATTATAAATTAAATGTAAAAATATCGGTATTCTATGCAATTTAGAATGAAAGCTGATCAAAATTAAATACATGAACGACACGCTAATGTTATTGACGACTGTCATTTACGCCGTGACTAGCAGCTAGCAGTAGTATATTTTATAAACCTTAGAAGCAAATTTCACATACATGAACAAATAATAATAATAATAATGCCGTGACAACAAGAAAACGAAGCAACAACTTCTCGTAGGGTGCCGCAACAAAATTTTTTTGATCCATACCGAGCTACGACCGGCGTATCCACCAACGGCCTGCACACAGCTAACCTACTCTGTCAAGACGTTTCGCGTGTATATAAATTTTTGAATTGCGTACAAGTTAGCGTGTACCTAGACACTGTGATAAGAAAACAATTTTGATCCGAGACTTTTTGATCACCCTATATTTCATAAAAGTTAAGTTTAATCTTTACTTTTCTAGCAGTTTGTCACAAAAAACGGGCTCTTGGTTGATCTCTGTAAAACATTCAATTTCCGAGATTTTTTTAGATGAAATAAGCTATTTACATTATGAAATTTAAAAAATGCAAATTTTTATTGACGGCCAATTTCATACAAATATTGTAAGGTCCATTAACTAATAAAACCCTTAAATCCATACGATTTGGGTACTATTAGTTAATGAATCTTTTAATATTCATTATGAAATCGGCACTTGACAAAATTGTACATACATTTCATGTTTGAGTAGGACTAAAATTAAAAAATCTCGGAAATGGAATGTTCAACCTAGAGTCCTTTTTGTGACAAATTGCGGAGGATTATTATTAATCTTCAAACTATATATTTCAAACTTATTACAATTTAAATTATTTAACGCATATATTGCTTTTTGGGTACACAGATTTGAAAACAAATCACACGTTTATACGAAATTTTAGCAAAGGAAGGTATAAATATAAATAATAATAATAATAATAATAATCGAACTTAAATTTATTGCATCATACTGGCGCACAGTTTATAGCATCGTATCCGCATCGTTGTTGGTTGGTTCTATTTTGCCTATCAATTGAGAATCCAATTAGTTTGATTAGACAGTTGAATAACCGTAATTATAATTATACGAAGAGAAATATTCTCTCGTTGAATGACGGGCAAATTAAGATGTTTAACCATAATGTTACTTAATTGCTCCTAGTCAGCTTTTATATAAATATATATTTTATTCTGATAAATCGACAGGTTTGGTTTATTTACTTGTATGGTGTTGCGTGTTTATTGTTTAGTTGAAATCTTTATAACAGTTAATAGATGATAATAAAAAGAAATTATATTATATTTCGGCCTCGTCTCATAAATAATCTTTGTGTAGTTTCTCTTAGACGGTATCGATCGCACACATGTCCAGTTAATGCTTGATATTTGGGCCAACCGTGTTTATACTATATCTACATATTTATTTAGTATCCAGATGATTCTACATATTATCATTGTGATAAAGAAGAAAGTAAGCAAGAAACTCTTGATGTTGAGGCATTTGTCCTTATCGAACTTTTAAATATGAACATTATGCTTCAAAGTATTTCTAGTTGATCCATAGACCATTGTCTTGCATTATTATGTTTGCCATATTAAAGTCAACAAAAAAAAAAACGATTAAATAAAATCATCCTATTCACCTTTCAACTTGTGTATAAAGCAAAACATCAAAAAACTCAAAAACGAAAAGAGGCATAAATAGACATTAACCGTTTGAAAGCAGAAAAATTGCGAACAATAAAACACCAGGGCCAGCACGAGTGGTTGTGCTGTTTTACTGGCGCTGCGCTCATAATTAAGGGCGAATAATTAGAGCCGAAGCTCTATGAGCATCGAGAGCACATCAGTTGATGGTATATTCAACTGGTTCACTAGACAATTAGCGGTTTATAAGGCCTTTGAACGATGAAAAGATAGGGATTGAGGGTGTGAGGGTTCGGGGTCGGTCAGATGCTTGTGGGTGAGGGCCAGAATGCTAAATGACAGGAACGTAAGGGCCCAAATTGATCGTAAACTATTACGGTATCTGCGGAAAGTCTACCAGATATTTCATATTGTTGGGTACAGTTAATATTTGGAATTCGTAAAGATGGTCTTATTTTTACTAAAATTAAAGAAACCAAATAGTTAAATATATGTGTAATAGAACTTTTTATTTGCTTGTTTCCGTTCTGTATCGTTGGCATCAAGAATCTATTTGGAAGGCCTTAGACTTTTGACATCAGAGGTGATGAGATTGTCAAATATTTTTGGAAATTGTCAGATTTTATTTTTTGGAATTGTCAGTGGAAATTTAATTTGAAAGAGATATTAAAGATTATATAGTTATAGAAGTTAAATAAAGTTAATAAGAAAAATAGAAAGGTAAAGAAAGTTTTATTAGGCATTACAAACAAAATGGGCGCCCGTTTGAAATGACAAGCCACTGACAGGCACATAACAGGTTACAATATGGCAACACTGTGGGCCTGGTGGTTTGATAGAGTCAAAGATATTAGGCATTCCAAACTGAATGGCTACCAGTAGATTTTGACAGGTATATGGCAAAATTATAGCAACCCTGTAGGCCTGGTGATTTGACAAGGTCAATGAAATAGATAGTTACACAGAATGATCATCCATATTTTTCAAAATAAACATAAGCTTATGCCTTGAAGTAAAAATGTAAGCAGTTACTATTTTTTAAATTGTCAGTTCCCACTGACAGCATTCTGACAGGTCGTTGGAATGTATAATTTTAATTGAAAACAAAAGGTAGAGGTATGGCAGAAATAAGATTTAAGCAAAAAAAAGGAGTAAGACTAGTAAGAGTTAGATGAGAAAAACAGCAAGAGAAAGACAGACAGGAGAACAAGAGACATACGATCAAAAGTTATAGCAGTAGACAGGAGTTCCAGAAGAATAATATTAATAAAAGCATTTATTACCCAACAGTTTCCCATTTACAAGGCAAATTTAACAATATATAATAAAATTAAACTAAGAAAATACATAAGATAAGTAAATAAATTACAATAAAAGTAAAAGTAAAAAGTAGAAGATAGTAAAAAATTAATATGAATTCAAACATAAGCTTTTGATTTGCTTTTTAATTCACATATACTGCAACAGAAAATATCACAAATATCTGATAGTTTGTTTGCTTAGAAATATAATATTATGTCTAGATATTATCCTAGGTATAAAAAAATGTATTTGAGAGAGCGACAAAGCGCAGTCAATTTCACCATATAACAATTTATGCAAAGACAAAACAGATGCCTGATTCCTACGTGTTTCTAATGATACAAAATCAAATTGATGTAGTAAATCTAGGTAGTTACAACCTCTTGGAGGTTATGTCAATGAAGGAAGCGGAGCACCTAAGAAATTTTGAGTTGAAATCCATGCCATACTTTCAGGCTATTTTAAGGCTATTCAAAAATTTTAAGTTCTTCGTTTTTTACAAAAATCTAGATGCTCTGTTAACTTTGAATGAAGCCAGCAGAGCACTTCGACTTTTTAAATTTTTTTTTTTTAATAAACAATCACATCATATTTTTTGGCTCTTGAAATATTATAAAACTTTTTGAAAAAAATTGCTATTTCTAAATAATATAAGGCGCTTTGATGGAACAAAGACAGCAGAACAATTCGGTTTTTTAGAATTTTCTTAAAACACCCACAGTATATTTTTAGGTTATTTTTAAGCTATTGAAATATTAGAAACCTTTGAGATATCTACAGGGAGATTTAAAATATCGAACAAAAAATAAATGGATTTAAATAAATGACAATTTTTATTTTTGTCCGATATTTTCAATCGCCCTGTATATATCAAAGGTTTCTTGTCACCATTTTAATGAGCATAAAACTGTCCAACTTTTGTCCAATTTGACCATGTTTCTATCTGTTATCGTTTAAAAAATAGCAATACTGTCCCTAAAACACTAAAAGTATTTTACCTACATCTGTACATCTATATTATGTCATTGTGAACCCCAATATTCAGGTCATAAATAAATTCATTTTCATTTGTTATTTTTACAAAAATGAATTTTCAAAATTGTAATTGCAAAGTATGTATTAATAATGATGCCTTCAATATTATTTTCTAACAAAACAAACAAAAAAATAGTATTTTTTTTTGCAATTGGACAATCGTGTTTTCCGAAAAATCGTTTTGTTCAAAGCTCCTCAATGAATAAAAGTGTAACAAAAATTTAATTTCCAATATTTTTGACAAATCTATAAAATATTTTAGGTTGTTTTTAATGTAACATAATATTATGTTAGTACCAATGCATCATATTTTTTATAATAAACTACTTTTTAATCGTTTTCTACCTAATTATTTTTTATATTTCCTTTCCACCCATGTCCCCTCAATAATTATTTTACTTTAATAAATAAAAATATTTATAGGTATTTTTGCAAGTTTTGCATTAATTTTTATTCAAATTGATCATAAACCAATACATTTAACATTGATACAACTGCTTTTCAGTATATATTTAATAACAATTAAAATCAAACACAAACTCAAAATTAATATTACAGAAAAATCTCCTTTTGCACGCCACTTCATTGGCGTCAGTGCTTAAAATGAATCTTCATGGCACGTCTATGACATACAGTACGTGCCATAAAGTTGACTCCATATATGGGAATTTGTTTTAATATTATGACTGAAAAAAAAACGTCATAGGGCATTCACTTCTACTTATTTAAAAACTTAAAATAACCCATGTCAAAGTTGGCTATTAATTATCTATCAAATTTACAATATCTTTGAAAAGTCGCTTAAATTACAGTAGTCAAATTTGATATGGGCTATTTTAATTTTTGAAATAATCAGAGGCGATTGTCCTATTACGTTTTTTTAATCTTAAATTAAAAAAAAAAATCCCATATGGATCCAACTTTATGGCACACACTGTATAGTGCAGGTTTGAGAACGTGCAAAACCGTTAACGGTTAAACAACTTGAATAAAAATGAATAGATAAATTTAAATTTGAAAATATTAATAATACTAAGATTATGATTTAGCAAGTTGTAAATATCCCGAAATATCTAATTTTGGGAGTGAGGATGACCAGGAACTTGTTGGATACGTTGTGGACAATAAGCACTGATGATGGCAAATAAGCCGAAAGCGCTTTGCATTTATTAATTAAAAAGTTTTGCACGAAATACAAGTCTTTCCTTTTGTATTTTTGTTATTTTTTTTTATTCTTGTCAACCTTTAGATGAACCGTTAACACAGAAAAGTTTTCAACTAAAAAACAAAATTGCTTGTGCCTTAAAACATTCCCGATTTTGTCACACTATAAATGTCTTTAAAACCATTGTAAAAAAATACAGAACCGCAACGTCGTTTTATCATATGCAAGTATATATATTTGAAAGTCGGTTCGTATAGTACGTTGAAATAATTTGACATGCCGTTTGCATTTCTAACTGATCAACCATTATTTTGACATGGCATTTGCTTTTCTAATTGGTCAACCATGAGTTGTCGCCCAAGGTCCAGTGCATATGTAACTCAGTCTTGCATGTCGCATGGGTGGTGAACACGATGTACTAAAATGACATGATAATTAACGCGTCAATTTTTAAAAATGTGTCAAAATTTGCAAATTGAAATCATGCTTTTTGTAATATATAATAATTGGAGGTTTCAGAAGCCAATCAATGTGAATGAATGAATGAATCCGTTTATTTAGCCATTGCTATTATATACAATTATTTATTTTTTTATTTACATATTTTTTTTGTTATCTTACATAATATACACAATTGTTTAATTTGATTCTCTAAGATATTTACATAATTTTTTGTTAAACAAATTCAAATTGCTAGAGTCTTTTATTTCTTTTGGCAGATTATTAAAAAGATGTATTCCATTAATTAGCAACGATCCCATTAAGAAAGTTTTATTTGAAAAATTTATGTTGAAATTTTCATCGGATCTTAAATGTCGAGAATGTAAGTGTTGCCGCGTAACTAGTAACTCACTTAGATATTTCGGTGTTAATTGATGCATCATTTTATAGATTACAACGAGGGTTGCCTTTTTAATATTCTGTTCAATAGAAAGCCAATTTAGGGTTTGTAGCATATTTTTGATTGGAGTGTAAATATTACATTTTAGAATAACTCTCATACATTTGTTTTGGAGTACCTGAAGTCTGCTTACTTGTTCTTTATTACATGAAAGTAAAAGTGACATACAAAAGTTAAAGTGTGGATATACAATTGTGTTATAAACAAGATTTCTACTCCATTGAGACAAATTTGACAAATGTAAGTCATCGTTTGCTGAAAATGACTTGTCACAGTTTTTGCGTTAAATCAAAGTTATTTTTTAAATTTAGATGGTTTATATCTTCAAAAAAATTTTTTTGTTGTAGGACTTTTTAATAAAAAAAATATTATAAAGTTCTTATAATCATCTGTATTTATTTTATTTGTGTTACACTAAAGTTTCATTTACCTACTGACCTACACTGATTGGGAAAGTTAAAAAAAATGCTAGAGAATTCATCGAAAATAATTTGCTTATAAATACTTGCAATAAAATTTTTCAAGTTTTTAATGATAATGTGAAATTATGATTAGTTATTATGGAATATGTTTATGTTCAATTCAATCTTACAACATTATTGTTGACAATTATATAGCAATTTCCTTGTAATTTTTCTTTATTATTATAAAAAGCATGATTTACTAACACGTTGTTAAATGATAGAAACGGCCGCCATTTTTAGTCCATTTCTCAGCCTTAAATCGACTTATTTTCGACCCCAGAAACTGTGGTTAAATTTACTGTACATTTTTTGTATGTCAACCTATGGTACTCATAATATAAAAAAAAAAATAATTCGATATCTGGTTTCAATAAATTTATATTATGAACATTTTTATTAAAAAACAAAGCTAAATTTTTAATGAGTTAAAGTTGATTTTGGTATATTTAAAAAAAAAAGTTTAATGTCAACTTTTGGTGAAAAAACAACTCCACTTTTGGGTAAATTGATATTTTAGCTGTCAATTTAAGAATATTTTGCAGTGGTTATCAAATCATTTTTTTTTATAAAAAGTATACATTTAAATAGCATGCCTACTTGAATGTGAGATGCTAAATGAAATAATTAGTAATTTATAAAACAGTTACTTTACAATGTGAGCAAAATAGAAATACATTAAGATCCAAAAAATTCCTAAATGTGTCAACTATTAAGGTATTTATCTTACTTCAGAAAAAAATAAAAAAAGTATTTTTAGATTTTTTAGAATGCGACAGCCAGTCCTACTCTGTCCGTTTGGCTTCTTCTCTTCACTTCAGTTAACGGAATTTGCGTCCACGGCGTGCGCCGCCTTTGTTAAATCCGGAATTTCGCGAGAGAGAAGAGAGAGAGAGACGAAACTAAAAAGTGAGACGGAGAGAGAAAAGCGATGCTAGAACGGCATTACAGACCGCAGTATTGATTTCGTCCACGTGATACCCCAACCGCCCCTACCCTTGGCTTGCCGCCCCCTCGCTCTCTGAACCTCTGTCGACCTGCCACCGCCGCCTCCACGTGACGGCAGCAAACCGTCCGATATTCCACGCATCATCGGATTCCGATGACGATTTAATTTAGAGTTGGGACCAGTTATTTTTTAATTTTTTAGTATAATAATATAATAAAAAATTATACTTTTGTTCATAAGCAAATTTAAACAAAATCCTTCATTTTAGCTCCATAACAGGTTATTATTATTTTAAATAAAAAAGAGAATTTAAAAAAAAATAAAAAAATTAAAAAAATGGTTCTTCCAGTGCACTATGTGATTTTTTCTGCTCTAAGTAAATACTTAAGTCCATATATTAAGAATTAATACTCCAGAACTCACGAATCCTAAAGGTACAATTTTGGAACGCGCGACAGACGACATACGACAGCAGATTAGTCAATATTTTATAAAAATGGTAGTTGCAAAGTTCTTTCGATCTATCCTGGGCAGTGTTGCCAGATGAAAATTTGCTGGAACAGTGTAGGTGAAAAAAAACAACCGTAGATCTGAACAGTAAATTTTAATATAGGGGGAAATAATTATAATTTGCAGTGTAGTTTCCTAGCTTTATGTGCTTTATCTCTGATTATAGCAATAGAATTATTATTTTATAGCCATACGAAAAGTTGTTTAAAATTCAACTCTTATCTCAAAGCTTAAGCTTATGTAAAATAAATATTGTGAGCAAGCGCTAAAATCTTCTTCTTTTTCTTTAATGGGATTCGACTCTCAATTAAACGGTTTATGAAGAAATACATAAGGGGACACCAGGTGTGTCCTTAGAATATTTGTCTAAGGCCGTATTTAATTAATTCAGGACATTTTAACGCATTTATATTAGATAGAAAAATGTGGAAATTTGAGACAAATCTAAAAGAAAAGAGTTCTTTGTTTTAAATAGATATAACACGTGACTACTAAAATAATACTTAAAAAATCAACTATATGTCATGTGTATAGTGTGTTCTATCTATTTGAATCAAAGATCAAAATCCTCATTTTTCTCTATCTATTAAATAAAAAAAGTTTGGGTGTTGCATTTGCAAAAATTTAGTAAAGTAAAATTAAAATGAGTCATATTTACGACAGAGTTCTATAATCACTATTCATTAGCTTGATAAATCTACAATTTAAACAATTTTGAAATCATTGCTAAGGTACCTATTGATAATTTTTTCACAAAAAAAATAATTGCTTGGCACATCTATATTTTTCGAAATTATTTTGAATACATTATTACCGGACTATTTAAAAATTAAATGAAATAGCCAGCAAAAAGAGTAACACCCTGTATATCAGAAAATATTTTTAAAATATGCCTTTCTCAAATCTATATAACTTTCGGCGAAGTCGAATTGTCTCCCAAAATAAAAATATTACCTGACTCTCAAAAAGATGACGGTCAAATTGTCTCCTGGATGATTTTAATACGTAATTATTATAAGTACTTATAATACCTTAAAAATCTAAACGTTGTTGCCAAATCGATCTTATATCTTGACGAAATATATGGAATGGTATTTCCTAATTTTGTTAAAATAAAACAGTAATTAGAAAATTTTGAATTTTTTATACCAACTTTGACCTAGGAATAGACATTCCTTAATTTCTGTTTTTAGAAAAATTTCGCGAATTGCTTTGTGTATTGCTAATTCAAAATCTGAAGTTATAGTTTTTAGAAAAAAGTCGTGAAATAAATTTATTGAAGAAAATGTTAAAAATAATGAAATTATTAAAAATGGTCTGTTAATAGATAGGTATATTTCTTTTAAATATTTTAAAGCTTATTTATAAGACACTGTATTTTTATTTTTCAAAAGAAAGAAAACGAGAGGAATATAATGATTATTTTTAAAACTATGAATAGTAAAAAAAATTAGGGGAATAATCAAAAGTGCCGTCAACTTATTTCTTCTAGAGCTTAAAGATTAGTTTTACATGAAAACATGACTGTATTATTTATTTCATCATTTTTAAGAAGAAAATATATGTCTCTATTAGTTTTTAATGTAACAGAATTTAATAAACTATGAAATTCAACTATATCAGTTGGAAGTTTTGGTGCAATTTTAGACCTAGCAATATACATATTTTTTCTCATCCTTTCAACGTCATGAGTGGTAATAGTTTCACAGTCGGATTCTTTTACCTCCTTTCTAATCAAGTCCACTGGTTTTGCCGAAATATCTTCTATTGCTTTAATTTTTACAGCATTGCTTAGAGTCTGCCTATTTAGAAGTTCTTCTCATGGTTGTGGTTTAAACAAGATTCTATCACTTCAAGACGGTCCAATTTTAGTTTTAACAAAAGCGTTGAACTGCGTTTTCCTGGACGCATAAAGCCATATTTTTAAAGTGTCTTTTGCTAATAAATCTTTGCCTTTTTCACTTTTAATTATTATAGCCTCCATTATACGTATAGTTTCACTGTACACACTTTTAATTATTCTACAACTTCGGCTTAAAAAAACTTTACAATCTCTGAAACTTGTGAAGAATATATGAAATATGGTTTACTATTTTTAATACCTCCTTTTATAAGACGAAGGAGGGAAAGCAGGTACCTATTTCTGGATTAAATTAATATGATTTTAATGTAAATATAAATTACTTTTAAAGTTTAAGATTAAAACTAGATTTAAATGCAAATTATCATTAATTATTTATTAATGAATATTTAAGGTGTAAATGCAGGTTATCGTTAGAAATAAGTAAATCTAAGGATTATTTTCTTACTTTTCTATTTCAACGTAGATAAATGGTTCCTATATCCTGAGAGACATTTTAAAAAAAGAAAAAGAATCAATAGCTGAACGTACTTTTAAAAATAAAAATTTTGATTTGGCAACAACGGTGTAATTTGTGAAAATTAATACTAGTGTACAACTCGACCTATGATGGGAGACAATTCGACCCATAAACAAAACTACCTGTTTAAGACGGGAGACAACTTGACCTTGATCATAACTTTTATTTGAAACTTTTTTGAAAATATCGAACACTTAATAATATACAGGGTGACCCAATGAAAAGTAGTCCGTTTCCAGAGCTTACAACTTTTAAGCGCCTAATCGTAGAAACGTGCGGTTATCTCTGATATGTGTTATTTTGCTATAAGTTTTGGTTTAGTGACATAGAAATGTATTACTTTATAGTGTTTTTTAAAAATATTTTCTTTTAAATTCACCGTAACCAAATTTTATCAAATTTATTTTATAAAATACCATATACAAATTATACATTTTTGAAAAGTAGAAGAGTGTATCTTTCAGAAGATCTAAACATATACAGGGTGTTCAATGTGATAAAATTTGGTTACGGTGAATTTAAAAGAAGAGATTTTTAAAAAAAACACCCTGTATGGGTAATACATAATTTCTGTGTCATTGGAACAAAACTTATAGCAAAATAACACATATCAGCAAAAACCGCATGTTTTTACGATTAGGTGTTTAAAAGTTATAAGCTCAGGAAATGGGCTACTTTTCATTGCGACACCTTGTATAATAAAAATAGGCTGACTATAAATAGACCCCTTATTAGTCAGTTAAGTTTATTTTATCTTTTCTTGTTACCGCAATTTGCTAAACGAATAATAATAAAAACACAACGTAACGGCATTAGTTAAAAGGTCTCGTCCATCTCTTTGTTCCCGTTCTCGAGCGACAGCTTCCGTTTGACAGATGGAAACCGTCACGCTACCCTACGCTTACGATCCGACCCCATTTGGCATTCACCCCGGCCGGAAACTTTTCTCGGTCCAACTACAATGCGCCCACAATGGGTCTCTCTTTGTTGGATTGCTTTATTACAACACTTAAGGCTGTCGTCATATTTCTTTCGTTCCATACCGTTCGACCTTTCGAACGTAAGAGAGAAAAAGATGGATATAGATAGAAAATGGATGTTTGCGGTCTTTTGACGTTCGTGTCCGGGAATATACCCCTTTTAAGGTGAAAGTGACAGATTGGTTGGATAACAGATGATTATCGGTGTTGTAATTTTGTATCGGGGTCGTTTTATTACAATAATAACGAGTGTGCCGTTTATTACATTCACATACAATTTGCAAGTCGAGTAATCAAGCAAAATTAATGTCTAACTATAAAAATAGTCTATTTTTATGTATGAAAGAGTAATAAAACAGCATTTCTAATGCAAAACTTAGTACGGTCATTTTAAATATTTTTACAGAATAATCTAAATATTTCCTAAAATTGTAATAAATGTACCTGAGCTATTACAAGTTTTGGGTCTTTTATTGGTCCTTTATAAGCTGTACAGAACAATAGAAAAAGGTTTGAACAGGCCAAAAGCCCTGTGTATTAAACATTACATAGCCGTATCTTAAGATTATTTTCAATAAGTACCTATTTGCCAATTTTGTTTTATTTTAATTCCAAGAATTTCTTACAGTAATCGAATTATAAGTAGATAAATACCTTCCCAACAAATTTCACCGAAAATGCGATTATTGGTTTTCCATTTAGTAAGGAGGTCCAAGTTGTGTATTCTTGACAGTTTACTAAATGTCGTTTAGTTGCAACTTGCAAGGTGCAGTGTGAATTCTTGTGTGATCATGGAAAATTTGGAAGGGCCGCGTAAACGACAAAAAATCGGTCCTTTAACAGTTAATGAAAAAACATTAATATTTAATTGTTTTAAATCATTTACAGACAAACATTTATGTAAAAGTGTTGATGACACAGTGGAATTAGTTAGTAGTACGCTTAGTGTTGGGAAATCTACGATTTACAGAGTTGTTAAAGAAGAGAAATGTGGCGAGTTTCAAACAGCACGTAAAGCTCCGGGAAAACCAAAATTTCAATTAGAAAATCTTTTGAAAGAAAGACTTCGAAGGAAAGTGCATGCGTTCTTCTTTAGAAAAGAATTTCCGACAGTAGACAAAGTTCTTGCCACGGTTCGAGATGATAAGAATTACCCTGAAATGAGTCGAAGCACACTATGGAAACTTTTAAAAGAAATAGGTTTTCTATGGAAAAAGAATTCCAGAAAGTCTATTTTAATAGAAAGAAGCGATATTGTAGTATGGAGAAAAAATTACCTAAGGACTATAAAAGAAATGAGAAACCAAAGAAGAAATACATTTAGATGAAACATGGATCAACGAGGGACATAAACCAAATAAATTTTGGCAAGATGAAACTGTTAGAAGTCGAAGACAGGCTTTTTTAAATAATTTATCTACTGGTTTAAATCCACCATCAGGAAAGGGGCGCAGACTAATAATAGTACACATCGGTAGTTCAAACGGTTTTGTTAAAGGTGGTTTATTGACTTTTGAATCTACTCGTACCGGTGACTACCATGAGGACATGAATGCTGATGTCTTTAAAGAGTGGTTCGAACAAATTATAGATCTTCTTTCTCAGAACTGTATAATAGTAATGGATAATGCAAGTTATCACTCGAGACTTATAGAAAAAATGCCCACAACCAAGTAGTTAAAAAAAGATTTACAGAATTGGCTAAATTCAAAGAATATTAAGTTCCATCCCGGTTCTGTGAGAAAAGAATTGTATCATTTGTGTTCCCTTCATAAAGAGAAATTCAAAAAATATGAAATTGATGAAATTGCAAAAAATCGTGGGATGACGGTGGTTAGATCACCATTATATCATTGCGAAGTAAACCCGATTGAACTGATATGGGCACAGATAAAGGGAGAAGTTTCAAGAAAAAATCATTCTTTTAAAATGAGTGATGTTAAACAGTTGTTTTTGGAGGCTGTAAATAATGTGAAGCCTGAAAACTGGGAAAAGGCAGTAAATCATACGATTAAAGAAGAAGAGAAAATGCGGAAGTTGGACAATATTACTGATGATATGATCGAGCCACTCATTGTAAATATTGGTTGCGACAGTTCATCTTCTGATTTCGATTCTGATTTGGATTTGTAGGTAAGAAGTAGTTTTTATATTAAAATTATTATTTATGAACGTAACGTTGTTTAAAAGTCAAAGTTTAAACCCTTATACCTACATAACCCGTGTGGCACAATGTTCTTAACATATCTTGTGGAAAAATAAAACATTTTAGAAAAAATTGCACTTTTTTACCTTCAGCTGTTTAGAAGTTATAAGCAGGTTAATTAGGTGAAAATATAAGTGTATATTCGAGGAATAACTTCAAAAAATATTTTAACTGTCTACTAAAAAAAGTGATACGCCTATGGATTACGAACGCTTTATTATTTTAATACTCTCTCATACATAAAAATAGACTATAGTTGAGTGTCTAGTACGCCAGATTGCTTTATTTAAAAGAATTATTTTAAGCAACAACATAGTTCAAAGGCGTATTGACGAAATGAGTTATGAAATTTCTCGATACAGCTGGACGAGTCACCCTTGTCTGATAATGAAGCATTATTACGTTTTATTATGGATCAAGAAATACACGAAGAACTGTTTTTCGCGAGAACTTTGACAACGGACACTAAACGCTAATCAATATTTAATGTTTTGAAGGATTACTTCATGGAAAAAGCAATACCAATATAATATCAGATAAGGCACTTGCCATGGTTGGGCGTTACTGTGGATTTGTAAGCCACTTAAAAATAAAATGTACCCGGAGCAAGGGCCGATCTAGCCTTTTAGTCAGAGGGGTCACATCAGACCATCAGAGGCGTATCAAGTGGGAGAGAGACAAGGAGCATTTGCCCCCTCCCAAGACGAAAGAAAAAACTAAAAAAAAAGTCAAAGATCTATCTATATCAAATGACATTTTAATACTAACTGGGCGATTCCATTCAAATTAAATAACAAAATAAATTCTCCTCTTCTGCCTTTTCGTGAAACGATTAATTACTTCCTCTACATCTACATTCTATCCGATGGCATTCTTAATACCGGATTTTGTTTTAATTTCTCTAATATCATTGTGTGATGTCCTTTTCTCGAAAGTTCCCATCCAAATCCATTAGTAAACAGCCTGTATGCCGCCGCCATAGCTTCCTTCTCCACCACAAGCTGTAGTTGAGGAAGACCTAGCAGTAGCTTCATTGCTACAGTGGGCGTATTTATACCTGTTACTTACCCCGCATTATGGAATATGGCGAGAAAGTTTTTAATTGCTTTTCTTCATATCTAGGGGAACGAGGTCTCAGCGTGGTTGCCAATTTTCTAACAAAAAAAAGAAACAAACTGGACATCATTAATCGAACCGGTGTGAAGTTAGCAGCCACTTTCCAGCAGCCCGTTTACCGGAAACACCCGAGTTACCAGTGGCGTCGAAATGTATTTTTCTGTGAAGTTAACGGTGTATTGAAATAAAATTACTACTAAATTTTTAAGAAACCAATAAAAAATGTTTGGAGAAAGGATTAGGGGGTCAACTGAAATAAAAATTAAATAAAAAATTCATTAAACAATCAATTTTTCTATAAAGATAACAGAATATTGAAATAAAAATAGTGTCAAAATGTTAAAAACTATAAAACACAACCTAAAAAATTATCAAAATCACTTAGGAAGGGGATGAGGGGGTCAAATTAAATAAAATTCCATTAAAAATCTATTTAAAAATTAATTTGCCTATGAAGAAAATTGGGTATTGAAATAAAGTTAGTGCCAAATTGTTAGAAACTATAAAATACAACCTAAAAAATTACAAAATCACTTAGGAAGGGGATGAGGGGGTCAAATTAAATAAAATTTCATTAAAAATCTATTTAAAAATTAATTTGCCTATGAAGAAAATTGGGTATTGAAATAAAGTTAGTGCCAAATTGTTAGAAACTATAAAATACAACCTAAAAAATTACCAAAATCACTTAGGAAGGGGATGAGGGGGTCAAATTAAATAAAATTCCAATAAAAATCTATTTAAAAATTAATTTGCCTATGAAGAAAATTGGGTATTGAAATAAAGTTAGTGCCAAATTGTAAGAAACTATAAAATACAACCTAAAAAATTACCAAAATCACTTAGGAAGGGGATGAGGGGGTCAAATTAAATAAAATTCCATTAAAAATCTATTTAAAAATTAATTTGCCTATGAAGAAAATTGGGTATTGAAATAAAGTTAGTGCCAAATTATTAGAAACTATAAAATACAACCTAAAAAAATTACCAAAATCACTTAGGAAGGGGATGAGGGGGTCAAATTAAATAAAATTCCAATAAAAATCTATTTAAAAATTAATTTGCCTATGAAGAAAATTGGGTATTGAAATAAAGTTAGTGCCAAATTGTTAGAAACTATAAAATATAACCTAAAAAATTACCAAAATCACTTAGGAAGGGGATGAGGGGGTCAAATTAAATAAAATTCCATTAAAAATCTATTTAAAAATTAATTTGCCTATGAAGAAAATTGGGTATTGAAATAAAGTTAGTGCCAAATTGTTAGAAACTATAAAATACAACCTAAAAAATTACCAAAATACTTAGGAAGGGGATGAGGGGGTCAAATTAAATAAAATTCCAATAAAAATCTATTTAAAAATTAATTTGCCTATGAAGAAAATTGGGTATTGAAATAAAGTTAGTGCCAAATTGTTAGAAACTATAAAATACAACCTAAAAAATTACCAAAATCACTTAGGAAGGGGATGAGGGGGTCAAATTAAATAAAATTCCATTAAAAATCTATTTAAAAATTAATTTGCCTATGAAGAAAATTGGGTATTGAAATAAAGTTAGTGCCAAATTATTAGAAACTATAAAATACAACCTAAAAAAATTACCAAAATCACTTAGGAAGGGGATGAGGGGGTCAAATTAAATAAAATTCCAATAAAAATCTATTTAAAAATTAATTTGCCTATGAAGAAAATTGGGTATTGAAATAAAGTTAGTGCCAAATTGTTAGAAACTATAAAATACAACCTAAAAAATTACCAAAATCACTTAGGAAGGGGATGAGGGGGTCAAATTAAATAAAATTCCATTAAAAATCTATTTAAAAATTAATTTGCCTATGAAGAAAATTGGGTATTGAAATAAAGTTAGTGCCAAATTATTAGAAACTATAAAATACAACCTAAAAAAATTACCAAAATCACTTAGGAAGGGAATGAGGGGGTCAAATTAAATAAAATTCCAATAAAAATCTATTTAAAAATTAATTTGCCTATGAAGACAATTGGGTATTGAAATAAAGTTAGTGCCAAATTGTTAGAAACTATAAAATACAACCTAAAAAATTACCAAAATCACTTAGGAAGGGGATGAGGGGGTCAAATTAAATAAAATTCCATTAAAAATCTATTTAAAAATTAATTTGCCTATGAAGAAAATTGGGTATTGAAATAAAGTTAGTGCCAAATTGTTAGAAACTATAAAATACAACCTAAAAAATTACCAAAATCACTTAGGAAGGGGATGAGGGGGTCAAATTAAATAAAATTCCAATAAAAATCTATTTAAAAATTAATTTGCCTATGAAGAAAATTGGGTATTGAAATAAAGTTAGTGCCAAATTGTTAGAAACTATAAAATACAACCTAAAAATTTACCAAAATCACTTAGGAAGGGGATGAGGGGGTCAAATTAAATAAAATTCCATTAAAAATCTATTTAAAAATTAATTTGCCTATAAAGAAAATTGGGTATTGAAATAAAGTTAGTGCCAAATTGTTAGAAACTATAAAATACAACCTAAAAAATTACCAAAATCACTTAGGAAGGGGATGAGGGGGTCAAATTAAATAAAATTCCATTAAAATCTATTGAAAAATTAATTTGTCTATGAAGACAATTGGGTATTGAAATAAAGTTAGTGCCAAATTATTAGAAACTATAAAATACAACCTAAAAAAATTACCAAAATCACTTAGGAAGGGGATGAGGGGGTCAAATTAAATAAAATTCCATTAAAAATCTATTTAAAAATTAATTTGCCTATGAAGAAAATTGGGTATTGAAATAAAGTTAGTGCTAAATTGTTAGAAACTATAAAATACAACCTAAAAAAATTACCAAAATCACTTAGGAAGGGGATGAGGGGGTCAAATTAAATAAAATTCCATTAAAAATCTATTTAAAAATTAATTTGCCTATGAAGAAAATTGGGTATTGAAATAAAGTTAGTGCCAAATTGTTAGAAACTATAAAATACAACCTAAAAAAATTACCAAAATCACTTAGGAAGGGGATGAGGGGGTCAAATTAAATAAAATTCCATTAAAAATCTATTGAAAAATTAATTTGTCTATGAAGACAATTGGGTATTGAAATAAAGTTAGTGCCAAATTATTAGAAACTATAAAATACAACCTAAAAAAAATTAACAAAATCACTTAGGAAGGGGATGAGGGGGTCAAATTAAATAAAATTCCATTAAAAATCTATTTAAAAATTTTGGTAATTTTTTTAGGTTGTATTTTATAGTTTCTAATAATTTGGCACTAACTTTATTTCAATACCCAATTGTCTTCATAGGCAAATTAATTTTTAAATATATTTTTAATGGAATTTTATTTAATTTGACCCCCTCATCCCCTTCCTAAGTGATTTTGATAATTTTTTTAGGTTGTGTTTTATAGTTTTTAACAATTTGACACTATGTTTATTTCAATATTCTGTTATCTTTATAGAAAAATTGATTTTTTTAATGAATTTTTTTTTTTGGATTTTTATTTCAGTTTACCCCTTAATCCTTTCTCTAAACACTTTTTATTTGTTTCTTAAAAATTTAGTAGTAATTTTATTTCAATACACCGTTAACTTCACAGAAAAATACATTTCGACGCCACTGGTAACTCGGGTGTTTCCGGTAAACGGGCTGCTGGAAAGTGGCTGCTAACTTCACACCGGTATTAATCGAGGAAATTTAAGATTAAACTTCACAAAATTGATGTAAAATATTGAGATCATCCATCCCACTAAAAAGCATTTATTTTTACTTATTGATTTTATGTAATACATAGGTAAACTTAATTTTATTTTGATTCGTTTTAATTTTTGTTCCATTAATAAATGTATAAAAGTTTTTTTTGATGAATTTTGAATTTTTTTATATTAGCTAAGAAAAGGAGTCTACGTCTACCCAAAACCGAAAAAAATGATAAGTGGTCAACGAGACAAAACAGTTTGGGAACCTCTTGATTATTGAAATGCAAGCTCACAAGGTACCATTTGGGAAGGCGAGACCGAGTAAAGTAACAGGCGTAAAACGACAGCGAATGAGACCGAAAACGATCTCTTCACGTCTAAACACATATGAAACACATTTGGGATGGTAGAATTTGCTGCTTGCTGCCTGTCTCTTGAAGTCGGTATCGGTCTCGCCTTCCCAAATGTTACCTTAACCGAATTTAATAAACCATTTTTTACATGTATTTCAAAATAATCTTCCCATCTGTTTACGTTAGGAATCTACAAAACGCCCTTAAAAGCGCTATAATTTATCTTGTTTGGAGACGCTCACTCATTTATCCCTTATCTATCCCGGTCGTCCCCTATTATCGAAAATCCGACGAAAGATCAATCAACGCGACACGCATGTTCGTGTTTCTTCATTCTTCGGCCATTCTTCCGAGTCGTTCACTTTCGACGTTCACCCCCTTTCCGTTCGAGGTGGAGAGCTCGAGTTCTAATAGCCCGAAGTCAAAGTCTCCCGTACCTCTCGCTCATAAACTTCCACCCCCATTCGATTCGATAATCGTTGATAAAATTTATCTCAATTTCGTCTTCGTATGGAATTGGAGGCGAGTTGATTCGGGTTGATGCGAGGGGAGGATGTGGTTTTATTAAGGAGGAGGAAATCAGGTGCTGAGATTGTTTTAAACTGATATTTCATTGGGTTCTGTTCCTTTATGTCGTTTTCTGGAAGGAAGGGTTGTTCGTTATCAACGATGTTATTTCGTTGAAATATAAATTCCTAAACTATACCACAGTCACGAAAATTTGTAAAATATTATGATAGTTTATTGATAGTAATATGTTTAGCGCGATGTCAGTCAAAAATACAAAAAAGTAGGTTTAGTATACAGGGTGTACCATTTCAGACGATTTCTTATCCCATAGTAATTGGAAAAATTTCCCGAAACACATAGGATGATTTTCTTTGGGGGACATCTTTTGACGTATATTTGAGGCTTGAACGAGCAACCCCCTATGAGGGGGCGCTTCAACCCCTCGAAATTGTATAGAGAGAGAGAGAGAGAGAGATATGCTTTATTGTCGTAAAAAAATTTACAAAAATTTTATAGACAAAGCGTGTAACTTAAATACTAAAACATATTATAAAAATAACTAAACAGCAGAAAAAACAAACAGAAACAAACAGACAAAATAGGAATAACAATTGCAATGGATATGCAATATCCGTCATTATAATTATTCTAATTTAATTTTTATATTTAAATTTAAAATTTAATATTTAATTAATGCCATTGTATGTGGAACTCAAATGTCTAAGGTACGTTATAAAATTCTGCTACTGTGTAATATGGTCTTTCTAGAAGAAAAGCTTTAGCCAGTCTTCGGAACTTATCGTATGTATTTATAGATTTTAATTGCATCGGAAGGTTATTATACAATTTTGTGGCATTGTAGGTAATGGAATGTTTTAATAGGTCAGAAGTGGGCATTGTTAAATAAACATCAGTCTCTAAATTTCTTGTAGGATATCTACGAGTCGGTCTTTCGGATAAATTTTGAATGTGCTTGCGAACTAAGCAGACGGATTCGAAAATAAATAGAGCAGGAAGGGTTAGAATTTTTAAATTTTTGAAGTAATTTTCGCAATGTGTCCTACTACTTAAACCAAATACATAGCGGATTGCTCTTTTTTGCAGTTTAAAAATAGATTCGAAAAGGTATAAGCTACAAGAACCCCAGAAAGGTAAACCATAGCGAAGGTGAGATTCGAATAAGGAAAAGTAGGTTATTAATGCAGTAGAAGGAGTCAGCTCTTTAGAAACCGATTTAATGGCAAAACATGCGGAGGATAATTTTTTTGCTAAGGTATCTATATGAGCAGACCATTTTAGAGAATCGTCTATATAAAGACCTAAAAACTTGATTGAAGTCACCGTTTGGATCAGATTATTGTTTAAAGTTATAGGTTGTAAAATACCTCTGTAAGACAATACTACAGTTTTACTGGTGTTGAAACAAAGTCCATTCGAATCAGACCAGGACTTAATAGTCACTAGATCTTCACTTATGATAGATTGTAATGTCTGCATGTTAGAATTATTCCAGGTTACACTGGTGTCATCAGCAAATAAAGTAATTCTACCACTTATTCTTAAGTCTGTGATGTCGTTGATGAATAATAAAAACAAAATTGGACCTAATACTGATCCTTGAGGTACTCCACTGCTTATTGCTAGATTTGTAGAATCCTCACCATTCGCCCGCACCTGTTGATTTCTATTTTCTAGGTAAGTTTTAAACCTTTGTAAAGGAGAACCCCCGTATGCCATAAATTTGTAACTTATTAATTAAAATATCATGATTTACACAATCGAAGGCCCTTGCGAAGTCACAAAATACTGAAGCGGTGAAAAGTTCATCATTAAATGATGTGTATATTTCATTAAGAACGGAAAACATTGCGTCGCTAGTGCATTTTTTAGGTAGAAAGCCATACTGATGAGCTGTGAGGATGTTATGCTTGAAAAGAAAGGACAAAAGACGGTTTTTCATTAGCCGTTCTACTATCTTCGATAGGGAAGAGGGGTTGAGTGATACTTTATTTGTAAGGTCTTGGAAGCCTCTTTACAACGGTGTATGAAAAAAATCACATTCTTAAAAAAATTAATTAAAAAATTAATTGTTTTATCATGCTTACAATCAAAAAAAACAAAACTGCGTTTTTAAATCAAATGTTCAAATTGTCCTCCATTGACTTCCATACCTAATAGGTATAAGATAGCTGCAATAATCACTATACATAGAAAATGTTTACAAAAGAAAAAATGTATAGGAATTGAAAAGAGAAAACATTTATTTATATAGTTTAATGAACAACTTACAAATTTTGTTTTTTTTTTAAGCTTAAATGTTTTTAGGCAGAACCGTATTTAGTTTACATTAAATACATTGATTTTTAAACAGCTAAAACATTTTTAATTAAAAATTGTATTTTTATGTTGCCATAGAGTGATAAAAAATCGCACAAAACTAAAAAAAAAGTAAATTTATGAAGTAAAACACAAGCTTATTCTATTTACACATTGAAAGACATTTAATCATAGAAAAAACATTTTTAAGCTATTCATAGTTTTTATTGCGGGCTTTGAGCGTGGCGACCGAATCAAGAAATTTCGTAATTCCGTAACGAAAATAAACCTAACACCCCCCACTCCGACCGGCACAGCGTTTTGAAAGCCGTGGAAGGTTTTATCCGAACCTGCTCGTATTAGTATGAAGCGGAGTAAAATATACGTCTGCGGACTGGAACGTTTATGCAATACAAGAACTAGAAGAGCTTTCTCTGGCTTCTAATAAATTGGTATCACAAATGTTCCCGGCTGGCGTAAATATTAGATATTAATTTTTTTGCAAGATTTATAATAGTATATTATGCAACGATCATGTAATAACCATTACATAAGAGTTGCATACGCTATTTTTTCTACTAATCAAGACCTATAAATATTAAGCTATTGCATAGCTTTTATCGCGGGCTTTGAGTGCGGCGACCGAATCAAGAAATTCCGTAACGAAAATAAACCTAACACCCCCACTCCGACCGGCACAGCGGTGCGGCGGAATAACCTACATGTATTGTAAGATAATAAAAATATTTTAAACAATATTAATTTCTCATTTATTTAATAAAAGAAAAAAAATTGTTTTCTTATCGGTCACTACGCTCAAAAAGTGTAATTTGAATTAATATCAAAGAAAAAACTTGAATTAATATCGAAGAAAAAAAATACTGCATAAATAAAATAAATAAATAATTATAATTGCATAAGTTGATAAAAAATGCTATGCAATAGCTTTACCGTGGCAGTCCCCGAGCCACACGTATTTTTTAATTAAAATTTGTACATCATTTTGTTATCATAAAAAAGTAGAAAAAGAAATCATTAAAACATAAGAAAAATAAAGAAAAAAAGGTAGATTTAGTTATTTATGTTGAAGAATTTTGTATTTTTTTTTTTTTTTGGAAACTTCATTTTCTTTGTCACTTCCAATTTTTACAATTGCAGTTTTTGTCACAATTATACTATTCTGGCAAAATGTCAAAATACTAATACTATCTACTGAATTAGAAGAAACTACTGAATATGAAAAATGCTTGCAAGGGCAATGCTCTTATTTAAGAGTCATACAAACATTTTGAGAGGAATTACACCACTTTTCGAATTTTGATTTCGATTTTACACCTATTTAAAAAAACAGGTAACTTTTCGCCAAGTTGCATTTTTTTGCATATCAACCCGTAAAATTATGCTTGTAATACTAGCTTAGATTCAGAAAAATACACGTTTAAGCTATATCCCAAATTTCGTTGAAAAACACACATGGCCGATATCCCTGCACCAAAAGTAGCAAAACCGGATGAAGAAAATACTTGCAAAGGGATTTTTTATTTATATACAAATACCCAGCAAAAAATATGACATGCCACTTTTTATAGTTATAGCTAATTTTACATTCTGGGAAATCCTGAAGATTAATTGATATAATATTGCAATATGTAAAAGGTCTTTACAAAAACATATCACATATTCCTTAGACCAAAATAAGTCGATTTAAGTAAAATTACCTTAGTACAAAGTTGCTTCGTTTGGGCTCCAGAAGGCCTTGAAGTTACAATTTTTAAATCGTTTTTCTCATATAAATTTAAAACTGCATATGCGATTTTGCTGAAATTTGGTATATTGGTAGAGTTTTATGTGGCAAAAAAAATGGTATTAAAATTTTGTCCGATAATAATACATAGGCGTAGAACTTGATTTTTTAAATAATTGCACCTTTAAAAATTCTACGCCAATGGAAGAAAAGGAGTTTGAGTATGAAATTTAGATTGCGTAACTCATTTACTTTAAAAAAGGTACTCTTGATAAAACTCGATTACTCTCATGGTTTTGACGAAATTTGCATTTTAGTAATTTTAGAACATAAACAATAATTATTAAAATACAAACTTTGTCAAAACCATGAGAGTAAATCGAGTGTTATCAAGGGTACTTTTTGTAGTAAATGAGTACCCAATCCAAATTTCATAATCAAACCCCTTTTTTGCCATTGGCGTAGAATTTTTAAAGGTGCAATTATTTAAAAAATCAAGTTCTACGCCTATGTATTATTAACGGACAACATTTTATACGATGAAAAACATAAAAATGTACTTTTTTCATATCTTCTTCAACACCTCTAATCGAGACTTTTAACAAAAATACTCGATTCTTGCCATGTACGATTTTTTGAGGAATATTAATTATTTGCCTCCAATACGTATACAAAAACATTTATTGTTGGTTTCCATAGTTTCATCTAAATAAAAATATTGTCAAGTTTTAACACCTAATCTCTTGTTAACGATTGAAAGTGTTCTATCTGACTCAATAATTAAAAAAATAAATGCGTGGTTTATTAATATGGCTGTACAATATACCAATGCAGAATATACCGATATGTTACTGACATTAGGATTTTGTGAAGGAAATGCTCGAGAGAGTGTCAGGGTGTACTCTGAAAGGTTTCCAAATCGTCGTGTACCTAGCCACCCAACTTTTGCTGCTGTTGAGAGACGTCTTCGGGAGACCGGTTCCTTTGCTCCCAACACTGTTGATAATGGGAGAGAACGTTTTGTAAGGATTCCTGAAGTTGAAGAAGACATTTTAGAACGTGTTGAAGAAGATCCAAAATTAAGCCCCAGACGAATTGGAAGGGAACTAGGAGTAAGTAAAGATGTCGTTCATAAAGTGCTTAGAGAACAATTGCTATATCCATACCATAAGAAGCCAGTACAAGAATTATTAGTCCATGATCCTCAAATTCGTTTGGGTTTTTGTCGATTTGTTAATATGCAAAGAGAAAGAGATCCAAACTTTGTCAAGAAGGTTCTCTTTACCGATGAAGCGGGTTTTACAAGAAGAGGTATAACTAATACCCATAATGAACATGTTTATGCCGTTGAAAATTCGCATGCAATAAAGGTAAACCATTTTCAGCACGAATTCAAAATTAATGTGTGGGCTGGAATAATTGGTAATTTCATTGTTGGTCCTGTCATATTTCCACGAAGATTAACTGGAGAAAATTATTTGGATTTTCTACAAAATACGTTGCCAGAATTGTTAGAAGATTTACCTCTCCAACTTCGGAGAGATATGTGGTGTATGCAAGATGGAGCTCCACCACATTTTTCTTTAAACGTTAGAAACCACTTGAATGAACAATATCCACACAAATGGATAGGCAGAGGTAATGACGCACCTGTAAACTGGCCACCACGTTCCCCAGACCTAACACCGATGGATTACTTTTTATGGGGACATCTGAAATCCACAGTTTACAGGGAACCTGTAGAAAATGAGGAACATCTCTGGCAACGTATTCAAGATGCAATAAACAATCTTAGAAGTGATGAAGAAGTTATGGAAAGGATACATTTTAATTTTCTTCGACGTATAAATCTTTGTATGCGTGAAAATGGTGAACATTTTGAACAATTTTTGTAAAATCTCTATTTTGATTATGTTGTAAATAAATATGTTTGTGAAACCTATACACTCTAAATTATTAAAACAGAAATTTAGCGAAAACCATGAGAGTAATCGAGTCTTATTAAGAGTACCTTTTTTAAAGTAAATGAGTTGCGCAATCTAAATTTCATACTTAAACTCCTTTTCTTCCATTGGCGTAGAATTTTTAAAGGTGCAATTATTTAAAAAATCAAATTCTACGCCTATGTATTATTATCGGACAAAATTTTAATACCATTTTTTTTTGCCACATAAAACTCTACCAATATACCAAATTTCAGCAAAATCGCATATGCCGTTTTAAATTTATATGTGAAAAGCGATTTAAAAATTGTAACTTCAAGACCCTCTGGAGCCCAAACGAAGCAACTTTGTACTAAGGTAATTTTACTTAAATCGACTTATTTTGGTCTAAGGAATATGTGGTATGTTTTTGTAAAGACCTTTTACAGACACCCTGTATAGGTAGAGTACGATTCAACTAAGAAAAAGCCACACACATCATACCTGACAAAGGCCGCAATAATTTGCCTCTCTCTCTCTCTCAGGTCCATCCCATTTAAGCGTCAGTGGCGTTTTGGCGATTTTTTTCGTTTTTCTAATATAGAGATACAATTGCTTAATAATTTGGCAACGCTGTACGACTGCCGCATGGTCCAGAATATAATTCGAACAGAAGCTATCGCGTAAACATGGATCCCTTATTATTGTGAGCCAAACTTCGGCGTTGCCAAGCTTTTACTTACGAACAAAAATACGGGTTCATCGGAAGAAAGTGAAGACAGCGAGAGTACTATACTCTGTTTTTAAACTAGGAGGAGCGAATTGAAAAGACGCATTTACACAGGGAAAAGTAACTAGATTTGTCACTAAGAGCGAGTTTCAAAATATAGTCGTGTTCAAAATTTATGAAATAATTATCTTTATCGGCCTTAGTCGGTGAACGGCCAATGAGCGGTTAAGAAACGAATAAATGTCATGCAAGTAATTTTTTAATTGGTCTTAGACAACGGTCGCAAATTTCACATTATTGTGATCTGAAATGTGTGTCTAAAACGAAATGTCACTGTCAAATTAAAGTCAATATGGTTGTTGATTGATGTCAGAAATACTTTTTTCTTGCTTTTGAAATCGACTTTTTGAGAATAACTATGATCTTTTTAAAATAGATATTAAATATTTAATAAAATTATTAATGGAATATCCAGATGTAGCCAGGTTAGCATAAAATATAAAGATATGTTTACATTTTTTAAGGATATATTTGTTATAGGTATAAAAAGTAAAAGTTAATCAGTGAATAACAAGTGGATCACACAGTAACTGGTATCTCTTCTATGAGTAATGTGGATATTATGGCTTATTTAGTGTTAACCCATGGTTAATGCGCTAGAGGGCAAATAAAGGCATTCAAAAGTTTACAGGCCTATGAGTCAGAATTTGTTTTGAAAACTGGAACCAACATTTTCATAACACTACATGTCAACATATATTTTTTAAAGTGAACTATTCATACATACCTATGTATTAATTTTAAGTATTTTTTAAATATTTTTTGTGAAAGTAATGTTAACTCATTGTGCCAAATTAAGATTGTCCCTAAAGTAGTAGATAGTGTTTTAAATGTTATAACAATTTTGTAAATAGTTTTATTCTATTCTAATAAATAAAATTTGCTTGAATATTTAATTACATTTTAATCATTTTGGTTAGAAATTCATCAATTTTTAGTTTTAAAAAATCAGTAATAAAATTATTTTTTTCTAAAATACTTCGGAATTCATCTCTTCATGGTAATCTCCCATCTTTTTACCTTCAAAAATCAATAATGCATTTTCTACAAAACCTTCAGAATCAGCATGTAAAATAATAAGGTGTCTTCCCTTTCTTGTAAGCCTTTTCAGGAATTGCTACCTTTAATAGTACTCAGTGTAGAAGGATCCATAATTGTAGATTTTCAATACAATTGCTTACTGAAGAACTATTATTTACGAAATAAAGTAAAAAACTAAGTAATGGATGATATATCAAATTATAAAATGTCAGAACTATCAACAATATCAATTATTATTAGCTGATGTTCATGCTAAAAAGTAATGTGTGAAACTGACTGTAATCTGACCAATCAGAAGGCTACAGAATTGTCAACTTAAATTCAAATTGCTCCTCTTAGTTTAAAAACAGAGTATAATAGTTCATTAACGGACGAACTAGGATGTACTCCTCTAGTTTCAGTTTAAGTTTAATTGTAATAAAAATCTTAAATTACAAAATTGTGTTGCTATTTTTATTTACTTCCCACTGAATATTTTGAAAGTCTAAAGTCGAAAAATATATGTAATGTTATTTTAGTTTAGTTATTTAGGTAATATACAAATGTTTAAATCATTAAAATTTAACGTATTAATCCAATAAATGTTTTTTTGTTGGGCCTACGCCACTGGTATATCGATCTGGAGCAACGGAGAAGGAATATTTTAAAGTAAGGCAGATGATGACTAGTTGATGACGCCCGTGGCTTTTTCTAAGTTGAATCGTACTCTATTAAGTATTTAAATAAAACGTCCTGTAGATGCACAGTCATTTTAAAGATCAGGATAATACTATTGTAATTCCCAATTTATACATTTATTTAAATTTTAATTTTCACACTCTAAAACGTTCTTCTAACCCCCCAAGCAGGGTTGCCAGACGTCCCGTTTTTGTTCAGCAAACGTAACAGCAAAACGCCTTATTTAACTAACTGAATGTCACAAGCAACATTGTTAATTTTATTGAAAACTAATATTAGCGATTGAAACTGATATTTTTTCCTAAGATAAAACCGAGAGAATAACATTTTTAGTTTTTTTGGACCGTAAGCCCCAATGGTTTTTTAAATATTTAAAATAATATATTTACATAACTTGCAAAGGGACTTTTTGGATTTTGTGGTCATATTGTAGGTAGTACACGTTACGGTCTATGCAATGGTATCAATATCTCGTTTTTTTAAAAGAGTAACCTTCTGCACAGTCTAATTTTGGATTACCTCCGGCTTTAGAATCTCTAAATTATTAGTTTTCAATTCATTAACAATTCAGCTTGTGATACTTAGTTCTCTTCATAATTCATTTTTAGAGTGGTTTTGTTACAAATAGCACCTTACTATGACCCACAATCCGAATCGATAAAAAAATGCAAGTTACATAACCTTAAATACTTTTAAAACATATTTTATAACCATAGTTTCAACTGGCATCTCAATCAGACCGAGATATTTATCTCTCATAAAACGATTTGATCAACTGTGTTATTAATACTGCAATGGCACATAGACGCAACAAACTATCTTAATACAGTAGGTGGTAATACGTCATTTTGTCAATGAATAATGTAACACGGTCGTTAATTTAGAAATATAATTAATTACACTCGACCGGTCGGCAAAGCGTTGAAAATAAATTAAGCGAAGTAGCAAATAAATATTTTAATGCGACAATTTACTATTATTAATTATTCCTGAACGGTTAAAACGTAAATAAAGTAAGTAATTTTATTAAATAATGAACCCGGGTTTCGTTCTGCGGACCGGTCAGGTGTCGCACAGAATCGGCTTCGGTAATATTTTTAGAACTACCTATATCGATTAATTTGTCAGAATTCCTTATACTGTTTGCTAAAAGTATATATTTGGCAATACCGCAATTATGTATTAGTCGCCTTTATTCCAATTAACGATGTAAACATAAAAAATATTCTAATGCTCACAACATTTTTTTTAAAAATATATATACCAGACCAAGCAACTATAAGTCGTTTTTAAAATACTTTTAGATAAGTGGCAACTACCTTTAAATTTGAGAACATGATTTTAATCAACTATTAAGAGCTATCGATTACCAAAAATTTAATTTTTGTTTCATTCTATTATTTATTTTTCTTTTTTATTGACAACTAAGTGTTGGGACATTAAACGAATATTATATTACAAAATACAACAATTATAATAAAAGACTCTGTAACGTTTTAAATTAAACTATTGAAAGCGACTTGTGTTTAAATATTATTATGACTTTTCCTTTAATTCGTTAATTAAATCAAATTATAAAATTATACCTCTTAAAAAACACTGCATACAGATGTATTTATTTATTTTGTAAATTTAATTTGTTGATTTATGATTTAAAAGTCAATGAACAAAGTTTATAAAATATTGTTTACAAAACAGTTTTCTCAAATAAAGAGAAAAAAATGATCTTGCGCCGGTCCTGTAGCACGGTTCGATTGTCGTTCAGTTTGTTACAGAGAATGATTATGCAAAATGCACTTCACAGACGGTCGCAATTTATTATTCAGTACTCCACTCGTCGAATGCAATGTTTTACAATTTAATTGACTCTTTTATTACAGGTGAACATATTAAGTGCTAGAGGTCAGTACCGTTATACATTTATAGGTTTATGAAACTTGTTGTCGCCGCAACATCGATGAATATCTATCTAACGTTCGAAAATTATTACGACTGAAAACGTTTTTAATGATGGTATTGTTTCGAGTCGTTTTGGGTTGGGCAAGTGTCTGGTTGCTGAAATAATAGAAACTGACGGGTTTTTTTTTTCTCTTCAAAACATCTAATCTTGTATTACGATGTAATAAATCATTTTAGTTACTTCTTACAAATACTTACAAAATCTTACAAGCAACAATAAGTAGTAACTAATAATCCGTTGGCTTATCGATGATGAACCAATGATGAACAACGAATCTTAACGTGTAAGACATTTAAAAATTCTGGTCAATCAAATAAATATTTTTATGCAACAGAAAATCCTCACTTAATCCAAGACATTAGTATCGTTTCTCTTTGAATATGTAGTACGGTTTGTAAATAATAAATTACTGGGACCGTATTTTAATGACGGAAACCTAATTGTAGCAAAATATTTAGATAATATACTCAAGATGGATGTGGTCCACACAATTTAAGAATGGTCACAGATTATTCGAATCAGACTTTTCTTAATTCATAGATTGAAACAAAAGGTGGACTGCCAGAACTCCAAATCTGAATCCATTATAGTCTATTTTTATGTATGAGAGAGCAATAAAACAGCATTTCTAATGCAAAACTTAGTACGGTCATTTTAAATATTTTTACAGAATAATCTAAATATTTCCTAAAATTGTAATAAATGTACCTGAGCTATTACAAGTTTTGGGTCTTTTATTGGTCCGTTATAAACATAAGCTGTACAGAACAATAGAAAAAGGTTTGAACAGGCCAAATGCCCTGTGTATTAAAGATTACATAGCCGTATCTTAAGATTATTTTCAATAAGTACCTATTTGCCAATTTTGTTTTATTTTAATTCCAAGAATTTCTTACAGTAATCGAATTATAAGTAGATAAATACCTTCCCAACAAATTTCACCGAAAATGCGATTATAGGTTTTCCATTTAGTAAGGAGGTCCAAGTTGTGTATTCTTGACAGTTTACTAAATGTCGTTTAATTGCAACTTGCAAGGTGCAGTATGAATTCTAGTGTGATCATGGACAATTTGGAAGGGCCGCGTAAACGACAAAAAATCGATCCTTTAACAGTTAATGAAAAAACATTAATATTTAATTGTTTTAAATCATTTACAGACAAACATTTATGTAAAAGTGTTGATGACACAGTGGAATTAGTTAGTAGTACGCTTGGTGTTGGGAAATCTACGATTTACAGAGTTGTTAAAGAAGAGAAATGTGGCGAGTTTCAAACAGCACGCTTCTTTAGAAAAGAATTTCCGACAGTAGACAAAGTTCTTGCCACGGTTCGAGATGATAAGGATTACCCTGAAATGAGTCGAAGCACACTATGGAAACTTTTAAAAGAAATAGGTTTTCTATGGAAAAAGCATTCCAGAAAGTCTATTTTAATAGAAAGAAGCGATATTGTAGTATGGAGAAGAAATTACCTAAGGACTATAAAAGAAATGAGAAACCATTTAGATGAAACATGGATCAACGAGGGACATAAACCAAATAAATTTTGGCAAGATGAAACTGTTACAAGTCGAAGACAGGCTTTTTTAAATAATTTATCTACTGGTTTAAATCCACCATCAAGAAAGGGGCGCAGACTAATAATAGTACACATCGGTAGTTCAAACGGTTTTGTTAAAGGTGGTTTATTGACTTTTGAATCTACTCGTACCGGTGACTACCATGAGGACATGAATGCTGATGTCTTTAAAGAGTGGTTCGAACAAATTATAGATCTTCTTCCTCAGAACTGTATAAAAGTAATGGATAATGCAAGTTATCACTTGAGACTTATAGAAAAAATGCCCACAACCAAGTGGTTAAAAAAAGATTTACAGAATTGGCTAAATTCAAAGAATATTAAGTTTCATCCCGGTTCTGTGAGAAAAGAATTGTATCATTTGTGTTCCCTTCATAAAGAGAAATTCAAAAAATATGAAATTGATGAAATTGCAAAAAATCTTGGGATGTTAAACAGTTGTTTTTCGAGGCTGTAAATAATGTGAAGCCTGAAAACTGGGAAAAGGCAGTAAATCATACGATTAAAGAAGAAGAGAAAATGTGGAAGTTGGACAATATTACTGATGAAATGATCGAGCCACTCATTGTAAATATTAGTTGCGACAGTTCATCTTTCGATTTCGATTCTGATTTGGATTTGTAGGTAGAAGTAGTTTTTATATTAAAATTATTATTTATGAACGTAACGTTGTTTAAAAGTCAAAGTTTAAACCCTTATACCTACATAACCCGTTTGACACAATGTTCTTAACATACCTTGTGAAAAAATAAAACATTTAGAAAAAATTGCACTTTTTTACCTTCAGCTGTTTAGAAGTTATAAGCAGGTTAATTAGGTGAAAATATAAGTGTATACTCGAGGAATAACTTTTATATTTTATATTTTAACTGTCTACTAAAAGAAGTGATACGCCTATAGATTACGAACGCTTTATTATTTTAATACTCTCTCATACATAAAAATAGACTATAGTGGTGAGATTACAGAAAATGTACCTCGTCTGCAACTATACAGGTCTGCAAATATGGCCGACTTACAGATGCAAGTCAAGCAGTTTACAGGGTGGGCCATTAATGCGTGGGTGGAAGATTGGTATATTAAGGTACATTTTTAAAATTCATTTTCGGGGCATGGTATAGGACCTCTAAGGCTACAAACTAAAAATATTTTCGATGAAATTTCAATTGTTCTACAGGGTGATTTATATCAAAGTTATGTTTTTTTAATGGGAACCAACTGTATATTATTGTATATTTGGATTCCTCGGTCAATTTTAGTGTGACTTTATGTATCACACATGGTATCTAAAATGAATCGTTAAGCAGCAATTCATTATTTTTTCAAAAAGTAGATGTCTAGTAAAAATTGAATATCACAGTTATTATAAAACTTAGAAGGCCGTGACTCTACAGTGTTACTAAGCATTAAATGTACTAACATTTGCCAGACGATCAAATGTACAAATAAAAGTATGTTTTTTTATTTTTTTTTCTGTTAAATCTGCCCTTCGTGATAAATGTATCCACTCCAAACACTTTTTTTTGTCAACTTGTGGTTTTATAAAAGGCACAAATTTTACACCATCTTGCTTGTAACGATTGTCAGACGTACAATGTTTTGTAGACATGACAATTTGTTCTTTAATTTTATTTATCACAATATTTATTTATTCTAATAATAATAAAACGTACGTTTGACGTTGTTATCAATAGAGAATTCGAAACATATGTACCCCCCACCGGTGCTACCCCTAGCGGATCTTTTTTAAATCTTCCCAGGCAAAAGGCTAATTCAATGAGATTTCATCGGCTAAGTATCATACCTCTGTAATGTTTTGTATCATTAAAAATATCAACATTGTAAACAATTATGATCAGGGTTTTCTGATCTTTTCTCTAGGTCAGGGAGAATAAATGAAAACTAAATAACTTATAGTAATAAAGATTGAAAATATATATACTTTTAAGAGCTTTATTATGTCAGCAATAGTTTTATACCAAAAATTAAAATAAACTGAAATACATTCATAAATTTACCATATTTATAACATTCATCGACTCTTTCCTTGCTAAAATATTACTTATTTATCTATTCAGCTCTGTTCCGTCTATTTTTTGGCTTCAGCCACCTTCTGACACTTTCATTCGTTCTTATTCAGTCTAGTATGCATAGTTTTCAGAACATCAAGTGTTATACCTATCTGATGCTGGGTCCTCCAAATTTCATCTTCAGTACACCTGCTTATCTAACATTTATCTCGATGCCAATCTTGATTGAACATCCGTTTCTTGTCTATTGCTCTTACACCAGAAGTCGCTTAGCCTCGACCGCAAATGTCTAATTCGGCCTAAACAAAGCCTTGGTACACAAATATATATTTTACCGCTGGTTTCATTACAATGATCGATGGTTTAATACAAAAAAACTCGAGTAAAGTGAAAAATTATCTCTTGTACACTTGAGAATTAGCTTATATTACTTTTAATTATATACATTTAAAAATGTCGTTTACTTAAAAATAAACATATTTAATTTTAATATGTTATTTAACTTAATCAAAACATCTTAATTATTATTTTCCTTTTATATTACTTATACCGGACCTGTATGTTCTCTAGTACTCTAGTAGTTGACAGTGTTACCGTCAGTTGTCGCTACATATTTATTAGTGACATACGTTTTATTAAATTCATCGTGTTACATACTTGTTGACATAAAGAGAGAAATTTAAAGTGATGTCTTGTATTACTTCTATTGAAAAATCGATAATGCAAGTTTTCTAACCTAAAAAAAATCGTGATTATATCGCAAACAAAATTGAGTTGGATCTTAATTTATTTAAGATCTGATCAAAGAAAAGAAGGACAACTTTGAATAGATTCCCACGACCTTTTTATTATTAAGTCATGTAATCCAATCTTGTTAATTTAATTTGACACAGTATCAGTGTTGCTTAGTTAATAAATTCAAAACGTAATAAACACATATTATTACAATATTATATTAATAATTATACTAGACAACATTTAATGTAGAGGAAGTTATTTGAATTAAATAATTATCACACATGACTTCTTCTGACGTACAGCTGATCCTTTTCCCATTTCATAAATTTCAAATCCAATAAATATCGTAACGAATTAATTCTAGTACCGGGCTAGCTGTCACACACACCATTATTACGGTTGTTTTGTTTTAATCGAGCCCTCGAAAATATCCGCCGATACAGAGGCGATATAAATCTGAAGTATCGGTCGTCGAGTGCGTCGAATGGATAAGGGCGTTTTAGGGTAAGGGTAGCATTCATAAAACTCCCTCTCCCCCGTACTTATTGGCCTTGTGCGACCCCTTCAACATGCTACGCTTAGCGACCCTGATGATGACGGGTTGCTCTGTTCCATTAGGTCGACAACAACGTTAGATCGTTTGAAGGAAGAATACAAAAAAGAAATTTTTGAAGTAGGATTTTGCGTTTAATAGACTAGGTATTTCTTAATAATAATAATAATAATAATATTTATTGACCTTTGAAGCCATATCTACAAAATATGAATAAGGTAAGTCATACATAAATAAATAAATAAATAAAATGAACAAAGTAACAATGCAACACAGTACAATATAAAAATCTCATATATCAGCTAAGCAACCGTATACTGTAGGAACTCATCTAATGAATAGAAAACATTAACTGTTAATAGCTGCTTAAGATCTTTCTGGAAGCCTTGTAGGGTTTGATTATTTTTTATGTTTGATGGCAGTTTGTTAAAGAGGTAAGAACCGGCGTAGTATGATTTTTTGTAGCTGGTATGGTAATGTTGTTTTAATATATATTTTCAGCATTTCTGGTATTATACCCGTGCATATATCTTTTTTCATTATGAGATTTCTTATTTTATTAAAAGTAAAAGACAATAATTTATAGAGGTATATTGCAGTAACAGTAAGAATTTTATTATTTTTAAATATTTCTCGACAACTATCCCTGTAACCCAGACTAAAAATTAATCGTAATATTCGTTTTTGGATAATAAATACGCGAGAGATATCTGATGCCTGTCCCCAAACAGTAATGTTGTAGTTGGGTTGAATATACATGGGCATAGTAAATTGTTATTAAAGATTCCTTTGGCATATCATTTTTAAGTGAATACAACATAAAATAGCTTTTATTAAGATTTTTGCAAATATTATCTATTTGTTCTCTGAAGTTTAGATTACAATCGACAAGTGTCCCAAGAAATTTAGTTTTATTTGCTGAATTTACTAATACATTAACTTTGTTGATATTTACATCAAAAGGTGATTGGACAAATTTTCTGTCGCCGTAGGAAAAATTAACACAAATTGTTTTTTCCAAGTTTAAAACCAATCTATTACAGTCACACCATTCTTTAAATGCCATAATAATATTTTTAACTTTTTCTACTACCTGTCCTAAAGAATCGGCAGATACTATTACTGTTGTGTCGTCAGCATAAATAAATATATCATCCTGATCTTTAACGTACAGTAGAAAAAGTAATGGACCTAGTACTCCCCCTTGAGGGGTTCCTAGGTCATTATAAAATATATCAGACTGGATATTATCAACTGAAACAAAAAACGGACGACTTAAAATATGCGGTTGATATCAAATTATACTATAATACACGTCCTTATATACCAATAGTAACGATTCTGGCGTTACAAACGCCACTGTATTTTAACACGTTGATGGACAGTGACGCCGATAGACGTCATATCAATTTTTGCAAATTAACAGAGCGCCGTAAGGCGTTAAAATGCCGATCAGCGTTACGATATTCATATAAATTAGTAGTGATCGAAGACCAAATGTCACGATATGTTAAAGAAAAAGCTTTACTGTCGAGTTAGGTAAAGTATATTCTACTTTCAAGATGTGCCTTGTACACATATTTCGATTTTCTCTTACTATACGGAGAATGGTCGCACTGCGCAGCTTTCTGAGTGTCTTTTAAAGGGAGATAAAAAACTCCCCATTTTAAACACTTATTACGTATTGCCTACATCTTGGCGCAATAGTTTTAGTGGTCATGTTATAATATTTGCCTAAAGTCAGTCCCCAAAGATATTATTTACGAACCCACACTTTACAAATCCATTAACAAATAATGAATATCTTGAAAACCTTGCTTTACTTGGTGATTTCATGTTAAATCTTTCCATTTGTAAGTAACAGTAACTACTTTTATTATGTTCCTAATTTTTATTTTTCAGGTCTCCTAGGAATTTTGAGCATTTAACTTTAACAGTGATTACAAATCATTAATCAAATTGTTGAGAAATTATTTTTAGCTAAATTCTGTTATGTCTGTTCTCAGCATTTTGAGGAAAATACATATTGCCCTTATGTAAAAAAATATGTGATCGACGGACTGGACGGACTAAGAAAAGCATAACTAGACCATCGATTGCTATAGAAGCAGAAAATAGGGAGATATGCAATAGTTTTTGAAATAATATAAAACGTATTGTAATTATGAAAAACATAATAGAAATTCAAGAATTAAAATTATAAAAAAAACATAATAGAAATTCAAGAATTAAAATTATTAAAAAATATAATAAAAATTCAAGAATTAAAATTATGAAATACATAATAGAAATTCAATAACCCTTATATATTAAGGGGTTACTTACAATTATGAATTTCTATTATGTATTTCATAATTTTGAATCGCCAATTTCTATTATGTTTTTCATAATGGAAATGCGTGTATTAAAATTATAAAATACATCATTTTAATTTTAACAGAAAAATTACGGAAAGGTTATTTTTTCTTGCATTTTAAACGATGTTATTAAATACCAAAACGGTACGCCATATGTAAGGTATTGTAGAGAAATATTGTGTTGATGTTTATGTTGTTTATTACTAAATTCAGAAATTACTATTAAAGTTGATTTACCTGGAGTTTTAAAGTTAATTATTTTGTTTTAATAAAAAGTTATTTTCTTGTTTTACAAGAAAAGAGTATGTTGCTTTTTTGAGTGCTTATAAAATTTAGCAAGTTAAGAAAATTTATTTTTAGGGATAAAGAGGAAAATGTATAAATATCTATCTAATCATTAATTTTTACTTTGCTATCTATATACAGATATAAGGAAAGTATAGGAATCATGATTTTTTTCGACCTCGAGTTTTCGACAGATTTTTACGTTTTGAGGTCCCCTGAATCCGTTTTGACTATTTTCGCGGTGATGTGTGTCTGTATGTCGCATAACTTATGAACCGATACACAGAAAAACACCAAATTTCAAAATTAAGCTTTATTCCAGCGTCTAATGAACAGATTAGATTTTGGGCAGAGTCGGAACATCTGGGGGGTACTCTATAGGTGGTCATTTTTATAATTTATGGAATATATCTGTTATTTCAAATAAAAGTTACTTCTAATATAATTATCTATAATTTTTATTCTATACAAAATTTTCCTAAAATGGTCCGTATTCGAGAAATTTGACAAAATGTAAAAAAAAAAAATATTTTTTTATAAAAATTGTTCTAATAAAAGTTGTTTGTAATATAATTCTCTATAATTTTTATTCTATACATAATTTCTCTAAAATGGACCGTATTCGAGATATTTGAGAAAATGTGTAAATTTCGAATTTTGAAGAAAACTCAAAAACAGATAAAAAAAACATTAAATTTTAAACTTAAGGTTTATTTCGGCCTAACGTGAAATGATTAGATTTTGGACAAAGTCGAAACATCTAGGGGGTACTTTATGGGAAACCGTTATTATACATATTTTATGGAATATATCTGTTATTTATGTTTGGAGAAGAAAATTGTTCAAATAAAAGTTACTTCTAATATTATTATCTATAATTTTTGTTTTATGTCAAAATTTCCTGAAATGGTCCGTATTCGAGAAATTTGACAAAATGTGCAAAATTCTGAGTTTTATGAAAATTGTTGAACTAAAAGTTGTTTGCGATATCGATCTCTATAGTGCTAAATTTAAATTTTTCAGTACTTTCGTTTTCAATGAATATCTATAGAAAAATGTTTCGAGTTAGATGTATGTGGACAATGTATATATTTAGTTTATCCTCTAATATGCTGCAATAGGTTGTACAGAATAACCGGAAAAAGCCTATAATAACTAGATAGTCATGTGTTGGACACATCAGATTTTTACTGTTATTACTAGAGAGCGGAATATATGCAAAATGCATATATATGCATTTTTTGCATATTTTACCAAAGTTCAGAAAATTTAAGAAAATATTGCATATTTTCGAAAAAAAATGTATTACTATACTGTGCAAATCAAAAACTGTTTTAACAGATTATACAGATATATATAAAATAAAGACCTTTTAAATTTTTGTATTTGTTTTTAAGTGTCACTTCTTGTAAATTCTTGTTAATTAGTTCTTGGAGGGTGGCATGTACTGGGTTTTTACCTTCTTAAGAGATTAAGCCCATTAAGGTAATTGTTAATAGATGGTATTTACACAGATAAAGTATTACCTACAATGCAATAAAACGGTTTATATAAAATTCTCAGTAATTTCTTGTAACCAATCTACCCTAACATCGGAAAATTTTGAATGTTTTTCATTCAGTTTAATGAGATAGTATCTTCGTTATTTGCCTAGTGAAAAGTCTTGTAATAATTTGATGTTTTAAAAGTGTCCTAAAATGTCGAGAATTTCTCCATGGATTATTAACTTTCCAGAGTTGGAAATCAATGGGGATAAAGTTTTTTGTAAAGCTTGTGCCAAAATAGTGGGTTGCGAAAAAAAGTTCAAAGTGGTTCAACCCGTGAAAACATCATTGCATAAAGCCAAATTGCAAAAAATGAAATCACAACCGGTTCAACAATGCGTTGTGAGGTCATTTCAAAACGCCGACAAAACAAAAAGTGACAAGGAGGTATTTAATCAGGACTTGTGCAAAGCTCTTGTTGCGGCAAATATTCCATTAAAGAAGTTACAAAACCTACATCTAAGAGAATTTTTACAAAAATATTGCAATCAAACCATTCCTGACGAATCTACACTCAGAAAAAAAAATGTACATGCTATATATATAAATGCAATAGAAGAAATTAAAGTTTTACTGGATGATAGCAATTTTTACATCATTGTTGATGAAAGCACAGATGCTTGTGGAAGATATATGGTACATCTTATGATTGGAGCCTTAAAAGAAAATGAACCAGGTACATCATATTTAATTGCATCAAAACAGTTAGAAAAAACTAACAATACAACTGTTACCCGATTTATTCAACAATCTCTAGCAGAATTTTTTTTACCAAATCAAATTCCCTCAGAGAAGTTTTTAGTGTTTTTGTCTGACGCAGCACCATATATGATGAAAGTAGGGCAAAACTTAAGTCTTCTGCATGGAATAAACTTAGTTGCAGAAACTGTGAGAACAGAATATCCCTTGGTTAACAAGCTAATTTCGAATGTGAAAAAAATATTTTTAAAAGCCCCTTTAAGAGTGCAGTTGTATAAAGAGAGAATGGTAGGGGTGTGTTTGTCCCCGGAACCCGTAATTACGCGATGGGGGACATGGATTAAAGCAGCTATATTTTATGCAGAAAATTTTGAAGCAATTAAGGATTTAATTTTGGATATAGAAGACAATTCACAATGTGTAGTGAAAAGTAAAGAATTGTTAAAAAATCCCCTTGTGCCTAAGCAACTTGTGTTTATAAAGGTTAATTTTAGTTTTTTACCTGATGTAATAACTTCATTGGAAAAGAAAAATTTAAGTTTAATCGAATCAACAAATTTCGAAAAATATTTAATTATAAATTCCTATTATATTATTAAATAATATTTTTATACTATTCTATACTTAACTTCTACTAGTTTTTGTGTTTCGTTTGTTTTAAATAAATTTTTATATTACATAGTTTTTTTTTTCGTGTAATGGCTTTGATAGCGTACCAAATTAGAAACAGCAATGTTAATTAGAACCCAACAGTGAATGGTCAAGTGGAAATATTCGCTAGGCATCAGAAATAATTTTTAAATAAATTAATTACTACTACTAACCACTAAGCTACCCACCCCCTACTTTTTTTTAAGTATTTTTCACAAATATGCATTTGCATATTTAGGCATAATTGGACAAAATAACTGCATATTTTTGGTAAAAACGATGCATATATATGCGCATATTTTGTTATATTTTGATGCATATATTCCGCCCTCTAGTTATTACCATAATTATGCTTGTTGTTATTTAACAAAGAAAAAGCTCCATACAAGCACGCTTGAAACAAATTAGGGCTCATACATAATTTAATTTAATTAATCTAATCGGTAGGCAAAAGCCGAACGAATTTTAATCGACGCGACCACCGTACAGTGTTTAAACATCAAGAATAGATTACACACAACGGTTATAAATAACACCTCCCCCAAAAAGCCAATAATAAGCGTGTGGCGTGCGATCAAAATTTAACTCGACGGCAATTCGAAGGCAAGATAAGACCGCGAGACACGCGTCTCACATATGCGCCATTCAATTAATGCGATCAGAAGAGGGTAGAGGGCGCAAATGGAGGTTGGGGTGTCTCGTCCGCCCCAGCAGCACCCTCTCTACCGGATGGCCCAATAAGAATATACAGGGTTGGCAGATATATATCATGATATTTATTGCTAGATAAATATCAATGTTGATGATATATATCCAATATTTAAATATCTTTAAATCTGCTTAATATATAACAACCTGGCAACGTAGCATTGCATCAGTCTGTTAACAACTGTCTGGGATTTTTCTGGGTAGAGTGTTTACATTTATCGATTTATTCTCTGTTGTGTGCTATTTTTAGTTACAGTTAGGCATTATGTGTTGCAACTATTATTTTTCTCTTTTCTATACTGTTTATTTATTATTAAAAAATGCCAAAAAGTAAACATTCAATGTGGGTAAATTTTCGATGCGTAAATAAAGATCAGAATAGTGGTAAATGGGCTATTTGTAAAAAATGTGAAAAGGAGATGCAGGGAATCCCACAGAGAATGTTAAAACACATTGAAAAGTGTCTAAATAGTGAAGCTGGAACAACGGATATAAATACTATTGGAAATAATCAAACCTTGATCCTGGAACAAGAAGAAACTGAACGTGTTAAAAATAAAAATGGTAAGTTATTTTATTTAATAAGCGCTTTTTAATAACCAAAAATGAAAATTGCATGGTAAATAAAGAAAATGTTACATTCTAAAAATACAAATTTGTATAAGGCTGTTGGTTGGCATGAATAAAAAATATAAAATAGTTTGTTATATGGTGTTAGCTCAGACATTTCCTTTTTTGAACTGTTTAATTATTACACCATCTCTTTTTATCTGCCGACCAATAATTATATCTATATTTAAAAAATAATATTTTACTTTCTCTTTCAGTAACGATATTATCATCAACAGTAAAACCGCCGAAAAAAAAAGCCCTGCTTAGATATAAATAAATTAAATGTTGCTAAGGACGTCAGCGTAATTTCAACATCAAAATCATATGCACACACCATTGATTTACAAATTGGCAAATTTTTCTTTGCGACTAATACACCATTTAGACATGTAGAGCATGACGAGTTCAAAAAAATGTGTAAAGTTTTAAGATACAAGCCGCCTTCCAGAAGGCAAATTGGAAATGATTTATTGGACGAAGTATATAATGATGTTACAGAACTATGTAAAGATAAATTAAAAGGAGAAGTTGTATCAATATCAGTTGATGGATGGTCAAATGTTCATAATGAACCAATAATTTGCTGTTCTGTTATAAATGAATATGGTGAATCGTACTTAATTAAAACTGTGGATACCTCTGGACATTCACATACAGCTGATTACTTAAAGGAAGTCGCTTCTGATGCTGCTATACATATCGAAACATTTTTTTGTGCGAAAGTAAGAAGCATTGTGACTGATAATGCCAAAAACGTTGCAAAAATGAGAAAACTTCTAGCAGCCACACCTCAAATTGATGTTATACAATATGGTTGCTCGGCTCATATTCTCAACTTGTTGGCAGAGGATATACAGATTCAGGGCCTTAACATATTATAAAAGTTATAAAATACTTTAGAAACAAGCATTTACCTTTAGCCTGGTACAAGAGAGCGCAAGGGAAAATGCTTGTTCTTCCTCAAGAAGTTAGATGGAACACTGTAACTGATACATTAAAATCGTACCTAGAAAATAGAGGGATACTTGTACAAGTTTGTCAAGATCATAAGGACGCCATTGATCGTGATATATTCCGTATTGTAAATGATATAAATATCACAGTAAATGCAAAAGAGTTTTTAAAGCGTATGGAGCCGATTGCAATTTCATTGGATCGCATGCAAAGGGATGGAACTACCATAGCCGTTAGTGTAGAAATTTGGAAAAAACTAGAAGAAGATTTACAAGGACAACCACGTAATGTGCTCGAACACTTTCGAACTAGAAAGGAGATGGCCTTAACACCAAGCCATTATTTAGCAAATTTATGCGACCATCGCTTTAGAGGGAGAAATTTAAATAATGAAGAAAAGAATCTAGCATATCAGTATTTAGAGACTATAAATAACAATTTTATACCTATTGTAATGGCATTAAATTCAGGGTCAAAACCGTTTCCTCGGTTTATGCTTGTGTCTGCTTTTCAAAGCACGCCCCCTATGACTTGGTGGAAGGCACTTACTTTAGATTTAGATGACAAAAAAGATTTCGTTTTTGATTGGACAAATTTACAACCCACCTTTTTAGAAATGTGTTCAAAGCTACTGACTGCAGTAGCATCATCTGCCGGATTGGAACGAATTTTTTCCACATTTGGACTTGTACAGTCCAAACTAAGAAATAGACTAGGAACTGACAAAGTTGCCAAATTAACTTTTATTTTGAAATTTCTTAATCAGGACTGTTCCAAGAAAGCCACCAATTTGGACTGGTTATACAATCAGCAACAAGACCTTGAAGTTCCTGTGGTATCCTGTAGTAAATATAAGCCAAAGGAACAAGAACCAAACTCCGAATCGGACTGATTTTCTTCTTCTTATTTTGTTTTTATAAAATTAATTTGTCATAGTTTTTATTTGAAGTAAATTAAAAGTTAAAAGTAACAAAAATTTTCTAAAAATAATAAATGAAAACAAAAACTTATTAAAAAGTGTGTAATTATAAATAAAAATTTAATTCTGTTATTAAATTTACTGTCAAAAATACTCGACAATCTGCAAAAATCGAAGAAATATATTAATATATTTTTTCATCATTATACACTTTAAATACTTCTTTGTTTTTATTACTTATTAACCACGCCTATTATCCTCCAAAAGGATTTTCTCAAAAGTTAATTGAGACAATCTGATATATATCAAATTTTGATATATATCCGATATATATCGTATATATCCGATATTTTGATATTTATAATAAATATCATGATATTTGCCAACCCTGAGAATATAATAAACATTTTTTTGCAATTTTACAAAGAATCAAACCAATAATTTGCATTTATTTTAATAAAGTAGGATTGATTATTTGATTTGTATAAAAGTGTAGTTGCTACCAGCTACACACAGTCTTCTACAATAGGCTTTGAGCGGTAAATTTTAAATTGTCAGTAGCTAACAATTAATTTGGTGATAATGTTTCTAATGTTATTGAAAGTTTAGTTAATAATTATGTACCTCATAATACAGTAAATTCAACAAAATCATTTTGAGCCGTTATGTAAAGTTAGAAGCTACAAATTAAACAATACTACAACCAAATGTCACTTTCAAAATAATTAAAGATAATTGCCTCTGGCACAAAAATCGTTAAATAAAACTTTATACATTAAGTTTCCGGACATATAAGGTCCCTGTTTGGATTGGTAGATTTTGGAATCACTTTGTATTCTATCGATTTAGTTAGTTACGGTGGTCTGACAATTAATGTCAGAGAATAACAAAAAATTATTACATCTTGTCCGCTATTCTTGAATGATCCAAAAGTTATCCTGTACTTTAAAGAATAAATAGTTGGACGAACCAGCATCTTTAATTGGTATTTAGGGGCATTAGCCATTACAGTCCCAAAGCAAGAACTTCAGCCAGCCGCCCTTAATCTCAAGTCTCTTTTATCAACTATCAACAGTCTATTTAAATCCAAAATTTACGTGAAAATTCCTTACTATTTTTAAAAATATTAACATATTAACTTGAATAATTCTTTAGTTCAATGAAAGTCACTAATTGGAGCAATAACCTAATTGTTTGTGGATGTGTTTGTGACTGTATTACTTTTCTGTACTTTTCTTTTAAAGTGAAAATTAATTAAAAATGCAAATTTAATTTCTGTATATTGAAAACATGACATTACATTTCTAACTGATTAATATCTAACATATAACTCTAGTAACGTGAAAATTGGATGGGCAGAGTCGACTCCAACAGTTTGGTTTATTTCAATACGTGTGTTTCTTTTTTTAATATTTAGTTAAAACATTCAATACTGTTTAGAATTGTGTAATTCTTTATATCAGTGGTCTCCAAGCAGTTGATCGCGAGCTACCGGTAGCTCTTCTGGTAGCTCTCACAACGATTTTAATTTAAAAAATACAAACTGCAAATATCAGAGAAGCTTCCGAAAATTCCACAAAAAAATCTAATTGTCATAATATTAAACATAAACAGCAGCAACGTTGCGGTGAGCGATCTGCCGCTGACGCCATCAAGCTAGAATCGGCTAGAACCGACCAGCCGGACCAGCGCATTAGTGTTCGAGAACGATCAGGATTGCTTTGAACGGGATAAATACGCACGGCGCGACGACATTGCGCTTAGTTTAAAACTGAACGCGTAACCAACGTCCAGCGGTTGGGTTAGTAGAGAACAACAAAAAATAATATGGCAAGCAGTTGTAAGAAGGTAAAGACATACCACTTTCCTTCGGAATGGGAAGAACAATACTTTTTTACAGAAGTTAAAGATAAAAATGTGTGTTTGTTATGTAATAATTCGGTCTCCGTTGCTAAAAAAGGAAATATTGAGAGACATCATAAAACTGTACATTCTAATTTTGAAAAATCATTCCCACTACATTCTGCCGCCAGAAAGGAGAAACTGAAACAGTTAAAAAAGCAGTTAATTGGACAACAATCAATATTTTTAAGAACAGTCGACAAAAATAAGGCTGCAACTGAAGCATCGTACCGTGTGTCCCAGATAATTGCACAAAAAAATAAACCTTTTGAAGACGGGGAAATGATAAAACAGGCGTTTTTAGAAGTTGCTGATTCGTTATTTGCCAACTTTAGAAATAAAGACGATATAGTTTCAGCTATAAAATCTATGCCACTTTCTGCTAATACAGTGATGAGACGTGTAGAAGTAATGAGCAATGATATTTTTTTACGATTAAGAACTGACTTAGATAACTGTGTTTATTTTTCACTTCAACTGGACGAATCAACAGATGTCGTTGACACTGCCCAGATGGCCGTGTTCGTCAGGATGGTTTTTAGTGATTTTACGACTAAAAAAGATCTTTTGAAGTTTATTCCACTGAAAGGACACACTACTGGACAGGAGTTGTTTTCTCATTTAAAAAATTATTATTTCTTTTGAGAAAATTCCAATCTCGAAAATAGTAGGCTTGACAACCGATGGCGCTCCAGCTATGGTGGGTTGTGATAAGGGTCTGGTGACGTTATGTCGTAAAGATGAAACTTTTCCGCAATTTCTCTGTTACCACTGCATTATCCATCAGCAAGCATTATGTGGAAATTTCCTGAAACTAAACAACGTTATGAAACTGGTGGTAAAAATTGTGAACAAGATTAGAGCTCATGCGTTACAAAGAAGATTATTCAAAACCTTGGCCGATGAAGTTGACTGTCAATACGGGGACCTACTCCTTCACTCTGAAGTCCGATGGTTAAGTAGAGGACGGGTGCTGAAACGTTTTAATGATGTCCTATCTGGCATAGTTCAATTTTTCAAACAACGCGATGAACCGACTATACGGAACTAGAAAATTCAATCTGGCTTAGAGATTTTGGTTTTCTCGTGGACATTACAGAGAAATTAAACAAACTTTATTTGCAGCTTCAGGGGAGAGACAAAGAACTAGCGGAAATGAGTTCTGATATAAAAGCATTTATCAAAAAGCTGAAGTTTTGGGAACAAAACCTAATTAACAGCGATGTCAAGCATTTTCCTATTCTTTCAGAAAAAATATCTCAAAATCCATTAGAACCCTATGACAGCAAATATTATGTAGAAATAGTTTCTACCCTGAAGAATAACTTCAAAAATCGTTTTAAGGATTTCAACGAAATGGCTTTAGTAGCGCAGTTTGTTGTTTCACCCTTTATGGAAATTGATATCCAACAGTTTGCAACTTGTGTTATGCAGAACTTTGGCGAAGACATCGCTACAATAGAAATGGAAGTAATTGAGTTTCAAAATGATTTAGCCTTAAAATCGTTAGTCTCAAGTACCAAATGTATCTGGCCTATTGTAAGTAAAGACAAATATTCAGTTCTATCTCGTGTTGCCTTGAAAGTGAAAGCATTATTCAGTTCAACCTATTTGTGTGAATCTTCTTTTTCTAATATGAAGTATATTAAGAACAAATATCGCAATCGACTTATAGATGAATATTTGGATAATTGTATTCGAATGGCTGCATCAAATTATACTGCAAACATTAAAAAAATTATCGATGAGTCTGAGTGTCAGCCTTCTCATTGAACGTGCTTTTTTATTTTTCAATGTTTATGTTCATGATAGTGCGTTACTTTTTTGTTGTTGTTATTATTAACTATTTTTAAATCTTACGTGACATGCCGTTGTGGCTGGATAAAAGTTTGTGTTTATTTTTCAAACACCTTCGTTTAGTAGGTAGGAATGTAGCTATGAACAAGTACGTACTGGTAATATTAGTTATTTTGTTATTAGTTTATTATTAGTACCTATGTATTATGTATTACCAGTTAAATAGTAAAATAAATCCATATAATGATAAATTAACTGTGGATTATTTCATTTACGTTGCGTTGTTACGTAGCTCGCTGTTTATTCCAAAATTAACAAAGTAACTCAACACATTGAGAGGTTGGCGACCACTGCTTTATATTTTAGTAATAATAATAATACTAACTATTACAGAACCACATCTTCTTATGTAGCTAGTTCTTCAACGACAAATGTTATTCCAAACGTTGAAATTACTAAAGCTTAGTAAATACATTATTTGTTGTCCATATGAAATAGTTTATGTGTAAAATGTTTCAAAAAATAATTCAAATACCACTTGTGGGAGCGTTCAAGAATTACGTAACGAATTTGGGGGGGAGGGGGGTTTTGTAAAACGTTACGATGCGTTACAGGGGCGGGAGGGAGGTTTGAACTAGTTACGAGGATATTAAGGTATATAACAAGACTGGTGCTATAACTTCTTTCAGAGGTAACATTTTATAACCCAATAAATGAGACATGAAAGCCTTATATTTAATGTACCAAGTAGGCTTTGATTTAACTTTTGATATTTGTTACAAATTAATTATTGAATTGTCAGTGTTTTGCGTACCCATCGAAAAATGAAAGTGGAGTAGCGATACGCGATAAAATTTTGTGTTCGATTGGGTAAAACACCAACTGAAACTTTTGAAATGATTAAAGGTGCATATCTAGATAATAGTTTATCACGATGTAGAGTGTTTGAGTGGCATAAAAAGTTTAAAGACGGTTGTGAATCAGTTGAAGATGAACCTCGTCCCGGTCGACCACAAACTGCGAGAAATGACACAAAAATTGCAGAAATTAACGACTTGATACAAAATGATCGCCGGATTGGCATAAAACGAATTTCTGACAATGTTAATTTGTCTTACGGTACCACTCAAAAAATTATTCATGAAGATTTAGAGTACCAGAAGATCGCGGCAAGATGGATTCCAAAAGTGATGACCGATGAACAAAAAGCGAATCGAGTGACAAATTGTCAGCAGTGGAAAAGGCAACTGCAACGTAACCCACAATTTTTAAATAATGTGGTTACATGTGACGAAAGTTGGTTTTATCATTACGATCCTGAATCAAAGTATGCAATGGAAGCATAAAGGCAGCCCAAGACCGCAGAAGGCCAAAACTGCTAAAAGCGCTGGTAAAGTGATGCACCTGATTTTTTTTTTGATAAATTTGGCGTTATTTATGATCACATTGTACCTAGAGGACATACAGTAACAGGGGAGTACTATTCTAATGTACTTCGAGGACCCTTAAAGGCAAAATTAAAGAAAAAAAGGTCGCTTTATCAGGACTTTGGCTGGACGCTGCATCACGACAATGCTCCGGCTCATAGATCAATGATTTGTCAACGAACAATTGAAGAATTAGGGGTTGAAATTATGGTTCATCCCCCCTACTATCCTGACCTTGCTCCATGTGACTTCCATTTGTTTCCTGAAGTCAAAAAAGAATTGAGAGGTAGAAGATTTGAGTTGGATTTAGAGCTCAACAACGCTGTGATTGGTATACTAAACAGACTATCAAAAAATGGTTTCTCAGAAGTTTATGATAAGTGGATAAAGCGATGGAATAAGTGTATTCAACAGAATGGAGAGTACTTCGAAGGATAGTTGTTGAATTTTTTTAAATAAATGTTTCGTTGTTATACTATAGCACCAGTCTCGTTATTTTCTGATACATCCTCGTACGTAACATTATTATTTTTTAATCCTTCAGAAAAGTCGTGTAGAGAGATTCTCTAACGCATTTTTCAAAAGTTTTTTTTTCTCAAAATTTCAAATGTAGTGACATAATTGTGATTTTTAGGTAAAAATAGTCACTTGGTGGTTACGTAACGTTTTACTAGGGGGGGGGGGAGGGGTACAGAAAAACGTTACGGCGCGTTATATGTGGGGAGGGGGGTTAAAAATATCCAAAAATTGCGTTACATAATACTTGAACGCTCCCTGTTCTACAATATTTTATTAGATTACAATTTTTAATTTTCATACTCAAACGCCTTTATTTTAGATAATTTTCATAGAAACCTAAAATTACACCTTTAAAAAAATTGTAGGATTCGTGATACTGATAAAATCTCTAAAGTAACAAAACATGCAATTTACCTTGCGCACCCGAGGGCAAATTTCACGCGATTAGAAAAATGTAGAATGTTTTTTTTTAAGTAAATTTCGTGTATTAACTTTCCCACCCGAGTGAAAAGTTTACATTCGAACCGAAGCGGAGGACAAAAGTGAAGCGAATAAAAAATATATATAAATCGACGTTTTTTAAAAAAATTTCTATTATTAACTTTCCCACCTGAGTGAAAACTTTACATTCGTACTAGTATTCAGTTAGTTACTCTATTTGTCTTTTTAAATAATTTCCTGGTTTTCTTTTGGCCACTTGAATAATTATTGGACCACCCTGTATGATTAAACGCGTATACAATATCAGCACCTGCTTCTTCGGTTATCTGCTTCATTACATTTATGCGGGCTCACATATCGTATGAGGGTTAGTCATGGTTATGCGGCATAAATACATCCGGCAACCTCGCATTAAACCTTGAGATTTACGCACTTAGAGGAACTCTATCCTGCTGCTTGTCCCCCATCCCTCAACTCACGTCGCCCCCAAAATCTAACTTTGCCAGTGATTATATTCCGTGCCGCACGAAGGGGACTTCATATTAGATCCGAAGGGTGTTCCAGAGTCCTTCGGGAGCCTGTTTACACGACTCCTTATAGTCGGAATAGTTTAGTCCTCTCGGTTCGGGTTCATTTCGTGATAAGAAAATCAGAGAATGATTTCACTCGCTTCCCAAACTACTCAACTCCACTTGGGAGTTGGATGATAGATAGAGATGATATATTATGTTGAAATACGGTAGAGACGATTATTTTTTAATAAAATTAATAAAATTTTGATTGTTAGTGAGTAATGTATAGTAATGTTAAGGACAGCGTCTCCTAGGAATTTGAGAACAAAATTATGTCAATTTAGATTCAATCAAGGAGGTGCTGTTACCTACCGACTAGAGATTGAATTAGTGCAAATTATTACAGAAATCTTTAAGTAACTATAAATATCGACCGACTAGCTATTAGGGGATATTGGGGTCTATTCTGTAAAAATTCCTTTATATTTAACGGCCTTTAAAAATATTTTCTTCTTTAATTCGGTCACTATTTAAACGGATCTTTAAAATACATTAGAGGACTATCTTAAAGAAATCTGTTTAAATAATGATAGAAGTAAATTAACGAATACGAACATATTTTTATAGGCCGCCAATATTTTTAAAGGCCGTTAAATATAAAGGAATTGTTACAGAATAGACCCCATTGTATTATATTGTATTATAAACCGGTTTTTAGTAAACTGAGTTCGAAGGATCATAATAATAGTCCTGAACATAAAATCTATTTTTCAATAATTGCCGGGATTTTACTAAATAAAAAAAAATTATTTCGCGATTGTGAAAACGGTCCAATCGTTTTATATGCCATTTATAATATTATAAAAATGTTAACTCTAGGACTCATTTTGGAGTATGAGCATACTTTATTTCAATACTTTTATTACCTACCTATTACATTTTATTTTTATCGAAAATTGACTTTGTTTCCTGGACCAAAGTAAAGAATGTACGTAGGTATGCAGATGGTAACAACAAAAACGATATCTTGCCTCACATTAAATATAAATATTTCCTAAAACAAATAATTTGGTTTATATACGAGGGATGTTTATAATTTCAAGTCACGAATATAGAGTCGTTTCAAAATATATTGCCACAATAATTGCGTCACATTAAGTCGGAGTGGGACGCTTGACGTGTCGCAATTCGCAATATATTTTAAAACTATTCTACCTAATTAATAAATTGTGATTTTGAAGTATCGAATGAAAACTATATTCTCATTGGTTAAAGATGGAAGTTTTTATCATTTGAATGTTCAAGAATATTAATTATGATTAATTGGTTAAATACCGAAGTTATCTGTTATCTGATGTTGGTACTAACCTAATGTTTTTGGGTAATTTTGACGGTCATTTCCTGGAATTTCCAGGCCCACATAAATTTTTATCCTATTAAAGTACAAAAACCCTACAATAGACATTATGAGTAGGTATTTAACATTCATTTATCTTATCTTAGGTAGTTATTTCCTAGAAACATTTCCCTGATTGTCAATAACACATGACCGTATATCTGTGCCAATATGACGTAACGACTTTTAATATACTTAATGAAGGCTGGGGGAAGGAGTTAAGAGTCTATAAATTTACAAACAAGCTTACGGGTATTTAGTTTTCAAAATTACATCACACGTTTCTGAAGTGTTTTATTGTGCTGTTTGTTTTTAATAAGTGTTATTTTCTTTAATAGAAAATTGATTTATTTGTGCCAAGTGTCCTAGTGAGTTTCATTGTACATTTTAATCAGTTTTATTTTTGGATAAATTGACATCGACTTCCTGCATTAAAGGTAGGTAGTATTTTTTTTCTATCACTCTCGAGTTCGTCATTGAATAAAAAAATTAAACGCTATAATTTTAACATTCAAATATTTGCAATTAAAAAATAATATTACGTATTAAATTTGACAATAAAAAAACTTTTTATTTAATAATAATGTTTCATTATTCTGAATATATTTTTTCTACGATCAATATCCAAAGTAGGTAGGCTTTTGCACATTAAAATCTAAATTAAAAGTTGACGTTTTCTGCGAATTGTCATAATTTGACATTATTGGCGCACATTACCTAATATTCAAACCCATTTCCATGCTTAAAAATAGAAGATGGTGACATTCATTTAAAAGAAAACCATAACTACTTTTACCAGGTGAAAAATTTCAATATGTTAAAATAATTCATGATTTTTAAGAAATGTGCTAGAAATGATACTACAATATTAATATTCTTTTTATGTTTGATTTTCTAATAATGATTTTATATACTTTTAGATTCAAGGACTGCTAGGTATAGCTCAAAGAAAATTGTGCTACTTTGTAGTATATATTGGAGATGAAAATCCACTATTTGTTGAAAAAATTCATTTTGAACCCATTTTTTTTTTTAAATATGGTTGAAAAATTAGAAAAATTTTACTCGGAATATATGGCACCTGAGATAATTTTAAATAGAAGAGGACGAGGATTAAAATGTCTGGATACCCCATAAAATGAAACTTAAAGTGCAAAGATTAGCAAATTTATAAAAATAATAATTTAATGGACTTTAATGATACAAGTACTTGAAATAATGGTTTTTTTTTGCGCAGAAGCATGTTCATACGTAATTTGCAATTGGTAATCACTAATCACAGATGGAAAAGTATATACGTCAACGATATGTTCTCTTATTTTTGATTTATTTTAACAGGTATAATATATGGTATGTTACTTATAGTATAGATTTTTTAATTTCTCGACCTAATTTACGTCTTCAGCAATTGTCGCTTTCAGTTGACATAAACGAAATTGATAAAAAGTGTTTATCGCATTTTATTTTGACTGTTTCTCTTACTTTCTACTAGAAAATGAGCTTTGTAAACATAAAATGACGGATATGTCAAACTAAAACTGACGGTAAAATGAAACATTGAGTATCGTTAAATGCAACTTTTGAACTAGTTTCAAAAATAGCATTAAAATGATATTATCACAATGTACTAATTTCCTATACTTTTAGTTGATAAAATAAAATATACATCATATAACAAATAGGCGCGTGTCAAAAGGTCAGAAAAAAGAGTGCCGATGAAAAAAGGTCGTTTCCAATTGTATCATATAAACAGTATCAGAGGCAGTATTATCATCCCGTATATCCCCCGTAAACACACATAATATAAACGGAAATAATCAAATACTAGTCAAAATATTATCGATCGGAGCACCATCTTTATTACATTACAGGAAGTAATTATTGATTTTTCGGGGTTGATTTAGAGTTAAATTAGACGCCATTTTTGGTCCAAATTCGTTTTGACATGTTTTTTCAAAGAAAGTGACTTATAAATTTCAAATCCACACGTTTTGAAAAATATACAATATTTAAATATTCTGAGTGTACCAAATTGCAAGTAAAGGTTGAACTTAGGCGTATTACATTTTTTTTTTATTATTTGTTTGACATCGAGATTAAAATAATTCTACACGGCACCTTTGAGATGAAATAAAAGGGGGTTATTTTACATGATTGGTTTTTATTGAAAATAATAAATTTATTAATTTTCAATAGTAAGGTGACCTAAGTTAGACCTTTATTTTTAATTTGGCCAAAAATTAGATTTTTAAACACTACATATTCGGAAAACTGTCGATTTAACTTTTGGTCTACACATACACTTTTAATACACAGGGATACCCCGTCCTTAAGTATAACAGAAACATATTTATTAATATTGTTCATTTGTGTCGACAAAAAGTTAAAAAATTAGGCATCGTTGTAAAGTTTACCAATGGCAATTAAATATTAAACGACTTACTTGTAAGGAAATTCAATCTCAAATATATAAGAACCACGTCCGCATAGATCAATAAGTAGTAACGCCTCTGGTGTTACACACGCCACTGTCTTTTAAAGAATTAAATCAAGGCTCACATCTTCGTGATCCATCTGTATATATCCTACTCATTACATTCGAAATGTAGGTGGCATTCCAAGGGATATAATCAAAATTTCAACCTTCTAGACTTTTTTATTTCCATAAATATTGCTGCAAATTTTATAAAGTGAAAATATCACTAAAGAACTCACTACCATACTGACGAACAAACATACAGACTGAGAAAGATTTTAACTTGAACTTGCTAAAAAAATTGAATTAAATATCCCAATTTGGACAGTGAAAGATTTGGGTGCAGAAACGAAATTGTTTATGGTCAATATCCAACAAGCTGCATGGAATAATAAAAGGCTCGAAAGGAGTGGCAAAAAATGAGAACCGAAGAGAACAAAAACAAATTAAATAGACCTACACAACAGCTACGAAGAGAGATAGAAAAAATTAAAATTGAGTCAACCAACAAATATCTGAGAAAGCTCACAGATATACAACTCGCTGATTACTCATTATGGAAAGCTGTTAAAAAAATTAACAAAACCAATTCAACACATACTCCTAATACGAATAGAAAACAAGATGTGGGCAAAATGTTGCAAACAGAAAGTTGATGCTTTTGTCAACTATTTAGAACGCATCTTATTCCCGAATTCAGGAGAAAATTAATTCATTAATTCAACGGATTATTTTTTTATTTTTTAATTAACACATCCAAACGCACCCGACAACAAAACAAAAACAGAACGAAATAATAAAAACGAAACGAAATAACAACAAAATTGAGTGCATGAGCGTTTAATTGAAAAATGATGTAGGCATTTGATGGGCATTTGGATGTTGCCGTTGCCGTTATCGAGGGTTGTTCGAAAACCCGTGTCGGGCTTACAATTTACAATTAAATGAAAATCGATTAAAATGCCACCGCACAATACGACAACTGGGATTATGTGTTATTTCATGGAGTGGTGCGCTACACGAAATGAATTAAAGACCCTGGGCTCTGTGTCCGACGACGGATCAATTTTATTGTTTGTTGGTTTGTTTGTTTATTTAGCAAATTAATATGTATTATGTAATCATTGATGTCAACGTGATTACTTTTGAAATAAACTCAACAAAAAACTTTCCGCTGTACATTTATTAAAAAAAAATCATATGCTGAAACATATTTTTATCGACGTTTTATCGCATATTAACAAATCTCCATCGAGTATTTTGATATCTTTTAAAATTTTATATTTATTATTCAAACATGAGGAGTGTAATAAAGAGTTTGGTCATGTTAAGATTTTTTAAAAGTTAAAATATAAATTTATTATTTCAAACGGACTTTTCGAGTGCTCCTCGTAAGGAAATACATTTGCTCGAGCGGTTTTTTGATAATTTTTATATAATCTTTATCTACTCCTTTCTCTTAATAGTTTTTTTAGTTTGTTTAACTTTAACTTTAACAAAATCATTTACGGTGTTTAAAAAAATATGATGCAGTTTCTCGTAACAAAACTTAAACGACCACCGCTCGCTTCCTTCTCGAAATTTGGTTTGCGCACGGTCCATAGGGTTTCTTTGAACAACCACGCCGAGGTAAAACCGATTCGTTTGGATTCGACCGGTCTTTTGGTGTATCGAGTTCAATGTGTAGTATGTGCCGATAAATGTGCCTACTATGAGTAGTTTTCCTTAATTATCTTGTCTTTTATGTGATTATTGTATGTTAACGTTGGGATAATTGTCAGGTAATGTTTCTTTCGCCTTATATTATTCACATTTTGCTGGATTTCGTTGGAAAGCCGAAAGGATCGGCCATTTGCTTTTTTCTATTACCATCATGCCGGTTACTATGTTTTATTTTATTTTATATAAATTATAGCTACCCTAACTAATAATATTTTTAAGCTTTATTTGATACTTTGATATATACGCGGGGACGCAACTAAATAATTGAATTACAAGTCAGTCTGAAAATATAATTTAAACGGAAATCCATGGCTCTTAACCTATTTTGGCCTTATAAATAGCTTATATTTTGTTGGGATGATGTAAAACCTATTTTGTATTTTTTGTATTTTGTATTTTTACTGTTACGGTTCTTTTTATTTCTAATCATTATTTTAGGCGTTATAACGATTTTTGAAATATGTAGTTTTTCTTTAATTTAAAGAATTACTTTGTGTGAATCCTAAAAGTAATAAAATAAACAATTTGTTCGAATATTAAACAAAATAAAAAGACAGATACAGAATTAAAATCTAAATCCGGTCCTGGACTTGTGTATTAAAAGTAAAACTAATTAGTAAGTCTGTTTGTTTTTATATTTTTTTGGTTTTTCTTATGAATCACGATGTCTACCGGTTATTGTAATTCACGAGTTTAACCCTGTATCTTAAAAACTAGTAATAAGAGAACTTTGTATCCGTGGACACTTTTAATCAGGAAATCAAAAACTGCAACATAAATAAAATTCAGCAGTATTGTGAAAAAAGTTCACCGGTTGCCAAGCAACCCTCAATGCCTCCAGGCCGTAAAATAAGTTAAAAATTAAAGAGGACTCCCCTAATAGAAACGTATTTTTTGCCTTTTTTGGCCTTTTTAGATTTTTTAGCTTTTTGACAGGTTTTATTTAGTTTTTTTGTATTCTTTTTTTTAAATCGATCAATTTAGATTATGTAAAAGTTTCCTTTTATAGTATTATTGTATTTTTTTAATCAATTTAAATTATGCAAAAACGTTTTTTTTTTTGAGTATTCCTGTATTTTTTTAACTGATGAAATTTTTTAATTAATCAATATTAACTTACCTTCGGATCATGCTTCATTTTCTTATTAGGCGGTGGCGGTGACAAACTGCCATCATCACTAACGATCGCATTCGATGGTTGCACCTGCACGCCGACGGCACTGCCCGTAACCGTCGCTGCTATACCCGCCGCCACTGCCACGGCCGAAGCTGCGGCAGTTACGGCGGCCGAGTTACCGCCGGAAGATGTCGACGACACTTTCGCCTGCTCCGGTTTGGACGCGGAACCGGGAGCGGTGGCGGCGGCTGGACTCGGCGGCGGTCCGGCGGTCGTCGGTCCACCCGTCACCGAAGACGCGGGTGGCGGTCCTGGACCCGTACTCGCCGGGAACACGGACCGCGGCGGACCCGTTTGCGGAGCACTCACTCGCATGATGCCGTTCATTTCGGACACACTCACAGCACTGGGTGCGGCGCCGGCCGCAGCCGACCCCGCTTTCGAGGGGTTGTTGTTGGTGGGTTTGTTATCACTGGACGACGATGAGGATGACGACGAAGACGAAGAGGAATTCGAGGAGTTGGATGACGTGGAAGAATGCTTGTCTCTGACTTTGTCCCGACGATGGCCGCTTGAGCCTCTTTTGGCGGCAGCCGCGGCCGCCGCTGCTGAGTTTAATACGCCGGCGCCCGAAGGAGGCGCCGCCGCTGCGTGTATCTTTTGGCCGCCGCCCTTCAGATCCGGTTGTTGGTCGGCCTGGATGCCATTCAGCTCGTTGGATTTTACGATTTCGTGTTTCGCCTCCGAGGTTTTGGTGCCCGGTTTCGTGCGTTTGATCTTCATCTTAAGCCCTTTGTCGGCGGTGGCTGAGTGCTCGATGTGCATTTTGGCCGTGGCCTGCGTTTTGGAGGCTTGCGCTCCTCCGGAACCGGCGTTAGCCGCCATGCCCCCCGATTGGTCGTTGGTCTTTTCTATGTCTGCATCCAAGTCGATTATCAAATCACCGATGCCTACAAACACACCAAAAAAATGGTAAAACTTTTTACAACCATGCACCAAACGCAATGAATGTATACTGAATTCAATATAAAATCATCGATGACAAGCACTGATACCACACTCACCACTCAATGAAATTTTATATTAAAATTGAACAAATAAACTCGGAGGCATATTTTTTATAGATTGCTTATTTACAAAAAAGAATATCTTACTCACCGATATCCCATTCGTTGTCATCGTACTCGAAATTGGCGTTCGCCGGATTAGGCTGATGGGCGGCTGCGGTCGCGGCCGCGGTTACGTTGGAAGTTGTTGTAGCGGCTGCGGCAGCGGCTGCTGCGACGTTCTGGTTCTGCTGTTGGTGGTGTTGGTGGTCGGATGATTTCGCCGTGGCGTTCCCGCTCCTAGAGGAGTCCGCCACCCTCGCTCGGTGGCCCGGCGCTTCCTGCGAGCTCGATCTCATTGGGGTCGCCATCCGCTAAGTCGGCGGGCCCCCCCGCCGAGTCCCTGCCCCGCGGCGCCCACGCGCTCCGCACGCTGCATTTTATGTCTGCTGAAACGGAACAGAAAAAACACGATATCAATACTACGATCTTTTACTCATTATGAGATATATAAAAACAATATTTTCGACCATTCAGGTCCTACTATAATAACTTAAGGCCATCTCTACATTATTTGGGTCTTATACAAACTCCATCTTTTCCGTTACCAAGAATATTCTATCGAATAGATCAACCTTCGAGACCCCCTAAGACCCCCCAATCGTAACGAAATTACAAATTCTGGTGGATGTATTAGTCTAAAAAATAATGGAGGTAACGATTCTTAATCAAAAGACGATTCTTCGAGAACAAGTCTGGAAAACCACATTTTTATATAAATACTGTTTTATCGTTTTAAGGCAGTTTTAATTAAAGAATCGTTGTATTTAATTAATTGTTTGACCGTCCCTTCTAAATAAAAGAAAGTAACATTTTTTGAGGAGCAGAATAATATTCTTCAACTAAACAGAAATTACTTGATTTTGTCATTTTAGATAAAAAATTTGTCTTTTAAATAGCAAATAAAATTTTTTAAACAAATAATTTGTTCAAAAATAATTTCTCGAAAAATAAGTTGTCCAAAAGTAGTTTGTCTAAAAATAATTTGTCCAAAAATAATTTGTATTGAACAAATGTAAAAAAAACAGGTAAATTAGGTATATATTTATCTCACCAAATTGTTTAATAGTTTAGTTTAATAGTTCAAATAGTTCTAATAGTTCTAATAGTTCTAATAGTTCTAATAGTTCTAATAGTTCTAATAGTTCTAATAGTTCTAATAGTTCTAATAGTTCTAATAGTTCTAATAGTTCTAATAGTTCTAATAGTTCTAATAGTTCTAATAGTTCTAATAGTTCTAATAGTTCTAATAGTTCTAATAGTTCTAATAGTTCTAATAGTTCTAATAGTTCTAATAGTTCTAATAGTTCTAATAGTTCTAATAGTTCTAATAGTTCTAATAGTTCTAATAGTTCTAATAGTTCTAATAGTTCTAATAGTTCTAATAGTTCTAATAGTTCTAATAGTTCCAATAGTTCCAATAGTTCCAATAGTTCCAATAGTTCCAATAGTTCCAATAGTTCTCTAATAGTTCTCTAATAGTTCTCTAATAGTTCTAATAGTTCTAATAGTTCTAATAGTTCTAATAGTTCTAATAGTTCTAATAGTTCTAATAGTTCTAATAGTTCTAATAGTTCTAATAGTTCTAATAGTTCTAATAGTTCTAATAGTTCTAATAGTTCTAATAGTTCTAATAGTACTAATAGTTCTAATATTTCTAATAGTTCTGATAATAATAATAATACTCTCCCTAATTCACCCCCTTACGAGTGAATTTTAACCCCAAAAGCTGAGCTTGTGCGGGGAAAGGGACGGCTATTATTATTATTTGCCGTGGCGCTCCGGGGCGACTTAGAGATGATTGATGGTGCCATTTGACTTACAGGTGAGGAAAACCCGGAAAACCTCACCCACCATCATCGAGACGGTAATGCATGGCGATTTTATAATCTACATGTCATATCAACATAAATTGAATTTCTATTAATACGGCACACATCAAATCCTAAACCGAACCATGCAATTTAATTAAAAATCCACATGGTCTGGTCTGGGATTCGAAGCCCAGCAGTATAGTTCTAATAGTTCGTTCTAATAGATCGTTCTAATAATTTCAACAGTTTCAATAGTTTCAATAGTTTCAATAGTTTCAATAGTTTCAATAGTTTCAATAGTTTCAATAGTTTCAATAGTTTCAATAGTTTCAATAGTTTCAATAGTTTCAATAGTTTCAATAGTTTCAATAGTTTCAATAGTTTCAATAGTTTCAATAGTTTCAATAGTTTCAATAGTTTCAATAGTTTCAATAGTTTCAATAGTTTCAATAGTTTCAATAGTTTCAATAGTTTCAATAGTTTCATAGTTTAATAGTTTAATAGTTTAATAGTTTAATAGTTTAATAGTTTAATAGTTTAATAGTTTAATAGTTTAATAGTTTAATAGTTTAATAGTTTAATAGTTTAATAGTTTAATAGTTTAATAGTTTAATAGTTTAATAGTTTAATAGTTTAATAGTTTAATAGTTTAATAGTTTAATAGTTTAATAGTTTAATAGTTTAATAGTTTAATAGTTTAATAGTTTAATAGTTTAATAGTTTAATAGTTTAATAGTTTAATAGTTTAATAGTTTAATAGTTTAATAGTTTAATAGTTTAATAGTTTAATAGTTTAATAGTTTAATAGTTTAATAGTTTAATAGTTTAATAGTTTAATAGTTTAATAGTTTAATAGTTTAATAGTTTAATAGTTTAATAGTTTAATAGTTTAATAGTTTAATAGTTTAATAGTTTAATAGTTTAATAGTTTAATAGTTTAATAGTTTAATAGTTTAATAGTTTAATAGTTTAATAGTTTAATAGTTTAATAGTTTAATAGTTTAATAGTTTAATAGTTTAATAGTTTAATAGTTTAATAGTTTAATAGTTTAATAGTTTAATAGTTTAATAGTTTAATAGTTTAATAGTTTAATAGTTTAATAGTTTAATAGTTTAATAGTTTAATAGTTTAATAGTTTAATATTTAATAGTTTAATAGTTTAATAGTTTAATAGTTTAATAGTTTAATAGTTTAATAGTTTAATAGTTTAATAGTTTAATAGTTTAATAGTTTAATAGTTTAATAGTTTAATAGTTTAATAGTTTAATAGTTTAATAGTTTAATAGTTTAATAGTTTAATAGTTTAATAGTTTAGTTTAATAGTTTAGTTTAATAGTTTAATAGTTTTATATTATTTGCTATAAATTTATTAGTCAATTGCTTTTTGAACCATAGCAAATTTATTTTTTAAATTATGTTAACAAATAATAAACTATTATTATAATAGTGTAAATATTAATAAAACCAACACATCATTTCATTATGAATAACTGTTTAATATCAATTTGAACGAATAAAGGTGAAAAAAGTAATAAACGATCGGGTATCAAGGGAAGCTTTAAAAAAAAAGATAGCCATCAACTTTTATATGGAGTCGAACATTAAAATCCCATTTAAGATCCGAGTCGTAGAATTTCGGAATGTAAATGGTTTATGTTTTGTTATCGGCTTTACTTTCACGGTTTCGGTTTTTTTTTTCCATTTTCCTGGATTTATATTTCGGGTCGTCGTGTTGTGCTAATTGCTTTTTTTCAGCCTAGAGAGAAAAAGACTGTTAAAACGATTTTAACATTTTTAATTACGAAACAGTTCTGGATAAGAATTGCTACTATTTATTAGTGCGTTCACAATAATATATTGAGTTTAAATACGAAATTAAGATATGTGGATGCGCCCCAGAAGCAAATTTTATTTATATGCGCGCCACTGGGAATACTTCACGATACTATGTATCTCGAGAATATTTAGAGCTTTAAATTTGTGTAACGATAAGGTAGCATTTTACAGAGACGTTAAAGAAAAAAAGGTGGAAAAATCCTGCCATTTAAAAACTGCTAGATATTTATTAAAATCAAAAGCAGCAAATTTTCATAGATTTAATACAGAATGGCGCGTAATTTTTTTTTTTTTTTAATTCCTTTTAAAATGTTTCAAAATAAATACTTTTCGAAGGTTTACAAAAAACTCCAGGTTTCTACACCCTGTTTTGTTATTATCGATATTTACTGAAAATTCAGAAGGAATTATAAATTTTCAAGGCGTTCGATGGGTTTTTTTTTTCTACGCCAAACCATTGGAAAAGATTAGATTAATATAATTCATGACGAAGTGCAGCTTGATTCGTATTAAAACCGGTTCCCCCTTGTATATAGGGATCGCTCCTTAGGGTGGGTAATGAACCGTGTGGTATATTCGTGTTAACGTTGTAATGCCTTTCAGGGACATCTATCTGTCATTTGTAATAAATTTCTATGATGTATGTTTGTCAACCGACACACAATCACTCTGCCATTTTAACCAGATGGAAATTGGTTTGGAAAGGGTTTTGTAACGGTTTTTAATTAGATGTACACACTTTTTAATTTTAATTGGATCTTCTGGGTTTCTTTCATTTTTTTTTCTGTAAATATACATGAAAACTTTTCATATCGGATTTGTTTCAAGAAACTCCAGATATTTTCAAAAATAAATAAGAACTATATCTCTACTTTTTAACTTTATTTTCTTTACTCAGCACTCAATAATTGTCTTGCTAAGTTTATATTAAAATAAAATAGTAAATAAATGCTTCATTCGCAATTTTACTTGCAAGTAAAAAAAATAGTAAATTGTATAGTGCTTCTGACAACTATTCACCTGATTGAAAATAAAATAAGGCGCTAATTTTTTTACAATTAAATCTTGGAATTTTAAATAAGCATCAGCTTGACGAGGGAACTCGCTTGACGAGGGAACTCGCTTGACGAGGGAACTCATAGCTATTTAAATATTCAGAGATTATGTTTGTAATACGTATTTAAAAGGGGACAGTTTCCTTAAACAGCTTTTTCAAACAAGGCGTTACTGGCAAATAAAGAATGCATTTACAAGAAGAAGTTTATATACATTTATAATCCACTGATTAAATTACAAGATGTCCAGACCCATCACATGTTCCAAAGAAAAGAAATTAATATAACGAAAGGCGTGCTCAAAAATAATTGAATCGGTATAAAGCACTCCTTAAAATTACAAATTTAAAATATTTAAATCTTCCATGTTCACGAAGACGTCTCTCAACTCTTGCAAATGTTTCTTTATTATGCCGTTTATTCCGTTCAGAACAATCTAAAAAATAACGGAGATATAAACTTGGGTCCTTTTGGCAATGCAGCGTATGTTTATAAGGTAAAGATGCCAATAGTCGACACCTTAAGAAAAATATAATGGTAAATTTACAATTAATTTTATAAATTTGCCTCTATTAGTCTAATCAACAAGTTCAAAAGCGTGTTTATGGGACATACTATTACGAAAATTATGTTCAATAGCTCATTCGATTCGGAATAATGTCTAGATCAATGTGTGAAGAAAAATTTTGCAGTGCATAAAAAATTGCAAAAGTTATAAACAATTAAACACCTCAAAAACATGGTGTTTGGTTTTTCGCCTATAGTTTGTAAACTATAAATATTTTTGGATTTTTCAAAAAAGAGGACATGGACCAAAGAAAGCTAATTGAAAAAGGACAGAAGAGGAAGGTAGTTCTTCAGCCAGAAAGACAATCTAGGGTTGCCAACAAATTACCATATTTTAAAACCAAATGACCTTGGCAACTTAAATTTGAATAAATGAAAGTGAATGTAGATTTTAGCAAAGAAGAAGTAATCTGGAATTTGAACAATTGCAATTAGATTCATAAAAGAGAAGAAGGAAGGTCAAGGTCGACAATTGATGTCAAACTGTTTGTTTACATTCAGGTACAGGTTATAGAAAATTAATATACATAATTTGAACAATCTTGTGTTTTCTTTTATCGACAGGTAAGCTTATTATTAAATTATTTAAATTTTATATAAATATTGCAACGATATAATGCGAACCATAACAAGTGTCTAAGACCATCCAAAGACTACTTCAAAATGGCACTTAACAAGTCATATCCCACATATCTACATGATCTGGCTAATGAATCCTATAAGTACATATCAAAACATTAAAAAACTATCTAAAATTAAACAATAATCTGAAAATACAGATGAAGCCGATTTACCTATCAATATAATAATAATAATAATAATAATAATAATAATAATAATAATAATAATAAGCTTTATTGTCTAACAGAATTACATCCATTAATAAGACAATTCAGATAAGAATAGTAAGAAAATATACAAAGTAATTAAAAAAAATATTAGTTTACAAATAAATGAACATTTGATAGGATACAGCCCGCCAAGTTTATTATTGATTAAATAAGATATTTTTCACTGACTTACTAAAACTACATAAAGTTTGATTGAATATATCAATATGTGGACTAATTTTGTTTAGTTCCCTGCACATGATATGTAAAGGCGATTTTAGCATGATATTAGTACTTACTGAGGGTAGGTAGAACATATTTTTGGATCTGGTATTTAAGGGAACATAAAAATTTAGTTGGTATAATAAATCAGAACAATCAATCATACCATTAACCAACTTGTACAAAAACATTAGAGATATATAAACTCGTCTATCCTTGCAAGTTGGCAAGTTGAACCTTTGAAGTAACCGAGTGTGATCGAATCCACGGGTAGGATACACTCCATCCATTTTAAAAGCCATATATTTGACAAATTTACGCTGAACTTTTTCTAAATGTTGAATATGAGCCTCATAATAAGGATTCCAGATTAGGCATCCATACTCTAATTTGCTTCTTATGTAATGGAAGTATAGTAGTTTAGTTGTAGAGGCATTTTTAAACTTATTGCAGGAGCGATATATGAATCCCAATAGTTTTGTGGCAGAAGCAGAAATGGCTGCAATATGTGAGTTGAATGACATTTTGGAATCAAATGTAATCCCTAGATCTTTGAAATTTGAGACGCGAGCAAGTGACATAGATTGAATTTGATAGTTATAGATAAAAAAATCATGCTTTAAGGAGTATGACACAACCTTACATTTTTTTACATTAAGAGGTAGTCTGTTTTCATTGCACCATTGATCAAGGGCAAATAAATCATCTTGCATCTGATGGCAATCGTCATTGCAAGTAATGATTTTAAATATCTTTAGATCATCGGCAAATAAAAGTGTATTACATTTGAGAACAGAAACAATATCGTTGATAAATAGCGAAAATAGCAGGGGAGCAAGATTACTTCCCTGTGGAGCCCCACTTGTAGCTTCGAATAAAAAAGATTTAAAGCCATTCAACTCAACGTATTGCAGTCTTCCCTTGAGTTATGAAGAAATAAAATCAACGAGTTGTCTGTCAAACAAACCCTAGATTTAATAATTTTTTTGCCAATATTAAGTGGTCTAGGCGGTCAAAAGCCTTTGAGAAATCTGTGTAAACTGTATCCACTTGCTGATGATGGTCTAATGCAGAAGTAGTAAAATTAGTGAAGCAAGTTAGATTAGTGATGGTACTGCGCGAACTAAAGAAACCATGTTGGGAAGGATTAATTGAAAATTTTACTTGTGGAAAAATCTTATCATATACAGACATCTCAAAGACTTTCGAAAATCCTGACACTTGACAGATTGGCCTGTAATTATCAACAAGATTTGGATTTTCCTTTTTAAAGATAGGTGTGACCTTAGAGATTTTCCACCTAGTAGGGTAAGAGCAATGTTTTAGAGATAAGTTAAAGATGTATGATAGGGGTTTTTTTAATACCTCAGAACAGTCTCTAATGATGAAGCTAGGTACTTGATCTGGTCCTTGATTCATTCGTGGTTTTAGTTTTTTAAGAGATTTAGATATGTCTTCCTCTGATAATGTAAAAATTGAAATATCGAGTAGTTCATCCCTATTGGCAGGAGATATATTTGTACTATTTGATGGGGTGGTATAAACTGACTGAAAGAATTCGGCAAACATATTAACTATTTCTTGAGGGTTATTTACAGAATTATTATCTTTTAATAAATTATTAATTGTTGGAAATCCATTTTGTTTAGATTTAATATAAGACCAAAATTGTTTTGGATCGGAATTTATGTTATGCTCAGTAGATTCGATGTATCGTTCATACTCCGTTTTTATTTGAATCTTAATTAACGAGCGTAATCGATTGTATTCTGCTCTAAAAGTGTCACCATTAAAACCTAGTTTTTTGTGCAGGCGTGATTTTCTCTTTATATTTTTTATAATTTCAGAGGAATACCAAACTGGAAACTGACGTTTGCGGTAAACAGAAGGTGGAACGTGTTGGTCAAATATAGAGTAGAGTGTCTCATAAAATTTGTCACAAGCTTCATCTACTGAAAGGGCATTTTCTATTACTTACCAATTAGTGTTAAACAAGTCTTGATATATTAGATTAAAGTTAGCTTTCCTGAAGTTGTATTTTTGTTGATGCGTGTTAATTAAGGTATTATATTTAGGTAAATTAATTTCTATTGAGACTTCGAGACTAGGATGGTGCGTATCCTCCCGTACGAAAGGCATACATTCTTTTGATATTTTGCAGGTTAGATTGGAGATTACAAAATCGAGAATATGATTGTTAATATTAGTTAAGTGATTCTGTTGATTAAAGTCAAATAGATTACAAAACATATCAAAAGAGTGTACTATATTATTAGAAAGGTTAGAATGGTTCAACTTACCAGTAGCATCATAGGCCTGTGGCAAATTAAAGTCACCAGTAATAACAACTTTGCCATGATGATGCCATATGAACTTTTTAGTAAAAATGAAGCTTTATAAGAAGATAAAGCCTATTGATACTGATAAAAATATGAATATATTGGGGAGTTAAGGGGGGTTAAAATATAAAAAAAATTCCTAACTGAAAAACTTAAATTTTTTAGCAAACATCAATCTTAAAGGAGAAGCTCTTTCATTATAAAAAAAATCTGATTAAATATGGGAGATTTAAGGGGGGTTGAAATAAAAAAAAAAAAACAAAAATGAAAAGCGATATAAACATGAAATTTTTAGTAAAAATTAAGGTCTATAAGGAGTTGAGGCCTATTGATTGTGAAAACAATCTGCTTAAAAATGGGGGTTAAGGGGGTCTGTTAAACTGCGAAGAGTATCATTTAAAATATTATATATCTTTATTCTAGTTTGTGTCTGTGTAATATTATGTACTGTGATGGGACTGATCTTATAAAATAAACATTTAAAACATTTTAGTTATTTTATTTGCCAATAAAAGGTATTTAAAAAATATATTTTTTATTTGACATCTGTGACAAATTGTGAAAATGATTAAACTTACAATAAAAACTAAAAAATGATAGGTAAAGTTTCATATAATTTTTTTTTACACAAAAATCAATGCCAAGCTTTCTACATAACCTGATATATATTAAAAATAATCTCAAATTATGAAGAAAAATCAGTTTACAAACTAATAATGTTTATAGATGGTTTGCAACGTATTAAAAACAAAAAAAAATATCAGACTAACTAAAATATTCATTTATTAATGGTTGTAGTGTTTTAAAACAGTATGATGTTGATAATAATAACTACACAAACTCAAATAATAAAAACAGCGATATTGACTCTTGTACAAAGTTTTGATCCGAACTTACATAAAATAAAATTATTGGAAAAAGTGAACACCCATTTTCAATTACCACGAGCCGCCACTGGGTACTAACAATGATGCCAAGTGATATATTTTGTTTTAAATTTGCAGACTTTTCTTGTTTGTGGTAATATAAAATTGAGGTGTCGACTTTTGGAGTACTGTCAACTACTGGTATCGTTACCTTAATACATCTCTTTCCTCTTCGTCAAGTTCTTCATCCTGAAAGAACTCGATGGTTCTACGTTATTTGAACTCCTCTTCGAGTCTCCAAATTCTTTACAATAAACGGCAACAAGGCAAAAACTTTTGTGCTCTGGATTAGAAGATATTTTTGAATTTCACTAAACACGCCTATTGCGTTGCTTTTGATTTTAGCGCCTTCTAGTGGGATAAAAACTGTTACGTATTGTACAGTAACACTTCATTTGAAAGCTAATTTTATTAGTGATTTAATGCGTAGAAAAAATTTGTTATTTAGTTAATTCCGATTAAAGTTTGTATTTTTTAACGATTTTTTTAATTATTTAAGTTTATGTTTCATTAACTTACATTTGTATCTCTCTAGATGGCAGTAACGCCAAATTTATTCGCTACAATACTTTCTAAATCTGTAATTTAATTTGTTTTTAAATCGGACTACGGCACGGTACGCCAATGGTTCCGAGACAAACATTCCAGAGACAAATTATAAAGTTAACTCTCCGCGGGTTTTACGAGATTTTTACGATGGTTTTTCGATTTCTTTTTCTTTTTTTTTCTTCCATTGGCAGTCATAATGTGACGGCTTTTTGTTCGAACAAATTTTAATTTGCTCCCCGTGTCGGAATACGACGAAAAAAATTAATGACTTTCTAAAACGTAAACGTCGAACAGACAGCGTCTGTTCACGAGGTGTTATTTACTTAAATGATAATGAAGCTACCTTCTAAATATTATAATAATGATAAATATAGTATTATACAGGGTTGGCCAAACCTCTGTCGTAGTTCTATAACTCCTATTATGCAAATCTTAACGATTTATTCGAAGTATACCTGTCAATGGTGGTCAAAACCAAATATCCCAAAAGTATTTTCTTGTGTACAGGGTGGCCCAATAGTAAATTAGGCAAATCACTTATTTTTTTTTAAATGGAATGACCAAACTTTTTTTCCAATTTTAGGTACTCTATGGTCACTAGTGCGTACCCACAAAATATTATTTCTAACATCCTACCCCTTTCGCAGAAAAAGAAGAAATACCAAAAAATATTACATTTTTAGACGCCTATTACAATATGCAGTGCTCTCTCGAATTTGACGTTAGAATTTAAAAAACTACAAATGTATAAAGCCAATGCACTAAAGATTTTTTTAGACCAAGTTTTAATTTTTTATTTTGTACAAATTAATTTCAATTTCCAAAAATTTCTAGGTAATTTTTTTCAAATTTTTCAAATAGAACACCCTGTATTACTATTCATCGATGAAACGAGAATTTTATACCCTTCGACTTCCCCATGTACTTTCCTATACCTATCTGTCGTCGTTTAAAAGTAAATTCCAAAAAGACATTGATCTATCAAAAATTCAATTTCTACCAGTGGTTTTATTGAAAGTGAACATTCAATCAAGTGATTTATGCGCATCTCGGGCGTCGCAACTCGAGCGGAATACTTAATTTTTCGCATTTCGGGCGTAAGGCTACAGGTAGATTAAATACCCTTCGCAACTCGGGCGTTCAAGGATCAGTATAGTTCGTTGCAAATTATAAGAAATGGAATTCCCAAATCACACTATAGACAGGGTCGGAATGAGAAATGTGTGTAATGAAAATGAACAAAAATGTTTTTTTTACATTATTACGTGAGAAATTATAATAGAAGGAATATCCAGCGTTGCTGTAAATAGGAGCAAATAATTTTAGACAATTTTACAAGTACCAAAAGAGACTGAGATTTTTAATTTTTTAGCTACAAAATTAAACAAAATACTTCATACAAAATCTCTGATTTAAGGATTATCATTTTCACTAAAATCTCCGTCACTACTTTCAGCTACGTTAATGATGAATCTTTGTGGAGTCCTTATTGAATATTTATTATCAATAGCAATAACATGTTTAATCACGTTTGCCCAATGTACATTAGTAATTTTATTAAATGCATATTTTATTAAATTAATTACATTCTCACTTGATTTACGAGTAATATTATTATCATGAAAATCTTTTTTTAATTGAGCTCATAATAATTCTATGGGGTTAAAATTGCAATATTAAGAAGGCAACCGCAGAATGTTGTGTCCATGACTTTTTATAACGTTATCTACTACGTACTCATTTGTAAAATGTCCAACTTCTAAAACTTCTAGTAGCTGCTTTTTAGTACAAGTCTCTTTAAAATATAAATAATTTCCATTAAAAATTGTTGGATCGCAGGTTTAGTTGAGCTTTTGGTTGGAAATTTGCGAACTAATATGGAATATTATCTAACATAATAACACTCTTATTTTGTATTTTTGGAATCGAATCATATTCTAGCCATTTTTCAAATTAATCTTCATCAATATCTTGATAATAATCTTGACTTCTTTTTTTTGTATGCTTAGCCGATAATAACAGAGCATCCTCCACCCAACCATATGCTCCTCCACAATGTAAGATACATATTATTTTACCCCCAGTAGATACATCAGCTACGCATTTTTTACCATCAGACCAAATAATATAGTGTTCGTTCTTCACTACGAAATTGCCGAATTTTTCCAATATAATCCATGCCTCTATTTTACTAATCGACAAGATAGAATGATTCCTTGTCGTTTGTCCACCACTTTAAATCTAAAACCATGTGATATTAAAAATCTCTACAAATTAAGTAGTTTTGTGGAAATTTTCAATTATCATTTTGTTTTTTTTTTTAGTTTTCATTCGTTTGCTTAAATTTGGGAAGTTGTTTGCATCATTCATGTCATATAATGTTTGAATAGTTCTAATAAATGCTTTGGTATACAACGAGAAGAACTGGAATCGTTTCTCCTCCATTTTTTATAACTTTAGCTACTAATGAAGTAGAAATATTAGTAAAAAATATTGTCCACTCCATAGCGGCAGACTGCGGTAACTCCAATTTAAGTTCTACAAACAAATAAAATTGTATTTATCAACAAATCCTGCCAAAAAACTATTTATAACATATGCATACAGTTTAATAAGAAAATAGATAAATCACTATTGTATACGTTCAGAACAACTTGTTTAGCATTTACCAAAGCCGGCACATTCACATTCACGGACTTAATAATTTCATGACAGTTTGTTAAGTCTTCCACGATGGCATTTATTTGTCGGTCGAGATTACTGTATTTTGTGGCTCTTTTATTTAACTATATTTTAATATTATATTTAAACGTTGTTATGTAACTAAAAGTTAATCATTTTGTTAAATATATATAATATGTAAAAGATTATTGTATTTCAACCTTTTTAACGTTTGGTTAATGTAAACCAAATATCTACGTTATTTTAATATTAATTATTCTAGTTTATTTTAATATTCTTTTTAAATGTTATTATGTAATTGTGTTTCAACCGAAAGTTGGATATTAAGATACATACATGTTTAATATTAACGTTTCTTTAAATTACATAAAACTCGTAATAAAAACGTTAATGTATCGAAACACTTTGACGTTTTGTTTATATTTTACCTAAAAATATTAATTATTCTACTTTATTGCAATCATATTTTTAAACATTTTCATTGATTATACTTAGAATATTAAGTTGGTTTATGTTTGTTAAGTTGTAAATGGCCAAGATTTGAAAAATTTCACATTTGTAAGAAGAGAAAGAAGATGGGTTATGTTGTAGTCATTTAATTTTAAGTAATATAATTTTATTTTAGAGACAACCATATATTCTAAATAAGTTTGCGTCTGTTGTTGGATACATTTCTGAAATATCAGTTATATTTCTGATAGGTTTCAAATTATTATTTATAAAATATATGAAATATTACATTTACAGGATATTTTTACATTTGAGGAATGTTTTAAAAATGTTTCTGAGGCGTTTCGTAATATTTATATATTATTTTATCATATTCATGTTTTCCTTAAAATGGTCCGTATTCGAAAATTTTGACAAAAAGTGCAAAATTCAAATTTTAAAGAAAATTCTTCAAATAAAAGTTGCTTACAATGTAATTCTCTATAATTTTTGTTCCATACATTTCTCTAAAATAGACCGAATTCGAGAAATTTGAGGTAAAGTGCAAAATTCGAATTTTTTTCATTATTTTCACTTATAATACCACTAGTGACCAAATTATTTCCGGAAATATTTTAGAAATCGCGAGTAATTTGAAAATGATCCCGATATCATGCTCTATATTTTTTATTCTACACATGATTTCTCTAAAATAAACCGTAATGGAAAAATCTTCAATTTTTTTTTACATCAACTAACTTTTCAATGCTCGCTATCTGTTAAAATCAAAGCTTGTTCTGCGATGTCATTCATTTCTCTTAAATTTTCGATAATTCATTACTACCTGAATCAGATTGTAATCAGAATCAGGGTACATAAACTATGGTCTAATTTCATATCCCGTCGACGCCCGAGCTGCGAACTCACAGGTGCACAATTTTGGAGGGCGCCCGAGTTGCGACAAATTCAGGTAGTTTTATATTACGCCCGAGTTGCTAACGCACGAGTTGAGAAAGTACCAATCAAGTAGGGTGGGTCTTAATGAAGTGTCAGATTATTTATTAATGAAGTGTCAAGTTATTTTTACTGATCGCGATAATTCTTCTATTAATAATGAATTTTACGAAAAACGAATTAATTGACATGGTCTATGTTTTGGGAGAATCCGACAGAAATTGTTTATTGGCAAAAAGAATTTATCATCAACGATATCCCGATAGACGCATCCCTGATCAAAAAAGTTTTGAAAAGTTACATGAAAGATTTACCGAAACAGGAAATGTTGCTTATTAAAAACCAATAATTGACAAACGTGCTACTGATAATGATAACCAATTATCTGTAATTTTGACAGCGATAGAAGATCCTCATGTAAGTCAAAAAAAGATTGCCGAAGTAGTAGGTATAAGAACATCCGTTAGAAGGATTTTAAAACAGCATCAATATCATCCTTATAAAACACAATTGCATCAAGAGCTGAAAGACACCGATTTTGATAATAGAATGGTGTTTTGTAACTGGGCACAAACTAAACTGCAACAAAATCCATTTTTTTTATAAAGTGCTGTTTTCTGATGAATCTACATTCCACAAGAACGGATTCGTTAATAGACATAATTTCCACTATTATTCCACGGAAAATCCTAACATCATCAGAACACATAGCCAAGAAAGATGGAGTGTAAATGTTTGGGGAGGTATAATTGGGGATCATGTTATTGGACCGTATTTTTTTGAAGGCAACTTAAATGGTCTGATGTATTTAGATTTTTTAGCAAATCATCTCCCTACTTTACTTGAAAACATTTCCCTTGCTGTAAGACTAACAATGTGGTACCAACATGATGGGGCAGCAGCGCATTTTTTACGCGAAGTGGCAGATGAATTAGATGAAAAGTTTCCAAATAGATGGATTGGTAGAAATGGTCCAAAAAAATGGCCAGCTCGATCACCTGACTTAACAAAACCCGATTATTTTTTATGGGGTTACATTAAAAATCTAGTCTATCTTACGCCACCTACAACACCTGAAAATATGAAAGAAAGGATAGTGCAAGCTTTCCATTCCATTACACCTGCTATTAGAAACGTTTCTCGATCATTCGCCCAACGAATAAATGTATGCATTAGAGAAAATGGCAGACATTTTGAGCATCTTTTATAAAATGTAAATTTATGTTTTAGAATAAATTTCAAATAAATTTTATTATCGTAATTTTCTTCCTTTTGAATTTATTTTATAACGGCGACAGATAGGTATAGGAAAGTACATAGGGAAGTGGAAGGGTATGAAATTCTCCTTCAGTTGATGAATAGAAATACAGGGTAATACATTTGAAAAATTTTAAAAAATTTCCCTCGAAATTTTTGGAAAGTGAAATTAATTTGTGACCACCCTGTACAAAATAAAAATTCAAACTTGGTCCAAAAAAATCTTTGGTCTATTGGCTTTATACAATCGTAGTTTTTTAAATTCTAACATCAAATTCGAGAGAGCACTGCATATTTTAATAGGCGTCTGAAAATGTAATATTTTTTGGTAATTTTTTTTTTCTGCGAAAGGGGTGGGATGTTAGAAACAATATTTTGTGGGTATGTACTAGTGACCATACAGTAACTAAAATTGTAAAAAAAGTTGGGTCATTCCATTTAAAAAAAATTAAGTGATTTGCCTAATTTACTATTGGGCCACCCTGTACACAAGAAAATAATTTTGGAATATTTGGTATTGGCCACCATTGACAGGTATACATCAAATAAATCGTTAAGATTTGCATAGTAGGAGTTATAGAACTACGACAGAGGTTTGGCCAACCCTGTATAATAGTTAATGTCCTTTTTTACTTTTCTTTTATAGAACTACTTTTTAAATTATGTAGATCATACAAGCATAGTTAAAGTAATTGAGCATTAAAGACATAAAGTCAGTCATATTATACAGGGTGGTCCACCGGTAACGCCTCGGTCTGTATATCCAAAACTAAACTTGTTTTTAAAAAATCGGTTTTTACGGTGAGACGTATATCAGAAAAGGCAACAAATTAAAAATAATTTCAATAATACAGGGTGCTCCAGGAAATTGGAATATACCTATCAAAGTTAGTTTTTTTTTATTTTATTGCATTTTTGAAATCTACAAAGAAAATTAGTGTAACTTTGTTAAGGGGTTGTTATACCTAGAGTCTATCATTTTTGATATATTCGAGGATTTTCAAAATTTTGGGGAGTTTAAAAACTGCAAATATATCCTACATTTCTTAATATTTCAAAGTGATTTTTTTTTAAGGTACATTTAGCGTCTTCTAGGCTGTAACCTCAAATACTTACTGATCAAAAATATCGTATAGGGTGTTTACGAAATAGATATTTATTTAACGTAGATTTAAACACCAAAAACTTCGTTATTTTAAATAGAACACCCAGTATATTTTAATATTATTAGAAATATCTTTCGAAACCCTTTCAAACAATTTACATAGGTATTCCCTATACCTATATGTATGTTGTTGTTTTAGAGAATAGTCTAGTTCTTATAATTTATGTAAATAATTCATTAAATATAGTTAATCAAGGTGTCTGGGCATAGATTGTCAATAGAGATGAAAGAATAAAGAATAACAAAAAGCGTGTAAGTTCCGTAATATGGAAATATCATCACAAAAACTAAATTGACATTCACCGCTACGTTATAGTAAATAAAACTTTTACAGTAATTTTATTAAAAAAAAAAACTTTCCAATCAATTTTCTATAATTATTTCTAATGATAATTGCCCCGTCGTCGTTGAAATTGAAGTCCTTATATATTGATCGATAATAAAACTGTTATCAAACGAGTTGTAGTATTAACATTTCCAACCGGTAATCGCAAGCCATTAACTATATCTAATATATCTATCCCACTTCGACAAAAATAAACGGAAAAGAAAGAAAACCGTGTGACGATAGGTGATTCGGAGAAAAACGCATTTTACCTCGGAAACGATTAACGAGTAACGACTACCTGAGTAGGTAGATATGATATTGTTGCTCAAACAGCAATAAATAATGTAGCAACACCAGCAAACAAGAGTTATTAACTAAGACGTAAATAATTTATTAAAAGTAAGCGTGTTATTATTATGGTTGATAATGATCTATCATGAACCGGAGCAAATGTCGATTAATCATTTTACGGTAAATTGCTTACTTTACATTTGTTCAAAACAGAAAAAACACGTAGATAAGTGAATTCTGATTCCGAATTGAACAAGACATTTGATGACATGACACGAAGTTTATACCATCATATTTCGTTTTTAATGGGCCCGTTCACTTTTATTTTTGAATGTGAATTATTTATATATTTATAAAGATATTAAACTCTTTTGCCTGGTGGTACTTTTCCCGTTAAGATATTTTTGCTAGAAGTAAGGGAATTCCCATAAAATTCTTTCAGTGACTCATTGCGTCAGAAAACCCCTAATTCCCTTCGGGTCTTGTATCGGTTAATAGTTAAAAGGGCGCGGTTGTCGGATGTATCATTGCACCACCATTCCTCTTCTGCATTTATTAAAGAAATTTACATGATAAAAATATATTATTTTTTAAAAATAATGTGTTTATATTTTCAGATAAAGCTGGAAGCCTTACCTTTTTTAAATTTTAATAAAAACAATTAGTATTACTCAAGCTGAATATTGCCAGATCGAAATTTTATTTGAGAAAATGTATCTGGTAAACGTGACAACGTTGCCACGTTTACCAGATAACTATTGCAAATCAAATTTCTACTTTTTGTTTATGGTCTAGTTAATTTTCAGCCTGAGTAATAATAATTGTTTTAATTAAAAAGTAAAAAATAAGCTCCCAGCTTTAAATCTGAAAATATAAGTTCATGATTTTTAGAAAAATAATGGAATTTTACTATTTAAATTACATATATAAATGCAGAAATGCTATATTAGGGATACTTCCGACAACCTCGCCATCTTTAAGCATAACCGATACGAGACGTGAACGGAATTAGGGATTTTCTGACGCAATGAGTCACTGAAAGAATTTTATGGGAATTCCCTTACTTCTAGCAAAAATATCTTAACGGGAAAAGTACCACCAGACAAAAGAGTTTAATATCTTTATAAATATATAATTAATTCACATTCAAAAATAAAAGTGAACGGGCCCATTGATTGCTTCAAGTAGAAATTTTTGCAAATAGATGTACCGAGGATACCAGCCCAACATCTATCATCATATGTTCATGCTTACTTACATTCCAACACGACGAAAGCGTTGAGAATAATAATTGTTCATTTTGTAAGTTGTCCCTAATGAATTTGAAGTTGTAGAAAAATGCTGGAGGTACTAATAAACAGTGTCAGACTGATATAGCGCTGAGAATTTTATAAACTTGCATTACAGTTTTTTAAAGACGATATAAAATATAAATATTGCTCTGGCCTAAATTACTTCAAGAAATTTAATATTTATGTCTTTGTTAGATATGTACCTATATCATGAAGACTAAATTAAATATTTACCGATATCTATCTGGGAGGTAAACTGAAATATGTCGACATAGTGCATATTCACATAAAGGTACATTATAAGAATACATACATAGAAAACTTAAGTCCATTAAAACCAAAAGAGAGGTTGTGCATGGACAAAAATAAAATACTTAATGTTTGTGACGCATAAATATCTTACAAAAACACGTGTTGGAATACCATGACTAACAAAATCGAAGTAGAGGCAAAATATTTTTTTTATTTTTGTAAAATTTTGGAGGGTGTCACCGCCCCTTTCTCTATTTAACTTTTTTGTAGTATAAAATTTAATTACAAATGAAACGCCACTGGAATCCAACATCCATTTGGAAACTTTTTTGTCTCTTAGTATTTGTTTGTAAAAAGTTTAGTTTAGAGGATACAGCCATTTGAAATGACAACTTAAAAATATTCAAGTTTATTTTTAAATTACAAACTAATTTCATCAAAATAAAAACATTTAATTTAACAGGTGTTCAAAATTACATTTTCCTCCTGTATACACTTACTTACTACATAGTTTTAACAATGAAAATCGAATTTTGATATTTTTGCATACGTATAATTTACATTAAATTTAAATGGCTGTATCGTCTAAACCAAACATTTTACAAACAAATACTAAGAGACAAAAAAGTTTCCAAATAGATGTTGCATTTCAGTAGCGTTCGATTTTTAATAAAATTTTATATTAGAAAAAAGTTGAATAGAGAAAGGGGCGGTGACACCCTCCAAAATCCTACAAAAATAAAAAAAAAATATTTTGTCTCTACTTCGATTTTGTTAGTCATGGTATTCCAACACGTCATATAAAATTTCATGAAAATATGTCAAACGGTTTAAGAGCAATGTTAAAAAAATTCATTTTAATTTTTATCTTATACACCCTGTAACTATTTTTGGGTGCACTTTTGTATATAGGTAAGTACGGTTTAATCGTTCTATTTTTGACCCAAGAATACGTGGTATAATTTATGACATACCTTTTTGAAACACCCTGTATATATGACAGGTTAATTTCAGTATTATAACTTGTTGAGTGCTTGTGAAAAAAATTGTTAAACAAATTTTATGTACCCCCTTTAAGGGGCTGTATCTTAACAAGAGATGTTCCAATGAAGTTTCTTTATATGAAAGATCCTATCTTTTTTTCGATGAGGAATCACCCCCTTAAATGTTTTACACTTATTTAGTTACACCCTGTATACTATTTTTTTCTTAATTACTTTGTATATTTTCTTATTATTTCAATTGTTTTATTAATTGATGTAATTCTATTAGACAATAGAATTTGTTATTATACAGAGTGGCCCAAAAGTCTGGAAACGGCTAATTATCTCGTAAATTACTAGTCCTAATTGTACAAAATTTGGGGTACATTTATTTTGGGATACGGTGATTCCAGATTTGATATTTGCAATGTTGCCAGATTTTCCGTTTTTCTTATATTATTAGTCACTTTGGTTTTTCAAATTGATCACCCTGTATATTAAGTCATTATTGGAATCTCCTATTCAATACGAGTTCAACCATATGTAACACTTTCTCCGTATCCCAAAATAGGTGTACCCCAAATTTTATACAATTAGGACTAGCATTTTACGAGATAATTGGCCGTTTCCAGACTTTTGGGACACTCCGTATACTCGTACTTCTTGGAAGCAAAGTAGTTCATCCATCTTTTTTATATCTTTTCAAGTTTCGCTGTTTCTGTAAAATTCCTCTCATTTTATCCTCAAATATTTTTTCAATTGTTCAACTGTTGTGACTCTATACATTACTAAGATATAGTGTGGGGAAATGACAACGGTATTTTTAAATAGCTGTTTACTTTCCTATCTGTATACAGACATATTACTTTCCTATATGTATACAGATGAGGAAAGTATAGGAATCATGATTTTTTTCGACCTCCAGTTTTCGACGGATTTTTACGTTTTGGGGTCCCCTGAATCCGTTTCGACTATTTTCGCAATGATGTCTGTGTGTGTGTCTCTCTATCCACCATAACTCATGAACCGATACAAAGAAAAACACCAAATTTTAAACTTAAGCTTTATTCTGGCGTCGAATGAACAGATTAGATTTTTGACAGAGTCGGGACATCTGGGGGGGGTACTTTATAGGTGGTCATTTTTATATTTTATGGAATATATCTGTTATTTACGTTTGGAGAAGAAAATTCTTCAAATAAAAGTTACTTACAATATTATTATCAATATTTTTTTTTGTTTACAAAATTTTCCTAAAATGGTCCGTATTCGAGAAATTTGACAAAATTAAAAAAAATAATTTTTTATAAAATTTTTTCAAATAAAAGTTGTTTGTATAATTCTCTATAATTTTTATGCTACACATAATTTCTCTAAAATTGACCGTATTCGAGATATTTGAGAAAATGTGTAAATTTCTAATTTTGAAGAAAATTCAAAAACGGATAAAGGAAAAATCATTAAATTTCAAACTTAAGTTTAATTTCGACCTGACGTGAAATGATTAGATTTTGGACAAAGTCGGAACATCTGGGGGGTACTTTATGGGAGGCCGTTTTTATATTTTATGGAATATATGTTATTTATGTTTGGAGAAGAAAATTGTTCAAATAAAAGTTACTTTTAATATTATTATCTATAATTTTTGTTTTATGTCAAAATTTCCTGAAATGGTCCGTATTCGAAAAATTTGACAAAATGTGCAAAATTCTGACTGTTAAGAAAATTGTTAAACTAAAAGTTGTTTGCGATATCGATTTCTATAATTTTTGTTTATACATGATTTTTCTAAAATGGACCATAATGAAAAAATTGGAGAAAAAGTGCTAAATTTAAATTTTTCAGTATTTTCGTTTTCAATGAATATAGAAAAATGTTTCGAGATAGATGTATGTAGAAAATGTATTTTAGTTTATCCTCTAAACATTTACAGAGGTGCTGTAATATAGGTTGTACAAAAGAACTGGAAAAAACCTATAATAACTAGATAGGAAAGTCATGTGTTGGATACATCAGATTTTTTAATAAGCTCTTCAATGATATCAAATGTGTTTGTTACTACAAGGATAAAAATAACTTTATATTAGCAGTTTACCTAGTGCTTTGACTAGGAGCGTTTGTATTCGAATCGAAGAATATTTAGTAATCTTGTTTTTGACAGCTGTCAATAAAATTCTGTAATTTTGTTAAGGTTTTATCTCACGCCAGTGTAAGTACCCTGACCCTATAAGGGAAGCGGTTTATGTCAGAGCCCACAGGGGCCCCCATAACCACTAATGTCGGCTTCGAAACACAGTACACACGAAGACTGAAAGACAGGTGTAGGCCTGATTACAAAGAGCTGAGCAAATACGCTAAAATTCAATCCCCTCAGAATATTAGAAAGGCCAAAGTAAAGATACTACCAGTCCTAAACGTAAGTAGATACTCTATACCACTTACGGGCACTAACAATAACACCGGGGTCAATAAACCAGTAGCTAAGGAACCGCTCGCAAAAAAATTCGAAGAACGACCTTCAAACGACCCTGAAGTGTTAGAAACAGCAGAAAGCAACAAAGCTGTTGCTATACAAACCGTCCCACCTCCACAATCCAAAGAGGACCTTGAAAAAATTCTGACGGAAGGGGACTCGGATGACCTCGAGTTCCATGACTCATCCGACGCCACAATGGACAGCCAGGATGAAAATACTACTAATAATAGCTCAAAAAACTCAATCATCCAAGTAGATAAGGAGTCTAACCCCATCCCAACTACTTCTACAGGAGCAAAACCGAAATTTAAAACCCTCCCCCTACCCTCAAACGTAGTTACCACACTACTTGATTTTAGAACAAATAATTATCAAATAGAACCTAGCGCAATCACAGGGGAAGATCTTCCTAAGGTTGTTATATCACAAGTTAATGACAGTGTAGATAATACTCAGACTCAAGGTGGACCGAGTAGCTTTAGGTCTGAGTATGAATATGCACTGTCAAATACTAAAGACAATAACTTAAACAGAGTCGCTGAAAACATCTTCAGAGAAGATGCAGCGACATCAGGTGAAGAAAACGCACGATCACGCAGACCTAGCGTCCCGACAAAAGAAGAGAAATTACGACATTCTCCAAATAGTCTCTTCGCACGCAGAAAAGAGGGAGAACCTATTACGCCTGAAAAAAACATGGAGGTTGATGAACAGATCCCCAAAGATAATGAGACACCGTTCACTAACCCGAGAAGGTTCAGCTCGAACTTTCAAAGACTTATCAGGGAAAAAACAAAAAAATCACTGACACCGACGAAAAATAGATTCGAGCCTCTAACTGATGAGTCTGATTCCGATCAAATCGATGATGATGAGATCGGAAAAATAGTTAAAAAAAGGAAGAAAGCAGCCAGTAGTAACACCAAACCTGTAGAAAGATCAACCAGTGTGAACTCAGACAATATAGATGCCATGTCAGCAAATACTAATGACAAAACCAACAGGCCAAAAACCACGGATGTAAAACAAGCCAAAACTAAAATTACAATGCCACCCATAGTAATTGATGGGAAAACCACCAACCCAAAAAATCTTATACAGGACATTAAAGCCATTGCCAAAGGTAGTTTCAGTATAAAACATACGAACTACACTACCGTCCTATTTATAGATGAGAAGGAAGATCATGAGAAAGTCCTAGCTAACATAAAACTTGACAAGATGCCGTATCACACCTACACAAACAATGAAGATAAATCCCACGCCTTTGTCTTGAGGGGCTTGTCAGAGGGCACGAAAATCGCAGACATAGAACTAGATATGGAGGAACAGTATGAAATCAAAACTAGAGCTATCTACAAAATGAAAACGAAAGATCGTCCTCTATATCTAGTTATTACTGACCCAGCGATTACGTTGGACTACCTAAACAGGAATGCTCGGCGAGTACTCTACACAAGAGTTGTGTGGGAGTTAAGAAAATCTGCAAAACAGATCGTACAGTGTCATACATGTCAAGGTTGGGGGCATGCAACGGCAAACTGTGGACGTCCAGCCAAATGTCTCAAATGCGCGGGGGATCATCATACCCGCACATGTACAAAGACTAGAGAAACACCGGCTACCTGTGTAAACTGCGGGGGTGATCACCCCGCGAATTATACCAAGTGCAAGGCCTACGTGGATAGGCTTGAAAGGCTAGAGGAAAAGAGAAAACCAAGGCAGCAGCAAACTAAATACGTGCCTGCTCCCCTACCTGCGGTTAACAGATGGGAAAACAGGAGACAACCCACTAGGAATATAGAAGAATTCCCTGCTTTACCAAGCAGGAGCCAAAACCCAAGCCAACCAGAGAGAAACATAAGAACTGAGAGGCCAAGGCAGGAAAATGAGGGTAAGATCATGAACGATGTCTCGACCCTAAATAACGAATTAATAGAGTTAAATAAAATCATTAACATCGGCGAAATGACTAGAGCCGTTAGAGAATTAAACGCAAAAATGAGACAATGTAAAACAGGACAACAACTATTCGAAACATACAACGATTTCATGACTAACATTGACTTTAATTTCAATTTAAGAAACTGAACTAAATAGTAAAGACAAACAAACACTTAAAATTTGTTTTTATAATGCAAATGGGATGCGCAACAAAACAGCACTTGCTCGCAGTTTCATTCTCAAACATCATTTCGACATCATACTCCTTACGGAAACACACTACAAACAAACTGACAAAATCAAAATACAAGGATATGATGTCATACGACAAGACAGACCAGACCAACCATGGGGTGGAGTAGCTTTCATCATAAGATCTAATATTGAATTTAAACAAGTTTCTAACCTGAACATCTCACAGGAGCATATAATAATAAAAATAAATGAAATAACACTCGTAGGACTATATAACAAGCCATCTAACAACTTTGCGCCTATAGAATTCCACAAAATCATGGCCACGGGTAACAGGGTTCTATTACTCGGGGACCTGAATTGTAAACATCCACACTGGGACGCAAATTGCACAATACCCAACAAAAACGGCAGAACCCTTGATAAATTTGCGGACGATAATGATTATATTATTCACTATCCCGATGATCCAACGCACTTCCCTTTCTGCGCAGATCACACACCGAGCACTATAGACATAGCGGTAGCAAAAAACTTACCCAACATTGAAAACACAAGAACGATTAAAACACTAAACTCAGACCACGACCCCGTATTCTTAACAATTAAATCTACCACAATCATCCCCAGAATACGGGGTATGTACTACGACTACAATACTACAGACTGGACACAATACAGACGAACCCTGGACTCAAACATCACAATTAACACCAACATTACCGACATACAAACACTTGAAAACGAATTCGACAATTTACAAAATGCCATTTTAACAGCCAGAAACACATCGACTAAGAAGACAAAACGAAAACCACATCACGAAGACCTACCGCAAGACATTGTAGAGCTAATACACACGAAAAATAACATACGTAGACGATGGCAAACACACCGACAAGCCGCTGACAGGGTTATTCTACTGGAAATAGCAAAAACAATAAATAAAATGATTCACGAATTTCGAAATCAAAAATGGAAGAAAACCCTGGAGGCGGTCAACACAAAAGACAACTCAGTATGGAAAATTGTCAGATGCTTTAAAAAGCCCTACTCACAATTACCCATACTGAAACATAAACAAAACAATACAACCTACATTACGGACGAGCAAAAGGGAAGTGCACTTGGAGAATATTTCCAAAGTAATTTCGTAAACCCTCAGGCCAATAACGAACAGCAAAATCAAATTGAGAACACGTATGATGATATACAAAATATCCCCACACAAAATATACCCCCCCAAATGCTTACTTCCCCTCAGGAAGTATATAACACAATTAAAAGATCCCCGAGTAAGAGAGCACCTGGTCCGGATGGCATCCATAATAAGCTACTAAAAAATCTCTCTAAAAAATCAATGGTTCACCTACATTACCTAATAAACACAGTATTGAAATTACAACACTACCCAGAAAACTTAAAAAAAGCCAACATAATACCCATCCATAAAGCTGGCAAAAATAAAAATGAAATAGAAAGCTACCGCCCCATTGCCCTCTTAAATGGCATCGCCAAAATACTCGACAAAATTATACTCAACAGAATAACGACACACGAACATGACAAACCAATCATCCCTAAGGAACAGTTTGGATTTAAAGCCGGACACAGCACCATAGCACAAATAATTAGAATTGCGCATCACGCTAAAAAAGCCTTTAATGAGCAAAAACAGACAGTGCTAGTCGCGCTGGATGCTGCGAAGGCTTTTGATACAGTCTGGACCAAAGGGTTGATTTACAAGATGTTTGTGAATGATTACCCTGTTTCCCTTATAAAAATAATGCAAACGTACTTACAAAACAGAACATTTAACATTAAAATCAACAATACTATACAAGGACCTTACAGAGCACAGGCAGGAGTACCCCAAGGATCAGTACTTGCGCCGCATCTGTATTCCATCATGACCCATGACATACCAATGGGTCAGGATGGCATACAGACGGCCTTGTATGCGGACGATACTTGTATCTACAAAACATCCACATCAGCCAACATAGCGAGCAGAAGATTGGACATACATATAAACCGAACGGTAGTCCCCTATCTAGAAAGTAACAAAATAAAAATAAACGCAGAGAAAACTGAAAGCGTAATCCTGTCCAAGAAATTCTCAGATAGAATTATTACTAATATTAAAATTCAAGGACAGGAAATTGTAACTAAAAACAGTTTAAAATACCTAGGGTTTATACTAGATAGGAGACTGACGTTCGCAGAACATATTACAAAAAGAATTGGTCTGGCTACAGGGGCAATTAAAACACTATACCCAATGTTGCACAAAAACAGCGGAGTCACAACAAAAAACAAGTTACTATTATATAAGCAAGTAATCAGGCCAATTCTTACATATGGATGTCCTGTTTTCTGCTCTATGGCTAACACTCATTTTAAAAGGCTACAGATAGTTCAAAACAAGTGTCTCCGGCTCGCTTTGGGGTGCGACTACTATGCAAGAATAACGGACATGCACGAACAAACATCCATGGAACCTATTAAAGAATTCATACTAAAAATATCCGAAAATTTCTTTGAAAAAAGCATACCACCATTCATCAAAGACGATATATTAACAATCCACCAAAATGATGGTGTAAACAGAGTCCATGGATGTTTACATCAAAACTTAAAACTTTACAGACGTCAATAGAGACAGCCCTCAGCTACCGACAGGACGTGGACTGGGCGCTGCTACTAACTAACTCACAGCAGCGAGTATTACACTGAATAGACAAATCTCGAATCCGGCTAGCTATCAACTCTAGTCGGACGGAAGACTGCACGGTGACGTCATCATTCGATGCTGAAATTGCGGTTTGCGCTGCAAACTCAATATTGAATGGGGGCACTACTGTGTAGTCTAAAGATTTGTCTTTCTCACGTACGTAAACAAAGATGAGACACACTCACATACAAGGACAACCCTGTTTTTTTTAACAGTTTTTCAGGGATGACAGACAGAATTAAAATCATGACAAAAACTCCTTCATAAACCATTATCGACTCTAGTCATGTAGCCAAAATTGTCTTATAATGCTAACAAGCAAGGAGAGGACACTATAAAACAGAATTTAAAATAACTAAAGGGTATGAACACGGCCAAGACATCGGTCATGATCTTAGAACACTTCCTCACCCCCAGGATAGGAAGAAATCTAAGACACTATGTTATATTCCAATAGTTAATGATGTGTATATATTGTAAATAGATAATAAAGATATTTTGAAAACAAAAACAACTTTATATTAGATATTAGTAAGACAGGGCTTTATCTAAGGAGGACACTCGAATTCCCGTCAAGTACAATTTTAACCATAATCCGTTCCTAGAATTCCCGAAAAGCAGTTGAAGCTTGAGATAATCCACTACTCGAGTTCCCGTAAGGGACGAATTTAATTAGGTAGATATGTACCTACCTCAGGCGCCCGATGAGGTCAGCAATCAAAAGGATTATTATATATATTTACTTTCAATTATTTAATAGCTTAATAAATAACAATTAAATCGATTATATATTAATATGAAGCCTCAATAGGTATATTTAGGAATTTTTCGCAATATTATTCACTATTACTTTAGTGCCTCTTTGTGTATTTTTATTAATATGAATCTTCATGTGATAACAAGTGAAAAAGGAAAACCTTTAATTTTGTTAGAAAATTATAAGTTTTACAAATATCGTATTTTAAAAAGTACAGATGAAACTTGTTGTTGTTGTGTCACGAAAACTTGTGCAAAATTATACACACTAGGAGATGAATAAAAATTAATTTTTTCAAAGAAAAGTGGTGACCATGAGCATGAAATGTTTGATCAAGGTGTATTAAACAGACAAAAAGTGAGTAACCAAGTAAAGCGAAAAGCAGAGGACTGGATGTGCGACAGACCTACCAAAATTATCCACAGGGAAATAAACTCTCAAAAACAGTGTTTGGATACTCTTACAAGTAAAGACATGAAATACATTCGAAATAACTTTGGAAGAGAAAAACGTAAATTATTTCCCAAATTGCCAAAATCTTCTGCAGACGTTCAAATTACTTTGAATTTATTAGATATAAAAACAATTAAGGACGAACAATTTTTATTGGTCAACGATCCCACCGAAGAAATAATTGTTTTTTCTTGTAAGAGCAACATAGAATTTATGTGTGCTCATACATAATTTTATATGGACTTTCGATAATTGTCCAAAATATTTTTTTCAATTATTTTGTTTGTAAATGATACATATATGTTCCAGTTGCATATTGTTTATTAAAGAACAAAATGAGATCAACTTATGTGAAATTGCTTCAAATTTTAATTGATCAATGTAGCGAATTTGGATTCGTTTGACACCCCGACACCATAGTCGTTGATTTCGAAAAAGGAATACATTCTGCTGTTACAACCATTTTTCCACACACCAAAATTATAGGATGTAGATTCCATTTGGCACAAGCTTGGTAAGAACACATTTATTTCAATCTCTAGTGTAATAATTGTTTTTTAAATATCCATTTTTACTTTTCCTCAATTATACTAGGCCTCAATGATACACAGGTATACAATGTGCCCAAAAATATTTTTACAAATGGGAAAAAAGTTTATCTTACATTTCATAAAAAAATTATTCTTTATGAAAATGTTCTAAAACCTAAAATACAACCATCAAATATTAACATTTTTTCAGTCATATACACGGTATGGTAGGTATCTTGATTTTTGAAATTGTAAAAAAACTTTGTTTAGAATTAAATTTAAAGTTAAAGTAAACAAATTTAAAAAATCAAATAAAATAAAACTGAATTTATATATCAACAATTTTACGTATATGTGATAATAATTATTATCAACTTTGATATTTTCAAAAAGAAAGATACTGTACTCTTGCTCAATATTCATATTTTTGGACTAACTAGTATACAAGTGAAAAATTTCAATATCTGATGTTTATAAAGAATATTTTTTTTCTACGATTACTATCCAAAGTAGACTTTTCCACATTCAATTCTAACTCGAAAGTTGACGTTTTCCGTGAATTGTCAGTTTGACATTATTACTCTTTGCACACGCTTATTTTCATTAGAAAGATTGTTATAATAAAGCTAATCGGTATTTATAAACAAAATTGAAACATTGAAATATTAAAAATAAATGACTCTGTTTTTTACCATCATATTTAACATGCCTTGTTGGTGTAGAGCGTAGCGCGTTTAGTAGTTGTAATTTTATTTTTTTTTTATTTTATTCTTTTGTTTGTAAACTTAATTAAAACTTAATACATTGGATGATCCATCAATTTGCGATTTAAGTAGTCTAACCAATGATCTTGTAAGATATTTTTAAGATGTACTTACTAAGAAATATTTTTTATGTAAATCATAAAATTAATCTTCAAGTAAATAAACAAACAGATTTAAATAAAATTTTGGATATAAATAAAATAAAGAGTGTATTTTGTCACACAAAATCCATTGGTGTACGTTAAATGGGTAGAGTATAATAGTAGAAATAGTTTTTTCTTCATAATAATACAATACGAGGCCTCTACAATACTCATTGGAGAAAGTTAATAGAGGTTTTAAATAGTAAAACTAAATAAATTATATAAAAAATAGAAAGGTCTTTGAGGAAAAGTACCATGTGTACTAACAAAATAATTTTCTTATAGGTGTAGAAAAATACTTCAACTTGGCCTATCAAAAGAACATCGCAATCCTGTCTGTTAGGTAGGAAAATGGTTACACCATATATTTGGACTTACATTTTTACATCCAGATGAAGTAGGAGATGCATTTGCTTTTGATTTTGCAGAAGATATGCCTCAAAATGAAAAAGTGGTTCAATTCGCGGACTATTTAACCGAAAATTATATAAGTCAAGTTTCAAGTTTTCCCCCTAATATTTGGGCAGAATGTTTTGCATACATTACTAGAACTACGAACTATTGTGAAAGTTTTCATTCGAAATTTAAACATTATTGTGTGGCTTATCATCCAAATATACACGTGTTTCTTGAGGCGTTGAAAAGAATCCAAACAGATACTTATATTAAAATAAATAGTAGCAATAAAAAAGAAAAACGTTTAATAAAAGAAGACGTTTTAAAAAGCCAAAATTTTATTACTGCCAAAATTTCACAATATCAGTGTAAAGAGATTAGCCGCTATGATTTTTTAAAATGTGTGGCATATAAATTTAGTGTACATTTAAATAAATAAATATGATGCAACTTCAAAAATTATGTAGTTTTAATTATTACTAACCGCTAACGGGAATTCGAGTTAAGGATTAAGGATAAATTTGAACCCTGCCGGGAACTCGTGTGCAGCATTAAGAGACAAAAGTTGAAACGCAGGTAAAAGGTTTTATGCTGACGGGAACTCGAGCCGCCCGTATCTAAGCATGCTTTGCTTTTGGCATTTACAAATATCACCATTAATATTTGATAAATTAAAAAGTTTACAAATCTGTAACAGTTAATGTTCTGAATTTTTGCCTGTGAAGATAATTTATGCCTAACTATCTTTATTAAATGTAACACCCTGTATAATATTAAGGAGATAGGCATATTAAAAATAAACAATTTTGAAACGTACTGTATATTAAATTACATACGTACAAATCTCTTCAACCATTCTAATTTTAGAAACACACTTTGTCTTGTTTCTAACAGAAAACAGTTTTTCTACGGTTGTTTCGCCGTAGCACTTAGAGACCCGAAAGACAGGATATTGTAAAGAATAAAGTGGAAGTAAAGTCAATAAAACTGTTTGTGTGTTGTCAAAGAGAAGTGACTAATGCATTTTGTCGAGCCAAACGACCTCCCGTTGTTTAAGGACCTATACAAAAATTTCCATAATTCTTCGGTGCCATGGACCATGCTTCCCAAGGGAGTCTAAGAGCTTATAGAATTTTGAATATTCAATTATATGTCTATCTGCAGATTTATAAACGTTTTGTTGTTATTTAAAATAAATATAGTAGCAACATGGTTTAGTTTATCTTATTCAAAGATTTGTCCTGAATCCGATGCCCTATTAAAAAGAATAGTTTCTATAAAAAAGAACGTTTTCCAATTTATTGTTTAATTATTGTACAAAACGTAAAAATGGCTATTTCTCGGAGTTTTCGATTATGCCATAAGATCAGAATTTAACGCATAGTAAGCCTTGCCATGCATTATTTATACAAGTCAACGTTCTTCTCGGAAGATGCCGTCTTTGTCATCGCCATTTATGTCTCTCTTTCTGGCTGGCACGTTGATTTATTAACTATTTCGCTAATTCTTGACAATCCTCTCATTGCTTCCCGGAAAAGAAGCTCTCGAATCATTTACCGTGGAAAAAATGACGTTTAGTGATGCGTTTTTCAAATATTTGTCGACTGGTATTAGTTATCTAATCTTCGTTAAATAGAGAGGAATCATCTTATCAAGCAAACGGTCGACCAGGCATTTTGTAGTTGCAATATGTTTGATGAATGATTATATTATTATATTCTTATCGAACATTTAAATTGAACTTGGACTGTTAAACAAATTTACAAGATTTATCGACTTTAAGAAAAGTTTTGATAGAGTAAATAGGGGAACAATTTATGTAAGAAAAACCGCATGAAAAACATAGTACTTAATCACTGTCAAACTCTATTGGCGATGGATTTCCAGCTATTTTTAAAACATCCCTGTATATTCGATCATCAATGCTATCGCGCGTTACTACAGGCCACAACAAAAGTTTAGATATTAAAGTTAATTTTTCTATGATCAGGTCGCGAAAAAGAAAGAAATTGTTTGAGATGAAGGGCAGGATGAATAATTGAGAATCCTACATCACAATTTAGGGATTTTTTTTTTATTATATTGTTACAGTCAGCATCCGAGATCCGAGGAAAGACTTGAACTTTGATCGGGCGAATGCAAGCAAGTAGGCTTTGATACCCGTTAAAGATATTTTATTAGGTGCTTTAAATAATTACATTTTAAATAACAATGTTTAGTTTTTTAAGATATTTAATAAAACATTTGTTATATTCTAGTATTTTTACACATATTTCTCATTATTAACATGTACTGGACACTCCCTGCAGTATTCTTAAGTGTGGTACGTTTTTCGCTGACACAAGATGCTGCTATATTTCGATGAGTGGACAGACGCGGTTTTGAGAAGAAAAGAAAGGGAAATATGGACTTCGCTAATACATTATATAACCATGTTAACACGTGTTTTGTGAAATGATATAAAGGTGTAATAGTATACAGGGTTTTATAATATACAGGATGTTATAGTGTAGAGGGTAACAAATCATTTAAAAACAATAATTTTTAAGTTAATTCGTTTAACTTCTAACACTATAGAGTCATTTCATATCAAATCAACCAAAATAAAAAGAGGTATGGCAGACCATTTCACCGATTTTGATAAAATTTGGTACACTAATTCTCTATATGGGTGGGATGAAAAATCCAAAATATTTTTTATTCTAATCAGTAGTTTTTTTATTTTCAAAAATCGAAAAACTGATCAATTTTGGTACAACACAGCTTCATAAAAATTAAAATTTCTTGAGGACCTCTTATCGTAGATCGCTGAGATATAGTTCGTTGTAAAGGTAACTCAAACACCTTTTCAACGATGTGTAACATGACCTATTTTATTTTCATGTTTTTTTTTTAATTTCTAAAAAAAGTCATTTTTGATTTTTTTATCAATGCTTTGGCAAAATAAGTACCAAATTTTAAAATGGAGAAATCGGTTCAGTATTAAAAAAAAAACTTGTGAAAAACTAATTAAAAAGTGAAAATGATGAACATTTTTGGCCTTATTTTTGTAATTTTCTTAAGACTAACTAAATTTTACAAGAAATATACTTATATTATTAAGAAAAAATATTTACAAATAGTTTTTGGTTTTAATTTTTCTTTCCAAAATGTTTAAAGATTCAATCATTTCTTCCCTATTTAAAGTATATGTCTGAACTTTCTAATGTACTACCTTTCTTTATTAACAGTAAATCTGCTAGGGTAAGAAAATTAACTAGTGTTAAAGACCCTTTAAAAAACCACAGCGAACGCCAGCGTTCATGAGCCTTTACCGCGGCATAATTTGTACAACAAGGAGACCGTCTCTCCCTCTCTGTCAGGTCAGGGAGGAAATCAGAGGTCAGACAGTGTTTGAGCTCTTTTACGTTTTTCTAAAGAAACAAAATCAAAATTATTTAGTAGAATATCGTAGTCCATACCTCTAATAGGACAAACTATATCAATTTTAAATTGTAAAAATTTGAGAAACCTCTTTTGAACCTTCTCAATCAAAAGTGTGACGAAGTCACTAAATTTTGCTCTCAATTAATTTAATTTTTTATTTGAGGTTGGACCTAGATAGTAACCGAGTGCTCTTTTTGTCAACGACTATATCCAATTTCTTTTAAAAACCGCCCAGTTAACATGGAGTGAGAGGTTCGACCTGTTTTCAATTTTTTTTTCGGAGGTTCGATCCGTTCCCGGATTAGAGTGCTCTCTCCTGATGACGTATCTAATTTCCCAAAAGACGTTTAAATTAATTTCCGCGCCTCACTTCGTGTAAAAATTTCTTTCCTTTTATTTTTTTTTATTCAGCTGTATTTGAATCATTCCGTTCCCCCGTCCACAATTAGTTATTGAAGTCAGACGACTTCTGTAAAATTAAATTCACACACACGCTCTCTATCGACTCTGGGCAAAATTCAAAAATATTATTTTCTACTTATCGTCGTGGCCGCCGTTCAAAATACCGCGTAAATAACCATATTTATCAGTAGGCGAAAATATTCGCTTCCCATCGCTTGGTTATTAAGATACAAGGGGGCTCCGTCAATTTTGATTTCATTTATTTGCTTGCATTTGATTACCGTCATATTTAAATTGTTATAAGTGTATTAATTTATTTTCCACAATAGTATATACTGAAAATATATGGGACTCCAAATTAAAGATCCGTATTCTAATTTAGATCTAACCAAGGTAAAGTAGAGAGATGTTAAAGTCGAAATATTTCTAAAGTTTCTCCAAATGAATCCATATGCACGGTAAGCTGATTTAACTATTTGGTTAATATGATTATTAAACGTTAATTGGCTATCAAAAATAATTCCAAGATCCCTGATATTTTCAGTACGTTCCAGTGTTACATTGTTAATCGAATATGGGTAGTGTATAGTATTGGATTTGCGTGAAAAATGTATTACTTTACATTTATTAATATTCAAATATAATCTATTTTTGAGGTACCAACTTTCTAAATAATCCAGCTAATTCTGTAATACCACACAATCATATAAAGTAGAAATAAAAGCGTATAATTTGAAGTCATCAACGAATATTAATTGGTTAGTATTAATTTCATCACACAGGTCATTAATAAATAATAGAAAAAGCAAGGACCTAAATTAGATCCCTGAGGAACTCCATGTTATATAGACAGGTTTAAAGTGCTTAAGTCATAAAATAAAATATCTAAAGAAAAAAATCCTGATAAAGAGCTAACATATTTATATTTATAACAACCAAAAATAATTTCTGTATAAATTAAATAAAAAATAAGTAATGTTATGTTTATTTATTAATAATTTATTTAAACACTGGTTATTTTATAACACTATTATTCTAATTTATATATATTTCGAATGTCTTTGAACTAATTACTATTTAACTTCACTGTCCATATAATAACTAACTGTCGCTTGGTCCTCCACCAAAGTTCACCATTCTCACCAATACACTAGAAACATTTTCTCGTTCTTTCTCGAATAGTCATCGAAAGCACCTCCGCCATAGTCGTCCCATAGGTTTGGTCTTAAGGGGTTTAATTATGTATAATAATCGGACAAGTTGAACCTCAAAGGCCAAATAAGACAGAGAGGGACTTGGAGGGTTAGAGCATGACTAAATAATGAAATGGCTCACATAACAGTAATATTAATTTAATCCCTAGTAATTTTCATAAAAAATTCTTGAGTGACGTAACAAATTAGTAAATATAATTTACCGATTACTTATTATTGGTTAAAAAAAAGCCTCTGGCAACGAAAAATGATGTGCCTGGTTTAATTAAATATTTATTCACACGCATTTTTAAATCCAATATAATGAATTGTTTAATTAATTATTTAACATTTTCCAAAGCCTAATCACCTTTTTATTCCAACACGATCATCATATCTATCTATTGCTTCATAGCGGCAAGTTAATTTCAAAACGATTATTATTAATGATTTAAGAGATACATAAATTTTAAATTTGAATGTAAGTAATGAAGGAACTAATTACTGTAAACATTTTTCTATTTAATAATGGTTTGTTTTTGCCAATAAAGGTGTGTTTTAACGTCTTGGGAAAAATTATCGTTTTTTTAAATTAATAAGTATATTCAATTAGTAATTTGAAATTTATTTATATACAAATGGTCTAATGTTAATATTAAATTAAAAACTAATATTAACAATAGACTTAAATAATATTAGCCATTTAACAATTTCTTAAAAATTTGTTTTTCTAATAAACATAAAACGATTTAATATTCATGAAACAAAATTTACATATCAAATTCTAACTTAGGCTGTATTGGGTAGTAAAGAAGTTTAATTGTAGTTAAGTTACTAAAATTTGCAGTTTGCCTAATTACATATCCTAATATCCTATTTGCCGACGTAACTGTAATCCTAATGTGATTACTAAAAGATAATGAGTTGTTAGATGTGCCATTTAAATCCTTTGCTTCATTACAACGTTCAAGACTCTCATTATTTAAGACATCAAAAAATAAAGGATCTATTATACGCGCCATTGTTATACAAAAACATTTTTTTTATATTCAAAAATTGTTTATTTTTAATACTCTATTTATGTACATTATCTAAATCTACTTACAATTAAAAACAATAATTAATTAATAGTAAAAATATTAGTGATCCCAGATTGGAACCCTGCAGAACTCCAAAATCAGCTTCAAATTTGCCAGAAGTGTTTCCGTTATGTCTTAATAGCTTTTCTCCAAATCATTTTTTATCAATAGTTTTTAATTCGTATACTACTACCTGTTAATGTCAAGAAAGCTTCACTTGAAGCCCTTGAGGAGAAATACTTTTCTACCCAAGAAAAAAAAAATAAACAATGGCAAATAATTTCGATTTAAGTTGATACATACACAACGTTCCCGACATGTAAATTAGACTTACCAGTCTTGGTACATAAATAAATAACTAGTAAAGCCGCTTACCTATTCATATTTAAAACCGTACCCTCAGGGTCTTTTCGAAATCGTATCACTCTTTTGAAAACTTGTACAAAATTATTCATAAAGGGATACTGTTATTTCGGCCACCCGTTTAGGGTTATACATGCCTCTAATAAGAGAAGAATAATATGCTTTTTATATCGCGAGGTTGTTTTAAATGATTGGTATTTATTAAAAATAATAAATTTATCAATTTTTAATAGTAATACAACCTAACTTGTTAGATCTGTATCTTTACTTTGGCAAAAAATTTGATTATTTATAAATAGTATATATTCGGAAATACCACGAAAATACGAACTCACTTTATGTCACAATTCGCAAGAATGTCAAACCTGTCAACCGTCACTCACATTTTTTTAATTTTAATCCCGACCAAAGATGAAATAATATCCAAGGTCTAAACTTACTATATATCACTTTGGTTTTTAATCATTTCAGTCAGTTATTTATTTAAAGATAAAATTACTTAAAATGAATAAGAAAAAAAAAATTTAATATCAGAATTAAATAAACGCAATAAATCAAAGTAGAGTAGAGAACATTATCTATATTTATAGGTCTAGTGTAGAGAACAATATGTAAAATATTTTTAAATCATCGGTGTACCCCATGCTCAACCTTTATGGTCTTAATGAGTTACACAGATGAAACATTTTAAATTAGTGTCATGTATTTGAACAATATGTTTTGCTTATTTAGTCGTATTACTGTTTGTTTTATATATGATAAAAAAATGTAAATTATTCTACTCCTAAATAAACGTTATTTTTTTTTGTGTCATCGGCTTCAACTGCTATAGGGTCCTATGATTGAACGTTTACGTTATTCGTAACGTACATGTTAGGCCGAGTTTTAACAGTAATAAGGCGAGTTCGTATGATGGAAAACTGTTAAATTAGAACATAACAGGCGGAAAATACCAGTAATGTGTTGAAAAAAATTTTTCATCATACGAATTTGCCTCATTTCTGTTAAAACTCGGCCTAACATGTACGTTACGGATAACGTAAACGTTCAATCATAGCACCCATTGTCTATTTTTTATGTATGAGAGAGTAATAAAACAGCATTTCTAATGCAAAACTTAGTACGGTCATTTTAAATATTTTTACAGAATAATCTAAATATTTCCTAAAATTGTAATAAATGTACCTGAGCTATTACAAGTTTTGGGTCTTTTATTGGTCCTTTATAAACATAAGCTATACAGAACAATAGAAAAAGGTTTGGACAGGCCAAAAGCCCTGTGTATTAAAGATTACATAGCCGTATCTTAAGATTATTTTCAATAAGTACCTATTTGCCAATTTTGTTTTATTTTAATTCCAAGAATTTCTTACAGTAATCGAATTATAAGTAGATAAATACCTTCCCAACAAATTTCACCGAAAATGCGATTATAGGTTTTCCATTTAGTAAGGAGGTCCAAGTTGTGTATTCTTGACAGTTTACTAAATGTCGTTTAGTTGCAACTTGCAAGGTGCAGTATGAATTCTAGTGTGATCATGGAAAATTTGGAAGGGCCGCGTAAACAACAAAAAATCGGTCCTTTAACAGTTAATGAAAAAACAATAATATTTAATTGTTTTAAATCATTTACAGACAAACATTTATGTAAAAGTGTTGATGACACAGTGGAATTAGTTAGTAGTACGCTCTACAATTTACAGAGTTGTTAAAGAAGAGAAATGTGGCGAGTTTTAAACAGCACGTAAAGCTCCAGGAAAACCAAAATTTTAATTAGAAAATCTTTTGAAAGAAAGACTTTGAAGGAAAGTGCATGCGTTCTTCTTTAGAAAAGAATTTCCGACAGTAGACAAAGTTCTTGCCACGGTTCGAGATGATAAGGATTATTCTGAAATGAGTCGAAGCACACTATGGAAACTTTTAAAGAAATAGGTTTTCTATGGAAAAAGCATTCCAGAAAGTCTATTTTAATAGAAAGAAGCGATATTGTAGTATGGAGAAGAAATTACCTAAGGACTATAAAAGAAATGAGAAACCAAAGAAGAAATATATTTTATTTAGATGAAACATGGATCAACGAGGGACATAAACCAAATAAATTTTGGCAAGATGAAACTGTTACAAGTCGAAGACAGGCTTTTTTAAATAATTTATCTACTGGTTTAAATCCACTATCAGGAAAGGGGCGCAGACTAATAATAGTACCCATCGGTAGTTCAAACGGTTTTGTTAAAGGTGGTTTATTGACTTTTGAATCTATTCGTATCGGTGACTACCATGAGGACATGAATGCTGATGTCTTTAAAGAGTGGTTCGAACAAATTATAGATCTTCTTCCTCAGAACTGTATAATAGTAATATAATGCAAGTTATCACTCGAGAAAAATGCCCACAACCAAGTAGTTAAAAAAAGATTTACAGAATTGGCTAAATTCAAAGAATATTAAGTTCCATCCCGGTTCTGTGAGAAAAGAACTGTATCATTTGTGTTCCCTTCATAAAGAGAAATTCAAAAAATATGAAATTGATGAAATTGCAAAAAATCGTGGGATGACGGTGGTTAGATTACCACGATATCATTGCGAAGTAATCCCGATTGAACTGATATGGGCACAGATAAAGAGAGAAGTTTCAAGAAAAAATAATTCTTTTAAAATGAGTGATGTTAAACAGTTGTTTTTGGAGGCTGTAAATAATGTGAAGCCTGAAAACTGGGAAAAGGCAGTAAATCATACGATTAAAGAAGAAGAGAAAATGTGGAAGTTGGACAATATTACTGATGAAATGATCGAGCCACTCATTGTAAATATTGGTTGCGACAGTTCATCTTCTGATTTCGATTCTGATTTGGATTTGTAGGTAAGAAGTAGTTTTTATATTAAAATTATTATTTATGAACGTAACGTTGTTTAAAAGTCAAAGTTTAATCCCTTATACCTACATAACCCGTTTGACACAATGTTTTAACACACCTTGTGGAAAAATAAAACATTTTAGAAAAAAATGCACTTTTTTACCTTCAGCTGTTTAGAAGTTATAAGCAGGTTAATTAGGTGAAAATATAAGTGTATACTCGAGGAATAACTTCAAAAAATATTTTAACTGTCTACTAAAAGAAGTGATACGCCTATGGATTACGAACGCTTTATTATTTTAATACTCTCTCATACATAAAAATAGACTAAGGTTATTTCGCCTCGTGTTCTGTGTAGGCTTTGTTACTGTTTCCCAGCGCCACTTTAGGAACGTTATTATTATAATTATCATTAATTACAATACTACAGCAGCGTAGAAAGGCCACATTTTATAATTTTATTATGTAATTCCGTATTCAAACAAGGAATTCCTTGTACGAACACGGAATTCCTTATTCAAGCACGGAATTTCGTATTCAACCACAGAATTCTTTATTTGTACTCGGAATTTCGTGTTTGAACACAGAATTCTTTGTTCAAACACGAAATTTTATTTTCGAGCTATACATTTTAATGGCGTATTTACAGGTTACTCTTGGAGGACTTGGGTAAATACCGATTCCTTGAATATCCTCAGAATTTTAATTTTATTGACTTTTAGAAAGTGGTACAAAAAGTTTCGCCCTCTTTGGTCTATGTATAATATTTTTTCTTTAATTTTATTTCCAGGTCATTGTTAGTTCTTAGGGTCTATCCTCTATAGAGCGAATATTATATTTATATAACAACCAAGTGTTAGAAATCAATCAAAACACTTTCGAAGTTGACGAGTTTTTAAAAATGCAATATTAGCTAGCAGCAGGGAGTCTACCAAAAACATGGCAAGTGGTCTACGTGAAAAAAATTTTTGGGGACCTCTGACTATTATACATATTCTTATTTTCGGTTTGCTGTTATCTTTTTCTTTCTTTTATTTTTCTACAAGTAAGTCGCGAATTTCTTTTGGATAGTTATTATTGCAAACATTTTTCTTTTAAATTCTACTGTGTAGTGGACTGTTGAATATCGACCACAAATTTTCCTACCGTTTTTAGTTGTTCTTTTGTTTCCAACTGAACGCTTAAATCGTTCTGCAATTGCTTCCAATTTGTTAACCTGTTGTTTAAGGTTGGTTTACGTTGTTTTTTCAGTACCTAACATGAATTATTAATTTATGAAGAAATTTAGTTTGAAAACTTGACAACGCTGCGATGTTATGTGTATGGATGTGAAACGACTAAACTGCGAGTTTGAAGTCGAAGAGATTCGTGAACCAAGTCGAACAACAGAAAAAACCGAAGAGGCAAGACGTGGCAGAAAGCATTGAAGCGGGCTGAAGCAGGTTCGTTGGGTATTACTCGAATGCATTACACAGAAGCAGCCTTGCATGGCCGGTCACTTATTTATGTCATCATTGGCTCCATTACCTTGTTGACAATAACACTTAAGACCGAAGCCGGGGACGATATTCCATTGACGTGACAGCTCTTCACTTCTATTACATTCCTCTAGAAAATCTATAAGAAGTGATTGACATTGTTTTCTAAAACGGATGTTTGATATTATAAACGTGGAATCATTGATGTTTTTTATTTCATAAATAAATAACATGTTACGGGTTCCAAATAATAGTCATATTTAACTTGTAAAGATAACAAATAATGCACCATATTTTACTATTATGATTAAATTATGTACTACCTTCATGATTGATTACACAAGCCTGCGTTTAAATACTCTGTAAAATGTGAATTGAACTTTTCAACTGAAATTGGGTATTTTAGTGACGCTCATTTCAAATCTGCTTTTAGTTTTTTTTTCTATCACGTAAGGTTTTTAAACAAAATACTACAAGAATGCAAAAAGTAAAAATATATTTATAGATACTTAGGATAAAAAAGAAAATAATAAACAAAGAAAACAAACAATAAAACCGGGGAAGTAGTTAAAAAATAACGTACATTAATCCTTTGTTTTCTTGAAAAATCTTTCTCTCTTTCCGGAAAAGCTTCTTTTTGTTTTTCGTGCATATTCTGCGATAGGACGGTCCCTTTTAAGCATCCAACAGTAGTCGACCATCACTTTGATATCCCAGCGCCCTTGATATCGCCGTTCCATCTCTTTTATATCCTGGTGAAAGCGCTCCCCTTGCTCTTCAATGACATCGCCAAGATTATCCGGAAAATAGTCAAGATGAGCATGTAGAAAATTAATTTTTAAGCTCATGTTACAGTCTAACTTTCTAAATTTGTACAACATGTTTTCAACAATTCAAATTCAGGGTCTTTGTAGTTTCCTAGAAACTTATTTATAACTTGTTTAAAAGCTGTTCATGCTTCTTCTTCGTCTTCCTGCATAACCGTCTCAATTTCATTAGTTTTCATCAACCTTCTCATTTGTGGCCCAACAAAGATGTCTTCTTTTAATTTAGCTTCAGAAAGACCCGGAAATGTTCCACACAAGTCTTAAAGCAATCACCATTTTTGTTTAGAGCTTTGACAAATTGTTTCATCAGCCCCAATTTTATATGTAGAGAGGGTAATAAAATGTTCTCAGGATCAACTAGGCTTTCTCGAATTACGTTTTTGGAGCCAGGCGTTAAATTTTTTCTTGGTGGCCAGTTTTTTTTGGTCCAGTGGTCATCTCTTGCTCTGCTGTCCCACTCACATAGGAAACATGGGTATTTCGTATATCCGGATTGTTGACCTAAAAGCAACCCTAAAATTTTAAGGTCACCACACAGAATCCAGTTATGTTGTCTATAGTTTATTCTTAAAAGCAGTACCTCAAGATTTTAGTAATTTTCTTTTAGATGAGTAGAATGACCAACAGGAACAGATGCATATAAATTGTCACTATAAAGTAGAACAGCTTTAAGACTTCTCTTTGAAAAGTGTATAAAAAGTCTCCATTCGGCAAAATTGTATTCAGGAGCACCTAGGTGAATAACCAAGTCAGATACATTTTGACAATATACAAGTGAACCAGCTGCGGCAAAGTAATTGACAAATTCAGCCTCACGATTTCGATATCAAAAAACTGTAGTACCTGGAGCAAGTCATTTTTTTCTTTAAGCCTTGATCCTAAAACCTCAGAGAGGTCTTTTGGAAGTCCCAAATCCCTGACTAAGTCATTCAGTTCTACTTGAAAAAATAGCTACGGTTCACGGGTTCCTGAGGTAGATGGCTCAAAAATGTCAATTTCTGAATCTGTTGAAGATTCTGATTCGATAGACTGTAATACATTAGGTGGAACAGGTACGGGTATATCAGCGTCATGCGGAACTGGTCTTATTACAGACAAAAGATTAGGATAGTTAATATACTTTAGAGATTTTGTGTTATGACCTTTAATATCACAAAGACAAACATAGCAGTCGTCAATGTGATTTTTAGGTTCTCTCCAGACCGTTGATATTCCAAACGGTAGGGCCTTTCTTGTTTCTTTAAATCAATGCCTCAAGGCTTCTTCGCAAACCTTGCACATAACATGTGGCGCCCAAGGTTTATCTTGATCTCCAAGTCTGACTTTAAAATATGCATTTTTTACGAAATCAGTAATGTTTCTTTTAAACTTCTTCACTATAAAGTGTCCACAAATATAATAAAAGTCATCAGGCCTATTTTTACAACACCTATTAGACATTTTTTTAATAGAAAGTGCACAACGAAACACCGATAGAATTCGATAGACAACGCCTGTCTCAATGCCACGGGGATACTAAATATATCGCCCTCTTTCCTGAATAAATCGAGTTTCGGGGAATCCCCAACAATATTCTAGTAAGTACCCCTACAAATGCGCAAATTAAAACGAGGTTTTAACTCGTCTCAACGTTTTGAACAAAAATAAGGAATTCAAATTAATTTGTTTGTGATGTTCAGGTATAATACCCTTGATACCAGTTTACAAAAAAAGTTTACGTGATAGAATAAAAAGGGGATTATTTTAGCTATATAGAAGTTGTAAATAGGTGAAAAAAAAATGGTTAGGTCACAAAATTTTCGCGGGCCTGTGTAATTGGAAAAGATAAATAAAAATGCATCACTTACTTTCATAATTAATACAACACAACAGCGACTACTTAAATATTTAATTTAAAAGTCCATTATTTTGTTTGTTTATATTCTAGTATATTATTTCTTTTAATTTTACTATTTCTTCTTCTTGTACATTTCCTCGTTTAGGCCTTTACTGTATTACTAGTTAACTAGTACAGTATTAACAAATATTTTAAAACGACATGACTGACCAGCGGTCACACTGATTTGTTCTTCAAGACTCCAGTAATTTCTGCTTTGGACTGTGGGGTTGGCAATTTGAAGCATGTGCTTCTAACCAAAATCGAATTTTATTTCGGATATTTTAGCCCTAATAAAGCAAAAGAGATACTATAATCAGAAATCTGGTATCACATTTTGTGATTTTTTCTTTTCTTACCTTTTTTCATCTTTCTTAAAGGCCAACTAACACCACATGGTAAGTTTTCTGTGGTTTCTGTCTTTCATTTTATTCTGTCTAATGCTTTTATTTATACCTTTTATTCTCTCTTTTAAGCCTTCTTATTTTGAGCTGGTATTCTTTTACTGTAAATACAATAAATATATCTTATCTAATTGGAAATAAACTTACCTAATCGCTGCTACTGCCCTGGCTTTCCATAAGATACCGATAAAGGTACATTCACACTAGGATTACCGCATGTTATCTACATGTTATCTACATGGAACACCAAGTAAGACGGTTCATATTTAGCTATACTTGTCACTTTTATTTGGTTTTTATTTTTATTTTTTAGCCGTGAACCCATAATTTCTACATCTTGAAATTTGGAACATATTTTGCAATAAAGCATTGATAAAAAAATATATTTTTCTCAAAATATTCAATAATTACTATTTTAAAAAAATCAAAAAATGTGACACATCGTTGGAAAGGTATTTGAATTGCTTTTACAACGAGCTATATCTTATCGATCTACGATAAGTAGTCCTCAAGATATTCTAATTTTTGTGAAGCTGTGTTGGACCAAAATTGGTACATTTTTCGATGTTTGAAAATTAATAAAAAAAACACTGATCAGAAAAAAAATATAATTTGAATTTTCTTCCCACCCATATAGAGATCAGTGTACTAAATTTTATCAAAATTGGTGAGATGATCTACCAAACCTCTGATTGATTTGATATGAAACGACTTTGGTGTGAAATGTATTTACATAATTATATTATATTTTACAGTTAAATTGTTTAAAATTCTATTATGTGAATCTCAAACATTTCCTTTTATAAATGTACCTATACTTTTTAATTTAATTTTTATACATCTATTTTTCATGATAAATGAACTACTGCATTCACGCACAAGCCTGCTTTTGTGAATGTACACTCTATTTGCCATGAATATATGGGTGTCTACTTATTTACCTATCTCGTTTTTTATATACATGTATTTTTTCTAAATCTAAATTGTAATTTTAATTGAGGCAAATAAAGATTATTATTATTATTATTAATTATAATAAAAAATTGTCCGAAATCTGACTTTGAGAGACGTGACAACTGTGTAATAAATGAACTGACTGTGTAGTTCGACTTCTCACACATTAAATATGTACATGCACTCTCTCAAACACTGTAAAGAAGAAGGCAGGGGCAATGTAATTAATCTGTTCTACGTTCTACTTAAAAATATACAAGCTTTTCTTAATGGATTTTAGATGAACGCCAGCGATATTTTTGTATTGTATTGTTACTATACCTACCAACTTTCTTTTTTTTATGTGCGTCCGTTCATAAAGCCGCGATGGTAAACGACGATATCGAATTTTTTATTTAGACCGACCACACGAACTTACTTCTTTTTATGCGATAAGGAGTAATTTTTCTCTTTTCTTTTTTACGGGTGTAATATAGATTAATCGAAGATTAAGTGATATAACGTTTTTTTTTTATTTCAATAATAATGGCTTTATTGCTTCCAAAAATTGAATATAGAGCTGAAAGTTTTAAAAAAGGAACAGTAATATTAAAAAAAATCTGATGTGTCCAACACATGACTTTCCTATCTAGTTATTATAGGCATTTTCCGGTTATTTTGTACAACCTATTGCAGCATCTCTATAAATGTTTAGAGGATAAACTAAATATATACATTTTACACATACATTTACCTCGAAACATTTTTCTATAGATATAAATTTAGCACTTTTCCATTACGGTCCATTTTAGAAAAATCATGTATAAACAAAAATTATAGAAATCGATATCGCAAACAACTTTTAGTTCAACAATTTTCATAAAAATCAGAATTTTGCACATTTTGTCAAATTTCTCGAATACAGGCCATTTCAGGAAATTTTGACATAATACAAAAATTATAGATAATATTATTAGAAGTAACTTTTATTTGAAAAATTTTCTTCTCCAAACGTAAATAACAGATATATTTCATAAAATATAAAAATGACCACCTATAAAGTACCCCCCAGATGTTCCGACTTTGTCCAAAATCTAATAATTTCACGTCAGGCCGAAATAAACCTTAAGTTTAAAATTTAATGTTTTTTTCTTTATCCGTTTTTGAGTTTTCTTCAAAATTCAAAATTTACACATTTTCTCAAATATCTCGAATACGGTCCATTTTAGAGAAATTATGTATAGAATAAAAATTATAGAGAATTATATTACAAACAACTTTTATTTGAACAATTTTTATAAAAAAATATTGTTTTTACATTTTGTCAAATTTCTCGAATACGGACCATTTTAGGAAAATTTTGTATAAAACAAAAATTATAGATAATTATATTAGAAGTAACTTTTATTTAAAGAATTTTTTTCTCCAAACGTTAATAACAGATATATTCCATAAAATATAAAAATGAACACCTATAAAGTACCCCCCCAGATGTTCCGACTCTGCCCAAAATAATCAGTTCATTAGACGCTGGAATAAAGCTTAAGTTTAAAACACACACACACACACATACACGCACGCACGCACGAACGCACGCACGCACGCACGCACGCACGCACACACACACACACACACACACACACACACACACACACAGAGACATCATCGCGAAAATAGTCAAAACGGATTCAGGGGACCTCAAAACGTAAAAATCCGTCGAAAACTCGAGGTCGAAAAAAATCATGATTCCTATACTTTCCTTATATCTGTATACAGATAGGAAAGTAAAAAATCTAAAATTATAATTATGTAACATTGAGATTAATCACAATAAATATATCCTTCCAGCAAGGCAATTTAAAATTATTTTCTATATACTATCAAAACGTGGGAGTTTTGCTAGTGTTTCATGTACCAATTACAGTATTAATTATATTAGTCGAGACTTGGTTGAATAAACATTTTACAGATGCCGAATTAGGTCTAACAGGGTATAATATATTTAGGACTGATAGAGATGACACTGATAGTGAAAAGGAGAGAGGTGGGGGCGTTTTGATAGCCACCAAAAAGGAACTAAATGTCAAACAGTTAATATCTCCTAACAATTTTGAACAAATTTTCATTTCTTTAAAATATGGCATCCAAAATTTTGTATTTGGAAGTGTTTATATACCTCCAGCATTAGATCTAAACTGTTCAATTCAATACATAACTTAAACATCTTATTTATGAAAAAAATTGCCCACAAACGTTATAAGCAATATGGTAACAAAGACTTATTACTTATTAATGATCCTTCGAGTGTCATATCTAACAGTAAATACCTCCTATTTGCTGATGATATGAAAGTATTTAGATCAGTTTCCAATGAAACAGATGCTTTGTTACTACAAGAGGATCTAATTAGATTGTCCTGTCGGTGTGATGTAAATCTGTTGTACTTAAATGTTAAAAGATGTCATCAAATCAACTTTTTTAGAATTACCTCTCCAGTTCACTGTTCATACAGAATTAATAATTTTGTGCTACAAACTAACGATAATATTCGCGATTTGGGAATTATTATGGACAGTAAGTAATCTTTCGTTTAACACTCACATTAGTCATTTAAAATGTTAGGATTTATTCAGAAGAACAGTAGACAATTTTCTATAAATTCATTTAAATTGCTGTAAACGGCTTTGGTTAGGTATAACTTAGAATACTGCTGCTCTGTTTGGTCCCCCAATTATGTTATTTACATTAATCACATTGAGAAAGTGCAACGAAAATTTTTGCGGATTTGTGCTTTCAAAATGGGCATAAACGGAATAATATTAATTATGAAAATATTCTTCTCCAATTAAACATGCAAATACAGGAAAATAGAATCTGTCTTATGTTTTTTTATATAAAATTTTAATGGTATTATATCGAATTTCGAACTATTGAACTTTTCAATGTAAATGAAAGACGTACGCGGAATTTTGACAATATCCAGAATTTTACGATTAGCTAACAAACATCAAAATATTGATATTATCCGTAATTCTCTTCCTGCTTTTAAAAGAGCTATAAAAAGCTTACATGTTAATATGTAATTGTTGAATATTTTTAATTTTTTTTTATTTTGTTATATATTTTTTATACTTTCTGTTTTATTTTCTTTTTATTTATATTTCTATTTTTACTTAGTAGAGTATAACTCTCTGTAATGTCAGTCATTTTTCATATACTAATCTGTAAAATGGATTTTGGCCCGTAAATAAATAAACAATTCAGTATGTGCATTCGACATTCCTTAAAGTTGGTTGCGGGTGTTATGTATAAAAAAATATTTATATTAAATTCGACCCTTAACACGAGATATCTAAATTCGGGTTTAAGTGCGAAAAAGAGCTGATGGTATAGGAATACTACCCCTCTAATCCACACTGAATCTCCTAATGGCGGTCCTCGGGACAGGAAGTGGTTAAATGAAACCGGAAGCAGGATAACTAATAGCGTTGCCACCACACCATCATACCTACCCCTCTCCCCCATGCCTCCACACCGTATGCACGTAGTATTTCGCATGTCGAACTACTGACAGGGGATTTTCTGAACTCTCTCCGGAGAGGGACGAAAAGCGGAATTTCGCTGGAATTAATTAAGGGGACGATCGCAATTGGTATAAAGGGAAATTGATGGGATCCAAGCACGATTTGTTCAATGAAAAATCGTTTAAAGGGTGTGAAAATTCGGATATAATGTTTGTGTTTGTACTTACACTCGATCAGCCGAATTCTTTCTGAAACAGATTAAAAAGAAATAACGTTAATAGTAATCAAAATAAAACGTCTATATTATAACAAACAAGATTACATGTTAGATAGAGTGGGGCGAGGTTAAGCATGAGCTTAGATGACTAATTTCTTGAAATAAATATAAAACAATATAGATATATACAGTGCGTCCATAAAGTAACGCATAAATTCATTATTGGCTAAATGAACAATAAAATTAGGAATTCCCAAAACAGGTCGATTTTTGATTTCAATTTACTATTGTTTCAAATGATAATCTAATATACAGGGTGAACCACTTTCGTGTAATGACGTCATCACCATTTTTTTCAAATGGAACTCCCCCTTTTTTTTCAATTTCCAAATTGCCTTTGCTGAGCTGATTCCAAAAATGTATAATATGTTGCTTCAAATTGGTACAGGGTGGGCAAAAATGCAAAAATTTACTTACAAAGTAATGAAAATAACGAATAAACGTAATAAACACATTAAATGAAATTACGTATTGTTATTACAACTACTTTGATAAACTATCAAGAACATACAGCATTATTCTTAATAATTGTATCTTACAGCTTTTATTAGTGATCCAAGCCCCTGGACTATACAAATCTTTTTGTTTGGCATTATCTTTCACCAGTTTTTTTTATTTGACATACCAGTTTTTTTTATTTGACAACACTGTCAAAAACATTGAAGCACAGTTTCGTATTGTTAACGCTGTAGAGAAGGTACGTTCGTGAACTTTTTTTACAAAAATGCCTTTAACCGAAAGTGACAGGATTGAAATATTAATGATGATTGGTATTGGCGATAAGATGCGGACTCAACAAGAGGTATGCCGATTATTCCATGAAATGCACCCAGATCGTGAACCTATTTCACAATCTACGGTAAGTAGAATAGAGCGAAAATACAGAGAATTAGGACATGTGAGGGATGCAGCAAGGCAAGGTAGACCAAAAATTGATGAAAATATTCAACAAGACATAATTTTGTCGGCTGTAGAAAATCCACACTGTACAGTGCGAGGATTATCTAGGGATTTTGGTATTGGAAAGTCTTCAGTATCAAACATTTTCAAAAAGGTAAAATACCATCCTTATAAAGTACGTCTCATCCATGAATTGGCTGAAGACGACTTTGACCGAAGAACTGAATTCTGCGAGTATATGATGAACCAAAACAACAATTTCATTGATAACGTTTTATTTTCGGACGAGGCAACGTTTTATTTGAACGGTCATGTTAACCGGCAAAACACCCGTTATTGGTCTGATGAAAATCCACACTGGATGCAAGAGTACCATACGCAAAGACCACAAAAAACTAACGTATGGGCTGGTATTGTGAGAAATACAATTATTGGTCCATATTTTTTCGATGAAAACTTAACAGGAGCATTATATCTGGATTTCCTACAAAATACATTAATTCCTGATCTGATCCAGCTTTTTCCTGATATTCAAATACCCACTAATGTAGACCGCAGAATCTGGTTTCAACAGTATGGCGCACCGCCACATTACGCAGTAGCTGTGCGCAATTTTTTAAACACAACTTTTCCACAAAGGTGGATAGGAAGAAGGGGACCAGTGGAATGGCCTGCTAGATCACCTGATCTGAACCCATTAGACTTCTTTTTATGGGGTTATTTAAAATCTAAAGTCTACTTCAACAGACCTGGAAATATCCCTCAACTACAAGACCGAATCAGACAAGAAATACAGAGCATAACACCCGCTATGCTACAGAATGTTAGAGACGAAAGTAATGCCCGGTTCAGTCATTGTCTAACGGTCAATGGAGAACAATTTGAACATTTATTGTAAATTTTCGTTCGTTTGTTTGCTTTTGGAAGTGTATCACATTAATTGCATAACTACATAATTCCATTTAATTTGTTTATTACATTCAGTAACGTATTACTTTCCATAAACAATTTTCATATTTTTTTTTGCATTTTTGCCCACCCTGTACCAATTTGAAGCAACATATTATACATTTTTGGAATCAGCTCAGCAAAGGCAATTTGGAAATTGAAAAAAAAGGGGGGGTTCCATTTGAAAAAAATGGTGATGACGTCATTACACGAAAGTGGTTCACCCTGTATATTAGATTATGATTTGAAACAATAGTAAATTGAAATCAAAAATCGACCTGTTTTGGGAATTCCTAATTTTATTGTTCATTTAGCCAATAATGAATTTATGCGTTACTTTATGGACGCACTGTATATGTATGTACATAAAAATAATTTAAGGATTTTATAATTTGGTACAATTTTAAAACAATAGAATACAATAGTCTAATCAACAAGTTCAAAAGCGTGTTTTTGGGACATACTATTACGAAAATTATGTTCAATAGCTCATTCGATTCGGAATAATGTCTAGATCAATGTGCGAAAAAAAATTTTGCAGTGCATAAAAAATTGCAAAAGTTATAAACAATTAAACACCTCAAAAACATGGTGTTTGGTTTTTCGCCTATAGTTTGTAAACTATACATATTTTTGGATTTTTCAAAAAAGATCCTTAAAGAGGAGGAAATTTGCTATAAATAAGTTTCGACTCCCGGAACTGTACCTCCATTATTTATAATTTTAATTTAGCGCTCAAAGTAGCCTTCCGCGCGCCATTTTTAGGTTGCACGCACGGCGTCGAAACCGGGTACGTTACATAAAATAATTTTTTTAAGTTAATAAAATTAAATTCAAAAATTTAAAAAAATTACGGTGTATTCTAAACCTAAACACATAGAAGAATTCATTCCCGTTGGAATTTTTCATAAAAATTAATTTTCCAACAAAGTAGGTTATTGTTAACTAACAAAATTTTTAGAATTTCTCTCATCATTACAAATTGATAAAAATATTAAATAATTACCGTAAATTTTGCGGCTTGTAGCTCAGTAAATAATGCAAATTCGGTTATTGAACTTCAAGGCAATTCTGTTAATTGTTTATTTAATTTTCAGTCAATTTTTTTATAAACTATTATAATTTTTTTACTAAATCTTTGGAAATTTTTTTACTTCTAGCTGTTTACTTACTATTCTCTGGCTATCTTCAATCAAAAACATTATTATTAACGAAAACGTCGAAACATCATTTCGTTTGACGTTTCGACGTTTTCGTTTGCCGTTTCGACGTTTTCGTTTGCCGTTTCGACGTTTTCGTTTGACGTTTCGACGTTTTTGTTTGCCGTTTCGACATTTCGAACGTTTGATGTTTCGACGTTTTCGTTTGACGTTTCGACGTGTGACGTCACCGTCAAAAATTGGCAGAATGAACCTTAGCGATTTCCCATGTTAATTTACATAAGGAATGAGGCTGAACTCCTATAGCCTATTTACTAATTTTATGTAAAAAATTAAAAATAATATGAATGCATAAACTTTCCAAAGATTTAGTAAAAAAATTATAATAGTTTATAAAAAAATTGACTGAAAATTAAATAAACAATTGCAAATGTTATATAATTAATAGCTTAACAGAAATGCCTTGAAGTTCAATAACCGAATTTGCATTATTTATTGAGCTACAAGCCGCAAAAGTTCGAAAAACTTAAAAAAAAATCAATTTTTATAAACAAATATAAAAAACAACAAATTGACAATAGGTACGGAATTGACAAATGACTTATCTGAGAGATAATTTCATTGCCTACAAAAATGACTCGAATGTTTATTGTCGTATCTCCAATAGTTTAAAAGTTATATCAACTTTTAAGTCAACAAATGGATCAGCTGCTGCAACTTTGATAGTACGTATATTTTCAAAGTTTAATAAAAAATGTAATAAAATTGTTTTCGTAATTTTAATGCACTAAGTCGTTTTTGGAATTTGTTTATAACAAATTGTTAACTTAATAAACAATGGAATTATTAATAAAAAAAAATTTTTTTGCTGTCACTTTTTAGAGGACTGTCAATTATGATTTAAAAAAAAACACATTTCTTAACTAATAATTTAAACAATAGATATATTAAAAAAACGATTATATACAATTAAAAGTTATTATTAAGGAGGTCCTTTCGCCACCAATGTTAAATAAAAAATATTAGATTATGACTAAGATTATTTTTTTTCTAATAGTAGATGTCCTTATTTATCTAATAATGAACTTTTAACTATACCTTACCGTGCAAATTTTTGAGAATTTTTTTTTTAAAAATGTGTGTGTTTGTACAGTGTCTTATGAGAAAGTAAGACTTCAACAACAATTTTCGAATTATAATTAATTTTACTATTATTTATTGATTAGATGGAGTAGAAAAAAACTAAAAATATGGTTTTTGAAATATTTAGGTTTTGTTTTTTACAATAAAATATATAGGTTACCGTGGAATTTATTGAGAAATTATTATTAAAAAATCACAAAAATTTTCAACTAGGTTACTTGAAAATTTTGACGTAGCCCAAGCATTTGACAAGGTCTGGCACGCTGGCCTAATACAGAAACTTGAAAAAATGCTCCCTAGACAATATGTCGACATTCTACAATCATATTTAACGGGAAGAATGTTTAGAGTAAAGCAAGACGAGGCATACTCCCAAATGAAAGAAATTAAAGCAGGTGTCCCACAAGGCAGTGTGCTAGGACCGGTTCTTTATTTATTATACACCAGAGATATCCCTTAACAACAATCTGTTAAAATAGCAACATTTGCAGATGACACTGCAATATTGGCAGTTGGCGGAACTAATACAGAGACCTCAGAAAAACTTCAGGAAACCTGCAACAGAATTAATCGATGGACAAAAAAATGGAAAATAAAAATAAATCAAACTAAATCAGTGCATGTTGATTTTACTCTTCGACCAAATGAACAAAAACAAATAAGAATAAACAATGACGTTATTTCGCATCACGATTCGGCCAAATACCTAGGGATGAACCTAGATGTAAAACTTAAATGGAAAGAGCACATAAAAAAGAAGCGTAAAGAACTTGAACTTAAATTCAAAAAAATGTATTGGCTCCTAGGAAGAAAATCCAAATTGACAGTGCACAACAAACTGCTGATTTATAAACAAATCCTAAAACCAATCTGGATTTATGGCATACAGCTATGGGGATGTGCCAGCAAGAGTAATATCAACATGATTCAAGTTTTCCAAAATAAAGTCCTAAGATGTATTGTTGATGCACCTTGGCTCTACCGAAACGATTATCTTCATAGAGACCTGAAGATGCCAACAATCGAAGAAGAAATAAAGAGGTTTGCTGCGAAACATGAGGGTCGACTCCACTCTCACGTCAACGAAGAAGCGCTGCAATTACTGGACAATTCTACACTCAACAGAAGGCTCAAAAGGAAGAAGCCATTTGAGCTAGTGCAATGAACGTTAATGTTAGTGTAAAACAGTGTAATAAACCTTCACGCCAACTTGTGATGCTTTCCTATAGAAACAATTAAGACAGCCCAATGGGGACTTCTTAGATAAGTAAGTAAGTAAATTCTTTATTTAGCTTTCAGCTAGTTATAAACAAATATTTACAATTTAAACTTAAAACTATAGGTTACCTAAACCTAGATAATTACTAATCATATTTTTAAAACTACCTAGAGTTGGGGCATCTTTTATATTTTTAGGCAACGCATTAAAAAGACGAATCCCTTCCTGCAATAATGAGCCCATCAAAAAAGATTTTTTTGTGAAATCAATATTAAAATTGTCCATTGATCTGAGTGGACGTAAATGAAGTTCAGATCTTTTTACAAGTAGTGTACTAAGGTATTTCGGAGTTTTGTGATGTATCATCTTATATATTAGTATTAAATTCGACATTTTAATGCTTTGCTCAACTGTATAGACGTTCAGCTGTTCATGCATTTCCCTGACCGAAGTGTAAATATTACAATTTAATATTATCCTTAAACATTTATTTTGTAACAGTTGCAATCTGTTGATGTTTTCTTTAGTAGCTGATAATAGTAATTCATTACAATAATTAAAATGTGGGCGTATTATTGTATTATAAATCAGAGATTTTGACCATTGCGACAAGTTACATGAAATCCTTCTAAAAAAACCAATTTTTTTACCTAATTTTTTACATAAGTAATTGGTATGATTATTAAAAGTTAATTGTTGGTCAATAATGACTCCTAAATATTTTATTTCCAGTACTTGTTCAATTGGTTCACCACCTATTTCTACTACTTGATCATGCGCATTAAGTTGACTGCATTGTGCTTTTGATCCTAGGATCATATATTTTGTTTTTGCAGTATTTAATTTAAGCTTATTTACACACAGCCAGTCATACAAAATAGACAATTGTTCATTTAATATTTGAATTATTTCCTAAGTAATTAGTTTGTAAGATTTTTAGATTAAAATTGTAGGTTAGTCAGTAATGACTAGTAACAATACTCTAACAAAAAAAAAAGTATTTTATGTAACGTACTCGGTTTCGACGCCGTGCGTGCAACCTAAAAATGGCGCGCGGAAGGTTACTTTGAGCGTTAAAATAAAATTATAAATAATGGAGGTACAGTTCCGGGAGTCGGAACTTATTTATAGCAAATTTCCTCTTCTTTAAGGATCTTTTTTGAAAAATCCAAAAATATTTATATTTTACAAACTATAGGCGAACAACCAAACACCATGTTTTTGAGGTGTTTAATTGTTTATAACTTTTGCAATTTTTTATGCACTGCAAAATTTTTCTTCACACATTGATCTAGACATTATTCCGAATAGAATGAGTTATTGAACATAATTTTCGTAATAGTATGTCCCAAAAACACGCTTTTGAACTTATTGATTAGACTACAACAGAATACTTAAACAAAGGATGTGTACATTTAAGGTTTTAAAATAACAAGTAATAGTTTTTTTTTTATTTTTTTTTATTATGACTCAAATTGTGCATTTTTACACTTTTTTAAATTAAATAGGATAATATACTATTTAAAATAATTGTTAGGATCTTTGCTCTATACGGAAAAAAAATCATACCCAATTTTAATTCTTTGTATAACTTTGATTGGCAAGTGAAATGTGAGTTACAAACAATATGAAAGAAATTTCACTGAATATCTCAATATTTTAAATATTTAAATATGCTATTTCTGCCGATTGCTCTGGAGCTTTGTAGTCTTGTTATTTAGACCTGTCCAAATAATTATCAAATATAATTCTATTTAGTATAGATTATATTGTATTTATATTCTATTACGCATGTAAAAAGTCCGTACAGCCTGTTTGAGTTTTATTAGTAAATAAATAAACAAAACTCTTCAAAATTGACACTTGAACTTGCCAGCATAGTAAAAATACTGTTCAAGTGTTCAATGCTTAAAAAGTCATGAATCTAATAGAGACTAACAAATCAATAACAGGTATTATAAACACCCATAGCCTCTGTACCCGTCTGCTTGGTTACATACTTTGTTTTGTACCTTTTCATTCATTGTCCTTGCTGCATTTTTGTTAACCAGGGACGACTCTTTAAGTCTAAACACGCAAACAATATTACAAAAGTGGATGGGAAGCACAATAAAACACGTTTTTAAAATACGTACCTAAGTATAGGTACAACCTTTTAATGTCTCTCGACCGTCATTTATCTTTGCTAAAACCACCATAATAACCGTTATTATCTTTCGCTTATCTGACCCTTTTTTTTTTCGTTCTCCTCCTTTTTAAACAGGTAGATGGATGGATTGGAAAGAAGGAGTGCCATTAAAAATTTGAGCAGTTAATAAAAGCCAAGGTGAAGGTTGGTCTAATGCTTAATGGACACGTATAGGTGAGAGTCGTACATTTTTGGCTGCAAAAAAAGCGACAGAATCAATATACCTACATCTACTCTTTGACAAAATGATTTCGAATATTTCATTCAATCCATGTAAAAATTTGAGAGGAGATTACTACAAATATATTAATATAAATAAACTGTTTATTCAGGTAATGGATGAGAATGCTTGAAGATAATGAAAATATTTATTTTAAATAAACATGATAAATCAATCATTCTCAAGTAACACAATCAGATGCTACTTGTAAGTGAATACTTAAATACAATTAAGATAAAAAATAAAAAGTAATAATATGAGGACATAAATATAAGGATAATTACTAATAAAATAAAACCAAGTAATCAAAATAGTCTAAATACGATGATACTTAAAGTGGTCTATAACCACCCCTAGGGGTCGATGATAACCTTCAAAGGGTCTTTGTGAGCGAAAAAGAGTGGGATACAAATGGGGGTCCACAATAGTCGATTTCATTTAAGCAAGTCGCGACTTTAATTAAAAAATTAATCGACTTACCTTAAGGAAGATTAATTGTAATCTTGTCCTTGATATAATTACATTGTAGATGTTCAGAGTAAGAAAAGGTGATTTTCTGAATAATTGACAGACTTATGCCTAAATTTTGTAATAAATCGGTCAAGTAATCGACTTACCTTAAGGAAGATTAATTATTGTAATCTTGTCCTTGATATAATTATATTGTAGATGTTCAGAGTAAGAAAAGGTGATTTTCTGAATAATTGACAGACTTATGCCTAAATTTTGTAATAAATCGGTCGTATTCTTGCGCTGGTTTTGGCAAGCAGGCTTGAATTTCGTTCTAGAGTTTTACCGTTAGGTGGAATTTTGTAATTATTGAAAAGTTCTTTTGCTGATCCCCTGGCTATACCATTTAACAAATTAATTCTAGGTTAGGTTGAAAATGAGTGGGATGATCTCATCACCCTCCACTGCGATCCAGATGGGTCTATTGTGGCTCATAACTAACTTATAGTTCACCGTACAAGCCACACTTTTTGATGAAGGTCATGGTTGAATTGGGTGAGACTTCTCTAAAGTCGGTAGGCTCCAGTCGGGTAAATCCGAAGATCTGGAACCTGGTTCTTTCCAGAGCGGAGCAGGTACATAAAATGTGCTCTGCAGACTCGTCCTCCACGCTGCAGAATCGACAGTCCGATGTTTGTTGCAGACCTATCCTTCTCATGTGGTTGCCCAGACGGCAGTGTCCTGTCATCACTCCAGTGAAAATGCGTAGATCTCTCCTACTCCATTCTCGGATCTGAGCAGAGGCGTTCATGGAAGGGTTGTTTATAAACGCCTTCGAATGGGTTAGCCCTGGGGTATCTCTCCAGTTCGTGAGTGTTGCACCCTTGGCAGTGCTTTTTGCAATGCAATGCAAAGGTGATTTTCTGAATAATTGACAGACTTATGCCTAAATTTTGTAATAAATCGGTCGTGTTCCTGCGCTGGTTTTGGCAAGCAGGCTTGAGTTTTACCGTTAGGCGGAATTTTGTAATTATTGAAAAGTTCTTTTGCTGATCCCCTGGCTATACCATTTGACAAATTAATTCTAACGAACAACGATTTTTTTATAAAAAGTTAACATTGAAATCTGGTTGTATTTTCTATTTTTATAACAATTTACATTGAAACCCAGAAAACCAGAAGAATCATCAAAAATCACTCGACTTTCTAATGATATGTTCTCTACGTCTATATTCTGCTTATTACCTCAAACAGTAGGACCAATAAAGACAGGATAATATTTTTTCGTCTTAATAAAATCGCAAATCGCTCGATTGCTTTTAAGTACCACTCAGAACTTTAAGAGGAAAGAATCCACTGCATATAATTTTTATATAACACACAAAAAATCGCATGTATTTTTTTTATTTTTTATTATTTTAAAAACGTTTATTAGTCAAAGAAAACTAATAATTTTTTATTCAGAAAGGATAACACACATTCATCCCTGTATAAATCCATAGAAACAGAAAAATCATCAAGAATCACTTGACTTCCTAATGATCTATATTACAGTAGAGTTAAGACAAGGTTAAATGAATATTTCGCCTCAATGAAATTGCTCGATTTGCTCTTAGAAAATGCCGCCCGATATTTTAAAAGATATTATTTTTACATAGAATTAGTACAAAAGTATTTAGAAGGGATATAAGTATTTAGAAGGGATAACACACATTCTTATCTGAATAAGTCCATAAAAACAAAAAAATCATCAAAGAATCGCTCGACTTCCTAATGATCTATATTTATGCAAGAATAATGAACGTCTATTCTGTTAATTCAAAACATAGGGTCATAAAGACAAGATTAAATGAATATTTCGTCTCAATGAAATCGCTCAAGTTCCTCTTAAAAAATACCGCCCGGTATTTTAAAAGATACTATTTTTACATAGAATTACTGCAAAAGTATTCAAAAGGGGTAATCCACGTTCTTCCCTGTATAAGTCAAAACAGAAAAATCATCAAGAATCGCTCGACTTCCTAATGATCTAAATTTATGCAAGAATAAGGAACGCCTATTTTGTTAATTCAAACAATAGGATGTGATAAAAGACAAGATTAAATGAATATTTCGTCTTAGAAAATACCGCCCGGTATTTTAAAAGATATTATTTTATTTTTATCACTATTTTTTCAAATTCAAGAAATATGATGACGACAGCGATGTTGTATAATACGATATCCAAACAAACTTAAGATTTTATTTATGGGATATTTCGAGGGAACACATTAATGCTTTGTTGATGTTAACGAATATAAAATATGCTTAGAATGTAAAATATTGATTGGTAAACGAACCAAAACGAATTATTATAATTATAATTACTTTTAAATATAATTGCATTGTTTTATAAAATAAAGTAGTTTTCGATATTCAGAAGGGATAACGTACTTTTTCCCCTGTATAAGAAATATTTTATTTTAATGATGAAATATAATAACAGCCTACCTGTTGATTCTTCGTTAGAGTCAGCGTTGCCAATCTGCCAGTAATTACTGGCATTTGCCAGTAAAAATGAAGCTTGCCAATAATTTTGCCAGTATTTTATGATTCTCCAATTATTCCGCAAAAAATATATAATATATCGGTTTTTAATTCGAGGCATCATTCTAGTATCTTAGATTGACATTTGACATTCAGAATTCACACCACTGTTGGTGGCCAGTGCTGGATGAACAACTCCGTACCCAAGACCGGTATCATATAGAGAAAGAAGAGAAACAAAAAAAAAAGAAAGTCGCAAATATAATGTCAAATGTCAATGTCGATGTACGTCGTAGTTCGACGATCCGTGAACCGAAATTTTGTTTTAAATTTAACTTTTTACTATTTTAATAACCTTCATTAAAAACAAAACAAACATCCATCCTGCAGTTGACATTTGACATGACAACTGTAAACTATTTCTCCGGGTTGAATTTTTAAATAAAGAAAATAAAACACCGATAACCAATTTAAGCAAGACTTTATCATAAAACGGCCACTAAACGAGTGAATACATATCAACACAAACTGTCTCACAAAATCAGGTATGCGTCCCTTTTTCAAGTGTTCCCGACTAAGATAATATCCCAAAATAATAAAGTCGCCTTTTCTTCAACCCAGCATTATTCCAGCGAAGCATGACATCAACTTGTGATATTTACGGTCAGCGGCGTACATAGCCGTTCACACAACTGACAACATACATGACAGTTTTGACAACTGACAGTAAATCTAAAATTTAGTACATTTTTCCTCGAATTTTCTAGTACATTTCTAAATATCTACGCAGAATGTCAAGCTCATTTCAAAGCAGCTAAAGGCCACGCACCAACGTGCTGATGAGTAGGTTTCAAGGAAACTAAAATGTAATTATATCAATGACAAGCGAAAGAAAATTATAATTTTGTCCTTAATTATAAGGCTACGTTGACCAATAGTTTTATTACATTTTATTTTTCTAAATGTTTTTTTTATTAGATCATTTTTATTTTTATAACTATGTAGCAATACTTTTTGGACGTGTAATGTCTAATGTCAAAAACTTTGCTATCTTCGAACAGGCTTTCTTTGGAATACGTCCTCTTTTTACCATAAATTATTTTTAAAGCTCATTTTTGTATTTTTTTTTTTTTTTTTTTTTTTTTTTCAGGCAATCTAAGTGACAGTCATTTATACCTCCCCATCCAATGATTTGTGATTGAATTAATGAAAAGTATATTGTTTTTAAAATATATATATATCCAAAAAACTTTTTAGGAACTTAAGACGATAAAGGAGTCCCCTAATTTTTTGCACATTTTTCACGTGTGTGTCCCATTTGAGGTGTTTATTCATGATTATACCAAGATATTTTATGGTCTCTGTTTCCTCAATTTTTGTAGTCTGGTCTATAATGAGTGGTCCTAGATTTGGATATATGTCGTTTTAGTTGCAATTATTCGTTATTAATACTTCTGCAAAAATATTGTTTTTTTTTAATCCTTGACCATTAATAGGCTAAGTATCAACAGTTACTTGCTAACCCTTTGTATTTGGGCTCAAGATTTTGTATCAAGAACTAGGAATAGACTATTGTTATATGAAAATATATATTTACCAAATTATGGTCGTCATAATCCACTTACATGCGTATTTCGTGAATTGAATAGCCTGTCGTGTTCTAATGATACATTTTTCAATTCATTTAGGATGTTTAAAACAATATTTCAAAGTTATAAGAAAGGTTTGTTTGTGTACTATCTATTAAATTATTTTTCTATATAAATTACTAAAACTTACTACTGTAATTTGATTATTTTGTATGAAATTGATTTTCTGTTATTTATCTATAATTCATTTGTTTATCTGAAGGTTAAGGGACAAAATAGTAAATATGATTTAGTGATAACACATTTCAAAATAGGATTTAATTTATTATTTACTAAATCGTTCTGGTTCGACATTAAAATAAATTTTTTAAATTTCTCTTTTGTACGAATTTTACCCTTTTTAATTTCTAATAAAACTTTAAAACAGTATATTTATATTAAATCTTTTATTAGCAATCTTTCATATAATCTATTGCTGAATTATTTTACTTTTTTACTCACCCCAATTATCCCTTTTGAATTATATTTACATTCTATAAGAGTGAAGGATTCTGCTAATGTACAATGTAAATAGTAAGGGACTCAATACTGTTCCCTGTGGAACTTCAAACGTCACTTTTTGTGGTTGACTTTTGCTATCGTCTAATTTAACTTTTGATTGTTAGACAGTATCATATACTTTAGAAAGGTCCAGAAAAACGCAAATTGTCGGATTATTTTATTTATTTGTGTTAGCTTCCAGTATTTATTACATACACATTTGCTAGACACTCCCTGTAGTATTTTTGGATTAGGTGCGTCTTTCAATGACACAAGATATTCTGCTAATATTTCGATGAGTGGACAGACGCAGTTTTAACAAGGAAGAAAGGGAAATATAGATCGGCATTTTTTGGGCATTCATTATTTAGCTGTTCAACCATTATTGATTAATAAAGTTTATTTTTGTAAAGTGAATTTCTATTACCCCTTAGCTAATATTTGAGTCAATTTTCAGTTCAATCCATAATTATTGAGTCACAAATCGGACGTTCCGCCAATTTTGCTTAACCCTGTATAACTGTGTACGCAAAAATAAGGAATAAACTTTTAAAAAACAAAAAAATATAAAAATACGTAGTGGAACAGGGTTCAAAGATTTCTTCAAAGTTCGCCCACTGTATACATTCGTCCGTTTTTATTGAAATTCTTGCCATCATCAGGCGAACGTATATCTAAAAATATCCCATCTGTACCCACTACTGTGAATATTTCCAACTGTTTATTAATGTTTCGCAATTCTTGAATGTTATTTGTCTACATATCAATCAAATTAGCATAAATTTTCCAATATGTCTACACGAGACAGAATCGGATTGGCAATAATGCATATTATTTCAGAAAAACTTTGTCGATGACATTGGTAAACAAGATCACAACTTTCGCTCAATTTAAAATTTCTCAATAAGTTTTAACAGCATGATAAAATTTGGAGAAATACGAATAAAAAAATAGACATGTTTTGAATAATATTCAAAGGTCTTTAAGAAAGGGCATTGAAAAGTGTATTGAGGTAGGCATTTAAAACATTTGAATCGGTCATTTGAGAAACAACACTTGTCAGTTGTAGAACATTCTTCAAAAAATAAGAAAAAGTGAACATCTCAAAACATGGTTAAAAAATAGTTTGTACACTTAGAGTTTAAAACGCTCTATTTTTGTAATAAAAACAAAATGGTAATATATTACGCAATTTTATAATATTGATAAGTCGTTAGTTACTAGATCAGCGCCTAAACTGACTAATTCGCATATATTTCCTAGTAATTTTAAAAAAATGAAGGTAAAATATGCAAGTCAGGTATTTAGTCTTACAGTTTCAGCGGCTTTAAATGTGTACGTCGAATTAGGTACCTTGTCTAATGAAGTTCAGGCAGCTGCTGATTTTATTGATAAAATCGACAAATTATTTCATATTTTAAACTCATCAAAAACATCAGACGGGAAGAAATATATTTTGGCGTTTAAGGGTCTCGACTTTCAACTGACATTTTTAAATGAGACATTGCTGTTGGACAACTCCATTCTTCATTTATAGAATTTTTTTACTAGATGTTTAAACCAAGATCGGTTAGAAAATTTGTTTGGTCTTATAAGACAGTAAAATAGTAATTGTGCTAATCCAACAGCCATTCAATTTCAAAGAACCTTTAGAAAATTGTTCTGTGTAAAGCTACTCAATTCAGGAACTGAAAACTGTTAAAATGACATGGATAATATGTATCTGCGAGTATCTGATGTCATTAAAGAGGATATATAAATTCATTCGTAGCTCATACACATCCACATACATCAAATTTGCCAGAAACTGATAGCAGTTATCAAAAAGAGTCCAAGTTAGAAACGAATTTCGAAAGGTATTTCGCGGGTTACGTAATGAAAAAATGCCTATCTATACATTCTTATACAATTTGCGAGGAATATTCAAAAGCCTATCAAGATTTGGACGATACATTTGTCTAATTTAGATTTATTTGGTAACTTAAACATGCCACACAATGATTTTGTAAAATTTATCTCCTTTTTAGAAGTAATATTTCAAATAAATTTTGAAACTATTATTATGCACAAAAATGTAATAGTAGAATTTGTACTTGTAGAAATACAAGTTTTTCACATCCATGTGAAAAACTTTCACATAATTATTTAATAAAATTATTCGGTAGAGTAAGATTATTCTATACTCTTAAATGTATTAACCGAAATATTAAAACTATAAAGACAAAAAGGTTGTCATTTGGAAAGATAAGTAAATATTTTTTTATATATGTATATATAAATCTTTTACTTAGCTATATTTGTAATGTATGAACTTAAAAAATAAATCAATAGCTACCCAACATTTTTTTCATTTTCCTGACCTTTTTTTCGGTGCGCCTATGGAATACAAGTAATAACTAAAAGACGAGGTCATAGCTCGTCGGCATCAACTACAAAGGAATTAAATGATAGATAACCTTCTGGTTATTATTTACTCTTGTGGTAGTAGGGTGCTACTGGCGCCCTCTATGAGCAGCCACGAAATAAGTTACAAATTCGTATTTCTCATGTCAGAAAACCTAAAAATACCAAATTTTATCTGCATGGTGTTAAAACTTAGTCAATGAGAAATTTTAAAATACAATTTTCCCCTTGAACACCTTGTATTTCCTAAACTTGCAACATTTTTATAAAACATATTGGGCTAAATCTTCATATTTTGGTGTTTACTATGTGTAGTTTAGATATTGCCCATTCTTAATGAATCACCCTCTATAGTTTTTTATTTATTTTAGAACAGTTTTGCCATGAACAGATTTTGATTAATGTTAGCCCTTAAGGTACATGCCAACGGAAGTGACCTGATTTACAAATAATATTTCCGGGTAATGCAGTCTAAGTCAAACAGTTAATCACTGTGGTTGTGCTTTGTGCGGCTGTTGCCTAGAACAACGTGTTATTCGGCTTATATCTTAAAACCCATAAGTTGTCGAATATAAAATATGTTTCCTGATAATTAAAAACATCTAAATAACAAAAAATATAATATTGTGACGAAAGTTTATTTATTTAAAAACACACTATTTACAATTTATTTCAGACGTACTATTTAATTTATGTAATATTTAGACACTAACTAACAATTCTAATTTATTTCTTACACTTTAACTTTTCAATACAATGTTCTACATTTAACTAAATTCGGCGCTGATACGTCGGCTATTTATATTAGTCTAATTCCGCTACTGGAAAATGCCAGAGACTTCGCGAAAATGACTAAACGGCACTCCCCGCCATTCCAGATGTTTCGAGTGAATCAGCGGCAGACATTCGAGACGCGGTCCGGCTGTTTCCACACGTCAGCGTTGCTTCGATCACGAAACGGTTGCGTGCAAAGACATATGTTGTAATGTCTTTGATTGCGTGCTTAGACAGAGTCGGACTTCATGACAATATCAAAATTAAAATGCTGCCTTCAAAAGGCCCCGAGGCTATAGCCCATTTAGCCTTGTAGTTAGGGTAGCTATGGCAGCAATTTTTAAACGTTTATTTTCGAAAAAGTGTTACAGAAAAAGTTATGCAAACGAATATATTATATATTTTTGAAATCGTGCTTCAAACAGCTTTGATTTGATGCCCCACACGGAGGTATCAGATTCTTCAAATTAAAAAACTAATTTTTTAGTGCCCTGTATTTGATCTTCTTGATGAAACTGATCATTCTGTTAAACTTATTTATTATGTTCTATTACATTAAATTTAAATACAGTATGTCCCCCTAAGTTGGAATGATATGGAAAACTTTTATTATTAATATTAGGAAAAAAAGTTATTCTTCATAAAAAGTTCTGCATTATCTAAAACCTAGAATACAGTCATCAAATATCAAATTTCAGTGGTATACAAGGTTTGTCAAAAAATATGAGTTTTACTCAAGAGTAAAGTACCGCAAATCTAACTGTAGTTATATGTAATCCAGGATGCACTGACAAAAAATAATTTGTTGCATATTTGAACGTTATTTTTAATTTTAGTAATATTTTTCGATATTGTCAAATTTAAAGGTAATTTACTCCTGAGTAAAACTCAATTTTTTGACAAACCTCGTATACCACTGAAAAAATTTGATATTTGATGACTGTATTCTAGGTTTTAGATAATGCAGAACTTTTTATGAAGAATAACTTTTTTTCCTAAAATTAATAATAAAAAAGTTTTCCATATGATTCCAACTTAGGGGGATATACTGTATATACGAAACATGTTTTAAATCATTAACATACAGAACAAGAAAGGGTTTAAATAGGAGCGTTATGGCAGCCTGGAGAGATGGATTTGTATGAATTCATTATTCATGTATATAAATCATTTTTTGGTATCAAAAATGTTTCGTAGTCCGATCCTGTCAATCGTCAATTGATAAACCATTGCGAAATACGGCGAAATATACGAAAATATCAATTAGTACAGGCTAGAAACGATGGCGAAATAAATTAACTGATAACTTTTTCACTTCTACAATTTTTAATTGGCCACTTAACATAATTTATGAAGCACTTAATTATCTGAATTGTTGGATTTTGGATACGCTGCGATTATAGCATTTGAGTTATCGGCGTCCGATCCTCAATTAGATAATGTATGTATATTTTTTTTGTTGGTTTTGGTTTTAATTGATTTTAGAGATTATTATTTTTTTTTTTTGTAAAATTAAAGGACTCGGTGTTTAATTTAGAGTTTTTTATCTCTAATTTTTTTAATTCACATTAAGTCTGATTAAGAATGGGATACAGAACAAATGAAGATTCTTTGATTAAAAATAAGATAAACGACACATGCTTAGATAAATAATTTTCTGAATTCCAAAATTCAATCAAGTTATAACTTAATTAATAGCACTTTAAAGTTTAACATGACATTTTTATTAAAAATCAAACTATAAGGGGAAGAAACTTAATGATTTTGAAAAATATTATTAAAAATGTAGGAGTTAAACAAAATCATACAACCATATATGAAACAAAAAACAATGTTAACTTGAAATTTTCAGGAAAAGTCAAGCTCTACAATAGGACGAACTCTATTGATTTTTAAAAAAAATCTGATCAAAAATGGGGTGTTAAAAGCAGGTTTGTTTAACTTTGAAGAGTATTATATAGAATTGTATATCTTCATTTTAGTTTTAATTTGTATGTTTGTTCTTTAATTTAAATTGATTTATTTTTGGAGGAACGAGTAATACACCTGTTCCTTTCAATAATCTCTGGACAGTTCTCTTTTGTTTTTTCAACAAACTCTAAATTACCGTTCATATCTATTATTTGAAATATTTATGTGACCAATCAAATTTTGAAAAACATTAAAATTATAAATTTATATAAGTGGGTTTAATTTAAAAACTTTCATGGAATTGTCTCAATTTTCAAATCCGTGTTGTGATAATTTTGAATTTTGCATTACATTTTAATTTGGAAAACCTGTTTTACCAATTATTTTTTTTAATATACAGGGTGTGATTAAACATTTTTAATGGAAACATTCTTTGTGTAGAAGTAACATGTATTTATTTATTCTTTGATTAGGTACTGAATACCATTGTAACTATTGTACTATTGTACTATTACAACTTATACCTAGATAGGAAAATAACTAAAATTGAAAAGTATTTATTATCATTTTTTCATAAAATAGAAAAAGCCATGAATTGAGTTTTATTTTAATATTTTGAAATGTACCAAAGAAACTTATTATTTAAGACCACAGTACCACCCCCAATATTCGTAACATGAACTAATTTTGATAGATGTCATTTATGTGTCATAAATTAAGAATCGTTTTGTTCAGCAGATGGAACAATATTCCATATTTAATAGTTCTTTTGTTCAACAGATGGCGTAATAATTTTATTAGTTCTAAACGGTAACTGTTATAAAATACCTAACAAATTCATCTTTCAAACTCGAGAAAAGTCATTCCTCTCAAGAGAAATGTCATAATATGTCAACGTAAAACAGTATTTTTAGGGCCCTTGGGGCCAGTGTGAACTCACAGATTGTTTCTCTCGGTTTATTTAGAGGGAATACAAATTCTCGTAAGAATTTTAATCCTCGAGGCCTTTAAAACAGCGTTTCCACATTGACGTACGACATTTCTGATGAGAATCTTGAGAGAAATGAGTGCTCCCATACTTTGAAAATAAGGGGTAAGAGATAAGGGAGTATGAGTCTTCATATAAGGGACATAAATATAAGATACGCTCCTAAGCATATGCTTAACAACCACCAGCTCGAACGCAGTTAACATCTGGCCCACTATGTGTCGCTATCATCGATATCAAACAAATAACCCAGCGGGAAATTTAAAAACCTGATAAATATCGACTACACTTTCATGTTCTAGTAAATAAATTTAAACATTGTTAATTACGGTAAATTATTTATTAAAAAGAATACTACACTTACAGTCTATTATAGATTAATTATTGTAAATCTATTGACATAACAAATTTAACCCTAGAATTTTATTAACAAATATTGCAGGGTTGCCAATAAATTAATTTTTTTATGAAATTAGAGAATGATTCAGACCCCAAATTAAATTATCATTATTTAGGTAGTTTTAAAATAATTTCAATTTTTTTTTAAATGTAGTAATAAGATAGTAAGCTAACGAATAGTGGTAATAGAACTGGATTATTTTGTACAGTGTGTTTTGAAAAACAAGTCTTAAATATGGCTAATTCCAAGTTAAATTTATTTAATTTTTTTCAAATGCCACACCCTGTATATTATTTAAGCATTCAATTCCTTATAAATTAACATAACCAACGATATCAATAACACATATACAGGGTGTCCCATGAGTGCGTAATTGATCGATAGCAGTTTTATAATAGGAAATACGAAAAAATTAATATAAAAGTTGTATGACCATAATTAACAATTATTTATAAATATACAGGATAATCCATAAACGATTGTCTGACCAAACCTATACATTTTTAAAGTAAAACACCCTGCAGGTGCATATTTGACTGTTTTCACATCGTTTCAATAATTTCAATTTCATTCATTTGCTATGTTGTATATAGGATGTGTGAAAATGGTCACGATTTTCTTAATTTTCTAAATGGAACACATTGTATGTTATGCCACCAATTAATATAATATTCCATTGAAAAAAATTTAAGCATTTGTAACCTCGCGTGTTGACACACTCTATATAGAACATAGCAAATGAATAAAGTCAATTAAAATTATTTGACGACGTGAAAACAATCAAATATGTATAACTACCTGCAGGGTGTTTTGATTTAAAAATGTATAGGTTTGGTCAACATCTCGTTTATGGACCACCCTGTATATATAGGAATAATTTTTAATATGGTCATATAACTTTTATATTATTTTTTTTTCTTATTTCTAATAATAAAACAGCTATCGATAAATTACGCACTGATGAGACACTCTGTATATATATTATTCTCTAACATGTTGGTATCGTTGGATATGCAAATTTATAAGGAATTGTATGCTAAAATATTATATCAAATGCTGCCTTTGAAAAATTGAGTAATTTGACTTAAAAGTAACCATTTTAAGACATGTTTCAAAACACTCGCTATAAAAGAATCCAGCACTATCACTACTATTCGTTATCTTAATGTGCTATAAGTCAGTATATTAAACAATTTTGAATTATGATAATTTAATTTAGGGTCTGCATTATTTTCTAATTTTATAAAAATTTAATTGCTTGGCAGACCTGTAATATTTTTTTAAATTATTCTAAGGTTGAATACAGTATTACCGAACCATTCTAAAATTGAAATAAAATACATGTTCTGTTTTAAAAATATACCAAGCAAAAATGTAGCACCCTGTATATATCTAAAAATATTTTTAAAATATGTATTTTTTAAATCCATATAACTTTTTTTTGAAACATGTTTGCGTGTCTTTAACATAAATTAAAATATTGAACAATTACGCACTAATAGGACATACACATGGGTACATACACATAGCAGTCAACGTGTTAACTCAGAAATAAGATTCCTTATAAAGATAAAATAACATTCAGGAGAAAAAAGCAAAGACCGCCAATATTACGTGCGTATCATACAATGATGCCAGGTCATTCGGATTTATTTACATCGGAATGCAATAAAGTTCCTTCCCTTTCCTGCATTTCACTATTGTATATTTCACCCACTTTAAAATCAAATTCGGCCTAGAAAGAATTGTGAAATTATCGTATAAATCGATAATCTGGCAACGTCGTCAACACTTGTTCATACACAGGCAAAATCAATCGATAATTTGGAACCAAACGAGACAAATATATATGAAAATCACGAAACAATAAAAGACGGCATACACCTGTATCACTGTTTCAAAAATTGGTACCTCTAAACAATCATTTACCTATTAAAACCATCTCTAAAGTAGAATAGCTATACTGTTTTTTACGGTGACATCTTCTTAAAAATAGATGAACTACATGAACTGTACACAATTACAGGAATTCATAGAAAATCTCTAATTTGACAAATAAATTTATCAAATATTTGTTAATCGTATTTCCAGTTAGATTTGAAAAATACGCAATAAAATTTAGAAATATTTTGGCGGGATACTTGGAAAAATATGTAGAATGAAATCTCCTACTTTTTAGCCTCTGGTTTTAAAATCACTTTTTATGATTTTTTTTTAAATTCAGTGTATAAACAGGACAAATAAAAAATAGGAGATTTCATTCTCCAAACCTTATACTTTATGCTGGTAGAAGATTTATTTTAATTCATTTAGCGGGATTTAAATGCAATCGGAAATGGTGAACCCTTGCTTCTTATATGAGAAATACAGTGATACTGCGGCCTTAATTTATTCTGATGATTTTGACGATTTTAGGAAGTACCCTTCTGCAGGTACAATATTTAACCCTAAATTTACAAGCGGTTGGTGGTAATTTTTTTCAAACTTGTACAAATTAACAATCGTATAAGAAATATTCGAGAAAATATTTAAATGTAATGTAAAAGTGCGAGCGTGCTTGACCGTCATTTCGAAATTTCAAACTTTTATGGTGTAGGTGTAAAAAGGGCCTACCGACGTTTCTAAATTCGAGCGCGCGTATTTCGAAACGTCAACCGCGCGCGCTCGCTTCGTTCACTCCTTCTTCTAGTAGTAAGGCCGTTTATGGGACAAGCGTAGCTGACTCTTATGGTGTAGCTATAAAAATGGCGCGCCCGGCCGACGTTTCGAAATTCGCGCGCGCGAATTTCGAAACGTCGGCCGGGCGCGTTCTTCATTCCTCCAGTGGTAAGGCCGTTGTTGGGACAAGCGTAGCTGATTATTATAGTAAATATATGAAAAAGCGGCGTCCTCGCTTCGCTCGCTCTTTCATCTAGTGGTAAGCCTGTTGGTAGGACGCGCACAGCTGACTCTTATGGTACAGGTGTAAAAAGGGCGCTCACTCCTGTCTCTAGGAGTAAGGCCGTTGGTGGAACGAGCATAGCTGGTCCGTTATGGTGTAAGTGTAAAAAGAATGCGCACAAATTTCAAAACATCGGTCAAGCGTACTCGCTTCTAAGATAGTTGGGACGTGGTAGAACCAACGTGCCTTCATGGTATAGGTATGTCAGGAAACGTTTTTATTTTGTTTGTGAAATAAATCAAGTAATCAATATAAGTCAGTTAGAAATGTATCAGGTGCACCATTACTCCAATAACGAATGGATGGCTAATGGCTAATATTGTTTTAACGGTTTTATTTTAAATTTAATTTAATACGAAAAACTATTTAAAAAAGTATATTCTTTTGTAATTTATGAATATTGCTCAACCCAGTATATTTCCTTTTGAGCACAAAGGTGTGTTTCTTATTAACTTATACTGATAACTTGATTTATTTCATATCAAAACTTTTTTTGTAAACTTATCATGAATGTACATATTACTTAATGAGTTAAGTTACTTTTAGTTCACTCTGTATAAAAATTTCGACTTTAACATGTCAAATGTCTTAAATATGAGTACATTAAAAAGATGTTTAAAAAACATGGCCATAGTTTTTAAATGTATTACCTTCTATTTGTCTATTTATTTACTTCTATAATTTTCAAATGAGTTAAATTTTCTCTCTGGTAAAATTATCTTTTGAATATCTGAAATATCTTTCAGTTTAAAAATAAGGTGTATTGATGTACGTTTTAAATGGGACGGCTGAAAGTTTTCAGAGGTGACGTCACGCCGCGCCCGACTCAATAGAAATTGAATGAATTTGGCTATCCTCTTTAGTTGATATAGTCATTGACTTTGGTTGACAATTTATTTGTCAGACTAATTAATTATCTTGTTTGAAAGTTTAAAAACTGTTGAATAACCGAAAATAATTATTGTTTATTACTTTATAAATGAAGTAATAATAATATTTAGTTAATATTAATAAAATTTAATAAATCAAAATAGATAAAAAAATCGCTGGATGTGACTGGAAATTAAAAGTTTTTTAAAATTAATAAAAGTAGTCCTTTTTAAAGCGTTTGGAAATGTTACGCCAAAAATAAGGTACTTTGTGGATTTACCGGTGGTAAATTTAAAAATTACTAAATGCCTAAAATGTAAGTATAAATAAAATTGGATTATTAAGAAAAATATCTTCCCAATAAACACCTTTACATGCGTGATATGAGCATTGTTTCAAAATGTATTCGATTCATAAAAGTACCTAATGGATTCTGTTAATTGTTAATCTAGATTTTGTTATAAGTTGAAACGTTTGGCAAGCATGCATGCATATGCCTTACACGAAAATCGAAAAATCTTTTAGAACCACCAAAATTCGCAAGTTTTGACTCAATTTTTTCTGTTATTTATGCGTAAACCGCAAATTTTGTTTTTGTTATTTCATATAATACACTAAATACTATTTTCTAGATCATTTCTTTTTTTTTTTTCGAAATTCGTATATCCATTACGTTTACGGGCACCGAAGAAAATAAAGAGTACATGGATGGTCCCTTTCTACAAATAAAGAGATTTTTTCATGAAAGCGGTATATAGTAGATAAATTACTGTTTTGTATTGCAGGTATGGTTTTATTATTGTGTGTGTTAAAACAATTTGCGTTTGGCACCGACCTAGTTAAATCATAAAACCGCAATAAATTTCAGTACCCGGAAATCAAACATTCTAACAATGTATATAGATTCGCTACGTCTCTTCCTCTCTCTCTCTCTCTCTCTCTCTTTAGATATACTATTTTCGTCTTTATCTCTCTTACCTCTTTCGAGTTATCAGGAGGGACCGGAAACAGAGATAGAGTTAGAAAGAGTTATTTAAGTGGTAGGTTGTATTATTGTAGTTGACGTTCGTGACAAACTGACACTGTTCCCATGGGCTATGCGATGAGCCTGACGGAGTGGTTTCTATGTATGGATATCGCGTACAATTGATCCGCAATGCCATGATGTGCCGTGGCGTGGCAACGAGACAATATCGCATCGCCCGGGCGACGCTACATGTTCCGTAGCCAACTATGTATAATACCAATCATCCTATAATTATTAATTGTCAACGGTTCGTTTAAATTTAATTACATTATTATAATGTATGCCTGTAAATAATTAATTTAATTGGCGTTATTGTTTAATTTTTTATAGATTTTTACCTTTTTATTTATATATAATAATAATTACTCGTAATAATAATAAATCAGTTTTAAATCAGCGTCAGTTAATTGCTGTTTTTCAACTATACCTTGTACATAAAAAATATAATTGATAAAACTATATATTAAAGGCGGATTCAACTTGAACAAATTATTTATTAAACAAAAAAAAACGATCTGAACAGTTTTAGCCATACATTTCGGCTCACTCTACTAAAAAACTCATTCTTCCCTCACATCTTTCATTTAACATAAACAAGCTATTGATGAATAATTATCTGACACATCACCAATAACCAGAGATAACAGTAGATGTAGATATTCATTGATAAAATATAATATCCATGCTGCCTGCTACCAACATCAGTTCGAAATGCGTTACCATCTCGATGATTATGGGTGAGGTTTTCTGGGTTTTCCTCACCTGAAAGTCAAATGGCACCATAAATCATCTTTAAGTCGCCCCGGAGCGCCACGGCTAATAATAATAATAATAGCCATCCCTTCTCTTACACAAATCACTCAGTCAACTTTAGGGGTTGAAATTCACTCATAAGGGGTGAATTAGAGAGAGTAGTATTATTATACGCTCCAGTTCAAGGTCCGGAATGAAGAGACGTGTGGTGAGAGGTAACAAAGGGGATAAACAGAAGAATTTTACAGCTATACGCATTTTTTATCAATGTATGTATTTATCAATATATGTGTAAGCGCAATGTGCTTATAATAAAAAAAGTAGGAAATGCATGCCGATGCTATGTTGCCACATCCAACTTAATATTAACTAGGTTTTGGAATTTATTGAAAATTAATAAATCTAATTTAGTTAAAGGACCACGCACCTTTTCTTATGCAAACGGGAGTACCGTCAAAATGTCTGAATTTTTGATATGTTAAATTACTTGATGTCCCCGTCAAAAGTGTCCATAGGCCCAATCGTATCCTATGACTAGATTTTGAGGTACAGGGCGTTTAAATTAGAAATCCCCGATTATTTAAAATGGACACCATAAATCACCCTTAAATATTTTTAGAAGTTATTTGCTCATTATGTGTAGTCAAAATACATATTTAACTATTATAATTAAAATATTGTCACTTTCAGGGTGATTAATAATTCCGCAGATCCTTTTTAGTCAAAGTAGGTGTTTTCACCAAACAAAATAGCTGAAAAACCGAAAAAAAAATATATATTATAGTCAAATTCTCTCAATATTTTAAATTGTATAGGTCTTCATGTATTTGTTCGAAATTCTTATTAGTAAAATTAAGTCCTGTTACTAGTTTTCAAAATATAACTCAATATGTACCAAATATATAAGTTTTAAACAATAAAAATACTGACATAGGTGTAGATATGTTCCAGAGAAATACTGTATATTAAATATTTTGACACACTGTGTTGGATTAAAAATATACCCCTGTACTATTTGAGGGCACTTACAGGGTGATTGCGGTTGAATATGTAAGGTGAAAAAATCAACAAAATATTGAAATTGTTGGCAAAAATAGAAAATAATTGCTTTTTAACTTGCGAGCTGTTTATCAAAAAAATCTTATTAGTTCACATACAGGGTCATACATTATTTCATTACATTATACGGTAGGTCTAAGCAGGATCTAGGGAAATGAATATTAATCGGATTACATGTTTATTTTGACTGGAGTATTGCCTCTTCATATTGTATATTTATATCAGATTGGGACCTCCTTTCCGCGTCACTAGTGAGGTAAAGCCCAAATACATTTTATTTTAAGGGACTATTGCACTGCTTGTATAATAGGGTAGGTCAAAATTTCCAAAAAAAAAAAAAAAATTAATTTTGACTAGTGTGAAAAAATTGTGTTTTATGTGTTACAATAATATGACTGCTCGACTTATGGTAAATATTTGAACGACCAATAATATGAAAATACTATTTCTTATTTGAATGTATACCAATAAGTAGATAACACATTTATACTTCCTTGTGTGCCTATTACTCAACGGATTTCATAGAAGAAAACTCGCAATGAATATAAAATTAAGAAGGCAGTTAAGAAGTGGAAAATTTCCCAGATTTTTTGTTATTGCCGATTTAAAATATTAATGTAAGTATATTTATAATATTTTTTTGATGAACAACTCACAAGGTAAATATTTTCTATTCTTTGGCAACAAATTCAACATTTTGTTGATTTTTTTTATCTTACATATTCAACCGCGATCACCCTGTAATTACGAAATTTTTGTCTGTTTACAAATAGTACAAGCGGTATATTCCTAATCTAACACAGTGTGTCAAAATATTTAATATAAGATATTTCTCTTGAAAATATCTACTTATGTCAGTATATATTTATTGTTTAAATTCATTTATTTGGTATCTATTTGTTAAAGTTATACTAGTCATAGGATTCAATTTTACCAATAAGAATTTTGAATGAGTACATTGAGTACTATACGATATCAATTATCGCGATATCAATTATCGAGACATTTTGACGGTGATATTTTGTTTTCGGTTTTTCAGCTATTATTGTTCAGAGGAAATACCTACTTTGATCAAAAAAGAGCTGCTGAATCATTAATCACCCTGTAAGTGGCAATATTTTAATTATAGTAGTTAAGTATGTATTTTAACTACACAGAATAAGCGAATAACTTCCAAAAATATTTAAGGGTAATTTATGGTGTCCATTTTAAAGAACTAGAGATTTCTAAATTTAACACCCTGTATCTCAAAATCTAGTCATAAGATAGGATTGGGCCCATGGACACTTTTGATAGGGACATAATTTAACAGTGCGTGGTCCTTTGATATAACTAATGAATCAATTTTTTTGGGTTCAGTTGCGATAAAATAGGTTGAATTACTTTAGCTTTTTTTAAGTTATGTCGCCTAAGAGCGACAAAAGCGGCACAACTCAAAAATAAACGTTATGAAGAAAAATAAGTTTTAATATTTTAACTATTTCCATGTTCATGTTTCAAATGTCATTTGAATAATATTAATGAGCTTGGCTGTGATAACAGTGAGTGTTTGTGGTTTCAAAAAAGGTGAAATTTGAAAGATATACCACTGTTGTTGAACCCAAGTGTCACAGTTTATATAACAATACAGCTGTTAACTATTCTGACACATTTAGCAAAATTGATCAAAAATGGAAAGTATATAGTGCCATAACTCAAAATATGCCACTAATGCTTAAACAAAGCGTTGCTATAGAGTATTTGTACCGCTACTGCTCACACACAACGATTCAAATCTAGACATTAATCTATGGCCAGAGGCATATTAAAAATATGCCATTGTTGATTCATCATGTGGACAGAATATATATGTTATGCCATAGTGATAAATTCGTCATATCGAGGAGACAGTTTCAACTATTTTTATGCCAGTCTTGTTAATAAAACTAACGAATTTTAAATAAAATGCAAGTATTTCAATGAAATTTGCATTTTTTTGAGATATGCCGCTATTGCCGCCAGTGAGCGCGATGTGAATAATGAAATATGCATGACAACAAGGGATATTATACCTTCAAGTGTCCTTTAGATTCCTTAGAACATGTCTTATTCACTACAACACGATATTTGTTTGTAGTTACATCTCCTGTTATCTCTGCCGATAGCCAATACTAGTCCATTTTACAGATATTATGTATGGAATAAGAATTATCTTAAATATCTCGAATACAGTCTATTTTACAGAAATTAAATAACAAACAAGTTTTAGTTGAACAATTTTCTTTAAATTTTTTTTTTTTACATTTTGTAAAATTTCTCGAATACGGACCATTTTAGGAAAATTTTCTATAAAATAAAAATTATATAGAATAAAACAAAAAGTAACTTTTATTTGAATAATTTTCTTCTACAAACGCAAATAACAGATAAATGCCATACAATATAAAAACGACCACCTATAAAGTATCCATAAGATATTCCGACTCTGCCGAAAATCTAATAAGCTCACCTCAGGTCGGAATAAGGCTTAAGTTCAAAATTTAATGTTTTTCTCTTTATCTGTTTTTGAGTTTTCTTCAAAATTCGAGATTTACACTCAAATATCTGGAATACGGTCCATTTTAGAGAAATTATGTATGGGACAAGAATTATAGATAATTATATATATTTGTAGATACAGACATCATCGCGAAAATAGTCAAACCGGATTCAGGGGACTGCAAAACGTAAAAATCCGTCGAAAACTCGAGATCGAAAAAATCATGATTCCTATACTTTCTTTATCTAAGTGAAAAATTAACAAAAAAACATCAATAAGGAGAGGTGCAAGTATTTATATTAAGGCAAGAAAAAAACAACTAGGACTTTGACGTAAAACAAAATAAAAGGTTCTGTTATTTGTCAAAAAAAAATCATAACTCAAAGTTATTTATTTCTTACTGACTGGACTATAAATAAAACCAATGATATTTATTTACTATTGTCGATGCAATTTCAAAAAAATTATATTCTAGGAATAATTTCATACTTTGTTTATTAATTAATTTTGATGAAATAACATAAAAACATTTTTTTTTATTCAAAACATTATTTATACACCATTTTGATGTCATTTTTAATGTTTTCCAGTTTAGATAAATACGTACAAAACAATCGATGTTGTTTTTTTAAACGAAAAACAAGATTGTATCTGTATAAACAGAACACGATGTGTGTTATTTCATTTGAGTCTATGTCGATATTGTAATTATTGCCAAACAGTTTGCTGCTGGCAGTTAAAACGGAAAAAATATGTAAAAAGCTTCGCTTGTTTAAAACATTAAATTCATATAATAATTTTATTCGAAATGGAGTTTTTATCGTCCGCTTCTGTTGCTTGGCACGAGCTTTAATCGCTTTAAATATCGAGATCCAAAAGTTTTTAAAACGAAAGCGTAATTTGCGAAATTTACGAATAGGCCAATAATAATTTTCGTTTTTCATAAAAGAATCTCTATGTAATAGAAAGAGAGAGTATTTTATTTTTAAACTTATATATAATATAATGTTTAAAAAAGATAAGAATTTCGATATAAATTAGTTAATTTTAACAATAGTTATTTTTGTATTAAGTGCGTAAAATGAGTGTTTTTTTAATGGTATTTGAGAGTGCTAATTTTTGGCCGATACCGCAGGTCGAGGCCAAAAATTCTCTCGAATGTCCATGAAAACACGAATTTTATACACGAAATACAAAAAAAATTTTTATACAACTGTCAATATGAATTTACATCGTCTGAAATATATTAAAAATAAATACTTCTAAGCAGGGGCATCTCATGACCAAAATTTTGGGGGTTCACAGTAGCAGAATATAGATCCCGGTACAGATATAGGTAAAAAACTGTCAGTGTTTTAGAACGGTATATTATAAACTTTCTAAAACACTGAAAGTTTTTTCATGCATCTGTACTAATACCTATATTCTGTCACTGTGAATCCCCCCACGAGCCGCCGCTGCTTCCAAAATTTCTAACAAAATATTGAATTGTCCATTTTCTTCCAAACAAATATCTAACGTTTCTGATCAGCAGCAACAAGGAACATCTTCTATCAATCATTATTCCAATAAATGAAATTGCTTTATGATGAATAAATCAATTAATAATTAACTCTGTTAAAAATAAATCCTTCAAAAAGTAATATTTCATGTTTATTTTGTGAATTATTTTGGCAGTGAAAAAAAAGTAAACATTTACGCATCAATAGAGATGCAGAAATGTCAAGTTTTTTGACAGTTGTACATAAAATAATATTTTGGTTCTTCTTAGGTACCTAGGGAAGTAAAAAACTGAAATTATAATAGTAATAGACAATAAATGAATAAAACAAAAACTCAAAGACCATGTCACAGAAATGTCTAACGACCATTTTGCTCCTGAAAACAACTAATCCTTTGGCTTATACCGCAACAGGCAACAAAAGATAAATATCAGAGACAGAAAATAATTTTCAACATTCTAACTTGGATTATAGTGCGCCACAGACACAGTATACTTAGGTATACTGTGTCACAGAGACGCGATCAGCCAGAGCGCAATGGTGTACCAAAAAAAAGTTAGAAGTTAGTATATACTTTTCTTCTATAAATAATGATAGAATTTTCTGATATAAAGAGTCCTTCTTAATAAGGACGAAACCTGTCCAAGAATGACTTTCTCCTTAAAGAAGGAGAAAGTCATTCTTGACACAGTATACCTAAGTATACTGTGTCTGTGGCGCACTATAATCATAGGACCCAGACGAGCGAGAGGTTTTTGCGAATGCATGTAACTAAAAAGAGACGACAACACGTCAATAGATTCGTGAAACTGCATAAAAACACGTTAATTTGCGTGCCGCACACAAACAACTTACAATTGTACTAGATGTAGTACATTTTCGAAGAATCTGGTACTCTAAAGCACTTGAAGCAAAATCTAGTACTTTTTCTTCCTCGGCGTGTAGCAGTGTTCACGTTTAAAATAAATATTATACTCCCTGTTTGTGTTCTTTATTTATAAAGACCCCCTTTTTGCTATTCAATGAATTAGACGTCACTGCAAATAGAAATCTAGTACATTTAAGAAATTTGGTAAATTTTTTAGACAAATCTGGTATATTTAAAACAAAAACACATTCTGGCAACACTGTTCCAAAATTCCACGAAGTGGTTTCTGACCAAACCAAACAAACTTTTCTCTATGAAAAAATCTAATATAAAACCTGATAAGACTATTTTAATTGTGCAAGGTAAGGTAAATAAAAGTATTTTTGAGGTTATGTTGTTTTATTTACCTGTAATTTAGTTTTACGACTGTAAGTTATGTTTTATATTTTGTTTCAGTGTCTAACATCATTCTAAGACTACTATAAGAATACTATGAAGCAAGAAAAACATTTGTTAATTTTTTTGTTTCCCACAAAACCCACTGAAAGGAAAAATAGGATTATTCTGATAAAGTAACTACTTGACATAATTATAGAATCATACAATAAACGTTGGATATAGGAGATAAGATAAAGAGATAAATGGTATTTGATTTTACTAATGTGAATCGGAAAAATGAATCAATTTGAATTTAATATACTCATAATGAGAAACTTTGCGTTGCATTACTAAAAAAATGTTATGTACATTTAAATAGTTTATATAAATTTATATCTGCCTGTAATTATCCGATTGTGTGTCTGTTGCGTACAAACCTGAAATCTTTTATTCTAATTACATTTTTTTATTGCCTTGTTTGTATAATTTATCATTTTGTATTGGTTATTTGGATTCCTGTAGGTATTAAATAAAAATAAGGTTGTTGATAAATTATTTTACAGTTGATAATAAAGTATGTCTCGAAAACAGCAATAACTATCAAAAATTCATTTTGATTATGACAGGCACTTAACAAGTCACATCCCACAATATATACATGTTCTTTGTAATCTTTGTAAATTTTGCGTTGCATTACTAAAGAAATGTTATGTACATTTAAATAGTTTATATAAATTTATATCTGCCTGTAATTATCCGATTGTGTGTCTGTTGCGTACAAACCTGAAATATTTTATTCTAATTACATTTTTTTATTGCCTTGTTTGTATAATTTATCATTTTGTATTGGTAATTTGGATTCCTGCAGGTATTAAATAAAAATAAGGTTGTTGATAAATTATTTTACAGTTGATAATAAAGTATGTCTCGAAAACAGCAATAAGTATCAAAAATTCATTTTGATTATGACAGGCACTTAATAAGTCACATCCCACAATATATACATGTTCTTTGTAATCAATCCTATAAGTACATATCAAAATATTTATCATCTACAATTAAACAATAATTTGAAAATACAGCTGAATCAGAGTTACCAATAAAATTGTTTTTTCATTCTGTTATTTATTAAAAACACGTTATTTTTAGTAAACATGTAGTTGTGCAAAAGTCAGCAATTGGGGTAGGACAATAGCCAGAGCAAGAATACTTTGGAATATGCTGTAAAATACACATAGAAAGAATTAAGTATGGTAACATTTTACAATGTGTATCTCACTATTATAGTTCACAGATTTCTGAAAATGTTCAATTTATGCTGCTATTTCAAACTTTTAGTATTCTTTGTTAAAAGAAGTTGAATATTATTGCTGGCCTCTTTAAACCGTTTATTTTATCTCATACATTTTTTTTTTCTACTCTTCTCACAGTAGCATGTGAAAAGCATTATGGGTTTACTTTGTCCATCTGTCCGATGTCACGTTTTCTGTCTGTACGATAGGACAAAAACAAAAAATAATATCAACTTGAAAATTTTAAGCAAAAATCAAGCTCCATAAGAGGACAAGTCTATTACCCCAGATAGTTGGGGTAAGAGCGGCACCACCTTTCATTTTCAATACCAAATGTTGTTTTAGTTTGAGGGGCAAGTGCCTCTATCCTGAAATGTGTAGACATCAAATGCTCCGTACAGAATTTAAATAAGTTTACTATTAACTTATAAACTAAGTAACACACTAAAAAAAACCTGTTTATTGTACAGGGTGTCTGATTAAGAACTCGTAGCGGCTGTATCTCAGAAATTATTGATTCTACGGCTTCGAAAAAAACATTTTTATAACAAAAACGGTCAAGAGAAAATGCTGGAAATTATTTTGAACTTTCTATTTTAACCGTTAGAGGGCGTAATTCGCTATGGTAATTCAAAAGAATCACTTTTCCCCTATAAATGTCTAATAATAATCGAACGGTAATTTTTATTAAATTTTACAAAAGTTTTATTCAACACTTTTTGCTCTATTCAATAAAATAACAGGTAGGGGCGCGATGGGGAACCTTAATTTAATAAATGTATTATAACTACGGTGTCGTTTATCAGATTTAAAAAAACTTTGTATCGATTAAAAGCAAATTGATTGTTTAGTAAAATATTTCAAAATAGTTCTGATTCAGTTGTTTAAAAGAGCACTGGTGGCGTTGTATAAGCAGTAACCATTTTTTTGAAGTTTTCTTGAAAAATTTAAATGGAATGTTATAATTTTTATACGTTATTTAGAAATTAAATTCTGACAAGAAACAAAAAAAAACGCGTCTTTTTATCTTTTTCCTAACCGAATCTAAGCAAAAATCTATTAAGGGTGAATAGTCCACTTAAATATTAATAAATAAAGTTATTGATATATTAATCAAGTTGGCTTTGAAATGTCAGTAAGCTTAAATGTCAAATTAATTATATTTTAATAGTTAAAAGACATCATGCCTTACAGTAATTCCGAAGCTTATGACATGTTAAAAGTATATTTTGAATGTTTTGAGAACGCATCCAGAGAATATGCGTTGAGATATCCTCAGCGAGTTTTACAAACAAGAGAAACATTTAAAAATCTGGCGATTCGTTTAAAAAAAACTGGCTGTGTTCAACCTAAAAAAGCTATTCAACGACGTAGAAGAGGCAGAACAGAAATTAACGAAATAAATATATTAGCATACGTTGCTGCAAATCCACATATAAGTATACGGAAAATTGCTTCCGACTTAGGACTTACTAGGTACTACGTTTGTTCTATTTCAAAACAAAATCGTCTCCATCCATACCATGTAGCCCTTCATCAAGGTCTGAAATTAACAGATTGTGATAAAAGACTGGATTATTGTAATTGGCTTAGGAATATGCTTAATGAGGATCCACAATTTTTATCACATATAATGTGGTCCGACGAATCTACATTATCCAGTAATGGATCTGTAAACAGGCATAATATGCATTACTGGTCTGACCACAATCCTCATTGGATGCGAGAAGTTTTTAATCAAGGTCGGTGGTCAGTAAATGTGTGATGTGGAATTTTAGACGGTAAAATTATAGGTCCTATTATTATTAATGAAAATTTAAATGGTGAGCGATATTTAAGATTACTAAGAGACGAATTGCCTATTTTATATGTGGATACAGCAGGATGGCTGCCCAGCACATTATACAAATAATGTAAAAGACTTTTTAAATCAACATTTTCGGAATAGGTGGATTGGAAGAGGTAGTCTATTTCCATGGCCACCAAGATCTACTGACCTCACCGTATTAGATTTTTATTTGTGGGGTCGACTTAAAGATTTAGTTTACCAAACTCAGCCTGTAAGTAGAGAAGATCTAATTCAACGAATACAAACTGAAATTGATCATATTCCTAGGGCTGAAATAGAAGCTGCTGTCAATTCAACTAGACAGAGACTTGATATTTGCATTGAAAAAGATGGAAAACAATTCGAGCACTACCTCTAATTCTTGTATTGCATTCTCTATTTTGTTCTGTGTTTAGTTACTTGTAACAGCTTTAGACAATTCTGCGAGGATATTAACTCTACACCTGAGGCAGCGAGACTGCACAGGGTCCTGGCAAAAGGGAGAGTTAATACAGTTATGGCATTAAAGAAACCAAATGGAAGCTTCACGGAGAGTGAGGAGGAAAGAGCTCGCCTCTTACTCGAAACTCACTTTCCTGGAAGCACACCTTTTCTAATAAGGGACACAACTAAGGTAAGCAGGCCCCCAAGAGAGGCCGCTGTAGTTAAGGTGGGCCGTAAACAATTTTAAACCGTTTAAGTCTCCAGGTGTGGATGGAATATTTCCTGCCCTGCTTCAGCAGGCACAGGAGGAATTACTACCACACATAATCCGGCTATCCCGGAGCAGTCTGGAGCTGGGATATATACCAGAAGCATGGAGAAGGGCCAGTCACCTTTATTCCAAAAGTAGGGAAAAAGGATACCACACATCCTAAATCTTTCCGTCCAATCAGCCTCACATCCTTTGTATTAAAAACAATGGAGAAGGCTGTTTATAACTATATCAGAACAGAAGTCCTGGAGAGGGTGCCACTCCACCACAGCCAACACGCGTACCGAGCAGGAAGATCTACAGAAACTGCCCTGGTACAGTTGACTGATGTAATCCAGGATGCACTGACAAACAAAGAAACGGTCGTGTATGCCTTTCTAGACATAGAAGGAGCTTTTGACAACACGCCACACGAATCTGTAAAAAGAGCACTTGCATACAGAGGAGTAGATAACATCACATCCAGATGGATGGCTCAGCTGTTATCTTCGAGAACTGCAGAGACACAGATAGGGCAGGACACCATCTCCATCTGCACAACCAGAGGATGTCCACAAGGAGGAGTTCTATCCCTACTAATGTGGAGCCTAATCGTAGACGAACTACTATGCAGATTGACTGACCTCGGCATACCCTGTCAAGGTTATGCCGACGACATAGTCATATTTGCTAGTGGCAAGTTTAGTAATATCCTGTGTGATATAGTCCAAAGAGGACTAGAACATACCAAAAGATGGTGCCGTGAAGTGGGACTTAGTATAAACCCTACAAAAACAACACTAGTAGCCTTTTCAAGGAAAAGAAAACTTAATCTCAAAACCGTTAAATTAGACGGGATAGATATAGAATGGAAAAATGAAGTCAAATATCTAGGCCTAACCCTGGACAACAAACTTCTCTGGAACACACATGAGAAGGAAGTAGTAAATAAGGCCACAAAAGCCCTAATGGTATGCAGAAACATGGCGGGTAAACGATGGGGATGTAACCCAAACATACTGCGATGGATGTATACTGCAATAGTGAGACCAATCATCACTTACGGGGCTATAGCCTGGAGTAACAGAACTAGTTTAGTTACTACGAGAGCTAATATCTCAAAAGTACAAAGACTAGCCTGTGTTTGCATTACTGGTGCAATGAGAACCTGTCCTACGGCCGCAATGGAGGTGATCTTAAACCTCACCCCTCTACATTTGATGATAGAGAATGTGGCAAAAAGGACACGATATAGAATGATCAGGAGCGGAGTAATCAGACGAAAGTCTACTTGCTTCAGTACTAAAGATACCTGGGACATGCCCCAGGATGAAATGCAAAAGAAGTACAGTTTTGTGAAAAACTTCAAAACCACAGAGCTGGGCTGCAAGAAAGAATGGAGCCAAGAATCCATCGCGCTTGCAACCGAAAGACGTGCTATTCAGTGGTACACGGACGGTTCCAAAACCATAGAAGGAACTGGAATAGGAGTGTATGGGCCGAGAACCAAGCACTCCGAAAGCTTGGGAAAATACCCAAGCATCTTCCAGGCGGAAATTCACGCCATCGAGAAGTATATCCAGTTTAACATCGAGAGAAACTATCATAGACAAGAGATTATCATCATGTCCGATAGTCAAGCAGCCATCAAAGCGCTGAGTTCTTACGTAATCAGCTCAAAAATGGTATGGAGATGCCTAGAACAATTGAATGAGCTAGGCGAGAAAAATAGAGTTACTCTCACTTGGGTCCCGGGACATAACGAGGTACAGGGTAACGAGATTGCAGATAGTCTTGCAAGGAAAGGGGCTCAAACACCCTTTGTAGGACCTGAGCCGTTCTGCGGTATCAGCAGTAACATAATATTAGAAGAGATTAAAAAAGAATTGGGTAGTAGAAGAACCGATAATTGGAATAATCTCTTGGGGCTGAGACAGGCCAAGATACTTCTGGGTGAATATAACCAAAAACGATCGGAAGCCTGCATCTGCCTGAGCAAGAACAGGCTACGTATTGTAACAGGGATCCTTACCGGGCACTGCCGACTAAAAGGACACCTAAGTAAACTGAGAGTAGTAGAGGATAGTGAGTGCAGATTCTGTGAGGAGGAGGACGAAACCTCCATTCACATCCTAACTGAATGTGTAGCACTCCAGAATCCAAGGGCACTATATCTAGGAGGATATCAAATAGAAGAGGGAGACTTACCCAACTTGAAGCCACTTCAAATCCTACACTTCCTTGAGAAAATAGGATTGGAAGGGTCGCTATAGGCATTGAGACATTTCCTTAGTGCAGTGGCGACAGAAGGGGGCACAATAGATCTTTTAGGTCGCAGTGTATTAACACCCCATTATCAACATAACATAACGTACTTGTTTTGTTGTATTTTATTAATATATTCAATTTTTATTTCGCAATTAGTTTTATTAAACCAGTAAACTTACACTAAAGAGTTAATTTAAATCCGATTTTAATATTTTTTGTCTTAATCGCTTTACAGTTAAGCTATCGAAAAATTACTGACGTTTCAAAGCCAACTAGATTAAAATATCAATAATTTTATTTATTAATATTTAAGTGGACTATTCACCATTAATATACTTTTGCTTATATTCGGTTAGGAAAAAGATAATAAGACGCGGTTTTTTTTTTTTGTTTCTTGTCAGAATTTAATTCTCTTTCTAAATAACGTATAAAAATTATAACATTTTATTTAAATTTTTCAAGAAAACTTCAAAAAAATGGTTACTGCTTAAGCAACGCCACCTAGTGCTCTTTTAAACAACTGAATCAGAACAATTTTGAAATATTTTACTAAACAATCAATTTTCTTTTAATCGATATAAAGTTTTTCAAAATCTGATAAACGACACCGTAGTTATAATACATTTATTAAATTAATGTTCCCAATCGCCCCTACCTGTTATTTTATTGAATAGAGCAAAAAGTGTTGAATAAAACTTTTGTAAAATTTAATCAAAATTACCGTTCGATTATTATTATCATACTATTATTAGACATTTATAGGGGAAAAGTGATTTTTTTGAATTACCATAGCGAATTACGCCCTCTAACGGTTAAAATAGAAAGTTCAAAATAATTTCCAGCATTTACTCTTGACCGTTTTTGTTATAAAAATTTTTTTTTCGAAGCCGTAGGATCAATAGTTTCTGAGATACAGCCGCTACGAGTCCTTAATCAGACGTTTATTGGCTGTAATTTGGAAAGTAATTTTGTTATACTTAAATAATACATAATTTATTAGATGTAAAACCACATTAAAATCATTTTTATTTCACTTTCGCATTATTTCTCATATGTGCCCATTTGTTTCTCTCTCACTTTCTATAGGGTAAAATTTTTAATGCCAACGAAGGCAGCAAAGCACCTCGGGAATTTTGAGTTGAAACATATGCTACATTTTTAGGCTATTTTAAGGCTATTTTTATACCCTATTCAAAAAATTTATGCTCCTCGTTTTTTTGCAAAAATCAAGGTGCTCTGCTAGCTTCGAACGAAGTCAGCAGAGCACCTCAGTTTTTTAAAGCTTTTTTCCAAAACCAACGACACCATATTTTTAGGCTATTTTTAGGCTCGTAAAATATTATAAAACTTTTCGAAAAATGTTGTTATTTTTAAAAAATACAGGGTGCTTTGCTAGCTTCGAACGAATCCAGCAGAGCACCTCGGTTTTTTAAAACTTTTTTCTAAAAACAACTACACCACATTTTTAGGCTATTTTAAGGCTCTTGAAATATTATAAAACTTTAATAAAAAATTGCTATTTTTAAATAATAGAGGGTGCTTTGTTGGAGCAAAGTCAGCAGAGCACCTCGGTTTATTATTATTTTTTTCAGAAAACTAGTTATGCTACGTTTTTAAGCTATTTTTAGGCTCTTAAAACAATATATAACTTTTCAAAAAAAATGTATTTTTTAAAGAATACAGAGTGCTTTGCTAGCTTCGAACGAATCCAGCAGAGCACCTCGGTTTTTTAAAGCTTTTTTCTAAAAACAACTACCACACATTTTTAGGCTATTTTTAGGCTCTTTAAATAATATAAATTATTCAAAAAAAAAAGGTTTCTTTAATTTATTTTCTTTTCGCAATCATGAACATATTTATGACATAACCAGTTACATAATGTTCAACTTTATGTAACTCAAAGTAGATAGATCATTGGGACACTCGCTGCGATTACAGAAATGTCACTTTGTAAGTCAAATTAAAAGAACATTTGTATTAAATACTTATTAAGATTAAGATAGGCTCATTGCAAAAAACCCTTAATTAACAAACATTTTAATTTCTACGACTAATTATGTCAATGCGGAAAAAATAATCGAAATCAATGATGAACAATATACAAATAAGTTGTTTTAGCTGGGATTGATTGATTCAAAATTGGATTCGTTGGAAGGTAGCAAAGCACCCTGTATTTTTTAAAAAATACATTTTTTTTGAAAAGTTATATATGGTTTTAGGAGCCTAAAAATAGCTTAAAAACGTAGCATAACTAGTTTTCTGAAAAAATAATAATAAACCGCTGCTCCAACAAAGCACCCTCTATTATTTAAAAATGGCAATTTTTTAGTAAAGTTTTATATTATATCAAGAGCCTCAACTCAAAATTCCCGAGATGCTTTGCTGCCTTCTTTGGCATAAATTTTTATAAATGTTTAAAAATGACCTATAAAACTTTAACAGTTAATGAATTTAAAGCTCCAGCCATTTTTAAGGTTTTGTTCGATTTAGGTGTTGGTGCACTTTTACTAAATATAGTTTTTTTTTAAAGTTAGTTATTCATGACGTTTTTTTGACATTCAGTTCGTTTTAAAAAATGTTTCAGTACGATTTGTCATTTTCATTCTGGCAGCCCTGGGTCCGACCCTGATTCGCACGGTCTGTCTGCCTTTTCTCGAGTCTTTCTCATTCTTGTCTTTGAAGAGGCAATAATCGTTGGCCGGGGCTCCGCTGCACTGCATTGGCACTGCTCGTGCTTGGTTGGTAATGTTAAATCGCGGGAAATACTACTTGTTCTGAAAACGTACGTTTTTACTTTGCCTTTCGGATCTTGTTTCTTTCTCTCAAGTATCCTTAATGTTCGTGGAGATTGGAGACGGTGCCAATCTTTGGGACTCGACGAAGCTTTCCCGTGATTTTTTTTTATCAAAAATCGATCTTTAAATCGGGAGTTGATTTGATACCTTAAGGTGTGTTCAGTAAGAACATTAACATAAGCTTAAACATTTAATTAAGAATTTTAAAACAAAACTTTACTCAGAAAAGTTTATCATAAATATAAGATTCGACACCTTATTAAAAATGAAAAAAAAAAAAAAAGACATGTAATAGCAACTATCTCACGAAGATGTAAAAAAAGAGTTTAGAAATTCGAAGGTTTACAGTTAAGATAACCAGACTAACATTATCTGCAGCCTTAATCACGTACAAGCACAATTGTATTTTTGACATAAACATAAAGATGGATTTTTATTAACCTTGAATAGTTTCAAAATAACTCGTGGATAGAATTCGCAATATACCTAATTAGCAGTAAAAAAATATTTAGCAGAAATAATTTCTGGTAGATCGGCGGTTATTTAATTTCGCAGAAAACATTACAAAAAAAAACAACTTAACCAATCGATAAAGAGATTATTCCGCGACGAATCGCTACCTTTGCAAAATATTTAATAAAAAAATATATAAATAAATGGTTTAATTATAATTCTGGGTAATCTGAAAGACAATGTCGCGGGTAATTAATTACTTAGAATCGTTTTCATCGCTATTTGGATCAATTATAACAACTCGACACTTCTGATGTACTCGTTTCTTAAGTAGTACCTATAGGAATAACTAGTACGTTGCAGAGTGAAATGTACCGGGTGTTCCATTACGAGAGGTATATTTCAGAAACTAATAATAGTACAGCTATGGGGAAAAAATATTTTTAATAAAAACGGCCAAGAGAAATTACTGGAAATTATTTTCAAGTTTGTAGGGTGGTCGCTAGGGGCGTAATTGTGACGTCAAAACATAAATATGTAATTTTCTCAAAAAAATACCAAGTAAAGTATATTGATAAATATTACTATTTTAATCTTCAATGTTTTCTGGACAAAAAAGCTTTAGGTGTAATTTTTGTCAGTTGTGAAATAGAGTGGTGGGGGAAGGTTAAACTTTAATTTGGAAAAATGCTCATAACTCCGGTTTGGCTTTACCGAATTTAATGTACTTGGTTTCGTTTAGAAGAGTCATTAGAGGGCGTTAAGTTAAAAACTGACAAATTTTACGAAATCTTTCGAAAAATTTAAATACAACGATATACAGTGAGCATCATAAGTCTTACCCCCCTCTTAACTAACTCGTTACTGGAGTCTTGTTAGGAAAATCGCCGAGACAGGTCGATTTTTGTTTTCTACAATGTACATTTTTGTATGATTAGTTTACCCTTAATTTCATCCCTTACTGGAGGGGAACAACCCTTTCGAAAAATTTAAATGGCATGGGGTAATGAGTGATAGCTCATTTGAAAGGAGGTTTTATTCTCTATTCAACCGTGCAAAAAAATTTTAAATTTGCTTCATTACGTGTTGATTTATTAATGTTTAAAAATAACAAAACTCACAAAATAGGAAAGCAACTAAACTAATAGTGACCTTCTAATGGCAAAAAGTCTTACTTCACGTCTGAACCAAAACCGAAAGCATGCAGGGCCGAATTTTAATTCTAAGGATGAGTGCGCTACGTTAATTTCCGTTATTCTGAAACAACAATTAGTCGAGAATTAATGAAGCAAATTTTAAATTTTTTTACATGGTTGAATAGAGAATAAAACCCTCTTTCAAATGAGCTATCACTCACCACCCCATGCCATTTAAATTTTTCGAAAGGGTTGCTCCCCTCCAGTAAGGGATGAAATTAAGGGTAAACTATTCATATAAAAATGTACACTGTAGAAATCAAAAATCGACGTGTCTCTATTTTAGCAGAAAAATAAATAAAACGTAGAAACGTAACATATTTAATGACCCAGCATTTTCTACTAGGTCCATTTTTAAGGTATAAATCAAATTTATAAATTTCTTTCTTTAAACTGTTTGTATTCGTTCCCATAATTTTTATAAATTGACTACCAGAAGATGAAAAAACGGTATTTTCCGAAACATATGTAGTGCTAAACAATAGAAAATAAAAACATTGACCGATTAAACCAAGGAAAATTTTTATTTAAACAAACGTATTAAGGTATACTTAAAATTAGCTTTCCTTTTATATTCTCCTAATTAATTTTTTATGAAAATATTTAATAGGCAATTGTTGTTCTGTGTAATTGTTTTTGTATGCCCTCTATTTCAGCTAAAGTTTCTTTTGTCCCGAATAGCTAATTTAAGCAAAGTAGTTAACTGCACACACACAAATAAAAAGGCTTCGTAAAGAATTAGGACTTCTATCTTTTGCGCCACACACGATTAACCCTGTCAATTTTGTTTAACTTAGTGAGAAAAGATTGTCCTAGATTTTCATTTCAACTTTTTGTGCATTATATCTTTGAGTAGTTCCTCGCGCAGGGCAAACTTGAGCTTCTCAGCTCAATGTTTATTTACTACGAAAATTCATTAGTGTTTTATTGTAGTTAGTTCCCTATTTCATATACCTGGGTCCCAATTTTCACGGCTCATCAAGCCAACGGTGGAGTTATGTAGGGGAATTTTCGATCCCCTTATCACACATGAGCTTACTCTGTAACACAACAATAGTTTTTCGAATAAATGATAATTCGTCCCTCGATTCTGCATTGACGAGCACTAGGGGTTGCAAACAGTCGAGCGACATCACTAATCTTTTTTTTTTTTAATAATTAGATACGTTTTTCTGATTTAAATGTACCTGAAGTTCTAAACATTTTTAATCAAACGAAAATATAAAAAAAAATTTTCAAGGATTGGCTAGTATCTCGCTAGAAATCATCACATAGTTTACCTGCGGTTACCAAAAGGTAGACAAAATTATATTTTGCTGACAAACCCGAAATTAACCCCTACACTTAGATAAACTCACCCCGTAAAGATGTAGAAACTACAAAGGAAACATAATCAGGGGTAATATCGTCCTAGAAATTCGAGAAGATTCCTCGTGCTAACCAAAGACTAGAAAAAAATCATTATCGATGTAGGGCCACGGGAACCACCCCTTTATTTAAATAAACATCCTTTAAAACCTTAAAAAATTCAAACAAGCCTAGTATCGACCTGAAAATTTATAATAATCTCTCTCGTGGTACCTTGAAGCTTGAAAAAAATCATCATCGACATAGGGCCACGGGTACCACCCCTTTATTTAAATAAACACACCCCTTAGAATCTAAAAAAAAAAATCCAAAAAATTTAAACAAGCCTAGTATCGACCTGAAAATTCGCAGCAATGCCTCTCGTGACACCTTCAAACTAAAAAAATCATCATTGACATTGGGCCACGGCAACCACCCCTTTATTGAAATAAACACACCCCTTAAAATCTAAAAAAATTCAAACAAGCCTAGTATCGACCTGAAAATTTATAATAATCTCTCTCGTCGTACTTTCAAGCTTGAAAAAAATCATCATCGACATAGAGCTACGGGAACCACCCCTTTCAAGTAAAGGTACCACGAGAAAGATTATTATAAATTTTCAGGTCGATTCTAGGCTTGTTTGAATTTATTTGAATTTTTTAAGGTTTTAAAGGGTGTGTCTATTTAATTAAAGGAGTGGTTCCCGTGGCCCTATGTCGATGATGATTTTTTCAAGCTTGAAGGTACCACGAGAAAGATTATTATAAATTTTCAGGTCGATACTAGGATTGTTTGGATTTTTTGAATTTTTTAAGGTTTTAGAGGGTGTGTTTATTCAAGTAAAAGGATGGTTCCCGTGGCCCTATGTCGATGATGATTTTTTTTAAGCTTGAAGGTACCACGAAAGAGATTATTATAAATTTTCAGGTCGATATTAGGCTTTTTTGAATTTATTTGAATTTTTTAAGGTTTTAAAGGGTGTGTTTATTTAATTAAAGGGGTGGTTCCCGTGGCTCTATGTCGATGATGATTTTTTTCAAGCTTGAAGGTACCACGAGAAAGATTATTATAAATTTTCAGGCCGATACTAGGATTGTTTGGATTTTTTAAATTTTTTAAGGTTTTAGAGGGTGTGTTTATTTAAGTAAAAGGATGGTTCCCGTGGCCCTATGTCGATGATGATTTTTTCAAGCTTGAAGGTACCACGAGAGAGATTATTATAAATTTTCAGGTCGATACTAGGCTTGTTTGAATTTTTTTGAATTTTTTAAGGTTTTAAAGGGTGTTTATTTAAATAAAGGGGTGGTTCCCGTGGCCCTACGTCGATAATGATTTTTCTCTAGCCTTTAATTAGCACGAGGAAGATTCTCTCGAATTTCTAGGACGATATCCCTAATTATGTTTCTTTGTAGCTTCTACATCTTTACGGGATGAGTTCATCTAAGTGCAGGGGTTAATTTCGGGTTTGTCAGCAAAATATAATTTTGTCTACCTTTTGGTAACCGCAGGTAAGCTATGTGATGATTTCTAGCGAGATGCTAGCCAATCCTTGAATTTTTTTTTTACATTTTCGTTTAAAAAAAACGTTTAGAACTTCAGGTACATTGATTTAAAAAGTAATATATTAATGATAATATTAATAAACAATTTAAATAATATTATTTTTCCGGCTAGTCCTGATTCAGATTCAGGCGTGTTATTCTCCCACCAAATTCTTCTAAATTAAAATATAAGAATCATTGTAATACTGTTATTGATATAATCCAAAATAATGATAAATGTGACATTATCATATTTGGAGATTACAATCAGCTAGAGACAAAGTGGTCAAATGATGATTCTGGTGTTTTAGTTAAATGTCCTCAAAGTTCACATTCTTTATTATTGGCTCCACATGTTTCATTTTTAAATCTATTTCAAAAAAATGAAATACCTAATAATAGAAATGTACAAGGTACTGTTAGATGTACTTTTTACAAATTTGATTGATTTGGAAGTAGTTTTATCAACTGATCCATTATTTAGTAGTATCCACTATGTAAGTTACTCAGTAACTTTTAATTAAAGCGAATCAAATTTAAATTATCTGAAATATACAAAATTGAAGCTCTTGGTTTAAAAAGGATGCATGCCACAATTTGTCATGAAGTGACTGTTTTACCCCGAAACATCTATTAATAAAGGTAGTAGTCACATACAAATTATTTTACCTTTATTTCGGATTAGAGGTACTATTTTTAGTAATATTTTTTTTTGTATTTGACAAATCTAAAACAAATTTAAAACTCAATTTTCTCTAAACTTACAAGTGTCATGTATCCTTATTACGTCAAGGTCTTCAATTCTATTATGACTTCCGTAATGCCAATTACTTTGATCTTAACAATTACTTCGCAGCTATTGGTTGGAAGAATATAGTGTGCTATAATGAGTTCTATCATATCGTAAACATTGGTGTTGCACTTTTGGTCCCACTAAAATGATTTGTCTCGTCTAATTTCCCTAAATGGTTCAATGCAGAACTTAGATATCTCGTTAGACAAAAATAAATCGGCTCATAAACAATACATGAACACTCATAATATAGAAGACTAGAGATACTTTTCGGAATTGAGAGCGGCTTTTGCTTAAACAAAGTCAGTAGAGCACCTCGGTGTTTTTTTTTTTAATAACCACACCATATTTTTAGGAAATTTTTAGGCTTTTGAAATATTATCAATCTTTTTAATTTTCTAAAGACTCTAAAAATGTGGTATACAGTGCAACCTCGATAATCCGAACCCACGCTAATCCGAATTACGCTAATCCGAACGCAAATCGTGATGCGAAATGGTACTTTCTCAACTCGTGCGTTAGCAACTCGGGCGTAATATAAAACTACCTGAATTCGTCGCAACTCGGGCGCCCTCCAAAATTGTGCACCTGTGAGTTCGCAACTCGGGCGTCGACGGAATATGAAATTTGACCATAGTTTATGTACCCTGATTCTGATTACAATCTGATTCAGGTAGTAATGAATTATCGAAAATTTTCCATTACGGTTTATTTTAGAGAAATCATGTGTAGAATAAAAAATATAGAGCATGATATTGGGATCATTTTCAAATTATTCGCGATTTCTAAAATATTTCCGGAAATAATTTGGTCACTAGTGGTATTATAAGTGAAAATAATGAGAAAAATTCGAATTTTGCACTTTACCTCAAATTTCCCGAATTCGGTCTATTTTAGAGAAATGTATGGAACAAAAATTATAGAGAATTACATTGTAAGCAACTTTTATTTGAAGAATTTTCTTTAAAATTTGAATTTTGCACTTTTTGTCAAAATTCTCGAATACGGACCATTTTAAGGAAATCATGAATATGATAAAATAATATATAAATATTACGAAACGCCTCAGAAACGTTTCTAAAACATTCCTAAAATGTAAAAAAACCTGTAAATGTAATATTTAATATATTTTATAAATAATAATTTGAAACCTATCAGAAATATAACATACTGATACTGATATTTCAGAAATGTATCCAACAACAGACACAAACTTCCAATTATTTAGAATATATGGTTGTCTGTAAAATAAAATTATATTACTTAAAATAAAATGACTACAACATAACCCATCTTCTTTCTCTTCTTACAAATGAGAAATTTTTCAAATCTTGGCCATTTACAACATAACAAACATAAAATTCCAAGTATAATCAATGAAAATGTTTAAAAATATCATTGCAATAAAGTAGAATAATTAATATTTTTAGGTAAAATATAAACAATTTAAATAAACGTATATTTCATAAATAAAATTGACAACCTACATAACTACATTTTAGATCAAAGTAAATGCTCAAAATGGCCAAAATGTCTATGCACAACTGATATCTCCTCCTCAGATTTTGTAATGCATTAGATATGTAATTATTATTTTGTCCGTTTAAAATATCAATTTCAGCACGAACTTCTCCTGTGATAGAATTAATACTTTTATTATTACTAAAATTCACTTTTTCTTTTAAGAAACCACATAAAAAAGTATCCATTGGCGTTAAATCGGGGCTGTTCGGTGGTCATCTAATAGTACCGTTATTGCCCATCCAAATAGGAAACTGATTATTCAAATGTTCTCGAACAGCTAAAATATTATGTGGTGGTGCTCCGTCTTGCTGCCATATTATGTTGTTTAATTGGGTATATTAGCCAGTGCTCCGCAACCGGTGTGCCGCGGCACACTGGTGTGCCGTAACCCGACTTGAGGTGTGCCGCTCTTGCAGACAATACGAATCAGATTCGTATTGTAGCGAGACCCGCGAAAAATAAAGCAATCTGACAACAGCGCCGATGGTAAACGTCTATCCGTCTATCGGCGCGGCGCGGCGGCTTGATTCTCGAAGGCGACTAAGCTAGAAAGATCCGTGCCGTTCGAGGCGCGACTCGATGTTTTCCTGAACATCGCCACTGCCTATATAAGCGCGCCTGTCGTCGCTCAGAGACTCAGAGAGAGTCGAATAGTCAAGTGAATCAGATAAATACGCGGGCAAACAAATAAATCGTAGAGTGAAATAAATAGTGAATTGCTATATAAATAAATTCTTGTGCCTTATAAATAAGTGAACTGGACTAAGTTTTGTTGCAGTATCTACTTTTATAAATAACTATAGTGCTTCAAATATGGATAAATTTTTGCTGAAATCACGAGCAGATGACGAAGAACCTAGCACAAGCTCCAGCATAAGTGCTGCAAAAAGAGCAAAAAAGGTGCTGAAAAGGAAGTACAATCAAGACTACCTTCGATATGGTTTCACTTGGTGTGGCGACGAAGCGGCTCCAAAGCCTGAATGCGTCATTTGCGGTGAACAGTTGTCAAATGAAGCAATGGTACCCAGCAAACTAAACCGTCATTTGATCACAAATCATCCCAGTTGCGTCAAAAAAGACATTCAATTTTTCCAACGGCGCTTGGATCAAAATAAGAAACAAAAGCAGTTTATGAAATCGGCGGTTACGGTTTCTGAAAAGGCATTAGAAGCAAGCTACCTTGTTGCAAAATTAATTGCACAACAAAAAAAACCGCACACTATCGGTGAAACGCTTATTAAACCAGCATGCATGGAAATTGTTAGACTTATGCTTGGGCCAAACGAAGTTAAGGACGTGAGTAAAGTTTCTTTGTCGGCCGATACTGTTAAAAGACGTATCCAAGATATGTCAAGTGATATTTTGGGAACACTAATTAAAAAAATCATTTCGGCTGGAATTTTTGCGCTTCAAATCGACGAATCAACCGATATTAAAAATAAAGCACAACTGATGGCTATTGTACGTTTCGTTGACGAGGACTCTATTAAAGAACATTATTTATTTTGTAAGGAGGTTCCAGAGAGAACTACCGGTGAACAAATTTTCCAAGTAACTGATAATTTTTTTAAAATACATAATATTCAGTGGACCAATTGCGTTGCTATTTGTACAGATGGTGCTGCTGCAATGATGGGCAGTAAGAAAGGTTTTGTATCTTGTGTAAAACAAAAAAATCCGTCAATACAAATTACACATTGCTGCATACATCGAGAAGCATTGATGGTCAAAAATTTGCCCGAACAGCTTTCGATCACAATGAATGAATGTATTAAGATCATAAACATAATTAAATCGAGAGCCTTAAATTCGCGAATCTTTGGAATACTCTGTGAAGAAATGGGAAGCGAACATGAATCCTTACTGTTTTATACAGAAGTTCGTTGGTTATCCCGGGGAAAAGTTTTAGCTCGACTGTTTGAACTTCGCTACGAAGTGCGTGAGTTTCTTTCAAGTCAAGATATGTACGATCTATGCCAGCACCTTCATGATGAATACTGGATAGCCAAACTTGCATACATGGCGGATATATTCGAACATCTGAATGAACTTAATAAAAAAATGCAAGGACGGAATGAAAATATATTGACGTGCTCCGATAAATTACAAGGGTTCAAAAAGAAACTTGAACTTTGGCAGGAACAGTTGCAAAAAGGATGTCTAGAAATGTATCACAGGACCAACCACAGTACGATCGAAAACAAGCAGTTGATTGTGGATTTGGCCCAACAACATTTAAGTATGCTTCAACAAAAATTTGAATACTATTTCCATTCTATCAACACGGAACAATACAATTGGATTCGAAATCCTTTCGCAACCAATGCAATAAGTTCCACGGAAGCACTGCCATTGCAAACTCGAGAGGAGTTCACAGAATTAAGTAATGATATGACCCTAAAACTTAAATTCGACGAAGTTCCGTTAGATGTTTTCTGGATTTCCATCAAGACAGAATATCCACGCATCACCGACAAGGCCATCTTCACACTACTTCCGTTTTCCACAACATATTTATGTGAGCAAAGATTTTCAACGCTTGTATTAATTAAAAATGATAAACGGTCATGCTTAAAAGATCTTGACCAAGAAATGAGAGTTGCGCTGTCTAAAATTGAGCCGAATATAAAACTTTTGTGTTCAACGAAGCAAGCGCAGGTATCACATTAATCAGTCATCATCATGTCAAAATATTTATTACTATTGACGTGTCAACAGAAGTAAATTTAGTATACCTACCTGTCCTACCTAGTATTTAGTATAGTTCTCATGTATGTACCTATTTGTATTTTTCATTCTATCTGAATAATAAAAAAAAAATATGTATTATGTCCTGAGTGAAAATTTTGATGCCCCAAATCTGAAAGGGGCTTCTTCACATTTTAAAACAATAAAAAAAACTAAGGTAGTTTGGACATCCATAAATAATTAGTATACATGGAGTGAACTGACCCCCGACCTAGCTACGCCACTGCTATAAATATATTTTAGATTTTGGTGTGTCACGAAATTCTAGGGAGCAGTTTGGTGTGCCTCAGATGAGGAAAGGTTGCGGAGCACTGTATTATACTATAATATTGGTACTGATCCTTAAACGCCCGAGTTGCGAAGGGTATTTAATCTACCTGTAGCCTTACGCCCGAAATGCGAAAAATTAAGTATTCCGCTCGAGTTGCGACGCCCGAGATGCGCATAAATCTGCAAAATAGTCCGAACGTCGCCTCTGCAATCCGAACGCTGACAGGAAAAGACCCGCAGCGCGGCCCGCGTCGCCCCTATGTAGTTTGATAATGCATTTAAATGTACAAAAATCAATATACATACATAGATCTAAAGGTCTAAAAATGTGTAAGAGGTGTTTTATTGTATATTCGTTAATCCGAACAAGGTCTGACAATTAGGTGTTCGGATTAAAGAGGTTGCACTGTATTTGCTTTTAGAAAAAAACTTTGAAGTATTTTTTTAAAAAATGGCAAATTGTCTAAAAATAGTCTAAAAACGTGGTGTGGTTTAAAAAAATTGCATTTTTTTTTTTTATTTTATATCTCAAGAGCCTAAAAATAGCCTAAAACGTGGCATAGTTATTTTCAAAAGAAAAAAACCTTTAAAAACCGAGGTGCTCTATTGGCCTCGTTCGAAGCTAGCAAAGCACCCCCGTATTTTTAAAAATAAAGGGCAGTCTTTTCGAAAACTTTATAATGTATCAAGAGCCCAAAATAGCCTAAAAATATGATATAAGCAGTTGTTTTTATATATATAAAAAAACAAGTTAAAAACAGAGGTGATCTGCTGACTTTATTCCAACAAAACAGCCTGTATTATTTAAAAAAAAAAAAGATTTGTTTTGGTAATGTTTTACAATATTTCAAGAGTCTAAAAATGCCCTAAAAATGTGGTGTAATTGTTTTTAGAAAAAATCGTTTAAAAAACTTAGGTGCTCTGCTGATTTCGTTCGAAGCTAGCCAAGAACCCAGAATTTTTTAAAATTTTTATATTTTAAAAGACTAAACATAGCCTAAAAATTTGATGTTTTTTAAAAAAAACAGGTGTTCTACTGACCTTGATTTTTTCAAAATAATTTTTTTTGAATAGGTTATAAAATAGCCTAAAAATATAGCATATGTTTCAACTCAAAATTCCCTAGTTACTCCGCTGCCTTCTTTGTTGTGTTGACACATACAGATTACCAGAACTCGCTTTTTCTTTTTAATATCGTAACCTTGATTACGATTACTACCAGATAACCATCTTTGATTGTTAATATGTTTTTTAGTTGTTAAATCATTTCGTTGTAAATATAAAAGCCAGAGGTTGTTAAAGCTAATTTACCTACGATTATCGTAATTGTTTATAATCTTTTTTCGTCTTTTATTATGTATAAATATACCGTACACACCGCGGCAAATTGCTTGTTTCACTCTTTAATAATGTTAATGTTATTCCCAAGGCGATATTTTAATCATAATCTAGTTTGTGATATCGAAATACACCTGTCAGTCAGAAACAACTAATCTCCTAATGTGTATCTTGATTATAATATCTTTGAACTTGTTGAATTTTTATGGTCGACTAAATTATAATCATAAATTATGTAGTAGATAGAACCTTGTTGTTGTTGTTTTTTTTTTTATTACATATTCTATTCTAAGGTACGTAATAATAGGTATGTCTATTGACCGAGTTTAGAATGGTTAATGATAGTAATAACGGTAGCCCGATAAGATTCCTATAATGGCAGCATAAAATTGAAAATGTCAATTAGTTTTCAGTAGACAATGCGTTAAGTATGGGTTGTTAATTGGATTGGTATGTGTCACTTAAAACGAGGAATTTTCTATTATTCCATTTTAGATATTGAGTAAATTATATTTTCATTTCGAGCAAGTTCAAATAGTATTACAAATTGTATGAAAAAAAAAAAATTAAAATGTAAGGTCAGTTTTTTAATGGAAATATTTTTAATTTAACATATCTGGTCACGTCGTGAATGGGTAACGGTTGGGACGTTCCATATGGGCCGTGTCACCAAGGGACAATAAAATTGTATTCCTGATTAAAAGTTTTACATGGTCTAAAACTTAAAATGAAACAATGAGATATCAATTTTTTTGTCAAAAATATGAATTTTACTCAAGAATAAAGTAATTTTATTTTCTACAATACAGAAGAATGTTATAAAGTTACAAACCTAAATTTTATCTTTTAATTCAAAATAACTATACTTTTTAACATTCTTTTGTAATGTAAATAATATTTTCGACTTTTTTTTTTTGTAGGTATTTGTCATACTTTTCATACTTAAGTTGGAACCATATGGCAAACTTTTTTATTATTTTCTATAACACTGTTCTGCCAGAAATATCCTATTTAGGTCCTATGTATGTTTATGTGTTTCTGACATAAATGGTACGTATCTAGAATAATTTCCCAAGAACGTTTTAAAAACATCGTAATTATCTATAGGTAATATTTTTAATACTCTAAAGCTTAATTTATAACCGCCGTAACGTAACTTAATGTAAGAAGTTAAAATATTGAATTTACGTATACTTATTTATAATTGTTCGTAACGTAACTTAAAACCTTAACGTATTATAGAAAATTCGGCCACTTTTAACTTAACAACTTAAGATCTACGGTCAGCCAATGTGATAATCAGAGTTGGATCGGATACAGGAAAAAAGTATCCGAGTTCCGGATACGGATACTTACAATGTATCCGGATACTTTTTAGGATATTTTCACCTAAAAAGTACTCGGATACAAGTATTCGGATACTTTTTTCGGATACTTTTAAAGTGAGTTAAATTAATGTTTTCATACCAATAGTTGTAATTATGCAATAAAATTGATTACGAGTAACAATAAACAATACATAAATAAATTATCGAAAATGGAAAGCGATATAATAGAAACAGGAAAAAACTACTCAATAAATTGTTTATTATTTTTATTTTGTGAATATGAAACAATAAAAAAATTGAACAATAAAACATAAAGGTGCGTGTAAATTAAACGAGTTGCGCCTGAACCGCGCCAAAAACCAGCCATTGTCGTGTCCATATAAATCTAATGAAATAAGCTCGTTGTAGGCGCGACTTACCATGTTTATACAACCTTTCGATATTCTCGTCAGTGTCAGATGTTTCGTTTTGGCATAGGCAAAGCAGGCTCGCATATTTGATCTTGTCAGATCTGTATACTTTATTGATGTTGATGATGTCATAAATAACACATGATCAGTAACATTATGAGCAACAACGTCATGCATGTTTGAGTACATTATAACACATACATTCATTCAGCTATTATTATATCATTTTACTTTTAATATTTTTATTAAATGGAAGTAATACCCCGCTAATTTTATTTATATTTATTTGTCAAGCGATTTAAATGAAATTTTGGAGAGACATTTTACTCGAAATTCTATATTTTCTTTTATTTTTACATTTTTTTATCTAAGCTGATTTTCCGAGATACTTTTTTTTTAAATATACCATTTTTTAAAAAACTGGATTTTGAACAAAATAGATATTGAAATTACCTTAACTATTTTTAAATTCCAAATTTCTACTCTTTTTCTATTAAGAGGGATCTATTCTCCTATTCTTTACTTGATTTTTTACACATTTTATGAGAAATTTTAAGACACAATTGCAATATTGTGTCTTAAATATTGTAATATTGAAAAATAAATATTTTATTTCTAAATATACAGGGTAGCTCAAAGTATTTCGATTATATATTTTAATAGAGATAATATGGATTGGATCAGTTACGATTGTAGTAAATAATTTAAAAGTATCCGAATGCCGAAAAAGTATCCGGTATCCGGATACTTACAAATTTGGTCACGGATACCGGATACAAAATTTGAAAAGTATCCGGATACAGCTTTCGGATACACATAAAGTATCCGGATACAGAAGTATCCGGATACTACCCAACTAAGGTGATAATTCTGAGTTTAGCAGGTGATAACTGTCAATTCTTCTTTTTATTTGTTTTATAAATGAATGGAAGCGATACCCCTATACAAACTTTTCCCCTTTCCCGCCATTTTCCCTCTGTCATTTCCATTTATTTTTTATCTCCCCTTTTCACCTATCTACACTCCCGCCTTTATTTTTTCCCCTCCTTTTCTCTTAACGCTATTATTTGTTTGTGATGAGTAGCTACAATCCCAATGTTCAAGTTCCTACCTTTAAAAAAAATCGATACTTCCATACAAAACTTTTAACCCCCGTTTCCCCCCATTAATATGTGAAAATTCAAAAACCCTGAAACACGTCAATATTTATTTATTTATGCTCAGTAGCTGTATTTCAAATTTTCATGTTTCATTACCACGATTCCTCTTCTATTGAAAGAAGAGGAATCGACAAACTAACTTGTAATTGGCATGCTGGCAAACCGGAACATCACTTCATCACTGCAGGAAGAGATTGTCACTTTTAAGCCTGCCAAAGAATGTCCACTAGGCGGCGTACTTTCACTCCTACTGTGGACTATTCTGGTAGATAACCTTCTAGACAATCTCTCTCGACGGGGGGCGAATTTCCAATGCTATGCGGACGATCTGGTTATCATAATTAGGGGAAAGTTTGAAGAGGTAATTTCCTTCAACAAGCCCTTAATACGATCAACAGATGATGAGAGAGGCAGCAGATAACCCCCGCAAAACTGTTATGGTCCCCTTCACCAAGAGAAGAAAGCTCGACAAGTTTCGACAACCTACCTTGGCTGAGGAAACCATTCCTTTTGCGGAGGAGATAAAATATCTGGGAATCACCCTAGATAAGAAACTCACCTGGAACCCCCAATTGGATAAAACCATCAACAAAGCCAGGTTATCCCTTTGGACCCTTAGAAGGATATATGCGGCAAAGCATCCTCAACTGATCTACTGGATTTACCAAACAGTGGTCAAACCCATGGTTACGTAAGGCTCTGTCGTCTGGTGGGACAAGGGACTTCAACGGACGGCCAGAGCAAAGCTGGCTGGAATACAGCGGCTTGCGTGCCTCGCCATAACTGGAGCAATTTCAACCATGCTGGACCTAACTCCTCTCCACATTCTGCTGGAAAGGGAGGCCTGGATTATCTGCTACAGGCTCCTGAAGATGGGCAATCAATGCTACGAAGAACTGCGATGGGACAAGACGGGGCTGATGAGTGAAATTAATAACCACCTCATCATCGGCATGGTCTCGGACTCGCTAGTTCCCCGACAGCACATAGAAAAGCTATACAGCGTCCTCATTCCAGAAAACATGGAGCAGAGGGGAAAAAACCCTCTCCCAGGCAGACTATGCGTTGTACACGGACGGCTCCAGAACTGAAAAAGGAGTAGGATAGGGAGTTTTCGGCCAGAGGCCTAGAGTTGACATATCAATAAACCTAGGCTCTCTGGCCACGATCTTTCAAGCAGAAATGATTGCTATAGAATTGGGAGCGAGAGAGTTAATCAATTTTCTCTCCGTAAACAAGACTATAAAGATCTTTTCAGATAGCCATGCAGCCCTTAAAGCTCTGAGCTCCAATCGAGTTGACTCAAAGCTGGTTTGGAACTGTATAAATACCCTAGAGTGCCGCGGTGCCCGGAACAAAGTTACTTTGATCTGGGTTCCGGGACACGGCGGTGTGGAGGGCAACGAAAAAACCGACGCACTTGCTAAAAGAGAAATCGAATCTGTGTTCATAGGACCAGAACCATTCCTGGGCATTGCAAAAAGCACTGCCAAAGGAATTATCTCAAAATGGACGGAGGGTGCAACACTCACGAACTGAAGAAATACCCCAGGGCTAACCCATTCGAAGGCGTTTATAACCAACCCTTCTATGAACGCCCATGCTCAGATCCGAGAATGGAGTAGGAAAGATCTACGCGTTTTCACTGGACTGATGATAGGACACTGCCGTCTGGGCAACCACATGAAAAGGATAGGTCTGCAACAAACATCGGACTGTCGATTCTGCAGCATGGAGGACGAGTCTGTAGAGCACATTTTATATATTTGCTCCGCTCTGGAAAGAACCAGGTTCCACATCTTCGGATTTATCCGACTGGAGCCTACCGACTTTAAAGAATTCAACCATGACCTTTATCAAAAGGTGTGGCTTGTACGGTGAACTATAAGTTAGTCATGAGCCACAATAGACCCATCTGGGTCGCAGTGGAAGACGATGAGATCATCCCAGTTATTTTCAACCTAACCTAACCTAACCACTATGCAAAAAATTATGTCTGTGAACCATATATTTTTTGGGATAAAAGGTAGCATATGCGCTATTCCAGACTATAATTTATCTTTGTGCCAAATTTCATCCAGATCCGTTCAGCCGTTTTTACGTGATTGAGCAACAAATATCCATCCATCTATCCATCCGTACATCCAAACTTTCACATTTATATATTAGTAGGATACGATTAACCAATTATCTCAAGTGACAAATACCATATTTTCCTCACCTTTAGTAAGCAGATGCCTGAAGCCGGTCATTGAAACAAAAATCACTTTTCTTCATGCGGTATTTTTATTTCACTGACAATTATTGTAAAATCTGTAACTAAGATACCTATTATCCACTCAAGTTAAAGCTATTGCCGAGACTGGCCCACAATTTTTAACATCCATTTACAAAATACGGAGATAGAGCAGTAGATGCGTTAGATCGTGAAATCCAAATTCAGCCTGGCATCCCTACCACCAACATTTGAAGCAGCATGTCAAAATTGCTTGAGAACGTTAAGAACTTGTCTACAAGTATAAATGTGCTGGGACCAGAGATAACAGAGATATAAGCAGTCATTGATAAAATATAATATTCACGATGCCAAGATTTAGTCGACAATCATAACACTCTAGTTGTAAAGACGGGGTGAGGCGACGAAAGGTGAGAAGTAAGAGAAGGGATAAAGAGAAGAATTTTACGCAGATACAACTTACTTTTAACAATGAATAAATGTGTAAGCCGCTGTTCGCGTATAATAAACAACGTAAATATTCATGCCGGTGTAAGCCCTGTTGCCACTTCCAACCTAACATCACTAGGTTTTGGAATGTATTAAAAATTATTACATCTAATTTAGTTAAATTTAATATAACTAATGATTCAACATTTTTTGGGTTCAGTTGCAATAAAATAGTTTGAATTATTTTAGTTTTTTTAATATATGTAAATAATTTTGTAAACAAAACGAGAAAAATGAAATAGACATATAACAATAACGGATAATATGCCCGCCTGTGTCCCTTAGAATATGTCTTATTCAGGACCGCACGATATTTGTTATTAGTTACCTACATCTCCTCGTTATCTCTGGCTAGGACCTAAGATATTGGACAATAGATATACCTTGTTTACATTGAATTTGTCCGCAACATCTTTCTGACAGTATAAGAACGCTCTTCCTATGTTGTCAGATTTCTTTCATCAAATATCCTGCATTAAATTTTTATTAAAAAATTTACTATTCCCTTCATTATAATCTACTAAAAAAAAGCATCTATATGAGTTTTTTTAATCATTACAATCACTTAAGGTTTGTATTTATCGTGAGTATTAAATATTCTGATTCATAACTTTTAAGTTTGAAAACCTGACATTCTGTTGACGGCTTCAAATGACAGCTTAATTTTAATTGTGCTTTTTTGTAGTTTTTTGAGATGTTCGACAATAATTTGAACATTTAGGATGGTGAGAAAATGAGTTGTGTACCAAACTATTTGTAATAAGAATGTTATGCGGTCATTTCATCGATAAAGTTTCGTTAGCATAGACGGAGGTATATTGTAAAGGTATGTATAAAATTAACTCTGAAAGCTATCAATTTACGAGGATGCACAATGGACCTGTTGAAGCCTTAAGTGCCGTAGAGGCAACCAAAGTTCCACATGTTACAGATACATATCACATCTAAACATAAAAACCTGTGTACAAAAAAAATAATGTTATTAAAGCAGAGCTTATTTACAAATCCGTTATTTTATATTTAAAATGAGCCTCACTTGCACAATCGTTAAACCGAGGGTTAAATTTATATTCATAAAACTTCTAAATTGGATAACACTAAAAACTGAAGAAAAAAAAATAAAAATTAATGCTTGGCTTATTATTTATTATGAGTTATACGTAAATTTAAATTACAATTATGAATATGTATTTTATTATTTATACATTCAACATAGTAACTAATCAATAATCATTACTGTTTTTTTTTTAATATCAATAATACATTAATTAATAATTCCCAGAATAAATGTTGTTACAAAGCAGTTTTGAAATATCGCTTTATTTAGCCAATTTTAATTTTTTTTTATCAGTTGTTTTTAAATTATTGAAAATGGTGAAACATGTCATTGAGAATAATAGTAGTTTGTGCATACCCACGATGGTCATATCGCAGGAAGACTAAATGCGATACAGACAATCCACTTGAGTTGCACAGTATATTTTTTGTACAACGCACTAAATAAAATTTAAAAATTTATTTTAAAAGTTATGAAGATAAAATAATTTTTGAAAACAACACGAAGATTTAAATTTATGATTTGTACTGAATTATAAAGTAAATAATAATTTTTTGACAATTTCTAATGAAACTTTTACAGACTTTTCCATTTATTAAGAAACTGAAAGGAAAAAATATCTCAATATCTAACGATCAAACACTACAACAGAGAGAAGAATCGAAAATCTTAAGAAAACACCTCATCCTTGCCAGACAAGAAAATAAGGATTGCTACATTAAGGGAAATACGCTATATGTAAATAACAATCCATATAGTGTAGAAGATCTAGTAAGTCAGAACAACACACCCAATCTGAGTAGCAGTGCGCCAACATCCCCATCGCCGACAGGAAAAATAACAAAAATTCCAGCACAAGAAAAAATTCCACCAAAAGAGTCTGTTCCTAATAAAACGAATACCCGCCTCCAAAGTCGAAAAACCTCATCATCAAAATAATATTTTAATACTGAAATTTTAATTTTATTTTTAACATTCTTTTATTGAACTCTTTTATTCAAAATCTGTTTTACTTACATATTTCTTAGATATATATTAAAAACCTTTTATATTAGAACTTATTTTAAATTGTTTGTGCCGTAAATTAAAGTAGTTTACTTAAAATTAAAACTATTAAATAATGGATCAATACATAAGAGAATTTGATATCCCAGAAATAGAAACTTTTGAACTAGATGATATATTTCAATGTAAGGAGGTATTGAAAATAAATGAAAACAATAAAAATTTTACAATAATTCACAATAATATACGCAGTATCAATAAAAATCTCGATGAATTTAAAATACTCTTGAACAATATGGAGAAGCCCGTAGATTGCATAGTACTCACAGAAACAAGAAAATTACCAGATCCAAACTTGTTTCAAATCCCAGGATATAATTTGATTTACAATGAAGGTAATCTTAATCAAAACGATGGTGTTATAGCTTATATCAATATAAAATACGATTTTCAATATAAAATAGTAAAAATACAAAATTTTAATTTTCTACAAATTATTGTAAATTTTAATCGTCAAAATAAAATAAATATAACTGGTTGCTACAGACCTTCGGGTTCAAACGTACAAAATTTTTTAATAGCATTACAAAATTACTATGGTCAGCACGCTAATAGCTTTGAAAACTACAACTTTTTCGTAGGAGATATAAATATAAATTTATTACAAGATAGTGAGGACAAATTAGAATACATTAACATCCTAAGTGAACACGAGTATCTCTCAACAATTAATAAAGCAACCACAATATATAAATCATGTTTAGATCACATATTTATTAAAACAAAATTTTGTACAGAAAATATATTACCTTTTATAATTACAAACGACGTAACGGATCATTACACAACTATATTACAGATTATGTTTTCAGATAAACAAGAAAAAAACGAACAGATAAAAATTAAAACATATACAAATTATAAAAAACTTTCTAACTATATAAACTCTGTCTCGTGGGATGCTGTATATTCTCAAGCCGATCCAGAATCTGCAACAAAGACTTTTATTAAAATTATTAAGGACGCTTTAAAACAAAGTACAATAACTAAAAAAATTAAACGAAAAAATACTAAATTATCCCCTTGGCTAACAAACGGTATTTTACAGTCTATTAATACTAAAAATAGAATGTTTAAAGAAACTTTAAATAATCCCGGCAATGAAATTCTAAAAAATCAGTATAAAAGATACCGTAATAGTTTAATAAATCTAATTTCAAAAACAAAGTTTGAATTCTATAAAAAACAAATTAAAACTAATTCTGGTGATTCTAAAAAAATGTGGGAAATTGTAAACAAATTAACAGGTAAGAACAAGAAAAATGAAAAAATTAATAAAATAATTGATATTGAAGGAAAACACCTAACAAATCCAAAAGATATATGTAATGAATTTAATCAACAATTTATTAAAATGGGAAAGAATCTGGCAGAAAAAATTACAAAAACTTACTACCAAGATCAAAAGCAACCAGCAGTAAATTCTATGATGTTGTCTCCTACTGAAGAAAACGAAATCATTAAAGTTATCGCTGAGTTAAAAAATAAAAAAGCAGTAGGAACCGACGAAATACAAGCAGAAATCCTAAAACAAATTTCAAAAGAAATTGCGGGCCCACTCAAACACATTATAAATATATGCTTTGAAAAAGGTGTATTTCCTAATACTTTAAAAGAAACAATTGTAACACCGATCTACAAAAAAGGCGATAAAACTTTAGTTAATAACTACCGACCAGTATCTTTGACAACTCATATATCTAAGATCTTTGAAAAGATAATAAAAAGTAGACTCACTTCATATATGTCTAAGTACAAAATTTTGTCTCCAAAACAGTATGGTTTTAGAGAAAATACTTCAACAGAAGAAGCCATCCTAGCGTTAATTGAAAAAATATACAAAGCTCTAGATAAAGGTAGACAATGTATGTGTGTATTTATGGATCTTACAAAAGCTTTTGATACTGTAAGTCATGAGCTACTCTTACAGTCTCTTAAAGAAATGGGAATAAGAGGAAACACCCAAAAATTGTTTAAAAGCTACCTCACAAATAGAAGGCAGATTGTTAGAGTTGGTGATAAAACGAGTAACTCTGAAATACTAGAGTATGGTGTTCCTCAGGGTACTGTTCTTGGGCCTATACTCTTTAATTCATATATAAATGGACTCTTTTCAATACAAAGCCGCGGTGAAATAATTGGATTTGCTGATGACACAGTAATATTTTATGAGGGACAAGACTGGAATACTCTAAAAACAGTTGCTGAAAATGATTTCGCTTCTATTAAACAATTCTTAGACTCAAAATTACTGACGCTAAATCTAGAAAAAACAAAATACTTACCCATCAGTTGCACTGCAGGTGGATTACCAGAATTTCAAAGTTTAAAGATCACTAGCAATGGAAAAGTGTATAATATTTTATCCGAAAAAGAATATAAGTATCTTGGCGTATATATTGATAGACATTTAAAATGGGATTGTCACATAAATTATACAGTTAAAAAGCTACAAATTATTCTCTATAAATTTAAATTTTTAAAAAAACATTTACCCCTAGAACAACTTCGAACTTTATACTATTCTCTTGTAGAAAGTCATATACGTTATGGTATTGTAGCATGGGGTAGTGCTCTGCATAGTCACATTAATAACATAGAAATAATACAACGCAGATTTTTGAAATTAATAATGAACAAAAATTTTAGATACTCATCCGATATACTTTACGAAGAAAGCAAAATATTAGATATAAGACAAATGTACTTTGTTTCCACCAATCTAAAATATTACCCAACTAGACTCACAGCTACAATACCATCTCATACTTACCTAACCCGGAATAGATCAAACCATGTTGTACCCTTGGTGGAAAGATCTTTAACTCAAAGGTCTTTTTCATATCTAGGGCCTAAGATGTATAATCACTTACCAGAGGAAGTGCAATCCAAGGTTACTTTCCATTTGTTCAAGAAATATTTAAAAATATTTACTTTCAATACCCCAAGGAAATATATTTCAGATCTAATAGAAAATAAAACCTAAAAAGTACTCACTATTTATGTATGTTTTCGTATTATAATGTATCAAGTAATATTTATATCAGACAATTCGATGGTATGATTCATTTCTCTTTCCTTATTATTATTTTTTTAGTATTTATTATTATTATTAGTATTATTAGTATTAGTATTATTAGTATTAGTATTTTTATATGTATATTATGTATGGCATGTATTACATTATATCTACTCAAAATTTCGTAACAAGTGTTAAGTCACTTAACGTGAGCCAATTTATTCATTTCTCTTTTTTTCTGTATCAAATGTGTTTATATGTACTATTTTAATGAATAAATTATTATTATTATTATTATTATTAAATATCAATGACAGATTCACTTCGTTATGATTGTGACTACCAAAGTACAATACCAATGTTTTTGGAAATAACTTTAAAATCATTTTTCTAAATTTATGAAGTAAAAAAATTTTTAAAAATCATTTAATATCTAAAATACACTAGTACTTGACACCGTGTTAGTAGCTGACAATTTCCATTTAAATTGTTCAAAATAGAGAATTAAAAAATATTTTTAACATTCTCTGAACGCCAGGAACAAGTAACGACATTTGTGGGTCGACTACCCAATTTTGGTATCATTCTGGCTAGAGATGGGTAAAGCAAGCTATTTTTAAGAAGCAGTGACAACTGCTTCTGCTTAAACAAAATACTATTTTCTGGAGCAGCTTTTAGATAATTTTCATATTTCACACATGGTGATAACGATAAGTTTTTTTATGACCAACTGTGTTTAGTAAAATTATTCTATTTATAAATTAAGATTATACAGTTAATAATTTCGTATAAAACACATCTAATTATTTTCTTTTCTTGAAGATTGGTTGGAACTGACCAAAGGGACCTTACAGCTAGGGCAAAAGTAAATAAGAAGATGATTGATATTATTAATTTTGTCTTTCATTATATCTGGAAGTACTGAGTTACTACTTAAAAATTAAAATTTTGCATTCTGTTTCTAATTCAACAAAAGTGTTGTCTAAGTTTTGAATACCATCTGTTTTATATTGAATATGAGTAGACGAAATAAGTCTATTGAAAGTAAAATAACAAAAAAAATAAGAACGTATATCGTTTTCCTTTTTTCTCGGAAACTGCTCCGAATAGTAACAACTTTTTGGTGAGTCGTGGCCCGTGGAGCACTGTGCTCCAGTGACAAGGGGAAAGTAGTGACAAGGGACAGTGACAAAATCTGCTACTATAAAATAGCAACCCATCTCTAATTCTGGCTCACAACAGCAGTTTGGAGCAAATTTTAGTGCCACATGGTCGCGTCCAGTTCATTTGTCGCGAATTTACTTAATATAAGTGATAAGAAGGTTAAGTTTACAAAAAAAAAATGTTTTTTAAATTAAACTTTGCATGATTGTTATTGTATTTGTACCATTTTGATGTGCAGATATAAAAGAAATGAGGAATAAGTTTGGTGTCAAACACTAATACAAGAGACCTAAGTTTTCTAGTTTAACATGAAGTGATGAAAAGTAGATATATTCAATTTGGTATACTGACCTTATGAAATGTTTTAACATAAATACTTTATCGCTGCACGTGCTCTTTTCACCATTTTGTAACTGACCATGGTGCCATTCTAACATCCGTTACGTAGACTACACGGTTGCCAGGTATTCTAATAATATCAATATTTAAGATAAATTTCTCATATAATGTTATTTTTGAAGAATAATAATTGAATAAGTGTCAATTATTGGTGCACTTACCTTATAGGGAGAGTAAAAAGTTATATAAAATTGAAATATACAAAAAATTACATTTTTTTAGAAAAGAGATAATTAATCGGTAAAATCAAGTTAGATTTTGATATACTAATTAAAATAACAGTGTTATCAAAGTTTATTTTCACAAGTTATCTTCGCATTTGAATGCAAATAATTCTTTAAACATTGCAAATAGCGGTAAATCTGGGGTTTTTTGATTTCATCTAATCTATATTTCGTTTTTGGTTTGTTGCCTTATTTTATAGATAACTTTTATATCGTATTAAGCTTTAAAACCACATTTCTTTACTATGAGATTAGATTTCTCGAAAAATACACATTAAAATATTTTTAATTTACTTTTTTTTTGTAAAAAAACACCAATTTTTACGATAACAAATAAGTATGTTACATCTTGGAATTGTTTATTTACTCAGTAGGTAAACACGAATTTATTTTATTTTATTTTATTATGATCTATAATATGTAGACACGATGGTGCGTTAAAATACACATGTTTGTGTGACCCTAATTCGGGTTATTGGGGCGTAAATAATAAGGGTTGCTTTCCCCTTATTTTCGACTTAATGATAGGTTCTTCGAGATCGAACAATATGTTCGTTTCTAAAATACGGTTGAAAGGTTTAGATTCGATATAATTCGTGTCATTTCCTATCCATAGAGATAAGATACTGAAACAATATTCCAAACAACAATTTAACATATGCTCCTGGTAACAAGTTTTTAATATTTTTGCTTACATGTATGTTCTCTATTCTCAGAATTTTTACTTGCTTAAGTTGCAAGTAAATTATTTTTTTATACATATTAGTTGTATTTACGTCTTCTGTTGATGTATATAACAAAATATTTAGTTACACAGGAAATCACCCTCATATTCAGAACGAACCAAATTTTTCTGCAAAATAATCTGACAAAAAATGAGACAACATTAAAAATCTACTGTTTATAAACAAAACATAGATCAAGGCAGAAAAAAATATCTTTCTATTATATATAAAGGGTGTCATATATATTCCATATTGTCTCTTTCATTTATTTATTTATTTTGAAAATGATACAAATACCCCAACAATCGTCAATAACAGTAAGGACTAATTAATGAGTATAAGGAATTTGTGTAAAAAAATTCATGACCTGCAGGTTAAACAACTACAGATTGTTTAAGTGTTTAATATAGGAAATTGAACTGAACGTGATTTGCTGATTGGCAAAATATTATGATATATGTTAGACGACATAAACATAAGCAAAATACCCCTCACATCACTTATGACAAAGTGGCGACCTGTTAAATATCATAAACTTTTGTTGCATTTCTTGACCTCTTAAGATGTGTCCATGGGACCATTCAAATCCTATTACTGGTTTTTGAAATACAGGGTGCTAAACTTAATAAATACCACTTATTTGATAACGATTATTTCGGGAGAAAGCTAATCGATTACAATTTTTTGTGCAAGGCTTTTTGCATTCTACGAATATAAAAAGGGGTTAAAAATGATTTTCCTTTACAGGGTGAACCACAAATAAGTAAGGACATGTTTTTGATAATTACTTTTGTTGTTCTAGAAGGTGAAAATATTGACTAAAAAATAAATTATTGTTACATTTATATGAAAAATAAATGCATTTACTTGAAATTTAATATAAAGGGATTCATTTGAGGGTGATTTGAGACCCGGCAAAATATTCTGAGATATACATTAAATTAAATAGATGGCATAAATTAATCAAATTTTCTTGCAATTTAAGCCGGTTGTCAAAGAAGGTAGCAGAGCACCTATGTCATATTTTTAGGATATTTGAAGGCTATTTTTATACCCTATTCAAAAAATGTACGCTTCTCGTTTTTTGCAAAAACCACATCACATTTTAAGGCTCTTGAAATATTATAAAAGTAAAAAAAAAATAAGTATTTTGCTAGTTTCAACGAATCCAGCAGAGCTTTTTTCTAAAGACAATAACACCACATTTTTAGGCTTTTAAAATATTATAAAACTTTAATAAAAAATTGCTATTTTTTAATAATACAGGGTGCCTTGTTGGAACAAAGTCAGCAGAGCACATCGATTTTATTACTTATGCGGAAAACAAGTATGCCACATTTTTAAGCTATTATTAGACCCTTGAAATATTATAAAACTTTAAAAAAATGATTATTTTAAAAAATACAGTGTGCTTTGCTAACTTAGAACGATTTCTAAAAATTACTAATTTTTTGGAAGTTTTATAATATTTTAAGATCCTAACAATAGCTTAAACATGAGGCATAAAAGCAGTTGTTTCCAGAAAAAAAAAACATAATAAACCGAGATGCTCTGCTGACTTTGTTTCAAAAAAGCACCCTGTGTTATTTAAAAATAGCAATTTTTTAGTATATTATATTTCAAGAGCCTAAAAAGAGTCTAAATATGCGATGTGGTTATTTTTAGAAAATAAGCTTTAAAAGGCCAAGGTACTCTTTGTCCCAACAAAGCACCCTGTATTATTTCTAAGTAAATAGCTATTTTTTAGTAAAGGTTTATAATATCTCAAGAGCCTACAAATATGGTGTCGTTGTTTTTGGAAAAAAAGCTAGCACTGCACCTTGATTTTTGCAAAAAAACAAAGAGAATACATTTTTTGAATAGGGTATAAAAATAGCCTAAAAATATGGCATAGATTTCAACTCAAAATTGCCTAGGGCTCTGCTGCTTTCTTTGACATTTTCTTAAGTGTTTAATATAAGGGCTGGATTTGAGGGTAATTTCCTGCCCGATATCAAATAGAAGACAAATACAAGCTAATTTATTTAAAAACAAATTAATTTACTTGCAATGTAAGCCAGTAAAGATTTTTATAAATTTTTAATATAAGGGGTTAATTTGCAAGCCGGTAAAATATTTTGAGATATACATTAAGTACACGACATAAATATAATCAAATTTATATACTGGGTGTTCAAATTAAAGTGTTACAGTTAAATACCGCCGAAAATATGCATTTTATAAAAAAAAAGTTTCAGACAAAAGTTTTGTAATAGTTTTTTGGGAGAAACATTTTTGAAAAATTCATTTTTTATAGCTGACCATAATATGGGGGGGTGGACTTTTTTTTTAAATTGGAAACTCATTTTTTTACATATTCTTAAAGTTCATAAAAAAAATAAGAAAGTTTTAACGGAAATATTTTTTTTATTGGACTTCTACTTATTCAGTAACACCTACTTGAAAATTTTGCTGCGCGAAAAAAAAGTTGGCCGTATTACTTAGTTATAAAAAACGATTTTACCAAAATGTTTTTCCCAAAAAACTATAAAACTATAAAACTTTCGTCTGAAACGGTTTATTTTATAAAAGGCGGTATTTAACTGTAACACTTTAATTTGAACTCCCGGTATATAAAAAAATTCATTAAGTACTTATTTGCTTAAGATGGCAAAGAATTTTTAAGCGTTTCATACACCGTATAAAGGCTTGATTAGAGAGTAAGTAAATAAATTTTTGTAATTTAAATACATACGATTTCTTACAGTTTGTGTACAATAAATTAAGTCATTGCCCTGCCATGAATTCATGGTCCAAGCCATAGATGCATAGCACAGCCATGGATTGATTACCGCTGGCGCTTTGGTTCCCGTCGTAAAACTCATGACTAGAACTCGTGGCTGTTATCAAACTGGAGAATTTGTAACACTACATTATCTAAATCAAAACTTCCTTCATCACTAACAATAACTTTTCTCAAAAATTAATATAAACATTTACGTCAATGCTGTAAGTTATCTTCCAGATGACACACACGTTTAACGTATAACTGTCTATTTCTTGAGTTCTTTAAAAAAAAACATTCTTTATGCTTTTTGATGATTGCTATGTACTATAAATTAGAGTTTTTAATATGATAAAAATTAAATTGGCTTTAGACCAGAATTCTGAAAATTCCCATGACAGTCAACGTGTTAATTATCGAAAGGTCACTTGATTTGGAAATCTTAATTTGCCAGCATACCTTTCTATAAACAAATACAAACCTACTTGCATTTATTAATCTATCAGGTATTAAAGTAAGTACCTGATGTGGCTTCGTAGGTGGACAGTAATCAATTCGATTTAAATAAACAAAATAATTAACAGCTCAAGTGGCTGGTAACAACATCGTCGATATATCAGACGTAAATTTGTTTAATCGTTTAAATTATATTTAATGTATCTAACCTACGATAAGTGGGCGGTTTATTTTAATGTGTGACATTCATTTAATTTTTTTTAATGGTCTTATGAATAAAACACCATTTTACGCTGTTTAATTTTTTTGGCAACATACCTACGTTAAATTATGCGCTTCTGAAATAAAATACTGATCCATTCTTCTCATTCTAGTACTTAGTTTCGGAAAATATTTCTCCATAGGCTAGTCCCCGCCGCGATTTGGGAATTTATTTCCGACTCACATATTTTTTTTGTTGATATAAAGTTTCGTTTGAAAGCAAAGCAAAGTAATTTTTTGATATAGTAATTTTTTTCGAAAAATTTATAATACACTAGTGGAAAAAATTAATGGATCAAAAAAAAATCTCGATTTTTCCGATTTTTCAAATTGCTGTATCTTTGGTAAAAATGGTCGTACGTGAATGAAAAAAAAAGCAATTTGAAGCTTGAAGTATCTAGTTCATGCATCTTGCGATAAAAAAAAATTCCAACCAACAATTAGCACAAAATCCTGAAGAATATCATGGATAGAAAAAAGCGATCCTTCAATTTCTTCAAAAATTCACTAGCATGAAACAATGAAACGGCTTAATGGATCAGGTTGAAATTTTGTAGGGCTTTCGGGGGAACAATGGCCTGTAAGATGCACACTCAACAGTATTCAGTTTCCCAATATTCTCAATGTGGCACGTGATTTTCTAAAAAAACCTCAAGAAGACCTGTTTTCCGAAATTCTTCAAAGTCATGCTAGGGATGAAAAAAAAATTTTTTTTCTGTGGAAAGAACATGCCAGAACCTTGTAGAGAATGAATCGAAGTTTCCGAAACCCCCCTTCCATTTTCTGAGCGGCCATTGGTTCCTGAGATATTAACGAGAGAAGAAATGAAATGAAATGACGCATTTTCGTTCATTTTCTGATAACTCAGTAAGGAACGGTCATCTCGAGGCTATCAAAAAAGGAATTGAAACTAACTGAATCACCTATCCAATGCATATAGTGGTTATGTTAAGAAAATTTTTTCAAGTCCGTACACTAAAAATGAAAAAAAAAATTGTTTTCAAAAATTTTCTATCAGGATTTTGTGCTAATTGTTGGTTGGAATTTTTTTTATCGCAAGATCCATAAACTAGACACTTCAAGCTTCAAATTGCTTTTTTTTTCATTCACGTACGACCATTTTTACCAAAGATACAGCCACTCGAAAAATAATTTTTTTTTGAGCCCTTTTTTTTCCACTAGTGTATTTCAAGAGCTTAAAAATAGCATAAAAATGTAGTATACCTACTTTTTGAGAAGAAAAAAAAACTTTAAGACCGAGGTGCTCTTATGGCTTTGTTGGACGTTTGCATCGTGGTTTGCATTTGTTATGTCGGAATGTTTTATACAAAAATGTAATTTGGTTGTAAAAAAAGACAGAAAACTTAAAAAACCAAGGTGCTCTGCTGGTTCCTTTCAAAACTAGCAAAGCCACCCGGAATTTTCAAAAATACCAATTTTTTTCTAAAAGTTTCATATTTCAAGAGCCTGAAAATAGTCTATAATAATAATGTCATACTAATGTATTGAATTATTTGTCCTAAAAATTATATCTGGAATCTCCTGCTAAATATTAGTTTTTTGATATTTTGATAGAGAAATGTTTTTCCGCGACAGTTTTAAGGACATAAAAAACGTATTTACAGGTCTTGCTATGTAATGATTTATTATTTTTTTTGAATTATACTAATGTATAGTCATTCATGCTAAAAAAATTACCTGGATTTTCGTGCTAAATATTGGTTTTTGTCATTTTTATAAAGTAAGGTTTATCCGCAGAATCTCACATTTTTAAAAATCTAAAAAATATAATTAGAGGTCTTGCTATTTGATAATTTATAATTTTTTTTTATTGATACTTGTTTATTGAATCTTTGGTATAAAAATTGTATTTGGAATCTCGTGTTAAATGTTCGTTTTTGTTAGTTTTATTGAGTAATATTTATCCGCGGAAACGCTTGACTTTAATGATCTAAAAACTATATTTAGATGTCTTGCTATTTAATGATTTTTTATTTGTTTTATAGCTAGTGGTATACTAAATTATTGGTATAAAAATTGTATTTGTAATCTCGTGCTAAATGTTTTTTTGGTCTTTTTGTTCTTATAGTCGTTTAACGACAAAACACCTGACTTTAAATACACCAAAAAAATATATTTTAAATCATTGCTCGGCTATAATTTTTTATTTAATCAATTAACAAAAATCTAATGAATATTTGGTATAAAAATTATATTTATAATCGCATTGTAAATGTGTTTGTTTCGTCCCCGTCTTTGTGTAAGATTATCTTATTTTAACTAATAATTCAAATTGAATTAATCCATTTTTTTCAATAAATACACTAATATTTATTTATTTCTAAACTTTCATGATACTAAAGTCCACCTAAACCAAAGATTTTGCCCAATAACAATATCAAAACATTAAGGGATCGCCGCGCGGTTTGTCTGCTAGCTTCAGCCTCATATTTGGATTTTTTGTTATTTCATAATTTATTATTTATTTGAATTATAATAATGTATTGAATCATTCATACTAAAAATTATACCTGGATTTTCGTGCTAAATATTGGTTTTTGTCATGCCAAAGAAGGCAGCAAAGCACCTCGGGAATTTTGAGTTGAAACATATGCCACATTTTTAGGCTATTTTAAGGCTATTTTTATACCCTATTCAAAAATTTTATGCTTCTCGTTGTTTGCAAAAATCAAGGTGCTCTGCTAGCATCGAACGAAGTCAGCAGAGCACCTCAGTTTTTTAAAGCTTTTTTCCAAAACCAACGACACCATATTTTTAGGCTTTTAAAATATTCTAAAACTTTTCGAAAATGTTTATTTTTAAAAAATACAGGGTGCTTTGCTAGCTTCGAACGAATCCAGCAGAGCACCTCGGTTTTTTAAAGCTTATTTCTAAAAACAACTACACCACATTTTCAGGCTATTTTAAGGCTCTTGGAATATTATAAAACTTTACTAAAAAATTACTATTTTTTAATAATACAGGGTGCTTTGTTGGAGCAAAGTCAGCAAAGCACCTCGGTTTATTATTTATTTTTCAGAAAACTAGATATACGACATTTTTAAGCTATACAGCGAGCATCATAAGTCTTACCCCCCCTAACTAACTCCTTACTGGGGTCTTGTTAGGAAAATCGCCGAGACAGGTCGATTTTTGATTTCTATAATGTACATTTTTGCATGATTAGTTTACCCTTAATTTCATCCCTTACTGGAGGGTAGCAACCCTTTCGAAAAATTTAAATGGCATGGGGTGGTGAGTGATAGCTCATTTGAAAGAGGGTTTTATTCTCTATTCAGCCGTGTAAAAAAAAAATTGAAATTCACTTCATTAATTCTCGACTAATTGTTGTTTCAGAATAACGGAAATTAACGTAGCGCACTCATCCTTAGAATTAAAATTCGGCCCTGCATGATTTCGGTTTTGGTTCAGACGTGAAGTAAGACTTTTTGCCATTAGAAGGTCACTGTTAGTCTAGTTGCTTTCCTATTTTATGAGGTTTTGTTATTTTTAAACATTAATAAATCAACACGTAATAAAGCAAATTTCAAAATTTTTTGCACGGTTGAATAGAGAATAAAACCCCCTTTCAAATGAGCTATCACTCACCACCCCATGCCATTTAAATTTTTCGAAAGGGTTACTACCCTGCAGTAAGGGATGAAATTAAGGGTAAACTAATCATTCAAAAATGTACATTGTAGAAATCAAAAACCGACCTGTCTAGGCGATTTTCCTAACAAGACCCCAGTAACGAGTTAGTTAGGGGCGGTAAGACTTATGATGCTCACTGTATATTTAGGCTCTTAAAACAATATATAACTTTTCAAAAAAAATGTATTTTTTAAAAAATACAGGGTATCAGGGGTGAAGAAAATAGCAAACTACATAATATATTCCAAGCAGAAAGATTTACAACGCCATTTGTGGCTTCTATGATTTTTTTTTTAAATTGCACCCCCTCAAACGTCTCGACAAACTCCAGCATGGTATCAGGGATGAAGAAAAGAGCTAACTACATAACATATCCCAAGCAGAAAGGTGTACAAAGCCATTTGTGGCTTCTATGATTTTTTGTTGAATTTCGCCCCCCATTACTCCCCCTCAGACATCTCAACAAACTCCAGCATGGTATCAGGGATGAAGAAAAGAGCAAACTTCATAACATATCCCAAGCAGAAAGGTGTACAAAGCCATTTGTAACTTCTATTATTTTTTTAAAATTTTGCCCATAAATTCACCAACTGAGAAGGAGCAAAAATTAATTGCGGGTATGCTTGTTATGTATTGAAACCTGCCCAATTAAAATCTGCAAATGAAAAGCCTCTAGATGTCATTTGAACCAAGTTATATAACTATTATGATAAGAGCTATATTTTTCTTAGTGTACATTTGTGGATGTGGAGAACTTCACAGCCGTTAACAAATTCTGAGTAAAATAATACTGAGTTAGTTACTGAGTTAGTTAAGGATACAGTCTTTTGACAGTTGTATTGTTGTATTTAATTCAGGGTTGGAAATGACCTAGGAATTTTTTTTTTTTTTTTTAATTTGGTGTCATCGGCGTCGACTAGTACGGCCATTAGCCTCGGGTTCTGTGTAGGCTTTGTTACTGTTTCCCAGCGCCGCTTTAGGAACAGCACTGTTAATTAGAACCCAACAGTGAATGGTCGAGTGGGGAATCCTACCAAGGCATCAGAATTAATTTTAAATAATTAAATTAAATGAAAAAATCCCGGCCAACGGTGGGATTCGATCCTGAGACCTTCCGATCTCAAAGTCATGACTCTAACCACTGAGCCAACCCACCCCCTGACCTAGGAATTAAAAATTATACAGGGTGGCTCACGCTCAACGGGACGAAGCTTTATGGGAAAACGACCAAAGATATAAAAAATTCGTTTGGGAGGAATACGTAGGTTACAGACGGCTACAATTTAAAATTTGTTAGATGTATACAGGATGTCCCACATAAGAGAAAATATACAAAGTTATATTATTTTTAATGGAACACCCTGTTTTTTATTTTAGAATTAAAAACTACATCAAAAATTATGTCAGTTAACTAAAGGTTCCCTATTACTATTATTATTAATTTTCGATTTATTTGAATTTTTAAGGAAAAAAAGTCTCCCAGAAATTAATTGTTTACTCTTGTTTGAATAATTTTTAATGAACTAATTTTTTTTTTCTTATGTGGGACATCCTGTATACAACAAATTTTAAATTGTAGCCGTCTGTAACCTACGTATTCCTCCCAAACGAATTTTTTATATCTTTGGACGTTTTCCCATAAAGCACCGTCCCGTTGAGCGTGAGCCACCCTGTATAAGTAGGTTTTTAAGTTATTTAGGTTTTTTAAGGATTTTAAAAGGGTTTTTATGTTTTTTTTTTTAAGATTTTTAGTTCATATTATGTCACAAGTTATTATTAATAAAGTTATACAAAAAATACAAGAAAAACTTTTTATTATTTAAAAAAATTATATTCTGCAAACAAAAAAAAACTAAAAAGTGAAAAATAAATAGGTAAATGTTATTTTTTTTTAAATTGTCACTATCATTAATATCAATATTCAAGAAGAAGTGGTACCTAAAACCTTTGAGGAAATGTTTGCATTTGTTTTTTATCAATTTAATACTCATTTTTGCACCCTTTCTCATGAAAGTTGATTAGTAAAACTAAAATTGAAGAATTTTCACTAAAAAACCTAGGTGCAAAAAGCCTGTACCTGCCAACCCTGATTTAATTCGAATTACATGTGTTAAGGTTGTCCCTAAGGACCATGCACATTATTTTTCAATTAACTTGCTTTTATTCATTTATTTATTTATTTACCAGTCAAAATCCATTTTACAGATTAGTTTATAAAGTTCCATAACAAATATAAAATGACTGACATTATATAAATTACTAAGCAAAAAAAGAAATATAAGTAAAAATGAAATAGAAAATATAAAAAATCTCGTAAAAAATATATAACAAAATAAAAAATATTTAACAATTACATATTAACGTGTTTTTTATAGCTCTTTTAAAAGCAGGAAAAGAAATATGGGCAATATCAATATTCTGATGTTTGTTAGGTATCTAATTGTAAAATTCTGGATATTGTCTCATTTTGTCCCTAGTTAGTGTGCTGAAAAGGTATACGAAATAGTTTGGGGTGGAAGACAAACCAAACTTGTTGAAAAATGAACAAATCATGAACAATATGTAGGTATAAAAAGTTTTTATGGCGATGCTGCCGTCAAATTTTTATTTTGCCATACCTACCTACTTACCATTTTCTTGGAGAAAGGACAACGGAAAATGATTGTTGGACAAACGTGAACAAAAGAATGTACCCATTCTCATTTGGCGGTGCTAACTTCACGGACATAAAATACACTTATAAGAGTTTTATAATCATTTAAAATTACTGTATAATAGTTGGAGATGTTGTGCAGAAAGCTACCAACCCACAATATACAAGATATTGGATTGGGTGCGCGCATTTGGCTAATAAAATACACTTTCTGCATTCTGTAAAAACCTACCAAGCCTCAGTTTAATTATATAGGTACCTTATAAATCTATAAAGTGTGAACCCAGAGCCTACAGCTTCTTTTAAACAAACAAAAACTTTAGAGCTGATCAACTCAGTTTGTCACTATTGAGGGTTGGTAGTTTCCTGCATAGGTAGTCCAGTTGTTATAGAATTTCTAAAAAATCAAAATGTTATAGGTATAAAGTGATATTTTTTAGTTGTACCTATTAGTATTATATATAAATACATTATATGATTTTCATATTTCTATATTGTGTAAGAGTTCTAACAACATTTATAGTATTTTTTCTTTTTTGGTACCTGTCTATGTTTTTTCAGTGATTTTAACGTTCGCCTGTACCTAATACCTACCATACAACCTGTTTACTATAAAAATCATTTTCATATTACCATCTCAATCATAAACAGACATAAGTAGGTATGCAGTATTTAATTCAATAATCCTCTCAATAATCATAAACAATTCAATTTAAGTTACATTCAACTTTAAGGGCACACTGACCAATTTCACTTTATTTTTTAATTTAAATGATATTTAGTATGATTTTTAACTCACCTTAGGTTTGGAAATACGAAAAAAGTATAAATCAATTATATATTTTAGTTAAATACTTTTTAAAAATTAAATTTAACCTAAAACTTGAAAATTTTAATATTTGACATTTCTTTTTTGGATAATGAGCGGGGTTGCCAAGATTAATTTATTACTTGTTACTATTTCTGCCTTTATCCCCAATATTTAAAAAACTAAGTAGAAGCGGGAGTAAGTATTAACACTAAGACGCGGTAGCGGAGAATTTAGAGTGAACGTTTAGGTATGTTGAATCAGTCAAATAAAATGATTTTGTAACATTGTATTTCTAGAAATTACTCAAAAATGTCATGTGAAATGTCAATAAGTTATAAAAACTTATTACTTGGCAACCCTGTACACATATGTCAAAATATTTGAATAATAATGTGCAATTTTTGAGATTTTAACATTAAATTTCTGGCTTAATCCTGGATAATCTCCAATTTTTTTTTAATTTTCTTGATATATAACTTCTCTACTTTCTAATAGTACAAAAAATATTTTGAAATTCGTGTGTCTTTAAAGTCGAATGTAACCTTATTTTTTAGTAAAGCCAAAATTAATATAAGCATCTAAAATTTGATTTGAACTCAACAAAGATGGTGAAAGTATCGCAACAAAGTCAATTTTTAAATATCGGAACGTTAAAAATTAACAGTTCTTTTGTATGATCCATAAAATGTACAAATGTACCTACCTAGGTATTAAATGTCTGAAATAAACATACCTCATACCTAGAATCATAGCTACCAGAAAAACAACCTAAATTGTTCAAAATAATTACCAAAACCTACCATTTGATAATCTAATCATATCTTAACGAAATACTTATAAATAAATTATTTCTTATCTTGAAAGTACTCTATAAAGATTTTCCCACATAATTCCCAACGTTTATTAAAATCGTATTTGTACCTAAGAACGGAAATAATAAAACCACCAAGTATCAAGTATGTATGTCCTCTTTGGAATTCGTACCGAAAAAAACTAGGTCCGCTTTGATTTACGGCAATAGATACTTGTCATGAGAACTCAAACAACTTTAGATTCTCAACAATAATGGTAATGTGACGAAATAATCATGATCAATGGTGATAAATAAAAATAAACAATTACAAAATGGCTTCGGGTGTCCGATCGAATAAACGAAACGAGTTCCACCATTAAAAAGAGACGGGCCGATATCGGTCTCAACGCACCTAAAAGAGACGGAACTAAAAATTTCCAAGTTATAGAGTGAATAGACAGCGTCACCGTCATCAACGGAGAGAGAGCGAAACAATAAAAAGAGACGTGCATCGGTTATTTTTCCCGTAAAGAACAAAGATCCTCTAAGAAATTCAATGAATAAACCGCTTTTACTCTATTTATTTATACTTACCAGCTTTAGGAGCCCCAAATGCGTGTATATCCAGCTAAAAAAGTATAAAATAATCCTATTTGGTAAAAGTAATCACACTAAAAACACAAGCCACTCATTCACAGCTTCACAGATCACTTATATCGAGTAAAATACGTCCTTTTCGGAACACGGTAACACACAATTCGGTCAAATAGAATAATAATATTGGCACAAAAATCATTCCTCGCGCATACCGTTCCACAAAGTCAACGGCAGGCACAAGGCACAAACGACTACAGGAACGATTTAGTTTTGAAACGAACCGACACGAACGTCCCCGAAGTGCAAATAACATGGGGAATCCAACCGCGACGTTGCCATATCGTTAGATTTATCATCAGAAATAAATTAATCCGAATGTAGTTCATTTACTATTATAATTCTTTGTTAAAATAAACAGTTTGTCAAAAACTTAGTAGAAGATGTATGGATCTGTTTACCCACAATTTCCATAAGCTTTGTTTTTGTTATTTTTTCGGAAAGTAACGATAACGATGGTCCTATACCGTTGATTTTTGATATTTACAAAAATACGCTAAGAATAACGACCAAAGATATAAATTTTACTTAATTTTAAGGATACTAAAAAACATTTTAATAAACACTGGCCTAATTTCTACATTTCTAGATGATTTTTCTCCATTAATCATCCTGTTATCAAAGAAAACATCCAAATGAACGCGGCAACAAGGCAAAGTAAAACAATTCGAAATTAATACTCTAAACGACTAAATACTACACATCACACGTCACAACACAACATCGTGTTAGTCTAAATAAATTCAAATTTTACCCCAAGCTGTATATTATCCTCCTATGTGGTATATTTCTCTTTTTTCCATTCTAATTTAAACAGCCGATCTTGATCATTGTGATCGTTGTCTTTCTTCGTTTTGAAAGATGGGGGGCACTTTGTAGGGTGTAAAATTTCATCACAAAAGTAAGGCATTTGAATTTTATCCTGGTTATATGTTATTTATACCTATCTTTGGTATTTTAGATATGCCTTAAGTCATATTTTTATTTTATTTATATGATAGGGAAGTTGGAAGGCTTTCAAAGTATTTTCCTATAAAGAAAAATACATTTAAAGATAAAGATATTTGCAATAGAACTTATAAAAGAAAATTACCTGGGTACCTACCTAGGTATAGCCAAGTTTTAAGCAGATTTAGAGAAAGTACCTAAGTACTTAACAAGATTTTAGATAAGTAGATATGTATTCAGATAATGGCCTGTAGGTAGGTACTCAACTGATTTCAATTTCTCGTAATTTTAATTTACAATTAGTTACCTAGGTATTTTTATGTCAAAACTAGGGTACCTAGGTACCTATTTGCAAAACACGATCCGGGATAACAATGTATGCAAACTTATTTGAATAATTGTTGTGCAAATGAATACAAATGGTAAAAAGATACACATAGGTACCTACCCTGTGATAAAAACATAGGTATAGGTACCTACTCAAAAATAGGTAGTGTTTAACTTTTTAGGTAACAGCTACCTAATAACAAATTAGATGTAGGTACCCTAGATAGATCTAACTATCCTTCCTCTATGGGTACCTACATAGATCTAGAATTGGGTAATGCGTACCCGTACCAGTACCTATCTCCCTGATTTATTTAGATGTATAGGTCAAGAATTTAGGTACTTACCTACCTACTTAATCTTAATTTGTTTGTAAATGATACATACATAGGTACATACCTACCTAGGTACCTAAAAATTGATAGAGATATACCTATTAGGTCTAATTTTATAAAATAAAAATTGCCTACACATTAGATATTAATGACATACCTATTATAACCTATTGGCTTCTATAATTGTATTAATAAAAATACCATGTAGGTATAAATTGATTCATTAGGCATTATCGCTGTATCAACCACATTATGTGGGTAGCAAAGTGATAATTTTGCCTACACAACAAGCGCAAATAGGCATAGGTATACAAAAAAAAAAGAATAATCCCACAATCTTTTTTTCTTTACAGACGTGTGTATTTCGCCACCGAACAGAGTTCAGTTTACACGCCAAACTCGTATTTTATTCAAAAGAAACCGGCAAATAACAGATATGTTGTATTACAACGAGGATACAGCTCTAAGGAGATGAAAAGACTTTTTTAAAGTCAGTCTGCTCTCTCGCTCGTATGAAAGGTTTTCCGTTGGAACAGCGACCGACGAGGTTGTTGTTCCGACGGAATTCTCGCATCGAGGCGGTGTCGATTGAAGGCGGGGTTGTCTTGCTTCCAGGAATGTCTGCGGCCTGCCGTAATTTTTTGACGACTGCGACCCTGCTACGTAGCCAGATCGTTCGAAAATTCTTCTTGTCAAAGAATTCTGTTGTGTGTGCGCGACGTTGTCAGATGTTTTAAAATGAAGATAAAAAGCGTTTTTTTTTTAAATTTTGTTTAACAACAATTTTTTATTTATTTTATTGTTATAAAATTTTTAGTCAATAATTGTCGAAGACAAACGATTAGAAAAAACTGAATAAATAAAAAGTGATCAACAGATGGACCGAGAGATAGGTAATACCTATGTTTTTTCTACGCCCATATGGATATTAGCTTATCTACGCACAGATTATAAAACGAAAAAGTATGCTATTGCCTTCAACTGAACGAATATATTTCATATCCATTCTAGGTAGAGAGAACATTGCAAAATAGTAGTTTATGCAACAAGAGTGGATATGATGGCCATATTGCACGAAGATAAAATTTGGACACGACGCCGTAGGAGTCTGAGTGCATTTGGACAATCCACTCGAGTTGTACAGTATATTTTTTCTACGACTCACTAACGAAAATCTACAACTTAAAAAAATATTTTAAACAAAATAACTAATTTTAAAATAATTTAAGATTTTTACTGATTTTTAAAATAAAATAAATATAGAAAAAAAATTTGTCGCCAGCCGAGAATCGATCCCCGGCTTTTCGCATAGAAGTCAAGTACTTTATCCATGTCTCTACAGCCATTTTTACGTTTTTTGTTTAATAGGTACTCATAATTAAAATATATGCTACATATAAAATTCTGCTACGGTCTGGAAATTATCCTTATTCAAATAATTAAAATAGTTTCAGATAGTTTGAATAAAATTTAATGTTTATTTTAAAATATGGTTCAAATAAAAATAGAAATGCTATTATTTTAGATTATTGTCATGGAATTCCTAAAGCTTACCCCCCAGACAACACCAAATCCCATAGATATCCACAGAATATCTTTTGTGGATATCCAATATATCTACAGGATATCAGAAATATCCTGTGGATCTAATATGGATATCCAAATGTCCGTCTCTATATCCAGAATATAGAAGATATCCTATGGATATCCAGCAAAATATCTAATGGGTATCTCCCAGACAATACAAGAAATCCCAGAGATATCCAGTGGATCTAATATGGATATCCAAATGTCCGTCTATATCCCAGGATATAGAAGATATTCTATGGATATTCAGCAAAATATTTTATGGGTATCTTTAGTAGAGGTTTATAAGTAACCAATGATTATTGAATAACGTTGAAAGAAAATAGCAAAGATTAAAAATATTTTCAACACTCTGCCTTTTGATTTTGCCCACTAAGGAGAAAGTCATCCTTATTAGGATTCTTCAGCAATAAATAGAAATTTTCGACTCCAGTCTCTAATGGAGTCTGATTGCAATACCAATTTCGATCGAACTCAATTACGGCGGGTTGAGCATGAGTAGATATTCAACGAGCAAAAGTGGTATCGCCATCTATACTTATTAAGCAAAATCAAAAGTCGCTGTAGTACCTAGTTCAGAGACTAGGTGGAATAAAAGCCAGGCGGGCTATTCTTAAAAAAAGAAATAATTCTAGTCCTAATAAGTGCCGCGTTTGAGAATCCACATCGGATGCATTTTTTACATCTCAAGGGTTTTTTTATCCACATCGGACACATCTGTCCCATTACATTTACGTATACTGAATCACGTGATCAAAGATTTACTACATCTCAGATGCATCCGATGTGGATTCTCAAACGCGGCAAAGGACGAAACCAGTCCAAGAATGACTTTCTTCTTATCGGGTCAGTAGTGTAGCGGTCTAACGCGCTTATATTCATTTATAGGCAAGTTTATGAGTCTGAGATTGCTGGGCTTCGAATCCCAGACCAGACCATGTGGATTTTTAATTAAATTGCATGGTTCGGTTTAGGATTTGATGTGTGCCATATTAATAGAAATTCAATTTCTGTTGATATGACATGCAGATTAATAAATCGCCATGCATTACCGTCTCGATGATGGTGGGTAATGTTTTCCGGGTTTTCCTCACCTGTAAGTCAAATGGCACCATCAATTGTCTTTAAGTCGCCCCGGAGCGCCACGGCAAATAATAATAATAGCCGTCCCTTCCCCTACACAAGTCGTTCAGTCGACTTCAGGGGTTGAAATTCACTAGTAAGGGGGTGAATTAGGGAGAGTATTATTATTATTAAAATGAGTTACTTTTGTGTAGAATCGATAAATATTAGAATATCTATTTTTATTTTGTTTATAATTATAAATAATTTCCTAATTTAAATAAAACTATATGAAGTAAATTTAATTAAGAGTATTAAAACAAAAAAAAAAAATAACGCATAGATGATCCTGTGGTCAGCGTTGTTGCCGTCCATACGAAAGACTCGAGTTCGAGTCTCAGATGGAGAAAAGTAAGATGAATTTTTTTTATGTTTATTTTATTTTATAAATTAGTAAAAGTCATAAATTATTTTTAAATTAATTATATTATCTTAATGACCTAAAATAATTTTTAATATTTGTAGATTTTCGTTAGTGAGTTGTAGAAAAAATATACTGCATAACTCGAGTGGATTGTCCATTCCACTTTTGTTGCATAAACTACTATTTTTTCATGTGGGCATTTTAACATGCTTCTTTACAAAAAGACAGTATTGTGACGCGGAGCCAACCCTGTGCAAGCGCGACCTTGGAAGTCTGCCACTCGATTCATGTTCGAAGCAACGCTGACGTGTGAAGACAGTCGGATCGCGTCTCGAATATACAAGAACGGGCGATGTGTGCCGTTGAATCAGAGATGGAGCGTCTAGAGACTTCTCGTAGCAAAGTTGGTATAAATAGCCCTACTCATCGGCGCACAGTTTAGTTTAGTATAGAACATTGTAATGAAAAGTTAAAGTGTAATAAATAAATTAGAATTGTTAGTTAGTGTCTAAGTATTATATAAATTAATTAGTACGTCTTAAATAAATTGTAAATAGTGTGTTTTAAATAAATAAACTATAAATAAATTAGACTATCGTCACAGTATAAAAAAGGTGGCTGATACTGATGCATGCACACAAAAACAAATTGTGATGGAAAGGCCTATTGTTATAAATTGTTCAAGATTCTATTTTAAGTAATGAAAACAAAATACACTGAATGACTACGAATGAATTATTATATTTATTATAAATCAAGAAAACCGTGTTGAGCGTGTGCTATGTTGTCAGATGTTCTAAAAAGTATATAAACTGCGATTTTTTTAATAATAAAAAAAAAATTTGTTTTTGTTTTATTCTTGTTACTAATAATTATTACAATGTGATTTTCTAATCGTAGTACTATGTATACTATTCGTAGCAGCGTTTCCCAAGGCTTGAGCAACTTCCGAACTATCACCAACATTGAAAACGTCCCATCTACTCATAGCGTTGTGAATCGAGTCGAATTCGTTCATAATAAAATTCTGGAATTTATTACAATGTTCGTTTAGTTGAACTTCGAGATACGTCATGTGGTTTTTCATCATTTTGACGATATCTTGTTTGAATTTCTCGTCAATACCGTCATTTTCGTATTCTAAACGATAATCGCCAGCTTCGCTTTGATTTAAAGTAGTTCCTGATATTTTTTCCCTTGGAGTACCTGCAAAAACTGGTCCCTTTTCGAAAGAAATGGCACTGACGGGGCTGTTGTGCGTATTCGACGTAATCATCGGCTTTAATGGATCTCTGATATCGCAAACGGAAACGGATCCATCCTCCAAACCGACAGCAATGTATACGTCATTCGTACTGACGTCACAACAAGTGACAGCTTGATGCATGTTCATTCTGAACAAACATTCGGAACTGGTGTAATCGTATACGCATACTTTTTTATCAATTCCTGTTGTAATAATAGCTTTTTGTCGGTTGGAATAGTTAATGCCGGTTATCGGAGCGCAATGCTTTTGGAAACTTGCGATAACTTCACTTTTTTCGGTATCTCTGATGACCACGCATCCATTTTCGTAACCTACGGCTAGAACGTTAGGGATTACTGGGTGGTATTTTAGAACGGTGCAATTTTCCGTATAGCAATCTTCTTTCGTAAAATTATTTACAGCATCTGAATCGGCGAATATGTTTATTGATTTGTCTGTAGCTACAGCTAACTGTTCATCTCTATCATTGAATTCCATGGCTCTAATCGGGCAATTTAAGTTACACACTCGTCTTAATATGTTTCTATTCTTCGTATCGTACAAAATCACCTCACCTTCCGCGTTACCCAAAGCCATGCTTCTTTTGGTGTGCTGTTTAAACTGTATAGCGGTTACTTTCTTCAAAACTTGTATCGTATGTATCAAATTCAAATTGGCTCGATCCTTGGAGGATATGATTTGCGGGAACGATTCTTCCGGTAAAATTCCTATATAGCTGTTGTCGTGGCACCATGATAGTTGCGTGATTCTGGGAGACCCGGGAATTTTTTTCGGTTTGTAGACCGATATCGGTTCTAATTGGTTGTCGGTCACGTTGTGGAGTTTCAATACCAAACCGGCTGAAGCGAACATTTTCAATTGGATTTTTTGTTAAAAAAATTGCGTAATTTGACTAATGTCAAATTTTAACAGTTAGTGACAAATAAACAACATTTTGAAAATTGGATATCATGGAGTAGAAACCTCTATCACAGCTTATTTAATACCAGCTACCACATACTTTGATTACTATACGAGGTAAGAGAGAGGTCCGACCACATACTTTGATTTTCTTTTACTATACGGAGAATGGTCGCACTGCGCAGCTTTCTGAGTGCCTTTTAAAAGGAGATAGAAAACTTCGCCATTTTGAACCCTTATTACGTGTTGCGTACATCTTGGCGCAATATTTTTAATAGGTGCGTTTTAATCATCCGCTTCTGCTTCGGAATTGTCGGTTTTCTTATTTTAATCTGACAGGTTAAAACGACTAAACCGACAATTCCGGAAGCAGAAGCGGATGATTAAAACGCACCTGATATTTTGCTTGCTGCTGTCAGAGTGTCAGTGAATATTATTTTTGAAGTCACAGTTTATTGCTAAAGAATCAGTTAGCTCACTCGGACCAGTTGAAAGTTCCAAAATAACATCCACTCCAGGGATACATATTCAGGATATGCAGAAGACTGCTGTTTTATTATAGGCGGTTGTCATATATTGTATTATCAGAGGTGCACAGTGTATAAACTGAAACATTGAGATCAAAAGTGCCGACGCAGAATGAGCGATCTGATTCTTTAGCTGTAAACTGTGTAGCAGGGTTCAAAATGGCCGCGCCCTATGTTGGGCGTGTCGGACCTCTCTCTTGCCTCGTATAGTAATCGAAGTATGTGGGTCCGACACGCCCAACATAGGGCGCGGCCATTTTGAACCCTGTGACACAGTTTACAGCTAAAGAATCAGATCGCTCACTCTGCGTCGGCACTTTGGATCTCAATGTTTCAGTTTATACACTGTGCAACTCGGATAATACAATATATGACAACCGCCTATAATAAAACAGCAGTCTTCTGCGTATCCTGAATTTGTTTGTATCCCTGGAGTGGATGTTATTTTGGAACTTTCAACTGGTCCGAGTGAGCTAACTGATTCTTTAGCAATAAACTGTGACTTCAAAAATAATATTCACTGACACTGACAGCAGCAAGCAAAATATCAGGTGCGTTTTAATCATCCGTTTCTGCTTTCGGAATTGTCGGTTTAGTCGTTTTAACCTGTCAGATTAAAACAAGAAAACCGACAATTCCGAAGCAGAAGCGGATGATTAAAACGCACCAATTAAAAATATTGCGCCAAGATGTTGGCAACACGTAATAAGGGTTCAAAATGGCGGAGTTTTCTATCTCCTTTTAAGAGGCACTCAGAAAGCTGCGCAGTGCGACCATTCTCCGTATAGTAAAAGAAGATCAAAGTATGTGTCAGGACCGCATTCACTGCAATTTGTATACAGTGTGGAACCGTCAAATGGAATAAGTTCGGATAAATAAATGGGGACATGTTCGGAAAAACGCTCCGACACGTCGATTGATATTTTTAGTTGCGCATTTTTTTTAACATAAACTTTTTATACAGGGTGTACTATTAAAAATCTCTGTTCATTTTTCGTTAAAAAAAAAGTAAAAATTTCTCTCTCAAACAAAAGTCTAATCTAGTAAGCTAGTGTCAAATTTTGAATAGTTCGTGTATTTGACAAGATCTTGGTAAATCAAATTTGAAAAAAATATTTAGATATTGATTTATAGCAAATTTTAAATTTCGATTTAAAACTTTTGACACCATATATTTTAGTAACAACGCTATTTAAGGATTCATGTTCCAAATATCAAAATTCATCAAAAACACTGCAAGTACCTACTCTTACGAGGGGAAATACTTGTCTCTTGGTGTTTGTAATACTGCCTTGAAAAAGTAGTTGGCACCTTTAAGGAGTCAGGTATCTGAGTTTTTGGTTTATGGAAAACCTGTCTAAAAGCAGTTCCTTTAATATTAATTAAAGTGCTGTAACTTGACAAACCGGACCCTCACCTAGTTTTGCAAATACTTATAACCTTGGCCTACATTTCGTCTAGTGGGTACCCACGAAGTGATGTTAAAACCCCCAGAATTACGTTTAGAATTCAATGTAGCTGTAATGGAGGAAGAACAAAGGAAACACCGAGATTAATTTTGAATACTGTTTATTTAACATCTATTCTTTTGTACAGCCGAACATTTAGATTATGTGCCATTTTTAGGCTTAACATTCTGTTTATGTAGGCTTTCTAATGTGTCATTTCTAACCTTAGAGCTTTTAGTTCCCATAAAAGGGTAAAATAAAAGTCGGAAGTACTTTGGTATGTTTGTTTGTCTCCTAATATACAATCACACGTTTCCACGGAACTACTGAATTACGCATTGTCTAATAAAAGAGAGTACAACGGTAGCACGAGGAGTGTTGTGAGATATAAAATATTGTGTCGAATTGAGAACCTCTTCCTTTTTGAAGTTGGTTAAATTTAATATTTCTAATATGTGGAAAAACCGGAGTGTAGATTTACCTCACCGTGCGTCACGCCTTTCTCTAATATTCCAACGCCGTAATTTACCGACATACTTAGTCCTGTATGGACAACACTAAACGGTCGATCGGAGAACACCTGATATAAAGGGGGATGCCCGTCAGGCCCACTTTTGGGGTATCTCAGTAGAGATCCATCCAAGCCTCTATCAGGCTTTAATTTACATAGCCGCAAGGGAAATACCATTTTTAGGCCCTTACTATTGAGGTCCCTGGTGGTCTATGGTGGCCTAAGGCGTCTTTTTCGGTACGATGCTCTTTTGCTCTGTCGATTGACAAATCAGTGTTATTAATCCAGTTCTGAGGATACGTTAGCTAGTCCACAAACACAATTTCACCTATTTATTCTAAATAAATAACAAACATACCGACTACTTCCGCGTAATGTCCCGCTAAAGATATGTGGATATGTACAAATAAATACGACCCTCCTCAATATTCATGATTCTACCCGCCGCTGTACATATCTCCTTTTTCCCAAAAATTCGATACACAAAACTAAAATTCCGTACGGCTAAAATTACACATTTGTCTACTCAATTTTGTTTTACAAAGAACGACCGAAAACATATTTATTTAACCCCAATCTAACTGTAAAATATATACAAATCAAGGCGTTTACCCTACTAATCTACATCTGTTTGCCATTTAAAAGTAAAAATGAAAGTGCTTTTTATCTTTACTGAAAGGGACAGGTACTGTTTACAGACAACCGAAACTTTACAATTCGGCCCTTTGGCCATAAATCTAAATGACTTAATTTATTGCTTGAGAGCATTGACCGACTTTAGAACAATTAATATTTATGACAACAACATCACTATCGATTCTCTAAATAACATAATTTAGCACAATATAAAAACCCTATAATTTTTCCCACAATAAACGTTTACCAATGAATACCGAAAATATGACAATAACACACAGACGTGAATGTTCCCGCTAATGAATATAAAAGTAAATAAAGTGATACCTGTAACCTATTAATGTTTGTCTAAATTCTCCCCCGGAATATCTGAATATTAATTACTAGTTTGATTACTTTAATAGTGCGATTATCGTTTTAATTCTACGTAAAAGAAACCTTAAGAAAGAAAAGTATACCGCTGATAAAAGTGTCTACCTGGCGCAAGATCGTCGGGTCAGCCAGAAGGGTGACGAAATCCACTACGAACGTCGCCTATAGAGTAGTACTTTTAATCATTTAGTAACATTTTATAACGTTGAATCGGAGATACAAAATATCTGGAGTTTAACTAGACTAGCGAGGTACCACCAGTATTAGTTACGCCTATATTTTAGTCGCTCGTTAGATACAACCTTACAAAACAGTTCTAGGAGCGAAATCTGTTTCTACTCAACGTGTATCTGCTTGGTCAAACTGACTATATATCTCCTTTTACTTATATCTAGAATATAAGTCATCCTAAGGATAACTGGATATCTATGCAGAAGCCGTCGTTTATAGAAACTAATTTCTCTACTCCGTCGATATCTTTTATTTCCGTTGTCAAAATATAACAAAAACGCGGCCACCGTAAGGGTAGCGATATCTCTTTTTAATTATATTTGAAGAATATAAAGAAAAAGTAGTCACCGTAACGGTAACCTGGATATTTGCGTTTTTTGTTAACTCGACTCGGTGAAGAAGAAATAACTAATCTCCCCAGCCCACAAAAACCCGGTTATTTATACTTAAATTTCCCATATAAGCAAATGTATCAGACAAAGACCGACTGTCGCTTTGGTGTATAAAGACTATAAAGCCCTGTATTAATTCCTGAATATAACCCTTCTGATGCACATGTGTTTTTTAGCTACTGGCCGTGATAATCTCACAGTCGACGTTTTTTTCCTAGAAGTAATAAAACGGCGCCTTAGAGGCGGGATACGCTGGGATGCTGTTTGAATTCAAAAATACAGTTCATCAAATTTCTAGAGGCTTTCGACGGCTAGACAGAGAAAGCACTACTGACAGGCATCATAACGGATTTAAGCAATGAAAGTACACTCTGCGCATCAAGTATTTCACTATTTCATTCAGACGTAAATGTCAGATGTAAATTTCGCTAAAACATTTCTTTTATTTTCGTTTGTTTTTTGCTCATTACAGTTTAATAGAACCTAAGTATGGAGTTTAATAGCAAATTAAGAGGCCGCGTGATTAACAGTCAATCTCGCGAAATAATAGCCAATGTTATAGAGTTTATGAGAAGAGAAGGAAACTTTAATTCACCTTCAATACCATTTAAAAATGTAAATGATCGTGTTGCTGCAGCCACAGGAGTATCTAAAAACACTGTCGTCCGCATTTCTGGAGAGAAAAAAAGAATCGATAACCGTGAGATATCGGAATTTTCATCACCAAGAAAAACCATTAAAAAACCAAAAACAGTTAATGATATAGATGAAGCTGCACAATAATCAATTTTTGTTTCTGAGTTGTGTTCATTTACAGGCTCAATTTTTTTCCGTTTCTCCTTTTTGATTTTATATGGGGTTTCAAGTTGTTTTTGACTTATTTCGACGTAAATCACAACAACACACTTTTTTAATAAAGCAAACAAGTGTTAAGAGGTATATGTACGTGTAAACTACAATTACAAAAAATTGATATGAAATCCATGAAACCACCAACAAAAATGTAAAGCTAGCTTCCGTACTAGAACATGGTGTCATTCGTCGAGATAATTTATCGTTTTGTTTAATAGATCAAGAAGTGTAAATATTCCCCTGTTATTTTTTATAAAATTATACGAGAAATAAATTTTTTTCTAAATAGTATAGTTTATTATTTTGTAGAAAAACAAAATTTCGAAAATTTTAGTAATGTTTCAGAAACAACCGTTATTAATAATAGGTATCATTTTCCTTAATAAGTTAGAAATAAAATATTTCCACGATTTACAAAGGCCTACAAAAAAATTATAGGTATTTTCCGCTATCCTATAAAATTTATATTTTCTGACTCAATTTCAAAAGGTTGAAGGAATTCCAAAACACCTTTTATGGCATAATAATTATTTTCAATTCTACATACTATCTTTAGCTGCTTTTAAAAACGTTCTAAGAAAGTCCAATCAGACCAATTTAATCCCTAAACTATTCCACACTTTTAAAATTTAATTACCTAAAAATATTAAAAACTATTTAAAATAACTTGTTTAGCAGACTGTACAATAGCTATCTTAGTCACACGTAGCTCGTTCTCTGTCTGGGCGTCGAACACCTCTAGAAATTTGATGAACTGTAAAATTCGAATATAATATGTAATATATAAGAATTATTTAAATTAATTATCAACCCCCGGTTGTCGGATTTCAGTGCTCATTCAGGGTTTTCATTTTCATGTCGTTCGATTTTTTGTTCGTCTGTTCTTGGAATTTTGTTTTCTTCTCTGACGATTTGCCCATCTGTTTTTGTTTTTATTTTCTTCTATCCATTCAGCGTTCGAATTCTTTGTCTGTCTGCGTGGAATATATTTTTCTACCCTTGCGTTTCAATCCCCCGTTGCATTGCTTGTCTGCACTTGGTATTTTGCTTTCTTTTCTGGTGTCCATTTAGTATTTTCGGATTCATGTCGTTCGAATTCTTTGTACTTAGGTTCTTGGTATTTTGATTTCTTTTCTGGTGTTCATTCTGTTTTCGTGTTCATGCCGTTCGAATTCTTTATCCGCTGGTTCTTGGTATTTTGTTTCCGTTTCTGGTTTCCATTCAGTGTTTTCCTATATATTAATGTAATTTTTCAAAATTTTGTTAGCTGCCTTGTGTAATTTTTTTCTTAGCAATTTTCGCCAATTTAGAACCCAACAGCATACGATCTTCAAGTGACGAAGTTGGGATAGTTGGTAACAGGAGCTGGCGACTCAGCAATTCCTCAAAAATGAGTCAATACCAGGAACGTAACGAAACTTTATTAAATTTGATGCATCCACACCGGAATTATGTGTCTGTTCCCTTAGCTGTGGTGACCGTATCGACTTTAAAAACTATACCAGGCAACATCGTAGTAGATAAATATTTCATCACCATGGCACCTAGGAATTTTCTGCGGAATCATCAGAAGATAATAATTTGCCGGAAAGTTTAGATAATTCTTAGATTAGCTTATTCCAAACATTTGTATAGCAAACCATCAAATCTTCCCCATTTTAGGTCGACAGATCGAAATACCCCAGTCATTTTTTTTTTTTTTTTTCAGAAACTATATACGTGGTCGTTTTTTTACTACAAGGAAATTTTTTGTGAGAAAAAAAAATTAAACATCACGGTTCCTTTGAAATCATATACAAAAGATCGGGCATAGAATGCTGTTGGTTGTTAAACAAAAATAATATTTTCTGTTTATTTAATATACAGGGTGTCCTTTAAAATGTGTCCCAAAATTCTCAGGCAGATTCCTTAACCAAAAAATGGAAAAAAAGTTCCTATAGACCTATGTCCTAAAGTGCCCCCTAAGCGAGCAACAGCCTCTCGAAATCATTTTTTTTATTTTGATTTTTTGAATTTTCTTAAAAATGGAAACAAATAAAAGAACCAAATTTTGGCTGTTAAATATGATCAATAATAGTGACCTTTTGACACCTTCAAAAAGAAATTATTTCGTCAGGGGTGTACTTGGGAATTTTTTGAAAATTTTGATTATTCATAACTTTTTTGTGTTTTTGGTAATGACTTATCCATATTTTTTTTTACATTCTACATTGAAAACTACGTCAAAAAGGAATACTTGTTTGATCTCGATTGGAGCAGCCGTTTCCGAGAAAACATCATCCAAAGATATTCGTCCACTTTAGCTTAATTTTCAATTTTGGCTGTTGTAGCCAAAAAGTTGGAAATCGAGGAACACGGCTTACATGTCCCTATCCTTACTTTTGAAGGTCTATTCAGTGGCAAAAAATATTAGTTGATATAGGGTGATCAAAAATCGGATGTGATTTTGGATTTTTGATCACCCTGTATCAAATAATATGTATTTTATGTCACTGAATAGACCTTAAAAAGTTAGGATAGGGACTGTAAGTCGTTTTCCTCGATTTCCAACTGTTTGGCTACAACAGCCACCTGAATTTGAAAAAATGTGATTTTTGAGTAGCTGTAGATCCTTTACTATTCATATTAGATAACAAGTGTGATATATCATTGAAATCAGATTATCGAGCAGATTCTAAAAATATAAAAATATACAGGGTGTTCCATTTAAAAAACATAACTTTGATTTGGCACGGCCTTATGAAACACCCTGTCACATCGTAACTAATTTTAAAATGTGAAGCTTAAAGCTGCCTACTTTTATTATAACAGATCTACAGAGCTTCCTCACACTAATCAATCACCCTGTATACTATTTTTAGCTCTCTAAATAAAATTTAAAAATTTAGTTCCCATTTATTTATTATGAAGACCATAAGGTTTGTATTTAGCTGTTTAGAATAAAAAAGTAAAAATATGTATTTTTTTGGCGTTTTTGTGTTTCATGGATAATTTTTTTCGCTCACTGATAAAAATGTTTCTTCAGTTAAACATTATTTCTAAAAGTGTTCTGGTGCGATTCGTTGTATTGTTATTATTTTGTTTAAAATGGCTCACAATAACTACAATAATGATTACACATTCGGCGAAATGACGGACATGCACTTATGTTTTGGACTCGCTTCTGGAAATGCCAATGAAGCTCGCAGACTTTATCAGGAGCGCTTTCCAAATAGGTATCTTCCATGCGCTAAGACGTTTTCTAGAATTGACGATAGACTTTGGGAAACTGGTACATTTAAGAAAAACTCTAGTAACAGTGGAAGACAAAATTATGTGAGAACTCCTGCTTTGGAAGAAGCAATTTTGGATAGGGTAGCTGAAACCCCATCGACAAGTACCAGAAAAATAGCAAATGGTAAGTAATTACTTATTTATTATTTTAGCTACCCCGTACCTTATCGTATAAAACTAGTTTTTTTACTTGTTATTGCTTCTCTTACATTACACGACTTTTCGTATCGAAAAGAGTTGCGTTATGCAGAAAAAATCTGATTTCCCAAATCAATGGATTCTCTTTCTTAACTATTCACTACACAGATTCTCTCATTTAATTTCAGAAGTGGGAGTCGGACGTAACACGGTATGGAAAGTTTTGCGTGAACAACAATTGTACCCTTACCACATTCAAAAATTTCAGGCACTTAAAGCTACTGATTATGAGCCGCGAGTTATCTTTTCTGAATGGTTTCTTGGAAGATGTAATCAAGATGCAATGTTTCTTAATAAAGTGCTATTTACCGATGAAGCTGGTTTCACTAGAGATGGTATAATAAATTTTCGAAATATGCATGAATGGGCTGAAGATAACCCTCACGCGGTTGTTGAACGTCACCACCAGGATAAATTTTCAATAAACGTCTGGGCTGGAGTTATTGATAATTACCTTATTGGACCATTTGTTTTGCCGAATAGGTTAAATGGAGCAGCATACAGGCTTTTTTTGGAAAATAACTTACATGAGCTTCTTGATAATATTCCGATTCAAATCAGACATAACATGTGGTTTATGCATGATGGAGCTCCACCACATTACAGCCTTGAAGCTAGACAGCACCTTAACGAAAGATTTGAGGGTAGAGTAATTGGCAGAGGTTGTCCTGTTAACTGGCCACCTCGTTCACCAGATCTAAATCCAATGGATTTTTTTGTTTGGGGTTATTTAAAATCATTGGTTTATTCCAGTCCTGTTGAAACAGTTGAAGAATTGGAAGAACGAGTTTTTCATCATTGCGAAGTTCTTAGGAATAATCCTGAAGTATTTTTTCGTGTAAGACAGTCTATGATGCGACGGTTGCGCTTGTGTGTGGAAACCAATGGTCGCCACATTGAGCATCTGCTTTAATTTTTTTTAATTTGTTTTTTTAGAATAAATATTTTTTTAAACCGTTTCTTTTTATTAAATAAAAATAGTCCCACCACGACATTTGAACTACAATTATTTAGAGAGAGCTAAAAAAGTTATTTTTATTTACGAGATTCACCGAGGTAATTTAGGAAAATTGAAAATTAAGCTAAAGTGGACGAATATCTTTGGATGATGTTTTCTCGGAAACGGCTGCTCCAATCGAGATCAAACAAGTATTCCTTTTTGACGTAGTTTTCAATGTAGAATGTAAAAAAAAATATGGATAAGTCATTACCAAAAACACAAAAAAGTTATGAATAATCAAAATTTTCAAAAAATTCCCAAGTACACCCCTGACGAAATAATTTCTTTTTGAAGGTGTCAAAAGGTCACTATTATTGATCATATTTAACAGCCAAAATTTGGTTCTTTTATTTGTTTCCATTTTTAAGAAAATTCAAAAAATCAAAATAAAAAAAATGATTTCGAGAGGCTGTTGCTCGCTTAGGGGGCACTTTAGGACATAGGTCTATAGGAACTTTTTTTCCATTTTTTGGTTAAGGAATCTGCCTGAGAATTTTGGGACACATTTTAAAGGACACCCTGTATAGAGAATGGCCTTCTAGCAAGCTGAGTGAGTTATTCTTCATATTACTGTCAACAATATGTGTATTTTTAAGATCGATTGAAACTAATAACATCCAGTAGAGATTAGTTATATAATAGCACTGATAGCACTCGACTAAGTAACATTATAATTACAGCTTTTTAATAAATGAACTATAAAGGATATTCACTGTGTTTAATATAAGGACCTACCATACCTTCCAACAAATGCAATAAACAGCAGAGTTCATATTTTATTTTTGCTCTTCTGAAAAATTTTGTTTCATAAAACTTTATTGTTTTTTTTGTGGACTTTTCACGTTTATTTTATACTTAGTGTGTGTTTTCCGTTTTAGATATTACATTCTTTATTACGCCTGGGGCGCAATGCTATCTTGGATTATGTAGCAGCCCAATAGTCCCAATTTCTTCATATATTTTTTTTTTAAATAAATTTATTCTTCTTGATTATGGTTATTATTCAAATATTAATTAAATCTAAAAACCTACAAGTCAAGTTAAGATTGGTTTACGTAATTAATTTTTTGTGTTATTATAGCGAATATCCATATAAAGTCAACGGAGAGTTTGTGTGAACAAATCTTAGTTTACTGTAGATGAAAAATACAAACAATCTTGAATACTTTTTCAGTACTAAATTTTTATTAATCTTGTGTGCTTCAAAGCACTTTTCCAGCATTTGCAAGTGACGAGGAATTGTATGCCTGAAAATCGTCGGCCGCCTGGACACAAATGCTATGCCGACATTTCAAGTATTGTTTACATGTATTGGGCCATTAATGAGTGTTTGCTGGATTATAATTTTTGTTTTATACATAATTTCTCTAAAATGGAAAAATCTGAGGAAAATTAGAAAATTTTAATTTTTCAGTAAGTATTATCGTTGGGAAAGAGTGTATATAAAAAAATGTTTCGATTAAGATGTGTGTGGAAAATGAATGTTCATTCTCTAAGCATTTATAGGGGTGAAACAATAGGTTATACAAAATAACCGGAAAAAACATGTAATAACTAGACAGGAAAGTCATGTGTTGAAACAGACCATATTTTTAAATACCAGCATTGTAACCTACCGCACCCAGGTACCTTAATAATTTATTAATTCCATTTATTAAATATAATATTGCATTCTTATTAAATTCAAAATTCTTCATTTAACGAAAAATCTCCCAGATAATTAAATCACGTCCGTAAAATATCCAAATTTCGTGCACGTGTTTGGTAACATAGGCCATAAAACATATTTCTTTTCACGAAGTAATTATCATTAAAACGCTTATCTTTCTAGTTTCAATGTCAAGACCGATTTCGACAATATTTCGATACACAAAGCTCTAAAGGCACATAATAAATAAGCCACCCCCTGCACCCACATTCATATTTCGATGGGAACTAGAACTAAAGACATATAGACGTCAAAAGAGCCATTAAAATTTAGTATAAGAAGCCAGACCCAAATGAGCTCAGATTCATTCATTTTTAATTATTTGATGTGCATGCATTCATTTTCATTATTTGATGTGCAAGCATTCAGCATATTTCAAGTTCAGTAGTCAGTACCTTTCCTAAAACGTTCTTCCTAAACAACGTCTATCCTACAATATCTCCTATTCCCGAACGCTGTCAATGTCCCACGTCTTATTTCCGACGCTTGCCGTCCTTAAATATTTCCTTCATAATATCCTTGTCGACACCCTTCATCACATCCCGTACCACCTACATAATTCTACCGTATATCTGTCCTAATGCAGTACCGTATTAAATACCTTCCTTTCCACCACGACGCTAAGTGCCGCGACGCAAGGCGACGCTCAACGCTGCGACGTATCTAAATCGACGCCGTCACAACGCTAGATAAATTTAGTACATAATCTAATGTCTGTATTTTCAATGGTGAGTCAAAAGATTTATGTAACTTTCTTTGAGATACCACCTGGGTTTCGTTTAAGCGAGAGCTTGACATTTGCTACAAAATATCAATTTAACCAATTAACCACATGGCCTTCAGGTCATCCACCCCGAAAGACACTTAGGATAAACATCTATTTTCGATGGGTGAAATTTTGAGTATTTCAATAGAAATTATAAAAATCAATATTAAAATACAGGGTTGTATTAAGTTATTTCAATAGAAATTATAATAATCAATATAAAAAATATTTAGGGTTGTATTCCCAGACAACACACCAAATCCCAGAGATTTCCACAGAATATTTTTTGTGGATATCCAATATATCCACAGGATATCAGAAATATTCCGTGGATCTAATATGGACATCTAAATGTCCGTCTATATCCAGAATATAGAAGATATCCTATGGATTATCCAGCAAAATATCTAATGGGTATCTTCCAGACAATACGAGAAATCCCAGAGATATCCACAGAATATATTTTGTCGATATCCAATATGGATATCCAACCAAATGTCCGTCTATATCCCAGGATATAGAAGAATTCGGATATTTAGCAAAATATTTTATGGGTATCTTTAGTAGAGGTTCATAAAAGTAACCAATGTTTATTGAATAACGTCAAAAGAAAATAGCAGATAAAAAATATTTTCAACACCCAAAATATTTTCAACACTCTGCCTTGATTTTGCCCACTAAGGAGAAAGTCATCCTTATTAGGACTCTTCAGCAATAAATGAAAATTCTCGACTCGTCTCTAATGGAGTCTGATTGGGAAACAAATTTCGATCGAACTCAATTACGGCGGGTTAAAGCATGAGTAGATGCGAAAGTGGTATCGCCATCTATACTTAGTAAGCAAAATCAAAAATAACATCTAGTGGATATCCACGATGGTTTGCGTTCGCGCCTAGACTTTGCTATATTTAGTGGATGTCCATGGGATATTGAATACACCTTAAAAAAATTAATTTTAAATATCTGAACGGTACTATTAGCCACAATGGCGTAATTTTTTAATAATTTGCTATATAATTACTATTATTTATGGACATTTGCATGTGTGTAAATTACATCTCATGGATATAAAATAGATATCCACCATGGACTGGACATTCAGTGGATATTGGGATGTTCAGTAGATATCCAAAGGATTTGGTGTGCTGTCTGGGTTAATTCAATAGAAATTATAAAAATAAATATATTAGAAATATACAGGGATGTGCTATCTTGGATAAATTGTACAAACCAAGATGGAAAAGTTTAATAAGTGAATACACTGTTCGTTAGCTCAAGGGGGGACCTATATGTTAAGCAACCCGTTCTACTAGGTTTGAAACAAAGTATATGTGAAATAAACATAGTAAGGTAATTAAGTAGCGAATTGGCGCTGTTCGTTACTTTCGTTGGTCATCACCTCTATATTCATCGAAATATTTACCTAAGAGGGTACAACCTGTGTATATCTAGAATAGAATCAAATCAACATCCACACAATAGTTAACCAACTGGCGAATTGGCGCTGTTAGTTAACTCCGTTAGTCATCAACCTAAATAATGCCATGTTTGAGAATCCACATCGGATGAGATGTAGAGAATCTTTGATCACGTGATTCAGTATACATAAATGTAATGGGACAGATGTGTCCGATGTGGATAAAAAAACGCTCGAGATGTAAAAAATATATCCGATGTGGATTCTCAAACGCGGCATAAGAATATAAACCTCAACACCGTAGTTAACTAACTGGCGAATTGGCGCTGTTCGTTAATTCCGTTGGTCATCAACCTAAATAAAATATTGTATATTGATAGCAAATGAATATGGTCTGCGTTTGAACGGGACTCAAGTGAGATCTCGGTAAATAGTAACAATTGTAATATACTTTGCTAATTATTGCATCACATTTAAAGTATAGAAAATAAAAAGAGTTTAAATATGAATTTGTATGTTTTATTTATCAATTTGTACCAAACTTTGCATCGAATCGTGGTTTACCTTAATTAACATTATCACAACGTGGGTATATAATTTATTAATTAATTAACTAGACGATCACTTTTACTACTAGAGGAAAAAAGGCCAATTACAGTAAGTACAGAATTTAAAGTAAAACTTGTGAGGTAAATAACATTTCAAAGAGTAAAACAACGAACAAAAATACGGGGTGGGCCGTTACAGTATATGTTGACGTTTTTCATCTTAATTTTTTAACGCGTGCTTAAAATGATGTTTTCAGAAGTACCTACTAAATATTAGTCGATTCTACAGAAGATGTAAGTATACACAATTAATATTTGAAACGTTCTGGCAGAGATATCAGTTACAATTTAATATGTAATATGTTTAAAACTATTAAACTAATTTTGTTTGCATTCTCAAGACGAATTTTTTCGTTCTAAATTTGCTTATCGAATTTTCTTCGACTTTCCTTTTAACAAATGAAAACGGATTTCTTTTTTGGTAAAGAAGTCCTTGCTTCAAGTTTATTCTGACATTCCAAAGATTGCCGTATCAAAATATTCATTTGTTGTTCTAAAACCAAAGTGGACTGATTGCAATTTTCCTCTGATCTAAAACCTTCTTTTTCAAATCTTTGATAAAAAATGGCTGAACCGAAGAAATCTATTTAATTTTCGTTGTAAATCTCAATGATGGTCACATATACTTTATAGTTCAAACCTAGTAGAATGAGCGATTAGTATAGGTGTCTTCCTTGAACTAACAGTCAATTCATCAGTTGGTTAACTTTTAAATTAAATTTGACCATCTAGATTTGCGAGGATTTGTGTGAATAAATAATCCAAGATGCTACATCCCTGTATATTTCTAAAATATTGATATTTATAATTTCTATTGAAATTACCCAAATTCACTCATTGAAAAACATGTCATCTAGTTTTCATACTATAACGTATTTGCCAGACATTTTTTGGTAACTTGAGGACATGTCATCTACCAAACCATCCAACCAGTCAAGATTCATAACATCCAAACGTTATTATCTACTATCGCGTGCATATACATAAATAATCTTAAGCTTCATACTATAACGTAGGTCTGGTGTTCACTATTAGTCATAACCAAAGAGGTTAGAATGGGTAGAGGTAACATAGGAAGCATTTCTCGCTGCGCGAATTTAGCCAAAACCGAAAAACTGGGTGGAAGGAGTAGGGAGATGTTCTGGGCCGGACTTAAATATTTGTATTGTAGTACCTAATTTTGGTGGGTAATTAAAAGATGAAAAATTATGAGACGTTTGTTTGACTTTATTTGTTAGCACGATTCATGTATGACGAGGGCAATAACACTTTATCAATATATAACTAGCTAAGGGCCGATTCCACCGTTGTGTTAAACGAAGTTTAAATTATTAAACGAAGATTAAAATGACATTGTTAATGTAAAAATGTCATTTTAAACTCCATTTAGTAATTTAAACTTCGTTTTTGTTAATATAAAAATGTCATTTTAATATTCGTTTAGTATTTTAAACTTCGTTTAACAAAACGGTGAAATCGACCCTAAGTAAAAGTTTATAAGTACTTTTTGCTCGAATTACACACAAGATTTTTTCTACGATCACACCAAAATAAAATAAATAACTAAATTTTATTAGAAATGGGTTACCTTTTCGTTCGTTATAATATTTTAAGTTTATTTGACATAGGCCTACTGTTCTAAGAGAAAAAAATGTTTTGGTACTTATATCCTGGTAATTATTTATGATTTAATTATTTACGGAAAATACCGTTCAATGAATTAAAATATTAGAAAGTCAATTAATAGTTATTTATGTAACCAGTTACGAAATGCCTTATTTTGTGTAACGAGTAAATATTTGCAAAACGAGCGGAGCGAGTTCCCGCAACATGAACGACTTACACAAAACGGCATTTCGTAACGTGTTTATATACGAGATTTTTTCTAATTTTGACTTGATTATTTATAAAATTGCGTTGAAAAATGATTCACCATCATTCTTGTGTAGGTACTTCCAATCAAATATTTTAGAAAATTGTTGTATTTGATTGCCCTACGACGTTTTTTTTTTCAATAGTAATAATAAAAATAAGGGACATGTGCAGTGTTGCCGATCTAATTTTTGACATTACCTGCGAGAAATTTGAAAAAAAACATTTTTACCCATTATCCTTAAAGAAGTACGTCAAAATTTTACCCCCAACATTTCTGGGCAGTTTTCAATAACGGTGTTATTTTAAAAATTAAACGCAATTTACAGCTTTTCTTTTTTTGTTTTCTTTTTTGTTTCTAAACGTAATGTCATATTTTCAAATGTGAAATGTCACTATTCATTGCCTCTTTTTCGATATTTGGTTTTTTCGATTTTTCGTTTTTTGGATTTTTCTATTTTTAGATTTTTCGATTTCTCAATTTCTCGATTTTTCAACTTAGAAACCAAAAAAGAGGCAGTTTTATTTATTTTCATTTCGTAACTGGTGACATAATCAACTTTTCGTAATCAGTTGCATAATGTTCTACTTTATGCAAATGTCCATATAAATATTCTTTAAATTTATTTAAGCCAAAAATTATTGCAAGGACCTTTCTTTCAATTTGGGAATATTTTTGTTCGAACTTTGATAAGGTACGCGAAGCAGAAGCTATACATTTTTCAATATTTTTTTTTTTTTTTAAACATGACATATCATGGCCCTTATTCCCACATTTAATGCATCTACGAATAATTTAATCGGCAACTCAGGCTGAAAATGCACAAGAGCATCATTTATTTTTGATTTATTCCAAAGATTCCTTGCAAAAATTATCCCAAATCCATTTCACCCATAAAAAATTAATTAAAAAAAAGTTCTAAAGCAAAATCATATCCTCCTTCCTGTTAGTGACTTAAAAAAATTACTTCCCAAAAAACGGTCCTCAAGCCAGGTCCCTCCATTTTGTGGCGATAGTACTGTTTTTTTTTATTGTGATTATTTTCTTCGCGGAAACTTTGGCTTTACACTTTGAGTAACACTGTTATAGATAATTACTAAATAAATAGTTTTGAGAAAACTATTGAAACCAGTTGTGAAGTTTGAAACGAATAAATTGGCAATGAAATTGATATTTTTGTATTTGATTGTATGTTTCTCTTTTCACTTCCTAAAAACAGATTCCCTATGAAACAAGAAATAGTAAACAGTTTATAATAATAACCTTTATTTGTTACTTATAACATGTACCAATGACCAAGTCCGATTCTGTTTATTTTCAAATCAACAAATATGGACGTCGACAGAATCTTTAAAAATTAAATATCTCACCGAAATAAATATAAGTTTCTTTTATCTCCGTCACATTTCACAGGTTTATTATAAATAAGCTTTTTACAACACATCTTGGCATTTTCAACGTTAATTCCCAAAATTTAAGTCACTAAAATACCAAATTAATTCTCGTTGACACATTAAATTTGGATGGACAACGCTCTGACATGTGATGTTCTCAACTGTGATTGGTGGGTGTGAATAATTTCGAAATGGGATTATGCGCAGTGTCTTATGTTCCATCTAAGGTTTGTATAATCTAAAAGAGTTTAACACACTGAGCATGATAATGATTTTTGCACAATTTGCATGAAATTAATTTATTATTTACAATAAAATTGTCAGCACAACTGGCACACACGAGTATACCGGTAGGCATCTCTGAATCGAGAGATTTCTGACAAAAATGAATACTCTGTCAGTTTGACGTTTTTAAAAAAACATTTATTAACAGTGAAGAAAAATTGTACGAAATGGTAAAAAATTGACGGACCGCCAATTTTTCTAACAACGAAGTATTATTGGTAAATATTGCTTGCTGTACTCCTATGTGCTCCACATAAGTAGCCGGTGGTAATTAAGAAAGATTGTTATTATAAATTTTGTTATCTATAAGTCAGAATTTTATTCAGTAAATGGGCAGTAATGTCACCATCGTCTTCACACATTACTTCGAACATAAAATATAGACAAAATTGTAAAATATACTTATACTAGCTTTGGCCCGCGGCTTTGCACGCGTGGTGTCGTGTTTATAATTAAAAAAAATGAATGATTAATAGTTTTTATTATTTTTAGTAATTTTTATTAATTTAATTTTTATTAATTATTAATAATTTTTATTATATTTTAATAATTTTTTAGTTAATTTAACTAACTTTTATTTATTTTTAATTTTTTTTTTGTTTTTTTTTTCCTGTGAAAATCCAAAAACTTTGAAATTCGTCATTATTTACTTATAATGAGTAGCTACAATTCCAATTTTTAAATGTCTACAATTAAAAACCGAAAGTCTTATTTAATCTTTCACCTTCCGTTTCCTCCCTTAATATGTAAAATCCAAATACTTTGCAACATGTCTATTTATTTATGAAGAGTACCTACAATTCCAATTTTCAAGTTCCCATTATACAAACTATCATTTCCCCAATTTTCCTTATTTCCCTCCTCTTACCGCCATTTTCCCTCTTTCTCCTCTTAAAATATGAAAATCCAAAACCTGAAACACTCCATTATTTATTTGTGATGAGAACCTACAATTCCAATTTTCAAGTTCCTACCTATAAAAAAGTCGAGGCTTTCATGCAAACTTTTAACCCCCGTAAGTAAGTAAGAAAATTTTATGCGGCGATTTTAATATTGACTTTGCTAATGTATGTGCTACTCAAAAGTCTTTGATCAATATTTTTTTAATATTATATTTATATTATATTTTAAACCCGTTGATGTAGAGCACCAAGTAATTAGCTCAGGTCTCTCAGACCACGAAGCAGTATTTGCCAAATTTGTGATACCCCGTACAGCTCCAAAAAAAGTCCGTCAGCTAGGTAGAATTTTCTCTAAGCATAATTTCAAAAATTTCTATAATTTATGTCTAACTACTGATTGGAATGGTCTTTCTGAAGATATTGACTCTAAATTTTTAGACTTCTTAAATAAAATAATTATGTGTTTCAATACAGCTTTCCCCCTTCGCCCCATTAAAACTAAATGTCATAAATCTTGGACAACTAAAGGAATAAGAACATCATCTAAAAATATGAGGTCACTCATGTATATTAAAAAGTACACAGATAATCCCCTAATATTAAACTATATCAACAACTACAGAATATTGTATCGGAAAATCACCAAATCTGCTAAGAAAAACTATTACAAAAATCGCATCGCAAGAGCTAAAAACTCCTCCAAAGAAACCTGGTCTATAATAAATGACTTAAGGAATAAAACCCGTTCTTCAAACAGTGTAAATCCTAGCCCAGATGAACTAAACAATTATTTCGTAAATGTAAGTAAAAATATCAAATCTAACATAGCTCCGAGTCAGGATGCTCTCTCCTTCCTCCTACCTACTAAAAGGATCACTGAAAGTTTCTTCCTAAGACCAGTAGACAAGCATGAACTAGTGCAAACCATAAACAACATCCAAAATTAATTTTCCTGTGGAATTGATGGCCTGTCCACCAAAATATTTCTAAATATACCGGATGTAGTAATCAACATTTTAACTTCACTGATTAATGAATCCTTTGAAATTGGTCTCTTTCCTAACTGTCTAAAAACAGCTATAATAATCCCACTTCATAAAGGTGGCGACAAAACCAAAACCTGTAACTATAGACCTATCGCGTTATTGCCTACCTTATCGAAGATAGTAGAACGGCTAATGAAAAACCGTCTTTTGCCCTTTCTTTTCAAGCATAACATCCTCACAGCTCATCAGTATGGCTTTCTACCTAAAAAATGCACTAGCGACGCAATGTTTTCCGTTCTTAATGAAATATACACATCACTTAATGATAAACTTTTCACCGCTTCAGTATTTTGTGACTTCGCAAAGGCCTTCGATTGTGTAAATCATGATATTTTAATTAATAAGTTACAAATTTATGGCATACGGGGTTCTCCTTTACAATGGTTTAACACTTACCTAGAAAATAGAAATCAACAGGTGCGGGCGAATGGTGAGGATTCTACAAATCTAGCAATAAGCAGTGGAGTACCTCAAGGATCAGTATTAGGTCCAATTTTGTTTTTATTATTCATCAACGACATCACAGACTTAAGAATAAGTGGTAGAATTACTTTATTTGCTGATGACACCAGTGTAACCTGGAATAATTCTAACATGCAGACATTACAATCTATCATAAGTGAAGATCTAGTGACTATTAAGTCCTGGTCTGATTCGAATGGACTTTGTTTCAACACCAGTAAAACTGTAGCATTGTCTTACAGAGGTACTTTACAACCTATAACTTTAAACAATAATCTGATCCAAACGGTGACTTCAATCAAGTTTTTAGGTCTTTATATTGACGATTCTCTAAAATGGTCTGCTCATGTAGATACCTTAGCAAAAAAATTATCCTCCGCATGTTTTGCCATTAAATCGGTTTCTAAAGAGCTGACTCCTTCTACTGCATTAATAACCTATTTTTCCTTATTCGAATATCACCTTCGCTATGGTTTACCTTTCTGGGGTTCTTGTAGCTTATACCTTTTCGAATCTATTTTTAAACTGCAAAAAAGAGCAATCCGCTATGTATTTGGTTTAAGTAGTAGGACACATTGCGAAAATTACTTCAAAAATTTCAAAATTCTAACCCTTCCTGCTCTATTTATTTTCGAATCCGTCTGCTTAGTTCGCAAGCACATTCAAAATTTATCCGAAAGACTGACTCGTAGATATCCTACAAGAAATTTAGAGACTGATGTTTATTTAACAATGCCCACTTCTGACCTATTAAAACATTCCATTACCTACAATGCCAAAAAATTGTATAATAACCTTCCGATACAATTAAAATCTATAAATACATACGATAAGTTCCGAAGACTGGCTAAAGCTTTTCTTCTAGAAAGACCATATTACACAGTAGCAGAATTTTATAACGTACCTTAGACATTTGAGTTCCACATACAATGGCATTAATTAAATAATTAAATATTAAAGTTTAAATTTAAAAATTAAATTAGAATAATTATAATGACGGATATTGCATATCCATTGCAATTGTTATTCCTATTTTGTCTGTTTGTTTTTTCTGCTGTTTAGTTATTTTTATAATATGTTTAGTATTTAAGTTACACGCTTTGTCTATAAAATTTTTGTAAATTTTTTTACGACAATAAAGCATATCTCTCTCCCCTTAAAATGTGAAAAACCAAAAACCTTGAAACACGTCATTATTTATTTATGTTTAGTAGCAGTATTTCAAATTTTCATGTTTCACTACCACTATGCAAAAAATTATGTCCGTTCACTTGCTCTGTAAAAAATCGATCCCACGGGAACCGTACATTTTTTCGGAATAAAAAGTAGCCTATGTGCTATAATCTATATTTGTGTTTAATTTCATCCAGATCCGTTCGGCCGTTTTTGCGTGATTGAGCAACAAACATCCATCCAAACTTTCGCATTTATATAATATATATGATGATTGTCAATGTCAAAACAATGACCTTAGTTTAAACGCCCTACTTTGACGGTTGTTTTTCGGATGGTTTAAATTAAGTTCAGGCGTGATCTACATTTAAAATCCACCATCTTTTAATTGAAGCCAGTTCATTTACTGAAATCAGTTTGATCTTTGAAAAACTGGCCCTAAATATCAGTTCTGTTAAATGGGTCAGGGAAATTATTTTAGGTTTAATACTGAATTTATTAATGTAAAGCGTCTTAATTATTTGTATATCTTTCGTTTTTTTTTTTTTTTCACCACTCTTGTATATAATTTAATAAAACGCCTAATTTATTTCTAAATAAATTTATTAGAATACGAAGTGACCATAAAAAATAAATAATAAACTAGCAACCTTCTATTATACCAATACATTTATTCACAAACTAAACAAAGTTTTTGTTTTCAAACAAATTCCGCAAAAAAAATGGTAATTTAAACTTGGCGCCATCAGATCGGCGACAAAAATGCCCGGAATTACGTTAGAATCCAATATCAAACAAAATCGTAAACATACTTTAATTTATATTAAAAAAAATTAATCATATACTGTGTGTGCCATAAAGTTGGATCTATATTATGGGATTTTTTATTACTATTGAAAAAAAAAAAAACGTTATAAGGCAACCTCCTATTCTTATTTAAAAACTTAAATAACAATAGTTTTATATCAAATTCGCTTTGAAAAAACGAATTTGACAGATAACTAATGCAACTTTAACATAGGCTGTTTTGTTTTTTAAAAAATCAGAGATGAATTATCTACCACGTTTTTTACTTCCCTTATTAAGAGGCAAGTATTGTTATCGTGAAAGTCACCCTCCAGGGTCCCTAGATTACCAAAAACATGTTTCCCCATTCCGTCGGTCTCCGTTTATTGGAATGATAGCTCAAAAATGGCTTTAGAAAAACACTTCTAATTTTCTATTATACAAATAAGGTTTCTTTCTGGTTCAAAACCAGTTATACTTCCGGCCAGTTATATACAGGGTTAGCTGTCTTAAAAAAATAATATATTTTTAAAAGTCTGCAGATTTCAACTAAAATTATTTTAGAAGTCAAAGATAATAGACCCTAAATAAGTTTAAACAAATTCAAAATGGCGTTAAAAGGAATTGTATTTAATCAAAAAAGGTCCCCCTTGAATATAAATAATAAAAATCGTCCTTTTGGTTTGTATAACTGGACCACTTTAAAAGCAGCCAATCATTATCATTCAATAACGGTGAAAAAAATTATTCTTGATATTCACCTTGATCCGACCCGAACTCTCATTTTGCGTCTGCTCGGTGTTCTTCGTCACGTTCGTAAAATGTAAAAGCTTAGGAGTTGCCCGTTTTTACAATTTCTATATTGAGGGAAGTTCTGGGAAAAATACTTTAACGTGATATTAAAAAAAATTCCCATATGGATCCAACTTTATGAAACGCACTGTATACGAGATTTAATATTAGAAAATATTTTCAAGTACCCCTAGATTGCCCAAATGCAAATTTATATTTCTAGTGCTAAAAAATACAACAAAATATAATTTTTTTTGCATTCTACTTGCTTTTGTTTTAATATCAGTGACAATGACAGATGTCATATGTCACTGCTTCAAATTTCGATGACAGGATGAGTCACAGTTGTTCTAGGCAGCAGCTAAAAGGACAATAATAACAAATTTTGTATAAGAAAATACACAAAAAAATCTGTTAAACTAGGGACAAACCATCGATTTTAAAAGTTTTTGAAAGGATTTCACAAAATTTCACATATTATTTAACTTCTTTTCCGCTTTTGAACACAAAAACGTACCGTTTTTATCGACGTATTCCCATCAGTGACAGTTGACACATAAACGACGGTTCAACACGTCTAAAAATGTCACTTCTGTTCCGCACCAAAACTTGAAATTACCGAACTTGTGTCAAATACCGTAGACGTCAGTTTTTGATAATGTTTCAAATATTTAAGTGAGTTAAAAAACACGAGATATAGACAAAGAAACAACAATAGAAATACAGATTGACGCAAAGAGCGAAATGGAAATATAGAAGGCAACAAGAGTAGAGTCCGATTACAATAAGAATAATATTAGTTCGAAATTCAAATATACACGGTAATCGTTAAGTATGTGACCAAACTTTAAGGCGTTCTTTCTTATTCAATTTTAAGACAAGAAAGTCTTTTTTATTATTAATTTTAGAAAAAAAAAAAAAAATTGTGCATGCTCTAAAACCTAAAACGCAACCATCTTAGATCAAATTTTATGAGTCATATAAGAGGTTTGTCAAAAATAAAGGTACTTTACTGTTGAGTAAATTCGTATTTTTTTGACAAATCTTGTATAGGTCTGAAAAAAATTGATAATAAATGGTTGCATTTAAGGTTTTAAACAATGCACAACTTTTTATGATTAATTTTTTTTCCAAAAATTAATATTAAAAAAATTATGTAAGCTGGCAAGTCCTTTTTTTGTTTTTCCTAACATTTAATAGTTAGGGCTCGTATTCTATAAGCAGAAATTACTAATTGGGCTTTACAACTTAACATACATTACATTATATCATTATTTTATAAAAAAATCCAAAATTAAAAAGAAGAATATCCACCTTTGAGTGTGAATATTTCGAAAACCAATCACTTTATGAGTTCCCAACAAGAGTACATGATTTATTTTAAAAACATCAAAAAATCTAAAAGTACAGTTTAAATAAGTTATTAGAAAGTGGCGTAAAATTTAGATAGGATGAAGGTTTTACTTATCCATGCCGTACGACACGGGCAAAGTTTATTTAACTGATTTTTTCGCTGATAAGAGGATCTTACGACACAAAAAATGACAAAGTAAGTAAAAAAAAATAGAACCAAAAATATTTTTTTGGATTTTCAACTTTAACACCCTGTATTTCGAACACGAATAATATTTATCCAAGCATGTTTCGTTTAATATTATTTTTAATCAAAGAATCTGCAGTTGCTCTATGTCCAATTCTTAATGAGACATCCAGAAATTATAACTCTAAATTAAACTTAACAATGCATGAAGATCATGAAAATAAACCATTTTGCAAGTATACAAATAATTTGAAATTAAAAACTCTATTTCGTGGACTTACTACAAAGTCCAATTTATGTGATTTAAGTTATTATGACCAACTCACTTGTTAAAGTCATATCTACAAAAAAGTGGAAAATAAACCAGTGCATGTTGATTTTACTCTTCGACCAGCTGAACAAAAACAAATAAGAATAAACAATAACGTTATTCCGCATCACGATTCGGCCAAATACCTAGGGATCAACCTAGATTTAAGACTTAAATGGAAAGAACACATAAAAAAAGCGTAAAGAACTTGAACTTAAATTCAAAAAAATGTGTTGGCTCCTAGGAAGAAAATCCAAATTGTCAGTGCACAATAAACTGCTGATTTATAAACAAATCCTAAAACCAATCTGGATTTATGGCATACTGCTACGGGGATGTGCCAGCAAGAGTAATATCAACATGATACAAGTTTTCCAAAATAAAGTCCTATGATGCATCGCACCTTGATTCTATCGAAACGATTATCTTCATACAGACATGAAGATGCCAACAATCGAAGAAGAAATAAAGAAGTTTGTTGCAAAACATGAGGGTCGACTCCACTCCCACGTCAACGAAGAAGCGCTGCAATTACTGGACAACTCTACACTTAACAGAAGGCTCAAAAGGAAGAAGCCATTTGAGCTAGTACAGTGAACGTTAATGTTAGTGCTAGTGTAAAACAGTGTAATAAATCGTCACGCCAACTTGTGATGCTTTCATATAGAAACAATTAAGACAGCCCAATGTGGACTTCTTAGATAAGTAATTAGTTATAAGATTGTTAGATTAACATTGTAGGTTAGTCAGTAATGACTAGTAACAATACTCTAACAAAAAAAATCGACCAAAAACAAAAAAATTCATTATTTAGATTTATTCGAATTTATTTAAATTTGTTCGAATTTAGTTTTATTCCAGTTTGGTGAAATTCACTTAAATTTATTCGAATTTCAATTTGTTGAAATTCACTTAAATTTATTAGAAATTATTTCAATTTTTTCGAATTTAAGTTTATTCGGAATTACATTGATTAATTTATTTGAATTTATTTCAATTATTCGAATTTTTTATTTCAATGAATTTCAATTTGTTCGAATTTATTTAAATTTTTTCGAATTTTTCTAAAAATATTCGAAATTTTTTCAACCAATTTCAATTTGTTGAAATTCACTCAACCTTATTCGAATTTATTTCATTTATTTAAATTTATTTGAACTTATTTTAATTTATTGGGATATTGATTCGAATTTAGTTTAATCCATTTAACTCATTGTATTTCTGAAGTTTTGGATAGAAGAAGTCAGGTTGATGGTATTTATACTGACTTCTCTAAAGCATTTGATAGAATTGATCACAAACTTCTAATAAGTAAACTTTCATGGCTCCTTATTAAATGTATTACAGTCATATCTATCAGATCGTTACCTTTATGTTCAGTGCTTAGGGCATAAATCAATGAATTTCAAACAAACATCCGGCGTCCCGCAAGGCTCGGTTTTAGGACCTTTATTATTTCTGCTTTTTATTAATGATATTGTTTGTAATTTGAGCGTCACAAATCTATTGTTTTCCGATGACTTAAATTTTTTTTTATGAAATCTCTATTTATAACGCTTGTCTATTGCTTCAAGACTGCTTAAACGAATGGGGCAAAAGAAATAAATTACCGTTAAATGTTAAAAAATGTAATGTAATGACATGTACTAGAAATGAAGCATCAATACTATATAATTATAACCTACAAAATTCTACATTAAATCGACCAGAACTGATTAAAGATCTTTGAGTTTTCTTTGATCCAAAATTAACGCTTACATCGCACATTGAAAAAACAACTGCTTCTGCTTATCGAATTTGAGGTTTTGTTATAAGGAATATGAGATTATTCAATGATTTTTCAACTATGAAAATACTTTTCTCTTCGCTGGTTTTGTCTAAATTAGAGTTCAACGAAGATTTTTTAAATCAGCTTATTTTTTAAGTGATAGTACCTATCCCATAAGAGAACTTCCTCAAAGTTATTATTTAAACTGTTTCAATACATGTAGGTCTTTTAAAAAGAAGAGCAATGCACTCAGTGATATTTCTGTTCAAGTTATTAAATAACAAGGTGGATTGTTTTTCATGTTTGGAAATGTTAAACTTTCACGTCCCTACAGTTAATTTCCGAAGAAATCAACTATTCTAGCAACAAGCACATAGAACTCTACCGTCCTATGAAAAAAACCCGTATCTCCAAAAATTGAAAAAAAAAAAAAAAACAGTATTACCATATACATGTTTCTGGTAGTATAAACTACAATTTTACTTAAAAAAAAAAACCGTATTTACTTTTTTTTGCCTAAATTTATCATAGAAAATTATTTCCCAGTGTATATTTGCGGCTAAACAAAATATGTTAAACGGCGTTTTTTTCGAAATAATGTTTTCTGGAGATACGGGGGTCTTTCTTAGGACAGCAGAACTAACATATACAGGGTGGACCGGATTTAATTTGCGTATACAGAGATCTCGTAAACCGTAAGATATACATTGTCGGTTAAATGGGGAAAAAGTTTCGTATTTTGACGGATAATACAATGGTCCATACAAGTTCCAGATTTTCTGACTGGTTCCGTAGATATTCGATAAAATCCGAAAAACCTCATTTTCGTTTTTAAGTCGTGCGTTGTTATTATAAAAGATACAAAAAAAAAATTATACAAAGTTTTTGTTATAAATCAAGTTCCCTATAATCTGGCATATCAAAATTTTTATTACGACGTTTCGTATTTGCAGGGCCACCTTCAACTTATTTTTTTAAATACGGACCTGGATTTTTAACTGTAATTTTTTATAGCTTTTGTATAGCTAAATACAACGATATGTTACACTTTACCATTTTACTATGTTTCGTCTATGAAAATATCATCAGCTATGTGGCTTCTGATGATACCGTTTCTTACTTGCAGTATTTTGTGATCTGACTAAAGCTTTTGACTGTGTCAACCATGGAGTACTGCTGCAAAAGCTTGAAATTTATGGCATAAGAGATGTGGCCTTGAGTTGGATGAAATCCTACCTTTTAGGTCGCAAACAGTTAGTCCGAACTGTTTCAGACTCGAACACAAGTGACATAAAATGGGGTGTCCCTCAAGGTTCTGTTCTTGGGCCCACCCTGTTTTTAATTTATATCAATGATTTAGGTAAGTTAAATATCTCAGGAAGTTTCACTCTATTTGCTGACGATACTACTATCTTGTGGCACAATAAAGACGTCAATATTCTTTATGCAAATATTAGTAATGACCTAAAATCCTTTAAAACATGGTGCACTGCAAATTTTCTCTCATTAAATTTTAAAAAAACAAAAATACTAACCTTTAAATGTAATGTTCCTGATATTTTAATAGATATGGATACTGTAGAAGCCACAAACTGTACAAAATTTTTGCTTTCAAATTTTAATTTTAATTAACTATAATGTTTTTAATTGACTAGCCTAATAAGTGGCATTTATTATGTGAATGAATGTACTTTTATGGTGAATAAATGATTTTGATTTGATTGCTCTGTTGCATCTATTAGAAGTATCTTTCTGTCAATTTAATTTGCGCAGTAATTATTAAAGGTGGAAATGGATGCATCCTTTTTTTCTTATGTAAGTTTTTTTAAGGATGTACCCGTGTCTGTTTAAATTCGTGTTTATTTAGATTTAAGTTTATATATGTATATACATAAGAATAATTATTTATGTTAATTCCCAATTCTTGTAATATTTCTTTCCTTATACTGTAATTAGGGGCAACTCTGTTGGATATAGTAATAAATAAATAAAATAAATTTATTCGAATTTCAATTTAAACAAAGAATAAAAACTTAAAATCAATACCACATAAATTTAATTTAAATTACAGGTGCGACTAGTTTCGGCCTTACAGGACCATCTTCAGGCCTGTAATACATAAAATTCTAACTTAAGATAGGAAAAACAGATTGAATTTTATGTATTAAGAGGCTTGCAGATGAGCCTGTGAAGCCGAAACTAGTCGTACCTGTATTTAATAATGAAGACAGAAGACAAATATATGACATAAAATTTGTTCACAAAATTGTTGCTTATTTGATTGATTCTTCACATTTAGTAAGTTTAATAAATATCAATATTCCATTATACAATACTAGAAATCAAAACATATTCTACGTGAATCATAGTTCTACCAATTACCACTTAAATTTACCCCTTCATCGATGTTGTAAATCTTACAACACACTGTCAAATTGAATCAATCGTGATTGGTTCTTTTCCTTAGTGACTTTAAGTACAACACTTAATAACTTCTATATAAATCATATTTAAGTAATTATTATTAAAATTTGTAATTAGTCATTACCATTAATATTTTTCTCACAAAATTGTATTTTTTTCATTCTTTATTTAAATTTCTTTGTTAAACTAATAGTGAATACTGTTTCTGGGTTCGTCCCGTCTTGTATTCCTGTCCAGTCCAGTGGTATTGATTTTGAGTTTCAATTTTTTGAAGAAACTAACCATATTTAATATAGATAATAATTCATTCCTAATTTCAATTTATTTAAATATATTTGAATTTATTTTCTTTTTTTTTATTTCGTCTTTACTTTTATCTATCTCGATGGTTACTACGATAACTCTGTCTCAAAATTAAGTAAAGGAAGAGAATTTTAAAGTTCGATCACATACTTAACGATTACCCTATCTATAACTAGCAATAAATAAAGAGTAAGTTGTTTAATTAAAAAAAAAAAACTTATAATAACTCAACATTAAATCTCAATTGTCAACAAATTATTCCTCCGAGTGATGACGAACCCAAGTTCTTACTGTAATCGGACCCTTACAACGAAAAACAATTATTGAAAAATTGACATACTACAAGAAACGCCAAACAACGTTTTCGACACGATCAACTTTGACAGCTGTCATTTTTCGCATCGAAACATCGTAAATGCCGCAAGAGCGCTAAAAACACAAACGCAACTCAAACTATGCAACCAGTTACAAATAAATCAATTAATAAAATCGTTACCGTCAATTAAACACAACGGTAACTTTTTGGTCTTCCATATCCATCTATTTTCGAGGTTATGTCTCGACGTACACAACCCTATAAATATCTAAAGTTTTGTACAGCAAGCGCATCAGATTTATATAAAAAAAAGAAACTATACAAATTAATAGTTAAAATGAAACTAGTCATAAAATGTTCTTATTAATAATTGGTGAAGTTCAGGTTGTTTCCGTTAGAGGGAGTGCTCGGGTCGTTGTCCAAGTCCAAAAACGGCATCGATCCGGGGCCCATGAACGGCGTAGCGCTCTTATCGAACGGAGTGCCGTTCGTTTGGCCGGTCATCATGCAAGACGACGGGGCCTGCTGTTGGTCGCTTTGTTGATGCTGAGGAGGCGATCTAGGGGGCGAAGGACTATCCAGATTGATGACTGAAGGGCTGGCAGGATAGCCGGAACTCGATACAGATGAGGTGGTCGTAATACGAGTTTGGTTGCTGTTCGAAGACGCGCTGGTCGAATCTGGAATACAAATAGAAAAAAAAATCGTAAGTAGTAAAGTTTCCGTAGCAATATTTTCTTCTATCTTCTACTAGCCGTTTTTTAGTATTTATTTTGTAAAAAAAAAGTATCTACATATCTGACGATATCTCAGTTTTTTGCAGAGGTACAAATAGCAACGATCTTCTCAGTGTGGTGGACATTCCAAAGAAAAAATTATGTTTGTATCTATGCTGATACCAAAAAATATCCTCATTGGGAATGGAAAGAGAAGCAGGCAGCTACATCAAAAAAGATTAATCTACTAAAGTCAGAACATTTACTTGAAATAACAGATACTTCTGCAAAAATATCCAAAAAAATGATAATAAAGTTGAGGATAATGATGATAGAGGCAACAAAATTGATCAAAATAGTGGAATTATTAAGTGAAGTTGGAAATAGACCTGCTCATGATGAACTTAAGGATAAAAATGCTAATGATTTACAAAAAGCAGAATCAATTAAATTGAAAAGAGATGACAATGTGATTTTGAAGAAGATTTAGAAGAACTGATAATGTTGGAAGAAGTCTAGTAAACTTACACCAGCTAATAATGGCTCGAGTCAAGTTTTTGGAAATGGTTTACAAGAAAGAACCACTGAAAAAGCTTCTGGAAAAAATTTACAATAAGTAATCACGGTAGGAATTGTTAAATGATAATTTATAAGAACCGATATTATTGGAAGAAGTTTAGTAAGATTCTCTAGATAATTTACACCAATTAAATATAGAAAAAACTTTTGACGATGGATTATAAGAAAAACTAATGAAAGTAGACGTTGAAAAGCCTTTAAAAAGATAAAGTTAGGTCGAGTTAATTTTTGGAGATGGTTTACAAGGATAGAACGTTACAAAGGCTTCTGGTCATAATATACAAGAAGTATTCATGGTAGGAGATGTAAGATGATGTAAAGATGGTTTACAAAATGTAATGATGGCCTAAGTTAAGTTTTTAGAAATTGCTTACAAAAAAGAAACATTGAAAAGGCTTCTAGACTTAATTTACAAGAAGTAATCATAGTAGGATATACTAGATAGTGATTTATAAGAACCAATAATACTGGAAGAAGTCTAATAAGTTTCTTCCAATAATGTATACCAATTAAATGTAGGAAACACTTTTAATGATTGATTATAAGAAAAACTAATGCAAGGAGACGTTGAAAAACCAAGATAAAGTTAGGTCGAGTTAATTTTTGGAGATGGTTTACAAGGATGGGACGTTGCAAAGACTTCTGGTCATAATATACAAGAAGTAATCATGGTAGGAGATGTAAAGATGGTTTACAGAAGGTAATAATGGCCTGAATTAAGTTTTTAAAAATTGTTTACAAAAAAGAAACATTGAAATGGCTTCTGGGCATAATTTGCAAGAAGTAATCATGGTAGAAGATGCTAGACAGTGATTTATAAGAACCGATAATACTGGAAGAAGTCTAGTAAGATTCTGTAGATAATTTACACAAAATTAATGAAAGAAAAACTTTTGATGATGGATTATAAGAAAAACTAATGCAAGGAGACGTTGAGAAGCCTTTAAAAAGATAAAGTTAGGTCTAGTTAATTTTTGGAGATGGTTTACAAGGATGGAACGTTGTAAAGGCTTCTGGTCATAATATTCAAGAATTATGGAAGTAGGAAGATGTAAGATGGTTTACAAAAGGTAATAATGGCATGAGTTAAGTTTTGTAGAAATTATTTACAAGTAATCATGGCAGGAGATGCTAAATAGGGATTTATAAGAACCGATAATACTGGAAGAAGTCTAGTAAGTTTCTGTAGATCATTTACACCAATGAAATAGTTGGAAAAACTTTTGATGATGGATTATAAGAAAAACTAATGCAAGGAGAAGTTGAAAAGCCTTTAAAAAGATAAAATTAGATCGAGTTAATTTTTGGAGATGGTGTACAATGATGGAACGTTACAAAGGCTTCTGGTCATAATATACAAGAAGTAATCATGGTAGGAGATGTAAGATGATGTAAAGATGGTTTACAAAAGGTAATAATGGGCTGAGTTAAGTTTTTAGAAATTGTTTACAAAAAAGAAACATTGAAAAGGCTTCTGGACATAATTTACAAGAAGTAATCATGGTAGGAGATGCTAGATAGGGATTTATAAGAACCAATAATACTGGGAGAAGTCTAATAAGTTTCTACAGATGATTTACCCCAAATGTTTGAAAAGATTTCGTAGATGGTTTATAAAAAAAATATTAGAAAAGCTTCTGGACATAATATATCAAAAGTAATCACGATTGATATTATAAGATAATATAAAGATGGTTTACCAGAGAAAATAATAACCTAAGTTAAGTTTTTGAAAACAGTTTACAAGAAAGAAAAATTGAAAATGCTTCGGGACATAATATACAAGAAGTAATCACAGTTAGGAGATGTTAAATGATAATTTATAAGAACCGATAATATTGGAAGAAGTCTAGTAAGATTCTATAGATAATTTAGACTAATTAAATGTAGGAAAAACTTTTGATGATGGATTATAAGAAAAACAAATGCAAGGAGACGTTGAAAAGCTTTTAAAAAGATAAAGTTAGGTTGAGTTAATTTTTGGAAAAGGTATACAAGGATGGAACGATGCAAAGGCTTCTGGTCATAATATACAAGAAGTAATCATGGTAGGAAATGTAAGATGATATAAAGATGATTTACGAAAGGTAATAATGACCTGAGTTAAGTTTTTAGAAATTGTTTACAAAAAGAAACATTGAAAAGGCTTATGGACATCATTTACAAGAAGTAATCATGGTAGGAAATGCTAGACAGTGATTTATAAGAACCAATAATACTAGAAGAAGTCTAGTAAGATTTTGTAGATAATTTATATCAATTAAATGTAGGAAAAACTTTTGATGATTGATTATAAGAAAAACTAATGAAAGGAGACGTTGAAAATCCTTTAAAAAGATAAAGTTAGGTCTAGTTAATTTTTGGAGCTGGTTTACAAGGATGGAATGTTGCAAAGACTTCTGATCATAATACACAAAAAGTAATCATGGTAGGAGATACAAGATGATGTATAGATGGTTTACGGTTTTACTGGTCTGAATTAAGTTTTTAGAAATTGTTTACAAAAAAGAAACATTGAAAAGGTTTCTGGGCATAATTTACAAGAAGTAATCATGGTAGGAGATGCTAGATAGTGATTTATAAGAACCGATAATACTGGAAGAAGTATAATAAGTTTCTACCGATGATTTACACCAATGAAATTTTGTAGGTGGTTTATAAAAAAAAAAAAATATTGGAAATGTTTCTGGACATAATATATCGGAAGTAATCACGGTTGATATTATAAGATGATATAAATATGGTTTACCAGAGAAAATAATGACCTAGGTTAAGTTTATGAAAACAGTTTACAAGAAGTAATCATGGTTAGGAGATGTTAAATGATGATTTGTAGGAATAAATAGTATTGGAAGAAGTCTAATAAGTTCTGGAAATTATTTACACCAATGAAATGTTTGAAAATCTTTTGAAACATTTGGATTATAAAAAAAAATATTGCAAGAAGACGTTGCACAAGCCTTCAAAGGCTCAAGTAAGTTTTTGGAAATGGTTTACAGGAAGGGACAGTTGGAAAAGCTACTGGACATAATATATAGGAAGTAATCATGATAGGATGTTGTAAAATGATGCAAATATAGTTTACAAGAGTTGATAATGGTTTGAGTTGTTTTTGGAAATGATTTTTCGAACTAAGGGTTTTTCGAACAAATTTTTTTGAAGGTGTTTCGAACAAATTTCCGCCAACTGAAGATATTAGATGATGATTTATAAGAACCGGTAATACTAGAAGTCTAGTAAGTTTCTGTAGATGATTTATACCAATAAATTAGTAGAAAAAGCTTTTGATAATGGTTCATATGAAAAAAATATTGCAAAGAGACATTGAACAAACCTTAAAAGAGGCAATCATGGCTCGAGTAAGTATTTGGAGATGTTGTAAGATGACGTAAAAATGCTTTACAAGAGCTAATAATGGCCTGAGTTAAGTTTTTAGGAACTGTTTACAAAAAAAAAAAACCGATGAAAAAGCTTCTGGACATAATATACAAGAAGTAATCATGTTAGATGATGATTTATAAGAAGCGATAATAATGGAAGAAGTCTAGTAGGTTTCTGTAGATGATTTACACCAATGAAATAGTTGCAAAAGCTTTTGATGATGGTTTATAAGAACAAATATTGCAAAGAAACTATAAACAAACCCTTGAAGAGGTAATAATGACTCGAGATGGTTTCCAAGAGGTGACCATTGGAAAACATTCTGGATATAATACTCGGGAAGCAATGAAGATAGAAGATGTTATAAGATGATGTTAAGAACATTTATAAGAGTTAATAATGGCTTAAGGTTTTGAAAATGGTTTAGAAAAAGAAACATTGAAAAAGCTTATGGACATAACATACAAGAAGTAATCATGGTAGGAGATGTTAGATGATCATTTATAAGAAGTGATAATAATGGAAGAACCCAGTAAGTAGATGATTTACAGCAATTAAATGTTGGAAAAGCTTTTAATGATGGTTTATAAGAAAACATATTGCAAAAAACGTCAAACAAGCCTTTAAAGAGGTAATAATGGCTTGAGTAAGTTTTTGGAGATGGATTACAAGAAGAAAGTTAGGTCGAGTTAATTTTTGGAGATGATTTATAAGGATGGAACGTTGCAAAGGCTTCTGGACATAATATACAAGAAGTATTCATGATGGATGTTGTAGGATACCGTAAAGATGGTTTATAAGAGGTAATGTCTTGAGTAAAATTTTTGGAAATGGTTCACAAAAAAAAAAAAAAAAACTTTAAAAAAGTCTCTGGACATAATATACACAAAGTAATCATGGTAGGATGATTTATAAGACTCAGTAATAATGAAAGGAGTCCAGTAAGTTTCAGTAGATGGTTTAAAGCAATGAAATGTTGGAAAAGCCTTTGATGATGGTTTATAAGAATAAAATATTGTAAAAAAAAAAACATTAAATAACCCTTTAAAGAGGTAATAATGGCTTGAGTAAGTTTTTGGAGATGATTACAAGAAGAAAGTTAGGTCGAGTTAATTTTTGGAGATGGTTTACAAGGATGGAACGTTGCAAAGGCTTCTGGTCATAATATACAAGAAGTATTCATGGTAGATGTTTTAGGATGGCGTAAAAATAGTTTATAAGAGGTAATAGCTTGAGTAAAATTTTTGGAAATGGTTTACACAAAACAAAATTTCAAAAAGTTTCTGGACATAATATACAAGAAGTAATCATGGTAGGAGATGTTAGATGATGATTTATAAGAAGTAATAATAATGAAAGGAGTCCAGTAAGTTTCAGTAGATGATTTACAGCAATGAAATATTGGAAAAGCTTTTGATGATGGTTTATAAGAATAAAATATTGCAAAAGAAAGTTAAACAAACCTTTAAAGAGGTAATAATGGCTTGAGTAAGTTTTTGGAGATGGATTACAAGAGAATGTTAAAAAAAGGTCATAATATACAAGAAGTATTCATGGTAAATGTTGTAGGATGACGCAAAGATGGTTTATAAGAGGAAGAGGTAATGTCTTGAGTAAAATTTTTGGAAATGGTTTTTTAAAAAAAGTCTCTGGACATAATATACAAGAAGTAATCATAGTAGGAGACGTTAGATGATGATTTATAAGAAGCGGTAATACTGGAAGCAGTTTAGTATGTTTCTGTAGATGATTTACATCAATGAAATATCTCCATGCTAAGATACTTTTGGGTGAATATAACCAGGAAAGATCGGAAACGTATCTGCCTGAGCAAGAACAGGCTACATATTGTAACAGTGATTCTTATCGAGCATTGCCGACTTAGGGGACATCTTAGTAAACTAAGGGTAGTAGAAGATAGTGAGTGCAAATTCTGTGAGGAGGAGGAGGAGGAGGACGAAACCTCCAGAATCCAAAAACACTATACCTAGGAACATATCAAATAGAAGAGGGAGATTTACCTAACTTGAAGCCACTCCAAATCCTTCACTTCCTTGAGAAGATAGGGTTGGAAGGGTCATTATAGGCATCGAGACATTTCCCTCGCTGCATTAGCGACAGAAGGGGCCACAATAGATATTTTAGGTCGCAGAGTATTAACACCCTATCCCCAATATAACAACATAGATGATGATTTATAAGAAGCAATAATGCTAGAAAATTCTAGTAAGTTTCTGTAGATGATTTAAACCAATGATATAGTTGGAAAAGCTTTTGACAATGATTTATAAGAAAAATAGAGAAAGGAGAGTTAATCAAGTCTTTAAAGACGTAATAATGGCTCGAGTAAATATTTTGAAATAGTTTACTACAAGAAAGGAGTGTTGAAAATGCTTCTAATCATAGTAGATGTCGTAAAATGATTTATATGAACTGATAATAATGAAATACGTCTATCAAGTTTCTGAAGATGATTTACACCAATAAAATGTTGGAAAAGCTTTTAATGATGGTATATAAGAACAAATAATCCAAGAAACTATTGAACAAGTCTTTAAAGAGATAATAATGGCTAGAGTAAGTTTTTGGAAATGGTTTACAAGAAGGCTCCATCGGAAAATAATGATTAGAGATAATTTACAAGACATACAATAGATTTGTTCTAACAGCAGTACAAAATCGTTCGGAATTTATCTGCCCATTAATAATACGAAAAATAGACCAGTTTAATTGTACTACTCATGCGCAGATACATTCGAAATGGTTCTGTACTGCTGTTGGAACAAAACTAATAATAGATCAAGTAAATTTTTGAAGATAGTTTATAGGAAGAGGATGTTGAAAAAGCTTCAGGTCATAATATACAAAAAGTAATTATGGTAGGAGATATTATAAGATGATTTATAAGAATCGATAATGATCTATTAAGTTTCTGGAGATGATTTACATCAATGAAATGTTGGAAAAGCTTTTGACGATGGTTAATTAGAAAAAATATTGTTAGATGTTAAATAAGACTGTAAAGATGGTTTACAAGAAGCAATAATGGCTAAAGTGTTTGAAGATGATTTACAAGTTGAAAAAGCTTCTGGCCATAATATACATGAAGTAATCTTAGTAGATGTTATGATTTATAAGAACTGATAATGTTGGAAAATGTTTATCCAGTTTTTGGAGACGATTTACACCAATGGAGTGTTGGAAAAGCTTTGAAGGATGCTATGAGACATTTAACAAGTCTTTAGAGATTGGTAATGGAGGTGGTTCGAGTACATTTTTGGAGATGGTTTACAAGAACGAAACGTTTAAAAACCTTCTGGACACAATACACAAGAAGTTTTCATGTTAGATTTGAAAAATGATTTATAAGGACAGATAATGCTAGTAATTTTACGTAGACGATTTGCTGCACCAATGAATGCTAGAAAAGCTTTAGCTAATGATTTACAAGAAAAAATAATGAATGAAGACGTTGAACAAGCCTTTAAAGAGGTAAAAATCTGGGAATACATTTTTGAAGATGGTATACAAGAATGGAACGTTGAAAACGTTTCTGGTTATCAAATACCAGAAAAAATTATGGTAGGACATGTTGGAAGATGCTTTATAAGAACCAATCATGGTTTATAAGAATAAAATAATACTAGGAAATGAAAAAGAAGCCTATAAAGATGGTTTATAAGAGTGATTAATGGCTTGAGTTGAGATTTTGGAGGTGATTTATATTAAAGGACCATTGAAAAATATACAAGAAGTAATCATGGTAGATGTTGAATAATAAGTCGTTAGAAATGGTTTATAAGAGAATAATGGTTTGAGTAAGTTTTTGGAGATGGTTTACAAGAAGTAAACATTGATAAACCTTCTGGATGGAATACATAAAAAAAATCATGGTAGAACAACTCTTTAGAAGATATTTTACAAGAGATAATGTTTTTTTCTTTGGAGATCAATTACAAAAGGGAAACATTGACAAAAATTTTGGGCAAAATATACAAGTAATGATGGTAGGAGACGGGTGGATGGGGAAGGGTAATTCGGCCTGGGAAACTGTAAGTACTAGCCTGGCACAAATTTCGAAGAAGACAGAAATGGACCGGCTATTCAGGAAATCATCCGAATTCCCGATAGACCCATTCACCCCTGGTAGATTAAGAATAAACGTTTAAAAATGATTGACAGGAGCTAATGATGATAGGAAACTTTGAAAAAAGTTTTGTATGTGCTTTAGAGTGATCGTTAAAAATTAAATATTTTCCGACGCCTTAAAATAATCTTCCTCTTGATGAAAAAATACTGGAAAATTTTTTTTGAACAACAGAAACATGAAAAAATCAAACGAGAGCAATTTTGTAGGAAATAAAATTCTCTACAAAAAAGATTTCGTTTGATTTTTTCATAAAGTTCATATTTATGGAGATATTCTCAATAATAAACTCAAAATCAAAATTTTAAGATATTTAGGAGATAATTTGAAAAACTACGATTTTACGAAAAAATAAACTTCAATCGGTTCTTATTAAAAAAGAAATCCCTCGTATTTTTTCATCAAAAGAAAGATTTTTAAGGCGTCTGAGTATTTTAAGGCGTCGGAAAAAATTTACTTTGTAACGACCACTCTAATGTGCTTACAAGAATGAAAACGTCGAAGAAGTTGGTAAAAATTTACAATAATTTCTGTCTTTTTTGAAGTGTTAACAGTTCATCTTGCATGCATGAAGCGCGATTTTGAAAGTGTCCTAATGGTAAAATATTGCTATTGATGCTTTGTAAGTTTTTCATGTTTTTTTTTATAGTCTACGAGCTGACAGCAAAAAATCAAATATATTATTTTAGACTGAATTTTAAAGTTATTAACAACGAATTACTCTGGATTTACGCAGACGTCAAAATAACAGCAAACTTCGGTGATACGTTATTGCAGTCTGTGCAAACAAAATAAGAGAACCTTTGGCGAAACGAATATATGCATTTTTTTGAAGGATACTTTTATTTTAACGCATTTATGTTAAATGAAAGCTGATAGCCTCTTCTTTAACAATAACTGGGGTGGCTTTTCGTTTGAACTTACTTTCAAAATGTAGCGACAAAGTTTGATGTTATTGTAACGCTCGTTTTACGTAATCGATATCAAATAAAAACCGCTAAGTCTCCTCTTTGGCAATAACTAGGAATGCCTTCGTTTGCACTCCAAAATTTGTTGTCATTTTGATGCCTGCATAAACCCAGAGCAAACCATAGTTGGTCTAGTGTTTAGCAATTAATAACCTAAAATAATTCACCTTTTCGATTTTTTGCTGCCAGTTCTAAGACTATTAAATTGTTTAATAAAAAATATGAAATGTAAGAAATGAAATTCTAATGAAAAATGCTAGTTATGAAAAACTGTTTTATCAGTTTTTATAACAATTTATTAATTACGTAATAATGTTATATTGAATGTACTTACCCCTCTACGTTTTAAACTGTTGAAAATAATTGTAATTTTAACCTATTTCTCATTGATTAACACAAATAGTCATATAATTTCTATTAATACTTTTTCCGTCTTTTAAAAAAAATATTTATTTTAAAATCCTTATTTAAAACAATAATTATCTATTTATGAAGATGTATTTCTATTTTTATCAAGCTGCGAAGACATGTTCTGTCTTCAAGCTGGATTTAAGTTTAAAACGTGATATTTTTTCAATATCACCCTATATAGTTTCAAGATTGCTGCAATAGAAAAAAATTCTCCTTTGCGTTTCGTCTTTGTCTAATATCAAGCTCGATTAAGTTTAAAATGTGAAATTCTTTATGACTTTGAACTAAATTTTCTGTACCACCCTGTAAAGTCTAGAAAATATCAAGAAATTCTGTCCACAAACCCATTAAATATGTGAGATATCGATACCTTACCGGCAGAATATCGTAAGCGACAATATGGGTAAATTAACATTTTTGTATCCAATATCCAAATCAATCTCCTACCCGACGCTTCTACGTCCCGACGCCTCGACTCAATATTTCCAAATAAGCAACGCTTCCACGTATCAAACAGAAATATCAGAAATAGAAACAATATTGGATACTGCCAGATGGAACGCTCCAGAATGCATTTTTCATTAAATTATATCATAAAATATTTAAGATAGTGCAATTCTAAGGACGTCCGATGTATCCTCAAGAATTCTTCAACTGTATATATTTTACGGCAAATCTCCCGTTTATTTGGACAGTACACATACGAAGCCCTGGTGAGAAATATAATTTATCATTCCCCAATTTATATAATTGTAAGTATAAATTTCTTTGAATATGGCAAAGGGGGGATGTAATGAAAGAACTGCTGGACCAAATTTTGGAAAATTATATTATTATTTTTCAAAATGTTTATTTTCTAACACATAAGTCTTTGGAACGGATGAAAATCGAAGAAGATAAATTATGTTTACAAAAACAAAAAGGGTGTTTAGCGGGTTAGACAAAAAGTTAGCTCAGAAAGAAGAAAGGACAATACAGAGAAAATTAAAAGAAGAGAAAAAGACATGAGCAAATGTGTTTCGGGAGTTTACCGTCATTTCTTACAACACAAGGACATCACGATCAACCTACCAGTTTTGATGAAAGTCTTGAGGAACTCCTGCAATCCACCTCTCAAACGGTAGTTCTGGAACTACTACAAAAAGAGGAAGGAAAGACTTTGCCACGCCTAAGTTAGTTGCAGCTTTAGATAGATGTCAATTAAGCATAAGGGATTCTGTTTATATACTTCAGGCTGTAGCAGACGCACTAAATCTTAGCTGTGATTTCCCGATAAACAAATCGTCCATTTAACGTATTTTCACACAGAGAAGAAAAGATAGAGTGGAATCTATAAAATCAGATTTTCAGAATATTATGCCTGAAATGGTGATCGTTTATTGGGATGGGAAATTATTACCTGGACTGAACGTGAGAAGTTCTAAAGAAGAACGCCTGCCAATTCTAATTTCATTTGAAGAAAAGGAACAACTTACAGCTGTGTCCAAACTGGAGAATTCTTCTGGTCAAGATCAAGCTGTGTTAAACGCATTTTATGACTGGAACCTTAATGACAAAGTGCAAATAATGTGCTGTAACACAACTGCGTTCAATACAGGGCGATTGAAAGGAGCTTGTGTACTTTTGGAACAAAAACTAGACAGCGAATTAGTACCTCTTTGCTTGTTTTAAAATGTGTGTTTGAAACAAAAATCCACCAAATCACAACTAGCCCTGATATCACAATATTTAAAAAGTTTAGAGGCAACTGGAAAACTATTATTCCTGTTGCTATTGAAACCTACACCGATATCGTCACACAACATTTTTATTATACAACAATACAAGAATTATTGACATTTTATAATCAAGAATTGCAAAAAAACATTGTATGTGACGATTATCGGGAACTGATTGAACTATCAATTTTTTTCTTAGTAGGAGATAATGAGAAAAAAATCATGGAGCGATGCATCAAAATAAGTGGATGGCTAGAGCTATTCACTCTTTAAAAATATGTTTGTTCAAAATTAGCGCCAAAGATAAACAAGATGTTTGTTTATTCATTGTGGTTATATATGTGAAACTATGGTTTCAATATAATCTGACATTGAAGGCACCAAATCAAGATTTGTGCTTTTTAAAGAGACCCAAGGAATATGAAACTGTTGACAAGTTGATCTCCAAAGCAGCCCTGAGCAAGTTTAGTCAACATCTTTGGTACTTGTCAGAAAAAATGGCCATTCTACACTTTTTGATGATGAATTTGATGAAGAACCCAAGGGAAATATTGTACTGAACTTACAAAGCGAGAGTTTGTATGATTCTGGGAAGAAATACATCCCATACTATTTATTACCATTTTAAAATTCTGATCCTGAAGACAAATTTGAATTCAAATGTACAAGAAGTGTGCTGTTAGCTCAAAACTAAAGAGATGGTCTGTTTTAATGCCACTGTGAGTCGGAGAGTGGCATGGATTCTTAAGGAGAAATTTGATATGTGAGTGTGACTACAATAACAACAATGAGTAAGTACTTATAAGTGGAAACCCCAATTTTATTTAACAGATACCTATAGGTAATGAATCCCCCTTTGTAGTACTACCAAGGTTCACAGGTTTTAAATATATAATATGGTCACTATTTAAATGTTATTTCTCTTGCAGGTTAAATGGTAGCCATTATTCAGATACAACTATCAATATAAAATTGGAAAGCTCTTACTTGGCAAGTAGGGCGATATCGGTTCCTAGCGGCGTCTACAGCTACAACAGCTATGTTATGCTTGCAGTCCAAGTGCTGGTATAGTCAATTGCAGAACACAGTTATGTGGGGAATCACCAATATTTAATATATACGCACGGTACTCATGCCAAATTAAGAAACAAAAAAATCATGTTTACTCCCCTTATACAAAGCGGTAAATATTAAACGAACCATCAGTTGTTTACCAATGAAAACATCGAATCGTAAACTTAAATGCACTGTATTGGCCGAAGGTTTACGGAAGGCAGGTGTTCGAAAATATTCCTGGAAGACAGTCTGCGATATCAGTGGAGTACTGTCGTGCGGTGTGTTTTGTATGTGTGGTTGGTTTAATTTAAATTTCTTTTAATAAATATAAATATGGCGTTCTTTAGACCATGGGCGAATGAAGAAAATGAAATTGCACAGTGTAGTGAGATTAAAGACAGGTATCACTTTAACGATAAGGATTTAGATATACAAACACAACAAGTTATTTTAAATATATTCGATTGTTTAAAAAAGGAAAATATTCAGCAGTCTGATAATGCGTTCATAATAACAATTGCTGAATTAACTAAAGTAAATAAATTTTCCGTTTACCCGGTAGTCACGAAAGGGGTTGCTGTGGATTATTCATAAAACCGAAAAACATGTAAAGAATAACTGAAATCAGTTGACAGAGCTACCCAAGATTTTATACGAAGGACAATTTATAGTTTATATAAGGAGAACAGGGTTCCGACATTGGAAGTAATACAGCAAAAAGTGGCAGATTTTCCAGGATACACTTATACCAGTTTGGAAACTGTTGGTAACAATGTTAAATCTAGTTAGTTTTAAGTCTACCTATATGTAAGATGGTAACATGAAAAAGTTTGACAGAAAGATGGCGTACTAAAAATGCATGGTCACAAGTGTAGTTAAAACTGTTTCTTTTTATAAATCTTAAAGTTCTTTCTAAATAAAAGTATTAAAAACGATTTCGCTTTATCCACAAACCCTCACAGAAACATTGCGTCAAGTTTTGTCAGCATGTGGTTTTAAACACAAAAAATTGAATAAACAGATGGCAATCACCGAATCGTCAATGGCGACAAGATTATTTGCGTCAGATAAAAGGCTACAGAAGTTCTAATAGACACATAATTTATCTAGATGAAACATGGTTTGACAGTCACGATGTAGTAAATTTCGGTTGGGTTGGCAATAGTAAAAATTGCTGTTTGAATGGGCCAAGGAAAACGCATTATAATAGCACACGCTGGAAGCAAAGACGGTTTCGTGCCTAATGCTTTATTATTATCTGCTAAACAAATTAAAAACTGTGCAGCTGATTATCATGAAGATATGACAGCAGAATTATTTGAAAAACGGTTTAATGAACAGCTTTTACCTTACATTCCACCACAGTCAGTAGTCGTTATGAACAACGCATCCTACCACTCGCGGCAACTCCTTAAAATACCAAATAGTAGCAGTAAAAAGCTCAAATTTTAGCTTTTGTCTGAAAAAAATATTCCTATTCCTGCAGGTGATAGTAAAAAAGGACCAACAAACAAAGAATTGCTTACTGTTAATTAGTCTCCAGAACTGAGTAAAGAAGTTGTAGAACTCGTAAAGAAAGTTCTAGCAGCAGACTGCCAAGAGCTTTGGAAAAACTGTGTTGAACATGTTATCAAAGAAGAAGATGAGTATGTAGTATTACCCTCTTTACAACCCATCATAATTCAACCAAATGATGACTCTAGTTCAAAGGATTCAGACTGCCATGTTTATTTATAAAGATACTTTAGAATTGAATTGTTTTTTTTCTTTTGTTTTATTTGCAAAGAATTTATTTTCCTTTATGTTTTTTTCTTTGAAATTTCGTATTCCAGAAAAAGAACGAATGGGGTACAAAAAGGGTTCAGTTCACGTCTGGTACTCTGTTTAAACCAAACGCCCTTACAGGCAGGTACACTTTACTCGCTTTTTTACGTTTTATAATTTAATATTCAGTTGTAGCAAGTTAACGAGCTATAATGATTTTTTTTTAAGTCCAAGTAAGATTACAATTAAGTGCATCTATCTAAATAAGGGCGTATAATAACGTCCAATTTATAATTATTCGATTTCCTTTTAACGAATACTTTCTTGCATATGATATATATTAAAAGTATTAATAAAATAAATTTATAAAATGAGGTAGGTATCTACGCCTATGGCATATCAAACAAAATTGTCGGTAAAGGTTCCGAACGAGTTTTTATGATCTGCAATTGATAATGGAAGAACTATACCCAATATACAGTGCATGAGTGGTACTTTAGACGAGACTTAGTGAGGTAGTAATCTGCTCTACAAGCAGCACTAAATAATATCTGATAATACTAGATGACTAAACTTAGATATTGTTGAGACTTAATGTCGACACTTAATGGCCGGAGATCAGAAGCAGCCCCTTTTAAGATAGTTATAATTTTATCCCCAATCGGGTAAATTCACTTAGATTAATATTATATATACTTAATATTTTAGAAGTTAGCTTAAACTTAATTCGTTTTTAGGTTAAAATCCAAATAAACCTCATGGTCCAAATTTCAACCAAGAACAAAGAAGAAAAAGTGCCAAAATATTTGACCATAGTAGGCTTCTTAGCCAGGTATAGGTATACCTAGTTGTAAAATTTATCTAGAGTAAAAGAAGAAGAGCAGAGTTCAAAGGTCACTAAAGTAGTTTTAAACAATTGTAAACACTGAACTAGGTTATTTTAAACAATAAACAGTTAAAATACAAATGTGTCCTTTTTGATTTTTCCTGAAGTAAGTAATTAACTATTAAGTAATTAAATAATAACTAATTAATTATATTTAATATCACTATTCAATGGTAAATGTATTAATTTATAACTCATCGATTTAAGACTAACAGATATGTCTGATTATTTGTATGGTAAGTAAGAATGTTTTCACTAAACTGATAATAATACTGCCTTATTTATTGTTGTAGGAAAATCATTAAACAATTTTGTGTCTGTCAAGGGTAAAAAATGTATTTTCTCGATTAAAAATTGATGAGAACTTCCTCCAGAGACCCGTTTCTACATGGGACGATGTTGCTTATTTAGAAGCAAAAAGAAAAGTTATTTTCTTAATGGCAGTTAATGATGCAGCTGAAAGGGCTGTAAAACTTATGCAAGATTTTCGTAGTATGATCACTGCAAAGGAAGAACAAAAGCAATTTTTGCTACGCTGTGTGTAAAAGCATAGAAATATGTATCCAGACTGTAACAAAGAGACCCTCAAAAGAAATTATCCTGCCTGATCTGTAATTTTATATTCTTTTAATAAATAAGTAATTTTTATAAAATATATATTTCAATTGATTTAGCTGCATAACAGAAAGGGTTAAAAGCAGCGATCAAAATATTTAGATTGCATATTTAGATTGCAGGCACGGATTAATGTAGACATATAAAATTTTGTATTTAAATAAGTCTTGACAGTTTAAAAAGAAATACGGGATTACAATTCGATTTAAAAAAAAAAAAAATTCGTTCATACAGGATGATCAACTTATACTTCAGAGTTTAATATTTCTGTTGTTTTGAGGGATACGAACAAAGGTTTTAAATACAAATTATAAATAAGATATACAGGGTGTTTCATAAAGTCACAGCATACCAAAATTATGTTTTTTTAGTAAAACACCCTATATGTTATCTCGAAGAGGGAGATGCAATGAAGGCACTGCTTTATGCAATTCAAGAAGCGATTAGAGGACGGGAAGTTATAGGACAAACCAAATTTTGTAAGACAATAACAAAAAAATTAGTTTAACACACGCGACGTTCTGCCGGTGAGGTACGGATATTCTCACACGTTACTCGAGCTTCGAATAAAAAAGGCGTTCCATTTATTCAATTACCCACATAAAAAAAAAAACGTCACAGCAAACAAACACGTAAATAGAAAACAAGATAAAAAATTGCAAAAATTTACTACAGTCAAAGCTTACATCAGAAAATTTAAATTACATAGATAAAATCAACCAAAATCACAACAAAATCCTACTAAATTAATTTCTATATATCACAAGAACGAATCGAACGGCAACAACAAACATATATCCGAGATATTAAATTAATTTTTCAAAACAACTGTTTAGTTACTTGCTTTAAATTAGTATTAACATAATTATTTCTTTGCGATGTTAGATCTAAGGACGGGTCTCGACGTTAAAGACGTACCTGGTATGGGAGCAATCGCCCTAATTTTGGCCGCCGGTTCGTCATCGTCCGAATCCGAGATCGTTAAATCGACAACCTGTTTGCGGGGCGTCTCATCGGACTTCGCCCCGTCGGCAGCGGCCGATTTATCCGTCGTAGAACTCGCCGTCACATTAGAACTCACAATTTCTAAAAAAAAAAAAAAAAAAAAATCTAGTATTTATTGATTAGATGGAGTAGAAAAAACTAAGTATAAGGTTTTTGAAATATTTAGGTTTTGTTTTTATTAATATTAAAAAATCACAAAAAATTTTCAACTAGGTTACTTGAATTTTTTAATATTAATTTCTCAATAAATTCCACGGTAACCTATATATTTTATTGTAAAAAACAAAACCTAAATATTTCAAAAACCTTATTTTTAGTATTTTCTGCTCCATCTAATCAATAAATAATAGTATAATTCGAGAATTGTTGTTGAGGTCTTACTTTCTCGTAAGACACTGTACAAATACATTTAAAAAAAAAATCTCAAAAATTTACAGGGTAAGGTATAGTTAAAAGTTCACTATTAGATAAATAAGGACTTTAACTATTAGAAAAAAATTAATTTTAGTCATAATCTAATATTTTTTATTTAACATTGGTGGCGAAAGGACCTCCTTAAGTATAATATAGAAAAAACAGATTGATTTACTTCATTTTTAAACCATCAAGATTGTTATAAAATTTGGAACTTGTATTAGCCATTTTAATAAAGTTTTATTCAACAGTCTCTAGGTAGTTTTTTGTTTACATTAATTATTAATTCCACTTGTTTAATCGAACTGAAGGTTCACCATCATGTTTTCTTATAAACCCTTTTCCATTTTTTGACCACAAGAATTTATAACCATCATTCTTTTTTAATTTCTATGCCATATTGAACAAGTTCCTATTGATGGTCACATAAATAGTGGATTCTTTGGTAGTCTTATTAATTGACTTGTTAACACTGAGCATTTTTGAGTCAATTTTACGACCTTTGGGACTGGCTAGGAACTTTTTTTTTATTTCCTGATTAAATAATTTTGCAATTATAATTGGTCCTTTTTTTGTTTCTTTGGTGTAACATTCACAGATATCATTATTTAGAATATTACCCGAGAATAACCAAACGCCGAGAAACGACAAAGACCCTTTCCCGCCGGGTCGGTTTTCGACGGCGCATGATCGAAAATATGGTGTCTATTTGCAAAATCTCGATTTTTCCTTAGAAGATTACGCCCTTATTTCAACCCTTTAGCCACTTGCAACATTAAAGCCTTTGGTTTTCTAAAGCCTAGTTCTATTAATTAATCATGTAGTGAAAACGGCTTGAGTGGAAAAATGGGCAACAAATAACCTTTCATTTTTGTTAAGGAAAATCGAATTTTCCATGTGTTATCCCCAGCAGCCACTCGTAAATTTCCTTTTATTCTACTTAAAATCGAAGTACTTTTCAACCCTCTTCGAGTCTTGTATGCGAAAATGGGGCACCTAAACCTGTCACTATCTGACGGACTATCAGGGCGACACCGTATACGAAGGTGTCCAGCGATTTTGATCCGAGCGCAACAACTTTCAGTTATTACTGTATGATTTACTCCCTTACTAAAAAGATATTTAGAGTTGAGCAGTGTAAATTACAAATTTCCGCGCGACAGCGAGCCAATTCAGCTTGCGTGTGGTGTAATTATGGTGTCTTCAAGGTCACCGCAAATCGATCCCACAAACATCAAACGTTCCGACAAAGCTGTCGCTTTTCGGCGTTTGGTTATTCTCGGATATTACCTTGAAATAAATCATTAACAATTTCAAGTACAACAGCTTTGGGGTCAACCAAACTATTAACTTGTGTACCATATATCTGAACATTACAGGCTATTTTCTTCATCTCCATTTAATTTATGCGTTCTTCAAGTTGATTCACCTTAATTGTAAGACTCGAATTCTCGTTTTTTAGTGTTCTTATTTCATTAAGAACACTCTTATTTTCTTTAAGTCATCAAATTTGGCAGACATAAATGTAACTGCTTCTTGTAAGTCGCTCATACTCTTCACCACCTCTGCAGATGACACATTTAGATCCTGTGGGGCAACACTGATACTGCCAACGGGGTTTCCAACTTTTTTAACCTCACTTTTTACACACTCTGGACATTTTATAGATTCATTAGAGCCCGTCCAGACGAGCCACTCGGTGGCGACACTTAGTAGCGCCACTTCGTGGCGGGTAAACGCCTGTCATTTAATTCAATGTTAAAATGTAGAAGCTGTCCAGACGAGCGTCTGTGGCGAAGAGAAGCGGGTCCCCACGACGAAGTGACGACACTCAGTCGCTGGAACCGTCCACACGGGCCACTTTTGTCGTCGACTTCTAGTAACATTGGTAGAGATATTTTATTTTGATTTTTGGGGTTCAGTATTGAGTAATATGGCGTTCGATGCATATCGATTTATAGTTGAACTAAAACAACGTCTTGCGGTTTGGAACAGCAGTTTGAAAGAATATAGCAATAGGGTATTAAAGAGTAAAGCTTGGAAGGAAATTTGGTGTAAGGAATTCTGGTGCATGTAAGTATCGCTAGAATGAGTTCTTCCTGGTCCTAAGTTCATAATAGAGAGTTATTGCAAGTTCATTTAAGGTCAGTCACTATTAGTGCCGCTCTTATTTTGACATCTGAGTATGCGCAGACCACTTACATACTAGAACTGACTTTAATAAAGATTGTGCCTGTCCTTAATTGTGGATGTTTAAGGACAACAGTTAGTGGCGACTTTATAGTTTTCGGGTGCGCTTGCCAACATTCGTATCAATTTGAATATTTTAATATTAAATATTTAATATCATCGTCGTCCAAACCTTCTAAAATGGTACTTTAACTGTAATTTAAAATTTTTTAAAATGAGGTTAGAAATATGTATGTAGGACAAGGCCTCTAATGTCAAAATTTCAGGTTTGCAATAAGTCTTATTTTAGCATGGAATTTATTTGCCTATAATTACGTTGTCACTATTAGTGGCTGACGTTATACAAATTTGCAGTAACTCTCTAATGACACTGGCAAATTTTAATTACCTTCCAACATGAGCCTACCATGGAATCGCGCTACTCAGTAGCTAGCACGTCCACACGAACGACCAGTGGTCGCCACTCTGTGGCGACACCGAGTGGCCTGGACACGCCACTTAGCAGCGCGACTGAGTGGCGCCACAGAGTGGCTCGTCTGGACAGGCACTTAAGAATTGTCCCAAACTCTTTTAGCACAACTTTCATGGAAACAGTTATTCTTGCAAACAATGCATAATACGAATTTTGTAATAGATTTGTTACAGTAGAAACAGATTTTCTATGTAGGGCACATGCTACTCTTAACATAATTCTTCTTCTGATAATTAATAATAATTAACTAATAATAATTAATTAATCCCACTAACATATAAATGTGAAAGTTTGGATGTATGATGTTTGTTACTCAACCACGCCAGAATGGCTGAACGGATCAGGATGAAATTTTGCAAAAGAATAAATTATAGTCTGGAATAGCACATAGGCTACTATTTATCTCGAAAAAATGTACGATTCCCGTGGGATAAATTTGTTTTGTTTTCACAGAGCAAGGTATCAGACATGATTTTTGCATGATTGTAGTGAAACATGAAAATTTGAAATACAGCTACTGAGTATAAATAAATAATGACATGTTTCAGGGTTTTTGGATTTTCACATTTTAAAGGGATAAGCGGGGGTTGAAAGTTTATATGGAAGTATTGATTTTTTTAAAGGTTTTTGGATTTTCATATTTTAAGAAGCTGTGGATGGGGAAAGGGACGACAGGAGGAATTGGGGAAAGGGGACAAAGGGGAAAGGGAGAGTGAAAGTTTGTAAAGGAGTAACGATTTACATATTTTAAGGAGGGAGAAATGAAGAGTATCGTAAAAATAAATAATAAACAGTAAATAAATATAATAATAAACAGTAAATAAATATAAAAATAAACCTAAGTAATTTAAAAAAAAAATAAATAAACATAAATAATTTAAAAAAATAAAAATAAAATAAATAAAAAATAATAAATAATAAAAAATATTAAAATTTAATTAAAATTATTAAATATTAATAAAAAAATTGTCAGGTATTGCATGAAAAAATTTTTCTCGAGTAACGAAACTGTTATTCACTTTTAATAATTGTTGTGAACAGTGTGAGTAGTGACATTGATATCTTCTCATGCAAACTCAGGGAAATAAAATGTCATTTCCTAACACAAAAAAAAAAAATTCTATTGTATTGTATTTTACCTACTAGCTGTTTACTAATTTTTGTATATTTTGTACCACTTAGTCTATATAATGTATGTTCTTTTATTCCTGCTCTGTAATTGGGATTGCCTGTAGAGCATTGTAATAAATAAATAAAAAATAAAAATAAATAAATAATTGTGGTTTGAAAAATTCTGGCAAAAACGGGATCGGGTCAGCTAGTAATAAATAACTAAATAAAATAAAAAATTTTACAGGAACACTTACCAACGTCGTCTCCTATAATCTCTATCGAATCGTCGATAGCGATCGCCGCCACTGGCGCCTTTTCAACTTTATTCACCACCTTCTTTTCGGGCTGCTGAACGCACCAAGTGCCGTCCTTGTTCAATTGAATTTCGTTACATTCGGACGGCAACATCATCGAATTCAGCGCTTCGGTGAAATACCTTAAAAAATATCCAATAAGAATAAAAACAGCCACCGTATCGACCAGATTTAACCTTATTATTTTTTTATAAAAAGTTTATAATTACGAACAAAAGAGAGAAATAAACACAAATGAAAATATTCCTAGTTTGCTATAAAAACAAAAATTAAAATGTCCCTACAAAGATTAATAAAAAAAGACTGTTTATTTCTCTCTTTTCTCCAAGATATGAATATTTTGTCATTTAAAAAGTTTATTTATTATTGAAACTGACCCATCGATGACCAGATTGTCGTAGAGAGCCGGCTTGTCGCACACCGGACAATTCCACGTCGGTTTCCGTTCGTTCATTTGCAGAAACAGCGAAGCGTCGAAGCATTGCAAGTGCGTGCACGTCATCGGTCGACACGGCGTCGTCATTCTCATCTTGCCCAACGGACACATCAGCGACACTTTCAACGACGTCGTCGCTATTTCGCAGTCGCCGTCGTCGCTCAATTTTTCTTTGACTAAAAACAGGCAAACCATTATATTAATTGGCATAACAACTAAATGGATATAATATAAATCCTATGTTGTCCAATAGAGGACAATTATATCACTTACAGAACGATTATACCGCTCATCGGACAATTATTATACCACTTGCAAAGCAATTGTATTACTTACAAGACAATTACATCAAATACTGAACAACTGTATTAATTCCATGACTATTACAGGTCAATTATACCAACTACAGGACAATTATATTAATTACAAGTAAATTATTTTCCTCTTACAGGACAATTATACTAATTATGTAATTTATACTATTTAAAGGACAATTATATCAATTATACCACTTGCAAAGCAATGAAACCACTTACAAGCAAAATGAAGTTAATAATTATTCTAAATTAAGAAAAAGCATACTAATTGTAAGTCAATTATATCACCTACAAAAAAAATTATTCACTTATAACACTATTATTATATTAACATGGATGAATTAGAAGGTAGTAGTTCAAATGTACCAAGCTCAAAATGACTATTAACGAAGTTTTTATATTTTAAAGCCATTTGGATGTCAAAACTGTCAAATTGACAAAATACAAGACTATAGTTCCAATGTACCAGGCTCAAAATAACTATCAATGAAAGAGTTCATGATATAATGAAACATTTTTGCCCTAGAACTGCAAAATTTTTATTACAAGATAGTTCAAATGTATCAAACTCAAAAATGTTTAAGAATAAAATATTTTAAGTTAAAAAACCGCAAACATAGATGAATTATAAGGTACTAGTTCAAATGTACCAGGCTCAAAATGACTATTAACGAACTTTTTAGGATATTTTTAACCTTTTGAATTACCAGATCGTAGTTCAAATGTACCAGACTCTGTTGATGTTGATGAATGCATTTTTTGAGATTCTTAAATAGCTTAGGTCATACTGCAGAAATAGACGACTTGTAAGGTAGTAGTTCAAATAAACGAAAATCAAAAACGTTCATTGACAAAGATTTCATGATATAATGGAAATATTTTTGCCCTAGAACTGCAAAATTTTTATTACAGGATAGTTCAAATGTATCAAACTCAAAAATGTTTAAGAATAAAATATTTTAAGTTACAAAACCGCAAACATAGATTAATTATAAGGTATTAGTTCAAATGTACTAAGCTTAAAATTACTATTAACGAAGTTATTATATTTTGAAGCCATTTGGATGCCAAAACTGTCAAATCGACAAAATACAAGACTATAGTTCCAATGTACCAGACTCAAAATACCTATTAACGAACTTTTTTGATAGTTTGAAACAATTTGGATTCTAAAACGGACAAATTACAAAATCGTAGTTCAATTGTACCAGGCTTAAAACGACTATTAACGAACTTTTTAGGATATTTTTAACCTTTTGAATTACAAAAATAAATTACGAGATCGTAGTTCAGATGTACCAGACTCTGATATGTTGATGAATGAATTTTTTTGAGATTCTTAAATAGCTTAGATCATACTGCAGAAATAGACGACTTGTAAGGTAGTAGTTCAAATAAACGAAAATAAAAAACGTTCATTGACAAAGATTTCATGATATAATGAAATATTTTTGCCCTAGAACTGCAAATTTTTATTACAATATAGTTAAAATGTATCAAACTCAAAAATGTTCATGAATAAAATATTTTAATTTACAAAACCGCAAACATAGATGAATTATAAGGTAGTAGTTCAAATGTACCAAACTTAAAAATGTTCATGAATGAAATGTTCAAGATTCTAAACTATTTTAAGTTACAAAAATGCAAAAATTAACTAATTATAAGGTAGTAATTCAAAAATGTTCATTAATGAAGAGTTTAATATACAATGAATCATTTTTGCCCTAGAACCAGGGCTGGTATATCTAAGGGGGTCGCGACATAGACCCAGTAAATGGATGAGGGGGTGACTGAGGCTAGGGGGGAAATAGTAGTCAGCTTAAGTTGGCAACACTTTTCTGACGTTCGTTTGAACGAGCATCGTGCATAATAATGTCAATATGGTACAAGTGGAATGAACCACTGTTTTCCTCGTAGTCCAATGTCGAATTAAAACTAAAAACATTTTGTACTTTTTTATATACCAAATTATGCAATTTGTTTCAACTTTATTTTAATGTTACATGAATAGGTACATGTGTTTGTGCTGTGGTAAATAAGTGTTCATGTGAAAATTATCTCTTAAACTACATTGTGATTGCACTCATCTCAAAACTGAATGCTGTAAATCCAGGATTTAAATCTTTCATAGTGTTGCTTGGGATAAATTGTAAAAAAGGTGTTGGACAAAACGTTTACAACCTAAAATTGCATGAAAAACATGATAGAAGAAGGAATTTTACCTTTATGACATTCTCTTTCAACATTTTTAAGTGACTTTGTGGTTTGGTGAATGGACTGTTACCACAGTCAAAAGATTCAAAGTAAAAAAAAAGTGACCAAGTTCTAATAAGAATACATAAGTTGAATATGAAAATGTAATTACTTGATTTAAATGTGATTTAATTAAGAGTTAAATAGAGGTTTCATATAAACAAAGTGCTGTAAAATGTTAATAAATGCAAAACCATTATTAAAGAGAAATTAGTTATCATCAATAAGATATTTTGTAGTAGCTGGTCTCTATAAATAATAAACTTGAAAGACTGAATTAGTAGTCACTTTTACACTAGAAGTAAAAACAAAAAAAAAAGTGTGGTTGAGACTAATTTATGTATTTAATAAAAACATATAAGCAGGTGTTATTTGAAATGTTTTATTTTAGTTTAATAATCTTTATAAATTGTGGGTACATTTGATCTAAATCTTGCAAATACTATAAAATGCATATGCTTCTATATGGTTAGTATTGGAGTAGAAGCACAAAAGTTTTGAATAAAAATATAGATACCGGAATATTTTGCTTGATTACTAAACTTTGGATGTTTTTGTTGTAGTCTGCTGTTAACACTATTGTCCTGAAATATTAAGAAAGCTAGACAAAGGTTTGTCCAACTCTTTTGTCAGCTTTTGTTAATCTATGCTACTGTTATTCTGCATGCAGACATTTTTTACTGGAGATTTTCTCTAAGAACTGTATTCAGTTTCAAATTTCGGCCAGTTTTAGGAAAGTACCTCTGTTGCAAAGGTATTTCAAATCCATCCTTTGTAAGATGTAGACAACAAATACATGCTAAAATGTATAGAAAACAAATCGCAAGATATTACACAAAATTATTTAAATTAACTAAAAACATACAAATGAAGTGAATAATACCTACCAACAATTTAAAAAGACCTAAAATAAATAGACTTAAGGGACTGGAGCTCTAAAAAAGGGAGCAATAATTTGTTGTGCATCATCTATAAGAAAATTGTCTTCATCTCTTTAATTACCTTTTAAAATAAACAAAACTAAAACAGCACAAAATTGAAAGAGATCTACTTTTCCCGACGTATTTTATGTACATCTGAGACTAATAATTTATTAAATTGAAATATTTTATCCTAAAAATATGGGCATTTTATAATGGCAATGTCATTTAAGAAATGACATTGATTTTATTTCTTATATTGGTAAACCTGGCGACTACAAGTTGCCACGTTGCCAGATCAATGGCGACTACTATTTCGAAAAAAATGGCGTCCAAAATGGACTCCTATGTCGCGACCCCCTTAGATATACCAGCCCTGCCCTAGAACTACAAAAATTAAATGACAAGAAAAGTAGTTCAAATGTACTAAAACTAAAAATATCCATGAATTACTTTTTGAGAATTAAAAATAAGGGGTCATAAAACTTCAAAAACAGATTATAAGGTGGTAGTTCTAATGTACCAAGTTCGAAAATTACATTTGAATGCCTAAAATAAAAAGGATTTGAATGTCACAACAGATGGCATAACAAAAACTGTATCATGTTTTTGTTTTATTGACATTTCAATTGAATCGGTCATTTCAAAAACAACTTAAGTCGAAAAAATCAGTTTTCAGTAGACACAAAAAACTCTCTTATATATAAAATTTACATTTTATTTAAAATAAAAATTGTTTTTAATAAAGTATTTAGATTTTATGAATAGAATGGAAGATCTAAAAAACCCAAGATGAAGAAAGAGTTAATATTTTTTGTCATTGACCTATATGGTTTTTGAATGGAACAATTTTTTTAGATTTGTTTGTCAATTAAATCACTTAAAGGACAATTATCCTAATTAGAGGACAATTATATGAATTACAAGCTAATTATTCTACTTACAGAACAAATTTACCACTTAGAAACTTACAAGACAATTATCTTGATTACATGACAATTGTATCAATTATAACACTTACAAAACAATGAAACTACTTACAAGTAAATTAAACCACATACAAATCAATTATACTATTTACCGAGCCATTATACCATATACAAAACAGTTACAGTGCATATAAAACAATTATACTATTTAAAATGCAATTATACCATTTGCAAAAACAATATACCGCTCACAAAGAAATTGTATGAGTTACAAAAGCAATATACCAATTACATAATTTACAAAACAATTTTACCACTAACAGGACAATAATATTAATTACAAGATAATTATATCAATTACAAAACCATTATAGCACTTACAAAGCAATTATACCACTTACCCAAATATTCTAATTAAATTTTAATGGTAAGAAGTTTAGATTAGTAATTTAATTTTAGATTATGATTATTCAAACAGAACAATTGGACCACTTAGGGCAGATTGTTGAAAGAATGGTTTAGGTTTAACTGGGTTGGTGAGAGAGTTGTACAACATCTGCTTAGTGTTAACTGGTCTAATTAAGACTAATTTTGTTTATAAATAACTGATCAGTTAAATGTTATTTTCTAATTATAGGACAATAATACCATTTGCAGCATAATTACATCACATACAGGAGGATAATTATACCGCTTACAGGACAATTATACCGCTTACAGGACAATTATACAGCTTACAGAACAATTATATTGCTTACATTTAATTAGAAAGAAATGCAATGTTAGAACAAAAAATACACTATCTACTATTATACCATTAGAACTTAAAAGGTCATCAATAACCCCATACTTAATCCTATCCAATTTTTTAAAACAATGTTTTTGACTTACTTATAGCTCGTGTATGATCGGCATTCTTGGCTCCCTTACTTTTCAACCTCTGTAATAAATCCATCGAACTCAATTTGTGTACAAGCGACACCGAAATGGCGTAACCGCGATTATATTCGGCCGCCCAAGACACAGTTATAGTATTGGCCACGGTAGGACTCAACTTCACCATCTGGGTTATATTGACGGGCCTTGGAGGCCGTTTCGGCTCCACGCCGGGCTTGTTGGTCGGAATGGGATTCTGTAAACATTTCATCGTGTTTACGCATTTTAAATTGGACGTTTCGGCATAACCTCACTTTAATTTGATGGCAAATAATTATTGACAAGTGATGACTGTTGGTATGTTGGGATATGACATTTGTTATGCCATTTACAAAGTATTTAGATCACTTATGAAATAATGGCATCACTTACAGGCAATTGTATTAATTATATTAGTTACAAAGCCAGTATAACAGTTACAAAGCAATTAGATATATGTACTTATGTGGTAACAGAACAATTATATCACTTAGATTGTAGAAAGAAAAGTTAAGGCTTAACATGAGTGTTGTACATTTGCTATATTTCAAACTAGATTTTATAGATTTTTTAATTTGTTATAGATTTTTTTATCTCTTTTTATAAATTTTACAGATGTTTACATTTTTTTATAGATTGGTCTAGAGTTTTATCTTCTAATTATTGGACAATCAGACTATTTATACACAATTAGACAATTACATCTCTTTTGAGGGTGGAGGAAAAGCAGTCATATTAATGAGAGACAGATTCTAGTAAAATTCAAACAAATAAAGCAATTTAAAAAACAAGCTATGAAACAACTTTCAGCAATGACGATAAGGTGATTATCGGCGAATTTTTATGAAAATAAAATAGTTCACGACATTTCTTCAAGTGATTAATTAAATAATCTAAAGTGCATTGTTTAAATGATAATTAATTTGCTTTCGCCTTCAATACGATTCCTCTGCACTTAGTAATACATTTTAAAAACATACAAGTATTAGAAATTAAAAATTAAAAAAAAAAACCGACTTCAAAAACTTGCAGATGCCATCACCACATCTGAACCAAATTTATATGGGACCACCCCTGAGGTACCCCCTTACTAACAAAAAAATAATCATATAAATCGGACAAGGTGGTAAAGCATTATCGCTAAACATACATAAAAAATTAAGAGTTTGATGATTTTATCATGGATCCCATTATTAGATCTTGACGAAATTTATAAGGGATCACTCCTGAGGTACCCCCTTTCTAATAAAAAAGAATCATACAAATCGGACAATGTGGAAAAGAATTATCGATGAAAATAATAAAAAATTAAGTTTGATGATTTTATCATGGATCCCATTATTAGATATTGACGAAATTTATATGGGATCACTCCTGAGGTACCCCCTTTCTAATAAAAAAGAATCATAAAAATCGGACAATGTGGAAAAGAATTATCGCTGAAAATAATAAAAAATTAAGAGTTTGATGATTTTATCATGGATCCCATTATTAGATCTTGATCAAATTTATATGGGATCACTCCTGAGGTACCCCCTTTCTAACAAAAAAAGAATCATTAAAATCGGACACCGTGTTAAAGAATTATCGCTGAACATACATAAAAAATTAAGAGTTTGATGATTTTATCATGGATCCCATTATTAGATCTTGATCAAATTTATATGGGATCACTCCTGAGGTACCCCCTTTCTAACAAAAAAATAATCATTAAAATCGGACACCGTGTTAAAGAATTATCGCTGAACATACATAAAAAAAATACTGCAACGAATTGAGAACCTCCTCCTTTTTTGAAGTCAGTTAAAAATAGTTTCGAATGTTTAAGATCATCAATGCTCTTTGTCAGATCCCAAACTCCTATTTATATCAGGAAAATAATAAAAATTTGTAAGATTAATTTTAGCACACTTACAGGCAACGGGCACAATTTGTTGTTAACTTTAACTATGACATTCGGGGGGAAACAGTCTTCTTGCTCGCAGGTGGTTTCCAAAAGGCAAAATCTCATCTGCACCTGTTTGACGTAATCGCATTTGACTCCAGGCCTGATATCTCTCGAACTGGCGACATCTGTGGCTTGATGGGGGGTCAAATGGAAGTAAAAGGTGCCTTCTTGCATTCTAAATTAAAACATCGAATAATTACATAACCATATTCATTAATTTGCAAGTTATTTTATATTTTACCTTTGGGTGCTTTGAGGAACTAGAGAAGAAGGTTTTAGTAAATCTGCCAGAACATCATAGAATGGTAGCCTGCGAAATTTCACGTCTGGGTGTATGGGGTAATTGCCTAGGACGTTTTGTTGTTGTTGCTGCTGCTGTTGTTGTTTAGCTGTTGAATATTGTGGGTAAGGTGAGTAGATACTTTGTTGGTACATGGGTGCTTGTCGTGCCTAAAAAGATTACAATGCTGAATTTTACCTACCTTCAAGTTGATTTTGGTGTCTTGATTAAACTTTTTTCTGTACACAACCAATTAGTAGGATTTATATTTTTAGTAAAAACTCTTGGAAAACAAATCCAAATGTATTCATTTCTACAGTTTCGATTTTTTAAAACAATATTTTAACTTGACATAATTTACAAATGTGTAATTATTACTTTTTAACAATACTAATGTAAATATAATATAAAAAAACTTACTGATGCAAGTTCTTTAGCTAGATGTTTAAGTTTATTTGTATATTTTTTTGGATGCATGATATTCAGTGTCCCCTTTCTAACAAAAAAAGAATCATAGAAATTGGACAATGTGGTAAAGAATTAGCACTGAAAATACATAAACAATTAAGAGTTTGATGATTTTATCATGGATCCCATTATTAGATCTTAATCAAATTTATATGGGATCACTCCTGAGGTACCCCTTTTCTAATAAAAAAGAATCATAGAAATCGGACAATGTGGTAAATAATTATCACTGAAAATACATAAAAAATTAAGAGTTTGATGATTTTATCATGGTTCCCATTATTAGATCTTGATCAAATTTATATGGGATCACTTATGAGGTACCCCCTTTCTAATAAAAAAAGAATCATAAAAATCGGACAATGTAGAAAAGAATTATCACTGAAAATAATAAAATTAAGTTTGATGATTTTATCATGGATCTCATTATTAGATCTTGATCAAATTTATATGGGATCACTTATGAGGTACCCCCTTTCTAATAAAAAAAGAATCATAAAAATCGGACAATGTAGAAAAGAATTATCGCTGAAAATACATAAAAAATAAAGAGTTTGATGATTTTATCATGGATCCCATTATTAGATCTTGATGAAATTTATATGGGATCACTCCTGAGGTACCCCCTTTCTAATAAAAAAAGAATCATAGATATCGGACAATGTGGTAAATAATTATTGCTGAAAATACATAAAAAATTAAGAATTTGATGATTTTATCATGGATCCCATTATTAGATCTTAATCAAATTTATATGGGATCACTCCTGAGGTACCCCCTTTCTAACAAAAACGAATCATAGAAATCGGACAATGTGGTAAAGAATTAGCACTGAAAATACATAAACAATTAAGAGTTTGATGATTTTATCATGGATCCCATTATTAGATCTTGATCAAATTGATATGGGATCACTCCTGAGGTACCCCCTTTCTAATAAAAAAGGAATCATAGAAATCGGACAATGTGGTAAGTAATTATTGCTGAAAATACATAAAAAATTAAGAATTTGATGATTTTATCATGGATCCCATTATTAGATCTTAATCAAATTTATATGGGATCACTCCTGAAGTACCCCCTTACTAACAAAAAAAGAATCATATAAATCGGACAAGGTGGTAAAGCATTATTGCTAAACATACATAAAAAATTAAGAGTTTGATGATTTTATCATGGATCCCATTATTATATCTTGACGAAATTTATATGGGATCACTCCTGAGGTGTCCCCTTTCTAACAAAAAAAGAATCATAGAAATTGGACAATGTGGTAAAGAATTAGCACTGAAAATACATAAACAATTAAGAGTTTGATGATTTTATCATGGATCCCATTATTAGATCTTAATCAAATTTATATGGGATCACTCCTGAGGTACCCCTTTTCTAATAAAAAAGAATCATAGAAATCGGACAATGTGGTAAATAATTATCACTGAAAATACATAAAAAATTAAGAGTTTGATGATTTTATCATGGTTCCCATTATTAGATCTTGATCAAATTTATATGGGATCACTTATGAGGTACCCCCTTTCTAATAAAAAAAGAATCATAAAAATCGGACAATGTAGAAAAGAATTATCACTGAAAATAATAAAATTAAGTTTGATGATTTTATCATGGATCTCATTATTAGATCTTGATCAAATTTATATGGGATCACTTATGAGGTACCCCCTTTCTAATAAAAAAAGAATCATAAAAATCGGACAATGTAGAAAAGAATTATCGCTGAAAATACATAAAAAATAAAGAGTTTGATGATTTTATCATGGATCCCATTATTAGATCTTGATGAAATTTATATGGGATCACTCCTGAGGTACCCCCTTTCTAATAAAAAAAGAATCATAGATATCGGACAATGTGGTAAATAATTATTGCTGAAAATACATAAAAAATTAAGAATTTGATGATTTTATCATGGATCCCATTATTAGATCTTAATCAAATTTATATGGGATCACTCCTGAGGTACCCCCTTTCTAACAAAAACGAATCATAGAAATCGGACAATGTGGTAAAGAATTAGCACTGAAAATACATAAACAATTAAGAGTTTGATGATTTTATCATGGATCCCATTATTAGATCTTGATCAAATTGATATGGGATCACTCCTGAGGTACCCCCTTTCTAATAAAAAAGGAATCATAGAAATCGGACAATGTGGTAAGTAATTATTGCTGAAAATACATAAAAAATTAAGAATTTGATGATTTTATCATGGATCCCATTATTAGATCTTAATCAAATTTATATGGGATCACTCCTGAAGTACCCCCTTACTAACAAAAAAAGAATCATATAAATCGGACAAGGTGGTAAAGCATTATTGCTAAACATACATAAAAAATTAAGAGTTTGATGATTTTATCATGGATCCCATTATTATATCTTGACGAAATTTATATGGGATCACTCCTGAGGTGTCCCCTTTCTAACAAAAAAAGAATCATAGAAATTGGACAATGTGGTAAAGAATTAGCACTGAAAATACATAAACAATTAAGAGTTTGATGATTTTATCATGGATCCCATTATTAGATCTTAATCAAATTTATATGGGATCACTCCTGAGGTACCCCTTTTCTAATAAAAAAGAATCATAGAAATCGGACAATGTGGTAAATAATTATCACTGAAAATACATAAAAAATTAAGAGTTTGATGATTTTATCATGGTTCCCATTATTAGATCTTGATCAAATTTATATGGGATCACTTATGAGGTACCCCCTTTCTAATAAAAAAAGAATCATAAAAATCGGACAATGTAGAAAAGAATTATCACTGAAAATAATAAAAAAATTAAGTTTGATGATTTTATCATGGATCCCATTATTAGATCTTGATCAAATTTATATGGGATCACTCCTGAGGTACCCCCTTACTAACAAAAAAAGAATCATATAAATTGGACAAGGTGGTAAAGCATTATTGCTAAACATACATAAAAAATTAAGAGTTTGATGATTTTATCATGGATCCCATTATTAGATCTTGATCAAATTTATATGGGATCACTCCTGAGGTACCCCCTTTCTAATAAAAAAAGAATCATAAAAATCGGACAATGTAGAAAAGAATTATCACTGAAAATAATAAAATTAAGTTTGATGATTTTATCATGGATCTCATTATTAGATCTTGATCAAATTTATATGGGATCACTTATGAGGTACCCCCTTTCTAATAAAAAAAGAATCATAAAAATCGGACAATGTAGAAAAGAATTATCGCTGAAAATACATAAAAAATAAAGAGTTTGATGATTTTATCATGGATCCCATTATTAGATCTTGATGAAATTTATATGGGATCACTCCTGAGGTACCCCCTTTCTAATAAAAAAAGAATCATAGATATCGGACAATGTGGTAAATAATTATTGCTGAAAATACATAAAAAATTAAGAATTTGATGATTTTATCATGGATCCCATTATTAGATCTTAATCAAATTTATATGGGATCACTCCTGAGGTACCCCCTTTCTAACAAAAAAGAATAATAGAAATCGGACAATGTGGTAAAGAATTAGCACTGAAAATACATAAACAATTAAGAGTTTGATGATTTTATCATGGATCCCATTATTAGATCTTAATCAAATTTATATGGGATCACTCCTGAGGTACCCCTTTTCTAATAAAAAAGAATCATAGAAATCGGACAATGTGGTAAATAATTATCACTGAAAATACATAAAAAATTAAGAGTTTGATGATTTTATCATGGTTCCCATTATTAGATCTTGATCAAATTTATATGGGATCACTTATGAGGTACCCCCTTTCTAATAAAAAAAGAATCATAAAAATCGGACAATGTAGAAAAGAATTATCACTGAAAATAATAAAATTAAGTTTGATGATTTTATCATGGATCTCATTATTAGATCTTGATCAAATTTATATGGGATCACTTATGAGGTACCCCCTTTCTAATAAAAAAAGAATCATAAAAATCGGACAATGTAGAAAAGAATTATCGCTGAAAATACATAAAAAATAAAGAGTTTGATGATTTTATCATGGATCCCATTATTAGATCTTGATGAAATTTATATGGGATCACTCCTGAGGTACCCCCTTTCTAATAAAAAAAGAATCATAGATATCGGACAATGTGGTAAATAATTATTGCTGAAAATACATAAAAAATTAAGAATTTGATGATTTTATCATGGATCCCATTATTAGATCTTAATCAAATTTATATGGGATCACTCCTGAGGTACCCCCTTTCTAACAAAAACGAATCATAGAAATCGGACAATGTGGTAAAGAATTAGCACTGAAAATACATAAACAATTAAGAGTTTGATGATTTTATCATGGATCCCATTATTAGATCTTGATCAAATTGATATGGGATCACTCCTGAGGTACCCCCTTTCTAATAAAAAAGGAATCATAGAAATCGGACAATGTGGTAAGTAATTATTGCTGAAAATACATAAAAAATTAAGAATTTGATGATTTTATCATGGATCCCATTATTAGATCTTAATCAAATTTATATGGGATCACTCCTGAAGTACCCCCTTACTAACAAAAAAAGAATCATATAAATCGGACAAGGTGGTAAAGCATTATTGCTAAACATACATAAAAAATTAAGAGTTTGATGATTTTATCATGGATCCCATTATTATATCTTGACGAAATTTATATGGGATCACTCCTGAGGTGTCCCCTTTCTAACAAAAAAAGAATCATAGAAATTGGACAATGTGGTAAAGAATTAGCACTGAAAATACATAAACAATTAAGAGTTTGATGATTTTATCATGGATCCCATTATTAGATCTTAATCAAATTTATATGGGATCACTCCTGAGGTACCCCTTTTCTAATAAAAAAGAATCATAGAAATCGGACAATGTGGTAAATAATTATCACTGAAAATACATAAAAAATTAAGAGTTTGATGATTTTATCATGGTTCCCATTATTAGATCTTGATCAAATTTATATGGGATCACTTATGAGGTACCCCCTTTCTAATAAAAAAAGAATCATAAAAATCGGACAATGTAGAAAAGAATTATCACTGAAAATAATAAAAAAATTAAGTTTGATGATTTTATCATGGATCCCATTATTAGATCTTGATCAAATTTATATGGGATCACTCCTGAGGTACCCCCTTACTAACAAAAAAAGAATCATATAAATTGGACAAGGTGGTAAAGCATTATTGCTAAACATACATAAAAAATTAAGAGTTTGATGATTTTATCATGGATCCCATTATTAGATCTTGATCAAATTTATATGGGATCACTCCTGAGGTACCCCCTTTCTAATAAAAAAAGAATCATAAAAATCGGACAATGTAGAAAAGAATTATCACTGAAAATAATAAAATTAAGTTTGATGATTTTATCATGGATCTCATTATTAGATCTTGATCAAATTTATATGGGATCACTTATGAGGTACCCCCTTTCTAATAAAAAAAGAATCATAAAAATCGGACAATGTAGAAAAGAATTATCGCTGAAAATACATAAAAAATAAAGAGTTTGATGATTTTATCATGGATCCCATTATTAGATCTTGATGAAATTTATATGGGATCACTCCTGAGGTACCCCCTTTCTAATAAAAAAAGAATCATAGATATCGGACAATGTGGTAAATAATTATTGCTGAAAATACATAAAAAATTAAGAATTTGATGATTTTATCATGGATCCCATTATTAGATCTTAATCAAATTTATATGGGATCACTCCTGAGGTACCCCCTTTCTAACAAAAAAGAATAATAGAAATCGGACAATGTGGTAAAGAATTAGCACTGAAAATACATAAACAATTAAGAGTTTGATGATTTTATCATGGATCCCATTATTAGATCTTGATCAAATTGATATGGGATCACTCCTGAGGTACCCCCTTTCTAATAAAAAAGGAATCATAGAAATCGGACAATGTGGTAAATAATTATTGCTGAAAATACATAAAAAAATTAAGAATTTGATGATTTTATCATGGATCCCATTATTAGATCTTAATCAAATTTATATGGGATCACTCCTGAGGTACCCCCTTACTAACAAAAAAAGAATCATATAAATCGGACAAGGTGGTAAAGCATTATTGCTAAACATACATAAAAAATTAAGAGTTTGATGATTTTATCATGGATCCCATTATTATATCTTGACGAAATTTATATGGGATCACTCCTGAGGTGTCCCCTTTCTAACAAAAAAGAATCATAGAAATCGGACAATGTGGTAAAGAATTAGCACTGAAAATACATAAACAATTAAGAGTTTGATGATTTTATCATGGATCCCATTATTAGATCTTGATCAAATTGATATGGGATCACTCCTGAGGTACCCCCTTTCTAATAAAAAAAGAATCATAGAAATCGGACAATGTGGTAAATAATTATTGCTGAAAATACATAAAAAAATTAAGAATTTGATGATTTTATCATGGATCCCATTATTAGATCTTAATCAAATTTATATGGGATCACTCCTGAGGTACCCCCTTACTAACAAAAAGAGAATCATATAAATCGGACAAGGTGGTAAAGCATTATTGCTAAACATACATAAAAAATTAAGAGTTTGATGATTTTATCATGGATCCCATTATTATATCTTGACGAAATTTATATGGGATCACTCCTGAGGTGTCCCCTTTCTAACAAAAAAAGAATCATAGAAATTGGACAATGTGGTAAAGAATTAGCACTGAAAATACATAAACAATTAAGAGTTTGATGATTTTATCATGGATCCCATTATTAGATCTTGATCAAATTAAAAGAATCATAGACAATGTAGTTAAGAATTATCATTGAACATACATAAAATATATTTACTTATCTTAGTCAAAAAGTTGATAGTTTCCCAATTACAGGGTGTCAAAGTTATATTTTTTTTTATACTTTTTTATTTATGTCTTACATATACATTTTATATTTGGCAGTTAATCACTTAATTATAACTGAAAAAAAAAAAGGATAATAAAAAATAAGCACTAGCTGTGTTTGCTATAGTATAAAAATAACAAACTAAAGTATGAATTTACAGAACGACATTATATAATATAGAGATGATAACAAAGAAGAAAAATTCCAATGTTGGGTAGGGGTGTATGAGTCAATTTACAAAATCTCCTAAAGTAAATCTAAGTTAACAGTAACATATTGTTTATCTCGAAATATATGTAATTTGGTTAAATTTTTTATGTGTATCAGTAGCTTATTAAAAATTTTGGAAGCAACTGTAGTTACAAATCATTGACTAGCGTCACATTGACATAGTGGTGTCATCAAGGCTGTTGTGTTGTGGAGATGTGTAGTAATAGTTCTTAAATTTAGTTTTTTTATATATGAAAATACAACATAAGTATGAGTAGAGTGTTCTTATATTTAGGATTTCATTATTGTACAGGAGAGCTGTAGGGTAAAGTGATGTTTTTTTTCTAGATAATTTTGACAATGCGATTTTATATATCTTTGAGAGGCTGTACGGTTGTATCATATAAATCCCCCCAAACAATAATTATCCCATATTGAAGGATTGACTCTATTAGTGATTTATAAATAATTATTAGCTGTTTGCTGTTCATAAACTTTCTCATTTCATAAAATGTGTATATAAATCTTTGTAATTTGGTTATAAGAGATTGTATTCGATCATCCATTTGAGATTTTGATCAATTATAATTCCTAAATATTTTGTTTCTTCAGATATATTTATTTTAAAGTTAAGTGATTATGTGTAAGGTTAAAATTCGGTTGATTTAAATTTTTTATTGAAAATGCTATAAACATAGTTTTGCTTACATTTAAGGAAGGTTTTCAAAAAATCTAACCAATTTTTAACTCTACTTATGCCCAATTAAGCTTTGACCTTTACATCTTTTCAAGTGTGATCACTAAAAATTATAACAATGTCATTTGCATATGAAATCATTGTTCCATTAATATTTGTCTTTAATAAAGGGTTTATATAAACTAAGAACAGAATTGGTTTAAAAACAGTTCCTTGGGGGACACCTATTTTTAGTTATTCTGATCACTTAGCATATCTTTTATTTTAACCATATTTTCTTTGAAGTAGATAATTAACACAATACCATATTGTTCAAAAACATTTAATAATAGGGCTAAAAGCATGATAGAGAATTTGCATATATTTGTTGTTATATAGCATCTTAATATGTTTTAACTTATTCATATCATCAAATACAAAATTAAAATGTATAAACCTGTAAGAAACTTACCATTTGTCTGCCATCTACACTAAATGGATGGACAGTGGCCGCATTCCTATTCATACCACCCTGCGTTTGAGGCATATTGTTTACAGGAGCTCCTTGTAGATCCTGACTTGGGGGAGAGGTACTTGGAGGTTGTACTCCAGTCAGAGCTCCACTTTGCCTGTTACATTTATTTAGTTAGAAAACAAACCCACAACCAAATAAAAAACTTACTGTATAGTCTTGTATAAATCTCTGATTTTCTGATGAATGGGGTGAGACCTGACTCTGAGGAGCTCTAGAGCTCTTTGTTGCAGTTCTGTTTTTCTTCCTGACTTGTTTCTGCCAGCAAAACCTAATAACATCTGCAGTTCCGACACCCGGAAAGTAACTAGCATATTCTGGAAATATTCGTAATAAAAATGGGGAAACTTTTGGACCTCCCCGAAAATGAGGTAAATTTTAAACCTCCCCTATACATTTCAAAATTATCAACAAAGTTCGAATTATAAAAACAATTTTACCGTATGTGAGATAATACTGTATAAGCAAATTTGCGGATATTCTAATGACTACAAGATGATTCTCTGGCTGAAAGAACAATTAATTTTGGGGGTTAATAAAAGTGAAATCTTACCTTCAGCTCATCCGTGTTGTCGGTCATTTCCTTGGGGAAGAATAATCGAACTCACCGCCCAATTAATTGCAAATTCCACCATTTAAAAAGTTAAAACCACTCTTGTATAAACCAAATAAATATTACCTACTTTTGGTCAAAAATTGCAAAAAAAAAAATAATTAAATGCGTTTATCAGTTCGTCATGGCTTAGTTTAATTATTTTAGAGCGATTATGCAGTAATTAGAAAGGAAAATTTAATACAACAGTTGTTTTTTCTTAGTGCAAAACATACGCGGTTATCACAAATCAGAACTTCCATTTACAGGAAACCACAAAACACAAACAACCAGCAACCAACGATAAAACCATTAAGCGTCGGTTAAATTATCACCCTTACCAAAAACGGATTATTATCATCCAATAACACGAAGGGATGTTTCTTTGCGATTTGCTCGATCCAAATACTTTCGATAATGTGAAATTAGCTTAATTTCTTTCAACTGTCAATATATACTGTTCTGTCGTTCTACGATAACCTGATTATAACCAGGTTTAACATTGAACTGGCTTTTATCAGTATTTTTACTATATTCGAGTTTTAAATGCAACAAAATGTAATTAAGCGTATAACTTATTTTCGTCGATATGAGAAAGTGTAACTAAATTATGTTTAAATTATTGTGTAAATTTTTAACTTAAAAAAATGTATTTGGATACGGTAGTAACCGACAGAAACACTGCTTTGTGAAAGAAAAAAAATGCCTAGTTGACAACTGACAGAAGACGTGAAATAAGAGGTTCTTTCATTCGCTGTTGGTGCAGTGTCCATCAGTGTAAATTGCACCAGTAACACCACCTTTATTTACAGTTTCATATACTTTAATTAAAAATCAAAGTATTTAGGCATGTCTTAATAGGTCTTTTCCTTTGCATCGAAAGTGTAGCACTGAGCTACAGCACTTCTGAAAATATCGTTCCGTTTATACAAATTGTATGGATAGAACGATATTTTCAGAAGTGACGTAGCTCAGCGCTACACTTTCGATGCAAAGGAAAAGATCTTATAAACAGAACTTACCTGAGTCGGACCAATGAACTGGAGTGGGGTAGAATGCTTGTCAATAGGCTTGAGATGCGACTCTATGGGCGAAGACAGGTTATTTTTCATCTCACTCGGGAGTATTTATAACAACCATTTTCTATTTCACTTTGTTATTGTCTGATCCACCAGCTTGTGGATTGAGGTAATAGGTTCTTTCGTTCGTCCCACTGGTGTAGGAATGAACTACACCAACGTACACTAAACCTTTCGTTCGGCCCGGTGTAAAATCCACTAAACCTTCCTGTCGGTGGTATCCACTGGTGGATATTTTCTCCACCAGCTATTTAGCAGGAGTGAATTACACTCGACATGTATATAAGGAATAAGGAGGGAAGTAAACTAAGGTAAATAAAGTGGTGTAACTGGTGTAATTTACACTGGTGTACACTTCACCAATAGCGAACGAAAGAACCTCGTGTAACTGGTGTAATTTACACTGGTGTACACTACACCTACAGCGAATGAAAAATGAAAAAACCTATTTTGACGTTGACGTATCTAATAAACATTTTTAAATACAAAAATTGAACATTTTAATACAAATTTTATTAAATCTAAAATACAAAATGATACACGAATGTTTGTTTAATTTGTGCAACTCTCCAGATGGAGAAAATCTGTCCGAAACTTATAACGTAAATACAGAATATTTGTAAGTTTTTAATTATATCTAACGATTTGTTTTTTAGTGGACTAGACTGTTTGAATTGCAAGAATTCTTGCATCCAGGAGAGCAAAAGTTGTTGCAAACTATAGTCGAAATAGCAATCGACTACCATCAGATAAACGCTTTTAATAAAAGAATTCTAAATCAAGTTCCAAATTTTCAAGGTATTTATATTTTTAAAAAATGTTCCTATAAATTTTTCAATCATCTTATTTTAGCTGCTAAAAATGTATCTACAGTCCCATCTAATACGCAAGATAATACATCATTCGGGTTTTACATAACAGCTTTTTGTTCGGGAGTTCATAAAGTTTTAGATGCTTATAGGAAAGAAAACATTGCTTTAGAAGAAATGTTTTTACAGAATCCACAACTATCTCTAACGTTTATTCTTTGCAAGGTCGAGAAATATAGGACACTATTTCAAACTCTAATATCCATGATTCATACTATTCAAAATGACAATGTACATGGTTGTTTGTTGATTGGAAGATTACATAAATATGTTAATTGCGGAGTTGATCAAATCAGTTTAGCAGCAAGCGAGTGAGTACCTGTCACTTGTTGTGTATTTTTTCAGTATAAAATCATGCATTGGGCTTTTATTTTAGAATAATTAGATCAATAAACACAGTTTTCTATAAACATTTGTGCAATTGGATTATCTATGGGGATCTAGTTGATGTTTTTGAAGAATTTTTTATCAGAGATGGTAAATCTGCTGATGAGAATTTTCTGTATCCTGAACAAATTGCAGAACTACATTCTGATGTTTCTATTATTAATTTACAGGTAATTTCTCAAACACCATTGATGTAGGTACTTTGTAGTGCAATCAGTACTTACTTTTCCTGACAAACACAACAGGACAGCGTTCGTTGCATTGCTGTTGCTAAATGTAGAAAAAATTATGAGGTTTTATAAATTGACAGGTATAGCAAAAGCCATGACATGTCACTCCCTCTTTAAAAGTGACAAAACTCAAAAAGCACCAGTATTTAATTTATATTAGCAAATGTAATAAAATCTTATACTTTTCATGTGTAAAAGTGCTCTAAATTACTTCCTACAATTATTAGAGGTTGTTAATTTCTTTTTTAAAGTTTATCGAATTGTCTGTTCTTTATGCATCACATTTGTCATATTTTGACATGTGTCTACTATTCTGTAAATTTTTGTAAAATAAAACATATTTTTTGAGATGCAACACAGAAACAAGTGTACCAAAGTGCAATAAAAATAAAAAAGATAAACAATAGTAGGGATCGACCTATATCGGTATCAATATATCAGCTTTTTTTGGCTGATATCGGTATTGACCATTATATAGAAGTGCCATATCGGTCTTTATCTCTAAACGTTCTAATACAAATATCTATTAAATATTCTATTTGCTAAGAATTTTTTAAAGACATTTAAACAAATATTAAATAAAACACAATGTAATTGTATTTTAATTTAGAATTTAAGAAGAAAAAAAAAACATTTAAAATCTAGAAGGAGATTAAGTTAAAAAAAAACTAAGTCAAGTTTTGGTATGTTAAAATTCAACAAAATTAAATTTTCTTCTCTTTTGATGTTTGACAATTTCTTGCGCTTTCATATACAGGGTGATTCATTAAGGGTAGCAACTGGCCATATTATGACTCAATTTATATTGATTTTGATAATTGTCATATGTCAATCCTCTCCCCTTCAATACAATTTAAATAGAGAAAGTATCAAGAATGACACATCACTGCAAATGTGAAATTTAGCAATATGACTGTTCATTGCTTTACTTTTCATTTTAACGCCCTCTAGCGGGATAAAAAACTGTTACTTATTCTAAAGTGTGATACTTCATTTGAAAGCTAATTTTATCAGTAATTCAATGCACTATTAATCCAGTAAATGGGGCTGAAAATGGACCCTTAAACTCTGAAAAACAGGTTTCCCGCTAATATCTGGCTAAATATGCCAATTAGAGAATTTTTGTTCCGACAAAAAATGAAGATCAGCTCATTCTCTACAAAAATGATCCCTACCAATTTTTTCACAATGCCAATATTTTTTGCAAAATCAGACTTCGAAAAATCCATAATTTTCATATTGAATAGATATGATAGTTTCTTGCCGAATTTCCGCTCGATGGGATTGGAAATGCATTGATCTTCATCTTTTGGACTTTAGAGGACCAATTGCAGATGGCGCCAGCACCTTTGCTCTTCTCGCTAAATTACGGAGTCTGTAAATGAAAATCTCGGAAATAATCGAATATTCGACAATTATTGGCGATTTCACCTGATTTTTTTCTGCAAAGTAGCGCTTGGGCTCTCCTAATTGTATTAGCGAATGTTCTGTGCAATTTGAGTTGCAAATTTACCAGAAAATTGCAAAAATTTATTTTTCCTTGTGCCAAGGTCTTGAATCCCGTTGTTTTGGCTAAAAGCAAATGACAACTTTTAGAGCGTGGTGAATAACAGCAACTCCGGTTGCTTATTGTATTGTTTTTACCTACTTTTTTGAAAAAAAGTAGTGTATACGTGTATTTGATATGCCAAAATTACAAAATATCACCCTAAAATGCACGAATTATCCGCAGCTAGCGCTAGTATCGCATTTGCTTCCTATTCCATGACTTCGCACGGAGAGAATAAGTGTATCCTGGAAAAACTGCTACCTTTTACTGTATTACTTCCAATGTTGGAACCCTGTTCTCCTTATATAAACTATAAATTGTCCTCCGTATAAAATCTTGGGTAGCTCTGTCAACTGATTTCAGTTTTTCTTTACATGTTTTTCGGTTTTGTGAATGATCCACACCAACCCCTTTTGTGACTACCCGATAAATGGAAAATTTATTTACTTTAGTTAATTCAGCAATTCTTATTATGATCGCATTATCAGACTGCTGATTATTTTCCTTTTTTAAACATTCGAATATATTTAAAATAACTTGTTGTGTTTGTATATCTAAATCCTTATTGTTAAAGTCATACCTGTCTTTAATCTCACTACACTGTGCAATTTCATTTTCTTCATTCGACCACGGTCTAAAGAACGCCATATTTATATTTATTAAAAGAAATTAAAATTAAACCAACCACACATACAAAACACACCGCACGACAGTACTCCACTGATATCGCAGACTGTCTTCCAGGAATATTTTCGAACACTCCTGCCCTCCGTAAACCTTCGGCCAATACAGTGCATTTAAGTTTACGATTCGATGTTTTCATTGGTAAACAACGGAGATGATGGATTTTGACACATATATATCAAGTACACGTGGACTGACCGTTTGTTTAATATTTACCGCATTGTATAAGGGGAGTAAACATTATTTTTCGTTTCTAAATTTGGCATGAGTGCCGTGCGTATATATTAAATATTGATGATTCCCCACATAACTGTGTTCTGCAATTGATAATGGAAGGACTATAACAAGAAATTGTAATAATTTGGCAATTATTTTAATTAATCTAAAGATTTTTACATAAAAATCTCATATAAATTTTCAAGTACCTTTCTTCATTTGACCTTAGAAATAGTAAACAGTTACTATAATATCAAAGTAAATTAAATATATGAGTTGACCAAAAATTTCAAAGAAAGCACGTCTCAATCAATATAAAAATGATGTGGGAACGAGGGAAAAGGACAGTTACTGAGTGGGCCGGACGTTACGCTGTCCGACTACCCATCGACGCCGATAAATCGTATATCGGGAATCATAAAGTAATTTTTTTAAATTGTGATTTAATAATAAATATCAGCCAATCAATTTAAACTTAGTGAAATCGAAACTACGTTTCGAGCAAGGTAAGCCTTCCTCTTTCACTACATTAAAATTGTGACAGTTCTCTCTTTTTTTCATTTTGCCAAGTTATTTTGTTACCTCTCATCGTAGATTTTAATAGGAAGTGATATAGTTTATTTTTTTGACTTTGGTAGCTACAAGATCCAACGGGATTTCTGACATTTTTTTTGCTATCTATTCTTACATTATTTATCGGTATTTTGTTATCGTTGACTGATTTACCGAATCAGGCGAGAACCTCAGGGTGGATCTTGTACCTCCAAACATATTGTATTACTTGATCGTTTTTTTTTGTCTATGATTAAAATTTGTTACATGTTTAAATATATTGAGCTAAATATATTAAGTTGTTAAACGTTCACCTGGTTTTATCTTATGTGTGTTAAGAGTTTTTGAGTTCTGCCCGAGTTCTATAAAGAGGGACAACCCCTAGTTCAGATAAGCTATCTGACAAAGTCCAGAGTTGGATAACTGAATAATTATTTAGATGTTTTTTTTTATTCTTTAACCAAAATATATTCGATTTCATCAGGTCTACCTTCCCCTTTTGTCAAAAGACACTCCGGGCACTTTTGCGAAGCCCCGGCGAACCTACTCCCGAGTAAGGACTATAGGTGCCTATTGTCAGTTTGCCAAACCATTTCCTTAATCCGCTCGCTCTATTCATCACGGGGAAAATTCTTTTTATTTTAAACCTATTATTTTATTTTTTCTTTTTTACTTTTTTTGTCACGGTGAGAGTGAATAAGCTCTAAGGACCTTATCCCCTGACTGTGGCTGGTGACAGGCTGCCTTTACACTTACAGTGTATACCCCCCGTTGATGACTAGAGTCCTTTTGGCCACTACATTATTATTTAGTTACTTTCTAAGTGACGGTGGTTGTTACAAAATGGTTAAACAAAAAAAGGCCGGTTTTCACTCGTGTGATCAATTTTCCTCATTTCTTGAAAATTAATATACTCTATTATAAATAAAAAAATATATTCGAAAAGTAGACCATCCAAGCTTTAAAATGTTGTGCATTGGAAACCAATATAACGGATCATAAGATTATAATTCGCGCTTGTTCCGAAGATTCTATGGAACTTCGAAATCAGCTAAAACATGTAAATAAACAAATTAATTTTGTATTAAAACGCAAGAAAAGTATTACAAAAAAATTTCTGAGATCATTCAAGACTCCCCAAGGTCCCATTATAAAGGCAAAATTAGAATAAATGACTATTTTTAAAGAAAATATGAATAAATTAATGAAGCAGTCTCTAAATATTGTTGAAAAAAACTTTGACCGCTTTTTAAATATTTTTGGCAAATACGAACTGACTTCAAGTCACATGGAATTGTAGCTACGGGTTTTCCCATTGCTATGAACCTTGAATCATCGAAAAATATCATTTTTTTCCCGAGATATGGAACAATTCGTCCGCCCGCTTACACGTTAATTCATAGAAAGCGGAATTCCTGCAGGTAGAGAGCAGCAGCTGAAATGAGGGGACTTTTGAGTGCCATTATCTCGAAAACTATTGAATTTTCGAAGAAAATGATAAGGGCCATTTTTGTAGATAATGAGCTGATCTTCATTTTTTGTCTAAACAAAAATTCTCTAATTGGCATATTCAGTCAGATATTAGCGGGAAACCCATTTTCCAGGTTTTAGGGGTCCATTTTCAGCCCATGCCGGTATCAAGAACGCGTTAAGGATTTTCTCGTTTCAAAAACACCTGCGATGACCTACAAATTGCGCTATGTGGGAACTCATCAGCGAATTTTCTACAGGTTTGACCCTTCAGTTATTGGACTATATATAATATTATGTTTAAAAGATTGTATTATTACTTTCTTTTGTAGCAAATCCAATATGGAGATATTTATATTAATAGAACCCTGTTTTTCAAACATAATGATTGGACTATTTTATTAAAGTCAATATACATTATGTACTACGCAATTTTGAGACCTTTAATAATATTATTTTGTTAGAAACGTAAAATTAGAAGACCCCCAACGGTAAGAAAATTCTTTATTCATTGGGAAATGGTTCCGTTGTTCATTAGCGAGGATTTATCCGAAAGTATCCTATTTATGGGAAGGATCGTGTGGATTATTAGAAACGACCCCAGGAAGACCAAAGATGAGAATTATCAAATCGAATACAAGCGTGATATTTGGGAGGGCAAAGATATTGAGTACTACAAAAAAGTCCAAGCTCTGGAATCTAAACCTTTCAATAATATAGAATTCCAAAGGACTATCGAAGAGTGTAAAGTCAAATTAACAAAGGTACAATATTAAAAATATTAAGAGTTTTTGCTTCGTACATGAGAACTAATTTAAAGTCAAACGTCAAATTTCCTAAAAAATGTCACAGCATTTTTACCTAGTTATAAAGTGAATTGGAACGACTCTGGACTCAAAAGTTTTTAAAATCTTTATTCAGGTGGAAGTTACAATAGTAAAGAAAGTAATTTTTTTCAAAAAACTTAAATTGGCAACATTTTCAAATGACATTTTGTTCTGTAAATCAATTATTTTGATTTTCCCTGTATTACCACTAAATATTTTACAAATTTGCTTCTTGATTATTGATTTTAATGTTTAGCAGAACTGTTTATGAAGAATAATAAATACATTTCCAATTTTTTGCCAACTTTTTCAGACACACTATATACTTAAATGATTATTTTTCAGTACTTGTGGTCAATAATGTTAGACGAAGGCAATCTAATAGCCCATTTGCATCTCATACGAGACTATTACGCTTTGGGAAGAGGCGAGTTGTTTCAACAGTTCATTCGAGTGGCCGAAGACCACTTGAAAGACACTTCGATCGAATTGATTGTGCAAAATTTGAATTTCATATTTCGCGAGACCGCCCGGAAAATATACGGAGAAAACGACAAGACTTATCTGAAGTTCGAGCTCAGTTCCAGCTCGGAAGTCGCCCGTAAGTCGAAATAACGTATCTTCGAGTTTTCCAATTTTTTGAAATTTTCCCGCACTATTTTTCTAAAAATTTGTTTCAGCGTCGAAAAACCAGATAAGACTTGTAAATTAATGTATACTAAAGATCAGTGATGTATACCCTATAACATTCGAAAAAATAATGAATAAATACTACGTAATAAAAAATAGTGCGGGAAATTTCCTCATAAAATTGAAGCGAATTGTTTTAAAGAGAAAAGCGGGTGAGTAGGGGTCAGTGACTGTCCGATTTCTTTCTCCCATTTGCCTTCTACTTGAAAGCATCGAGATTAAAAAAAAAAAAACGTTTTTTTTTTCCTGTACTATTTTTCTAAAAAAAAATTTGATATCACCGTATAATAACTAGATAAGACTGTATAAGCTAATATACTCGTATGTATACCCTGTAAAAACCGAAAAAATTGATAACTGCTCAATAAAAAAATAGTGCAGGAAATTTCTTCATAAAATTGGAAAACTGAAGTGAAATGTTTTAAAGAGAGGAGTGGATGATTAGGAGTTAGTGTCTGTCCGCTTTTGTTCTCCCATTTGCCTTCTACTTGAAAGTATCGAGATTAAAAAAAAAAAACGTTTTTTTTCCTGTACTATTTTTCTAAAAAAAATTTGATATCACCGTATAATAACTAGATAAGACTGTATAAGCTAATATACTCGTATGTATACTCTGTAAAAACCGAAAAAAATCGATAACTGCTTGATAAAAAAATAGTGCAGGAAATTTTTTCATAAAATTGGAAAACTGAAGTAAAGAGAGGAGTTAATGACTAGGAGTCAGTGACTGTCCGATTTTGTTTTCCCATTTACCTTCTTGAAAGTATCGAGATTTAAAAAAATGTTTTTTTCCTGTACTATTATTCTAAAAAAAATTTGATATCACCGTATAATAACTAGATAAGACTGTATAAGCTAATATATTCGTATGTATACCCTGTAAAATCCGAAAAAAGTCGATAACTTCAATAAAAAAATAGTACAGGAAATTTCTTCATAAAATTGGAAAACTGAAATTGAAATGTTTTAAAGAGAGGATTGGATGATTAGGAGTCAGTGACTGTCCGATTTTGTTCTTCCATTTACCTTCTACTTGAAAGTATCGAGATTTAAAAAAACGTTTTTTTTCCTGTACTATTCTAAAAAAAATTGATATCACCGTATAATAACTAGATAAGACTGTATAAACTAATATACTCGTATGTATACCCTGTAAAAATCGATAACTGCTTAATAAAAAAATAGTGCAGGAAATTTCTTCATAAAATTGGAAAACTTAAATGAAATGTTTTAAAGAGAAGAGCGGGTGATTTAGGGTAAGTGACCGCCTGATTTCTTTCTCCCATTTGCCCTCTACTTGAAAGTATCATGATTAAAAAAAAACAACTTTTTTTTTCTGCACTATTTTTCTAAAAAAAATTGATTTCACCGTAAAATAACTAGATAAGACTATATAAGCTAATATACTCATATGTTTACCCTGTAAAATTAGAAGAAAAAAAAAATAATCGATAACTGCTCAATAGAAATATAATGCAGGAAATTTCTTCATAAAATTGGAAAATTTAAGCGAAATGTTTTAAAGAGAAGAGCAGGTTATTAGGGGCCAGGGACGGCTCAATTTGTTTCTCCCATTTGCCCTCTACTTGAAAGTATCGAAATTAAAAAAAAAACGTTTTTTCCTGCACTATTTTTCTAAAAAAGATTTGATACCGTAAAATAACTAGATAAGACTGTATAAGCTAATATATTCGTATGTATACCCTGTAAAAACCGAAAAAATCGATAACTGCTCAAAAAAAAAATAGTGCAAGAAATTTCTTCATAAATTTGGAAAACTGAAATGAAATGTTTTAAAGAGAAGAGTGGATGATTAGGAGTCAGTGACTGCCCTATTTAATTCTCTTATTTTCCTTCTACTTGAAATTATCTAGATTAAAAAATAAAAAACATTTTTTAGGTGCAAATCTTTGGTCGAGATTGCAATTAAATTTCGAAATCGATTGGCCACTACACATAGTTTTCCATCCGAAAGTTATAGAACTTTACAATAAACTATTCTGTTATCTGTTAAGGCTGCGAAAAACACATTTAGATTTGCACAAACTTTGGGCCGAACACGTATCGAGTAAAAGAAAAATGTAAGCAATACCGATATTTTTTCTTTATCTTTAGCATCATTTAAATTGTTAATTTATTTTAGAGACACGAGAGTTTGGACGTTGAGACAGAACCTAATGTTTTTAGTAAACAATCTCCATTATTATTTGCAAGTTGATGTTATAGAAGCGCAATTTTCTTTGTTGTTAAAAGCTGTGGAAAACGCCAACGGATTTGAAGATATAATAAAAGTTCATCACGAATTTATTTCTAATTTGTTGGCCAAAACGTTCGTGTCTACACCCGACGAGGTAAAAATTATTATAACAATTTTACATCTGTACATTTTTTACAATAAATCCTATCCCACCCCATTCTAGGTTCATTTAATTTGCTCCGCCTGCCTTATCAAATTTCTTCTCGTTTGCTTCACCTACTTTCATCTCTTGTTTTGTTTGCTCTCAATTAATTGCCGTGTCCTGGCTCCGCCCACCTTATCACACTCCTTCGTGTTTGCTTTACCTACTTTCATCTTCTATTATTTTGTTTGCCTTTGGTTAATTTCCCCGTCCATTTTAGATTCTCATTTTTTGCTCTCCTACCTTACCACATTTTCTTTTGCTCCACCTACTTTCATCCCTTGTTTTGTTTGCTCTCAATTAATTGCCGTGCCCTTTTTAGGTTCTCGTTATTCGCTCCGCCCACCTTATCACACTTCCTCACGTTTGCTTCACCTACTTTCATCCCTTGTTTTGTTTGCTCCCAATTTCCGTGCCCTTTTTATGTCCTCGTTATTGACTCTGCTCACCTTATCTCACCTCCCTCTCGTTTGCTCCACCTACTTTCATTCTCCATTGTTTTGTTTGCCTTCGGTTAACTGCCCCGCCCATTTTACATTCTCATTTTTTGCTTTGCCTACCTTATCACATTCTCGTTTGCTCCACCTACTTTCATACTCTGTGCAAATTGTCCCGCCCATTTTAGGTTTATCGTGACTTGCTCCGCCCATTTTACCACACTTCCTCTCGTTTGCTCCACCTACTTTCATCCTTTTGTTTTGTAACGTTTAAAAGTTAGTTTTGCTTGTTGATTTTAAATGTATATTTAACTTTGTTTCAAAGATATAACACGGTTTCGTGTTTTTTTAATAAATAAAACTGCTCAATTTTGCTCTTTAAGTTTTATATTATTTGATCAAAAACGTATAACAGCAATTAAGTAACGCCTAGCACATTTATACGGTACTTTTCCCACTCTAAATCTTGCCCCGCCTATTTTAGGTTTTCGTTATTTGCTCCGCCCATGTTACTTAGGACTTCTCGTTTGCCACACTTATTTTAGGTTCTCGTCATGTGCTTCGCCCATTTTATATCTCCCCGCGTTTGCCCCACCTAAAATAACCAATCTTCACTCTCTTGAAAAACGAAGGCATGATGCGGACTTGCTATTCTTGTTTAAGTTGTTGAATGGTCTAATAAATTGACCGGAACTGCTTAAACTTTAATGTTTGATCAAAAACTAGTAATAGAACATTATTATATGAAACTTGAACTTACTACTGTAATTTGATTACTTTGTATGAAATGGATTTTTTCTGTTTTGTAGTATTTTTTAATTTTATTTGTCTATACGTTTAAAATTGATGGTGTTTATTAACTTTTAGGAACATACTTGTAAGAATAAGCACAGATTATATCAAGTACCAGCCATACAATATGAAATACCTAGCAAGGTAAGATTTTTATAAAAATCAGTATAATCTCTCATTTAGGTAAAGTGTTTGAAGTGAAACTTTTTATGGCTCGCCTTGATATGAACAATATGAGGAATGAATTGATAAAAAATGACACATTTAAATAAATTCAAGTAAATTAAAATAAATTCCAGTAAATTTAAATAATTTATTTCAGATCGAATTCATCTAAGAAGTTTCACTTCTATCGTATATTCCATAACATTTTTTTGTTACTCCTCTTGACATTAGTGTCCCTAATATGGAATTATTAGGTTTAAAAATTTATTCTAGCTCTATTACTCTTCATTTAGCCTGTATTTATCGTCCCGGAGACTCTCAACTAGCTGAAGACATGATCCTTATTGAAAAACTTGAATATCTGTCTTCACTAGAAAATATTATTATTGGTGATTTCAATTTCCGAGATATTTCGTGGCCAGTTACTCTCACTCCAAGTGATGTTGTAAATTCAAAAAATAAATTTTTGAACTTTGTTCTAAGCTCTAATGTACACCAACTTGTAACAGATCCAACACGATTCCGAGTCAATAATATTCCTTCCACGCTAGATTTGTTATTTGTAAATGATAAACAATTGTTAACTGACCCTATCATTCAATCTCCGATAGGAATATCGGATCATGCAGTCATCATAAGTCGTATACAGTTTAATAGAGAACCCATCTCACAAAGATCATACTACATCATATAAAATCATCGATTTCGACAACTTAAATCGTCATTTATCTACCATCGACTGGATAGAAACATTGGGTGATTCGGGAGATCCGGCAGAAGTATGGAATAAGTTCGCGCAACCGTTATTGCTACTCATAAAATCCAATACTCTAAAAAGAAGGTGTTTTACAAAAATAAATTAAAACCGTGGATCAACGGAGAACTAATATCCTTGATTAGACATAAAAGTAAATTATGGCGTAAATATAAGCGATCAAATAATATTGTCGATCTAGAATATCACAAAAATTTTTCCAAGGACCTAAAGAAATTTATAAATGAGGCCCGAGAAGAATATGAAGAGTCGATAGCATTGCAGCCAAAACTGTAAAAAATTATACAAATATATTAGATCTTCACTGTCATCAAAAGTATCCATTCCTTTACTAAACAAAAAAGATGGAAGTTCCTACCAAAATAATTTCGGAACGGCTGAACTTTTAGCTAATACCTTTACAAAAGTTTTCACCAATGAACCTCCCCAGGATCAGTTACCAGATATCTCACCCGAAAGAATCCCTTCTTCCTTAGAACGTCTCAATTTTACTCCTGAAATTGTCAAACATCACCTTTTAAAATTAAAAAACAACTCCTCTCCGGGTCTAGATCAAATATCTTCTCTATTTTTAAAAATCTGATGTGTCCAACACATGACTTTCCTATCTAGGTATTACAGGCTTTTTCCGGTTATTTTGTACAATCTATTGCAGCATCTCTATAAATGTTTAGAGGATAAACTAAATATATACATTGTCCACATACATCTACCGCGAAACATTTTTCTATAGATATTCATTGAAAATGAAAATACTGAAAAATTTAAATTTAGCACTTTTCCTACAATTTTTCCATTACGGTCCATTTTAAAAAAATCATGTATAAACAAATATTATAGAGATCGATATCGCAAACAACTTTTATTTCAACAATTTTCATAAAAATCAGAATTTTGCACATTTTGTCAAATTTTTCGAATACGGACCATTTCAGGAAATTTTTACATAAAGCAAAAATTATAGATAATAATATTAGAAGTAACTTTTATTTAAACAATTTTTTTCTTCAAACATAAATAACAGATATATTCCATAAAATATAAAAACGGCCTCCCATAAAGTACCCCCCCAGATGTTCCGACTTTGTCCAAAATCTAATCATTTCACGTCAGGCCGAAATAAAACTTAAGTTTAAAATTTAATGTTTTTTTCTTTATCCATTTTTGAGTTTTCTTCAAATTTCGAAATTTACACATTTTCTCAAATATCTCGAATACGGTCCATTTTAGAGAAATTATCTATAGGATAAGAATTATAGAGAATTATATTACAAACAACTTTTGTTTGAACAATTTTTATAGAAAAAAATATTTTTTTACATTTTGTCAAATTTCGCGAATACGGACCATTTTAGGAAAATTTTGTATATAACAAAAATTATAGATAATAAAATAAGAAGTAACTTTCATTTGAAAAATTTTCTTCCCCAAACGTAAATAACAGATATATTCCATAAAATATAAAAATGACCACCTATAAAGTACCCCCCCAGATGTTCCGACTCTGCCCAAAATCTAATCAGCTCATTAGACGTTGGAACAAAGCTTAAGTTTAAAATTTGGTGTTTTTCCGTGTATCGGTTCATGAGTTATGCGTTATACAGACACACACACACACACACACAGACATCATCGCGAAAATAGTCAAAACGGATTCAGGGGACCTCAAAACGTAAAAATCCGTCGAAAACTCGAGGTCGAAAAAAATCATGATTCCTATACTTTCCTTATATCTGTATACAGATAGGAAAGTAAAAAAATGCTCTAATACCATATCAGTTCCTTTATCTATTATAATGTCTTTGTCTTTTAATACACACACATTACCCTCTATCTGGAAAACAGCTTCTGTAACACCCATTTTCAAGATAGGAAACAAACTAGATTCTAAAAACTACCGCCCAATCAGCCTCACACCCATAATCTGTGAAGTTATGGAATCCATAATAACAGAGCTTCTCAGCAACATGGATTTGTAAAAGGGCGATCAACCATGACCAATTTGCTTTGGTGTGTAAATAAGTGGACAGTTTCATTAGACAGGAAAAAACCTATAGACATTATTTACCCGGATTTTGCGACAGCTTTCGATCGTGTGCCGAAACGAAGATTGATACATAAGTTAGAACACCTTGGTTTACGTGGTGATTTACTTAAATGGATCGAGTCATTCTTAACTGATAGAAAGTACTGTGTTAAAGTTTGAAATTCCCATTCACTTGAAAGACCAGTCTTGAGTGGGGTTCCTCAGGGAACAGTTCTGGGTCCACTCTTATTTATAATATATGCCAGTGACCTTCAATTCCATATCAAGTGCAACAATATTTTTTACGCAGATGACACTAAAATATTTAGTGACCCGTCTTTGAACTTCCAACAGCTTCAAGATGACTTTGACTCCATCTATAACTGGTGCTCAGATTGGATGCTACCTCTAAATACAAATAAAAGTGTAGTTCTCCATACTGGTAAAAATAATCCTCGTCATAATTATTTTCTAAACGGTCATACGTTAAATAAAGTTAAATCTTACAATGATCTAGGTGTTATAATTACTGAAAATCTCAGCTGGTCTGAGCACGTTCTTCAAGTGTCAAAAAAGGTGAACACGAAAATGTACTTATTAAAGAAAACATTCGCAAAAGTGTCTTTTCAAAATTCGATCCGGCTGTATAAATTATACATTCGTTCGATCATCGAGTACTGCGGAGCTGTGTGGTGTCCGGAACTATAGTCTATTTTTATGTATGAGAGAGTATTAAAATAATAAAGCGTTCGTAATCCATAGGCGTATCACTTATTTTAGTAGACCGTTAAAACATTTTTTGAAGTTATTCCTCGAGTTATTTTCACCTAATTAACCTGCTTATAACTTCTAAACAGCTGAAGGTAAAAAAGTGCAATTTTTTCTAAAATGTTTTATTTTTCCACAAGGTATGTTAAGAACATTGTGTCAAACGGGTTATGTAGGTATAAGGGTTTAAACTCTGACTTTTAAACAACGTTACGTTCATAAATAATAATTTTAATATAAAAACTACTTCTTACCTACAAATCCAAATCAGAATCGAAATCAGAAGATGAACTGTCGCAACCAATATTTACAATGAGTGGCTCGATCATTTCATCAGTAATATTGTCCAACTTCCACATTTTCTCTTCTTCTTTAATAGTATAATTTACTGCCTTTTCCCAGTTTTCAGGCTTCACATTATTTACAGCCTCCAAAAACAACTGTTTAACATCACTCATTTTAAAAGAATTATTTTTTCTTGAAACTTCTCCCTTTATCTGTGCCCATATCAGTTCAATCGGGTTTACTTCGCAATGATATGGTGGTGATCTAACCACCGTCATCCCACGATTTTTTGCAATTTCATCAATTTCATATTTTTTTAATTTCTCTTTATGAAGGGAACACAAATGATACAGTTCGTTTCTCACAGAACCGGGATGGAACTTAATATTTTTTGAATTTAGTCAATTCTGTAAATCTTTTTTTAACCCACTTGGTTGTGGGCATTTTTTCTATAAGTCTCGAGTGATAACTTGCATTATCCATTACTATTATACAGTTCTGAGGAAGAAGATCTATAATTTGTTCGAACCACTCTTTAAAGACATCAGCATTATATAATGTCCTCATGGTAGTCACCGGTACGAGTGGATTCAAAAGTCAATAAACCACCTTTAACTAAACCGTTTGAACTACCGATGTGTACTATTATTAGTATGCGCCCCTTTCCTGATGGTGGATTTAAACCAGTAGATAAATTATTTAAAAAAAGCCTGTTTTCGACTTGTAACAGTTTCATCTTGCCAAAATTTATTTGGTTTATGTCCCTCGTTGATCCAAGTTTCATCTAAATAAAATATATTTCTTCTTTGGTTTCTCATTTCTTTTATAGTCCTTAGGTAATTTCTTCTCCATACTACAATATCGCTTCTTTCTATTAAAATACACTTTCTGGAATGCTTTTTTCATAGAAAACCTATTTCTTTTAAAAGTTTCCATAGTGTGCTTCGGCTCATTTCAGGGTAATCCTTATTATTATCTCGAACCGTGGCAAGAACTTTGTCTACTGTCGGAAATTCTTTTCTAAAGAAGAACGCATGCACTTTCCTTCGAAGTCTTTCAAAAGATTTTCTAATTGAAATGTTGGTTTTCCGGGAGCTTTACGTGCTGTTTGAAACTTGCCACATTTCTCTTCTTTAACAACTCTGTAAATCGTAGATTTCCCAACACCAAGCGTACTACTAACTAATTCCACTGTGTCATCAACACTTTTACATAAATGTTTGTCTGTAAATGATTTAAAACAATTAAATATTAATGTTTTTTCATTAACTGTTAAAGGACCGATTTTTTGTCGTTTACGCGGCCCTTCCAAATTTTCCATGATCATACTAGAATTCACACTGCACCTTGCAAGTTGCAAACAAAGGACATTTTTCTACACCCGTATTATAATAATGCACTTATATGCCCATAATCCGTTTCATAATGATACCCATTATGATACAGATTTTTAATCAATAGAAACCTACAATTTTTCAATCAAGCATGATGTTTGACGTTTGTCCTAAATTCCTATGTAATTGTTTTAGTTGTCAAAACGTATTAAATTTTCGTAGATAGCTAAACTTCGATAATTATAATATTAAAATGTCTGATATCAGCGATATAGAACACTCCTCCACACATATAGGAGAAAGGAGAAAATGCAGTACAAAATATTTTGCCCCAAAAATCTGTGGTAATACCAGTACCCAAGGTAATACCATTAATTACAATTTTGTAGAATTTTTTATAGAAATACGAGTAATTACTGTTATTGTGTTCAATACCAATATAAATAGAATATTTATAGGTCTTGATTATTTATCGGGTGTAGAAAAAATAGCGTATGCAACTCTCATGTAATGGTTATTAAAACACTCGCATAAACCATACGAAACTCGCCTTTGGCTCGTTTCGTATCCCGGTTAATGCTCGTGTATTAATAACCATCATTACATGATCGTTGCATAATATACTACACGGGGGTTTATATCATATGCACAATACGTAAACACGTTTCTGCGCATACTCCTCCGCGCTTGGGTGCTCTGAAGTCCGTTTTACAATAGCAAAATTGTATTAAAATGTAAAGCACATTGATTAATTTAATAACATCTCGTTCAGTAACACACAAAAAGTGTTGTTTCAAAAATTTTAATTCATATATTACAACAAACTAAAAAAAACATACCTTCACTTAGTTATTTGTACTATGTGAAGATGGCTTTCTGTCCGCTGCATGACTGCTGGCTGCCCGCTATAGCGGGCCCCGCGCGCGCTGTCAACAAATAACATCAAAATCAAACAAATGTGTGGTTATGTCATGATTTCGTTGTCGACGAAGGACGAAAACATGTGAGTGGAACTACTTTTATTTTTTTAGATATAAGTTATTTAGGATTATTTAAAATCAAGTAAAGGTATTTTGATGCTTTAACATGTCTTTACTAGGCAGAATTCATTATAAACGCAGAATTTCTAATGGTTATAGTACATTTTATAAGGCCCATTCCAAACGTAAATTTTAAGAACAAACATTTTTAAATTTCCTTCTGATATTGATCAAAAAACGGAATGGTGTCGTATTTTAAACATTCCACTTACAACCCCAATCATTATACATTATGAGAAAATCATATTTTGATACAAAATTGTTTACAAACACAAATCGTTCAAGACTGCTAAAAGATTTGCTTTACCTTGCTTTAGCATCCTCAAAACCAGATACACCAAAGATAGTAGTACTTAGTAATATTGTTATCACACCTCCAAACAGAGTCCTGTGAGGATAAAGTTCATTTTAATAATATATATAAAATTAAAAAATGAAGCAGAATTTGAGTCAGGCCACTAGTTATGTTGCAGGGTTTATTAAGAAACTTAATAGTTTTGACTGCAAAGAGTGTAAAGTTAATTTACAGACATGTTAGAAGACCATCGATACTTTTACTTATTTTAAAGAAAATTATGATAAAAGACGTTTTATTTATGTACAAAGAAATGTTATTGCATTTCTTTCAAAAATTCTTGAAATAGTTTCACAACTTTTGGGTCATATTGACAACATTCAAAAAATTAAACTTTTTTGCCAGACCATGTTGATTTTAAATGGTTTAGATCAGAGGCGACTCGTGGCCTAGTCTATGAGGAGACTACTTTTAAAAGGCACACCCTATATACTTAATAAAAATATGTCTATAAGAATTCAAAAAGCAGAAATATTACATAATAGAAATATATATTTGTATAAAGTATATAGGATGAGCCAGCTTCCTCACAGACTAGGCCACAAGCCATCTCTGGTTTACATATAAAGAACATAAAACATACGTCTTTTCTCATTTAGTTGAAATTTGCCTACTATTAATAATAAGAAAGTATTATAATGATAGTATGAGGGCTGCTGCAATGTCTAAAAGACAAACAAAATGATTTGAAGTTACTGCATTTAATTTTTTTCTGTTTCAGTTTATATGGATGGTTGCTTTTGTCTGATTTCCTAAGATTCAAGAAGAATTTGTTGTTTTGTTTTTTGTTTATTTTAAAAATTTATTTACTTAGGCATTAGTTTTCATATCAAGTAAATTAATTATTTGTTATGCAATTTCTGATTTTTGTTAGCCAAAGATAGATAACGTACTGAAATAGTAATGTAATGTTTGTGATATTAGAGTAACTTTCTTAAAGAATCATTTATAAGACGTCCGGGAGCGCCATAGTAAATAATAATAATAATAGACATTCTTGCTTCGCATAAGCTCGCTTGTATGGGGGTGAAGTGCATGAAAAATATTTTTTTGTATTGCCATCTCTGATATATTTTTTATTTATTTTTCTTGGGAATTTTTAGTAAATATAATTATATAAAACTTTGATGATGATATTTATTTTATCCCTCATAATTATTTGTCATAGAATTTTACATTTTTATTGGGCATTTCATAATTGTTACAAACAGCTAATAAAAAAGGAAAATTTTAATTATAATTAAGAGGAAAATTTACTTAAGCAATTATCTTTTTCTAAACAATACGAAATAGAGCCACACATATTTCTATAGTTTAATTTTACTTTTTAGTGAATGAAAAATATATACCTTCAGGTAAAAGTGAAATGTCTGTTTTTCTGGAGCCACTATTCTGAAATTTGATTTAATTATTTTGTCAATTTTTGAAATCTTTATAAAAACAAAATTTTGCGATTTATTGCCATCAAAATTTAATTAAATTTTGAAAAAGTGGCTCCAGAGGAACATATTTGAGCTACACGTACATGTTTTTTATTTCACTAAAAAATTAAAAAAATTACTATCAAAATTTTGTATGGCTATATTTCGTATTAGTTAGAAAATAATTGCAAAAGTAAATTCTCCTTTAAAAAAACCCGCCAATTTTCAAATTAAATATAAAATTACGGGTAACTGCATTACCGACAGACTAAGAGTTGATGGTAATACTGCTGGTAACTACATTACCGACAGAGTAAGATTAGTTCTACTCCTCCACCCCACAGGTCGTTGCAAGCAAACATGTTGCCAAATTTCTACAAAGAAACGGCAACTCTTAATAATCTTTCCTCCATGATATACTATTAGTAAACTGTCAAGAATACACAACTTTTGGACCTCCTTACTAAATGGAAAACCTATAATCGCATTTTCGGTGAAATTTGTTGGGAAGGTATTTATCTACTTATAATTCGATTACTGTAAGAAATTCTTGGAATTAAAATAAAACAAAATTGGCAAATAGGTACTTATTGAAAATGATCTTAAGATACGGCTATGTAATCTTTAATACACAGGGCTTTTGGCCTGTCCAAACCTTTTTCTATTGTTATGTACAGCTTACGTTTATAAAGGACCAATAAAAGACCCAAAACTTGTAATAGCTCAGGTACATTTATTACAATTTTAGGAAATATTTAGATTATTCTGTAAAAATATTTAAAATGACCGTACTAAGTTTTGCATTAGAAATGCTGTTTTATTACTCTCTCACACATAAAAATAGACTATAGTGCGGGATAAAAATATTCTTGAAAATGTGCAGCGCCGATCAACTAGACTATTTTTCGGACGTATGAGACATAATTACGCAGAGAGACTACATATGGCTGAACTACAAACGTTTGAAAATCGCCGTCCGCGGGGTGATATGATAATTTGTTTTCGAATTTTAAAATATAATTTTGGAAATTTAAAATGTATGTTCATCGTGGATAGTGAAATCGACTACGTGGCCATATAAAGAAGCTGAAAAAAGAACAATATTTTACGAAAACGAGGCAAATTTTTTTATTTAATCAAATACTCTACACTTGGAATTCTCTACCGGAGAATGTTGTAAATGCATCTGTCAATGTTTTCAAGAACGAACTTGATGATTTTTTAATTAACATTTCATTTGTTTCATTGTTTATTCATTGGTTGTACTTGTTATTGATTTAGTTTTTAGTAATATTGTTTTATATTCAATTAATATGGGTTTATGGGTCTTATGACCCCATGATAGCTATTCACTAAGTCATGGGAGCGCTCCCATATATTTTGCTCTCTTACTCTTAGGTGGGTATATCGTGCTTACTCACTTTTAGCCCAGGTACATGCATAGTTAGGTCGGAGTAAGCACGATATACCCACCTAAGAGTAAGAGAGCAAAATATATGGGAACACTCCCATGGGAGCGTTCCCATGACTTAGTGAATATCTACCCTGCTCTTATTAAATTATAATAATAATAACACTCTTTTTTTAGGTGTATAACATAATAATTAAATTACTAGAACTGTGCGACAGGTTCTGTTTGGTAGCCACCACGTGGGATTCCATATTGACCGAAGTGGAATTGGACGTGTTGGAAATGTTTCAGAACCAGTGTGACATAGTGATCGAATCGTTATTATTAATTTTACAGAAGTTGCACTTGAAGGCTAGTGGACAACATTTGCTGCAACTTTTGTCCCAATTAGATTTTAATAGATACTTTAGCAAGAACAAAACAGATTTTAATTCTACAGAATGATTGAGATCATAATTTCATAAATGAAATTACAGAGATTGGGCATTATGGTGTAGCCAGCGAGAGGACCAGATTTAACCCTATTTGAAAATATTTATTTTGTACATTTGCGATTGAAAATAAAACTACGAATCAATGGGTGTTTGGTTTTATTTAACAAAAAATCTTACAATTATTACATTTTTTATAAAAAAATCTACTCTTTTTTGCTATGTTCTGGAACTCCCAGTGAAAAATCTAATCTAACCCAAATAATTACAGCTACAAATAGAATAAACAGTGCTAGAGATATTAACAGAGGCTCATGTAACAACAATTGTGGTTGCCAGCTGTAAGTAATCTCCAAATCTTGAATGTGCTGCTCAACCAAGTCATTCTTTCGCATTCTCAACACCTTGCGCCCCATATTATCCAGATACTTGTATGTGATGTCATCTTGGAGCTTCTCTACTTGATAAGGGACGATTAGTTGTACATCAGAAACTCCTACTGGTAATACAATTGATGTGGTAGCTTCTTCTACAAACATATCGTCGAAAACGTGGTCAATGAATCTCATGCTGAGGACATTTTGGCCTTCTGGGGTACGGTAAAGGTACTGGTAGCTGGGCACACTGTATCCAAGCGTGTACGAGCTTTGCCATCCTCCGAAAAGCGGGAATCTAGGCCTCAATTCCAATTCAATCCAATCTTTCCTATGTTTAACTGATGAAGTAGAAATATTACCATTACTGTCTCTGTAGTAAATACTATGAGCTGTCGCTGGTAAAACTGTAGTATAAGATTTGATACTGTGATGTGAACTACTGGTATCTCTTTGGTAATCATATCTAGAAAAAGGTCCCTTTAATTTAGCACCTGTATGTTTGATTTCGATTTGTTCCTCAATAGCAACATTACCCCAATGAGAAATCTCTATAACTCTTTCTAAACGAGTCACAGTCAAAAAAGGGGCATTATTCTCAAAATGCACTACCAACTGATCTTCTGTATATGGTTTAATATCAGTATAAGGCCCATAAGTAATAGTATTATCTGATTGTGTTACTGGTTTCAATTTCGTATAATTTTCGACGCTTCTAGAGCTTAAAACGACGTCAGTTTTCTGCTTGGCTACTGTGTAGGGGGTGTATATGTAATGGTTGCCGAAATACCTGACTAACTGCTTTTCTTTCTGACTGATGCTGCTAGGGTACGGTGCCAAGCCTTTGGCTATAATTTCTTCTAAAACCACGGTTGCAGTACGACCTGGTTCCAGGTTCTGTCTCAATACTACTTTGTGGAATTTGTTATCGCTGCCATCGACTTGGACTGGTAAGAGGTTCAAATCCTGTTTGGCCGAATCTTTGACTCCTCGGTAGACCACTTTTCCGTCCGATTTCGGTTCATCGACCACCAGGAAATTTTTTATTGGATCTTTACCGGCATTTTCTAAAGTAATGGTACTGGTGATTTTTACCAATTGTGAGGTTAAGTCAATGGATCTATCGACATTTTTGTAAATTAAATAGCTATTTATTTGTTCTCCGGCATTTACACCGACCAAAAATAGTAAAAATAGATTTAGTTTTAACATGTTTTTACGAAATTATACACATCACCCACTCGATAACACCAAACGACGTGTTGACGTGACGTGTAATAATTTGACATTGACGCTATTGACAACACATCAAAAAATGCACACAGTTGCCGGATCTTTTAAAAAGATTGTTCAGCTTTTAAAAATTGTTCAAGCAAGACAGTTTTGGTTTATTAGTAGCTCTTGTAGATTAATGTCCACCCCATTAGTATTCTATCTTGATCTGACAATAAAATTAATTCGTTACATAGTTGCCAGGATTATATCAATTATACGCAAAAACAAATTTGAGTCATCAGAGACATTAGGTTTGTTTCAACACGCGGGAAAACCGTAATATTACCGTACAAATCATGCACTGTATACAAATTTTGCGTAGAGCGCATAATTTGTACGGTAATATTACGGGTTTCGTGCGTATTGGAACAGACCTAACTTTAGAGGCCATACATTTTTTTATAAATGAACAAAGATACTTTAATTTTAGATCATTTTATTTGTCCTCAAAATTAAAAAAAAGAAGTAAAGGCAAAACAAAAATGGACGTGGCAGGGGCAAATTCAGTCAGTGCAAAGTGGAGCATTAATTAATTGATTAATTACCAAAAAGTATTATGTTTCCTTTATTAAAAATTCCAAAATACAAAATCGCCATCAAAATATACTAATAGTCTAAGGGCCGATTCCACCGTTGTGTTAAACGGAGATTAAAATGACATTGTTAATGTAAAAATGTCATTTTAAACTTCGTTTAACACAATGGTGGAATCGGTCCTAAGAAAATACTGTCAAGACTGTATATTTTCTAAAAGTAAAAAAAAGACACTCTATAAAGTATTCCTTAGATGCTTCAACTATGCCCAAAATTTATTTAGCTAGCCGTAGAATGAATTAAAGCTTAAGTTTAACATTTGGTGTTTTCTCTTTATTCGTGTTTGAGTTATTTTCAAAATTCTAAATTTGTACTTTTCCTCAAATATCTTGAGGAAAATCATGTATAGCATCAAAATTATAGAGAATCATATCGCAAGCAACTTTTATCATGATTTCTATACTTTCCTTATCTCTGTATACAGAAAGAAAAGTAAAAAATGGCCGTGACCTTATTTTCTTAGGCAACCCATGTACGGTATATTTATAAACATATTTTATAATAAAAACAACTCTCGTCCGTTAAACAAATGGGTGAAGGTTGACCTTATTTCGGATCTATACCCCAGTATAAAGAACAATATATGCTGCGTTTGAGAATCCACATCGGATGCATCTGAGATGTAAAAAATCTTTGATCACGTGATTCAGTATACGTAAATGTAATGGGACAGATGTGTCCGATGTGGATAAAAAAACGCTCGAGATGTAAAAAATGCATCCGATGTGGATTCTCAAACGCAGCAACAGTAGCGACAGATTGCGTCGGCTTCTTTGATGTCGGGGTGGTCAGATTTTCAATGACAGTTGACGTTTTTGTCGCTTATTTCTACACGGAGAAAAGTAAACTCTAAAATTGCAAATTAGCGATGTACACTTAGAAATTAAAACATGTACATATAACATTTTAATGTATTCTAGGCAAATAAATTAATCAAAATATTGTGTAACTTAAATAAATGAGTTCCGTTGAAAATCTAGATGTGCCAATTTTAAAATTTTATCATTAGATTAAAATAAATTACTTTTGTATGCCATTCATTGTATGAAATGTGTTAAACATTTTTTGGTTTCTTCCTGGCACTAATAAATTAACTCGGCACCTTATTTTTTTATTTAAAATGAGGTTATGTAGGTATCTTTTTAGAAGTGAAACAACATATAACAATAATATTTATTAAAACACACAATTACAAATTAGTAAGTTTTTAATGAATTTACAATACAAGAATTATTTTATTTCAATTTTTGTTCCTACGTACAAATTTTTGACTTCAGATGAGTTTTAGCAAATGCCTGTTGTAAGTCACCCGTTAAGCACAATGCTGCCCAATTGCTTATATTACCTATGTATATAATTAAATACTATTAACGTCACATCATAAAAATTAGATGTTTATATTTAACGATTTTATGGTTTAAAATTTGTATGGGAAAGGTTATCTGCTGCGGGATTTAAATATTTAATGGCTAGAAGAATCAATAGTGACTGTCTAGAAAAATTTGTTGGGTCCATTAGGCAACAGGGTGGGAATTTAATTAATCCAACACCTGTACAATTCGAAAGGGCATTTAAAAAACTTTTTTGTCAAAATTATCTTCATTGCAATTCCATGAATTGTAATGAAGACCTGGACAAGCACTTGCTACAATTAGATGTAAAAAATATTGTCTCTCTGTATCCTGAAATAAATAAAAACACTCGAGAAGCTGTTTTTCTTCCTAATTACAGCTACAGGACAGAAGATATAATAGTTCAAAATCCAGTTAAATATGTTTGTGGCTATTTGATCAAAAAAGCTTTAGGCATACATGGATGTGATACATTTATTAAATTTTCAAAAGTATGTGAATATTTGGATAGTTCATAGATTTTAACATATGATTGCAAATAAAGCACTTATGGAGGCCTAAAAACTCCAAATGAAAAGTTTATTATCTATATATTTAAATTATAAAAAAATGTTATATCTATTTTTAGCAATACCTGTGTAATGTCTGGTATATCGCATAGCTTTTTTTGATATTATGAAAGAAATAGAATTTAAACATCCTTGTCCTAATTTCCCTAACGTATATATCATACAACTGTTTATAAGATTATATATATTATTGTTTAAGTGCTTAAATATTGTATAAATGAAACAAATCAAAAATTAAAAAACAGTTAAAACACCACAAAATACATTTTTTTGTTTTCTTTTTGCTACTTTACAAGAAATACATATATATTTTGATTAGATGTAGTCAATCAGAACATTTTTAATCAATGGACATAGTGAATCAAAGAACATCTAATTCATTATAATAATTTGGAGGTAGGATTTTTGATTAAGAATGTCCAAAGGTTGCACATGGTACGCTTTCAAAAATGTCTCGTTCATGTTCAATGATAGTCTCAACAGAGGAAGCACTTGGTCGATGTACTAGGGAGAAGATAGACATTTGGCTGATGACCTAGATGGATAAAAAATGTGGGAACAGCAGTAGGCAATAAACGTTTACGGTTCAATGTTTTAGAAAAACAATTCTTCTCAAAATGTTTCTCACACAACCTGTAATTCCGATGAAGACTGTTCACATCTATGTTACTCAAATCTTCCCTATTACAAGCTCTTAACCACATGTTGGCCCTAAAATATAGAAAAGTTGATAACAAATGTTTAGATTGACGGTAGTTCAGAAATTATATATTTTTTACATTATTTTTGTTGAAATTGTAAAAATTGTCCTCAAGACATTTAAATAATAAATATTTGGTTGTCAAATAAATATTTGGTTTTCAAATATAAAAATTGAAAGTATTTTCTTAAGACATACCTTTCTGGCTCCATGGGAAATGCAAAATAACTTGTCCCTTTGTCTGTTTACTCTGTTTGAGATGGACAAGGGCGATAGACACATCTCTTTCGTTTCTGATCAGGTGCAGAAGCCATTTCAAAAATATCACACAATAAATGAAAAACTAAAATAATAAAAATGTCTCAAAATATGCACTGCAAACAAACAAAAATAATGACATATTTACATCGCATTGACGTTGACGTTTTTGTCGCTTATTTTCGGACATGCGCAGAAAAATATGGACCCCTCATAAAAAATGATCTGTCGCTACTGTATTGGTCTTTATACTGGGTCTATACTATAAACACTTTTTAATTATTTGCTCTTTGGCAACGTTGTTACTTAGGCATTTTTCCGCGAATCACTTTTTCAACAATTTTTTAATTTGCTCACTACCGACATCTAGTACAAAGCAGACTAACTACGTTTATGATAAATAATTTTTTAAATATATAAAATTAATTATATTAGAAATTGCTGTTTTACTTTTTAAGTCATTACATAATATGTGTAATTAAAATTTAATGAAAATTGGTACTAACTGATTAATTAACGTTACCAATTAAATACAGTTTCCTGTAGCACTTTATTGATTAAATTCAAAAATCCAAATTTTTGGTAGGTTATGTGATTGGACTGCGATTGAATATAATTTTTAATAAAAGGCTTAATCAAAATCGATATGTATTTCTTAGGAAGCTGAAAAAGTGCTGTAATTACAATTAGCTAAAAAGAAACTCTTCATAATGAAGTAAATAATTCATAGTACAAAGATGGTAAGTGTACCAATACCAAATTTTATTAATTTATAATTTTCGTAAAACTTCTAGGGAAATACTGAAAAGTATATAACAATTTCTTTGGCTGCATTTTTGTGTTATTGTAACACACTTTACGGGACTTTTGTATTCGACGATAATGAAGCTATTATTAAGAATAAAGATGTAATGCCTCACACGCCACTAATTAATATTTTTAAAAACGATTTTTGGGGCACTGACATTACTCTTAACAGCAGCCACAAGTCCTATAGACCTCTTACGATATTATCTTACAGGTAAGCTAAAAATAATAATTTAAACTTGTATAAATAAAAGGTTTTCTTTTAGATTTAATGTTCTATATTCCAAAGATAAACTTGATGCGTTTCAATTTCACGCTACAAACATAATCCTCTACGGTCTTCTCTGCCTACTAACTGTACCTGTTTTTGAACTGTTTTTAAAAAAGTCCAAATATGCAACAAATGTCCACGATATAGCCTACTTTTCCAGCCTGCTGTTTACTGTACATCCTGTACATACGGAAGCAGTTGCTGGTTTGGTTGGGAGAGCTGATATTTTAAGCTCGGTGCTATTTTGCATCATAATTCTGTTGTATCACAGAGTTAGGAATACAAAGGACGAAGGAGTCGTTTTCTGGTTTTTTATGATAATTTTTCTAACAGCTTGTGCTGTATTTTGCAAGGAAACTGCTATAGCTGTACTGGTAAGTTTCAACAATCCTAATCTTTAATAGTTTAATTTCCATATTCGCAAATCTTTTTTTAATAATTATATTTACATGTAAATCCTTAAAGATATAATGTCAATGTTAATTTAAAAAAAAAAGTAGAGGTGGACTATTTTTCTGATCCTGATCATACTTTGAATCGTTATTGTGATATTCAAATAAATGAGTTTTTTTCCTCAAATCATTAATAAATTAAACATTTTTCTGGAAAACATGCAAATAATATAAGTTTAACAATATTAAAATAATTAACTAATGGTTCGTGGAATATAATTAAAATTTATTAGAGATTCATTATAGTTTTAGTTTTTTTCAATGATCAGGTACGTGTTGAACATTGTCTTGATCTATTAAAAATTGAAGAGGAGTACCATTCTGCACTTGATATTAAGTCTAAAGTTAATCTTAATTGTGAAGTTAGTTTATTTATTTATTTATTACCAAAAACAGATATAAGTCTAATTACATGTTTTTATAGTACAACAAAAATACATAATATTTAATTAATAAGTTAAATTTAGGTTATAATACCTAAACAAACATTGCTTTTATAAAGTTTATAGAAAAACAAAAATGTTAAAGTACTAGCAAACCCCACACCAAAGCCACGGAAATCCTACAAATTTATGTCATTTTGGAGGGAGCCACCAATATTTTAAAGTTCCCTTCTATATGTGCTTAAGTGGAGAAGCTTCCATTGATGCAAGTTATCGCATCTCTTCAAAATATATTGAAATAAAATCAATAAGATAAATTGAAACTCTCAGTGAATTTATTCAAATAATTAAATTCAACTTTATTATTTATATGTGTATTTGTCCAGCTTCATAGAATACAATAGTACAATACAAATAGAAATGTTTTCGACAGCTATGATGCAAGATGCGATGTCCTGCATCACATCTTGAACGCCTGGTAGGGCGAGCCGAGGTCAGCGACCTTTCCGGTCGTGATCCGTGATTTCCTGTTTCTATGAATTTCAGAAGGCATACCCTTACTTGGGAGGATCCCCTTCACTTTTTTAGGCCACGCCCCTTTTTAAACTGCGGATGCGCTGACAGCTGTCAATCCAGTGTTGCCATCTGTCAATCTACTGTTGCCAACTGTCAATCCAGTGTTGCCAATCTGTAAATCCAGTGTTGCCAACTGTCAATCCAGTGTTGCCAACTGTCAATCCAGTGTTGCCAACTATCAATACAGTGTTGAAGGAGTTGAGACGCCACGTCACCTGTGGATCGACCCGGCTTGCGATACGGCTAAGCAATCCAAGATGGCTGCACATTACTTCCAAAAGTCACCATGAGATAGGATCTTGGACACCAATGCTTTTTAAATGGAAAATGTGTAGTTCACTTTGGACAGTAGAGTGCTAGTGTGGACTTTTAAGTAAAGATTGGACAAATATTGCTAATAATTTAAATGGGGGAAAGTTATTTGTAATGGTACAAAGTCAACATTGGACAATGGGTTAGGAGGGCATACGAGAAGTTCGCCTTGTTTCATCGTTTTATCTCTCCTTATTAAATCGCTTTTGAACTTCTCCTATGCCCTCCTAACCCATTGTCCAATGTTGCACCATTACAAATAACTTTCCCCCAAATGTCCACACTAGCACTCTACTTTCCAGAGTGAACTACACGTTTTCCATTTAAAAAGGATTGATGTACAAGATTCTATAAGCATGTTGCATTACATTACATACTCAAAAATTACAGAAATCGGAGACATTAATTTAAAAATGCGCCAATAAGGCACAACTAATGCTAAATTCATTATTAGTATGTCACGTGACATTTCCCTTTCAAAAATCATGAGAATCGGAAATATTAAAGATGGTGGGATACCGGTAGTAATGATATAATAATTTCGCCATAAGCCGGTTGACGTTATTACTTGTATGCCGTTTGCCTTGTTCAAATCGAAATATTATTAGCGGAGATATACGTTAACGACCGTTCTTTTAGGTTCATCACTACGCAGGTTTTTTCAATACCCAAGAAGGACCCCCATACCCCACATTATTCACGAGAATGAACGAGCCATCGACATCGCTTCTTCACGTACACACAACGATATCGCTTCCACTTAATTCCCCCACTCACCCGTTTGAATCCGACTAATAGTAATTACATGCTTAGGTCCTTGATTGCGCATGGTTTTTCTTTTCAACCTTAATCTTTTAATTTTTGAAGATCTCTTACACCTAACATCCATTAATATATCAAACTTATGTCTAGGCCGGAAGTAGCGGGCCGCGGTGCCTCGGAATGTTAGACCGTGTATTGCGGGTTGCGGTGTATCCAGGCGGCCTACCTCGATAAACACGCTAAGGCCCTTTTGGTTTTTCATTCTGCGCATGATTTTTCTCTTCAACGTTCATCTATACCGCGTTCTCTACGTAATACCGTTTTTCCTGTTTGAATCGGACCAGTAATATCCGAGAAACACGCTTAGGCCCTTCTGGCTTTTCGTTCTACGCACGATTTTTCTCTTCAACGTTCATCTATACCGCGTTTTCTACGTAATACCGTTTTTCCCATTTAAATCGGACCAATAACAATAAAGATACACTAAGGTCCTTCTGGCTTTTCGTTTCCCTCGTATATTTTTCATTGTTTACGTCAACGATTGCCGGCATCTTGGATTCCCGACGTTATCTAACGTTATCATATTTTACTGATAAGCTAGACTTCGATTCTCGACGAGTGATCTTGATATTTATGTTTTTGCTATTTTTCACCTTAGCGATTTCCCATGTTAATTTACATATAGAATGCGCTTGAATGAACATAGCCCCTTTACTAATTTCTATGAATTTCTATGAATTTCTATGAATTTCTATGAATTTCTATGAATTTCTATGAATTTCTATGAATTTCTATGAATTTCTATGAATTTCTATGAATTTCTATGAATTTCTATGAATTTTTATGAATTTCTATGAATTTCTATGAATTTCTATGAATTTCTATGAATTTCTATGAATTTCTATGAATTTCTATGAATTTCTATGAATTTCTATGAATTTCTATGAATTTCTATGAATTTCTATGAATTTCTATGAATTTCTATGAATTTCTATGAATTTCTATGAATTTCTATGAATTTCTATGAATTTCTATGAATTTCTATGAATTTCTATGAATTTCTATGAATTTCTATGAATTTCTATGAATTTCTATGAATTTCTATGAATTTCTACGAATTTCTACGAATTTCTACGAATTTCTAAGAATATCTACGAATTTCTACTCTTTTATAATATGTTCAAAGAGAAAGCCTGGACTTTTTGAAGTATAAATATTTATTTAATTTATTTTAAATTGTTTTTCAAAATTTCTTTTATATTTATGCTGAGTTCGGGCTTTATAATTTTGTCGAAAACACATTATCAATTTGAATATGATGATCAATTAGTATTTAATTTTCGCCATTTATAACACTCTTCCTAGTGCTGATCCTTCATTGCGTATATACAATTTTGAGTATTACTGAGTGTAATTATCTTGCATTTGGAAAGAGTAAAAAGTAATTTATTTTCTAATGACCATCCGAAATTGAGTTCAAGTCATTTTGAAAATCTAGATAGTCATCTAGAGTGAATATTTTCTAAAATTTTTTTAGATCATCTGATGTAGTCGCAGATCATTGACAATTATTAAGAAAAGTAGAGGGTCCCCCAAACCCTGCGAGGATTGTATGAGATAATTCAGCATCAAATATTACGTATTTAGGCTTTAGTTTCAGTTTTTAGGTTTCAGTTCTTATTTTAAACACGTTACTATCTTTAAAGATTTACATGTAGGTAAATTTATAGAACCTTCGTTCTATAAACGTTTTTTTGTTATTTTCAGGGTTTATTAATATTCTATGATATATACAGAGAAAAAAGGAAATCCGTACCTTGGAAGGATATGCTCAAATTCAATTTAATTGTGAGATGCGTGATATTAATTTTGGCAGGATTGGGGATCATGTATTATCGCTTGAGGATCATGAATTTCGAAGGTCCCATTTTTACTGATAACGATAATCCAGCGGCTCACGCCCAAAATGCGTTTGCAAGGGTAAAAAAAAAACAATTTTTAGATTAATTTTTGTCTGTATTTATGTAACCGATGATTTTTTCTGATAGGAATTAAATATGCTCTCAGTCAGAATATTTTAAATATTACATTAAGACAATAACAGTATTTGAAAGGGGATTTTGAGTTGTGTGTGTAAGTGAAAACCAACACGAGCGTAGGCGAGCCTCCACGAATGCAGGCGAGTCCCTATGAACTTCAGTAGACATCAAAGAGTTTGTGCTAACTTGAATCTGTTCTACAAACTTTCTTAAGCATGTGTGAACCTTTACGATCATTGGGGAACTTTATGAAGATGAGCTGGCTTTTACGAACATAGGCGAGCTTCTACGAACGTAGGCGAGCCTCCACGAACGCAGGCGAGTCCCTACGAACTTCAGTAGACATCAAAAAGCTTGTGCTAACTTTAATCTGTTCTACAAACTTTCTTAAGCATGTGTGAACCTTCACGATCACTGGGGAACTTTTATAAACATGAGCTGGCTTTTACGAATATAGGCGAGCTTCTACGAACGTAGGCGAGCCTCCACGAACGCAGGCGAGTCCCTTCGAATTTCAGTAGACATCAAAGAGCTTGTGCTAACTTGAATCTGTTCTACAAACTTTCTTAAGTATGTGTGAACCTTCACGATCACTGGGGAACTTTTATGAACATGAGCTGGCTTTTACGAACATAGGCGAGGTTCTACGAACGTATGTGAGCCTCCACGAACGCAGGCGAGTCCCTACGAACTTCAGTAGACATCAAAGAGTTTGTGTTAACTTGAATTTGTTCTACGAACTTTCTTAAGTATGTGTGAACCTTCACGATCACTGGGGAACTTTTATGAATATGAGCTGGCTTTTACGAATATAGGCGAGTTTCTACGAACGTAGGCGAGCCTCCACGAATGCAGGCGAGTCCCTACGAATTTCAGTAGACATCAAAGAGTTTGTGTTAACTTGAATTTGTTCTACGAACTTTCTTAAGTATGTGTGAACCTTCACGATCACTGGGGAACTTTTATGAACATGAGCTGGCTTTTACGAACATAGGCGAGCTTCTACGAACGTCCTCCACGAATGCAGGCGAGTCCCTATTAACTTCAGTGGACATCAAAAAGTTTGTGCTAACTTGAATCTGTTCTACAAACTTTCTTAAGTATGTGTGAACCTTCACGATCACTGGGGAACTTTTATGAACATGAGCTGGCTTTTACGAACATAGGCGAGCTTCTACGAACGTCCTCCACGAATGCAGGCGAGTCCCTATTAACTTCAGTGGACATCAAAAAGTTTGTGCTAACTTGAATCTGTTCTACAAACTTTCTTAAGTATGTGTGAACCTTCACGATCACTGGGGAACTTTTATGAACATGAGCTGGCTTTTACGAACATAGGCGAGGTTCTACGAACGTATGTGAGCCTCCACGAACGCAGGCGAGTCCCTACGAACTTCAGTAGACATCAAAGAGTTTGTGTTAACTTGAATTTGTTCTACGAACTTTCTTAAGTATGTGTGAACCTTCACGATCACTGGGGAACTTTTATGAATATGAGCTGGCTTTTACGAATATAGGCGAGTTTCTACGAACGTAGGCGAGCCTCCACGAATGCAGGCGAGTCCCTACGAATTTCAGTAGACATCAAAGAGCTTGTGCTAACTTGAATCTGTTCTACAAACTTTCTTAAGTATGTGTGAACCTTCACGATCACTTGGGAACTTTTATGAACATGAGCTGGCTTTTACTAACATAGGCGAGCTTCTACGAACGTAGGCGATCCTCCACAAACGCAGGCGAGTCCCTACGAATTTCAGTAGACATCAAAGAACTTGTGCTAACTTGAATCTGTTCTACAAACTTTCTTAAGTATGTGTGAACCTTCACGATCACTGTGGAACTTTTATGAACATGAGCTGGCTTTTACTAACATAGGCGAGCTTCTACGAACGTAGGCGATCCTCCACGAACGCAGGCGAGTCCCTATGAACTTCAGTAGACATCAAAGAGTTTGTGTTAACTTGAATTTGTTCTACGAACTTTCTTAAGTATGTGTGAACCTTCACGATCACTGGGGAACTTTTATGAACATGAGCTGGCTTTTACGAACATAGGCGAGCTTCTACGAACGTCCTCCACGAATGCAGGCGAGTCCCTATTAACTTCAGTGGACATCAAAAAGTTTGTGCTAACTTGAATCTGTTCTACAAACTTTCTTAAGTATGTGTGAACCTTTACGATCACTGGGAAATTTTATGAACATGAGCTGGTCTTTACGAACATATAGGAGCTTCAACGAACGTAGACGATCTTCCGCCAATTTACAAGCGGCAATTTACGATGTATATATTTGGCAACGTCTCAAATTGCAAAATTTAGAGTCTAATGTATTTAGATCCAAGTGATCACCTCTAAATGACCTTGGCGGCTTATATCTTTCGTACTGTATTGAGAGCATATTTAAGGAATTTCAGTATAAATCGAGCTTCTACTAATATGTTTCAGGTGTTTACGTTTAACTACATTTATTTGCTAAACTTTTTGTTGCTTCTGTGGCCCGAATGGTTGTGTTTCGACTGGTCCATGGGATGCGTTCCCCTTATTGAATCGCTGTGTGATATCCGTGTAGTATTCGTTGTCCTGTTTTGGTGTCTGACGCTGTTCGGGCTGTTCTCTGTTCTACGTCAAAATTACGTTAACGAAGTTTTGTAAATATTGTCCTAGAACGGGTGTTGAATGAAAACGTTTCAATTGAGTTTAATTTTAGGGATGTGAGGATAATGGGGATATGCCTGGTGGTGTTGCCGTTTCTACCGGCTTCGAATATTTTTTTTACTGTAGGTTTCGTTATAGCCGAAAGGACTTTGTTGTTACCGAGTGCTGGATTTTGTCTATTGGTGGTCGTTGGTTACAGGAAGTTGTTTAGATTTACCGGAAATAAGGTATTTATTTTAATTGTACAGCAGTCCCGAAAGCTTTAAAACTGATGTCATTCAAATCATGTTGTCATATTTTATCTTTTCGTTAAATGTAGTTTCTATTTTATTAGTTGATGAAGCATATTACATTCATTGACAGATGACGTCTGTTTGCAAGTTTTCAGGACTGAAACATACCTTCGCTAACTTATAATGGTTTTTGTTTATTGCACTAGTGTCACACTCGACACTGTATTCGAACTGTCATACTTGTCAAAAGTGTATGCTACACTCAAATATGTGTCAAATATTTGAAGCTAAACTGAACAAATTAAGTGCGATTAGTGCAGAAAACTTACACCTAGTGCAACAAATAAAATCCACTATAAGTATGTCGTAATGTGTTCTGATGACAGTTGACTTTTAGCAAAAACAAACCATTTTATCATTGAAATTAACATATTCAGTTTTATTTATTTTTTTAAGTAGTGTTTGCCGGTCGTAAAACAGTAGTTTAAAGGTATATTATGTAAACAAATTATTTTAAAACTTAAAAATAAATAGAAATAAAGGGTATGGTCCGTTATTAACGGACTACTATAGTCTATTTTTATGTATGAGGGAGTAATAAAACAGCATTTCTAATGCAAAACTTAGTACGGTCATTTTAAATATTTTTACAGAATAATCTAAATATTTCCTAAAACTATAATAAATGTACCTGAGCTATTACAAGTTTTGGGTCTTTTATTGGTCCTTTATAAACATAAGCTGTACAGAACAATAGAAAAAGGTTTGGACAGGCCAAAAGCCCTGTGTATTAAAGATTATATAGCCCTATCTTAAGATTATTTTCAATAAGTACCTATTTGCCAATTTTGTTTTATTTTAATTCCAAGAATTTCTTACAGTAATCGAATTATAAGTAGATAAATACCTTCCCAACAAATTTCACCGAAAATGCGATTATAGGTTTTCCATTTAGTAAGGAGGTCCAAAAGTTGTGTATTCTTGACAGTTTACTAAATGTCGTTTAGTTGCAACTTGCAAGGTGCAGTGTGAATTCTAGTGTGATCATGGAAAATTTGGAAGGGCCGCGTAAACGACAAAAATCGGTCCTTTAACAGTTATTGAAAAAACATTAATATTTAATTGTTTTAAATCATTTACAGACAAACTTTTATGTAAAAGTGTTGATGACACAGTGGAATTAGTTAGTAGTACTCTTGATGTTGGGAAATCTACGATTTACAGAGTTGTTAAAGAAGAGAAATGTGGCGAGTTTCAAACAGCACGTAAAGCTCCAGGAAAACCAAAATTTCAATTAGAAAATCTTTTGAAAGAAAGACCTCGAAGGAAAGTGCATGCGTTCTTCTTTAGAAAAGAATTTCCGACAGTAGACAAAGTTCTTGCCACGGTTCGAGATGATAAGGATTACCCTGAAATGAGTCGAAGCACACTATGGAAACTTTTAAAAGAAATAGGTTTTCTATGGAAAAAGCATTCCAGAAAGTCTATTTTAATAGAAATAAGCGATATTATAGTATGGAGAAGAAATTACCTAAGGACTATAAAAGAAATGAGAAACCAAAGAAGAAATATATTTTATTTAGATGAAACTTGGATCAACGAGGGACATAAACCAAATAAATTTTGGCAAGATGAAACTGTTACAAGTCGAAGACAGGCTTTTTTAAATAATTTATCTACTGGTTTAAATCAACCATCAGGAAAGGGGCGCATACTAATAATAGTACACATCTATCTACTCGTACCGATGACTACCATGATGACATGAATGCTGATGTCTTTAAAGAGTGGTTCGAACCAATTATAGATTTTCTTCCTCAGAACTGTATAATAGTAATGGATAATGCAAGTTATCACTCGAGACTTATAGAAAAAATGCCCACAACCAAGTGGTTAAAAAAAGATTTACAGAATTGGCTAAATTCAAAGAATATTAAGTTCCATCCCGGTTCTGTGAGAAAAGAACTGTATCATTTGTGTTCCCTTCATAAAAAGAAATTCAAAAAATATGAAATTGATGAAATTGCAAAAAATCGTGGGATGACGGTGGTTAGATCACCACCATATCATTGCGAAGTAAACCCGATTGAACTGATATGGGCACAGATAAAGGGAGAAGTTTCCAGAAAAAATAATTCTTTTAAAATGAGTGATGTTAAACAGTTGTTTTTGAAGGCTGTAAATAATGTGAAGCCTGAAAACTGGGAAAAGGCAGAAAATCATACGATTAAAGAAGAAGAGAAAATGTGGAAGTTGGACAATATTACTGATGAAATGATCGAGCCACTCATTGTAAATATTGGTTGCGACAGTTCATCTTATGATTTCGATTTGTAGGTAAGAAGTAGTTTTTATATTAAAACTAGCAAACCCGGCGAACTCCGTTTCGCCACCAGATGGTTTCGTTTTATGTAACATTTCGTTTGGTGATTAAAAGATGAAAAAAAATTTATTTTTTGTTTTATATTTGAAAAGGATTCGTTCCAATGCTGTTTTGAACATATTAACCACAGCATTATTAGCGTGAAAAAATGCTTGCAACTGTTCAATTATTCGTCTCTTCAACTGTTGTGTTCCCTGTATATTGCACCGCACATTCAGCTGATCCACCATCGACGAAATGAAATATATTTGCAGAAATTGGTGCGGTTCATCTGGTGTTGGCACCATTGAACCATGCAAATGATATATTTGTCCTTGTATCTGTAATTGCAAACAATCATTTGTTGAAGAATACGGTGTAACTTCTGATCGTGTGATGGTGTAGTGTGTGGTGTATATGTAGTTGTTATGTGTTGCAATTCATTGTGTTGGTGTGAGTGATTGGTTATGTGTGTTGTATCTTTTACCTTGCAAGTCGGCATGAAGCTGCCTTCTCGAATGATATTAGCTCCAAAGGAAGTCATGCGAAAGCAGTTATTGTATTCAAGGATGTGTTGAAGAAAATGGCTGGAATCGGGATCACTTCCATCGAACAATGGTTTCAGTGGCTGTGGTGGTGTAAGTAATGGATCCAGTTTGAGTTTTCGACTTGCGCAGCACAATCCAGCCGTTTCTCTTTTGTACTTTTACGCATTGCAATATCTGCATATAGTCGTCATTGGTCCAATATCTAAATTTTCATCATCACTGTAGTTCGCAGTGGGATCATATTGGAATTCCAAGCGATTGTATGATGCCAATGATCTTCGTGTGCTCACGCGTTGTCTCAATCGGGCATTTTCTCTTATTATATTTTGTCTTTCTTCGCTTAAGTTCTGTGAATACACTTGTTGCTGGCTTGCATGTCTTGTGCGGCGGCCGATGTTCGCACGTCGTCTTCTAGGCATTTTGGACTATGGACAGAGTGGTGAATTTAACCTCAAATGCACGATCCACATAATTTACACAGTTCAACTTACCACCTTAAAGATAAATGCCTGCTGTTGAAATTGAATAAAAATTTGCACAATACACGTGATTGATTTGATGGTTTCCAATTGAAATGTTAGGAAACGAATAATTTATTTTTTTTACTTTTTTTTCACAATTTCACAGTAAACACAATACCGGTTTGTCACATGAAATTAACTGAGCAGAGAACAATGAGTAGCTGTCGAACAATGTATCACGCGCCGGCGCCATCTACTTAAAATAATGGCTTGTAGTACATGCTATGTATCAGAGATGGCGCTGTATGTGAAAAAAGATTTTCCCGCTTTTCTGTTGAAATTTTTCCTGAATTTTCTTTGCTATAAACCTCACGGAGCCCAAGACCTTTCCAACGAATGCAAAACCGTGGAAATCGGTTCGTGCGTTCTGGAGTTATAGCGTCAGGAAGGAAAACCCGACTTATTTTTATATAGTAGATTATTATTTATGAACGTAACGTTGTTTAAAAGTCAAAGTTTAAACCCTTATACCTACATAACCCGTTTGACACAATGTTCTTAACATACCTTGTGGAAAAATAAAACATTTTAGAAAAAAATTGCACTTTTTTACCTTCAGCTGTTTAGAAGTTATAAGCAGGTTAATTAGGTGAAAATATAAGTGTATACTCGAGGAATAACTTCAAAAAATATTTTAACTGTCTACTAAAAGAAGTGGTACGCCTATGGATTACGAACGCTTTATTATTTTAATACTCTCTCATACATAAAAATAGACTATAACCACTAGTAACCAGGATTTTTTGACAGCGGTTCCTGATAAAAACTAATTTCTTGGACCACGTCCGAGATTTACGTCACTTTTGTGACAGATTGATATTTGACTTAATAGAAACCGTAAAAATATGGCGGTTAGTGAATTGACGTTTCAGTCACCATTTTCAGGTAACCGCGTCCCTAATTTAACCGATTTTTCAGAAATATCGAGCAGAGCGGTTAGTTTTGGACCGAGTAACCGATATTTCGGTTAATAACGGACCATACCCAAACTGTCAATGAATGCCTAAAACCTCTACTGTCATTGTCAGTGGGACACAAATTACGTCGTTATTAATATAGCGTATTGGGACCTGAAAATAAGTGAAACGCCCTCTACCGTGAACACAAGCATTTTTTATATATTCATTTTAGACTGTGGGTTTAGTGTAGTTAAAAATGAGCTATTTTTGTTATTTTAAAAGTTACGCTAAAATGGAAAATACCAAACGATGCGCCGCAAAATTTTAAGTCACTTAACATATTTAGCTAAAATTTGGTCAATTTGGACTTAACATGGTCTGGCTCCGAGGTACAGAATTTCAGTTCCCAATAGTTCTGAAAGTATACAAGTTCCATGAACGTTTTATCTTTTTTTTTTTTTTAGATATGTTCGTGTTTATTCTACAGCCTTTTGGCGGTGTTCATGCTCAAAACGGTAACGCGAAACATGAACTGGCTCACCGAGGAAAAACTCTTTTCGTCCGCCTTGGACGTGTGCCCATTGAACGCCAAAGTTCACTACAATATCGCCAAAATAGCGGCCGACAATAATGATAAACTTTTGGCGTTGCGAGAGTACAGCAAAGCCATCGAACTGAATCCGAGATACGAACAGGCGATGAACAATTTCGCAAATTTGCTCAGAGAGAATAAAAAGTTCCGCGAGGCTGAAGTGTTGCTGAGGAAAGCGGTGGAAATTCGGTAAAACGTTTAGTCCATATTTATAAACCGAACTCAAAAGAATCTGAATCATAGATATACAGTGTGTTTCATAATATATGCGCAGGACTTCAGGACGTGATAGCTCGTCCGAAAATATGGAAAAACGTTTCTATTAACTTGAAGTCCTGCGCATATATTATGAAACACCCTGTATATAATTAAAATAAACATGGTTGTTTACAAAATAATTTGAAGTCTACATGAGTTCACATTCTAAGCGTCTTTGGTAAAAATGCAATAATCTGTTAGAAAGTGGTTCTCAAACTTTTTTGGTGACAGAACCTTTTTGAAAAGCGAAATATTTGACGAAGCCCTAAACACATTTCTAATAAAAATACAAAAATATCTTCCTTCCTCTTAGTAATTCAAAAAACAGGCCTCGGGCCAGGTCCCTCCCCTTTCTTCGCGGAGCCCACATCAAAAAAATATCCTTCCTCTTGGTAACTTCTAAAAAAAATAATATCCTCCTTCCAGTCCTTCCTCTTTATGACTTCTAAAAAAGAATTCTCGGCCCTCAGAACAAAATTAGTGACTAAAAAAAAGGTCCTCAAGCCTAGTCCCTTCCTTTTGTAGCGATAGTACTGCTCTTTTTATTATGACTATTTTTTTCTTCGCGGAGCCCCCACAAAGGCTTTGCGGAGCCCTAGAGCTTCGCGAATCACACTTTGAGTAACTTTGAGCTATGTTAGAACATCGATGCCAAGTTACGTTGCTCTTGAATTAAATAGTAAATGTTCAGCACGGGTTGGTGCAAAATCGTAATTTTTCCCATGTTAGGGGCGATATTACAGAACGTCTGCAACTGTGCAGATCTACAAATATGGCGGCAACTTTGCAGATCTGCAAATATGGCAGACTTACATATGCATGTATCAAGTTTTCGTATTCCAAAAAAGATCTGCAAATTCGCAATATTTATTGTGGTTTATTACCCGCAACAACACTAAACCCAAATCCATTACTATGTTTAAAAACTCGATAATCTGACACCATGAACTGTATTCAATCAAAAGAAACAGAAGACTTCATGGTTGTAGGATGTTCTAACCTTCTTAAGGGTGGATTTGGATTTAGTGTTGTTAGAGGTAATAAATATTGCGGATTTGCAGATATTTTTTGGATACTTACATCTGTAAGTCCGCCATATTTGCAGATCTGCAAAGTTGCAGACGTTCTGTAATCTCACCCTGAATCTCATAAGAAATTCTAAGGTCCAAAATAGCAAAAATCGAGACCTTCAAGGGCACAACTATCGACATATCCACGTTACACACATACTTAATATTATTGTAAATCATTATAATTATCAAAAGACATTTTACGTTTGGCAACATTGCAAATCAGTTGTAAACAATAGTAAACCCGTTTCCTTCATATTTAGCTTCGAAAATTGATTGTCGCAACCATTTTTGATTTTGAAATTTTAAATTGATTTTAAGATAAATAAATAAGACATACTAGTACCAACATGGTTACACAGGAGTGCGTTTAGAAATCACGCACGCCGTGTCTGACCACAGCATTAGAATAGGGTCCAGACGCGCCGTGTGGGGTTTCTAAACGCACTCCTGTATTTTGTTTTCGTTCCAAAGTTACTTTTGTAGGTTATAATTGACACTATAGGCGTAGCAGAAACAAATTAAAATATTAAAAATTACGGTTAAAAAGTTATTTGTAGTTTAATAGTTATCCAATAAACATTGAAGTTGTGGAAAGGTGTTGACCTTTGTGATACCAAAGTAACTTAGCAAAGTGATGGCAGAGAAATAACAAAGTAATGGCAAAGTAATTTGTAACAGTAAAATTATTATGGCTATTTTGAAATTCGTAAATTTAATTTTTTGATGGGTCGTTTATGGCTTTTTAACTGTTTCCTACATACATCTGATAAATCATTATGGCCCTTTTGAAATTCGTAATTTTAATTTTTTGATGGACCGTTGATGGCTTTTTAACTGTTTCCTACATATATCTGTAAAATCATTATGGCCCTTTTGAAATTTGTAATTAACTGCCCTTTAACCTTAATTATTCGATGAGCCTTTGATGGAATTTTAACTGTCTCCCACATGCAACAGTAAAATTATGTCCCTTTTGAAATTTGTAATTAACTGCCTTTTAACGTTAATAATTATTCGATATTAAATGTTTTCCACATGTAACGGTAAAATTGTTATGACCCTTTTGAAATTCGCAATTAATTACCGTTTACTTTATTAGATGCGCCATTTATAAAATTTACTATGGCCCACAATAGACCTGTAAAGGTCGAGGTGGGGGAGGCCACGTGGCCCATAGTCCTAATTAAATCTAAATGGCTCTTTTGGAATTTTTAATTAACTGCTATCTAACTTTAATTATTCTATGGGCTGGGCTGTTCATAGCTTTTAACTATTTCTCACAAGCAATTGTAAAATCGTTATAATCCTTTTGAAATTTGCAATTAACTGCTCCTTAACTTTAATTATTAGATGAGCCGTTTATGCCTATCTGCATCTGTAAAATTGTTATAACCCTTTTGAAATTTGTAATTATCGAACTTTTAACTTTAATTATTCTAAGAGTGGTTCATGGCTTTTTAATTCTTTCCCATATGCAACTTAAAATTGTTATGGCCCTTTTAAAATTTTTAATTAACTGCCTTTTAACTTTATTTATTTGATGGACCATTTATTATTTTTAAATGTTTGACACATAAAATTTTAAAATTGTTGTGACCATTTTGAAATTTGTAATCAATGTCTTTTACCCTTATTTATTCGATGGACCATTTGTTGTTTTTTTTTCACGGTATGCCACATGCAACTTTAAAATTGTGATGGCCCTTTTGAAATTTTGAGTTAAATTTATGGCTCTTTAACTTTAATTCTTCAATAAGCTGTTTATGGCTTTTTAATTTTAAAATTGATATGACCCTTTTGAAATTTTTAATTAACTGTCTTCTAACTTTAATTATTCGATGGGCTGTTCATGACTTCTTAACTATTTCTCACAAGCAACTATAAAATTGTTATAGCCCTTTTGAAATTTTTAATTCACTGTAATTATTCTAAAGGCTGTTTATGGCTTTTTAACTGTTTGCCTCGTGCAACTTTAAAATTGTTGTGGCCCTTTTGAAATTTTTAATTAACTGCCTTCTAACTTTAATTATTCGATAGGCTGTTCATGACTTTTTAACTGTTTCTCACAAGCAACTATAAAATTGTTATGGCCCTTTTGAAATTTTTAATTAACTGCCTTTAACTGTAATTATTCTAAGGGCCATTTATGGCTTTTTAATATTTGCCTTGTGCAACTTTCAAATTGTTGTGGCCCTTTTGAAATTTGCAATTAACAGCTCTTGAACTTTAATTATTCTAAAGACCATTTATGATTTTTTTAACTGCTTCCACACATGCAACTTTAAAATTATTATGGCCCTTTTTAAATTTAACTGTAAAATTGTTATGGCCCTTTTGAAATTTAATTAATTGCTCTTCAACTTTAATATTTTAATGGAGCGCTTATGCTTTTTAATTGTTTCCCACATGCATCGGTATAATATTGTTATAGACCTTTAGAAATTTGTAATTAACTGTCTTCTAACTTTAATAATTATTTGATGGACTGTTTTCCACGTGAAACTTTAAAATAGTTATGTCCTTTTTGAAATTTTTAATTAACTGTCTTTTAACTTTATTTACTCAATGGGCCATTTATAGCTTTTTAGCTATTTCCCATATGCATTTGTAAAATTGTTATGACCATTTTGAAATTCTTAATTAACAGACTTTTAACTTTAATTATTCTAAGGGCCATTCATGGCTTTTTAACTCTTTCCCATATGCAATTGTAAAATTATTATACCGCAACATTGCAACACTGGAACTTTGGTTTTTTTGAGTCAGACTCACTTGAGTTCGATTTATAAATACGAACATTAGTCACTGCTTTAATAGAATCGTTTCACTTGTAATAATCATTAAGTTGCTTTTTAGTCCGAATTTTGCCGCGGCTTGGATGAATTTGGGGATAGTTTTAACGAATTTGAATCGACCGGAAGAGGCGGAACATTGTTACAAATTGGCGATAACGCACAGAAAGAAGTATCCCGATTGTTATTACAATTTGGGAAACTTGGTAAGTGTAAGCGGTAATATAACATTTACCAGATGGCGATACTGAGACGTGAAGTCCATCTGACAAGCTGTCAAAATGCTTTAAAATCAAATTTATTCATTTATTATATATGAAACTGGATTTAGTGCAGAATTATATAGTCATATACTATTATTTAAGAATAAAAGTTGTAGGTAATATTTTTTTTATCCAAAAAACATAAACTATAGTTTTTTTTTAAATATGCTTGTTAAAGTTTGTTTTATCTTTTTTTTTTATTACAATATTAACATATTTACATTATACAGAAGTTGTGTTTAGTGTTGGTCTCACATTTTGTTCTCTTTTTAAATATGGAAACGAATTTTAGAAAATTATAAATACCAGGTGATGTTTTCGTCTCAGTAGCACGTTCTAGCTGCAAAAACAACGTTTAACAGCCCTTCATTTGTTAAATTGGAATTGTGAATTAATTATTATTAATGCACTTTCAGTATTTGGATTTAAAACGGAACGAAGACGCCCTAAAGGCGTGGGAACTGGCCGTTCTATACAGGCCCACGCACGTCGCTGCTTGGAGCAACACCCTAGTACTGTTGGACAGCATGAAAAAGTACGACGAAGTGTTGGAATTAGGTCGGACGGCTCTCATACACAATCCCAAAGCTCCCGCCTTACATTTCAGCTTCGCAAACACTTTGGGGAAGATACAACAATTCGAAAAAGCCGAAGGGCATTTTTTGCAAGCCATCAATCTCAATCCGAACAACGGATTGTACTATTCAAATTTAGGTAATTAATTAGCTAGTTTGTAAGGTTTCTGCTTGTCAAACGTCAACGTTCGTAGCAAATATCAATATTTGATAGGAGACAATGTGTCAGACGTCAATTTCTGCTACGAAGCTTGTCCTTTGTCAATGTTTGATAGGTGACGGCGTGTCAAACGTCAACGTTTACTACGAAAGTTTTCATATCTGTCAAATATGCTGGAAATTTTGTTTGTTTGTAGGTGTTCTGTATCACAGGTGGGATAAGAAGGATAAGGCTCGTCAAATGTACAAAAAGGCGTTGGAGATCGATTCGAATCTCAAGTCGGCTGAACTGAATCTAAAAAGACTAACAGCAAAAGCTCAACAATAATGTGAAGACAACAAAATTCGATATACCTATTTAAGATACCTTGTTTTAAGTTTTATTTTCTGTGATTTTGTATACAAATAAATTGTTTATTGATGTTTTTGTAAATGATTGTGCTTTTTTTTTCAAAAGCAGACTTAATTTGTTGATGCGAGTTTAGAAAACTTGGTTATTGGTAAGTTGAAAAATGATTGCTGCGTAATTCAAGTGACCTGTTACTCACTAATCATTTGATTTAGGATGATTCTTTTCTACACTCACCGGAAAATTTAGGGGAGGGCGTAAAGTTTGACACAATTTTTCTCTTAAAGTTTTCACTCGATTCCGCTAATTGTTTTTTTTTATTGTTGTTTTTCGGATATAATTTTAATCCTTATTTTTGAATTTATTCGTCTTTAATATCAATATCTATATTACAATTGACAATACTTTATTTTCGAGGATAGTTTAAAAGAGCAGCAGTCAATACTAAGATTTAAGTATAAAAGAAGAAATTGACCTGAGCTACCTAAGGTAAGGACGAAAAGTTGTCAATGTTTTATGAAATAAATTATTAGCCAGTCGCCAAATTTACAGTTTATTAATAAGCGCAACATGAATACTATTAATTTATTATGGTTTTCATGTATTTTCTTCACCATTTTTTTTATAAATAGATTCAAAAACCTCTTTCATAGAATAGTAGTCAACATAAAAATAGTAATTTTATTTGTGCTCCTCATTAAATTAGAAATTATCGTTTTAATTTCAAGTTATAATAGTGTTTTTATTATCCAGTGATAGGGTTGCCAACCGTCCTGCATTTCGGTGGACGTCCACCATTTGGGGTACATTGTTCAGTGTCCTGCAACAACCTATTGCAGGACGCTTATTGTACTTAATTTTTCCACTTTCTTACATTTAGAAGATTATGTCTTTGTCGAAAAGAATAGGAGCAGAAATATCCATGGCTACTTGAGGAAACTATCGTTAGTGAGGGTTTGTCAAAAGCATATTATGAGATTTGTCATAAGTCTTTTTAGTAGAGTATGGGAGAAAGAGCGATGTACGAAAACACGAAATGGGACAAGAACATAAAAAAGTGCATTGGTTGTTAAACAAAATCAAACAACTTTTTTAAAATCAGACGTGATAGATACTGCAAAGGAAAAAGTAATTTATTGCGCAACTTTGTAGTGTGTTTCATACTGTAAAACATTCCCATTCCTACAACTCGTTAAATTGTTCATCTCAGCTGGCGCCAATAGTTTTTAATGATTCAAATATTGCAGAAGAAATAATTTTGGGACGTACTAAAGCTAGTTCTATAGGCTATAACGTACTGGGCCCTTTCATCTTTGGAAAGTTTATTAAACGAATTGAAAATGGGTATTTACTTTGGTCTGTTGGGCTAGACTTAAAACAAATTTCAAGTTTCTCTGCAGATAATGCGTCGGTAAATTTTGGCAGATTTCACTCCATATATCAGTTATTGCTCAAAGAAAATTCAAAAATATTGCTGAGTGGATGTCTCGCTCATATAATAAATAATAGCGTAAAACATGGATTAGATAAATGCAATTTTGACATTGAAAACTTAGTGCTCAAGTATATGCCCATTTTTCTTCGCAAGCCAAAATAGTGGGAGAATTAAAAGATTTTGTCACGTACCAACAAGATGGTTATCACTTTTTACTGCTGTAGACAGATTATTACAAGTGTTTCCTGCGATAAAAAGCTATTTTATGTCTTTTGGTGAAATGAAACTTGTTATTTTTCTGAAGATTCAGAGAATTATCAAAATAGTATTACAGAATGTTACTTTTTCACTTGTTCACAACATATCGGGTCGATGGTGTAGCGGTCTATCGCGCTTATATTCATTTATAGGCGAGTTTATGAGTCCGAGACTGCTGGGCTTGGAATCCCAGACCAGACCATGTGGATTTTTAATTAAATTGCATGGTTCGGTATAGGATTTGATGTGTGCCGTATTAATGGAAATTCAATTTCTGTTGATATGACATGCAGATTATAAAATCGCCATACATTATCGTCTCGATGATGGTGGGTGAGGTTTTCCGGGTTTGCCTCACCTGTAAGTCAAATGGCACCATCAATCATCCTTAAGTCGCCCCGGAGCGCCACGGCAAATAATAATAATAGCCGTCCCTTCCCCTACACAAGTCGTTCAGTCGACTTCAGGGGTTGAAATTCACTCGTAAGGGGGTGAATTGGGGAGAGTATTATTATTAGTATTATTATTATACTCAAAATCAATTTTGATATTGAACACCAGTTGGAAAATAGGAATTTAATTTGTTTTGAAGTTTTTAATAAGTTAACTAATTTAAGATATAAATTGGATCAGAGAATTGAAGACGAATTTCTAGGCTTTGGTTGTGCTAATTTGCTTAAATCTTTTCCACGTAATATTCAAAATGACATTAAGATAACGTGCATTGATTTTTATAGAAATGTTCCTTCATATGTACAACAAAAATTTGATTTAACTGAAAACAACTTTCTTTCAAAATTAAAAATATTTTCATTGAATGAACCCTTAAAATATAATGACGTGTGTGAATTTGTCACTGATTTTGGTCTTCTTAACATAAACATGAATCAACTTTATAAATAATTCTGTCAAATTAAGCCGGCTATAAACCTGGTTTATAATGAAAATCATACACTTGAAAAATGAAATTTAATATTTCTGAAAAATATGTGTTTAGCTTCGTGGACTGACGCCTCGACTGACGCACGTAATCGATTGTCCATTAAGGCCGAACTTCAAATAAAGATTAATTATTCTTGTACTTGCAAAGAATTTTATAATTATGTAAAAGGTAACAAGAAATTAATAGTAGCTACAAAAGTGAAAAAAATATTTTAAATGCAGTGACACTGTTACGTAGCTGTAACTTTTCGTTTTCTTTTTATGCTTTTTTTGTTTTTAATAAAATGTTTAGAATCCTGTTTTTATCACTCCGTTTTTTTTTTGTAGAATTGTTTATTTAAGTTTGTTATGGTTTGTTATGTTTTTTGCAATTATAAAAATGTCCAGAACATATACCGTAAGTCCTGATTTTTTATTACCTTCGTCCAGAAAAATTAAAAAACAAAGTTGGCAACCCTAAGTGAAACTGCATGGGCGCCGCGAGAACTTTTTTCAAGCTGGGACAAGAATGTAGGAAATGTAGGGATTTCACATACTTTGATTACTATACGGCAGAGCTGGGCACGAGTACTGAATAAAATACTCGTAAATTGTACGAGTACTCGAAAATTGTATTTATAAGTACTTTATTCGTAAGTACTTTTATAGAGATAGTTTACGGATACGAGTAGTAATCGTGAAAATACGAGTAAAGAGTACGAGTAGTTTCACAAAATTAACCTAATAAATAAACTATAGAAAAAACAAAGAAAAACCACTATAATTTTTAAATAAAAATAGTCTTTATTTACTTAAACAAAAACAATTCTAAAATAAATGAAAACTTTCTTTAGAATATAAATAAAACAAACATGGTTAACTTGACAGTGAACAATTAAAACAATTTTTTAAAACTGGTAATTTTTAACTTTGTAAAGACTCATCTCTTTGTTTCCCTACTTTATTGTTATCGTGTTAAACCAAATCAATATTATTTCGAATACCCTTCACACGCTGAAACAGATAGATGGGATTTCTGTTATTTTAAAAATATTTAAACTCTTTGCAATCGTCCCCATGTGTTTTTTTTTTAAATTTAATTTTGACTGCACCCGAAGATGGAAACAAAGTTTTTTGAAACATATGTAGTGCTGTGCTTACGATAAAAAATAAAATTAATGACCTAATAAACCAAGGAATTTTTTATTTATATAAAATTGTGCTACGGTTAGAAAATTATCCTTATTCAAATTAACGAAGATTGTGTATGGAGACTATAAACGTTTAATATTTAACCGTTCTCGTAGAAAACACATTCACACCACCACAAAACACCAAAAATAATAAAACGTAAAACGCCCAACGAATTGCTTATCCCAATATTCCCAACCCAAATCAGAGACCGCAGCCCGAACGCAACCTAGGCCGTTTCGTGTCGTGATTCGTGATACTGGCGATCTATAGTAGCGACTGGCGGTTAACATGCGACGATCAAAAAATGCTGACTACTCGTAAAATAATACTCGTATTTTACAAGTACATTCTACGAGTAGATTTAAATTTACTTGTAAGTACGGAGTAATAAGTACTAAAAATAAAAAATACTTATAAGTAAAAATTACGAGTAGTTATTCTACTTGTAATCGAAATACGAGTAAAAGTATTCGAGTACTTGCCCAGCTCAGCTATACGGTGCAAGAGAGAGGTCCGACACACCCAACATAGGGCGCGGCCATTTTTATGCCTTTACCACAGTTTATAGCTAAAGAATCAGTTCGCTCACTCTGCGTCGGTACTTTTGATCTCAATGTTCCAGTTTATACACTGAGCAACTCGGATAATATAATATATGACAATCGCCTATAATAAAACTGCAGTCTTCTGCGCATCCTGAATTTGTATCCCTGGAGTGGATGTTATTTTGGAATTTTCAGCTGGTCCGAGTGAGCTAACTGATTCTTTAGCTATAAACTGTGACTCCAAAAATAATATTCACTGACACTGACAGCAGCAAGCAAAATATCAGGTGCGTTTTAATCATCCGCTTCTGCTTCCGGAATTGTCGGTTTAGTCCACATACTTTGATTACTATACGAGGCAAGAGAGAGGTCCGACACGCCCAACATAGGGCGCGGCCATTTTGAACCCTGTGACACAGTTTACAGCTAAAGAATTAGATCGCTCACTCTGCGTCGGCACTTTTGATCTCAATGTTTCAGTTTATACACTGTGCAACTCGGATAATACAATATATGACAACTGTCTATAATAAAACAGCCGTCTTCTGCGTATCCTGAATTTGTATCCCTGGAGTGGATGTTATTTTGGAACTTTCAACTGGTCCGAGTGAGCTAACTGATTCTTTAGCAATAAACTGTGACTTCAAAAATAATATTCACTGACACTGACAGCAGCAAGCAAAATATCAAGTGCGTTTTAATCATCCGCTTCTGCTTCCGGAATTGTCGGTTTAGTCGTTTTAACCTGTCAGATTAAAACAAGAAAACCGACAATTCCGAAGCAGAAGCGGATGATTAAAACGCACCTATTAAAAATATTGCGCCAAGATGTAGGCAACACGTAATAAGGGTTCAAAATGGCGGAGTTTTCTATCTCCTTTTAAAAGGCACTCAGAAAGCTGCGCAGTGCGACCATTCTCCGTATAGTAAAAGAAAATCAAAGTATGTGGTTTAGTCGTTTTAACCTGGCAGTTAGCATAATATCTAGATAATACCCAAACAACACACCAAATCCCAGAGATATCCACAGAATATCTTTTGTGGATATCCAATATATCCAGTGGATCTAATATGGATATCTAAATATCCGTCTATATCCCAGGATATAGAAGCAAAGAATACCTACCCAAGAAGTGAAACTAAATGGGCAATTCGTGGACAAAAAACTGCCAAGTTTTCTCAGTGTTTTAGAGGTGGTTTAACGTCAAACATGCTGTCAATTTATGTAGAGCAACGTTTGGTATATTATTATTAGCGTTTTGTGAAAATTGCAGTAAAGTACGTAGTTGTAACTGTTAATTAGAAATTAGATAGTTTTAAGATATTTGTTATTTGAAGAAAATACATTGCATTGTTCGTAAATTTTAATGACCGTTCTTGCATCTGGCTGTAAATGTTTTATATTTTAAATTTCTAAATCAGTATTACCTCTAATGATGTGTTTTACGCCTACGTATTATGCATCGTTTAAATTCATAGTTTTTTTTTTTTAATTTGTTTGTATTGTTTTTCAATTAATTCGGATTAAAACAGTAAATAAAAAATAATACAAAACAATAATTAAAAGGAACCAAGTCGCTGCAATCAGGATGCAATCGAAATGCATTTACAGCTACCTACAATACTCCTATATATGTGACGTGTGGAGAGTAGGTTACCCCACGACACTTATGCCTCACTATGTCCATTGTGCTTCCTTCTAAGAAAATAGGCACCTCCTAGCTCGTGAGCTATAGCCTTCAGGTTTAATGTAGTTGACAACGTTGCCAAGAGGTGCTTCTTATTTATTGGGCGGTGTTAGATAATACTCGCCTGTAACAAATATTCTAATAAATGAGAGCGTCAGGCAATCGTACAGGATATGCTTGATGGTCACATCTTCTTGTTCGCATCTCCTGCAGGGTGCGCATTCTGACGGCCCCATAATATGGAGATGTTTCCGTACTTGGCAATGATCAGTTTAAGAATCATATACGTTTCTATGCTTCGTGTAAACAGTTGCGACGGTAAAGTGACCATCCGTCCCGTTTTAGGTCGGACAGTCCCGATGTTAAATCACTAGTCCCGATTTAACATGTGCCTTGATTTTATCCCGCTTTTAAGCCATTATGGTGACGTTTTTTTGCTCTCCAATGAACCCTCACTACTTCAAAAAATAGAATTCTTTGACAAAAAATCTCCTAATCTCAATGTTTTTGATTTATGCCACTTTCTAATTTTCTAAATATGGTTACTTTAGATGACGACGAACGAACAAAGGACGGGTTGAAATTTGAAATAATTTGACATATCTTTATAGAGTTTTTACTTTAAATTAACCTAGGATCATTTATTATTCCAAACATTTTGAGTCAGGAATTGAAATTATTTTACGAGAAAATATGTTAAAACGCATTTTACTTCAACTTCCGAAAACAACACTGCCACATAACCCTTTCTTTAGTTCCCATTTGGCATACTTCTGCTTGTTTAACGTAGAAGCGACTTTAATTTGCGCTTTTACGTTTTAACAAACGGTTTCAAAAAAGCTGTTTCGAGTTTGCTCGTTTACCTTTTACCGATTTGTAATCATACGAAACTGATGGATGACGGTGAACGAACCCATTGTTAATTTAGTATGTGTTTAATACTTATGAACCAAACGACAAAAATTTATTAATTTTCATACGTTTCCTAGTGTATTAAGTTCCCATGCATTGGTACATACGAAAACTCATTCAGTTTCGCTTCTTGGGTAGGTATTCTTTGATAGAAGATATTCAGCAAAATATTTTATGGGTATCTTTAGTAGAGGCTCATAAGTAACCAATGATTATTGAATAACGTCGAAAGAAAATAGCAGAGATAAAAAATATTTTCAATACTCTGCCTATGATTTTGCCCACTAACTAGAAAGTCATCTTTATTAGGACTCTTGAGCAATATATGTACATTCTCGACTCCACTCTCTAATGGAGTCTGATTGCGATACCAATTTCGATCGAACTCAGTTACGGAGGGTTGAGCATGAGTAGATATTCAACGAGCGAAAGTGGTATCGCCATCTATACTTAGTAAGCAAAATAAAAAATTATATCTAGTGGATATCCACCATGGTTTGCGTTCGCGCCTAGACTTTAATATATTTAGTGAATGTCCATGGGATATTGAATACACCTTAAAAAAATTAATTTTAAATATCTGAACGGTACTATTAGCCACAATGGCGTAATTTTTTTAATAATTTACTACATAATTACTATTATTTATGGACATTTGCATGTCTATAAATTACATCTCATGGATATAAAATAGATATCCACCATGGACTGGACATTCAGTGGATATTGGAATGTCCAGTAGATATACAAAGGATTTAGTGTGCTGTCTGGGTAGTATGTTCTACTTACGGTTTCTCGTCCATTTTCTATATTATTAGCTCTTACAAAGTTTTCTTATAAAGCCAAACAAATCCTCGAAAAGTCACAACTCGTCACACCCAAATAAACTAGCATTTGGCTGAAGCAGTGCGAGAAATAGTAAAAAAATAGGCCTAATTAACAAAAAATTTGTTTTTCTAAAAGCAAATTATAGTTTTAAATCCGAAACTATTAAAAATTTGAAAAAAAAAACAAAAATACCACTCACAATATGTGTACACTTAATCTTAAGGCCCTAAGTACATTTAGTTGAACAAAAACGACCCACCAGTTATAATATCTGCCCTGTACGTTCATTTTAGGTATCTAAAAAAATCGTTTCTAATTTGATAATAATTTATTTTACTATTGTTTTCATTTTAAATTCATTCATACGAAAACTGGCAACGTTGGCCCTGGCGGCAGCCACGATAAATAAAATCCCGAAGATAGTCGAATACGAAAGAAAATGAATACGATAACCGATATTCGAATTTCGAATAAGCGTTCTCGCTTGAAAACAATTTCGTGAATTTGAAATAAAAAGTGATTTTTAAAAGTTAATGTTAAAGAACGTTACTTATTAAAAGTAAATACAGTGTAGTTATTGAGTTAGCGTGTTAGATAATCGAATAATATTTGTATCTGACCTAGATCATAAAAACTTATGGTATAGTGGCGTAGTAATCCGGAAATTTTTTGAATATTAGTTAAACAAAACGTGAACATGATAATCAACTATTTGCAGAAGAAAATTGAACTCTTTATGTAAGTCTGTTATATTTTTCTTGAATTCCTGTTTATTTCCTAGTTGATAGAAGTCTATTTACTGTTTGATTTCATTCAAAATACCTATACGTAACCTCTATTTTTCGATAAAAAATTTCTGGATAGTAAGTAGTTAGTTTGATAGTAATTATAAATATAAATAAACCAAGAACTTATGTTCTTAAGGTTTATATGGACCCACCTCCTCACTCGTTTCTGACTCTAGAGATGGCTCTACCTGTCACTATAACCAAAGAGTATACTATAACCCTCATTCAAAATAAAATAGATACCCAGTAAAGAATAGGTTATTTATAGATATTTCTAAGGTCGAAAGAACCATTGGTATGGGTATATTTTTAGTACTATTAGAAAGTAGAGTATTTACATATCAACAAAATAAAAAAACATTTGCTTATTATCCGCGTTTAATTGAGAAATTTGATGTTAAAATATAAAAAATTGGCCTTTTCTAAACAAATAATTCGACGTATTTGTACAGGGTTGCCACGCATTAAAATATATAAGAAGATATATATTATATAATTTTTAAATTCAGTATATTTTTTAATTTGAGTTGTTCAGTACCAGAGCTGCTTAACCAACAATTTATTAAAAGTGAGTAAACTGAGATCAAAGTATTTTACCTGAATCTACTATAGGCGAAACTGCCTAATCTTTAGGTATGGATGGTGGTACTAAAAACAAATAATTTTAAAAAATAGGCTACATATATTATTTTCAATTAGTAATATATGGAAAAAAGGTTGTTTTAGAAATTTTGTTGTTTAGGCAACTTTGCACTTCATTTGTAACCGACTTCAAAAAAAGAGGAGGTTCTCAATTCGTCGGTATATATATTTTTTTATGTATGTTTAGGGATAATTCTTTAACACGGTGTCCGATTTTATTTATTATTTTAGGTTAGAAAGGGAGTAATTTAGAGGTGGTCCCATATAAATTTGGTCAAAATTTAATAATTGGGTCCATCAGAAAATTCTCTAATTGTTCATTTTTACTTTCCTATCGGTATACAGATAAGGAAAGTATAGGAATCATGATTTTTTTTCGACCTCCAGTTTTCGACGGATTTTTACGTTTTAGGGTCCCCTGAATCTGTTTTGACTATTTTTGGGATGATGTCTGTGTGCGTGTCTGTGTGTGTGTCTGTATCCACCATAACTCATGAACCGATACAAAAAAAAAACACCAAATTTGGGCAGAGTCGAAACATCTGGGGGGGTACTTTATAGGAAGTCATTTTTATATTTTATGGAATATATCTGTTATTTACGTTTGGAGAAGAAAATTATACAATATTATTATTCATATTTTTTGTTCTATACAAAATTTTCCTAAAATGGTCCGTATTCGAGAAATTTGACAAAATGTAAAAAAATATTTTTTTATAAAAATTGTTCAAATACAAGTTGTTTGTAATATAATTCTCTATAATTTTTATTCTATACATAATTTTTCTATAATGGACCGTATTCGAGATATTTGAGAAAATTTGTAAATTTCGAATTTTGAAAACTCAAAAACGGATAAAGGAAAAAACATCAAATTTTAAAATTAAGTTTTATTTCGGCTTGACGTGAAATGATAAGATTTTGGACAAAGTCGGAACATCTGTGGGGGGTACTTTATGGGAGGCCGTTTTATATTTTATAGAATATATCTGTTATTTATGTTTGGAGAATAAAATTGTTTAAATAAAAGTTACTTCTAATATTATTATCTATAATTTTTGTTTTTGTCAAATTTTCCTAAAATGGTCCGTATTCGAGAAATTTGACAAAATGTGCAAAATTCTGATTTTTAAGAAAATTGTTAAACTAAAAGTTATTTGCGATATCGATCTCTATAATTTTTGTTTTTACATGATTTTTCTAAAATGGACCGTAATGGAAAAATTGGAGGAAAAGTGCTAAGTTGAAATTTTTCAGTATTTTCGTTTTCAATGAATATCTATAGAAAATTTTTTCGAGTTAGATGTAATTGAAGACTTTACATCGACCTTCCAAACACCCTGTATAGTTTTCACACTGCATGATAAGAATGAGAACGCCTGAAAAGAGTTGATAAAATTAAAACATTATTATAAACAATAAAATATTTATTCTTACAAGAATTTCTGTCTACATAACAATTTATTTATTAATAAAAACAGTCTATCATAATTTAAATAAATACATTAAATAGTTGTAAATATATTGTTTTTTACATCGTAAATACAATAAAGTCAATTATAACAATTAATAAAAAAATAAATTAAAAAACAGTGTCCCGCACTGCAGGACCTGTCAAAATTCAATAAAACAATACAATAAAATATATTTAGTACACTTCAATATTTTGGCCGTATGTTCCAAAATTTTCCATTTTCTTTTTTCGTAAAAACCCAACATTCCTCAACCATTTGAGTTTACTTTCAACCAACATTTTTCTTAACATTCGCGCAAATTTCGCCTGTTTCTTCACCTCTTCTTCCGGTAAATTTTTCAACTCTTCCAAAAACTGTACGTCCATAGTTATATTTTCCTCATACAAATCAACGTTTTGGGTAATTTTAATTCTTCTTGCCGAAAATATATTCCCATTTAAATCTTTGTTTTTCACGTTAAATACTAAATGTCCTGAAATTAAATCCGTTTTGGAGTTCAACGAGCCTTTCAGTGATAATTTTTGAGGTACCGCCGGTTCGATGAGGTGAATGTAGAATTTTTCGTATTGTTTATCGCCATTTTGGGATGGGTTTTTTCGTTTTAGTTTCGGAGTCGAAGTTCTGTCACAGGGATACGGATGTGTCATGTATTTTTCTGTTTTTGTATAATTTGTAACCTGTAACAAAAAAAATAATAATCGAAGAGGAAATGGGGATGTGCATAATGAGGGGTGTCTTCTCAACTCGAGACTTCTCAACTGGGGACTCTACCTTTTTGGAGGTAGAAAGTGTCGCAAGTCGGGACCTGAGCAGAATTCGCAACTGGGGCCTTGCTTAATGCGGCTTTAGCAAATGGTTATTTAAGCATAGGATTAGAAAGTAACCAAAGCTATTTTGGTTGCAAATAAGATAATAATCCTTCATTTATTTACAATTATGAAGAAGGCTTTAAATAGTCATTTTTTAATCCTTCATTTATTTACAATTATTACGAGGATATATCAGTATATAACGAGACTGGTGCTATAACTTCTTTCAGAGGTAACATTTTATAACCCAAAAAATGAGACATGAAAGCCTTATATTTAATGTACTACCCCGCAAGTAGGCTTTGATTTAACTTTTGACATTTGTTACAAATTAATTATTGAATTGTCAGTGTTTTGCGTTCCCATCGAAAAATGAAAGTGGAGCAAAGATACGCGATAAAATTTTGTGTTCGATTGGGTAAAACACCAACTGAAACTTTTGAAATGATTAAATTGCAGTTTTATAAATTAAAATTTTCTTTGTTTTATAAATATTTATTCAGCAATTTTTAAAGAACGTTTGTTTATATAATTTTTGTGTAACTGTTAGCAAAGTATCAATAAAACAGATTTATGGAGCAATATTGTTATAAAGTGTGTCCATGTATGAGGTGCCCCAAAGGAGAAATATTTGTTATTTTTAATTTTAGCGAAAAATGTCACCCTTGATAAAAAGTTTTGCTTGTTCAAAAAACATATAAAATGAAATAAAATTCAAGTTTTTCAAAACTTGCTTCATTTTATATTATAGAAATAAGTAATCTTTACGACAATAATCTAGTGTGTATTATTACTGTATTTTTACTTTCCCATCTGTATACAGATATAAGGAAAGTATAGGAATCATGATTTTTTTCGACCTCGAGTTTTCGACGGATTTTTACGTTTTGAGGTCCCCTGAATCCGTTTTGACTATTTTCGTGATGATGTCTGTCTGTCTGTGTGTGTGTGTGTCTGTATAACGCATAACTCATGAACCGGTACACAAAAAAACACCAAATTTTAGACTTGAGCTTTGTTTCAGCGTCCAATGAGGTGATTAGATTTTGGGCACAGTCGGAACATCTGGGGGGGTACTTTATAGGTGGTCATTTTTATATTTTATGGAATATATCTGTTATTTACGTTTGGAGAAGAAATTTCTTCAAATAAAAGTTACTTCTAATATAATTATCTATAATTTTTGTTCTATGCAAAATTTTCCTAAAATGGTCCGTATTCGAGAAATTTGACAAAATGTAAAAAAAATTATTTTTTATAAAAATTGTTCAAATAAAAGTTGTTTGTAATATAATTTTCTATAATTTTTATTCTATACATAATTTCTCTAAAATGGACCGTATTCGAGATATTTGAAAAAATGTGTAAATTTCGAATTTTGAAGAAAACTCAAAAACGGATAAAGAAAAAAACATTAAATTTTAAACTTAAGGTTTATTTCGGACTGACGTAAAATGATTAGATTTTGGACAAAGTCGGAACATCTGGGGGGGGTACTTTATGGGAGGCCGTTTCTATATTTTATGGAAAATATCTGTTATTTATGTTTGGAGAAGAAAATTGTTCAAATAAAAGTTACTTCTAATATTATTATCTATAATTTTTGTTTTATGTCAAAATTTCCTGAAATGGTCCGTATTCGAGAAATTTGACAAAATGTGCAAAATTCTGAATTTTATGAAAATTGTTGAACTAAAAGTTGTTTGAGATATCGATCTCTATAATTTTTGTTTATACATGATTTTTCTGAAATGGACCGTAATGGAAAAGTGCTAAATTAAAATTTTTCAGTATTTTCGTTTTCAATGAATATCTATAGAAAAATGTTTCGAGGTAGATATATGTGGACAATGTATATATTTAGTTTATCCTCTAAACATTTATAGAGATGCTGCAATAGGTTGTACAAAATAACCGGAAAAAGCCTATAATAACTAGATAGGAAAGTCATGTGTTGGACACATCAGATTTTTAGTTATTATTTTTGTTATTGATTTTAATTAAAATTTACTGTTGTATGATAATTTGAAATATTATTGCTTAAATGACAAAAACGTCAAACACTATATTATTGTCGTAAAGATCACTTGATTATTATTACATTTTCTAACTTAGTGCAGAAATGCAGAGGGTTTTGAAAAACTTGAATGTTATTTTATGGGGTTTTTGAACAAGCAAAACTGTTTATCAAGAAGGACATTTTCCGCTAAAACTAAAAATAACAAATATTTCTCCTCTTGGGTACCTCATCCGTGAACACACTGTATATATGTACCTACCCATCTTGTGTTTATAAGAAATGTTTACTCAATAATCTTATTTTATGAAAATTGCAACAAATTGTTTTATTCATCCTATGAAAAAAGTTAAAAAAAGTATTATCAATTTTGATAATTAGACATCTAAATAACACCGAAAAAATTAAAGGGGTGATTCTGTGATGAAAATTAATGTGAGTTTTTGGTATAAAATTTTTTGAAAAAACCCTCCCCGGAAAAGTTACACCCCTTCGAAAATTAAAAAAAATAATGGTTTTTCTTTTTTATTTTCCTTGTATATCAAGCTAAAGACACGAAACATTATCTGTCAATAAAAGTACACTTTTTCAAATTTTTTCAACCCTGAAGTATGCTTAGAAGGGGTTCAAATAATCAACCCCTAAGATATTTTTGCTTACAACTTTTTTTAGATGAAAATGTTTTCTTTAAAAAAGTATGACTGAAAAGCCCAATTCATTGACTAACTTTTTTAACTCTACAAGTTTTTTCTAAAACTTGAGCATTTACGAGAAAAAAAAATCTAATGCAATGCATTTTCAAAAAGATGAGCTAACGCGAGTATATTTTGCGTCAAGTCTAGTGGCCTGTGCTTTGCATAAAAACATTAATACTGATACCAGGATTGTATAGTGTCATTTTCTGTTACCCATCTTATTGTTTCACAAGTTTTATGATTGTGTATTGTAGAAAATATTAGTTGATTGAAAATATGAATGCATATTCGAATTTGGAAATGGCAGATATGCATTTTACATACGGTTGTGCTAACGGTAATTCATTGGAAGAGCAAAGACTTTATGCTGAACAGTTCCCACAGCGTAGACTACCCCATCATACTACGTTCACAACTATTAACCGACGTTTGCGGGAACGTGGTAATTTTGAAAAAAGAAGTTATGATTCTGGTCGTACTAGAAAAGTTAGAACTGCAGCTGTAGAAGAAGCCGTACTTAATTCAATTGAAGAATTCCCAGAAACTAGTACCAGGAGAATAGCTCGTGTCCTACATGTAAGCCATTCCGTTGTTTTTAGAATTTTAAAAGAACAAATGTTGTATCCCTATCATCTTCAACGGGTGCAAGCGTTAATGATTCGAGATTTTTTACCCCATGTGATTTTTTGTCAGTGGCTTATTAATATGATTGGCCAAGCACCACAGTTCTTAGGTAATATTTTATTTACTGACGAGGTGAGTTTCTCAAGAGACTGTATTAGAAATTTTCACAACAATCACCTTTGGGCTGACGAAAATCCTCATGGCTTTTTTGAAGGAAATCATCAGTATCAATTTTCATTAAACGTGTGGCTCGGAATTATTGATAATCATTTAATTGGTCCCCATTTTCTTCCGCTACAATTAAATGGTGAAGCATATTGTCATCTCCTTGAAGAATTACCTGTTCTTCTTGAAGAGGTTCCCATTCAAATTAGGCAAAATTTATGGTTTATGCACGATGGTGCACCAGCTCATTTTAGTATACATGCAAGAACTCACCTGGATGAGGTGTATGCCAATCAATGGATAGGTCGAGGAGGACCTGTAAACTGGCCAGCCCGCTCCCCTGCCCTTAATCCTTTGGATTTTTGCATATGGGGATATCTGAAATCTTTGATATACACAAACCCAGTTGAAAATATCGATGATCTGCGAAACTACATTGTAGCAGGGTGTGAAACTATAAGAAATTCTCCAGGAATATTTCATCGTATACGCAATTCTATGAGGAAAAGGGTAGATGCTTGTATTGAAGCTGAAGGCGGTCATTTTCAACATTTATTATAATTGTATTATCGATATTCGACAGGTTTTTGTTCATTGTTTGTTCACTTTTGTTTTTAGTTGTAGAAGTCTTAAGAATCATAATTTGGTTGGCTGTTGTTTAATAAAATGCTATTTTAGATGAGCTTATTTATTTTTTTCTCATAAATGCTTAAGTTTTCGAAAAAAACTTGTAGAGATAAAAAAATTAGTCAATGAATTGGGCTTTTCAGTCATACTTTTTTAAAGAAAAAATTTTCATCTAAAAAAAAGTTGTAAGAAAAAATATCTTAGGGGTTGATTATTTCAACCCCTTCTAAGCATACTTCAGGGTTGAAAAAATTTCAAAAAATGTACTTTTATTGACAGATAATGTTTATCAAGTTTCGTGTCTTTAGCTTGATATACAGGGAAAATAAAAAAGAAAAACCACTTTTTTTTAATTTTTGAAGGGGGGTAACTTTTCCGGGAAGGGTTTTTTCAAAAAAATTTATACCAAACACTCACATTAATTTTCATCACAGAATCACCCCTTTAATTTTTTCGGTGTTATTTAGATTGTTTTTATTTCAGTAAAACAATTATTAGACGATCTGATCACGAATGTATACCAAATATAGCAAAAAATGAAGTTGAGATGAGCATCAATAAAGCCAAAAAAAGATCTCGTGAAGAAACTACGTCAATCCACAAGATTTTTGATGAGGAAATGTTACCCGTAATGTAGTCTGGAATGGAATTTGTAACCGAAATTCCAAGCTTTGAATCCAAAAAAGGACAGACTGTACAGGGCGAGACACAAGACTTTAGGTGTTGTTAAATTTAAAATCCGAGAAGACATTTTATTGCCAGATAAAATAACTAACAACTGTTTGTTATTTGAAAATGATGATGAGGACAAAATATTAGCGTTTGCTTCTGAAAACGCTAGAAGTACAATGATTCAGTGTCGCAATTTTTTTGGAGATGGCACCTTCAAAAGTTGCTGTCCACAATTTAAGCAGCTTTACACCATCCATGCAGACATTGGTAGTACACCAACCCAAACCAACATTATTCCTCTCGTATACGTACTTCTTCCCGATAAAAAAGAGACAACATACATACGTTTGTTTTCTCTAATAAAACAACATTTACCAGTGTGGAATCCTGTGAGTTTCAAAATTGATTACGAAGATGCAGCTATTTTGGCTCTACGAAAATGTTTTCCAAATATAAAAATAAGTGGATGCAACTTCCATTTTAATCAATGCTTGTGGCGCAAAGTTCAAGAAATTGGTCTAACTAAAGCATACAAGGAAGATGAGGAAATCCGAATGCACATAAGAAGATGCGCTGCGTTGTCACACATTCCATATGAAAGCGTAGACGATGGATGGTTGAGCATAATGGAAAACTGTGTTAATGATCCACTTGTACAAAAATTTAACGATTACTTTGTTGATCAATGGTTGTGCAATTCCATTGTGCAAAAAATGTGGATATGCTACGGCGAAAGGCATAGAACAACAAACTCGTTTGAAGGTTGACATAGCCGCCTAAACAAGAAATTGTCAAAAATACATCCAAACATATTTGAACTTATAGAGGCACTAAAAGAAGGAATCCCATCACTATTATAATATAAAAGAACAAGTGGAATTTTACATGACACCAAAAAGAAGGAAATTGCGTTATACTGTACTCGATGAGAGAATCGAAAACACGGTCAGTGACTACGTCCAGGAAAAAACAAGCATTAGTGAATGTTTGTAAAAGTTGGCGTATATTGTAAAAATGCAGTGACCTTTTATTTTAATTTTCTATATTCTATACCTAATAAAAAAAAATTAATCTATTTTTCTTGTCTTATTTATAATTAAATATAAAAATATAAATAAATAAATATAAATTAATGTTTAATTGAGTAGGTATAACTGTAAATAAATGAAGGATTATTATCTATTATTATTATTATTATTATTTATTTCCAACCAAAATAGTTACTTTCTAATCCTATGCTTACCCATTTGCTAAAGCCGCAAGTCCCCAGTTGCGAATTCTAACCAGGTAAAAATTTCCGGCGTCCCGAGATGCGAAATTTTTACTCCGAGTCCCCAGTTGCGAAGTCCCGAGTTGCGAATGAACCATAATTTCTAGCTAATTTATTGTTATTTTATCACCTCTATTTTAATTTTAATGCTCCATTCCTTCATTGAAAAAACGTGGATTATGTTAGCGTCCGAGGAAGTTAGCAGAGCCACAACTAAATTTTTGATTTTTATTACGCTATATTTTCTAGCTAATTTATTCCTAATTTATTACTCCTTATTTAATTTTATTACTCCACCCCTTCTGAAAAAAATGTGTATTCTGATTGCGTACGTGGAATCAAGTAAAGCCACAACCGAATTTATATTTTTTTTACTAGGTACACAATAATGTTTAGCTAATTTATTGATAATTTATTTTCTTGTTATTCTGTATGCCTTATGGGTTTGTTTTGGTTCAAACAGAACCGTCGATTCCAGTTCCTGAATACAGTAGACGAATTAATTTTTCAAAAGCACGTCGCGAAGTTATAAGAACTTCTTAAATAATCGAGTTTAATTGACTGATTCTGAACTAGTTTCCGAAAGAACCAAAACAATCCTTATGTATATCTTTTTTCGAAACAAAATAAATTGAAAATGAAATATTATACTGGGTGTTTCGTAACTCTATACTGCCAAATTTCAGGGGTGTTAAGGAACAACAATATAAAAATGTTTTGTTTTTGCTCATTTTTTGGAAAGATTAAAAATAAATCGATATTTATTTAATAATGAAATTTTTCAGTTTGTTGATCCATTGGATCTATTAACGTTTATTCAAAATTTTCATAGACATGTCTATTATTTTTGCTACTTTTTTTTGCTCTAGATTTAGATTTTTTGTATGTCGCTTCCGATTTCAGCTTTCGAGTTATATCTTTAGTTGCTTCAGAGACGTGCAAAGTTTATATTTAAATTTTATAGGACCGGTTTATTAAGAAAAAAATATTTATTTTGATGTCTCATACCATCCTTAAAAGTTTGTTAATATAGTTACAAAAGAAGTCAAAGAAAGAATATTAATAAGAAAATTAAAATGATTTGGAATAACTCGGATACAAATAGGAAGTTTTCTATATATGAAATATCGAGTTTAATAGATATGCGATCAAATATTTACAGGTTACAGAACAATAATCCCAATTTGCTTTTTATTACAAAAATGATAAATGTATAAAAATAATTCCATATTACCTGTGATTGCATTTTATCCTTTTTTTTTTCTATAACACAAACAAAAACAATTCGGCTCCTTCGGTTGGTTCTTAAAGCCCAGTTGAAAAATTGATACTAAAATATTTTAATACGTACTTTAAATGCCTTATCGCAGAGTTTTTGTAAAACAGTGGCGTCTCTTATTGTTGGCATTTAAATTATTAAATTTTGTATACAGGGTGTTGTTGAGCAGAATATGTTCAGCAACAGTAGGTAAAATAAGGCAAAACGAGAAAGATTCAAATTGGCATATATTCAAAGTATAACTGACAATTATTTATATTAAGATTGACAGCTAATAAATAACTTGGTTAGAAACGCAAAGGCATTAGCTCGCATGCTAAGTAACTTATTAACAGGTGTCAATTTGAAAAGTTTCAATGCGAATATCTCGCAAAATAAAGAAGTTGGAGAAACGCCGTTTGGCACAAATGATATAGAGTTAGGGGGACCTAAAACCCCCATATTTCAGTGAAGGGGTGAGTCACCCCTTAGACGCGACACACCCCAACTTTAAAATGTCAAATGGCACTACCCCTTTTGTTATACCTCAAATGAAAGTTCTCATTTAGTAGTATTCACCTGTACAAGATTTTTTTTCCATTCAATACAGGGTGTAACAAAAACATGAATTCGAATAAAATAAACTGTATTTTGTTAAAATGGTAATTTATTTGATCAGATAATTCAAAATGCATTCTATTTATTTCTAAACGATGGAACAATCGATTTTCAAACTCCGTTATTGTTATTAAGATGATATTTTATTTAATTAGATTGGTCAACATGCATTCCATTTTCTTGTAAACAAAAAAAAACTTCAACAAATTCCATTTTAAAATTTTGGAGCACTTATTTTAAAATAAAAAATAGCATTGAATTTATCGGGTACGTACCTACCTATCAATATAAAATTTAGTCGTTTGTGCAAGGTTGTACTGCAAAGTCAGAATTGTCTAATTGAAGAAATACGAGTATAATTTTTATTTTCTGTTCATCATGGTCTACAGTTTGGCTGAAAGAATTCAGATGGTGTTTATTTATGGTTCAGAAAATCGTTGTGCCTTAAGAACTGCTGCAGCATTTAACGAAATAAACCCCGGAAAAAATGTAAGTAATACTTACATCAGACAACTGATTATTCAATTTGAAGAAACAGGATCAGTGGCAAACAAAAAAAGGGTCCATTAAAGAGTACTTAATGAAGCAGCACAAGTGGAAGTTTTAGGACATTTTGATCCTACAATGTCTCTACGCCAAGCTTCGGTGATAACTGGAATTTCTCATGAAGCTGTTCGTCGGGTACTCAAACTTCATAAGTTTTACTCGTTCGAAAAGCAAATTCTTCAGGAGTTGCAGAAGGATGACCCCGATCTAAGAATGCAATTTTACGAGAACATGACCGAAATGTTTCGTGTTACTCCCCAGTTGCTAAAAAATATTTGTTTTAGCGACGAATGCACGTTTCATTTAAACGGTTCAGTGAACAAATACAAATCGCAGGTATTAGAGTGACGAAAATCCGCATTTCTTCAGGGAAGGGCACACGCAGTATCTAGAAAAAATAAATGTCTAAGCGGGAATTTTAGGCGACACTGTGGGGCGATGCCCAACTCGGCACACCAGGCAGGTAAACGGTACAGTTATAGCCCAAGTCGGCACATAACTATGCCGGTACTTTTTTCTATATAGCCCAAGTCGGCACATAACTATGCAGGTACTACCTTTTTCTATATAGCCCAAGTCGGCACATTACATTAGAAAACTTTATTTACATTTTTAAGAATATTCACATATATACAACATCATATAAAATAAAAACTCAATTCCCGGGGGTTTTGGGTCGGCTTTTGCAGTTGCCTGCTGGGCCAATGGCGATATTCTCACCTATTTTACACAGGGTTGTTTAAATTTGATGATTTGGCTAAACATAGCAGCCCTCACTCCTTGCCTAATAGGCATTATTGAGGGGTTGTGGTGTCTTTGTAGTCAGTAATTGTCATAGTTTAGAGATTTGTCGGGGATTAGTTTGGTATTTGTCCCCTGAAAAAGCTAGGAAAAAACAGGGTTGTCAGCGTTGTATGTTGGTCTTTCGATAGTCTTCGTTATTGTCACAATTCACAGGACTACTGGACTGTAAAACCACCCGAAAGTGCCAAAGTCGGGGACGGGGTTCGCCCTCGGCCGTGGCACTGCCAGTCGATTTCACCGTTCAGTCGTCCGTCCGACTAGATCTCGTAAGTATCTACATCGGGTGAATTGTTGTTTAGTACGTTATGCTCAGTGGAGGGTCCTGTTATTGTCGTCGGTATATGCTCAAACATTGATGAAGACAGCCGTGCTTTCTACGCACGCCGTCTTCCCGATGTATGTTGATGATGCTATCCCTCAACTCATCGGGGAGGCATCGCGCGTAGAAGTTTTCGGCTGTTTTGATGATAAAGTCTCTAATGAGTGGCATATTTGTCGTAGCGTGCATGTCTCGTATTCTAGTGTAGCGGTCGCACCCTAGAACTAGCCTCAGACATCTGTTTTGGGCATTTTGAAGTTTATTATAATGGATTTGTGCCATTGAGTTGAAAACTGGGCAGCCATACGTTAGTATAGGTCTGAACACTGTTTTATACAGTAATATTTTGTTTGACAGGGTAACTCCACTCCGTTTGTTCATTAGGGGGTAAAGAGTCCTAATAACCCCACAGTTTTTAGCTACCCTGTCCAAAATGTGTTGGCGAAACGTTAATCCCCTATCTAGCTGAAATCCTAAGTATTTTATCGCGGCTTTTGTTTCTATTGGCTGGTCTTGGACCCGAAGGGGCGTGTCTATTCCTTCGATCCGCCTTTTTGATATGAGTACTGTCTCGGTTTTACTAGAATTTAATTTGATTTTGTTTTCTGCTAGATAGGTGATCAACGGTTCGTTTATATGGCTGTCCAGCTTTCTGACGGCGTCTTGGGCTGATTTTTGACTGGAAAAAACACAGATGTCGTCGGCGTACAACGCCGTCTGTACACCATTATCACCCATGGGTAAATCACAGGTCATAGTTGTGTACAAATGCGGCGAAAGTACTGAGCCCTGGGGTACTCCCGCTCTCGCTAGGAAAGGTCCTGTTATTGTGGAATTAATCTTAATACAAAATTGTCTGTCCGTCAAGTATGACTGGATTATTTTTATAATGTGTACGGGAAAATCATTCGCAATCATTTTGTGTATTAGCCCACGGGTCCATACGGTGTCAAAGGCCTTTTCACAGTCTAATGTGACTAAAACCGTTTGGAGGTCATTATTAAAACCTTCTTTCGCGTGATGCGCAACTCTAAGGACTTGTGACACTGTACTATGCCCCTCTCTGAAACCGTATTGTTCCCGTGGGATAATTTGTAGTCGTTGTTCGATTTTTTTAAGTCTATTCAAAATTACAGTGTCCGTTATTTTAGCTATTGTGTTCAGTAAGGAAATGGGGCGGTAACTATCTATCTTATTGGCCGGTTTGTTCGGCTTTAAAATTGGGATAATATTTGCCATTTTCAAGCTACTGGGATAGTGTTGTAGCTTGAAAATGGCATTAATTAAGTGGTGGAGCTGCACGACAGCCTTTCTACACATATTTTTAATTAGAATGTTACTGATGTCGTCCGGTCCCGGAGCTTTTCTATTTTTGAGACTCTTAATTGCTTCACATACCTCTTTAGGGGAGGTGTAAAAGGAATGTGGCACTAATTGCGGTTCCGTCTGTTCCAGCGCATTTACTACACGTTCAATGCGCTGCTGTTCAGGATTGTTTTCTTGCTTGTTGACAAAATTAGACTGAAAGAGTTCGCCGAATGCTTGTCCTTTGTCCTTGTCAGTGTTTAGTAAGTCTGGTCCTCGTTTCATTGTGGGAAGCAGCGAGTTAGATTTTTTAAATCTTCTCACTACTTTCCACAATGAGTTGTCGTGTGGTTTGAGCTCCGATAGGGTGGTTTTCCATTTACTGTTTCTATGTTCTTTGATCATTTTATTGATGGTCTTAGCGATGTTATACATACTAACCCTATCGTCGCTCTGTCTGTATTGTTGTTATCTTTTTCTAATGGTATTTTTATTATTTATCATGTCTGTAATCTCTATAGGCAATATGTCGTTGTGTTGTTTTTGTGTTTTAAGTGTGGTTGTAGCGTCTCTAGCTTTTTGTATTGCGTGAATAAAGTTGTTTGTTTCGATTTCTAATATTTCTTTTGTTGGAATTTTATTATTGATTTTGATTAATTTGTCTAATTCGTCTCTGTAGTTTGCCCAATTTGTCGTTTTATAGTCGTAGTATTGCCTATATTGTCGGGGTATTTTTTGAGTAGTCCATATTTCCAAGTACACTGGATCGTGGTCTGAACTTAGGGTGGATATAGTTCGCATGTTTCGAATGTCAGGGATATTTTTGACTAGTGCAATATCCAGTGTACTAGGGGTGTGAGTCGCGCAGGAAGGGAAAAAAGTCGGTTCGTCGGTGTATTGTATTATGTAACCGTTCGCATCAGCGAAGTCTTTCAGTAGCATTCCACTGGGATTAGGGATGATACAATTAGCGTCCCATTCCGGATGTTTAGCATTAAGGTCCCCTGCCAGAATAACCCTGTTTCCTTTCGACATCAATATGTGCAGATCTCTACCTATTAAATTTTTGCTTGGTGTGTGATAAGCACCTATTATTACGATATTATTGACCTCAATGATAAGGTGTTCTAGTTTTGTTGAGACATGTGCTCTTCTGAGCTGTTTAAAAATTATATCTTTTTTAATTAAGATAGCTACCCCTCCCGCTCCTTGTCTTTGTTGTAGTTGTTGTCTGTCCTGTCTTATTATTGTGAAATCTCGTATTTTTACTTTGTCCGTTGATTTAAGGAACGTCTCTGTCAAAATAATTATGTCGTATTTATGTTTGTGAATGAAATTGCTTACAAGACCGATCTTGTTTAGCAGCCCGCGCACATTATAAAAACAAATTCTCAGTTTGTCTCGCTTTACGTTGTCGAATCTAGTTCCTAATGTTGAATTTATCTAAATTTGTCATGAAGTTATTAAATGTCATTAAGTATTGTGCAGGGTTGTTGTTACACTTACGTAATTGGGCGTTGAGTTCTCTGACGGCTCGGGTAAGTTCTGCTATGTTTACCATGCTGTTTAATTCTATTAATTCTTGATTTAGTGCAAAAATATCGTCCATTGTACCTACAGGCTGGTTTGGGATTTGGGATTGGGTACGGGGTTGGGTGTGGGGTTGATTGTTTTGGGGTGGTTTTTCTGTTTGCCTGCTCGATGAAGGCAGGGCAGGGAAATCTTCTATATTAGGGTTATTTCTATTCTTCCTGGTTTTATCCCAGGCATTTACTGCTGGTGGGGGTGCTGGGTTGAATTTTTTTGGTTGGGATTGTGTTAGTTTTCTCTCTTCCATTCTCGCAGCTCTATCTGTGTACGATTTGCACATAACTATGCAGGTACTACCTTTTTCTATATAGCCCAAGTCGGCACGTATCTATGCTGTTATGTATAGCCCATATAGACACATTTTTTTTTACTGAGGAATAATTTCAATCATTTATTATACATATTTAATATAAGTTTCAGATTGAACACTTAAAAGTTGGTTTACAAAAATAAATAAATTTGGATATGTTTGATACAAGGAATTATTAGAATGTGAATGAAATGATTCACATGCATTTGTTCTCTTGTTAAGGTCTGCAGATGCATTTGCCCAAATATGTGGAGGACATTTTGATTCATTTGTTAAGTATGTTTTCAAAAGATAATCGAAAAACTTTTCTAAACATTCGTTATTGGGTTTTAACTCGTACAGTTCCAGGAAATAAAAATCATCCACTTTTTCGTATTCTAAAAATAGGAGACCAAAGCAATATCTCAGCCATTTACCATTTTCAGAATTTTTATTTTTATATTCTTGGCTAAGTCCAAGTTTTTGAATTTGTCGATACCAAGATTGGGTCAAATGAAATCTGCACCCGGATATTTTTACATTATTCCAAACTTGCAGTACTGCCATATGAATAGCTATCTCAAAATCTACCACAACTTCTTGCGGCCAGAATTGAAATTTATATTCTATGCATACATTTTTAATTTTTAACAAGCAAACAAAATACCAGTGGAACATAATGTCCATTGAAATATCCAAGAATCGAAAATAATTGCTTAAAAAATTTAGTGCAGTAAGAGAACGTTCCATCTACATAAATTATTTTTGATTTACATAAGAACTCCAAATTATTTTTACATGAAAAAATTACGAGATTTTCTGTTATCATTAATTAACAAATTAATTAATTAACATTCTTTGAAGTTAGCACATTTAAAGCTTCGTGAACTTCCCCAATAGATTTTGGCAAAGCTGACACCAACTTCCGCCGGGCGTAATATATGTTTTTTCTTACGCAATGTATGTCTTTTGACGTTAGATTCATCATATTTGTACGCTGCTCACAAAGTTCTTTTCTTATCACTTTTGCTGGTTTTTCTGCAATGTCGCTCTCAGCTTTTCTTTTGGTTGAATATGTCAATATTTGCCTTTCCAAAACATTTGTTTCCTCCTGCTCGTGCGTATGGTTTGCATTCAAACTCGTTATGAGTCGATCAGACGATTCACCCAAAGTATGAATGAAGGCTTTGCACTTGTCTTTGATACATCTCCATTTAGATTCTCCAGAAGATAGTTTTCGAAAATGTTCCTTGTACTCGAAGTTATTAAGTACTAATAACATTTTCCCCCTTTGACTGTACATTTCCTTCAAATCTCCAGAATTAGAGCCATGTCTCTGTTTTTACACTTTTATACACTCTTTACTCAATAACTAACGAAAGTAAACTAATAGTTGAAGCTTGACATAATTCACAACTCGAGTTCCCGTAAGCTATGAATTTAATTAGGTACCTACCTCCGGCGCCCGATGGTCTGCACTTAAAAGGATTATACTTAATTATTATGTTTTGATATTTCTTATGAATAGACAAAACTGAAATTATCTGTATTATGAAGTTTTAAAAATCTCATAATGAATTACCTAGGATTATGATAGTTAATTCTTTCTAAACTATTGATATTTAGATTATTTATTTTAGATATTCCTATTTTATATCAAATATATTTTTACTCATAACATTTTGACAGTTCCAAATTTAAATTTTCACATATTCAAATTTGGTCAGTTTATTATTTTTGTATTCAAATATTTTCTTAGCAATAAAATTCTGTTTCTTTTTTGTATCAGTATTAATTCTGTGAGGTGTATTAATACTATTGCACTCATTATAAGTTTTAGATATTCCTATTTTATAACAAATATGTTTACTAATAACATTTTGATAGTTCCAAATTTCAATTTTTGTCATTGATATCGACCTTTTTTTATTGAAAGTTGCAAAATTGTATAGGTAAGTACTAGTTGTCTTGGAACAACTCCATTGAAATAAATCATCTAAATCTAACGCCGCAAAATATCATTGAGAATATGACCAAAAGCGTAGAAAACTGGAATCAAATAACGACCTTCATAGGAAAGATAATGAGAAAGAAGTGCGAAGAGGAAAGAGACTATCAAGATATGGGCGGAACATGATGAAAACGGCCTGAAGGTACTGACGAAAAAAATCAAAAGATTAGTCCCGGTACTTTCGATCACAGGCCACTGACATGGGGGGTTTTAGTGGGTATTTGAAGTCATGAGTCCCACACTACCCTGCTGAACATCTAGCAGGGTGTGCGTAAAGGCATTTCCCCTCAAAAAAAAAAGGTACTAGTTGTCTCTTTGATAAGATATAAAATTGACCGTAGTATAATGTGCCGAGATGGGATCAGGGCCAACTAGAGGGGGGGGGGGGGTAGCCGGGACCAATTCCCGGGGCCCGGGCTTAAATGGGGGCCCGGCAATAGGTTTTTTATTCGACACAAGATGAGATAGGGAATTTTAGTAACTTTTTTGCCTTGAGATTTTTGTTTCGGTTGAGGATCTTTTTTTTTATAGGAGAAGAAATAATTGAAGTAGGGAGAATAGTTTTTTGATGTGAGGACCTTTTTTTTTTTTTAGAAAAAATTCTATTTCAGCAGAAGAGGAACAAATTTTTTTTCAAGGGGCCCACCTAGACAATTGTCCTGGGGCCCGGCCTGGCTCTCGGCGGCCCTGGATGGGATACACCCTTTTTATTACCTGTGAGTTCTGTGTGCCGAGATGGATCATTACAAAAGTACCGACAATGTGTCATAAAATTGACCGTAATTAAGTGTACCGAGACGGGCTACACCCACACTGTGATTGGGCCATTATTTATTAATGGCAATCTTAATGGCGATACTTACTTGAAAATGTTAGACACCACCATTTAACCTCTCATTGAAAATCAGCTGGACATTGACGGAAACAGGAATCTGAATGAAAATTTATTACATTTTCAGCAAGACGGAGCACCACTCCACTACGTTCTTCCAGTCAGGCAATTTTTGAATGACGCTTTTCCAGATCAATGGATTGGACGCAGAAGTCCAATCGAATGGCCGGCGAAATATCCCGATCTAATACCTCTTGACTTTCTTCTCTGGGGACATTTGAAATCCATCGTATTTAAAACAAAACCGGATTCAATAGAACATCTTCGGCAACGAATTATTACGGAATGCAGCAATATTCCAAGAGAAGTGTTCCACAATTTTAGAACAGAATTTGAAAATCGATTATACTATTGTTTAACATAAAATGGAATGCATTTTGAACATCTAATCAAATAAAATATCATTAAATTTTTTTATTCGAATTTTTTGTTGTTACCTCCTGTATTGAATCGAAAAAAATTCTTTTACAGGTGGATACTACTAAGTGAAACCTTTCATTTGAGGTATCACAGAAGGGGTAGTGATATTTGACATTTTGGGTGTGTCGCGTCTAAGGGGTGACTCACCCGTTCACTTAAAAATGGTGGTCTAGTTCCCCCTACCTCTATAACATTTCTGCCAAACGGCGTTTTTCCAACTTTTTTATTTTGCGAGATATTCGCACTGAAAGTTTTCAAATTAACACCCTGTATAGCGGCGGAGAGACACTATATATGATAAACTAATAGGCAGCTATTGTTAAAAATTTGTTGTGTGTTTACAAAATGTTTTGGCAGTTCTGTCATTTCCGTTTATATATAAAAGAAATTTTAGGATCACTTGCCAATTAAAAAATAAATTATTTAATAACGAGCAATAAAATATTTTGACATCTTTTGCAATCACAGCAAGTGTCAAAACGATCTACTTTACGCAACCAGTTGCATAAAGTAGAACATTATGCAACTGATTACGAAAATTTGATTATGTCACCAGTTACAAAATGAAAATAAACAAAAATGCAATTTTTTGGGTTTTAAATCAAAATTTACAATGCTTTTGAAAGATTATATCGAAGAATACTTTGTAATTCTGGTTCCGTCGCTAATTTAACCAATCTTGATTCATACTAAATTTGCACAAAATCATGAAAATCCTGTTTTACGACATTGGCATGACTTTATAGAGAAAAAACTAAAAATATCAATATCCATGTACTTATGCAAAATAACATACTTTCTTGAAAACTAGTTTAAAAAGAAAATAAAAACTATTTGTCACACGCTGAAACAAAAAGATGGGGTTTGTGTTATTTTAAAAATGTTTAAACTATAATCTTCCCCATATGTTTTTTAATGTTTTTAAATTTTGGCTGCACCCAAAGTTTTTCGAAACATGTAGTGCTGTACTAACGATATAAAATAAAATTAATAACCGAATACACCAAGGAAATTTTTATTTATATAAATAATAAAGATTTTTTCCTATTGGGTACCCCCATCCGCGGACACAGGGTATGTACCTCAAAAAATCTGAGCTATCGTTTTCTTCACCGCTACCTTCATCAGACACAATTTGGTCTGCTTTTGAGACTAGATAAAGAAAATTTTTCTTCGTATTTGGTTCTTCGTTCTACCAGTCTTTGGACCGGTACATCGACCGACCGCGACGGCCCAATCTGTCAACTGTAAAAAATAACCGAAAAAATCCTGTAACACCTAGACCGGTAATCATCAGATTTTTCTTGAATTAGAGAATCAAATTCGCAATATTGTATTAGAAACTCTTAATCATAATGATAATTTGAGTTTTTCAAACTCTTTTTCATAAAAAAAAGTATTTTGGTAAAACTTTTTTAAATTGTTCATGAAATATTTGATTATTGATGTCGATACATTCTCATATTTTTTTTAGGGATACTGGAATTAAAACATAAAAATGTATAAAATAAAGTATATTTTATCAATTATCAAAATTTATTAACATATATACAAAATCAACAATTTTATCACAATTAGTTTTTGTCAAATACATTAATTACTCTTTTAGTAAATTACAATTAATATTAATACTTTTTCATGAATATAGTTTTTTTTATATTTTTGAGGTAGTTACCTTTTTTAAATAACAATTAAATATAATTTGTTCAGATATATTTCATGAAAATATTTTATAATAAACAGTTTGATAACGTGATATTTTTATTAAAACATAAAAATATATAAAATATTATATTATCAACAATATGATTCGTTACGGACACATTATATATATACAAAATCACAATAAAAAATTACTTTTGCAGTAAATTGCCTAATTCATGACACAATTACCATTAGCTTTCCTCCTATTCCTACAAAACAATTTTTCAGCCTTCATCTTAATATATTCAGTACTAGGCATAGGCATATAAAAACAAGTACCTCTATAATTTACTATGCTACTTCCAGAACTGCTTCCGCTTGGATTGTTAGATTCAGCCGTTAATACAGGTCTGTATCTACTCGGACCCGACATCACAAAATGTCCACCGATGAAGCCTCTAGGTCTTAAAGTCCCTCGTACCTGGGGTTCAAAGGGCTTTGTCATAAGGTTTGAGAAAAAAATTTGGTAGCCTACAAATTCAGGCGAAGATTGCGACATCGGGGGTAATTGTTCAATTGGTTTTGGAGATGAAGATCTAGCAGGCCTTTTTGAGATGGTGAAGGTTTTCATTCTCCGAGAGAGCTGCTCCTGGATGTCGTTGATCTGAAAAAAGAAATTATGTAATGTGTAAAAATATATCGATGAATTAAACTTATCAATGAATTAAATACCTATATCAGTGATTTAAATATATTCATGAGTTAAATATATCAATGAATTAAATATATCAATGAATTGAATTAAATATATCAATGAGTTAAATACAGGGTGTCTGTAAAAGGTCTTTACAAAATAATACCACATATTCCTTAGACCAAAATAAGTCGATTTAAGTAAAATTACCTTAGTACAAAGTTGCTTCGTTTGGGCTCCAGAGGGCCTTGAAATTACAATTTTTAAATCGTTTTTCCCATATAAATTTAAAACGCCATATGCGATTTTGCTGAAATTTGGTATATTGGTAGAGTTTTATGTGGCAAAAAAGATGGTATTAAAATTTTGTCCGATAATAATACATAGGCGTAGAACTTGATTTTTTAAATAATTGCACCTTTAAAAATTCTACGCCAATAGAAGAAAAGGAGTTTGAGTATGAAATTTAGATTGCGCAACTCATTTTCTTTAAAAAAGGTACTCTTGATAAGACTCGATTACTCTCATGGTATTCGCTAAATTTCTGTTTTAATAATTTAGAGTGTATAGGTTTCACAAAAATATTTATTTACAACATAATCAAAATAGAGATTTTACAAAATTGTTCAAAATGTTCACCATTTTCACGCATACAAAGATTTATACGTCGAAGAAAATTAAAATGTATCCTTTCCAAAACTTCTTCATCACCTCTAAGATTGTTTATTGCATCTTGAATACATTGCCAGAGTTGTTCCTCATTTTCTACAGGTTCCCTGTAAACTGTGGATTTCAGATGTCCCCATAAAAAGTAATCCATCGGTGTTAGGTCTAGGGAACGTGGTGGTCAGTTTACAGGTGCGTCATTACCTCTGCCTATCCATTTGTGTGGATATTGTTCATTCAAGTGGTTTCTAACGTTTAAAGAAAAATGTGGTGGAGCTCCATCTTGCATAAACCACATATCTCTCCGAAGTTGGAGAGGTAAATCTTCTAATAATTCTGGCAACGTATTTTGTAGAAAATCCAAATAATTTTCTCCAGTTAATCTTTGTGGAAGTATAACAGGACCAACAATGAAATTACCAATTATTCCAGCCCACACATTAATTTTGAATTCGTGCTGAAAATGGTTTACCTTTATTGCATGCGGATTTTAAACGACATAAACATGTTCATTATGGGTATGAGTTATACCTCTTCTTGTAAAACTCGCTTCATCGGTAAAGAAAACCTTCTTGACAAAGTTTGGATCTCTTTCTCTTTGCATATTAACAAATCGACAAAAACCCAAACGAATTTGAGGATCATGGACTAATAATTCTTGTACTGGCTTCTTATGGTATGGATATAGCAATTGTTCTCTAAGCACTTTATGAACGACATCTTTACTTACTCCTAGTTCCCTTCCAATTCGTCTGGTGCTTAATTCTGGATCTTCTTCAACACGTTCTAAAATGTCTTCTTCGACTTCAGGAATCCTTACAAAACGTTCTCTTCCATTATCAACAGTGTTGGGAGCAAAGGAACCGGTCTCCCGAAGACGTCTCTCAACAGCAGCAAAAGTTGGGTGGCTAGGTACACGTCGATTTGGAAACCTTTCAGAGTATACCCTGGCACTCTCTCGAGCATTTCCTTCACAAAATCCTAATGTCAGTAACATATCGGTATATTCTGCATTTGTATATTGTACAGCCATATTAATAAACCACGCATTTGTTTTTTTAATTATTGAGTCAGATAGAACACTTTCAATCGTTAACAAGAGATTAGGTGTTAAAACTTGACAATATTTTTATTTAGATGAAACTATGGAAACCAACAATAAACGTTTTTGTATACGTATTGCAGGCAAATAATTAATATTCCTCAAAAAATCGTACATGGCAAGAATCGAGTATTTTTGTTAAAAGTCTCGATTAGAGGTGTTGAAGAAGATATGAAAACAGTACATTTTTATATTTTTTATCGTATAAAATTTTGTCCGATAATAATACATAGGCGTAGAACTTGATTTTTTAAATAATTGCACCTTTAAAAATTCTACGCCCATGGCAGAAAAGGGGATTGAGTATGAAATTTGGATTGGGTACTCATTTACTACAAAAAAGTACCCTTGATAACACTCGATTTACTCTTATGGTTTTGACAAAGTTTGTATTTTATTAATTGTTTATGTTCTAAAATTACTAAAATGCAAATTTCGTCAAAACCATGAGAGTAATCGATTCTTATCAAGAGTACCTTTTTTAAAGTAAATGAGTTGCGCAATCTAAATGTCATACTCAACCTCCTTTTCTTCCATTGGCGTAGAAGTTTTTAAAGGTGCAATTATTTAAAAAATCAAGTTCTACACCTATGTATTATTATCGGACAAAATTTTAATACCATTTTTTTGTCACATAAAACTCTACCAATATACCAAATTTCAGCAAAATCGCATATATGCCGTTTTAAATTTATATGGGAAAAACGATTTAAAAATTGTAACTTCAAGGCCCTCTGGAGCCCAAACGAAGCAACTTTGTACTAAGGTAATTTTACTTAAATCGACTTATTTTGGTCTAAGGAATATGTGGTATGTTTTTGTAAAGACCTTTTACAGACACCCTGTATATCCATGAGTTAAATATAAATATATCAATGAGTTAAATATATCAATGAGTTGAGTTAAATATATCAATGAGTTGAGTTAAATATATCCATGAGTTAAATATATCAATGAATTAAATATATCAATGAGTTGAGTTAAATATATCTATGAGTTAAATATATCAATGAATTAAATATATCAATGAAAATATAATTTATAACCATCGTAACGTAACTTATGTAAAAATAATGTCAATTTATAAATGTAAGAGTTGAGCATGCATGTTGTATTTTAGATATTTTTAAATTATTGACAACCTCATGAAATAAACAAGTATAAATTAATTACCTAAACTTCAAATAAAACCCATAAATTACAATTTTGCCATAGAAAAATGGTAATTCTATAATATGTTAAAATTTAACGAACGTTAAAAATATAACGTATGTTAAATATGAAAAGCAATTCTGAAAATTCATGAAAAATTTTAATTTATCATAATTAACATAATAGTTCATTTGTACCCTCAAAAATCTATTCTATAAGCAGAAATATGTTAAAAATTAAACATAAATGTGTTAATTTTATGCTTTAAATCGAGGATATTGGGGTCTATTCTGTAACAATTTCTTTATATTTAACGGCCTTTAAAAATATTGGCGGCCTATAAAAATATGTTCGTATTCGTTAATTTACTTCTGTCATTATTTAAACAGATTTCTTTAAGATAGTCCTCTAATGTATTTTAAAAATCCGTTTAAATAATGACAGAAGTGAAGAAGAAAATATTTTTAAAGGCCGTTAAATATATAAGAATTGTTATAGAATAGACCCCATAATAAACAGATACTAATTAGTAGGCTTTGAAACTTAACACATAAGAAATTATGACCTTTGAATGTTTAATTCAACTTATAATGCAAAAAATCATGAAAAATGACCATTTTGAAAGTACTTAAGTAATTTTAACAGTTGAAATTACCCAAATTCCATTTAGAAATTATTTTATTATAATATATAAACTTTTTGTAATAATTGATTTGCGGTAGAAGGGCACTATTATAAGATTACTGGTGTTCGTTTTGTTTTTATTGAAAATTGATGATCTACCAAATAGTTTATAAAGTAAATTTGACCGCTACTTTTTTCAATATTCTTGTGCAAAAACAGACAGATACAATAAATATGATAAGATGAATGACATTTTTTGACAGACCTTAAAACTTTTATTTATGGCAAAATTGAACTACTTTTAACATTTTTTTTAATTTCACGTATGCGTTAATTTTATTTTTACAGAATTACAAATTATGTTAAAATTGTAAAATTTAACAGCCGTTAAAAATGTATTGAATTATAGAATTACCACTGAATAGAAATTAGTGGTAATAATACGTTTATTTTTAACGGGTGTTAAATTTTACCATTTTAATATAAATTGTAATTCTGTAAAAATAAAATTAACATATACGTTAAAAGTAGTTCAAATTTGCAATAAAAGTATGGTTAAGTTTTAAGGTCTGTCCAATAAATGACATTCCTTTTATATTATTTATTGTATGTCTGTTTTTGAACAAGAATATTGGAAAAAGTAGCGGCTGAATATACTTTAACTATTTGGTAGGTCATCAGTTTTCAACAGAAACAAAACTTACCCCAGTAGCTTTATAATAGTACCGTTCTATCGCAAATCAATTACTAACTACAAAAAGTTTAAATAGGCACACTATAAATAAAATAGAATTTGTGTAATTTCAACTATTAAAATTACTTGAGTACTTTTAAAATGGTAATTTTTCAAGAAATTCTTGCATTATAAGTTGAATTAAACGTTCAAAAGTTATAATTTCTTATATGTTAAGTTTTAAAGCCTATTAATTGGTACCTGTTAATATCCTCGATAAAATTAACACATTTATGTTAAATTTTTCACATATTTTTGCTTATAGAATAGATTTTTGCGGCACAAATGAACTATTATGTTAATTATGACAAGTTAAAGTTTTCATGAATTTACAGAATTGCTTTTCATATTTAACGTCTGTTAAAGTTTAGGATATTCGTTATAGAATTACCAATAACAACTACTTTAAAAGCAATAATATAAAAATATAATAAAACAGAATAGTTTACACCGAAGATGTTGATTGTTTTTAAGCAATATTGAGAATTTAATATTTCCTAGAAAACTAGTTTTGTATCTTCTTTCAGTTCATAAATATTTTATCCCCAATAACATAAACACAAAATATTCATGATAATGTATGTCCATAAAAAAAGAGAATCATAGTTTACAAATGGTATTTATCTATTCATTTATAAAATAAATAAAAAGAAAAATTGACAGTTATCACATGCTGAACTCAGAATTATCTTATTTATTGTTTCGGCCTTTACTTGATGAAAATCCATTTAATCTTGAAAGATTTGGTAGATTTTCACACTTTTATTTGAAAAAGAAGTTGTACTTCGAAACATATGTCATGTTAGTGTTTTTAAAAAATTTTATATTTTTAAAATAAAAGTGTGAAAATCTACCAAATTTGGTTTTACTCTTTCAAGATCAGAATTATCTCATTTTTTGACCGTAAGTTGTTTAGTTAAAAGTTGGCGAATTTTCTACGGTACGTTATGAACATTTATAAATAATAAGTATAAGTAAATTCAATATTTCAAATTTTTACGTTAAGTTCTTAAGTTACGTTATGAACATTTATAAATAAGTAAAAGTAAATTCAATATTTCAAATTCTTACGTTAAGTTCTTAAGTTACGTTACGGCGGTTAAAAATTAAGGCTTTTATTAAATATATCAATGAGTTAAATATACGTAGGACTTGGAAAAATGCATGCAAGTTAGTCATTTCAACTGTTAAAGCGGCAAATAAGTACAGAAAACTAAATGTGCAATTCTGCTATAAAAATACTAAAAAAATATATTAAAATCCCTAATTTACAAGAAAACTAGAAAAACTTATAATATGGACAAGAATTATTAAATTATTACCAAATTTCAAATAGAAAATAATTAAAATAGCAAGAGATCCTAATTAAACCTAATGTCAATTTAAATTTAATTCAAAGCCGTGCCTATATAGTTTGAAGATCAGTCATTAAATTTGATGGAACATTATATAAATAAGAACAAAATATTAAAACATCAACATTATACTTACAATTACTGCTTCTTTTCTTGAAGACTCGGATACGTATTGTGGTTCCATCTTTTAAACAATAATATTTTTCCACTGGGTTCTGGTCAAATTCAAAATACGAACTGATTATACATTTTAAAAACCGACTTATTTATACCCTTTCCTGAGAGGAATTAAAGTCAATAAGTTCAATAATGATTGCTTAATTAGAATTTCATAGAAATGTGTGAAATAGATTAGGGATTATCCGACTACCTGCAAATTGTCGTAGCGCCCTGGTAATTGCATTTGGAGTAGATAATATTTGTAAATAGATAGATTATATACTTAAGTATCAGTTCAATGAGGGGCTTTTCTTAGACTACAATGCCTGTTATTTTTAATATTAATAATGTTAGTAATTTTCGATTTAACTATAAAGATAAGAATATTTTATTTTATATTATGAAATTAAATTTGTAATGATATTGTGCATATGAGAAAAATGCCAAAATGCTTTGTTTTTGAGACATTTTGGTTCATTTTATATATGCACTGTCCCCCGTAGTAAGCGGACATCAAGACTAAACATTGTTCATAACATGAGTAGATAAAATCCTTACAGTCAAAAATTTCAACTGTCCTCTCTTTATACCTAGTGTAAGAAATAATGCCGTCATGTTCTAGAAGTTCATTTATTATATCAAAGCATAAACAATTTATATCTTTTTTTTTTGTCAGAACTAATTCTTTTTCTGTTAAAAAACGTATGTTCCTTTTTTTAACCTCAGGGGTGGTGCCATATAAATTTAGTCAAAATCTGTAATTTCTGGAGTCAGCTTTTTAAAATGACTTTATAACTTGTTTCTTTGAGAAATATTTTAAATAAATTCTATAGAAATATTATCGTCTTTTCTAATTAATTTATTTTTATTATTATTAAGATAAATGTACCTAAATTAGACAGTTTTAGCAGTTTTGCGAAAGTATTGGACGGTATTATATTGTTTTTTAAAGTTTTGTCGAGTTAAATATTATTCGCACGCTCAGTGGTCTTTTAAAAATTACGTATTTATTTCAAATTTCCTCAATTTTAAAAGTGGATTATTTCTGTTGAACTGTATGTGAACCTAAATTCAATATAGATCTCGCATGTTCTGACTTAAATTCGACAAAGTCAGGTATCTATTTTCGACATGTTAAATTTTAGGTTTTAAACAAGTTGTTGCTCAAAGTAAGTAAAAGATAAACTATAAATTTATTTTTTTTTAAGTAAAAATATTTAAAAAAAAATATATCGTATATTCTCGGAATTTGTTTGTATATAGAAATTTAAAAACGCCTTTGATATTGACTTCTAACGGTACCTCAATTTTATCAACAGTTTCATCATAATCATGCCAAATTTCTTTAAGTTCTTGGGGCCACTTTATTATTTATTTATAGCACTTTATTGCATTACGATTTTAAAAGGTAAACTTCATTTCTGGAGATATATTTTCTAATGTCAGCCAGGTCTACCGCTGTCCAATAACTGGTATTTAGTTACAGGGAATCATCATCATCATCATCATCAATATCTTAGCCATTTTTTTTATCAAATCCGATAACAAATGTCTTCTTGTTTCTTAACACTGAAGAAACACCACTTTTGCACTTTTCAGGAAATTTTTCTCTAATTTTTCCAGTAAGTGTTGTAAATTGTTATAGATTTAATACAGAATGTCGTGTTTTTTTTAATTACTTTTAAAAATTTTCAAAATAAATACTTCTCGAAGGTTTACAAAAAATTCAAGATTTTTCCACCCTAAGTTTTGTTATTATTGGTATTTCTTGAAAATTTCACGAAAATAGGACTAGCATAAGAGCAAACATGAAGGGCACTCCTCGCCAAAAATCAATTTTACTTTTGAGGCAGTTAAAAAAAAATGGTTTAGGCCAATCGTTCCAAAAATGAATCAAGAATGACGCTAAAACGCGAAAAACTTATATTTTCAAAGAAAAACAACAAAAATTTCAATTTATTTTTTTGGCTTTTTAGTGTCATTCTATAACAAATATCTTAACTATTTTCTAAATATTTTTTTTTAAAAAAGATTACCAATTTTAAAAAGGACCAAAGATTAACATAATTTTCATTACGATACTAATTCTATTAGAACAGTGATACAATGAATATGGCAACGCTGCTAGTCTATGAAGCCCGTGGTTAAAGTTAAATTTGTTAATTCCTGTTTCGAAAAATAGTTGTTTTTGAAGAGGTGCGAAATTATTGTGATCGTCTTAGTTTGTTGTTGAGGCGTTGTTAGGTTTTTGTTTAATAGTTAATTTATGAAATGAAAAATTCTGGAAGGCAAAAATGGTACCACAGCTGACAAATTTCTTTTTTAATTGTTTGCTGCCAGAGTTAGTAGATCCTAGAGAAATACGACATGTGCCAATTAGGGAAAAGAGATTGTCTACTTAAAAAAAATGTGTTTCTAAATTCATGCGACAAAATTCAGAAGGTGATTGCTCGTATGAAATTAAGAAGAGTCTTTCCTATAACAAAATTTCCTCAGCCCACCCCTTTTCGAGATATCACCCTTAAGAGGTGGTGACTAAAATTGAGTTTCTATTTTTTTTTCTAAAATTTCAGTAAAGCTAGAAACTTGAAATTCTGTAATTTTCGTGCACTCGCAAAGGACTAATCACGGTTATTTTTTCAATATTCCTGTTACATTATAGGGGGGTGAAATTAGCAACCCTTACTTTATTTCATATCGAAACTTTTTTTCGAGATGAAGTTTTATGAAATAATTTTGTAACTTGAAATACTTGTTTTATTTAAAAAAAAAATTCCCAAAACCAATACCTTCATAGAAAAAAAAACTGTTTTCTACTCAATTTATTAAAAAAAAATGATAAATTAGGGTGTTCATCTAAAGCTATTGGTTTTGGGAAAAAAATTCAAGAATAAAAAAAAATTAAATAAAACAAGGATTTCAAGTTATAATTTTATTTCATGAAAGTTCATCTCGAAAAAAAAGTTTTTATATGAAATAAAGTAAGTGTTGCTAATTTCACCCCCTATAATGTAACAGAAATATTGAAAAAATACCCGTGGTTAGTCCTTTGCGATTACAGAATTTCAAGTTTCTAGCTTTACTGAAATTTTAGAAAAAAAATAGAAGCTCAATTTTAGTCACCACCTTTTAAGGGTGATATCTCGAAAAGGGGTGGGCTGAGGAAATTTTGTTATAAAAAAGACCCATCTTAATTTCATACGAGTAATCAGCTCCTGAATTTTGTCGCATGTATTTAGAAACACCCTGTATATTACACATTTTTTAAGTGGGCAAAATTCTTGACAATCTCTTTTCCCTAATTGGCACATGTCGTATTTCTCTAGGATTTACTAACTCTGGCAGCAAACAAATAAAATAGAAATTTGTCAGCTGTGCATTTTTGCCTTCCAGAATTTTTCATTTCTTAAATTAACTAAAAACTAAATTAAACAAAAACCTAACAACGCCTCAACAACAAACTAAGACGATCTCAATAATTTCGCACCTCTTCAAAAACTACCTATTTTTTGACACAGGAATTATCAATTTAACTAAAAAGCAGCTACCCTTTTAACCACGGGCTTCATAGACTAACAGCGTTGCCGTATTCACTGGTATCATTGTTTTAATAGAATAATTAGTATCGGAATGAAAACTATGTTAATATTCGGTCCTGTTTAAAATTGGTAATCTTTTTGAAAAAAAGTTATTTAAAAAATAGTTAAGATATTTGTTATAGAATGACGCTAAAGAGCCAAAAAATTAAATTTGTTAAAAAGTTGAAATTTGTTGTTTTTCATTAAAAATATAAGTTTTTCGCGATTTAGCGTTATTCTTGGTTCATTTTTAGAACGATTGGCATGAACCATTTTTTTTCACAATTTTTTTTAACAGCCTCAAATGTAAAATTGGTTTTTGGCGGAGGAGCGCCCGTCATGTTTGCTCTGAAGAATTTTTTTATGTACTGACTAAGAAACAACATACCTATACTTAATAGAAAAGTTAAAAAATTTATATCACGATTTTCTAAATAAAAAATGTTTGTAAATACCCCGGTTTTGTTATCCGAACCGTTTGCGTTCCCCTGAGTTTATGATTAGAATTATTTTTTTAGAAAACTTTATTTCGTATCATAAAAAAATTATTTGCTGCTCTAATATGCAGCATTTCAATGATATGATTTTAATACAACTTATTTTTTAACTGGATTATTTGCAAACAAACTAAATAACAATTTTCTCAAATATTTATATTCAGATTAATACCTATACCTAAGTAGAAACGAGAGATTGCTATTCTATTTTTTGTTTTTTTTTTTTAATCTCAACGAGTCGTTAATTTGTATGGCTTTTTTTGAATTAACAAACTAAATGGGAGTGCATATATAAAATGAATCAAAATGGATTTTTTTCACTACTAGCTTTAGAAGCTAACTTTATTGACTGATTTTCAGGTAGAAAAGTGGTTCATTATTAACCTAGGGAGAGAATTACAGAGCCTACCTGATAACTGTATATCTACTGTATTTTATGTAAATGATATCAGTTCATATTTTGACAGTTTTTGAGGTTAACTGAAATGCTCAAATGCAAATACAAAATGTAAAAATATTTTACTTACTTATTTAATGGTCATATCCACTATTCAAATAAAACCAATTCACTTTCATTTTGTGACTAACTCGACCACCAGCAAAAAAAATTTCATTTAATTCTACGTATAAACTGTAAATTCTATAAGTACTAAACTGACGTTTGTGTTTTACATTTAATTGTCACAAACATGGATGATTTGATTTGAAAAAAAGTTTGAAATCGTTTTTATTGGTTTTAAAAACTTAATTTTTTTTTTAATTAAAATGCTAGTAGTGAAAAAAATAGTATATGAGCCACGGTAGAGAAGTGAGTTATTTTGTCTCGGATCCATTAAAGACCTCGACAAAATAACTCACTTCTCTACCTTGGCGCATAATATACTATTTAATAAAAAAAGTTTCAAAAAATAAAGGCATTTGGCATTTTTCTTTTATGCGCAATATCATTACAAATTTAATTTCATAATATATAATAAATATTCTTATCTTTATAGTTAAGCCGAAAATAACTTAACATTATTAATATTAAAAATAACAGGCATTCTAGTCTAGGAAAAGCCTCTCATTAAACTGATACTTGAGTATATAATCTATCTATTTACAAATATTATCTACTCTAAATGCAATTACGAGGGCTCTGCGACAATTTACAGGTAGTCAGATAATCCCTAATCTATTTCACACATTTCTATGAAATTCTAATTAAGCAATCATTATTGAACTTATTGACTTTAATTCCTCTCAGAAAAGGGTATAAATAAGTCGGTTTTTAAAATGTATAATCAGTTTGTATTTTGAATTTAACCAGAACCCAGAGGAAAATTATTATTGTTTAAAAAATGGAACCACAATACATATCCGAGTCTTCAAGAAAAGAAGCAGTAATTGTAAGTATAATGTTGATGTTTTAATATTTTGTTCTTATTTCTATAATTTTCAATCAAATTTAAAAACTGGTCCTTAAAAAAAGGTCGTGACCGACAGTAACTAACAGTGATACGATTGTGTTAACTATACAGCACGGCTTTGAATTAAATTTAAATTGACATTAGGTTTAATTAGGATCTCTTGCTATTTTTGAAAGAATTTTCTACTTATTTAATGTTTTAACACTGAAATTTGGTAATAATTTAATAATTTTTATCCATATTATAATAGTTGTTCTAGTTTTATTGTAAATTAGGGGTTTTAATACATTTTTTTAGTATTTTTAAAGCAGAATTGCACATTTAGTTTTTTGTTCTTATTTACCGCTTTAACAGTTGAAATGTCTAACTTGCATGCATTTTTCCAAGTCCTACGTATATTTAACTCATTGATATATTTAATAAAAAAAAACCTAATTTATAAGTAACATCCGTAACGTAACTTAATAACTTAACGTATCATTAAAACTTCGCCAACTTTTAACATACGGTCGGCCAATGAGGTATTTCTAAGTTCAGCATGAGATAACTGTCAATTTTTCTTTTTATATTTTTTATAAATGAATGGACAAATAGGTACCATTTGAACATATTATCACTAGCTATTGCCCGCGGCTTTGCCCGCATATTGTCGTGTTATTAATATAATGACTTCCTTTTTTATTAATTTTTATTAGTTTTATTGATTTTCATTCATTTTTTAAATTTTTTTATATTTATTCATTTTTATTCATTTTTAAAAATTAATAAAAAAAAATTTATTGGCCATATTATGGTTAGCTATAAAAAACGATTTTAGCCAAAAGTTTTTCCCTACAAAACTATAAAACTTTCGTCTGAAACGTATATAGCTGTAACGCTTTAATTTAGAACACCCGGTATATAGATGAATGTTTTGTGTTTATGTGGATAAAATATTTATAAACTGAAACAAGAAACAAAACTAGTTTTCTAGGAAAGACTAAATTCTCCATATTGCTTAAAAACATCTTGGATAAACTATTCTGTTTTATTATATTTTTATATTGTTGCTTTTAAAGCAGTTAATATATTCTTTCTATCCTTATGGCAAAATTTTAATTTATGGGTTTTATTTGGAGTTTAGGTAATTAATTTATACTTGTTTATTTCATGAGGTTGTCAGTAATTTAAAAATCTCTGAAATACAACACCCATGCTCCACTCTTATACATTTATAAATTGACATTATTTTTATATCTTACATTAAGTTTCTACGGCGATAAGTTACGTTACGATGGTTATAAATTATATTTTCATTGATATATTTGACTCATTGATATATTTATCTCATTGATATATTTAACTTAACTTATTGATATATTTAACTTATTGGTATATTTATCTCATTGATATATTTAACTCATTACATTTTTTTTTTAGATCAACCACATCCAAGAGCGGCTCTCTCTTCTCACCATGTCAAAAAGGCCCGCTAGATCTTCATCTCCTAAACCTATTGAACAATTACCCCCGATGTCGTACTCTTCGCCCGAATTCGTAGGCTATCAAATGTTTTTCTCAAACCTTATGACAAGGCCCTTTGAACCCCAGATAAGGGGAACTTTAAGACCCAAAGGCTTCATCGGTGGACATTTTGTGATGTCGGGTCCGAGTAGATACAGACCTGTATATACGGCTCAACCTAATAATTCAAGCGGAAGCAGTTCTGGAAGTAGCGTGGTACATTTTAGAGGTACTTGTTTTTATATGCCTAGTACTGAATATATCAAGTCAAAGGCTGAAAAATTGTTGTGTAGGAATAGGAGGAGAGATAGTAATTGTGTTATGAATTAGGTAATTTACTGTAAAAGTAATTTTTTAACAAAAGCTGATTGTGATTTTGTATAATGTATTGTTGATAATAATTGATAAAATATACTATTTTATATATTTTTATGTTTTAATAAAAATATCATACGTTATCAAACTGTTTATTATAAAATATTTTTTTCATGAAACACATTATATTTAATTATTATTTAAAAAGGGTAGCTATACCCCAAAAATATTAAAACAAACTATATTCATGAAAAAATTCTAATGGTATTAATAATAATAATTGTAATTTATTTGACGAAAACTGATAAAATTGTTGATTTTGTATATATGTTTATAAATTGTGATGATAATTGATAAAATATACTTTATTTTATGTATTTTTATGTTTTAATTCCAATATCCCTGAAAAAAATATATGAGAAAAAAATTTATCGACATATTATCAATAATTTTAAAAAAAGTTTCACCAAATATTTTTTTTTATTGAAAAAATTATCATTGAGTTTTCAAAAAAAAAAAAAAAAAAATATGTTTCGAAAAATTTGATTCGCCAATTCAAGAAAAATATGATGATTAACTAAGTATTACAGGATTTTTCCGGTTATTTTTTACAACCTATTGTAAACAGTTTGGGGCTCGGTTTGGGGCGTCGGTCGGTCCAAAGACCTCGACCAGACAGTAAGCCCTCGAGAAGAACGAAAAACCAAATAAGAAGAAAAAACTTTTCTCATGTGAAAAGCAGATCAAATTGTGTCTGATGAAGGTAGCGGTGACGAAAACGATAGCTCAGAAAAGGTTTTTTTGTAGTCCGCGGATGGGGGTACCCAATAGAAAAAAAATCGTTATTCATTTTACATACAAAAATCATTTTTTATAAAAAGTTCTACTTGTTGAGAAAATGGTAATAAATTAAGGAACGTATTAAAATGCTTCAAAGTACCATTATTTATTTTTTACGAAAAAATTTATAGGACAAAGTTGTTTAACGTAAAGTCTAAATACAAATTATGAAATAAAAATTTAGGAATATTAGAAGGTATATTCGTTGGTCGATACCTTATATACTTATTTATTTCAACCAATATTTGGGGTAAATATATTTATAGTACGCAAGGTCAGCTTCATTTACAGATTATTACAAGTACTTATCATTAATATACATACAAAGTAAGTAGGTATTTATCCCAAAGTGCCTGAGATACTAATTAGCAGCTATACAGTATGGTACAAATGAAAGGAATAAATTCATTATAATGGAAGTAGTTGATTTTTCGAAAAAATGCTCGGACAGGTCAATTTTGTTTAATCAAAGAGCAATTTTTTAAATAGACTTCAATTTTCCCCCACTTCACATTTTTGGGCAGTGACGTCATTGACAATTTTTTTAAATAGTAACCCCAATTTTTTTTTCTTGATTTTGATAGATCTTGCAATTTCCTACTCGGAAACATATTTGAAATATCTTACATAACAATTTTTTTTGAATAAAAGACATTTAAAGATCAGACACATAAATTTTATTTTATTTTGAGAACACAATAAATGAATAAAAGATAATTATTTGTAATTAAGTACTTAATCTAACAAAATAATTAATAATAATAATAATAAAAAAGAATTTGTGAAATTGTCATTAAATTCCCCAGATAGCACACCAAATCCTTTGGATATCTACTGAACATCCCAATATCCACTGAATGTCCAGTCCATGGTGGATATCTATTTTATATCCATGAAATGTAATTTATAGACATGCAAATGTCCGTAAATAATAGTAATTATATAGCAAATTATTAAAAAATTACGCCATTGTGGCTAATAGTACCGTTCAGATATTTAAAATTAATTTTTTTAAGGTGTATTCAATATCCTATGGACATCCACTATAAATATATCAGTCTAAGCGCGGACGCAAACCATCGTGGATATCTACTAGATGTAATTTTTGATTTTGCTTCCTAAGTATAGATGTCGATACCACTTTCGTATCTACTCATCCTCAACCCGCCGTAAATGAGTTCGATCGAATTTTTTTCGACAATCAGACTCCATTAGAGACTGGAGTCGAGAATTTCCATTTATTGCTGAAGAGTTCTAATAAGGATGACTTTTTCCTTAGTGCCCTTATCACAGTTTATTGCTAAAAAATCAGTTAACTCACTTGGACCAGTTGAATGTTCCAAAATAATATCCACTCCAGGGATACAAATTCAGGATGCGCGGAAGACTGCCGTTTGAATCTAAGAGGTTGTCATTGGTTATGACTTGATGCTGTATGCGCCAAGGATACAAATCTAAAGATACCTATAAAATATTTTGCTGAATATCTGAATTCAATATCCATATTGGATATCCACAAAATATATTCTGGGATTTCTTGTATTGTCTGGAAGATACTCATTAGATATTTTGCTGAATATCCATAGGATATCTTCTATATTTTGGATATAGACGGACATTTGGATATCCATATTAGATCCACGGAATATTTCTGATATCCTGTGGATATATTGGATATCCACAAAAGATATTCTGTGGATATCTCTGGGATTTGGTGTGTTGTCTGGGATCTTTTTATTATTATTATTATTATTATTATTTTAGATGAAGCAATTAATTACAAATAATCTTTTATTCATTTATTGTGTTTCAAAATAAAATTTATGTATCTGATCTTTAAATGATTTTTATTCAAAAAAAATTGTTATGTCAGATATTTCAAATATTATGTTTCCGAGTAGGAAATTGCAAGATCTATCAAAATCAAGAAAAAAAAAATTGGGGTTACTATTTAAAAAAATTGTCAGTGACGTCACTGCCCAAAAATGGGAAGTGGGGGAAAATTAAATTCTATTTAAAAAATTGCGCTTTTAGTAAACAAAATTGACCTGTCTGAGCATTTTTTCGAAAAACCACCTACTTCCATTATAATGAATTTATTCCTTTCATTTGAACCATACCAGTATTTAAAGTCTGTAAGAACTAGATAGGAAAGTCATATGTTGGACACATCAGATTTTTTATATTTTAAATGTGAAGATGTATTGAGATGTAAAAAATAGGGTTTTTGACTAAACGAACGATTTTATATATATTTTCAAAAAACAAATTAAAAATGAAAACTATTATATCTGTCGATACATCATTTTGCAATTTAAATAAATATCCGAGTACCTGTATAAAATACATATTAGATATTTTACTTACTTTTATCACTAGAAAAGAATGTTGTAATGATATTAACTTCTCACTCAATGGAAACTCACTCATGATACATATAATAACATAAAAATAAATCTGAAAAATTATTGGCATATAATTTATTATAAATATATAAATAAATAGCAACATGTAAATTTCTTTTACCACTTTTATTTAGTATCTTTTCTTCATCAATTTCATAAAAAGAACCATATCTAAAAAAAAATCAAACTTAATAAAATAATCGTATGAAAAGGGTAAACATTAAAAACTTACTAATAAAAATAACTACTACTATAGCCAACAAAATCCACATCCAACATTTCCAGGCTCTTTTCGAATGTTCCGCCAATTTAGCAGATTCTGTTGTGAGTTTACCAAAGTTTTTTTCTGTAAGTTCAGTAGACTTGGATACTACCTAAAAAAAGGTCCAAGTTATTCAAAAAATGCATTAAAAATTAGTAATTAAATTCAAATACCTCTGTATCTTGTTTAATAATTTTGTTAGCAGTCTCCGATTGCTCCTTTAAAGTTCTGGTTAAAGACAACATGTCTTCGGTAATTTTGCTTTGCATGCTTTCATGGTATTCTATGACTTTATCAAAATCACCGGAACCAGTCAGAGAGGGTTTGTCTACATTTCTATGCCTTAATCCTAAAAACAAGTTTAATAAAAACAAGTGTTCTTTAAAATCGCATAAGATATTAATACCTAATAAATCATTTCTCAGGCTTTCTAAATTCTGCTCATCTTTGTATTTATCTGTACTTATTCCTAGTACAATTTTGATATCCTTAATCCTTTTATAATAATTATTTATCGATTCACTGGACCTTAAAATGAAGCAACTTATAGCGTATATAAATAATTAAAAACAATTGCGTACTAAATAAGAATACTTTGAATATTATCTTTATTATAATTACTTAATTAACTTACTCTGTCAACTTTTTTACTTCTTGCAACATATCTTCTAGAGTTTCTACATATTTTTCGATCCTGTCGTCTTCTTTTCTGCTCTTACACATTAATTCGCACTTCGCTAGCAGCCTTCTCAAGTTTACCTCTTGTCTGGATAAGCCCATGATTAAATATCTCCAAAAAAATTTAAAATATTACTCAAAAAAAATTATTTTATTTACATCACTTGTGAACTGTCATCGAAATTCCAACCTAACAAAACACTTGAAATTGACGTAAAACGTCTGACCGGTACGACCAATGATATAAATAGTTATATAGATTACGTATCCATATGTAAATTGGATAACGTAAAATGGGGTCTATTCTGTAGCAATTCCTTTATATTTAAAAAAAATAACGAATACGAAAATATTTTTAAAGGCCGCCAATATTTTTAAAGGCCTTTAAATATAAAGGAATTGTTACAGAATAGAGGTGAATGTCTTTTTATCCAACTGTTGCAGCAACGTTGAAATCGGCACGTTCAGGTGTAGACTAATTTTCTTAGGGCCGATTCTACCGTTGTGTTAAACACAGTTTAAATTACTAAACGAAGATTAAAATGACATTTTTATATTAACAATGTCATTTTAATCTTCGTCTGGTAATTTAAACTTCTTTTAACACAACGGTGGAATCGGCCCTTAGATCGTTTGCCTAGGTTACTCTAGCGTAATTCTCAATGGCCCAAAATTTCTGAACGACAACGAAAGCAAACATCAACGAATTTGAAATTTAAAGTTTTTTAGAGTTATTTGTTTAGGGCCGATTCCACCGTTGTGTTAAACGGATATTAAAATGACATTGTTAATGTAAAAATGTCATTTTAAACTTCGTTTAACACAACGGTGGAATCAGTCCTCATTTTATAATGTTCGATGTTCCTCGCTTTCCGTTGCTACTCGTGTGTCTCGTGTAGTTGACATTTTACTCATTTAGTTTTTTAGCTGTTTTTTCTCTTTTTATTTCAATATGTTTACCTATTCACAGTCCTATTTATAATAGAGTTTATAATAAATGATCTATAAAGTCAATTAGGCATTCCAACGACCTGTCCAAATGGCTACCAGTGGGTACTGACAGTTTAGATATGGCAACCCTGTTGTCATGTTGTCATTAACAGGGTCAATGATACATAATAGTTATATAGATTGCTCAAAGCTGGTCGTTTGCGAGCGGCCATATTGCCTGGCAAATATTTATTAATTTGAATCGATTTAGCAAAAATGTGTTTTAAAACCAATTTTCAGCCTTTAGATATTTAAAAAATAATAACTGCTTACATTTTTACTTCAGGGCATAAGCTTATGTTTATTTTGAAAAATATGGATGATCAATCTATGTAACTATCTATATCATTGACCTTGTCAAATCACCAGGCCTACAGGGTTGCCATAATTTTGCCATATCATAACCTGTCAAAACCCACTGGTAGCCATTCAGTTTGGAATGTCTAATAAGACAAGATATTTTAACGCTGTTGCTAGGTACACGCTAAAGTGTACACAAATCAAAAAATTATATACACGCGAAACGTCATATTGCTGTGGTGGGAGGTGTTTGTGTGAATGCGTCTTGTTTGTTTTCATTTACGCCGTGACTAGCACAGTAGTATTTTATAAACCTTAAAAGCAAATTTCACATACATAAACAAATAATAATAATGCGGTGACAACAAGAAAACGAAGTAAGTAATGACTTCTTGTAGGATGGATAAAATCTTTCATTTAAAATTTTGATTTTTGCTTTTTATCTGTTCATGATTATAGTTATAACTGAGGGGGGCGCGCGACCATGCGGCCTTAAAGAGTAGCCGCCCCTGGAATTTATACTATTTTAACTTAAGTTCCTTTCAAAAATAGCCCCCCGTAGACTACGCTACGAGTCGCTACTGTAAGGCAGTAATGCCTAATGCAAATCATACCGGATCTCTTCATGTTCGGGCCAGTTTTAATATTGGTCTTCATGTTTTAACAAATTAAACGTGATCATTATTTTTAGAAGAAATCACATCACCCTCGTATCCAACTATTTGACCAACTACGCGGAGGACTGACGAACTGACTGGTCCAAAAAAGAAGAATATGACATTTCTGACAATAGACAGAAGGTCAATGAATTTATCAGATGGTTTTGTCAATGTTTGTTTTGGTTGTTGATTTTTATAAATAATTGACTAATTGAAAGCTGTAATCGTACTCGTTATTATGTGTACTTAGTGACCATCAAGCAAGGCAACTTATCGTAAAAGAATTTTGTGCATATATTCGTGAACAATCAGAAAAAAAATGACTGGAACACCATTAATTTTGTATCTTCCAGAAATCGCCGTGGAAAAGATATTTTCCTTCCTGACTTTCGACGAGATCGCCAAAAACAGAATCGTAAGTACTTATTTTATAACAATCATCCTCGATTACACTGATTCTTATTTATTTCTGGTATTTTCTTTGTTAGAAACAATTAGGGTTTTTATATTTATCGGATTTTCTGACCTGTTTTCGTGACAGTGCTGTCAATTTTAAAAAAGCGCGAATCTATCGATCGACAGTTTTTTAACAAAAACATGTACGTGTATAAACAAGAAAAAAGATACAAGTAAAATGACTGAAAATTGTGATCCTCTAGATTTATTATTAGCGGCTTTTGAGGAAGTAGAACAAGCAGATAAATCAACAAAAACGTTAAAAGAAACTAACCTTTTCGAACAAGAAAGTAATATACCAACAGTTCCATTCAATTCAAACCCAACGAAAGCTTTAATAAACTCAGGAGACACAGATTCTTCTGACGAGGAAGACAACAGGCATTGGCAAGAAAGGAAATATTCAGAAAATGGTAGAGACATTAAAAGATTGTTGGACACACCAAATTCTTCTAGTACTAAAATTGGATCGATAGGAACTGATGCTAAAAGGGTTTCTCATCTATCTTCGTGGAAAGATCCCCCAAAATTGACTACAAATAATACAAAGCTCAATCCTAAGAAACCTCTTGTAAAACCACCCGATCTAGGAGTCAAAAATGATGTTTATACTGATCCTATATTCGGTTTACGTATTATCAACCCTCTAATATCATCCACAGCTTTACAAGAACGTATGATGGGCCGACAAGCCGTGAATTTCATGGGACTATCTAGATTCTTACAAATCAAAACCAAAGATAAAGACTGGGTAATAGCTGGAGTTATCGTTAATAAAACTGCTCAAAAAACTTCGCAGAAGGGCAACAAGTTCAGTTTGTGGACTTTGAGCGATTTGAAGAATGAAATTAAGACTGTTACTTTATTTTTGTTTGCCGGGGCTAATGATCAATTGTGGAAAACTGCTCTCGGAACCGTAGTGGGGGTGTTGAATCCGGATGTTTTGGAAAAACGTAATGATAATAATGAGGTAAGAAAACAATATTTAATATGTTTTTTTATTAGACATAATATTTATTCAATCATGTATTCAAATCAAGTTCAGTAACATAATAATGAATGAAGGATTATTTAAAACAAATTTACAGTTAAAACTAGTAAAGAATTGGATAGAATAGAATGGGTGTGGGTTATACTTTATACAACTCTTTCTTTACCCACAATTTGATGTTTGGTGATCAAAATTGACTCGCTGCTTGCGATTATTTAAATAGTTACTTAACCAATCCAATACCATAATGTTTTAATTTAGATTACATTATTTGCCTATCAACTGTCTTAAAAGCTCTTTAAGTCCAAAAATTCTGCTGCATCATATTTATTTTCTTCTAATTTTAATAGTTTAATAGTTATCAGCTACAATGAGTTACAATAATAAATAAGTTACAATAAAGTACAATAATGGAAACCAATTATATAATAACAAGCACCTAGGTGAGAACATCTGTATGTGCTGACAAAAATTAAAATTTTATTTTAATTATATTTAATGAATTATAAAGGAAATAAAAGAACATTTTTTTTAAATAAAAAATAAAACTTGATATTTATGCAAGAAACAAAAAAAAAATCATGTATTAAGTCCGTTATTCTTGGAATATTCTGATAAACTTTACTTTATTTTGGAAAATGTATATTTTGCTAACTTTTCAGAATTTTTTATATTTGTTTAATAATTTTATATGAAGAGGTAGAGCGTTATAGAACTTTGTCCCTAGATAATTTACACTGTTTTTAAAAAACTCACCATTTGGTTTTGGTACTTTAATGCACATGCAGTTCTATTGTTATGTCTATGTTCTAAAAGGTTTTTTAAAAATTAATTTTTTTGTATATAACACACTGCGTGAATATATAAACATCTAACATTGCTAATTTTTTCATTATATAAAGTTATGGTGGGACACAATCTATCTCTTTTATTGCCGCGTTTGAGAATCCACATCGGATGCATTTTTTACATTTCGAGCGTTTTTTTATCCACATCAGACACATCTGTCCCATTACATTTACGTATACTGAATCACGTGATCAAAGATTTACTACATCTCAGATGCATCCGATGTGGATTCTTAAACGCAGCAACTATATTTACTTCAAGATTTTGTTTTGAATAAACACCCTGTTTTTTATTTTAGAATTAAAAACTACATCAAAAATAATGTCAGTTAACTAAAGGTTCCCTATTACTATTATTATTAGTTTTCGATTTATTTGAATTTTTAAGGAAAAAAAGTCTCCCAGAAATTAATTGTTTACTCTTGTTTGAATAATTTTTAATGAACTAATTTTTTTTCATTTATGTGGGACATCCTGTATACATCTAACAAATTTTAAATTGTAGCCGTCTGTAACCTACGTATTCCTCCCAAACGAATTTTTTATATCTTTGGTCGTTTTCCCATAAAGCTCCGTCCCGTTGAGCGTGAGCCACCCTGTATATATTATATGGCTGTCCCATTTTAAGTGCTGATCTATAATTATACCTAAATATTTGGATGTTTCTGTTTCCTGTATGTCTACATTTTGACATGTTAAGCTTCTAAATTGAGGTCGATCAGACACTGTCTTTGAAAAAGCAATGTAGTTTGTTTTGTTAACATTCAAAGATAATTTAAATACATCCAGCCAGTTTTTGACATGTTCCATTTCAGCTATAGCACCTGTCTTGACAGCTTCCCATCTCATTATGTTGGTTAACAATCTGTAAATTGGTATTATTTTTTTTATGATTTTCATTAGTTGCTTCAGAGATTAATTAATTAATTAATTAATTCATTCATTCATTTTTGATTTGGTTTATTTTATTGTTATAATAGTCATTTTTAGTTTTTGATATTAGTTTGTTTAAATTATTTCTAAATGTTTTATAGTGAGTTTGTTAATAGTATAGTTTTTTTGTAGATCTTTTTTAAGTTTATCTCTAGTTTTAATAGAATTAATTAAACCATTTTTTATGGATTTTAATTTTAATATTTTGAGTGGTTTGACATGTTTCAATGATATTAAGATACGTGTCATAAAAAAGTTGTGTTGCAGTTTCTTGATTATTTTCATTGCAAACACTTTCCCAGTTTACAGTTTTGAATTTTTGTTTTAATTTATCAGTATCGATTTTAGTTATAGTTTTATATATATTGTAGGAACTTGTGTAGTTTTTGGCAGATTGTGAGATATTTATCATAATAGGATCATGATCAGTTATATCATAGTTGATTATATAAGAGTTCACTGATAGATTTTCAGTCTTAATATTGTTTTTTAAGAATATATGATCCAAGTATGTTTTACTTTGTGGCCTCGTAATAGTGTTTATGTAAGACATGAAACCATGGGAGTAAAAAGTTGCTTGGTAATCAGTAGTTACTTGATTGGTTACATTTAAGAGATCAATATTAATGTCCCCTATGAATATTTCAATATTTCTATTTAGGTGATTTGGTATGAAATTTTCTAAATCCCTTATAAATGCTTGTGCAAAGGTTTGAGGAGACCTATATACACCTGTAATGCCAATGGTCCGACGATTGACTTTTAGATTTATTTTAGTGACACAAATATCAGAATATTCCAGTTTAACTATATTTAATTCTGCATTTAGATTTGACCTGACCGAAATTACAACACCATCATTTCTGTTAAAGTTACCATTGTTATAGTGGGTGGTGAAGCCATCTAGGTTAAATTGAGAAATAGATTCTAATTAGAAACATTCAGTCAAAACTATTATATCACAATAATTAATTTTATAATTTTCTATAAATACTAATAACTCATCAAAATTCTTTTTAATACATCTAATATTGAAATGTAAGACATTTAGGAGTTTTTCATTTAAATTAATTTTATTTGTTATATTAGCAGCATTAACAACTTCATTAATCGAATCAATTTGAAAAGAATTTAATAGATTATTCTCTTGATTAATAATCATGAACTATTTGAATGTGTGTACAATTTAGTTTGAATGTTACAAAATGTAAGTTATAGTGCTGATTCACATGATTTTTTTTTCTAAAACGACTGGTTGCATATCAGGAGTCAATGGACTCAAAGGTACTAGAAAAATGACATATCAATACAATAAAGTAGAAACTAACGGATATATATGCCAGGAAGATCTAGAAATTATTCCATGCTATACATATTTAAGATATTTTTAAAATGTACATTTCATTTCATGTATTTTCTATTCATTTTTACATAATGGGCATTTTTCCACATTTGCACTTGTTTTTTTATGACTCTCACATACATTAAAAGTAAATTTCATTTTACAACGATATTAGTAATACTTTATCTTATATAAAAGTTTATTCTCTTTTTGATAGTTCTAGTTTAAATTTTTTTATCTTTAGTCGTTTTTACATAATAGGCATTTTCCAAATTTTGATTTTTTTTATCTCACTTTAATTAAAATTTCATTTTAAATCTGTATAAACTCTAGTACTTTTTCTAGAATAAAATTATCAGAAATCCTAAAGGTTTAAGACATTTTTTTGAATAAATATTAAGTATCTTCAAAATGTTAGAGTAAAAATTAATCCAAAATAAGCTTCTTAATATTCCACAGGCAACTTTGAGCGTCAACAACGTCCAAAAAGTGATGATTTTCGGCCAATCCAAGGATTTCGGCATATGCAAAAGCATAAAAAAGAATGGAGACAAATGCACAGCAGTTGTAAACGTCAACATATGCGAATATTGCATCTACCACATCAAGCAGGAGTACCAAAAGTGCAGTATAAGATCAGATTTGCAATCCACGTTCGGAGGTAGAGGACTCACAGCTTTGAGAAACAAAGTTTTAGGAAAAAACGAGGTTTTTTACGCAGGGAAATCTTACATGGCCATACCAACGAAACGAAGCAAGAAATCGGTACAGAAAGACAACAATAGATTGGATGCTTTATCTGGCAAAGCAACTATGATGCCGAAAAAGAAATCTAATGGAATTAAAAAGAAATCTGCATCTAGATTGGAAGTACCTTATGCCCAACGTGTTAAAGATCTTCAATTGTTAGAAAAATTGACTGGGACTTCATATTTAACCCAAAAAACTCATTTTGAAGGTAAACAGTCTTCAGAAATCACTTTAGAAGACGCCAAAAGTTTAGCTACGTCAGTTTTAAGTAAACTCAAAGCTAAGCAACAAAATTTGCCAACAGAATCGTCTGAAAGAACCAAATCCATATCCCCAAAAAGTTCTTTTAACCCAGATGCAACAACCTCAAACTATTTGAACCTTCCAGGAACATCTGCTGGCTCTTCTAAATCAGACATACAAGCATCTAAAAAGTCCCCAGGAACATCTAGTTCTTTTAAACCAGATGCATTTGCATCAAACGATCTAAATGTTCCAGGAACATCTAGTGGATCTTCTAAACCAAGCCCAGCAGCATCCAAAACCACCAAATCCCCAATAACATCTACTGATTCTTTTGAACTAGATGCAACAGCATCAAACTGTTTAAATTCTGCAGGTACTTTTAAACCAGATACACCAGCATCCAAAGTCACAGATAACATTTTAAAGTCTCCAGGAACATCTACAAATTTAAATCCTCCAGGAAGATCTAGTGGTTCTTCTAAATCAGAAACAACAATATCCAAGGTCACAGACAAAATTTTAAAGTCTCCGGGAATATCTAAAGTAGATTCAACTACATCAAACTGTTTAAATCCTTCAGGAAGATCTAGTGGATCTTCTAAACCAAACACAGCAGCATCCAAGGCCGCAGGCAACATTTTAAAATCCCCAGAAACATCTACGAGTTCTTTTAAACTAGATTCAACTGCATCAAACTATTTAGACCTTCCAGGAAGGTCTAATGCATCTTTTAAACCAAATATAACACCATCCAAAGCCACAAAGTCCTCAAGAACATCTATGGGTTCTTTTAAACTAGATTCAACAGCATCAAACTGTTTAAGCCCTTCAGGAAGGTCTAGTGGCTCTTCTAAACCAGATACACCATCACCTAAAGCCACAGGCAACATTTTAACTTCTCCTGGAGCATCTAGGGATTCTTTTAAACTAGATGGAATATCTGATTTTCTTAAAGCAAATACAATGGCAGGCAGCAGTTTAAATCGCGAAGGGCCTTTTAGCAGTCAAAAATATGGGTTTCCAAAGCTATCAGGCTTCGATTCCGGTCTAGTTGACCTCAACAAGTCCATAACACCAACCAGAAGAGACAGAGCGAAACTGAACGCCATCAAGATGATCCAAAAAGTTGGACCAATCAAAAAATCGGATCCGAACAGTGTAAAGGGCTCTGGGAATGTCAAGAAAAGACAGATTGGTGCTGAAGCTGATTCGGAAGCTAAACGATTCAAAGCTATGCCGACTGAATTCACTTCAGAGCGTTTCAAGAAGCTAATGGCCGCCGTGTCCAGCCATCAAGATCTGATTGAGGCTAGAGAAGACGAAGAGCAGGAAAAGTACTTTAAGAAGTTGGAGATCAAAGAAAACATGGAAGAGAAGATGATTGGTACACACAAGTTAGCTTGCAAAGCGGTCAGATGTTTGCAGTGCAAGTACGTCAGTTTCTCTGCTTCGGATCATTGTAAATCTGAGCGACATCCGTTGAAAGTTTTCGACGCTATGAAACGGTTCTTTAAGTGTGGTAACTGTCAGAAGAGAACGGTTTGTTTGGACGTGGTTCCTCTGACGTCTTGCAGTAACTGCGGCCAATCCAAGTGGGAGAAGACTGGGATGATGAAGGAAAAATTAGCGCCGACTCACAGTCTGTCCATCCGAGGTGGAGAACAAAAACATTTGAATTGTATTGTAACCAACGCGAGTTTGGATTTATTAGTACCCGACTAATTAATCAGAATATAATAGCGGTTCGTGTTTAAGTAATTATGGGTTATTATTGTTTTGTATTAAATAGAAGATGACACTTATCAGATGGTAAATGTACTAAAGTTATGATCAGGGATTGCGTCAGAGTTTAAACAAAAAGGAGAAAGAACATTCAAAGTCTTGACCACAATAAATTTAATAAAGACAACAAAATATGTCAAAAAATTATGTTGTCGTTCCTAACAATAAAATAAATTTTCTAGCAGTTTATGTTTTAACTACTTCTATGGCTGATGATGATCAAATATGAACGAAACTAGTTACTCATTGAGTTTTCTTTTCCTTATTGGATGTGCTACATTTTAGATATAGATATAACCTTCTTACATTAAATAGAGTTAAGTAATTTTAATTAAATTAAAGAATTTTATTCATACATTTATTTATATTTTTTAAATTTGTGACAGTGTCAAACTCTTATACTGGGTGGGCAAAAGGTTACGCTTCGGTCTATAGAACCAAAACTATATGATTTTTTTAAAATTCGTTTTCTTAGAGAGTTGTATATCAGAAAGGGCAACAATTTAAAAATCATTTCAATTATACAGGGTTTTCCAAGAAAGTGATACATATCAAAGTTAGGTTTTTTTTAAATGGAACACCCTGTATTTTATTTTATATTTGAACTTTCCTTGATTTTCCTATTATATTATACAGGGTATTTCCCATGCTATAACTAGTTTTATATGAAAATTGCATTGATTTCAATTCAATAGTTGGATAAAAATTGTTATGTATACTTTTGTAAAGTGTGACACTTCTTTTGAAAACTTATTTTATTAATAATTTAATACACAACAAATCAATGAAATGAAACAACTTAAGTAAATAAAAAATCTTACAGAGCAAACTAATCACAATCAACCAAAATAACAAATTTATAGCTTTCAAATGAAGGGTCGCATTATACAAAACAGTTTTTAATCTCGCTAGAGGGCGTTAAAAAGTACGTGGCATTACTATCGTGATATTGGTCTATTATGCCATCAGTCATTACATGCTTACTTACTAACTGATCTAATAATTCATAATATATACAGATTTTACAATAATTTCATGTAGTTTTATTTTTTTCAACCTTACAGGAAAGGTGTTACAGTAAACGCCAAATATAAAGAACCAAGGACGCGCATTTATAATGCTACGAACACGTCTACCGATGAATAGAATTGGTAGCTTACCTAGAAAGTTGTAAACCAGGGGCGCGTATATTTTAAGATATAAAATAAATGGAAAATAATGAATGATACTTGTTTATACATATTGCTTATTATTAGTACATAATTCTATAGTCAATTAAAAATCATTATTTTTAAGTAAGCCGACTTTAGGTTAAGGCTGTTCTACCGCTTTCCGTTCGGTATTTAATTAAAATTCTGTTACGGTCAGGAAATTATCCTTATTCAAATACATTAAATTGTGGTAAAATTGTATATTGGTCAAACGGGCCATACTTAAAAAAAACAGGTATTTAAAACATTACAATAGTTATACTAAAAACAAAACAAATTCTACAAAACATTTTTATCTGAAAATCAATCGTTTATGCAAAAATTGTTTCACATTTTGAGAATAAAGGCATTAAATTAAACCATTTAGAAACACTTGAAATAAATAGATTTAAAAATTCAAATATCCTCTTAAGTGATCAATTAGATATTAATAACTGAGCTTAATTAAATCTCTTTACCTGTTCTTAGTTTTCTGTTAGATAATCCCGGTAATGATATCTTATTGGAATTTTATTAATATATTTCTCTTAAGTACCTACTTTAACTAATTATTTTATTTTGTATATACAGTGCTTTTCAGATAAAAGTATCCACCTTAAGTAACTTTTGAAGGACTGATTATTACAAAAAACAAAAAAATACGTCAATTAATATTCGAAGGGGGAGATATCGTGCCATATTTAAGTTTGCTAAAAAAGTCACCCTTTCACCCCTACTATCATCCCTTCAATTTTTTTAAATGGCTTCCCCCATTTTTTTATCCATTTTTGGATTGTTCTCGTTTAACTGATTTCAAAAATGTATAAAACATGGGGATTAAAGGAATTAGTTTACGATCTACAGAATTTTAAATTAAAATAAAATTGAATTGTGCAAAACTTTTATTTTAATGATTTTGTCACAAGCGTTTCCAATGACAAAACGAATATTTCATTTTCAAAATTTATTATAAAAATTGTTCAAAATGTCCACCATTTACTTCCTTACAATGGTATAACCTAGATTGAAAAGCCTCCCTGACATTACCGAACACGTGTGCATTTAAATGTAGGCATTCATACTCTATTCTTTGTCGTAAATCTTCTAAAGATTCTGGTTGGGTAGCATACATTTTTGTTTTTAAATAACCCCATAAAAAGAAGTCTAGAGGTGATAAATCCGGTGATCTAGGTGGCCACTCCATCATCGAGCCTCTTCTAGCTATCCAACGATTGGGGAAAGTTTCATTTAAAAATTGTCGTACTGGCAAAGCAAAATGTGGAGGCGCTCCATCCTGTTGAAAGACAAGCAAATCTTCAGAAAGATTATGATCATTTTCTATTATTGTTGTAATACGTGGATCAATTACTTCTCTCAATAACTCAAGATATGACTCTCCATTTAAGTTTCCGTCTAAAAAGAAAGGTCCGACTATGTGGTCACCTAGGATACCACACCATACATTTAAATTTTGAGGATTCTGTGTGTGGTATTCACGCACAACATGTGGATCACTCTCAGCCCAATATCTGCAATTATGTCTATTAACTAAACCATTAACTGAAAATGTGCATTCATCCGAAAAACAAAGGTTGTGCAACAAATGTGGATTGTCAGTCAAGCGCTGACTCAATAGTTCACAAAATTCAAGACGACGATCAAAATCATCTTCATACAACTCTTGAACCAATTTAATTTTGTATGGATGGTACTTATGCTTGTGTAATAATCGATAAACTGTGGAAGATGAAACACCTACTTCTCTGCTTATTGTTGTCAGTGACTGTGCTTGTTGATTTTCAAGACTTACTTGTCCTAAAACTGCGACTTCAATTGCTTCGTTATTTGCGAGTTCCAGTCGGTTATGTTTTTTATTGCCAACTGACCCGGTTGATGTAAATTTATGCATAAGATCAATTACATACTTATGAGTTGCATGACCTCCTTGGTGTGTTTCGTTGAAAATTCTAGCAGCAGCTCGTGCAGAACTGTTATTTTTGTAGTATAAACCTACAAGTTCAATTCTTTCTTGTAAACTGTAAACCATTTTCAAATCAAATAAATAACCTCAATAAATCAATGTGCACATGTATCAAAATACACTATAAAAGTAATTTAAATTCATTTTTCAAATCTCCAACACCTTTACCATGTATCATAAAAAACTTCAACAAGTTTTTAGCGATACGATTAAGGTATAATGTATTCTAAATCCAATTTTGCTGCAGTCAGTAAGGTGAGATGTAAAAATTTGTCACTTAAATAATGGAACCCTGTAGATCATAAACTAATTATTTTAAACCCCATGTTTTATACATTTTTGAAATCAGTTAAACGAGAACAATCCAAAAATGGATAAAAAAATGGGAGAAGCCATTTAAAAAAATTGAAGGGATGATAGTAGGGGTGAAAGGGTGACTTTTTCAGCAAACTTAAATATGGCACGATATCTCCCCCTTCGAATATTAATTGACGTATTTTTTTGTTTTTTGTAATAATCAGTCCTTCAAAAGTTACTTAAGGTGGATACTTTTATCTGAAAAGCACTGTATATTAGAAATGTAAATGAGTCACATTTGAAGAAGAAGTTGTACTTAGAAACAATTGTCGTGCAATTTTTAATTTTTATTTCTTTAAATAAAAGTGTGAAATCTACCATGTTTGGTTTTTCTTATTTTAATAATATGGATTTTCATCAAGTTAAGGCCGAAACTATCAAGAAATTAAAATGAGCGATATTGCTTTCACGGGTTCCAAATAAAAATATTGAGAAACGGCATACTCCCAAAACCCAATTAGTTTTTAATTTTAGCAAAAACTTGTAGGTTTTAAAAAATTGATATTTGCAAATTGACAAAATTTCATTTTAGGTCGAATTTTTTATTTATAAAATCAGGTTGTAATAAAAATATTTAAAACCTACATATTGTTAGGGTTTTCCTTCCGAATACCTCATTAAAAAATGAAATGGTTTCGATCATAAATAAACAAGATATGAGGTAAAAGCTAAAATAGTGTATCGCGAAAACAGCCTTCCGATTTTTTAACATGTTTAATTTTATATTATATAGCCTATAAGTAAATACGAACAACGTAAACAGTAAATCACAAATAAATAATGTTCATATGTCTTCGTCAGATTCTTTGTTGGAAGAAGACTCGTCACTGTCGGCACTGGAATAATCATTAGGATTAATGACGATAGGATTAATTTCCGAACATAAATCAGTTTGTATTTATCTTTCAACATATTTATCTTCTACCTTTATAACATGATCGCATCTCTTTTTCCATTCCTCCATACCGATTTTGTTAAATTCTTCTTCTGCTAATTGTTTTACGTCTTCTAATTTAAAGGTAACATTCTTTTGACTGACATTATTCTTAACAGTTGCCCAAATCAATTCGATAGGGTTTAAGTCGGGGTGATATGGGGGTAACCGTAAAGCGGTATGGCCGTATTCTTGACACAACTCATCAAATGCATGTTACATGTCGGTCCTTATGAGATTTAATCAGTATCATTCTTTAAAGAATTGGAATTAGGTGCTCGACTTGTCTGTACATTGTGATAACTAGCATTATCACAAACTTCTCTCTTATCCATTTGCCGTAATTTTCCGAATTCATTTCGGAATGATAATCTCCAGACCTGGTCCCTGATTTGAATATCAACAAACTATTTTTGATAAAACCCATTTCTCCCCCACCGTGAACTGTAATAAATAAGCCTCTGGCCTTTATAAATAACAGAAAACAAACCTTTTGTTGAATCGTTTGTCCAATTCTTGGAAGAAGTATGTCCGCTGTGTATATATGTTTCATCTAAATAAACGATTGGTCTATTTTGACTATTTTATCTGTCTCAAATATTTTACTCTTAAAGTTCTTATTTTCATTTTTTCCACCAAAACTTTACGATTATTTTGTGTTTTTCCCCATTTAAATTGAAATTTTTTAAGGACTCTTCTGATATGTGGATATCTAAATCTTCCTTAATTTTATTATTTAACCTTTTAATAGTAACACGAGCCTTTTCTGTTATATGAAAATCGTAAAAATTATTCTTCGAATGTCCCTCAATTGATATTCAGAGAGATTCGTAGCGGTTGATTTTTTGACGAAGTTTTTCCTGGGTGTGGAAAATGTAATTTTTCCAGTTGTTTCCATTGACTGTTTACCTTCCTTCAAAATTCTTTTAACGGTAGTAGAAGAAACACCTGTAAAAACGTAATATTATATTAATGTTAAATTTAGTATTTTTTTTACATTTATTAGGAAACAAAAATTTTTAGAAACAAAAGATAAATTTTAAAAATTTAAATTTATAATATTAATCAAAAATAAAATGCATAGATATGTGTAAAATACAAAAAAAATATGGAAAACTACGCAAGTGTAATTGCAAATAAACTACAGAGCATGTTTACCTGTTGCTTGTGTAGTTTGAAGTTTGATATCATCTAAAGTAACTCCTTCCTTTTTTGTTCCGTCAAAATATTTAAAAACATTGTATATTACTTCATGACTTTGTCCGTTAATAACAAATCTGCGCTTTTTTTCACCCACAATAGAAGACATTATCAAAAATAAACTTTAACCACAACACAGAAACAAGAAACAAACAATGATCTAGTCGTTACGCTACTGACCGTAAGCAAGGACAAGGTTCAAATTGTGAATGGGCGTGGCGATTTTTAAGTAAACTAACTTAAGCATTTGCGCTGGTTCTTTAGGTTTGGCGTTTACTGTACATCATTTATTTATTTATCATTTGCTAATTTGCCGACTATCTACATATGTTTGACAAGTGACAGGTAAGAATCAGTAAGTGACATTTGTGACTTAAAAAGAACATATACATAATTTTATCTAAGTTAGTGATATGGAATCACGCAGTACATGAATTCCAATCTAAAAATTGAGTTCCAAGCCTACAAAATTAATAAAAATTTATAGAAACACAATTTAACAACCAAAGAATTAAATAAAAAAAAACAAAAATGGTTTCGTATTTTCTTTTTGCTTTTCCAGCTCCTGCAGTTACTCCTCAGCTCAGTCGTCCTACCTGCTCAACTTCTGGTTTCTCATTTTACAAATAAAATGTATTTACCTTTTTAACTTATTTACAAATATCAATACAATTCAATAACGTACAATAATCCTTTTTATCTTATAATTTTATCCATAATTCAATGTTCCTACTCTGAGATTTCTCAAATTAAATTCGCAACTGGCTATTAACAAAGAAATCCTTTCAAAAATCCTTATTAGTCCGTCATTTGACTGCAAAAAGTAGCATGTCGTGTTTTTGCTTACTATTTGAAATTGGGTACATGTACTATGTCCCGGTGGTGGGAGCTGCGGTGTAACCGGTCAAATTCAAAGTAAGCTTGTTTATTGATGGATTTTTTGTTTTTTGCTGGTATACGTAATTGAAATTACTGATTTTATTTTTTAGGTATGTAGAAAATTCAACGAAATCGGTAAAAAGATGCTATCCAGAGGTTTCGTACAGCTGGAAAAACGCCACTCCGGCATTTACAAGAAAGTAAAATCCCTATTGCCGCGCAGAGAATCCGAGCGACGCTCACATCCTCTGGCGAGACATTGCGACATTTTACAAGCGGTCGAAACTAGAATAAGCATGCTAAATATGACGTATGTCAAGTTCATGGAGAACAATTTATTGTGTTTCATACCGGGAAAGGTTGGTTGAATGTTTGGGTTCTATCTATCTAAATATCTATTTAAATATCAATCTAAATATATATTTAAATGTCTATCTAAATATTTACATATCTAACTAAATATTTAAATATTTATATCTCTAAATATCTATCTAAATATCATATCTATCTAAGTATCTGTCTACATATTTATCTAAATATTTTAATATTTTTCTAAATATCTCTCTAAATATCCATCTAAATATCTATCTAAATATCTATTTAAATATCTATCTAAATATTTAAATATCTATCTCTCCAAATATCTATCCAAATATCTTATCTATCTAATGATATGGAAACACCCAGTATATGGATTTTCAAAAAAATATTGTAAATACTACCAAATCTCAAACTGGGCGGGTTCAAAATCTAGAAAAATTAATTTTGTATATAAAAAAAATGAAAATAAATGAAAATAATTGAAAATCAGTTAAATTAAAAAAAAAATCTTCTATTTCTCTGCCCTGGCTGTTCTGCTCCTGCTCCTGCTGTTGGTTCTTTTTCTAACTCTGGTCTTCCTTTTTATACTCTCCAGAGTCTCCTACCCCCTGCTGTTTCTTCTCTATCTGCTTGCCACTGTTTCTCTATTTTGTATCTTAGTTTCAATAAAATAACTTTTCTTTACCTTTTTCTATTGTATTTTCTTTATTTCAACTTATCAGTACATTATTTAGCTTCTATTTCTATTTAATTCAATTCTCATCAATTATTTTATTTTTGACATCCCTAAATTTCTTGACAATCAATTCTTCCCAAATATTAAACAAAAATATCTTTGATAATTTCACAATAATTTTTTTCTAGACTCTAAATCGTCCAGCTTTACTAACTTCAATTTTGACATAATAATTTAAATTTCGTTACCTGGGAATTTCCCTTATCAAAAAATATCTATTTAAATTTCTATCTAAATATCAATCTAAATATCCATCTAAATATCAATCTAAATATCCATCTAAATATCCATCTAAATATTTATCTAAATATCTATCTAAATATCTATCTAAATGTCTATCTAAATATCTATCTAAATATCTATCTAAATATCTATCTAAATATCTATCTAAATATCTATCTAAATATCTATCTAAATATCTATCTAAATATCTATCTAAATATCTATCTAAATATCTATCTAAATATCTATCCAAATATCTATCCAAATATCTATCTAAATATCTATCTAAATATCTATCTAAATATCTATCTAAATATCTATCTAAATATATATATCTAAATATATATCTAAATATCTATCTAAATATCCAAATATCTATCCAAATATCTATCTAAATATCTATCTAAATATCTATCCAAATATCTATCTAAATATCTATCTAAATATCTATCCAAATATCTATCTAAATATCTATCTAAATATCTATCTAAATATCTATCTAAATATCTATCTAAATATCTATCTAAATATCTATCTAAATATCTATCTAAATATCTATCTAAATATCTATCTAAATATCTATCTAAATATCTATCTAAATATCTATCTAAATATCTATCTAAATATCTTTCTAAATATCTATCTAAATATCTATCTAAATATCTATCTAAATATCTATCTAAATATCTATCTAAATATCTATCTAAATATCTATCTAAATATCTATCTAAATATCTATCTAAATATCTATCTAAATATCTATCTAAATATCTATCTAAATATCTATCTAAATATCTATCCAAATATCTATCCAAATATCTATCTAAATATCTATCTAAATATCTATCTAAATATCTATCTAAATATCTATCTAAATATCTATCTAAATATATATCTAAATATATATCTAAATATCTATCTAAATATCCAAATATCTATCCAAATATCTATCTAAATATCTATCTAAATATCTATCCAAATATCTATCTAAATATCTATCTAAATATCTATCCAAATATCTATCTAAATATCTATCTAAATATCTATCTAAATATCTATCTAAATATCTATCTAAATATCTATCTAAATATCTATCTAAATATCTTTCTAAATATCTATCTAAATATCTATCTAAATATCTATCTAAATATCTATCTAAATATCTATCTAAATATCTATCTAAATATCTATCTAAATATCTTTCTAAATATCTATCTAAATATCTATCTAAATATCTATCTAAATATCTATCTAAATATCTATCTAAATATCTATCTAAATATCTATCTAAATATCTATCTAAATATCTATCTAAATATCTATCTAAATATCTATCTAAATATCTATCTAAATATCTATCTAAATATATATCTAAATATATATCTAAATATCTATCTAAATATCTATCTAAATATCTATCTAAATATCTATCTAAATATCTATCTAAATATCTATCTAAATATCTATCTAAATATCTATCTAAATGGGGTCTATTCTGTAAAAATTCCTTTATATTTAATGGCCTTTAAAAACATTTTCGTATTCGTTAATTTACTTCTGTCATTATTTAAACAGATTTCTTTAAGATAGTCCTCTAATGTATATTAAAGATCCGTTTAAATAGTGACCGAATTAAAGAAGAAAATATTTTTAAAGGCCGTTAAATATAAAGGAATTTTTACAGAATAGACCCCAATGGGGTCTATTCTGTAACAATTCCTTTATATTTAACGGCCTTTAAAAATATTGGCGGCCTTTAAAAACATTTTCGTATTCGTTAATTTACTTCTGTCATTACTTAAACAGATTTCTTTAAGATAGTCCTCTAATGTATTTCAAAGATCCGTTTAAATAATGACAGAAGTAAAGAAGAAAATATTTTTAAAGACCGTTAAATATAAAGGAATTGTTACAGAATAGACCCCAATATCTGTTTAAATATCTATTTATATATCTGTATACCTATCTATTTGTTACTCTGAGTATTACAAACAATTTGAATTTGATATTTTTTAGGTTCTAGACGAAATGCGGACTGTTCTGTGTCTGGTAGAAAGCGATCAAACACCACCTAGAACCCACCAATTGCTGCAAGAGTTGAGAGACTTGAGCAGCATGGCGATGGAGCATTTCGACGAACACATACTTCCCAAAGTAAAAGAACAAGTAGACAGGAGATCAGGTATGACGTTCCGGGTCCTTCGAGCCACATGTGTTTGCTTTAATTTCAATACGTTTTTCTTTGTAGCTCTTTCGTACGGATCTGTAGCTTCGAGTTCAAAAACACCAAGGTTGATCCTCTCCCATCAATCGCTGTCCAACGAAATACACAAGGTGAAGAAACAAAGCAAGACTCACAAGCACCACATTTCGTATCTGACTCAGAGCACACAAAAATTATTCCAGAAGGTACGTATTATATTATATAAATTTAATTAAAGACGAGATGACATAATTCTTTATTACAGCTGCGCAAACAGAACATGCGCATCAAGGCGCAATCATTGAAAATTCGCGAACAAGAAAAGAAGATCCAAGAGCAAAATACGAAGATCCAGGACCAGGAAGCGACGTTGGCCGATTTCAAGAAGCACATCGAAGAATGGGACCAAAAGTACAAAGATCTAACCGCCGAATTAGTCAGAGCGAGAGAGGATATTCTAACGGCAACGTCGCAACGATCGCCTACAGCGCCAACGCACAACGCGGCGACGGCGCGTTGCTTCAAAACCAACATCAAACCTCGCACGTCTCAAGTACTGCCCAAGACGTATTCATCAAATTTGAATTTCGATCTGGATAGGAAAAGAAAGTCCAGTTTGATACCGGAAATACCTTTGAAGAGGAATAGGGCGCCAGAAAGTGACGTCAAGGAGGCGTTGAATTTAAAAATTCCCGATTTGTTGAATTTCAGAAACGACATCAATAAGACTGACGTCAAAGAGGCGGAACCATCGAATTCTCGATTCACCAAAAGCGATATGGAATCGATAATCGAGACGATACTCAGCAATCCTTTCAATTGCATCAAAAATCGCAAAAGGAAGATGGCCGAGGATATCGATTTGGAATGAATCGATTGGTTTTTAAAAGTGTGAAGTTTCAAGAGACGATTTTTATGTTTGAATTTGCGATTTTGAGGCGAGAAATGCATCTGGTAGGCGAAAGTGTTACGTGTATAGTATATTTTGGTGCAATATTGATGCGAAACAGTCTAAAAATTACTTTGAACTTGTTGGAGTTGATGCTCGAACGTTAGATGATAAATTGGAATTAATACGATGGAAATCGCAGAAAGTCGTAAAATATATTTAAATCTTTTTTATTTATTAATCTTTAGCGTGTAAATAACTAATTTTCATTTAAATAAATTAATAAAAAAAAAAAAAAATTGCAGCAGATAAACCAGATGATTTAGAAACAAAATTAAAAGTCATTTTTAAAGTTGTTACCAAACGATTGTAAGTTAAAAGATATCTGACATTCATAGGAAATTTCCTGCTCTTTTTATTAATGAAAACAGCAATTTTCTATCTCACTCCATTTTCGAGAAATACGTGAATATATGGAGAGGTGTAAATTTTAAGGGGTACATATGGGGGTAATTAATTTTTTGGGGTATCTGGCAAGGGCTTTTTTGGAGGTAATTTGAGTATTTTATTGGAGTTATGGGGTATTTTTTTTTGTATTTTTTGAGGGGTAATTTTGTTTTGTGCGATCATTTAAAAATGGGTGTTTTTGAATCATGGAATTTTGTTTAAAAGTTATGAAGTTCGGACACATTTTATTCGAAAGTTATTTAGTTTGAACATATTTTGTTTTTCTGTTCTTTTTATTAGTGAAAATCGCAATTTTTTATCTTACTCCATTTTCGAGAAATACGTGAATATATGGAGAGGTGTAAATTTTAAGGGGTACATATTATGGGGGTAATTAATTTTTTGGGGTATCTGACAAGGGTACTTTTTTTGGAGGTAATTTGAGTATTTTATTGGAGTTATGGGGTATTTTTTTTTGTATTTTTTGAGGGGTAATTTTGTTTTGTGTGATCATTTAAAAATGGGTGTTTTTTTGAATCGTGGAATTTTGTTTAAAAGTTATGGAGTTCGGACACATTTTGTTCGAAAGTTATTTAGTTTGAACATATTTTGTTTTTCTGCTCTTTTTATTAGCGAAAACCGCAATTTTCTATCTTACTCCATTTTCGAGAAATACGTGAATATATGGAGAGGTGTAATGAAATGCATGGATAATTTTAAGGGGTACATATTTTGGGGGTAATTATTTTTTTGGGATATCTGGCAAGGGTGCTTTTTTGGAGGTAATTTGAGTATTTCATTGGACCCTTATGGGGTAATTTATTTTGTATTTTTTGAGGGGTAATTTTGTTTTGGGCGATCATTTAAAAATGTGTGTTTTTTTGGATCGTGGGATTTTGTTTAAAAGTTATGGAGTTCGGACAAATCTTGTTCGAAAGCTATTTAATTTGAACACATTTTGTTTTTCTCTTCTTTTTATTAATGAAAACCGCAATTTTCTATCTTACTCCATTTTCGAGAAATACGTGAATATATGGAGAGGTGTAATGAAATACATGGATAATTTTAAGGGGTACATATTTTGGGGGTAATTCATTTTTTGGGGTATCTGGCAAGGGTGCTTTTTTTTGAGGTAATTTGTGTATTTTATTGGAGTTATGGGGTAATTTTATTTGTATTTTTTGAGGGGTAATTTTTATTGGAAGATCATTTAAAAATGTGTGTTTTTTTGGATCGTGGAATTTTGTTTAAAAGTTATGGAGTTCGGACACATCTTGTTCGAAAGCTATTTAGTTTGAACACATTTTGTTTTTCTCTTCTTTTTATTAATGAAAACAGCAATTTTCTATCTTACTCCATTTTCGAGAAATACGTGAATATATGGAGAGGTGTAATGAAATGCATGGATAATTTTAAGGGGTACATATTTGCTGGCAAGGGTGCTTTTTTTTGGAGGTAATTTGTGTATTTTATTGGAGTTATGGGGTAATTTTATTTGTATTTTTTGAGGGGTATTTTTTTTGGAAGATCATTTAAAAATGGGTGTTTTTTTTGGATAGTGGAATTTTGTTTAAAAGTTATGGAGTTCGGACACATCTTGTTCGAAAGCTATTTAGTTTGAACACATTTTGTTTTTCTCTTCTTTTTATTGATGAAAACCGCAATTTTCTATCTTACTCCATTTTCGAGAAATACGTGAATATATGGAGAGGTGTAATGAAATGCATGGATAATTTTAAGGGGTTCATATTTTGGGGGTAATTTATTTTTTGGGGTATCTGGCAAGGGTGCTTTTTTTGGGGGTAATTTGTGTATTTTATTGGAGTTATGGGGTAATTTTTTTTGTATTTTTTTGAGGGGTAATTTTGTTTTGTGCGATCATTTAAAAATGGGTGTTTTTTGAATCGTGGAATTTTGTTTAAAAGTTATGGAGTTCGGACACATTTTGTTCGAAAGTTATTTAGTTTGAACATATTTTGTTTTTCTGCTCTTTTTATTAATGAAAACAGCAATTTTCTATCTTACTCCATTTTCGAGAAATACATGAATATATGGAGTGGGGCAATGAAATGCACAGTTAATTTTATGGGATACATATTTTAAGAAACAATTTATTTTTCTGAGGTATCTGGTCAGGGTGCTTTTTTGGAAGTAATTTGTGTATTTTATTGGAGTAATGAGTTAATTTTATTTGTATTTTTTGAGGGGTAATTTTGTTTTGGGCGATCATTTAAAAAATTGGAATTTTGTTCGAAATTAAATTACCTCTAAAACATTTCAAAAGTTATTTTCTTCGTATTTTTTAAACGAAATCATTTTGTTCGAATATCTAATTGTTTCCAAAAAATGCAATGAGGACTTTTGATTGAAATTTTTTTTATGAAAAACATGATCTCAAATGGTTGAATCTAAATGTATAATATATTAATGAAAATAAAAATATTTTCCTATTCTGATGAAAGTAATAAAAAACCTAACCTGCACGGCCTGGAGCCATTGATAATAATTGCAATTATTTTTTTACATTAGAAAAAACAACCAATTTACCTAATCTGCACCGCTCAGAGATATCGCGAGTATCTTCGCAAACATTCTTTACATAAAATAAAAAATTTATCTAATTTACCTAACCTGCACGGCGTGGAGCCATCGCCAGTAGCGTCGCAATAACTTTTTACATAAAATGACAAGAATTAAAAAAAAAACTAATTTACCTAATCTAGAACTATTAAAACTTTTTTAAACCAACTTTAACAAAAATTACATTTTAATAAAAAATAATATTCAATCTTTTTTCCAATAGTTTTAATTCAATAAACATTTAACAGATCAAACGAAGCAAATTTTTTAAGTACATTATATCAAAAGCCCTATTTTCCTACAAATTTGACTTATAGAGTTAAAATAAAAAATGGACACGTACCTTACACTTTCGGCTTTACAAAGCCATGTTTGAAATTCACTACATTTGTCTAGGAAGGATATTTTTTCTAATTAGATATTCGAACAAAATGTGTTCAAACTAAACAATTTTTTAACAAAATGTTTTTAAACTAAATAACTTTCGAACAAAATGTTTTCAAACTAAATAACTTTTGAACAAAATAACTTTCGAACAAAATGTTTTAGAATTAAATAACTTTCAAACTAAATAACTTTCAAACTTAATAACTAACTTTCAAACTAAATGTTTTCGAACTAAATAATTTTTGAACCAAATAACGTTCGAACAAAATGTTTTAGAACTAAATAACTTACAAACTAAATAACTTTCGAACAATATGTTTTTGAACTAAATAACTTTCGAACAAATTGTTTTAGAACTAAATAACTTTCAAACTAAATGTTTTCAAACTAAATTACTTTCGAACAAAATGTTTTCGAACTAAATAACTTTTGAACCAAATAACTTTTGAACCAAATAAATTTCGAACTAAATATCTTTCGAACAAATTGTTTTAGAACTAAATAACTTTCAAACTAAATGTTTTCAAGCTAAATAATTTTTAAACAAAATGTTTTCGGACTAAATAACTTTTGAACAAAATAACTTTCGAACAAAATGTTTTAGAACTAAATAACTTTCAAACTAAATAATTTACAAACTAAATAACTTTCAAACTAAATGTTTTAGAACTAAAAAACTCAAACAAAATGTTTTCGAACTAAATAACTTTCAAACAAAATGTTTTAGAAATAATTAACATTGAAACTAAATAACTTTCGAACTAATAACTTTCGAACAAAATGTTTTCGAACTAAATAATTTTTGAACCAAATAACTTTCGAACAAAATGTTTTAAAACTAAATAACTTACAAACTAAATATCTTTCGAACTAAATAACTTTCGAACAAAATGTTTTTGAACTAAATAACTTTTGAACAAAATAACTTTCGAACAAAATGTTTTAGAATTAAATAACTTTCAAACTTAATAACTTTCAAACTATAACTTTCAAACTAAATAACTTTCAAACTAAATGTTTTAGAACTAAAAAACTCAAACAAAATGTTTTCGAACTAAATAACTTTCAAACAAAATGTTTTAGAAATAATTAACATTGAAACTAAATAACTTTCGAACTAATAACTTTCGAACAAAATGTTTTCGAGCTAAATAATTTTTGAACCAAATAACTTTCGAACAAAATGTTTTAGAACTAAATAACTTACAAACTAAATAACTTTCGAACTAAATAACTTTCGAACAAAATGTTTTTGAACTAAATAACTTTCGAACAAAATGTTTTTGAACTAAATAACTTTCGAATAAAATGTTTTAGAACTAAATAACTTTCAAACTAAATGTTTTCGAACTAAATTACTTTCGAACAAAATGTTTTCGAACTAAATAACTTTTGAATCAAATAACTTTCGAACAAATTGTTTTAGAACTAAATAACTTTCAAACTAAATGTTTTCGGACTAAATAACTTTGAAACTAAAAACTTTCGAACTAAATAATTTTTGAACAAATAACTTTCGAACAAAATGTTTTCGAAATAAATAATTTTTAAACTAAATAACTTTCGAACTAAATAACTTTCAAACTAAATAACTTTCAAACAAAATTACTTCAAACAAAAAGATTGGAACAAAAATTTTCGAACAAAATTCCGCGATCAGTTTTTTTTTTGGATATTTTTTTAATGGGTAATTAAGTTTATGGGGTGGAATATTTTTTCGCATTTTTTAGCATTTGTTTAATTTTTTTTGAGTATTTTTTTTAGAAAATAATCTAAATTTAAGAGAGTAATTTTTGTAAATCGAAAGAATATTGAAAAAGGGGTAATGCTTCTAGAAAATGAGTAATATTGAAAAGGAGTATTTTTTTTTGTAAATCGGGGAACATTTAAAAACGTGTAATTTTTCTAGAAAATGGACAATTTTTGAAAACAGCTAATATTTTGTTAAAAAAGAATAAGGTATAAATTTGTGAAAATAGAGAAAATGATGAATATCGGTAGATGTGGCAACATCGCTTTTTTTATATAAGAAGTATTTTTGAGGATTTTTTTGACCCCTTCTCCCCCTGGTGAGATTTCGTAAGATTTTCCTCAGTTCCCTCCTCTAATCTTACGTGAGATTTTTCAAAATTTGTATTTTGGGTGTAAATGAGTTGGATCATAAAAAAAAACAAAAACACAATGTTCTATTACTTTTATTTAAGACTAGCAAAGACTAGTATTTGAGAATATTGCCATAATATAAAATTTCTAGAAAAATTCTTTACTTTCATTTAACATTACTTTCACGCAATTTTACACCGTTTTCTACTAGAAAAAAATTACGTCAGATTTACAAAGACCTCCCTCTTCCCCAAGTGAGATTTATAAAGATTTAGCTTAATCCCCTTCCGTCCTTGAACACCTCCGTGATTAATGGACGCTCCCTTAAGTACTCTCCATTTTTCCCCAGGAAACTAGGTACAAACTGGCAACATGGTTGATGGTTTTTATTTAATAAATAAAAAATAAATATTAATAAATGTGTATGTGCACGTCGTGCCTTCACGACCTCTGTTTCAGCCTCATTACTTAACGGTACTTATTATGCAAATAGATGTTGCCATATCTACAGATCTTATTAATTTTCCCCAGATTTGGGGAAAAATCATGGAAAGTGTCGTTAACATGCTTATATCTACTTTTAGATTATTTAATTTATACATCTGGTTAGTCTGCTGTATTTGGTATACAACAATAACACCATTACATCAATATCTTGACACAGTATTTATTGACAGCTTAATACATTGACGACAAGCCTTGTAATTTCATTTTGGTGTTAAAACGTTAGTTGTCAATTTTGACGGTTGATTTTTACGCTGTAAATATTACCATTAGATTAATCTTACATTGTAGAGTTTTATTTTAATTTGTATTTCAGAGATTTCTAAATATCTATTTTAAGGCTGGACTGAAAATTTATGACTTTTTGAATGAATTATTTTCCACAACTCTTGACGAAATTCTTTTTTCTTGTGGGTTAAACCAACCTTAGACTTTTTATTTCTGCTGATATAGTTATTTGTGTTACCAAGGCTAAAAAGTTGATCTTTTTTGGCCGAATCTGAAATTTTCGGTCGAGGCGTAGCCGAGGCCAAGCAACATCAAGTAGAGCCAATATTTTTTTCAAATTTTTATTTTTCGATTAAACATCCATTGTTAATTAATACAATTTGTTCAGAATTACTAACAATAAGTATGATAAACCTGTATTAATAAAAAGCGGCCGTAAAGTAAATGCAGCCAAAAAAGTTACACTTTAGGGATGTTAATAAATCCGTAAAATATAATTTTTTATAAGAGTCGCCTGAAAAAGAATTTTATAAAAAAATTGCGGTTTTCCAATTTAGTATAAAAAATTCCTGGACTATTAACGGCTTGCGCTGTTATAGGTCAAGACAATTTATAAAAATTTGGAAAATTAATAATTATATTTTAATTTTTTATGCCCTACTATTTGAAACTTATTTATTTTATCTATTTTTCAGAAAAAAAAATCAAAATAATTTTGTAACATACATTTTCCAATTATTCAATAAATTTTCTTGCACTAAAACGGTATCTGGTTGTAATTATAGTCTAGGAATAATTTATAAAAAATGGAAAAATCGTAAAAGTTATAGAACATGTTATTTTTTTCGATTTTATACAAAACTGATTTTATTTTGTTATTAACAGCTGGTTCCAGTTTGGTCCTGTCATTTTATTACTGTTAGAATCCTAGTAAATGATTTTTTGATGGATTTGGTTTTTTTATTTGACTCACTAGTATGTATAATAAAGTTGTAAAAAATTAAATTGTTTTTATTTTACCATACCGTTTTAATTCTTCTGTCTTAGCCATCGACAATGTAGATCTGGGGAAAATGATGAAGATCTGTAGATATGACAACATCGCGTTGCAAAAGAAGTAGCGTTAAGTACTTTCCATTTTCCGCAGAAAATTAGGTACTAACATTTGGGTGGTTTTTATTTAATAAAAAAATAATGAAGGTGTATGGTGACAGATTACTTAGACACAGCGCTTCTGCCTTAGCCATCGACAATGTAGGTAGATAATAAGCCTGTTTGCGTCACTCCCTGTTTTTTCCTCAGATCTGGGGAAAATGATAAAGATACGGCAACATCGCGTTGCAAAAGAAGTAGCGTTAAGTACTCTGCAGAAAATTAGTTATCAACATTCTGGGTGGTTTTTATTTAATAAAAAAGTAAAGGTGTATGGTGACAGATTATTTGGACACAGCGCTTCTGCCTTAGCCACGGACAATGTAGGTAGATAATACTGTTCACGCTGCTTTTCTTATTTTTCCTCAGATCTGGGGAAAATGATAAAGATCTGTAGATATGGCAACATCGTGTTGCAAAAGAAGTAGCGTTAAATACTCTCAATTTTCCGCAAAAAAATAGGTACCAACATTCTGGGTGGTTTTTATTTAATAAAAAAAAATAATGAAGGTGTGTGGTGAGAATTACTTGGACACAGCGCTTCTGCCTTAGCCACCGACAATGTAGGTAGATAATAAGCCTGTTCACGCCAATTCCTCAAATCTGTGGAAAATGATGAAGATCTATAAATGTGGCAACATCACGTTGCAAAATAAGTATCGTTAGTACTCTCCATTTTCCGCAGAAAATTAGGTAACAACATTCTGGGTGGTTTTTATTTAATAAAAAAATAATGAAGGTGTGTGGTGGCAGATTACTTGGATACAGCGTTTCTGTCTAAGCCATCGACAATGTAAGTCTGTTCATGCCATTTTCCCAGTTTTTCCCCAGATCAGGGAAAAATGATGAAAATCTGTAGATATGACAACATTGCGTTGCAAAAGAAGTAGCGTTAAATACTCTCCATTTTGCGCAGAAAATTAGGTAACAACTTTCTGGATGGTTTTTATGTAATAAAAAAGTAATGAAGGTGTATGGTGGTGACAGATTACATGGACAAAAAAAGTAATGAAGGTGTATGGTGACAGATTACTTGGACACAGCGCTTCTGTCTTAGCCACCGACAATATAGGTAGCTAATAAGCCTGTTCACGCCACTTTCCCTGTTTTTCCTCAGATCTGGGGAAATCATGAAGATCTGTAGATATGGCAACATCGCGTTGCAAAAGAAATAGCGTTAAGTATTCTTTATTTTTCCGCAGAAAACTAGGTACCAACATTCTCGGTGATTTTTTATTAATGAATTAAAAAGATAATGAAGCTGTATAATGGCAGATTTCTTGGATACAGCGCTCCTGTTTTAGCCACCGACAATGTTGATAAATAGTAAGCCCATTCACGACACTTTCCCTAGATTGGGGAAAAATGATGATATGGCAACATTGCGTTGCAAAATAAATACCGTTAATTGCTTTCCATGTTTCCCCAGAAAACTAAATACCAACATGCTGGGTGGTTTTTATTTAATAATACGATATTTATTCAAAGCGATGTTGCCATATTTAGATCATTTTCCCCAGATCTGGGAAAAAATCATGGAAAGTGAGCTATCCTTATAATTAATTTGAAACTTACTTTTTGTACTTTCGTTTATTTTTCAGTGAAAGAAGCAAACATATTTTGTAACATGCACTTTCTAAATATTCAATAAATATTCGTGGACTAAAACGATGTCTCGTTGTAATTATAGACTAGAAATAATTTACCAAAAAATGGAAACATCGTAAGTTTGTGCAACAAGAGTGGGTACGGACAATCCATTTGAGTTGTACAGTATACTTTTTTACGACCCATTAACGAAAATCTACAAATTTAAAAAATATTTTAGTTTATTAAGACAAAATAACAAATTTTAAAGTAATTTATGAATTTTACTAATTTTTAAAATAAAATTAACATGAAAAAAATAAAAAAGATTTTTAATTCCCCAGTCCAGATTCGATCCCGAGATTATCGCGTGGAAGAAAGAAGCTCTGTCCTCGCCTCTACCTCCACTTTTAGGATTTTTGTTTTAATACTCGACATTAAATTAGTTTCATTTAGTTTGATTAAAATTGAATTTGACCGAGAGAGAAAATTACAAGCATCTAAAAAATCAGTTCATTGGACGCTCGAACAAAGCTTAAGTTTAAAATTTGGTGTTTTTCTGTGTATTGGTTCATGAGTTATGCGACACACACACAGACATCATCGCGAAAATAGTCAAAACGGATTCAGGGGACCTCAAAACGTAAAAATTCGTCGAAAACTGGAGGTCGAAAAAAATCATGATTTCTATACTTTCCTTATATCTGTATACAGATAGGAAAGTAAAAAGATGTTATTTTTTTTTATTTTATTACTGTTAGAATGCTACCGAACGATTTTTTTGATAGATTTGTTTTTTTTATTATGACTCACTGGTAGGTATAATAAAATTGAAAAAAATAGGTAATGCTTTTATTTCAACATACCTACCTTCTTAGTTTTTAGCACAAAAAGTATATTTTAATTTACAAAATTTGTTACATTTATTTCCAGAATATTTTATAATCTATACGGTGGTTTACTTCTGGTTTTGAAGTAATAAATTCCATTATCACTAAAACAAAAAAGACAAAGAATAAATGCAATAAAACGTTAATTTTGAATTTATTTAGATATATTTTGGATTCTTTCAGCAAACTGATCGGTAAATTAAGTTACCTATACGTTTCCGGTTGACCCATATATACGTCAGAATCTTCAGTGCATTTAGAAAGAGCAGCCTCGTGTATAGACTTGCATTTAATACTCTTAAAAGCATTTTTATCTCTTATAGATTCTGCGAATAAACGGTAGGCTCTACCATGGTTGCATACCAGCGTTTCACCGATTTTCCCTAAAACCGTTCAAAAAATTAAGTTTCTAATTTTTTTAAATATTCCTGGACTATATCTGGTATTTTATAATGAATATAGCCCAGGAAAATAATAATAATAGCCGTCCCTTTCCCCGCACAAGCTCAGCTTTTGGGGTTAAAATTCACTCGTAAGGGGGTGAATTAGGGAGAGTATTATTATTATTATTATAGAGCAGGAAGTATTACAAAAATGGTAAAATTTACATAAATCTTGTAAATCTGGACATCCAGGTTGGACAACACCACCGTTTGGATAGAAATCGACGTGTCCGACAGTTTCTGCAAGTCCTAGCACCTGTATGAACGTGTGCAGTCCTTCGACGAGTATTGCATCGTTCGGATCCAATTTATTATCTAATCTGTTATCTCTGTAGCCAGGTCTAGCCGGATCCAATCCTGGAAATGCACTTACAAATAAACTTTTATCGCTACTTAATATTGTTTATAGTATACACGAAAATTGGTTATAAGATCTGAGTTAATATAATTTGGCAACATTGGGAAAATAACAAAATGCCCATTTATTCTAAATATCAAAAACTTTTAAATTCAAATAAAGAATAAAATATTTATAGAAATGGAAAACTACACTTAGAAGTTTATTACTTTAGATATATCTTTTGATTTTTAACAATTTCATTTCAATTTAAGCAATTTTATAAATTATTTAAGTCTGATACTGATTTATTTCAGCCAAAATTGTTTGTACCTGTATTATATTGATTAATTGTTTTATTAAAAGTAAACAAATCCTCAAAATAATCTCTACCGATTCTAATAGAATTCCGTTTCGACTATACCTGTTATTCTACCGACTTTTCCGTTTTTGACCCTCCCTGCCCCAACACCAGCCACGTGTGCGCCCATGCTGTGGCCCACTAGGTGGATGTCGTCCAATGACACCCCCATATTTTTCAACCATTTTATGAAGTCGGCCAGGTACTGACCTGCTTCGCGCACACCGTTCATGGCCGATATGTATTCGAATTCGCACAGTACGGACCAGTCCATACCTATGACGTTGTAGTCATCGGTTGAGAGGTATGCTGAAAAGTATCATTTGTTATTTTCCAATTTCTGGACTATAATACATACAGGGTGTTCCATCTCAGACGAGCCAACCCGTATATTTCTTATCCCATAGTAATTGGAAAAATTTCCCGAAACACGTCGGATGATTTTCTTTGGGGGACATCTTTTGACGTACATTACATAATTTAAAGTAAATTAGTACTATTATATATAGCACAGGAAAATTTCACAAAAATTGGAAAAAATCTTTAGGACGGATCAAAGAAATTTTCTAATTATTATAACATTTTTACTATGTCCGTGAAATTAGAACTACTACTTTGGATTTTTAAATATAGGAAAATTTGTCGCTTTCTTGTCGTTAATTTGTCAAGGAAAAAGAAAATTTATCGATCATCCCCCTTTCAAAAAAAAACCCTTAGTGCTAACTTCACGGTAAAGTAACGGGGGCCCGGCAGCGGTATAAGGGAGGCCCGACCAGTGGTGGTGTTTGTTGGACATTCTTAGTTGAAGACTTTTTTTTTAGAAAAACTCAAGTAGAAGGAGAAATTTATGCTATAAATTTGTCGCGGGGCCCGTATGGAGAATTGTCCTGCGACCCGGTCTGGCTCTCGGCGGGCCTGACTACCAATCACAAAACTAATATTTTTTTATATGGATAACTTGTCGCTTTTGTGTCGTAAATTTGTCCTTTTTGAAATAAGTCTTTTAAGTCTTTTTAAGACTAATTTTGATGGAAAGTTAGCACTACCAATCACGAAAAATAGTAGCATAAATGACAGTTTTTATATGGATAATTTGTCTCTTATTGTCGTAAATTTATCTTGGAAATAAAATTTGTCGCTCATACCCTTTTTGAAATAAACCCCCGTTAATGCTAATTTTGATAGAAAGCACTACCAATCACGTAAATGAGCATAAATTACATTTTTCATATGGATAATTTGTCGCTTTTTGTTGAAAATTTGTTGTGGAAAAATAATTTTGTCTCTCATCCCTTTTTGAAATAAACACAGGTTAACTACTAATTTTGATGGAAAATACAGAATGTAATTTCTGCTTAAGTCAGATGGTGGGCAAAAAACGACGGGTACACAAAAAAAATTATAAAAATTAAAAGAAGATTGGTGAAAATAGCTTTCGTTAGCGATAACAGTCGTCTTTTTACTTACCATCTCTAATTATAGTAAAAACGTCTTGTTTGATACTGCTTGTAAAGCCATGTATGATAATTTTGGTGGGATTGCTAGTATTAAATCCGGATTGTTTGAAAAGCTCCTCGTTTCCAATTTTAAGATTAATTGGGGACTTATGTCTGTAAAATAACATTTTTACAAATAGATAAATAGTAAAATCAAAGAAATAAAAAAAATTGTATACAGAAAAATATAATAAAAATAAATGTTTATAGATAGATATAGATAGAGAAACATTTTTTTTTTAACCATTTAGGTCTATGATAAAGTCGTTCATTATTAAAAATTCATGTAATTTAATTCAAATATAATATTTCTTTATACAATGTAGAAAATAATAAAAATCAATATTTTTAAAACAGAATGATTTAATATGTAAGAAAGCGCAAACTAAATAGAATTTATAAATTCTAAAAAGAAAAACAAATATTTGGACAGCTTAAACCCTAAATTAAAAAAAAGAGATAAGTACTCTTGATTGCTGGTTAGTTAACAACAAAAAAAAATGTTTAAATGGTTCAAATCTAGTAAAAAAATTAAATTATACCAAGGTCTTTGAAAATTATTAGATTTTCAATTTTTCCCATTATGGGACTATATCTCCGAAAAGGAGGGTCGTAGGAAAAAAAGTATAGGAACTTATTATGTTATTTTTGGTAATTATTGTGAAGACGCCCTTTTCTTAAAAATACAATTTTTTTTACAAAACTTACATTTTAGGAGTGAAAGTATTTTTCAAATATACCACCGGAAACCCCCAGGAATGTAAATAGTAGTATGTTACGTTATTTTTTGTACACTCTGTATATAAATTTTGACTTAACATTTCAAATTTCTCAATATTTCTTAATTAAAAAAATGTTTAGATAACATGGCCATTTGTATTTAAATTTATTACGTACTACTTGCCTATGTATTTATTCCTATAATTTTGATGTCTTTAATTATCTCTCTGGGTCAAAATGATTATCCACCGAGTGACGTCACAGTTAACCCAATACAAATTGAACTAATTCAGCTATCCTTTTGTTGATAATAGTCTTTAAATTTGGCTAGCTGGCGTCATTTTTTTACCAAATAAATTCACTTGTTTTAAACTTTTGAATAATTTAGCACCAGTTTAGCACATACTACATGGAGACTACACAAGCAGCACGCACTCCATGTATAACAAGCGTACTGTGTTAAACAGAGTATTTTAAGAGGGCGCTAGTGTTCCATAAGTACCAAAATGGCATAAGAGAATGAGGCGGTAGTTTGAAATAAAATAAATAATTCTAATTAATTATTAATTAATTAATTAATTATAACTCTAATTATATTTATTTAATTTAAAAACATTTGACACGTGTTTACGTTAATTAAATAATCGGTTACTTTATTTTCACGCTAACTTCACATTTGTTTATTCCTCTATATTCACACCGGTACAAAAGAAAAAATAGCGACGCTAGTGGTGAAAAAAGAAAGCTTTATTAATACGATAAAGCGCGGACATACTCTGGCAAATGCCACACTTGAGTGCGTGCTCCTTGTGTAGTCTCCATGACATAATAATTTAGGCATTCCAACGACCTGTCAAAATGCTGCTGCCAGTGGGAACTGACAGTTTAGATATGGCAACCCTGTGGGCGTGTTGTTATTAACAAGGTCAATGATACATATTTAGTTATATAGATTGCTTAAAGCGTGTCGTTTGCGAGCGTATGGCAAGTGTCCATTAATTTGAATCGGTTTAGCAAAAATGTATTTTAAAACCAATTTCCAGCCTTTGAATATATTAAAAAATGTATTTTCCTATATTTTTACTTCAAGGCTTATGTTTATTTTGAAAAACATGGATGATCAAAATCTATTTGTCTATAGCATTGATCCTATCAAATCACCAGGCCCACAGAGTTACCATATTATAACCTGTCATTCGCCTGTCATTTCAGACGGGCAACCATTTTGTTTGGAATACCAAGTATGTGGGAACTCCGAGGAATTACTACTCTCCTTCCTAAAGCCTAAAATGTAAATTTTGTAAAAAAATTAGTATTTTTAAGAAAAGGGCGTCTTCGCAATAATTACCTTATTTTTATGTGTTCTATCTGAATTCGGGCGATTGCCCACAAATTCTAAGATACCCGGTATAGAACTAAAAATTTATGACTTATATTAACTAACACATTCTTAAATTCTATAGTTTCTGATTGATGCGATAAATTTGGATAGCAGTATAGTTTTAATGAATGAATAATGAAGAAAATTTACCTGGTAAATAAAACGAACTGAACGCTGGGTCCATTTGGATCGATCAACTGTGCGTTATTTTGATTTCCGCTTAATGTAGTTGCCGTGGAATTTGTGGTTAATTGTCCGTCCACCAATGCTATGCAACATTAAATTCTCCGTTAGAATCTAAACGAGGTGTTCCTGCATGTTTATTATGTTGGTACAATGAATAGTTCGGATATTTCGAAGTTTTCACTTTCTACGCAATTATTCCTTTAGAAATGTTAATAATACAAGTGCGTGTTACCTACTTCTATTGGTAATACGCAAAACAATCTTACCTATTATCTAAATGCAGTAGTACCTTAATTATTATGCCGGTCAAGATATAGTATAAAAAATTTTTGTCAGTTAAAATCATTTATTTTTGTCAGCTGATACTGATAGCTGTACAGAGTTGTACTTAACAACTAATATAGTTTAAAATCAAAAGAAGGATTTACTGATATTTTTTATTTATGAATTCTTAAAAATTAATAGAAAAATTATGTTTGTAAAACTAATCTAAATCACTACCATCACCCTAATCACTTACAAAAGTGAAAAACGTGACAACCGTGACGACAGAGCATTTTTATATAATCAGGTCTATTGTTTGGCAAACTAAAAAATAAATTCTTCAGCTTGTAGACAAGAGCGTTCTTCAGCCAATATGGTAACCAGTAAACAAAAACCCAAATCTCGTGGTTAGGAAATGCATAGTTTCCAAGTTATAGATTATTAATGTTCACTTTAGTTTAAACGAAATCAGATATGATAAAACTGTTGCCATGGGAACGCTTGACATAGTAACGACTAAACAAAAAACCAAATCACATGGTGAGGAAATGCGTGATTGCCAAGTTACAGATGATTTAATTTAGCTATAATTAGTTACGGAGAAACTGTTGCCATAGAGACACTTTTCATGGTAACGACTAAACAAAAACCGAAATAACGTGGTAAAAAAAGCGTAGTTGGCAAGTTACAGGTCATTTAATTTTCACTTTAGTATAGCTGAAATCGGTTATGGAGAAACAGTTGCCATAGAAACTCTTATCGTGATGTCGAATAAACAAAAACCTACATTCGGTGGTGAGAAAATGCGTAGTTCTCTCTTATATTTAGATTAACTCTAAGCACAATATCCTAATCTAAACTAAAGTGTAAATGAAACCATCTATAACTTGGCAACTAGGCATTTTCTCACTACGAGATTTGTTTAGTCGTTAGCATGATAAGCGTTTTCATGGCAACAGTTTCTCCATAAGATCACGCTACGCTCCTCCCACCCACAACCTAACTACTACAGAGTAGAGTGAATGAAGCGAGCGCGCCTAACTGACATGTCTTTTTTCAACCTAAATTATAAGATCACACTACGCTTCTCCTACCCATCTCCTAACCAGTACAGAGGAGAACGAGCGAAACGAGCGCGCCCGGCCGACGTTTCGAAATTCGCGCGCGCGAATTTCGAAACGTCGGCTGGGCGCGCCTTTTTTCCTCCTATATCGTAAGATCACACTACACTCCTCCAACCCACCTTATAACTACTACAGAGGAAAGCGAGCTATGCGAGCACGCTCGGCCGACGTTTCGAAATTCGAGGGCGTTCTATGAACTAGGTATCTTCTGTACAAATAAGTATATGTTTGGATAGGTTTTTACGTTTTTATCTAAATAAAAACTCAATAATTTAACATTTATTAAACAACAATTTAAAAAAAAATAAAATGAGAACAAGCAAATACAAGGGAATTTATTTGTTTCTATTGGCCAATTGACACTTACAACAATTAAAATTTATTTTATGTAGGTAGACTCATTTACTTTAAATATCTATTTAAAAACGTTGTCTGAACTGACTGACTACAAAAAAAAAATAATAAATAAAGAAATATTAGGAGCTTATCTGTGAAAGTCCATAATTGGACGGAGACATGTAGGTCGCCTTAGCTTGTTGGCTTGACTCGCTTCTTGAGATTCAAGTTGGCCGATGACTATCGCGCCAAGGACAGGGACGGAGACGAATCTGAATTTGCAGCATCTTAAGTTTCCTCAGCTTCTCGGGGTTGACTATAGCACCAAGGACATGGATGAGGGACGAATCGGAACTGATAGCACAGCTATCCAAGTCTCATCAGCTTCCAAGTTGAATTTGGTTTACAGCGAACCCTCGAAGATATTTAACCAAAATCGTAACGGATTGGAAAAATGGGGAAGCCCAAGTTGACAAATTACGCTAACCAACGTTAAATTTTTAATACAGTGATCGTATTTTATAAAATAATCACCTCAAAAGAAAGTGTGATAAGAATTAAGAATATGGCTATTTTGAAAAAGTTTTTAAAGTTTTTTTTTTAATAGCCTGCGGCGTTATGACCCTGCCTATAAGAACTGCTCCCCCTGTAAATTTTGTGAACGGCGCCCATATCCATGCCACCACATACGTATTAAATAAAAGACTCAATTTTGAAACAACCCGTAGGTATAAACAAACAAATATCCACTTACACATAATCAGCATTACTGCAGCTACCGTGGACACTAAAACTAAACCAGCAACTGTAGTAGCCATAGCACTCATTTTTTCCAACAATAAAAGATACTATAATAATTATTACATCTAACCAAATGACAATGTTTACTCGATTCTTTTAAATAAATATTATTATTCGTAATACGAGTACAATAATAATAATGATCTTTATTCATCTCATTTCCGTTTGGCATATCGCGATGGCATTTAAAAAAAGCCGTTGTTTTTGTTGGGCCGATTTTTATGTAATTTGAATTAGATTTCAGATCATATCTAAAGTAATAATTGTTTCGGAATTAAATGGGGCAGTAATTCGTTTTTATTAATTTCCGTTTTACTGTTTTACTTCGTAAAAGTGAATAATAAAAATAAAAAAACTCTTACTATGTTTTTTTTTTGGTTTAATTAAATTCAGTTAGCACCAAAATTTTACTGACTTTGTAGACCATGTTTATCCATATCTTAATTATGAAAAAATCTTTATTGCTAGGATGATTTACTTATATCCAACACAATTAAAAATTTAAAATATCCTAATTCAAAACAGTGAAAAAAATCCATTATTGTTTTATTTCGTACACGTAATACACATATCATTACCTTTTTGCTGGGTAAAACCATTTACCCCATCTCCTTCAAGGGGTATTTTATTCCAGTCAATTTTGACAAAATTAGTGCAAGAAACTAGAAAAAAAGCGGTAAACTGCTGAGATTTCGTACACGATATACATACAGGGTTGGGCATAATTGGCGGAACACCCGATTTGTGGCTCAATTATGGATTGTATTGAAAATTAACCCAAATAAAGTTTTTTGTATATTTTATGTACTATTTAATGACGCTTGGGGATTTTCATTATCTGTCATATTTATCAAGATATGACGTCATCGGATGAAATTTTAAATGAATCACCCTATATTTATATTTTTTTTCAGATAGATATTTTCTTTCTGAATCCATCAATATGGGGTTCGGGTGGTCTCTGATTTTCCTTATCATCAGAAAATAATAAAACAAAATGGTAAACGTTCTTTTAAATAATTAATGAATAACTATTCACAAAGTTGTCTGTGCCATCATAATGTACCAATATCAATTGTTTTGCCATGGTTTCACTTTTTGACATTAAAATGTAATATTGACATCTCGATATTAATCACTGAGTTTTATTAATACGATTATTGTACATCTCTGACAGAAATACCTACCAATGTTTTTGTGTTACTGTTTACTTGGTTTTTATAATATTATAAAAACTATTGTCACCTTTTATTAATCTGTAGATTTTAATTCATTCTGGTTTATGGAGACAATCAAACAAGTTGAGTTTAATTGCAAGTCAATTCATTTCACCCAAACTAGCCCAATACGCGAAAATAAATAACTCTTAGCATTTGATACTATTGAGAATTTTTATTAATTTAAACCATGGTTGAACTGAGTGAACGTGAAAGAATTACACTATTGATGATTATTGGGTTTGGAGACAGAAAGAGATCTCTGCAAGAAGCTTGTAATTTGTTCAATGAAACATTTCCTGACAGGATTTCCCCGATTTCTAAATCTACAGTATCCAGAAATTTGAGCAAGTTTAATGAAACAGGAAGTGTGAAAAATAATCCCAGATCTGGACGGAAGAAGACAGCCACTGATGAAGAAAATGCACTTAATGTGGTTCTAAGTGTACAGGAAGAACCAAAAACTTCAGTTCCAAAGCTTGCGTTAGACAATAATATGAGCGAGAGATCTGTAAGGAGGATTCTGAAAGTCAATAAATTTCATCTCTATAAAGTGCAATTACACCAGGAATTGAATGAAGATGACCCAGATAGGCGAATGCAATTCTGCCAGGTAATGATGGATGCCATTAATGGAAATAATATGTTGATGAACAGCATTGTTTTTTCCGACGAATCAACATTTTGTCTCAATGGATTTGTAAATAAACATTATTGCCGGTATTGGTCTGATCATAATCCTCACTGGATGGAAGAAGGTCACACCCAATATCCACAAAAGTTAAATGTTTGGGCTGGTATAGTTAGAGGAAGAATTATTGGACCATTCTTCATGAGAGGAACTCTGAACGGTGATCGTTATTTGCAACTACTTCAAGAGCAGATAGTTCCAGAGTTAGTTCGTTTATATCCAAATCACAGAAATCACTTACAACTTTCTGATGAAATTTGGTTCCAGCAAGATGGTGCTCCACCTCATTTCGATGCTAGAGTGAGGCAGTACCTGAACACAATATTTCCACAGAGATGGGTGGGTCGAAGAGGACATATTGAGTGGCCGGCACGGTCACCGGATTTAACCCCACTGAATTTTTTTCTTTGGGGCCATTTGAAATCAGTAGTTTATAAGGACCTGCCACATTCGCTGGAAGAATTGGAATACAAAATAAGAATTGCAGTTCAAGAAATAACACCTGAAGTTTATCAAAATGCCTTAAGATCATTTGTTGATAGACTAGGATATTGTCAGGCAGTTGGAGGCTTTCACTTCGAACACTTACTTTGAGAGATTTGTAATACTTCGATTGATAATAATTATTATTTTTTATTAAATAAATGTTTACTTTCTATTTTGTTATGAACTCGGAGACCCTCAAACCTTACATTAATGGATTCAGAAAGAAAAGATCTATCTGAAAAAAAATATAAATATAGGGTGATTCATTTAAAATTTCATCCGATGACGTCATATCTTGATAAATATGACAGATAATGTAAATCCCCAAGCGTCATTAAATAGTACATAAAATATACAAAAAACTTTATTTGGGTTAATTTTCAATACAATCCATAATTGAGCCACAAATCGGGTGTTCCGCCAATTATGCCCAACCCTGTACTATATCATTACCTTTTTGCCAGAAGAAACCATTTTTGCCGCTATATCGCATCCCAGAGGTACTTTGCTCTAATCAATTTTGACTAAATTAGTGCCTAGTACTAGAAAAAACGCGCTAGATTGCCTTAACTTTGCACACATAATATTTATTACATTACCTTTTTGCTAGGTAAAACCATTTTTGTCCCGATTGTCTCCAAGGGGTACTTTACTCCTGTCAATTTTGACAAAATCGATACCTTTTTGCTAGGTGAATCCATTTGCCCCCCGATTTCCTCCAAGGAGTACTTTACTCTCACCAATTTTGACAAAATTGGTGACAGGTACTAGACAAAATGCGCTAGATTGCTTCAATTAGTAGTAATTTCTCGTAGATGTTACCTCTATGATCGACATGCAGTTTTCACTAGACTTCGTAAATAATATACTTTGTTTTTGTTGACATTGTTGCCACATGTACATTTGTTCTGGAAATTTCCGAAAAAATATAACGTTATGAGTTAAAATATGTCAATTTATAAATTGACACCTTGTATTTTGGTGTTGATAAGGTAGGTACGCTATAGCCATCACTTTTGATTTCCTTCACGTCCCCCATTTGTTTCTGAATTCACTGCTGCCCCCAACGAACTCTCCAGCGCCCACTACAAGGTGGGAATCTATGCTCTAATCTAAAGATGAAATAAAATCCAATTGAGAAGGTTTTAAGGATTTATTTGTGATATTTAAAATCAAATATGAAATAATTTTTTACATACGGCTTAATATTTAAACATCTAATAGACATATAGCTGGTTGCAAGAAAGTCCACCGGCATTTTTGATACGTCTGAATGATATGAACTTCACAGTACCTCAGACTACTAAATTTTAATGAACATTTACTGCAACCAACTTGCAATATATCAAAAAAATTTCAAAAAAAAAAATAACATTGTATCAATAATATTTCTATACCATTTAATTACATAAGTACATATTTTTTAATGAGATACAATATGGTTGTTCTTGTTCAGTTCTTAAATATTTGTAATAATTTTTAGTCGAAGAATGCTAAAACTGACCAAAATTAATTTCTACAATGTAAATTTCTTGTTTTACCCTGTGGATATTAAATATTTAAGACATACATGTATAAAACGTATTTCACATACGAGTGTCATACAATATTTCAATTACGACCATTATTTTTTTAAAAATGAGGGAAAGAAATGGACAGGGAAGGGGATGGAGATTAGGAAAGGGGACGGGGAACGAGAATTGGAGAATGGGGTGGGGAATGGAGAATTGGGAATGGGGAATGGGGAATGGGGAATGGGGAATGGGGAATGGGGAATGGGGAATGGGGAATGGGGAATGGGGAATGGGGAATGGGGAATGGGGAATGGGGAATGGGGAATGGGGAATGGGGAATGGGGAATGGGGAATGGGGAATGGGGAATGGGGAATGGGGAATGGGGAATGGGGAATGGGGAATGGGGAATGGGGAATGGGGGAGGAGTGTGAGAGAGAGAGAGCAACTGTCCGTTTTGCTCCCCCCATTGTCGGCTAGGCTTGTATGTTACGTTTTTAACTAATGTTGCAATTTTAGGATATCTGCAGTATTTCTTCTTGCATAATAGATTAAACATTTTGGCCAGTTTTGCAAATGAAAAATTTTTTTTAATTTATAAGACAGGTTCAGCATTGCATAAATAAATAGAAAAATATACATATACATATACATGATGAAAGGAACGAAATATTATTAAAATTTTCTCTGTTATTGGTACTTAATAGATTTTTATTTATTTCAATTGACCAAAAGTATAATTGACATTTTACTATTTAAAAAAAATGTGGTACAGCTACAACTAATTTAGACATGTAGCGAATTAAGAAACAGTCAAATTATATTTAAAAAAATATATATATATAAAAATATGATATGGTTCATCAGTCTAAATCAGAATAGAATTGAATAGATTAACAAATATGTTTTATAATTACTTTTAGTTTTAATAAACCTACTTTACATTTTAATTTTTTACGCCAACATTACAAAAAAACTACATCAATAACAGAGAAATGCGATTTATATTAATTTGCTTGGAATTTTGAATATCCCTCGTATATCCAAACGGAAATAACAGCTTTTTTAACTCTAAGCGATCCGAAAAATATAACGCAATCGTTTCGATAATTAAAAGTTTTACATAAATATATACAGGGTGATTAAAAATCAAATTATTAATTTTTACATCGAGAATATTTATCCTGTAGTAGAAAATCACCCTGTATACTACAACAGTATTAAAATTATTCAGATAGTTCAAAGATATAAAAGATCTATGTTTATATATTATATTTTCATCCTATAAATATGATTATACATGTATCCCCTAATGAAATTGATCTTTTTTTTAGTTTGGTTATGTTTCACCAAATCAGTCGACAATAGAAAAGTCCAAACATTAAAATTACTTTTAGAAAATGCAAACATGATTCTGTGGTGCCATTTCACTTGTTTGAACCTTCTTTAACACTATCAATATACTTTAATGATAATTTTTGAAGTATATTAACAATGACGTTGACTTATATTTAAAAAATTAAGTTTTAAAGTTACAAACATTTTGGAAGAATCAAGGATTAAGTGCAGACATGTTGTTCAGTCCTTGGTGTTCAAAGATTCATCATACAGGATATCCCAGAAAAAAACAAACCGTAATACGAAATTAGTATTTTCTAGAACATCCTGTATATTTTTATAAGTGTAAAAATTGCGTTTAACATATTAGAAAAAATGTAATAGATGTTTAGTTTTATCAAAAATGGTTTTGATATTTTGACAGTTGACAAGACGTTTCTGACATTTGATAAAATATCTCTGACATTTCACTCTTATTTTTGACAATTGACATGCGATTTAGTGTCAGAAACGTCATAAACGTAGTAAATATAAAAAATTGTGCAAAAATAAGGCTTAATTAACTAAAGGTGTAAAATTTTATTTTAATGTACAGGAAATATTCTACAGTCCTATTTAAAACATTTTTTTTATATTTCTTGTACTAAAATGTTTAATTTTTTTTTTGTTACATTTGTGTATCTATATCTATCCCAATTTTTTAGATAAAACTCCTTAATAAATGAAAAATGTAAAATGAGTCTAACAAAATAATTATTGTGATTATAATTCGTAAGATATTTTGATATAATTCTCAAAAAATGATTATATTTGTTATTATTAGTGCCCTTGAGAAGGTGTAGTGGTCGTTTTAGGAATATATTTTTGGTGATTTGTTATTTTTAGTGCCATAGAAAAAGTTTAGTGGTCATTTTAGGCATATTTGCAGTAGTAATACTTTACAAATAAACACAACTAAACTTTTTATTGTAAATTTTGGTTACCTTGTGATATCCAATCGACGAATATTCTATACCGAACTTCCGTAGGAATTCAGTGCACTAAAGTTATGCGGAAATCTCATATGTCGAATTTCGAGAACTTCGAAATTCACCGCAAACCTTGAAACTACGGTAACAATGTAAAGGTAGAATCGTAGACATAGGTGGACGAAACTTATTGGTCCCAATAAGAATTTGTTGCTGATGGCCAAATATTTATAAACGACTATCAGTCGCCTATCGAATAAACAATGAGTCCTAAGTTGATACTTTTTTAACAGTGTATAGAAATCATTAAAATAAACAACTTAAAAATAAGAAACTTACATTAATTTATTTAAATAATATCCAATACGGTCCTGTATAACTTTAAATAAAGTGTTTTGAGATGTCACCATTCATTTATTGCTGCTTGATTCATAAGAAACACTTAAAAAAAAGTAAAAAGAGATGAAAACATTTAGACTTCTTATTTAGCTCATCTTTTTATACACAAATCCAGGCCCTAATTTAGTTTTTTTTTTTATTTCTGAATCTTATTTTTGTTTTGTTTCAACAATTTCTGTACACATTTAAAACAGTATCAACTAAGGATTCACCCTGTATATGGAGTCGCGGCAAGCCTAGTGTTAAATATTGTTGTATTTTGTATTGTTGTTTCCATGAAATTGTATTTTTTTTATTTTTTGAGGGAAAATAAATAAGATAGATTTGTCAGACGTTTTTGTCAGTCTAATTTTGTAATACTTTTATACTATTTAACATCAATCTGCATTTCATCAATTCCTAACTATAGGTCAGTGGTCGCCAACCTGTCGATCGCGAGCTACCGGTAGTTCGCGGAAGCAATTCTGGTAGCTCTCACAACGATTTTAATTTAAAAACTACAAACTGCAAAAATCAGAGAAGCTTCCGAAAATTCCACAAAAAAATCTAATTGTCATAATATTATACATAAACAGCGGCAACGTTGCGGTGAGCGATCGGCAGCTGACGCCATCAAGCTAGAATCGGCTAGAACCGACCAGCCGGACCAGCGCGTTAGTGTTCGAGAACGATCAAGATTGCTTTGAACGGGATAAATACGCACGGCGCGGCGACATTGCGCTTAGTTTAAAACTGAACGCGTAACCAACGTCCAGCGGTTGGGTTAGTAGAGAACAACAAAAAATGGCAAGCAGTTGTAAGAAGGTAAAGACATACCACTTTCATTCGGAATGGGAAGAACAATACTTTTTTACAGAACTTAAAGATAAAAATGTGTGTTTGTTATGTAATACTTCGGTCTCCGTTGCTAAAAAAGGAAATATTGAGAGACATCATAAAACTGTACATTCTAATTTTGAAAAATCATTCCCACTACATTCTGCCGCCAGAAAGGAGAAACTGAAACAGTTTAAAAAGCAGTTAATTGGACAACAATCAATAGTTTTAAGAACAGTCGACAAAAATAAGGCTGCAACTGAAGCATCGTACCGTGTGTCCCAGATAATTGCACAAAAAAAGAAACCTTATGAAGACGGGGAAATGATAAAACAGGCGTTTTTAGAAGCTGCTGATTCGTTATTTGCCAACTTTAGAAATAAAGACGAGATAGTTTCAGCTATAAAATCTATGCAACTTTCTGCTAATACAGTGATGAGACGTGTAGAAGTAATGAGCAATGATATTTTTTTACAGTTAAGAACTGACTTAGATAACTGTGTTTATTTTTCACTTCAACTGGATGAATCAACAGATGTCGTTGACGCTGCCCAAATGGTCGTGTTCGTCAGGATGGTTTTTAGTGATTTTACGATTAAAGAAGATCTTTTGAAGTTTATTCCACTGAAAGGACACACTACTGGACAGGAGTTGTTTTCTCATTTAAAAAATATTATTTCTTCCGAGAAAATTCCAATATCGAAAATGGTAGGCTTGACAACCGATGGCGGTCCAGCTATGGTGGGTTGTGATAAGGGTCTGGTGGCGTTATGTCGTAAAGATGAAACTTTTCCGCAATTTCTCTGTTACCACTGCATTATCCATCAGCAAGCATTATGTGGAAATTTCCTGAAAATAAACAACGTTATGAAACTGGTGGTAAAAATTGTGAACAAGATTAGAGCTCAAGCGTTACAAAGAAGATTATTCAAAATCTTGGCCAATGAAGTTGACTGTCAATACGGGGACCTACTCCTTCACTCTGAAGTCCGATGGTTAAGTAGAGGACGGGTGCTGAAACGTTTTAATGATGTCCTATCTGGCATAGTTCAATTTTTCAAACAACGCGATGAACCGACTCCGGAACTAGAAAATTCAATCTGGCTTAGAGATTTTGGTTTTCTCGTGGACATTACAGAGAAATTAAACGAACTTAATTTGCAGCTTCAGGGGAGAGACAAAGAACTAGCGGAAATGATTTCCGATATAAAAGCATTTATCAAAAAGCTGGAGTTTTGGGAACAAAACCTAATTAACAGCGATGTCAAGCATTTTTCTATTCTTTCAGAAAAATATCTCAAAATCCATTAGAACCCTATGACAGCAAATATCATGTAGAAATAGTTTCTACCCTGAGGAATAACTTCAAAAATCGTTCTAAGGATTTCAACGAAATGGCTTTAGTAGTGCAGTTTGTTGTTTCACCTTTTATGGAAATTGATATCCAACAGTTTGCAACTTGTGTTATGCAGAACTTTGGCGAAGACATCGCTGCAACAGAAATGGAAGTAATTGAGTTTCAAAATGATTTAGCCTTAAAATCGTTAGTCTCAAGTACCAAATGTATCTGGAATATTGTAAGTAAAGACAAATATTCAGTTCTATGCCGTGTTGCTTTGAAAATGAAAGCATTATTCAGTTCAACCTATTTGTGTGAATCTTCTTTTTCCAATATGAAGTTTATTAAGAACAAATATCGCAATCGACTTACAGATGAACATTTGGATAATTGTATTCGAATGGCTGTATCAAATTATACTGCAAACATTAAAAAAATTATCGATGAGTGTCAGCCTTCTCATTGAACGTGCTTTTTTATTTTTCAATGTTTATGTTCATGATAGTGCGTTACTTTTTTGTTGTTATTATTAACTATTTTTAAATCTTACGTGGCTGGATAAAAGTTTGTGTTTATTTTTCAAACACCTTCGTTTGGTAGGTAGGAATGTAGCTATGAACAAGTACGTACTAGTAATATTAGTTATTTTGTTATTAGTTTATTATTAGTACCTATGTATTATGTATTACCAGTTAAATAGTAAAATAAATACATATAATGATAAATTAACTGTGGATTATTTCATTTACGTTGCGTTACGTGGCTTCCGTGTGGGTAGCTCGCTGTTTATTCCAAAATTAATAAAGTAGCTCAACACATTGAGAGGTTGGCGACCACTGCTATTCGCTCCGTGCGCGACAGCAGCGCTAATTCGTTTTGGTACTAATGGACTATTTCTGCGTATACTGACAAATACATTTTTTAATAGAATTCGTAAATAAAAAGTATATATGTTAGTTTTAATAAAAGTATATGGATTTGTAATACAATAAAACATTAATTTATTATTATTATATATTTTTACAGCTTAAATTAAAGAAAATGATGTATAATCAATAAAAATAAATCATAAAATATAGGCAGGCAACAGTATTTACTGGAAAATGTATGAGAAGTTGCCTAAGTCTAAAAAGTTGTCATTGAAGAATTAGTCTATTCTTTCAAAATAAAAAATTTACCATTTAATAATAGCGTGAAGTTAAAATATATAAAAAAGGATCGTTATTTATATTTTCATTTTTGTTCGAAAGAAAACATAGAATGAATGATTAAAACTGGTTTCCCATCAGTAAGTCACAAAATTGCATTCCAGCCACATAATCAAAGGCAGAAATCTTGAAATCTAGTCCTTGCTGAATGAACATTTAAGAATAAAGGGATATTAAAGAACATCGTAAAATGATAATTTATTGTTTATTTAAAACCTTTCAAGTTTCTGAAGTCTACTATTTTCAGCATTACTGTTATTATTACAAAAATAAAGGTAATTTTTCTTCTTATTGTACACCTATCCATTTATTTCTTTGATTTAATTTCCATTTTGCTACTGAAATTTATTTATATAAGTTCCACTGTTTTTTTTTGCTAGTATTTGTACAATTTTCAACACAGCAACTCCGGTTGCTTATTGTATTGTTTTTACCTACTTTTTTTGAAAAAAGTAAAATGTATACGTGTATTTGATATGCCAAAATTATAAAATATCGCACTAAAATGCACGAATTATCCGCAGCTAGCGCTAGTATCGCTTTTGCTTTCCTTTCCATGACTTCGCACGGAGCGAATAGGTAATAGTTAAAAATTGCTAAACCTATTGCTGAATTAACTGCAGAATATTGAACCAAACAAGGTATCCAAGAAGTTTCGCTGCCGCAACACTTGCTGCGAATCCATCTGATTTATTTCTTTTATTATTCGAACAGTCGGATTCTGAAAATGAACCAAAGTGCATGCGAGATTTAAAGGTCTATGTTTCGTCGATACAGGAAGGGAGAAAGGTAAAAATGTAATCAACAAGTAGTAGGGTGATTAAAGGGAGGTTCGGCTATTGACCTGTCTTGTATTTCCTTTCAACAAAAAGCAATTAAGCACATACGGTGCTAACTAAAATTAGTAACCCTAAATGGATATGCTGATGACGTGGATCTATCCAGTTTAAATTTGTTGTGACGTGTAAAAACGTTTATCTACGACCACAATGGAAAGAAGACAAAAATATATGAACTGCAGATGTAGTAAATAGCATAGTAAACAAATTGCACGGTAAACAAAATGCACGGTAAACAAAATGCACAAAATGTTGCAAGAATGTTCCTTTATTCAGAGTAAAAACTTACCATTTTTCTATTATCTGGAGATTTGACAGAAAAAAGTTAATTGTAGACCATTTCTTTTAAATAATTTAGATCTGAAAAACCTTATATCAATGTAAAAAATGGTCGCCATATTGCTTAACGGTGTCTAATTGTAACCATCTTAAAATATTTACCTGGGTTGACAGAAAATTTATTTGCAAGGTACGATACGAATTACCAACTTTTTTGATAGCTCATTTGAATGGATTATTTTTTAATTTTCTATTCAGTAAGGTTAGGTTAGGTTAGGTTAGGTTAGGTTAGGTTAGGTTAGGTTAGGTTAGGTTAGGTTAGGTTAGGTTAGGTTAGGTTAGGTTAGGTTAGGTTAGGTTAGGTTAGGTTAGGTTAGGTTAGGTTAGGTTAGGTTAGGTTAGGTTAGGTTAGGTTAGGTTAGGTTAGGTTAGGTTAGGTTAGGTTAGGTTAGGTTAGGTTAGGTTAGGTTAGGTTAGGTTAGGTTAGGTTAGGTTAGGTTAGGTTAGGTTAGGTTAGGTTAGGTTAGGTTAGGTTAGGTTAGGTTAGGTTAGGTGTTAAGGAATTTATATTCAACATTTCTTAAAGAAAAATAAATTTGAAAATTGTATCAAATCACTCCAAAAATATTACAAAATGTTTTGTAACAATTGCAGCAAAATTTCTACTATGATCCAGAAGTAGGGTTACCAGATTTACAAAAGTAAAAAGCGCGACAACCGTGACAACAGAGCATCAGGTTCAAATAACAGGCATTTTTATACAGGATGTCAATTTGAAAATTTTCAATGCGAATATCTCGCAAAATAAAGAAGTTGGAGAACCGCCGTTTGGCACAAATGTTATAGTTAGGGGTAACTAGAACCACCATATTTCAGCGAAGGAGTGAGTCACCTCTTAGGCGTGACACACCCCAACTTTAAAATGTCAAATGGCACTACTCCTTTTGTTATACCTCAAATGAAAGGACTCATTTAGTAGTATTCGCCTGTACAAGAACTTTTTCCATTCAATACAAAAACATGAATTCGAATAAAATAAACTGCATTTTGTTAAAATGGTAATTTATTTGATCAGATAATTCAAAATGCATTCCATTTATTTCTAAACGATATAGTACAATCGATTTTCAAACTCCGTTATGGTTATTAAGATGATATTTTATTTCATTAGATGGTCAACATGCATTCCATTTTTTTTGTAAACAAAAAAACTTCAAATTCCATTCTAAAATTTTAAAGCACTTATCTGAGAATAAAAAATAGCATTGAATTTATCGGGTACGTACCTACCTATCAATGTTTGTATAAAACTTAGTCAGAACTATCAGTAGATAGACAAAGTTCGTACGGCCCCACATATGGAATTCAATGTGTAAGAGTGAGAGGTATATATTCAATAAATAAGAGTGAGACAGCCGGTCTGAGGAGAAAACGGGGTAGTGGGGGGAGTGGAGAATTAAATTTCTTTTAACGTCGAACAGAAAAATCCTGCGCAGAATGAAAATCCAGAAGGGCCTTAGCGTGTATCTTCACTGCTATTGGTCCGATTCAAACGGCAAAAACGGTATTATGAAGATAACGTGGTATAGATTAACGTTGAATAGAAAAATCCTGCGCAGAACGAAAAGCCATAAGGGCCTTAGCGTGTATCTCAGCTATTGTTGGTCCGATTCAAACGGGAAAAACGGCATTATGTAGAGAACGTGGTATTGGTGGTAATTGAAGAAATACGAGTATAATTTTTATTTTCTGTTCATCATGGTCTACAGTTTGGCTGAACGAATTCAGATGGTGTTTATTTATGGTTCAGAAAATCGTTGTGCCTTAAAAACTGCTGCAGCATTTAACGAAATAAACCCCGGAAAAAATGTAAGTCATACTTACATCAGACAATTGATTATTAAATTTGAAGAAACAGGATCAGTGGCAAACAAAAAAAAGGTCCATCAAAGAGTACTTAATGAAGCAGCATAAGTGGAAGTTTTAGGACATATTGTTATGAATCCAACAATGTATCTACGTCAAGCTTCGGCGATAACTGCAATTTCTCATGAAGTTTTACCCGTACAAAATGCAAATTCTTCAGGAGTTGCAGGAGGATGACCCCGATCGAAGAATGCAATTTTGCGAGGACATGACCGAAATGTTACGTGTTACTCCCCAGTTGCTAAAAAATATTTGTTTTAGGGACGAATGCACGTTTCATTTAAACGGTTCAGTGAACAAACACAACTTCAGGTATTGGAGTGACGAAAATCCGCATTTCTTCAGGGAAGGGCACACGCAGTATCCAGAAAAAATAAATGTCTGGACGGGAATTTTAGGCGACACTGTGATTGGGCCATTATTTATTAATGGCAATTTTAATGGCGTTACTTACTTGGAAATATTAGACACCACCATTCAACCTCTTATTGTTGAAGAAATTGAAAATCAGCTGGACATAGTCGGAAACAGGAATCTGAATAAAAATTTAATACATTTTCAACAAGACGGAGCACCACCCCACTATGTTCTTCCAGTCAGGCAATTTTTGAATGACGCTTTTTCAGGTCAATGGATTGGACCGAGAGGTCCAATCGAATGGCCCCCGAGATCTCCCGATCTAACACCTCTTGACTCTTTTCTCTGGGGACATTTGAAATCCATCGTATTTAAAACAAAACCGGATTCAATAGAAGATCTTCGGCTACGAATTATTACGGATTGCAGCAATATTCCAAGAGAAGTGTTCCACAATGTTAGAACAGAATTTGAAAATCGATTATACTATTGTTTAGTACAAAATGGAATGCATTTTGAACATCTAATCAAATTAAATATCATTAAATTTTTTTATTCGAATTTTTTGAGTGGAAAAAAATTCTTGTACAGGTGAATACTACTAAATGACGCCGTTCATTTGAGGTATCACAAAAGGGGTAGTGCCATTTGACATTTTAAAGTTGGGGTGTGTCGCGTCTAAGGGGTGACTCACCCGCTCACTTAAAAATGGTGGTTTTAGTTCCCCTTAACTCTATAACATTTCTGTCAAACGGCGTTTTTCCAACTTTTTTATTTTGCGAGATATTCGCACTGAAAATTTTCAAATTGACACCCCGCATAATGAAGTTCATTATTTGTGAAATTTCTAAAAAAAAGGTCCTCAGCTTGTATTGTCTGTAAATCCAGTTCCTTCTTTTTATTTACTGCTTAAAGCGTGTGACATTTGCATAAAAAGAGTGGTATTTGCATAAAAAGAGTGGCATTCTTTGTCAAAAGCAGGACATTTTTGTACTTATGGCGCCGAGCGTACAAGCAACTCAAAAAGCGTGGAAAATACGCCTAAAGCATGACGTCTGGCAACCCTACCCAGAATCTTAGATTAAAGACGTTTAAAACCTGTGAGAATGTGGCCAGTTTCTAAAAATGAGTTAGCTGCACGATGGACCAGAATGCAATCAAAAGTGGGTGGTCAAAGTTGGACCCCGCACTAAACTTATGGAAATTGGGTCCCGGTCAAATTCGCTGAATTTTTGATATGTGATAGAGTTCATCATATTGGTCAATTGTCTTAATGGCCACAAAGCTCAAAAATGGATAGTTTGGCCGGTACAGAGCTTTAAAGCTCCGAGTATCCTCCACGGACTTATGTATATGCGCAGTGTGTATAGACTTTTGAAATAGCCTATTTCATTTTTTTTATTATCTAGGTTTATATTTTTGAGGTTTCAGAATTCAGATCTGTTGTTAGATTTTCAAAATTGGCTGTCAATCTGCTATAATAAAGCCGAAAACTTGTTTTTTATGTTTAATCTTTCTTTTTTTTTAGTTCGATAAGTTCAAAGATGACCTGTCATTTAGCTGTCAACAATTCTTCAAAGTCCGGTAATAAAGTCAAAAAATTATTTTTTGTTTATAACTTCAAGTTTTTTAGATAAGTGAATATAAATATGATATAAAATTATGTAGTCATCTAGCTTACAGCTGTCAACTAGCTGTCAATTAACTGTTAAAATGCAATAATAGAGCAAGTAACTTATTTTTTATGCTTAACTTTGTGGATAAGAAATCAAACATGATATAAGTTTATGACATCACTTTTGAACTCAGTGCAAAATCCGATCGTCTAACCTCCCCGCGGTGCACATTGGATTACGCTAATGGCGACGGTAGAAAAGTGAATTTAAGCATTACTAAAAGAGTAAACGCCAAAGTTTCAACATTCAAAAATAATTGGGAATAAACTTTAACAATGACAAAAAGCATCAATGTATTTTTCTATTTGGAAATTCTTGGCTTACAGCTGTGCCCAATCGATCAGCTAACTGTCAAAATGCAATAATAAAGTCAAAAAATTACTTTTTTTTTAAAGCTTTAAGTTGCTTAGATCACTGAGTTCAAAAGTGATGTCATAAACTTATATCATGTTTGATTTCTTATCCACAAAGTTAAGCACAAAAAATAAGTTACTTGCTCTATTATTGCATTTTGACAGTTAGTTGACAGCTTGTTGACAGCTATAAGCTGAGGACTACATAATTTTATATCATATTTATATTCACTTATCTAAAAAAATTGAAGTTATAAACAAAAAATAATTTTTTGACTTTATTACCGGACTTTGAAGAATTGTTGACAGCTAAATGACAGCTGCCGATAGTCATTGTTATTGATTTGATATCATCTTTGAACTTATCGAACTAAAAAAAAAAGAAAGATAAAACATAAAAAAACAAGTTATTGGCTTTATTATAGCACATTGACAGCTATTTGACAGCTGCCAACTGTCAATTTTGAAAATCTAACAACAGATCTGAATTCAGCAACCTCAAAAATATAAACCTAGATAATAAAAAAAATGAAATAGGCTATTTCAAAAGTCTATACACACTGCGCATATACATAAGTCCGTGGAGGATACTCGGAGCTTTAAAGCTCTGTACCGGCCAAACTATCCATTTTTGAGCTTTGTGGCCATTAAGACAATTGACCAATATGATGAACTCTATCACATATCAAAAATTCAGCGAATTTGACCGGGACCCAATTTCCATAAGTTTAGTGCGGGGTCCAGTTTGTGAAAGTTTTTGGTACCACTATTTCAGAAATTCAAAATGATGGACGAAATTTATTATAAATTGTTCTAAAATTATATTAATCTTTGTAAAAAAGGGGTTTTCGCTCAGCTGACTTCAAATTTGATTTCAGAAATTCAGAATGGTTGTTGAAAAATTATAAATTTTCCTCAAACTTGCACGAAATTTGTTGTGAGACGGTTTTTTTTTTTTGATTGCTGACTCCTTTATTAAAAAATCAATAAAAATTCCTATATTATTTTAAATGAGCTATCGGTCGACCCTTGTTGCCATATAAAATATTCAAGGGTGGTATCCTGCACAAGGGGTTGAAATTATATGAAATTATCATTGTGCAGAAATTAGTAAGGCGGGTAACACTGTATATAGAGATATTTCTCTTTTGATAAACGATACAAAAATATTTACTTATATATACATATTTTATAACCCGTATGTTTATTTTTAATAAGAAAACCGTTTAAAGTATATATTTACTTAAAATAGAAGAAATTTGGACTTCACAATCTAACAATCTGCACATGAATAGATATAAGTATTATTAATTACTAATATTTAATGTATTTTTGATGATTTCGTGTGATTTATTAAGTATGTATGCAATCCTGAACTGAATGCCAAATGATAGAAATATACTTGTGGGTGTTTCGAAAACATACCGACAAACTTTTTGCGGTAGTAGGGGACATAATAAAAAAACATTTATAAAATACATAATATTTATTGTTTAACACTATACTATATCATATCATACTTAAGACCATTTGTCTCAAAGATAAATTGTATTATTTCAGTTTGAGACACCGTATTTAAACCTTTTTTTAATAAAGTTAAACCCGAGATGTTAAACATTTTACATCTGACATTCGAGCTGATCTGTCTGCTTCAACTTGTAGTACGTTGCCATATGCCTTAGATTCCCCTTTTCTATACTTATTTACTTGCTCGTTTGACTATAAATGGTCTTTGATCTGCTTCTGTTCAAGATTTTGTTTGAAACAGACAGCAATAAAATAATATTGTGATGTGCAAGTCATATGTAAATTTCTGTAAAAGTGATTATGATCTCAATGTCATAAATATAAAGAAAATTCTTTTAAATTAAAAATTTAAAAACTAAGAACTTTTAGATCTTTTATTTATTTTTGCATGTAGAATTTAATGCTCTTAAAATTTGATATATCTAAAATATAATATCAAATCTCACATTTTTTATAACGACATGTGCCTTCTCATGTTTATGAACATTTGGAAAAAAATTTGGAAAAAACATTCAAAAATAAAAGTTTGTCTGTATATTTACGGCACAGCCTGTATATGGAGTAATGAAGTTTTCAAATACCCGTATATAGAACTCATTTTATGCGGTAAGTCTTTTTAAATAGATTTCAAAAATCATCAAAAATATTAGTATAAACACAATAACGGGAAGGTATAAAACAGGCATATTTATTAATTTTTAACTTCCTCATTGCTGGCCGACGTTTCTAATTTTTAAAATCATCATTTAACTGGTAGACATTAAATAAGTATGTAGTAAATGAACTGAATTAAAAAATCTTAAGAGAACAAGAAGATTACGTACCAAATCAAATATATAAATCTAGAACCGATCTTAATTATTAAAAGCCACTTGGAATCAATTTGATTTTGTGGTAAACATCCTTTAGAACATCTGCAATTAAAACATATCCTTCCAGGACCTCTTTTATACCTTCCCGTTCGAATCATTTAACTTATTATTCTACATAGAAAAGTCGAACTTAGGAGATGATGCACGAATTCCTTTTGCCGTGCCGGTCCCTGATCTGCTGCAGGTGCTGCAACTGCACCGCAGACGGTATCATGGCCGCGTGCTGCGGTGTCGAAGGGGGTCCCGATTGAGAGGGCAACGATTGCCTGCGTCTGCGACGCAGGGCCGGGCTCAGATTGTACTTGACTTTCGCTTGGGTTAGAAGTTCTTTGAATACTTTCGAGATGTTGACATTGTCTTTCGCCGAGGTTTCTACAAAGCCGTTCTCCCAGTCTACCGTTATGACGGATTCCGTTGTGGCCGTGTCGATCTGGAAAGAAAATCATATTTTGTATACAGGATGAGTCATAACTATTGGGACATAGAGTAAGCGCATATGTTGCTATGGAACAAGATACATGGTGTTAAAGATATAGAAGTGAAATGAGGTATCGTTTCAAAATCACCGTGTCACCGGGTGTATTAGCTTTTTTATAGAATGATACTTTCATAATCCAAACAGGCCATGAAGGATATCAGGGCAACGAAAAGGCCGACGAATTAGCCCGAGAAGGCTCAGATAAGGTCATGACAGGCCCCTAATCCTTCTGTGGAGTTGCTAAGGCACTGAGCAAGACATCCATTAAACAATGGATGCAAAAAGATTCTTAGGAATGGTGGAACAACTATCCAAGACTGAGACAGGCCAAACAGTTCATCAAGAAACCATCGGCCAAGTTCACGAAAGACCTATTGGATCAAAAGCGTCAAACCGTTAGGATAACAGTAGGCCTTCTTACTGGACACTGTCGCCTCAAAAGGCACACATGAGTGTTATCAATCCAGCAGAAGAAGCAACTTTGTGCAGGTTCTGAGAAGAAGAGGAAACGTCCACGTCCTGTGCCAATGAGAAGGCTTGGCTGGAATGAGGTTTCTAATATTGGGCGAAGAAAAGCCAAATGCATGCAACTACATGCGGGAGCTATTGTCAAAGCTACTAAGTCTAATAAAAAAGACCAGGCTAGACGATATACTCTAAAACAAACGAAATCCCACAATAGATCTGAAAAGGTCGCGGTGGACAAGGACAAATAACGTCCAACTCCTAATCTAATTAGGCATTCCAACGACCTGTCCAAATGGCTACCAGTGGGTAATGACAGTTTAGATATGGCAACCCTGTTGTCAAGTTGTCATTAACAGGGTCAATGATACGTATATAGTTATATAGATTGCTCAAAGCTGGTCGTTTACGAGCGGCCATATTGCCTGGCAAATATTTATTAATTTGAATCGGTTTAGCAAAAATGTGTATTAAAATCAATTATTAGCCTTTAGACACATACTTTGATTTTCTTTTACTATACGGAGAATGGTCGCACTGCGCAGCTTTCTGAGTGCCTTTTAAAAGGAGATAGAAAACTCCGCCATTTTGAACCCTTATTACGTGTTGCCTACATCTTGGCGCAATATTTTTAATAGGTGCGTTTTAATCATCCGCTTCTGCTTCGGAATTGTCAGTTTTCTTGCTTTAATCTGACAGGTTAAAACGACTAAACCGACAATTCCGAAAGCAGAAGCGAATGATTAAAACGCACCTGATATTTTGCTTGCTGCTATCAGTGTCAGTGAATATTATTTTTGAAGTCACAGCTTATTGCTAAAGAATCAGTTAGCTCACTCGGACCAGTTGAAAGTTCCAAAATAACATCCACTCCAGGAATACAAATTCAGGATACGCAGAAGACTGCTGTTTTATTATAGGCGGTTGTCATATATTGTATTATCCGAGTTGCACAGTGTATAAACTGAAACATTGAGATCCAAAGTGCCGACGCAGAGTGAGCGATCTGATTCTTTAGCTGTAAACTGTGTCACAGGGTTCAAAATGGCCGCGCCCTATGTTGGGCGTGTCGGACCTCTCTCTTGCCTCGTATAGTAATCAAAGTATGTGCCTTAAGATATTTAAAAAAATAATTGCTTACATTTTTATTTCAAGGCATAAGCTTATGTTTATTTTGAAAAATATGGATGATCAATCTATGTAACTATCTATTTCATTGACCTTGTCAAATCACCAAGCCTACAGGGTTGCCATAATTTTGCCATATCATAACCCACTGGTAGCCATTCAGTTTGGAATGCCTAATTTAATCAAAGTGTGATCCCGCATAACATTGACAAGGTTGATTGACAGCCTTCATTTGACAGGAACGACATTAAACATTAGAGATAATTTTTCGCGATACCACATCACCACTTACTGGTATATATCAGTTTCTGTTTTTGACATTCTTCCTCATACTCACGAGGTTAAAAGACTATAACCAACAGTTAGTAACAGCCAACATTTGATCTTTAAAAGTAGAAATTTCAGCTGACAATTGACATGTACGGGATATGAAACAATTTATTTACATGGACTTGGTTATATCTAGTTAGTTGAATAGTTGTCTGCACTCTTTCATCCTTGTGTGTATGAGTGAGATGAAACAACGGTTGAACAATAAACATACTTTAAAAAAGAAAATCGATTAGATATCAGGGCAGTCTTCGTAAATATAAAAGGACAGATTCGTTGTTAATAAAATTTATATAATTTGTAATATTAAATGTCAAAAATGTTTGAATTTCGAAACAGAAATGTTATAATTTTTAAAATAAAATAGAAATAAAACTCAAAGCCAATGTCTTCAAGATTTTATCTATATTTCAAAAAAGTATTGCTTTTTAATTAAATATTTATACAGTGCTTTTCAGATAAAAGTATCCACCTTAAGTAACTTTTGAAGGACTGATTATTAAAAAAAAACAAAAAAATACGTCAATTAATATTCGAAGGGGGAGATATCGTGCCATATTTAAGTTTGCTAAAAAAGTCACCCTTTCACCCCTACTATCATCCCTTCAATTTTTTTAAATGGCTTGCCCCATTTTTTTATCCATTTTTGGATTGCTCTCGTTTAACTGATTTCAAAAATGTATAAAACATGGGGATTAAAGTAATTAGTTTACGATATACAGAATTTTAAATTAAAATAAAATTGAATTGTGCAAAACTTTTATTTTAATGATTTTGTCACAAGCGTTTCCAATGACAGAACGAATATTTCATTTTCAAAATTTATTATAAAAATTGTTCAAAATGTCCACCATTTACTTCCATACAATGGTATAACCTAGATTGAAAAGCCTCCCTGACATTACCGAACACGTGTGCATTTAAATGTAGGCATTCATACTCTATTCTTTGTCGTAAATCTTCTAAAGATTCTGGTTGGGTAGCATAAATTTTTGTTTTTAAATAACCCCATAAAAAGAAGTCTAGAGGTGATAAATCCGGTGATCTAGGTGGCCACTCCATCATCGAGGCTCTTCTACCTATCCAACGATTGGAGGAAAGTTTCATTTAAAAATTGTCGTACTGGCAAAGCAAAATGTGGAGGCGCTCCATCCTGTTGAAAGACAAGCAAATCTTCAGAAAGATTATGATCATTTTCTATTATTGTTGTAATACGTGGATCAATTACTTCTCTCAATAACTCAAGATATGACTCTCCATTTAAGTTTCCGTCTAAAAAGAAAGGTCCGCCTATGTGGTCACCTAGGATACATTTAACTTTTGAGGATTCTGTGTGTGGTATTCACGCACAACATGTGGATCACTCTCAGCCCAATATCTGCAATTATGTCTATTAACTAAACCATTAACTGAAAATGTGCATTCATCCGAAAAACAAAGGTTGTGCAACAAATGTGGATTGTCAGTCAAGCGCTGACTCATAGTTCACAAAATTCAAGACGACGATCAAAATCATCTTCATACAACTCTTGAACCAATTTAATTTTGTATGGATGGTACTTATGCTTGTGTAATATTCGATAAACTGTGCTTATTGTTGTCAGTGACTGTGCTTGTTGATTTTCAAGACTTACTTGTCCTAAAACTGCGACTTCAATTGCTTCGTTATTTACGAGTTCCAGTCGGTTATGTTTTTTATTGCCAACTGACCCGGTTGATGTAAATTTATGCATAAGATTAATTACATACTTATGAGTTGCATGACCTCCTTGGTGTGTTTCGTTGAAAATTCTAGCAGCAGCTAGTGCAGAACTGTTATTTTTGTAGTATAAACCTATAAGTTCAATTCTTTCTTGTAAACTGTAAACCATTTTCAAATCAAATGAATAACCTCAACAAATCAATGTGCACATGTATCAAAATACACTATAAAAGTAATTTAAATTCATTTTTCAAATCTCCAATACCTTTACCATGTATCATAAAGAACTTCAACAAGTTTTTAGCGGTACGATTAAGGTATAATGTATTCTAAATCCAATTTTGCTGCAGTCAGTAAGGTGAGATGTAAAAATTTGTCACTCAAATAATGGAACCCTGTAGATCATAAACTAATTATTTTAAACCCCATGTTTTATACATTTTTGAAATCAGTTAAACGAGAACAATCCAAAAATGGATAAAAAATGGGGGAAGCCATTTAAAAAAATTGAAAGGATGATAGTAGGGGTGAAAGGGTGACTTTTTCAGCAAACTTAAATATGGCCCGATATCTCCCCCTTCGAATATTAATTGACGTATTTTTTTGTTTTTTGTAATAATCAGTCCTTTAAAAGTTACTTAAGGTGGATACTTTTATCTGAAAAGCACTGTATAATATATAAGAAAAACTATCCGGCAAATATTTTTAATGATTTAATGATGGTGGGTGAGGTTTTCCGGGTTTTCCTCACCTGTAAGTCAAATGGCACCATCAATCATCCTTAAGTCGCCCCGAAGCGCCACGGCAAATAATAATAATAGCCGTCCCTTCCCCTACACAAGTCGTTCAGTCGACTTCAGGGGTTGAAATTCACTCGTAAGGGGGTGAATTAGGGAGAGTATTATTATTATTATTAATATTATTATTATTATTATTATTATTATTATTATTATTATTATTAAACAGATTTAATGATCGTGTTGTTTACCTAAACTCAGAAATGCCATCAAAATCTTTGTATTTACATTAACGGCAAGACAGCATTTTCTGGTAATAGTCCAATAAAATAGGATTTTAAATGTCTTTTCGAATAGAAAATATGCACATTACGCCAAAGTTTGGGAAATCTCCCCAGTAATTATTCTGTTTGCGGTTACTTTTGATACAAGCGGTTTTAGTGGTTGTTAAAGTTGGCCTTTTCTTTTCGTTGCATATTAAATTTATTAGTTTTTACTTTCCTATCTGTATACAGATATAAGGAAAGTATAGGAATCATGATTTTTTTCGACCTCGAGTTTTCGACGGATTTTTACGTTTTGAGGTCCGCTGAATCCGTTTTGACTATTTTCGCGATGATGTCTGTGTGTATGTGTGTGTGTCTGTGTGTGTGTCTGTGTGTCTATGTGTCGCATAACTCATGAACCGATACGCAGAAAAACACCAAATTTCAAACTTAATCTTTGTTCCAGCGTCCAATGTGCTGATTAGATTTTGGGCAGTGTCGGAACATCTGGGCGGTACTTTATGGGTGGTCATTTTTATATTTTATGGAATATATTTGTTATTTACGTTTGGGGAAGAAAATTCTTCAAATAAAAGTTACTTCTTATATTATTATCTAAAATTTTTATTCTATACAAAATTTTTCTAAAATGGTCCGTATTCGAGAAATTTGACAAAATGTAAAAAATATTTTTTTATAAAAATTGTTCAAACAAAAGTTGTTTGTAATATAATTCTCTATAATTTTTATCCTATACATAATTTCTCTAAAATGGACCGTATTCGAGATATTTGAGAAAATGTGTAAATTTTGAAATTTGAAGAAAACTCAAAAACGGATAAAGAAAAAAACATTAAATTTTAAACTTAAGTTTTATTTTGGCCTGGCGTGAATTGATTAGATTTTGGACAAAGTCGGAACATCTGGGGGGGTACTTTATAGGAGGCCGTTTTTATATTTTATGGAATATATCTGTTATTTATGCTTGGAGAAAAAAATTGTTCAAATAAAAGTTATTTTTAATATTATTATCTATAATTTTTACTTCATGTCAAAATTTCCTGAAATGGTCCGTATTCAAGAAATTTGACAAAATGTGCAAAATTCTGATTTTTAAGAAAATTGTTGAAATAAAAGTTCTTTGCGATATCGATCTCTATAATTTTTGTTTAATGATTTTTCTAAAATGGACCGTAATGGAAAAATTGTAGAAAAAGTGCTAAATTTAAATTTTTCAGTATTTTCATTTTCAATGAATATCTATAGAAAAATGTTTCGAGGTAGATGTATGTGGAAAATGTATATATTTATTTTATCCTATAAACATTTATGGAGGTGCTGCAATAGGTTGTACAAAATAACCGGAAAAAGCCTGTAATAACTAGATAGGAAAGTCATGTGTTGGACACATCAGATTTTTAGTTAATGTAATGGCAAGTTCATCGCAAAATGTATTTGAATTGCATGGATCAGACTCGCAATAGCAAGATTATTCTTTTATTTGAGCCGGCTTATACTTACTACTTTCTACAAATTTGTACCATAATTTTCCCTAAAATTCGATAATTCTGACATCCCTGCGCTATAATTTTATATTTGACATCTGGCATCGCTGCTGCTATTGCTGCTGATATCTTAGATAATTACTTACTCTGAGGCTGAGATACCAAACAAAAAAAATGGAAGTACAGAGCACAATACAAGTTTTTATTACGTCCGCTCCCACAATTCACAACAATTAATTTACCATTTATTTACAACCACACATTTTCTGTTTTTAAACTATCCATGAATTTGAATTACCTAAAAGAATTGGTTTTTCGTATTTTTCAAATATATTTATTAGTGGGTGTGTTTATTTTCAACAGCCTATTAAAAAAGTAAACTACATCATAGTTTTGTTTTAATTTCAATTATTTATACAAAGATTTTGTTCATTAAGCTCGACTGGTTTCAGCGGTAGCAAAATCGCGATCCGAATTTAATGTACATCATATAGTCGTAAAGCTTCTTATGAGTTTTATTAAAATGGATTGTGCCCCCGTGCTTCTGCTTCTTCTTCTTCCTCCTCCTCCTTTTCCTCCTCTTCGTCTGTCGACCCGCTTTGGTGATGTCGAAGGGAGTTCTCTCCGTTGTTATTGTTTGTTGTGTCTTTGTGCCTTGTGCCCCTAATTACAATTTAGTTGAGTCGGGTCCCGGGAAAGACATTACTCGGTGCTCTATGCTAGACACCAGTGGCGTACTTACAATTTATTGATAAATCGACAAATGTTTTTGTCATTGATTTTATATTTATTATTTAGGCCAAAAAGCAGTACAAGTTGATAAATATAAAATCAATAATATCATGATCTATAAATCTTCACTAAGAATTATATACAGTATGTCCCCCTAAGTTGGAATTATATGGAAAAAAATTTTATTATTAATTTTAGGAAAAAAGTTCTGCATTATCTAAAACCAAGAATACAGTCATCAAATATCAAATTTTTTCAGTGGTATACAAGGTTTGCCAAAAAATATGAATTTTGATCAAGAGTAAAGTATGTTTATTTTTGATAAAATCGAAAATTTTCATTAAGAAAAGTTGATTAGAATTGAAAATTATATTCAAATATGCAATTACACCGATCTATCTGAAAAAAGAGATTTTCTTATTTTTTATAAACTTTTCTACACATTGATTGTAAATATCTGAAAACCTTATAAATTACTTTAGCACATTATACGCTTTCCTTTTCTTGATGTTTGCGAAGAATTTAGTAATTTTCTTAATGAAAATTTTCCATTTATCAAAAATAAACGTACTTTACTCTTAAGCAAAATTCATATTTTTTGACAATCCTTGTATACGGCTTGAAAAATTTGATATCTGATGACTGTATTTTAAGTTTTGGATCATGCAGAACTTTTTATGAAGAATAACTTTTTTTCCTAAAATTAATAATAAAAAAGTTTTCCATATGATACCAACTTAGGGGGACATACTATATAAATGGACTGATCTCTCCACTTTGTCCATTATTTAATTATCATATATTTGTATTGTAGTTTTTGTTGGAAAATGAGCTATTTGTTATGGCCTCGTCTAATGTTTTTTGTACGTTATTTAAGTTAATTGACTGTTAGACAACCAATTATGTCGAACAGCGTATTGTATGTTGCATACCTACCTTTTTTAAACAATTATTTATATTCACATAAGAAATGCATTTATTTAACATTTAATTTCTATCTAAATTACTGTAATCTAATTTAACAATGTTTTCTGTTTATTAATATCAATGTTTCTGTAAAGCATTATCTTATTTTAAAGATCTATTTTTTGATCCACTGATGTGCATTAGATCACTGCGCATAGGGATGAAATGACGCAACGATCTCGGTCAAGTTCGTTCGTCACTTCGTTTCTAGAAGAAGGCTTCTTGCAACATCGATCAAAAAATCTAATCAATATTATTAATGATAAATGTCAATTTTAATTTCTAAGTGAAGTGTTTAGAACAGTCAGTTTTCCCCTCTGTATTTGTGGCAGTTATTTTAGTGTACGAAAAGTTAAATAAATTTAAATATATCACAAATTCTATTATTCCACTAAAGGTCAAAAAGCTAAACCCATATATCGAGCGAGAATGCAATGATAGAGGAAGAAGTCCGTTATCATCCAGTTTTCATGAGTTCATCAATGTTCTATGAATATACTAAGAACGTTTTTTATATTTTTTACGGTATATCCTTTTTATAATGTTCTTTGAACATGCATAGAATATACTAATAAAAATATATTCTAAAAAGTATCTACTGAGTATGTGCTTTAAGAGTATATTCTAAAAAGAATATACAGAGCACGTGCTTTAATAGGACAGTCTTAGAATATACTAAAAGTCATGTACCCAGCATGTACTTCATATTCAGAAAAAGTCCTGAATGCTTACAGGTAAAAATTAATACGAAATATAAAAGCAAGTTTATATACCTTTATAAATTTTTCCCATTATGCCGTATTTAGTTAATTTGGTAATTCGCTAGCAGACGCTCTAATGTTGAGTATTCAGGCCAAAAAAATATTCACAACCTTATATATAAAAATAAGAATAAAGTAATTTTTTGGAAATAGATTTAAAATAATTATCACAATTTTCATTATATATTCTATATTATTATTCTTGAAGTTCAATATTAGTGAAACAACCTGTATTAGGGTGTCTAGTATATGCCTAAACTAAATTTTTAGGAACTTTCAGGGCGATTAAGAATTTGAGAGTTTTTTAAACCTTTGAAGAGTTTCTAGTTGTATCGCATGCTAAATAAAAGTAATTATTTTGTGTGCGCTACTGGAAAAGTGTTGTAATATAACGAAATTATGATCCATATACAAGAATAGGATTTAGAAAGATGCGGTTTATTTTCCGCTAGCATTGCCACCGAGCTGGTATGCATGAAGTAATAGTTGTTTCGTTAGTCATTATACATTATCCTGTCTACCCTTATATATTATATCTACATAGTCTACATTCTATCCTAACCATATTACTCACCGTATTATAATGAAATGAATAGTTAGTAACAACACTAGACAATTTATTTTCTTTTTTGGTTTGCTATTCTTATAAACAGAGGTAGAAAGTAGCAAATTTTCACAGGTAACAAAACAAAATATTTAATTAATGTCCAGATCAAAAATTCGTAACAAATCAAAGAAAATGCGCTTCGAGTGACAGTTGCAACTTTCAAATTTGTAAATAGGAAGTAGATGCTTGTGATACCTCATTTGAAAGGTCTCTTCATACTTTATTCAAAAATGCTGTACTTTTCAAATTTACTGCAAAAATTAACAGTGAAAAAATTAATTAATCTGATTAACGAACTTAGATATAAACTAGGGACACCAAAATCATGGTACCTACTTTTGTGATTCCCGAGATATAAAATTCGTATGAAAATTTAAATGAACGAAATCGTCTAGATGTCAAAGATTACTATATTAAAGTGGCAATGTCCTGTCAAATTACCGTTGTTTATCAACACACTTTTTAATCAATAAGCAATCAACTATGAATTTCTCGATGAATCAACTTCCGAAACACCTGGATCAAGCATCCTGTAATAATTGGCATTATTATTTTTAAAATATAAAGAATTTAACAAAAATCCCAAAAATATCTAATATTTTTAATATCCATTAAATTCACACAACATACTTATTAAAACCAAACAATTAGAAATAGTTCATTGTACTAGTAAATTAAAGGACAAATCGTGTGAATAATCTCTAAGGTAAATAAGTCGAGTTTCTTTTAAAATAATCACGTAAAGGTTGATATAAATAGAGAGTCAATCGTTGACACAAAAGACTCAAGGGGCGGCCGTTGGGCCAAACCTATGCCCAAAAATGTAACTTAGTAATTACGTGGTCTTCGGGACCCTATGTCCCGAAGCGCCTTATTGTATATAGTAAAGTGTGTGTGTGTGTGTAGTGATTTTGTTTCAAAGGTAATATCTATTTTATTTTAACATGTTGTTATTATATTAAAAGTTTTGTGACATAAAAGGTTTTATTATATTAAAGTTTTATCATAGATTATATTACATATATTAAAATGGTTTATCATATTAAAGGATTTACAATTGTGGGTAGTTATTTATGTTTGTCGTATTTCAAAAATAAAGATTGTTCTGATTTATTGAAATTGTTAATCATTTTTTACTTATATTTTAAATATATATGTTTCTGTATATTAACCTATTTTATTCTCACCTCTTTCCAAAAACCAGTAAGGAATATTCCGCGCATGTTAAGCCTCGGCGTTCCTACCCTTAAGGACTTGAGAGTCTTAAGTGAGTTGCCAAAACCTAGTGATGCCGCGAGACAAGACGAGACGAGAGAGTACCCTCTCTCGTCTCGTCTCGCAGGGCGAGAGAAAACTGTTCTCTCGTCTCGACGAGAAGGCGCTTCTCTCGGTCGAGAGAGCCTTCCTCTCGTCTTGTCTCGTCTCGTCTCGTTTCTCTCGTGATAAAACAATATCAAATTTAAATTTGAAAAAGACGAAACATGTAAAAACGGTAAAATTTGTAAGACAAAAACAAATAATTTTTCAAGTAATTTGTGCATTAGTACTAGGGATGCGCAAATTTTTTCAAACATCGATGTGTCTGTAAACATCGATGTTTTCCAAAAGAGCAAAAAAAAACAGGAAAAAAAAAAATTTAAACCATCAAATTAAACGTGACGCTTAACAAAAAACCAAGAAACATTGAAAAGAAAATCATCGATTTTAATGTAAAAATCGATGTTAGCAAATAACATCGGATTAAAAAACATCGATGTTGAACATTGATAATCGAAACCTAAAAATCGATGTTTTTTAAACATCGATACATCGTGCACATCCTTAATTAGTACCCAAATTTGGCAATAGGAAATACTTATGTCTCTCTGTCTGTCCGTCTGTCACAGTCGTTTTACAATTGAAATTTGAAGTAATAATTGGCCCAGATTAGGCGTTAACTAAAAACGAAAATACTTTGTTTTGTAAGTCAGTCGGGGAGGGGGAAGAGGTTAAATTGGAAGTTAGATTTTTTCTAATGCAATCCTGCGATGTCAAAAGAAAGCATTTTGTAGTATGTTTTCAAAATGCAAGAAGATAGAGACATAAAACAAAAAAGATGTGAAATTAGAGAAACATGATATTTTTGTTGTAATGAAATGCACTTTACTTGAGGCGTAAAACAGAGGGCGTTGCTATCTTTAAATTTTCTGATGGAAAGTAAAGTCATGTAATACCTCATTTGAAAGATATTTTGATTATATTTACTTCCAAGCAAACAGTTTTAATTTTGTTATTTTGTTTTGTTTTTACAAAAATTACATTCTTGATAATCCTCGTGTGCCGCAATAATCCAAGAAATGTTAGATAATGTTAGAAGATAATTTTTTAATAAGTTTTTTTTGCTAAGAAGTTATGAAAAATGTAATACGTCAAGTGGTTTTTAAATCACCTTTGATGTTCTTAATTTATTTATTTTAGTAAATACAAGAAGCGTTTTCTTAATAATAAACAATAATTGTTAATACGAGAGTTATCAAGAATGTAACTTATTAGTAAAGGCCCAGAACATGTCTGTATAAGAACAAAGTACCAGCTACAAAAAAATTGTCATTTGTGCAGTGTTCCCTCTAACAGTAAAAAATTGCTTAAAATTATAAAAGATACTGTACTAGCCAAAATGTTAATTATCCATTGTATACTATTGTATAAAACAGCATTTATAAGGTAATATACCTCCGGTAATAATCCATTGAGGTTGAAGCGGTTAATAAAAAAAAGAATTTAACCTACTTTATGAATTTATTTAATGTAATTTCCGTAAAAATATAAAAACCTAAATCTGTTATAAAAATATAGAAAATATATTTTAAATGAGGTATCACATAACCCTACTTTCCATAAGAAAATTTAAAGCTAGTAACTCCCTCTATCTTACGTGTCTCAAGTAAAGTGCATCTCGTTATAACAAAAAGTTTTACCTCGTTTTTGTTTTGTTATATTTTTTCATTTAGAAGTTAAAATAGAGGAGGGTACAATTTTCGTCCCCACTGTATATAATACATTCGTGTGTATTACCTTTTCTTTGACAGTTTTTCGAAAAAACGCTTAAAAATTTTCAACTTATCTTTAAAAGTAACCTCACCAAAGCAGACTGGATTAAATATAAGAAATGATTGTATAAATATTAAATAAATGAAATGAGAAATATTTTTTCCTATAAATCACTATTTATAAAATCCAAATAACACAAGTATCATTTGTTACCATTTAATATTTATAGAAAAGGTGTGTTATAGTTAACTTTTTGACTATCTCGAAATCTAATATGTTAAAATTTTAAGTTACGATAAGCAATTGAGAAATTCTCGTCGAGAGATGACACTCTCTCGTCTCGTCTCGAACCTTTTTTCGAGAGAAAATGTCCCTCTCGTCTCGTTCGAGACGAGACAAGACGAGACGAGAATGTCTCGTCTCGCGGCACCACTACCAAAACCGCTCGACATATGCTATTAAGGGACTTTCTTTGTATTTTATTATTTTTTTTTTTTATTTTTTTTGCCACTGGCGAATGGATGTTCTTTCAGGACTCCAGGACCATAGGACTGATGACGGTGCTGCCTTTATCCCTCAATAGTATAATGACAACAAATAGTTAAGGACTTAGCAAAAATGATCCTTAAACAAACTGGTTCTTACAATCCTATGAATCCATTTTAAATCGTGAAGGTCACCAAGTTTTTACAATGGGTGGCATCACAATTTCAAATTAAGGCTGCATTTATTCATCCAAACTACACAGCCAATTTTTATGATACACGCCTTGTGTAACTTTTGAAATCTTCTCAAAATTTGAAGCATCTAAGACGCTCTGTCCCCCCCCCCCCCCCGATTCTTTCATTTAAAACGCCTTAGCAACTTTTTGCGTGATGTTTGACCGCATGACATTAATTGCTATCAGTGGTGTTCGTGTTATTTAAATTTAGTAACTACAGTTCATCAAATTTCTAGAGGCTAGACAGAGAAAGCACTACTGAGAGGCATCGGTTGGCGGGACCGACGGATTTACGCAATGAAAGTAAACTCTGCGCATCAAGTATTTCACTATTTTATTCAGACGTAAATGTCAGATGTAAATTTCGCTAAAACATTTCTTTTATTTTCGTTTGTTTTTTGCTCATTACAGTTTAATAGAACCTAAGTATGGAGTTTAATAGCAAATTAAGAGGCCGCGTGATTAACAGTCAATCTCGCGAAATAATAGCCAATGTTATAGAGTTTATGAGAAGAGAAGGAAACTTTAATTCACCTTCAATACCATTTAAAAATGTAAATGATCGTGTTGCTGCAGCCACAGGAGTATCTAAAAACACTGTCGTCCGCATTTCTGGAGAGAAAAAAAGAATCGATAACCGTGAGATATCGGAATTTTCATCACCAAGAAAAACCATTAAAAAACCAAAAACAGTTAATGATATAGATGAAGCTGACAAAGGTATTTTAAAAAGTTTTATTCTGTTCATATTAATCTCGGAAAATATTGTTCCAACATTAAAAACAATTCTGACTAAATTTAGAGAAGTTACAGGGTACAAAGGAAGCTATGAAAGTTTAAGAAAAATAATAAAGTCGCTAGGATTTCGTTGGCGGAAAACAAAAACAAACAGAAACATATTAATGGAAAGGTTTGATATTCAAAAGCTACGTTTAGACTATCTGATTCGTTTAAAAAGTTATCGACCAGAGGGCCGTCCAATTGTCTACTTAGATGAAACATACATTCATGCCTTCCACACACACCAGAAAGCTTGGAGTGATAATTCAAATGAGGGATTAAAGAAACCAATTAATAAAGGTGATAGACTAATTATTGTCCATGCAGAAGGTGAAATGGGCTTTATTCCGAATGCCCGGTTAATTTTCAAATCTGGAACCAAAAGTGGAGACTACCACGATGAAATGAATTTTAATAATTTTTCTAAAAGCTGTTTCCGAACCTCCCTCCAAGAAGCGTCATTATTGTTGATAATGCTCCTTACCATAATGTCCAGGTAAATAAAGCACCAACGTCAACTTCTAAAAAAGCTGACATGCAGGATTGGTTAAGGAATCATAATATTGCTTACGAAGAGGATATGCTCAAAACGCAATTATACAGTTTAGTGCTATTGCATAAGTCACGATTTAAGAGGTATGCAATTAAAGAAATGATAAATGAACATGGTTTTAGTTGTTTGCGTTTGCCACCGTATCATCCCGATCTTAATCCGATCGAATTAGTGTGGGCATCATTGAAACAATATGTAGCTAGTAACAACACTACATTTAAGAGGCAAGACGTACAACTGTTGTGTGAAGACTTTTTTAATACGTTTTCTAAAGAGGAGTGGCAATCTCGTTGTAATAATGCTAAAATGTGGGAATCTAAATTTTATGACAGAGAAGTTACTTTGGATAAGGCAACTGATAGATGTATAATTAACTTAAACAGTGACAGTGGACTGATTTTGAATCTGATATGGAAACTGAAGAAAGTTTTTCGGAAGACCATTAAAATTATATCTGTACCTAAGATCAAAAAAGTATTATCTATTTTTACAACGAAGATGCACAAGAATCAAATTTTATTTTTTTATTATTAGATAGCTATTTTTGTTTCTGAGTTGTGTTCATTTACATGCTCAATTTTTTTCCGTTTCTCCTTTTTGATTTTATATGGGGTTTCAAGTTGTTTTTGACTTATTTCGACGTAAATCACAACAACACACTTTTTTAATAAAGCAAACAAGTGTTAAGAGGTATATGTACGTGTAAACTACAATTACAAAAAAAATGATATGAAACCCATTGGATGTGTTTGTGACTGTATTGTTTTTTTTGTACTTTTCTTTTAACGTGAAAATGAATCAAAATGTAAATTGAATTTCTGTATATTTTTTAAATATATGACATTACATTTCTTAACTGACCAAAAAATTACCTATATCTATGGTAACATGAAATTGAAAGGGCAGAGTAGGCACCAACATGCCCCCCGCCTTGAAAGAATTTCAATGAAGTTGAATAAAAACAAAATAACACTGAGTCTGTAAAATGTACAATTACAATGTTTGGATAGGTAAAGGACATATATTAGCAACAGCACGACATACTTCTCCATTAGCGGTTTTTAATGTTACTGCACGTACAACACCATCTTGTCCAGGGTGTAAAGCTATCACTCTTCCCAATTTCCAATGTAATGGAGGCGTGTTTTCTTTAATGGTGACTAACCTATTTAATTGAATATTTGGGTTATTAGTTGACCATTTCTGACGACGTTGAAGTTCTGTCAAATAGTCCTTTGACCAACGATTCCAAATATGTTGCCTAATGCTCTGAAGACGTTGAAAACGACTTAGTCTATTGTCTGGAATGTCTTCGTTATTTAATTCTGGTAGTGAAGTAAAAGTTCTTCCAATAAGAAAATAAGCCGGTGTAATAGGACTGATATCATTTGGATCAGAACTTGCAGGATGCAGCGGTCGAGAATTTAAAATTGATTCAACTTGTACTAATAAGGTCAGAAAGTCCTCATACACAAGAAGAGCATTTTGAATAACTCTTTTGAGGTGAAATTTTAGCGACTTAACGCCGGCCTCCCAAAGGCCACCAAAATGAGGTGAGTAAGCTGGAATGAATGTCCAGTTAATTCCTTCATTTGAGCAAAATGTAGTAAATGAATTGTTATTCTGTTTTAAAAAATTTGAAATTTCATCTATTTCATTCTTAGCACCAATAAAATTGGTTCCATTATCGGACATTAGTCTAGCAGGCTTACCTCTTCTAGCTATGAAACGTCTAAAGCATGCTATAAATGAATGTTTTGTGAGATCAGTAACAATCTCCAAATGAATAGCTTTAGTAGTGAGGCAAACAAATAAACATACCCAAGCCTTTAATTTTTTGCAACCCCGACCAAGTCTGTCTTTGAGGATAAATGGACCTGCGTAATCAACACCGGTTGCATAAAACGGAAAAGTTGACGTGACTCTTTCCTTAGGCAGATCACCCATGAACGGAGGATTACATTTTGGATTAACACGAAAACATATTACACAATTATGTACAGTTTTGCGTGCCACATTGCGACCGCAGATAGTCCAAAATCTTTCTCTTACGGCGGCAAGAAGATGTGAAGGGCCGGTGTGAAATAATTTATTATGCATATCCTGGAAAACTAAACTAGTAAAATGATCCTTTTGAGGTAATAAAATTGGATGCTTTTGGTAAAAGTCTAACTGTGAAAATTTTAATCTACCCCCAACTCTAAGAATTCCTTTATCTAAGAATGGAGATAAAGTATGAATTTTACTTTTTCTTGAAACTTGTTTTTCCTTTTGTAACTGAGCAATTTCTGATGCGAAATGTTTTTGCTGAACCAATTTTACTAAAAGGTTGAGTCCAGAGTCGAACTCAGATGGTGATAAAGGACCTGATATCTTAGAGTTTCTAGAAATACAGTTATTAATAAATCGAAGGCAGTATGCTGCAACGCGTTTCAATTTATTTAGACTTGAGTAATTCTCAATTTTAAAAATAGGAGAATTTGAAATGACAGTGTAAGATTGCATTGTATCTTTTAAATCAGGTAGAACATCCGAGGGAGTTGATAATGACAGAGGCCAGTCGTGTTGAGGAAGAGATAACCATTGAGGACCATGCCACCAAAGTTGTGAGGTTAATAACGAATTTGGATTTGTTCCCCTAGATAAAAGATCAGCAGGATTATCTCTGGTACCAACATGATGCCAGGATTGAATATTTGTCTTGGATTGAATTTCCGAAACTCTGTTAGCTACAAAGGTTTTCAAGAGATTTGGAGGAGTATTAATCCAACCAATAACTATTGTAGAGTCAGTCCAGTGAAAAATGTCATTAAATGATGAACGAAAGGATGTTTGAACCTTATGTGAAAGTCGTGCAGCTATTAAAGAACCACATAGTTCTAATCTTGGTAAAGTAACTACCTTCAAAGGAGCTACCTTTGTTTTTGCACTTAAAAGGTGTACATACACTGTGCCGAATACATCAACACTTCTAATAAAAGCACATGCGCCTTACGCTCTTTCACTGGAATCTGAAAAAACATGAAGTTGCATGTGAATAGGAGATTGACATTTAACATGTCTAGGTATGTCGAAATTATTAAGATACTTAAGCTCATTTTGAAATCTAAGCCATCTTGTATGAATATCTGCAGGAACTGATTCATCCCATGAAAGTTTTTCTAGCCAAAGTTTTTGAAGAAACATTTTAGCTACAATAGTGCAAGGACTTAATAATCCAAGTGGATCAAATATTTGTGCAATGATTGATAAAATGATACGTTTAGTAACTTTTGTTGAAGTTAATGAATTATTAATATTGTACATTAGATGATCTGATTGAGAACACCAGAAAAGACCAAGGGTTTTTGTCTTTTCATTAGACCCTAATTGCAAAATATTTAAATCTAATGAAGAATCCTGAACGTGGATTAAAACCTTTGGATCATTTGAAATCCATTTGCGAAGATCAAAACAACCTTGTTTTAGTATGTCTGAAACTTGTTTACAATATAATGATAATTCATCAATTGAATCTGAGCCAGTAAGTAAATCATCCACATAGAAATCGTTTTGAATAATTGTCGATGCCATTGGATATGAAACTTCATTTTCACTGGCCAACTGAAATAGTGGCCTTATTGCTAAAAAGGGTGCAGCTGATGTACCGTATGTTACAGTATTTAACTGATAAACTGCAAGCGATCGAGTTGGATCAGAACGCCAAAATATTTGCTGAAGACATCGTTGAGAGGGATTTACTAAGATTTGGCGATACATTTTACAAATATCAGCACTTACTACATACCTATGTTCTCTAAATCTAATAAGAATTTGAAAAAGGTCATTTTGAATAGTAGGGCCGACCATTTGAAGATCATTAATGGCACACCCTGTAGAAGAAGGAAATGACCCATCAAAGACTACTCTCAACTTTGTACTTAAAGATTCTTCTTTTAATACACCATGGTGGGGTAAAAAGAACTGAATATGTTCTGATGATGATTCGGTAACCTTAGACATATGACCTAATGATTCATATTCGATCATAAATTTGATATAAGGTTCCCTTAGAGCGCTATTACGTTGTAGTTTACGCTCTAAATTATAGAAACGTTTGAGAGCTTGCTCGCGGGAATCTCCAAGTTTTGTTAGTGAACTTTTCAAAGGAATGTTAACAATGAAACGGCCATTTAAGTCACGTTTATGAGTTGAAACGAAAATTTGTTCACAATCCCTTTCTTCTGCTGAATATGATCTATCCTCGGAACAATCCTCAATTTCCCAAAAACGGGATAGTTGATTTTGAATATCAGTATATCGCCCCCCGCCTTGAAATGACATTTCAATGTTTTTTGAAAGGTTGCAATACATATGAGATTTCTTTTCCATAGTTTTATTTGCTATAGAGTTATTGTATAGGGACCCTGAAATTATCCAACCGAATTTGGTTTTATGAAGGATAGGTAAATTGGGACCCAACTGTATTTGGCCAATGGAAAGTATAGACTAAAATAACTCGGCTCCTATAAGAAGATTGATGGGCTTTGGAGAATAAAATTCTGGATCTGCTAATTGTATATTTGAAGGGATGGATACTAAAGATGTATTTAGCTTCTGATTGGGCAAATAATCACATATGAATGGCATAATGAGACATGAAAGTGACGTTGAAAATGCGTTATGTTTGGAAAATATTTGAATTTGACATTGAGTCTTGATTTTAGATTCTACCTTTGTGATACCAGAAACCGTAATGTTGATATCTTGTGTTTTAATTCCCAAAGCAGTAGAAAAATTTGCACATATGAAATTAGATTGACTTCCTGAATCGAGAAGTGCACGACAATTATGGCGATTTCCTTTGTTGTCCATAACTTCGCAAACAATTGTGGATAATAAGACTTGCTTTGAATTTGAATTAACACTGCATAATGTTACATTATCTGTATTTTGAGTAGGACTATGCAACAAAGTATTGTGTTTAGCGGAACAAGTTTTACAACCACCGAAATTGCATTGATCAAGTTGATGACCTGAATTCAGACAGTTTATGCATAGTTTTGAAATTTTCACTAATTCTGTTCGCTCGGGTATGCTCATTTTTAAAAATTTGTTACAATTAAATAACCTATGATTATTTGAATGGCATGCCTGACAAACGCGAACTGAAGAATGGAAAGCCTTTTGAGACTTGTTTTTAGATACTGATGTTGAAAAGGAAGAATGTTTGGAAGAATGACTCTGATTTGTTTCCAACTGTTTATCTTCAATTTTTTTTAACATTTGGGATTTTTGTTTCAAAAAAAACAATAAATCTTCTAAGGTTGGTTTATCAGAAAATGATTTGTTCTCCCATTCTCTCGTTGTAGTTGGGTCTAACTTTGTAGTAATGTAATAAATTAATAATGTATCCCAATACTCAGTTGGCTCACCAAGAACCTTTAGTGAACGTAAGTGCATTTTAACATGATCAACAATATGTTTAAGTGCTTTAGAAGATTCTTTCTTGATTGAATCAATGTTATATAAAGCTTTGGCATGTTCATGCAATAATGCCCTTTTATCAGTGTATTGATCACATAATAAATCCCAAGCTATAACAAAATTATCATTTGTAAGTTGAATATTTGCGATAGTCTCAAAAGCTTCACCACTTAGTGCAGATTTTAAATAGTGAAATCTTTGAATATTTGAAATGTTTGAATTATCAATAATTAATGCCTTGAAGCTATCTTGAAATTGAAGCCAATCGCATGGTTCCCCTGAAAATGTGGGAAGATTTATCAATGGCAATTTGATACCTGAGAAATCGTTTTGAACATTATTATTGATGGTTGGTTGACTATGGTTTGAAACTGAATTATTTTCAAAACTAGACTCAGTATTCAAGATCATAAATTTTTGTGCATGTGAAACTATTTTCGAATTCTTCCCTAGCTGAAAATTCTGTTTGAATGTTAACTGTATCAACCAAAGCATCAATTTGATTTTGTATTTCTGTAAATTCATTTATTAAATTTTCAACTCGATTGTAACGACGACGAAACTCTGTAAAATCTGTTTCTTGAACATTCGATTGACATTTTGAGAGAAAATTTTGAAAAATCGTTAATCGAGTTTTAATGCTACCACGATTAGCATGCAACTTTTTTAGATCCATCTCAGAATAGCCTGAAAATGGACGTATCTAGATACTGAATGCAATTAAAGAATATAAAAATGAAGAATAAGAAAATGCAATTAATTGTGTATGAGACCTTGAAAACCTAATACAAATTAAATCAATATTCTTTGTATAATGACTAAGAGGACTGTGAAGTTTACCAAAAGACCGGCTGCAAATCTTGATGGTGTCCTGTACTTAATGGATGGTCAGAAATTTGATAGCTTTATGTAGAACGCTGTAATGTGATGAATGCTGCTTGCATACGTAGTTCAGCTGAAGATTGCTTGAACGTGGGCTCTGGCGATTTCTGACTGATGAAAATCCAAAATTCCTGATTCACTGACTTATGGTGAACCTGAATTCTTGGAGTTGAATTATGAATACTTTGTAATTAAATGGGACTGTAATCCGCGCTTGGAAGGACCAAATGGATGTGTTTGTGACTGTATTGTTTTTTTTGTACTTTTCTTTTAACGTGAAAATGAATCAAAATGTAAATTGAATTTCTGTATATTTTTTAAATATATGACATTACATTTCTTAACTGACCAAAAAATTACCTATATCTATGGTAACATGAAATTGAAAGGGCAGAGTAGGCTCCAACACCCATGAAACCACCAACAAAAATGTAAAGCTAGCTTCCGTATTAGAACATGGTGTCATTCGTCGAGATAATTTATCGTTTTGTTTAATAGATCAAAAAATGTAAATATTCCCCTGTTATTTTTTATAAAATTATAAGAGAAATAAATTTTTTTCTAAATAGTATAGTTTATTATTTTGTAGAAAAACAAAATTTCGAAAATTTTAGTAATGTTTCAGAAACAACCGTTATTAATAATAGGTACCATTTTCCTTAATAAGGTAGAAATAAAATATAAACTATTTCCACGATTTACAAAGGCCTACAAAAAAATTATAGGTATTTTCCGCTATCCTATAAAATTTATATTTTCTGACTCAATTTCAAAAGGTTGAAGGAATTCCAAAACACCTTTTATGGCATAATAATTATTTTCAATTCTACATACTATCTTTAGCTGCTTTTAAAAACGTTCTAAGAAAGTCCAATCAGACCAATTTAATCCCTAAACTATTCCACACTTTTAAAATTTAATTACCTAAAAATATTAAAAACTATTTAAAATAACTTGTTTAGCAGACTGTACAATAGCTATCTTAGTCACACGTAGCGCGTTCTCTGTCTGGGCGTCGAACACCTCTAGAAATTTGATGAACTGTATGGATCAGAAACATGATTTATTTAACAGAAATTCATAAAATAACAATTTTACAAATGATTACAGGGGCGTTTACTATTCCCCTTAATATTTTGTTCTGGAACGTATTATATTTATGTTAGTTTTACTGGCACACTCTAGAAAGAGTGAGGTGCAGATCTTCTTTTCTTCCAGTGTTTTCTATATTTCATTTGTTATTCTGTGGACTTGGTCAATAGTGAAATGCTTGTTCCCAGAGTTGTATGCAGTAAGTCCATACTGGCTTAAGTACTTGTTTATATATTAAAAGTCTTCGACGCTTCAAATTTTGAGAAGATTTCAAAAGTTACACCTCCTTCAAGCTGACCTTCAGGATTTAAGTAGGATTCATAGGATGCTTGATCCAGGTGTTCCGGAAGTTGATTCATCGAGAAATTCATAGTTGGTTACTTATTGATTGAAAAGTGTGTTGATAATTGTTTCTTTTATCTAAGGTTGATAAACAACGGTAATTTGACAGACAGACATTGGCACTTTAATATAGTGGACCGTAATTTATAATGACTGACATCTAGACGATTTTGTTCATTTAAATTTCCGACCGAATTTTATATCTCGGGAACCACAAAATGACCCATGCAACGAATACTACAGTAACTCATTTTTGAGAGTTTTTGAGTTACCATTATCCATCGCATATATTTGCCAATAGCTTTGACCTAAAAAAGTATCTAAACGAAGAGGTTAAGCAACCAGAAATAGTACCATAAAATATAGTAAATCATTTTAGGCCATAAAATACTACGATTACTATATTATCTTAGATTTTCTGAAAACTAGAAATAATGAGTTACTATAGTCTTCGTTGCATTAATCGAAAAGTAGGTACCACAATTTTGGTGTCATTTTGCTTCTCTAAGTGTCCCTAGCTTATATTTGAGTCCGATAAGGTTTTGGCTTTCTCTATTGGCACTTTAATATAGTAGGATTTTCGATTGAATGTTTTGATTTTCTATTCAATAACCAGTATAATTTTTTCTATTTAATACCCAACTCTTCCCGTTTTTTTCTTTATGTGTTCTTTTCACTTTAATTTAATATTTAGGTTCATGCGATAGAGCTGGATGGAGCACCACGACATTACCAAAACAATGTCGGGCAGTATTCCGACCAAATATTTACAAATTGGTAGATAGAGAGGCGTGGATCAATAAAATGGCCAGCACGATCACCTGGTATTACTCTATTAGACTTTTTTTATAGGAATATGTGAAAAACATACTATATAAAACTAAACCACGCCATTCAGCTGGTTTGAGAAGAATAACGTTTGCAGGGCTGCCGAGAGCCAGGTCGGGCCCTGGGACAATTTTCCAGGTCGGGCCCCGCGACAATTTTATAAAAAAATTCTAAAAAAAAAAGATCTTCAAGTAAAAACTTCTCAAAAAAAGTTCTTCAAGCAAATACTTCCCCCCTCTTGTGCCGAACTTCTGAAGAAGTAAAAAAACGTCCTCGCCAAAGTTGCCGGGCCCCCTTATATCGCTACCGTGTCCCCCTTATACCGCTACCGGGCTCCCACGCGAGCCGGGGCCCCGGGAATTAGTCCCGACTACCTCCCTCTTGTCGATCCTGAACGTTTGCGATTCGTCGGTGACGCCTCAGATGTTGATTAACATTAGAAGGCAATTTAAATTACGATTAGGATACTGCCAGGACGTTCGAGGCATGCATTTTTAACATCTCCTACATTAAGATTGATGTTTTTGTTATTTTTTTTGTACATTATCAAAAACTCTATTAGTAATTAATTAATTAATTTATTTATTTTGACTGTTAATTTTTGTAATAAATTTGTAAATGACAGTATTTTTAAATAGAGAATGAAGAAACCTTTCAAAAGAGGTATCACAATCCCCTACTTTCTACTTTCAAATTTGGGAGTTGAAACTGTTACTCGAAGGGGGTTGAAGGTAGGGTTGAAATTTTCGTGTTGTAGCATGTCATTTTATAATCTAAAATTAACATTTTTCGGGATTTTTACAAAAATGCACAGTAATTGAGTTACTGAATTCATTCCATTTAGCTGTTACACATTGTATTTTTATATTTTATGAGTGTCTGATTGAGTCACTAAATGCACCCTATTTCACCAAGCATATGAAAATACCTGTTGACAGTTTCTAATAACATTGAATTTATCTAGAAAATAAATAATCATTATCCCAATATCTCTGTCAATAGTGTCACGGATATTGGTAGTATAGCCACTACCAAATAAATGTATAAAATAAATTAACTGTCAATAAAACTTCTTCTCGCGCTCAACTTAAATGAGGTACCTAATAACCACGCTCCTATTTTCATAATCATCACTTCAAATAATAATATATTTACACGTAAAGTAAAAAAATAGTATAACCTTTATTATTAAAAATCTTTAATCGTTTGTTAAAAGTAAACCGCTCTGATGTAAATCTAAAACATGCACGAAACGTAGATCAAATTAAAATACTATTGTAGGTAATTTTATTCGTACCGTAAAACCAAACAAGCTTTATTAAATTCCTTAGAAACATGTAAATCAAAAGTTAGATTTAATTACATATTATTTTTTGAAATAATAAAATATAAAATAATTGGATGAGTGTTAAAGAAAGGTTATAAATTCCATGTAACCTTATTGTAGACACTGTCTTAAAAATCGCAGTAGCCACTGTCAAAATTCAAAATTCAACGCGCAAGCTTAAAAAATTATGGTTTGTTTATAGAGAAAGTAAAAGTTGAAAAGTCTTTTGGTAGGTAGAGAGGGGGTAAACGTCAAACCACGTCGGGCGGCTCCGAGAATTTCACAGTAATGTTTACCTGCCAGTGTCGTTTCATAGAATAAGTAATTTTAAATTGTTATCGGCGGAACCGGACAATCGCATGTATTTATGGATTATAAATAATTATTAAACATGTATTATAATATTCAAATTATAATTTTACAAAATTTCAACAGCTATTCACAATTTATTAAACTATTTACTCGAAATTGTTATTAACATCTATAAAATAATTTTGTACGCCAATGTATCGTGTCCACTTCGGTTAGATCCGCTGACAACCTGTCAAGTTATGTGTATAAAGTGGGAGAACTGGCAAAAGCATTTCCAACCAGTGTTGCCAGTTTGTTACAATTGTAACAAATCTATTACATTTTTGAAGGGTTTATTACATTATTACATGTCCAATAAATCTATTACATTTTCACGATTGATAAACTTGAACCTAACCCTTGATTTTCTATGTTCCTAATATATTGTTTATTATTTCATACAACTAATACCATCTTAAACAGGTTTATTTGGTTAAGTTCATCCCAAACATATTTTCTTAAACATGCCCAAAGCGCTTAAAAAGTTTCTTATATCATTGGACCTTGCATTGGAGACAGAATTTATTTTTTCTTCGTTTTCTTTACAAAAGATTTGTTTCAACCCCAGTACAGAACCGTTCTGAATTTATCTGCGACAAGTTAGAAGTTTATACTTTTTAAATTTGAATTTTGAGACCACAAATCAACCTAAATTTGAAATCTAAACAAACTAATTACTTTTATATTCACGCTAGCATAAACAAAGGATAAATTGACAAACTTGGCTTCACAGAAAACTTACTTTCCGGCATGGAACGACCACCTCATTCACATCTCATTTTAAATCGAGATGTAAAAAATGTAATCTGGATAGGTACATCTCGGATAAACAAACGCAGATGTAGATGTGTCCGATGTGGATAAACAAACGCTCGAGATGTAAAAAAATGCATCGGATGTGGATTTTCAAATGCGACAAAAATCAATTTAATTGCCGCGTTTGAGAATCCACATCGGATGCATTTTTTACATCTCGAGTGTTTTTTTATCTACATCGGACACATCTGTCCTATTACATTTACGTATACTAAATCACGTGATTAAAGATTTACTACATCTCAGATGAATCCGATGTGAATTCTCAAACGCAGCAATAGAATCTATTTTTTATGTATAGTTCATTTTAAGTTGACTAAAATTTCTATTACATTTTCTTGAAATTTATTACAATTTTGAGAGTTCATCTATTACATTCCTTCAGGGTACTCTGGCAACACTGTTTCCAACTTTTACTTCTGTTCTAGTAGTGTATTTCCGAGCTCCCATTGGTCCAACCGCATTTCCCGAATTCAAATATATCGGCAAATAGCCGATGGCAGACGAGATCAATGCATCTATGCATCATCCATCTTCGATGTAGATCAGTTATTAGTTGTCAATTTTAGAAATACGTGAAACGGGAATAGATAGTTTTCTTTTAAAAAAGCACAAGTGTGAATAGAGATACATTAGTTTGCTGTCATAAAATTGTAGAGATAAATCAATACGATATCGTGTTCTTGTACTGTCTAATAAGTTGTGTTGTGTATTAGTTTATTATAGATTAACAGTGCTTCAATCTTCAATACATAGTGTCTGTCCATCTATTAGTTGAATTATGTGGATTAAAACAAAAAAGAGTTGGTGAGTACAAGTCAGTTTTATTCTTTATTTCACTTTGTAATTTGTATACTACTTTCGGTTAGAGATATTTTTTATTCACAATAAGAAATAAGCTCACTTGACTTAAGGTACGAATTTTACATCGGCCGCGCATGGCATCATCGCGTGACAAAAGTGTTTGTGATAATGTACGGGGCCGCTAGACGCTATAGCTTCTTGTTGTATTTTTGTTTGAAAATTACTGAAATATTCGTTATTACTGTTTTATATTGTATTAATTAAGGCCACCATTTCAGTGTATTTTACGTGGTCAAAACAGAGGTTTACAATGTAAGGAACAATGTTATACCTGTATCGGAAAACATGTAACATTTATAATACTATTGTAACATTTAATATGCTTCATTATTACCGCACATATACATACGGGTGTGAAGTTATTCACATTCATAAATATACACAGAAAAATTCAGCTCCATCGTAATATTCTATAACTTGGTTCAAATGACATGTAGAGGCTTTTCATTTGCAAATTTTAATTGGGGAGGTTTCAATACATAACAACCATTCCCGCAATCAACTTTTGCTCTGTCTGAGGGGGTGCAATTGGGGATGAAATTTAAAAAAAAATCATAAAAGCCACAAATGGTTTTGTACACCTCTCTATTTGGGATATGTTATGTAGTTTGCTCTTTTCTTCATATCTGATACCATGCTGGAGTTTGTCGAGCCGTCTGAGGGGGTGCAATTGGGGATGAAATTTAACAAAAAATCATAAAAGCCACAAATGGATTTGTACACCTTTCTGCTTGGGATATGTTATGTAGTTTGCTCTTTTCTTCATCCCTGATACCATGCTGGAGTTTATCGAGCCGTCTGAGGGGGTGAAATTTAAAAGAAAATCATAGAAGCCACAAATGGCTTTGTACACCTTTCTGCTTGGGATATGTTATGAAGTTTGCGCTTTTCTTCATCCCTGATACCATGCTGGAGTTTGTCGAGCCGTCTGAGGGAGTGTAATTGGGAAAAATTAAAAAAAAAATCATAGAAGCCACAAATGGCTTTGTATACCTTTCTGCTTGATATATGTTATGTAGTTTGCTCTTTACTTTATCCTTGATACCATGCTGGAGTTCTAAAAATGATTTTGAAAACATAAATTTACCTTTATCCGATTAAAAATTGTTCTAATCAGCGATTGGTCATTTTACCCTCTTTATTATAGTTATAGTATGTAAAATGTATATACCGGGTGATAATATCGAGATGAACGTACATGATACACTCAATATTTTTCCTAATTTTAAAGATTTAATTTTGAATTTCGGAAAACTTATATAACAATAGGTATATTGTCTATATTTCTATTAGTTCAGTTCAGAATCACTTCCATTTTTCCGGAAGTTATATTTTTTATTTCCACAGCAAAATGATTTGGAATTTTAAAACTAAATATTGATAAATAATAATAAAATGAGGAGTATAAAGTGAATTTGTTTTGTGACTATTAATTTAGATCTTTAAAATTACTATTTAAAATGTTAATGTTAAAACATGTTTAATTAAAAAATAAAAATAAAAAATAGGTGGCTTCTATGATTTTTTTTTAAATTTCACCCTTAATTGCCCCTTAGACGGCTCGACAAACTCCATCATGGTATCAGGGATAAAGAAAAGTGCAAACTACATAACATATTCCAAACAGAAAGGTGTACAATGCCATTTGTGTCTTTTATGATTTTTTAAATTTCACCCTTAATTGCACACCCTCAGACGGCTCGACAAACTCCAGTATGGTATCAGGGATGAAGAAAAGAGCAAACTACATAACATATCCCAAACAGAAAGGTGTACAACCTCATTTGTGGTTTTTATGATTTTTTAAATTTCATCCTTAATTAATCAATAAAATTGGTATCTCCATCTATGAACGCGGGACGAACTGTTAGGTCTGCCAGGTCTGCGATGTAAAGACTAAAGATAGCCATCTTAAAGATGTGTAACTTGTACATATTACTGTGCTGACCTGTATGCGACATTATTGTGATTTATAAAAATTAACATCGTATAAATGTTTGTCACAGGAATTAACTAAAAAGAAGTACAAAAGATGTTTATATAACTGCTAATTCAAGTATTGCAGCGTACATAAAACTTCATTTGTAGATATATACGAGGAATATTAATGAATATGTTAAACTTTAAACATCTATGGGATATTTAGTATCGTTTCAAAACTATATCAAGAAAAGTCTCTGTGAGAAACGTTACAAAAAAGACTGGCAATGTTTCATGTTTAGTGGGAATAGATTACACAACCATTATTTGAATATTGGGGTAAATATACCTACCTATTTATAATATAATATGCAGGGTCATTGCCACTAACAGATTCTTACTGTTATATGACACACCCTGTATAAAAATAGTTTGTTAAAATATACGTTTTTCCGAAAGGGCCCCCATTTATTTATTACCGAATTTATTCTGTTCCACACCGTATGTCAGCAACAGTTTAACCTTTGATTCTAAAAATATAAAAATCGTTATCATATCTATGCTACCGGGTATAGTTAACCTTAAAATATAACTACGATATACACCGTTCATCTCTTGTAATAATTCTCCATTTTGCCGTAATAAAATTTTGTATTCCTTTTTACCACGATACCCTATTATAGTCAATAACACCAGGCATTGTATTGCTGCATAAAACCACTACGACTAGAAATAAAACATTCCGACGGAATTTTCCGGGATTTCGTTTTAGTATTATCTTCTCGAGATCCAGATATAGGTATCCAGAGTAAAGGTAGATATATATGGATATTGATTTTGAATGTTTCCTTTTTTTGTATCTGGTACCGCAATTTTTATATTTATTTCATCTGATACGCTTTAATGCGTCTTTGTTTCCAGTATTTTCAAACGTTTCACAGATGTATGTACGTTTAAACTTTATCGCTACGGAGGATTTGTGGAATAGAAAATACTTGAAAATTACGCAAATTGTAACAAACTTGTTAGTTGTACGCAACATTCTGTACAATTTATTGTTCGACCAGTTGCATACTTGCTAGTTAGGTACTTGTTCCGAGCATTTACTACCAGAAGAAGCGTGAAGCAAGTTTGTAGATTAAATGCCAATAATGTAGATTTGTTACTAGATTAAAAGGGCTGCCACAATACGGTCCCCTCGACGGTCCCTATTCTCCACCATAACTTGAGGCTTGAAACGTAGCAAAACCAATCCTAACAGGTGGTTGCAAATTAAGAAAAAACGTGGGGGCTCATCCCAAACACGTAGAAATAAACAGTCTCAACCATTCTAAGGAAGAGAGATAGAAAAAACTGAACTTCAGCATGAAGCCAGCTGACCCTTCAAAGTCGCTACCGAGAGGCGGAGGCAAGTTGGGGCACAAGAAATCGTAAAAAGTTAACGAAAAAGTAACTTTTAACTTTTTACGATTTCTTGTGCCCCAACTTGCCTCCGCATCTCGGTAGCGACTTTGAAGGGTCATCTGGCTTCATGCTGAAGTTCAGTTTTTTCTATCTCTCTTCCTTAGAATGGTTGAGACTGTTTATTTCTACGTGTTGGGATGAGCCCCCACGTTTTTTCTTAATTTGCAACCACCTGTTAGGATTGGTTTTGCTACGTTTCAAGCCTCAAGTTATGGTGGAGAATAGGGACCGTATTGTGGCAGCCCTTTTAATCTAGTAAAATATTAATAATTAATTTTTATGCTCCTTCTACATTTATTGACAAAGTCTGATGATGGCCTAACAGGCTGAAAGCGCTAAGACTAATATTACTGAGTTTTATTAATTCATTTCTTATTTTTTTCCTCTTCTACTTGAATTGAATTTTCTAAAAAAAAACCTCCCCAACCAAAAACTTCCCGTCTTGTCCTCTGTCGAATTTCTCATACAAAACAAAAAAAAATCCAGTTGCCGGGCCCTCCTTATACCGTTGCCGGGCCCCCTTTATACCGTTGCCGGGCCCCCCTTATACCGCTGCCGGGCCCCCTTTTGAGTCCGGGCCCGGGAATTAGTCCCGACTACTCCCCCCTCTAGTCGGCCCTGATGCTAGATCAGCTAGATACTAATGCCTATGCGCAGTCAGTGAGGCATACTTTTGAAGATTGGTGCAGGACCAAAAAATAGTTTTAACCCATGATACTTTAATTACAATTTATAGTATCATGGTTTTAACCGTTCTAAATTTTATTATAAAATATTGGCATAACTTCTGTAGGTAGCCATTACATTTTTGAAGGTTTGAAGGTTTTTAGAAATAAATCAATTAATAAATATAAAAACGTATATTGGTATGGATTCAAGGCCGTAGCCAGAAAATAATTTAGGGGGATTTGATTTGGTGGAACAGTAGAAAAACAAAATCGTTTTAATAAAATAAATAAAATGGTGTTACTTATCCTATACAGGGTGTAAAAGGTCTTTACAAAAACATACCACATATTCCTTAGACCAAAATAAGTCGATTTAAGTAAAATTACCTCGAAAATTACCTTAGTACAAAGTTGCTTCGTTTGGGCTCCAGAGGGCCTTGAAGTTACAATTTTTAAATCGTTTTTCCCATATAAATTTTAAACGGCATATGCGATTTTGCTGAAATTTGGTATATTGGTAAGAGTTACGCAAACAAAATAACCTCTTTTTAATAGGAAAAGTAGAAATCCCAATATAATATGTCATTAATTGTCATTATTTGTCATGATACGTAAATGTCACGATGCGTTTAACAACTTCAACTTATATTTTGTACAGCAACGTAAACATTATTTTTCTGCGTTCACGTTTACGTTAACGTACTGGAAATACTTCAACTTGGTTTCCATAGTTTCATCTAAATAAAAATATTGTCAAGTTTTAACACCTAATCTCTTGTTAACGATTGAAAGTGTTCTATCTGACTCAATAATTAAAAAAACAAATGCGTGGTTTATTAATATGGCTGTACAATATACCAATGTAGAATATACCGATATGTTACTGACATTAGGATTTTGTGAAGGAAATACTCGAGAGAGTGTCAGGGTTGTACTCTGAAAGGTTTCCAAATCGTCGTGTACCTAGCCACCCAACTTTTGCTGCTGTTGAGAGACGTCTTCGGGAGACCGGTTCCTTTGCTCCCAACACTGTTGATAATGGAAGAGAACGTTTTGTAAGGTTTCCTGAAGATGAAGAAGACATTTTAGAACGTGTTGAAGAAGATCCAGAATTAAGCACCAGGCGAATTGGAAGGGAACTAGGAGTAAGTAAAGATGTCGTTCATAAAGTGCTTAGAGAACAATTGCTATATCCATACTATAAGAAGCCAGTACAAGAATTATTAGTCCATGATCCTCAAATTCGTTTGGGTTTTTGTCGATTTGTTAATATGCAAAGAGAAAGAGATCCAAACTTTGTCAAGAAGGTTCTCTTTACCGATGAAGCGGGTTTTACAAGAAGAGGTATAACTAATACCCATAATTAACATGTTTATGCCGTTGAAAATCCGCATGCAATAAAGGTAAACCATTTTCAGCACGAATTCAAAATTAATGTGTGGCCTGGAATAATTGGTAATTTCATTTTTGGTCCTGTCATACTTCCACGAAGATTAACTGGAGAAAATTATTTGGATTTTCTACAAAATACGTTGCCAGAATTGTTAGAAGATTTACCTCTCCAACTTCGGAGAGATGTGAGGTTTATGCAAGACGGGAGCTCCACCACATTTTTCTTTAAACGTTAGAAACCACTTGAATGAACAATATCCACACAAATGGATAGGCAGAGGTAATGACGCACCTGTAAACTGGCCACCACGTTCCCCAGACCTAACACCGATGAATTACTTTTTATGGGAACATCTGAAATCCACAGTTTACAGGGAACCTGTAGAAAATGAGGAACAACTCTGGCAACGTATTCAAGATGCAATAAACAATCTTAGAGGTGATGAAGAAGTTATGGAAAGGATACATTTGAATTTTCTTCGACGTATAAATCTTTGTATGCGTGAAAATGGTGAACATTTTGAACAATTTTTGTAAAATCTCTATTTTGATTATGTTGTAAATAAATATTTTTGTGAAACCTATACACTCTAAATTATTAAAACAGAAATTTAGCGAAAACCATAAGAGTAATCGAGTCTTATCAAGAGTACCTTTTTTAAAGTAAATGAGTTGCGCAATCTAAATTTCATACTCAAACTCCTTTTTTTCCATTGGCGTAGAATTTTTAAAGGTGCAATTATTTAAAAAATCAAGTTCTACGCCTATGTATTATTATCGGACAAAATTTTAATAGCATTTTTTTGCCGCATAAAACTCTTACCAATATACCAAATTTCAGCAAAACCGCATATGCCGTTTTAAATTTATATGGGAAACACGATTTAAAAATTGTAACTTCAAGGCCCTCTGGAGCCCAAACGAAGCAACTTTGTACTAAGGTAATTTTACTTAAATCGACTTATTTTGGTCTAAGGAATATGTAGTATGTTTTTGTAAAGACCTTCTACAGACACCCTGTATATTTATTAGAAAACCATTACAGAAATATTGACACCTTATTACAAAATTAAATTTAGTCTTCTAGCTTTCTTTGCAGCGAACAAATCAATTACCTCCTCGGTGTCGATGTCAATTCTGCGGTGAATTGACTTAACGCCAAACCATTTAGTCTTTCCTGGCCTGTGGAGTTTCTTAAAAAAGTTTTGAGGCGTTTCAGAGAAAAGAAAGTCCTCTCAGGAGTACATATAGAAAAAGACAGTGTCGCCAAGATCTTTAAAAGTTTGTGAATGTTTGGAAATAAGACCTGGTTGCATTCTCCGATAGCTTCAATAGCACATGTTGGTCGATCTAGTTCAGATTCTTCCACCCATTTTATCCGCCATATGTCTAATTTAGCTTTTACAAAGTCCCATTCCAAATATTTTTTATAGAGATCAAAGTAGATCTCTTGATAAATTTGATAAATTTTTTCTTTACAACACACAGACGGAATTAAAATGGTGAAAGATGATAATGTGGCTTTATGATTTTGGAATCTCGACTGAAGCTGATCAATGATATCATCCAAAAGTGGAATCATTATAGTAATTCTAAAATAAGTTTCAGGATCTTTTGTGTTATAGTTTGCCCTATGCTCTTAGCGTGACGTTATTCGCGGAATTTTCATTTCCTCGTTTACAGTAGTGAGTCTCCACATCTGCTTCTCATCCGTAAGATAGCACGAAAGTTTCCATCATTTGTTTCTGGCTCAGCGTCATTAATTTTTATTGAACCTGAGTCGCACGTACCTTTCAGTGCTAATTCTTGACGTCCACATAATTTAATTGTTTCAATAATCGGAATGAGCCGTTTCCGATTTTCAGCTATTTGCGCTAGGTATCCGCTATCAATCTGACTTATTATATTTGCTTGAGATTTATTATACACCTTCATAAAATTATCGGACAATAATACAGAAGGTTTGTGGTACTGGCTTTCATGTTTGAAATCATGTACAGCATCTTTCCATTTAGTAAGCGGCTGAGGTAACTAAGGATTTCAACTGCTGATGAGAGCCTTTACCTGCGCAATCTCTGGCTAATAATACACAATATTTGCATAAAGCACCTTGTTGCGCTGTACTCGTGTAAACCAACCACGAGAACCGCGTCCACTTCGATTAGCACCGCCGCAGAACTGTCAATTTATTGTGTATGAAGTAAGAGAACTACGAAAAGCCTTCTGCTCCTGCTATAATAACACATATTTTCCGAACTTTTTAATTATAAAACAAAACTTGCCTCTGTCACTTTTCTTTTAGGAGCTAAAAAAACTTTTGATGAACATGTACTAAAGTTAAATGAAGTATTTGACAGATTAAGAAATGCCAATCTAAGGTTTAATTTTTCACTGTTCCAATCGAAAGCCATTTTATTTAGGACACATCGTTTTCGCAGAAGAAATCAAAACTGACCCGGAGAAAATTGCAGCTGTCAGAGATTAGCTGAAACCAAGAGACAAACGGGAAATTAGAAGTTTTCTTGAACTGTGCTCTTATTACCGAAAATTCTTCAAAGACTTTGGTCAAATTGCTAAACCTCTTTACAGTAGTCTATTTGACTGGACGCCGGATTGTCAAAATGCCTTCACCGAGTTAAAAAAAAAAACGATTGACCACGGCACCCATCCTAGCATACCCTCGGGAAAAAGTACAATTTATTTTAGACTGCAACGCATCCCAACACGGCGTAAACGCCGTGTTATCCCAAGAATAGGAGGGACAAGAGAAAGTAATTGCGTATTTTAGTAAGACCTTAGGAATAGCTTTAATATTGGAAGTGGCCATAGCGTCTTGCAGTGGCTAATGAATTTTAAAAAACCCGAATCGCAAGTTGCTAGATGGATAGAAAGTGCAACAATATAACTTCGAGATAGTGCATCGAAGGGGACGTTTCCATAGCAAAGCAGACATTCTTTCCAGGCGACTCTGTTTAGAACGACAATGCCGGTACTGTAAAAGGCTTGAAGAACAATAGGAGCTGGTTGAAGAAGTTAGTCTTCAGGCGATCACTATCAAGCCAGAGGACGACGAAGACGGAATCACCCTTGAAAGCCTAAGTAAGCTCAAAAGAAAGACAATGACTTGATGGTTGTAGTGATAGGTACTTTAATTTAAAATTAACTCACCTCAATATGATCTTCACAACAAAGCCGATTACATGAACTCGAAAGAACTTTCTCACTGCATTACACCGCTGTTTCTGTATTTTCCCTTCTTTTGACACACTAATAAATACTTTATTTGGTGTAGTTATTATCATATTTGTACATTTCGGCCACCACAGTATTTATGCCGAATATTTTGCGCAGGCATTTCGAAAAAGCTAGGAAGAAGCGGTTTGTGACTTTGAATCTAAGATCCCTATAAAAGGATACGAGTAACATCATGATTTAGACAAATTGTATTATCAGTTCTATCAAAGAAACTTAAATCTTCCTGTACTACAAAAACTGTAGAACCGGGGGTAGTAGATAGCGTAAATAGCTGAAACATGTAGATTTTTGTATCGTTTCGGCCATAAAAAAGCCATTACTTCCAAATGGCCATTTCACTAAATTTGAAAAAGCTCGTCTTCTGCCCAGAACTATAACGAACTAACATTAAATGTGAGAGAGAATGTTTGAAAATGGTCGTAAACATTCTAGAAACCATATTCCAGGCAATTTTGTTTGTTCTGTTTCAAAATTAAAGCAGGTATTATTTACAAGCTATCTACCTATCTGGTTTTTATTGGTATTTGTCTACCATTAATAGGATTTGCAAACAGTTTATCCGTATTTGCAGATGACATAGTATATCTTACAATTAGAAAAATCGAAATGGATTACAATAGTATTGTTAGATTTTTTTGTTAGATCGATTGTCGATCAATGTCAGGCAGTGACTGCCGCGGTGACGTAGTTTGTCGTTCCTTCTGGATCTCATCTCGCTTATTAGGTGCACATGCGTGAGCGACCGAATAATTATAAGAGCGCCAAATTTAAATATTTTAAATATAATCTAACAGTATATAGAAATTTTTTAGATAAAATAAAAGATTTTCGATAATTTACATAATATGTATTTTGGAGAAATTTAGTTATACCTACTTTAGTAAAAAAAAACGGTAAATTTGAAAAGCTGCAGTTTGAAAGTTTCGCCGCAAACTTTCATCAAATACTTTCAGTAAAACAACCTGCTATGAGCTTCGTCGAGAATATTAATAAACTAATTATGGCGAACTTAACAAACTTCGGTTGTTCTAAACGAGTTCGAGAGAAGAGAGTTTTAAATATTAATAACGTTTCATGAAACACCGATACGGTGGAAAATATTTAAATAAAAGTTTAACACGTCGGATGTCATAGGAAATTGTACCTACTTAAATAAAATTATTTAGATTAATTAACTGGCACGTTTGATTTCTTATATAATTAAAATATCTGTTTACTATAAAGTTGGCATTCTCGACGTAGACATCCACTGAGAACGGATTTTATAAACATCACATTTTAAGGGGGGGAAACGAGGGGAGAATGTTTAAGCGTATTTTTCTTCAATATTTGTTATTACTTACCTCTCGATCTCCTGTCAAATCGGTTTTGTTCCCGACAACGACGATGGGCACGTTCGCCGAACATTTGGTCTCGTGGATTTGATCGCGCAGCGCTCGCGCTTCTTCGAACGTGGACGAATCGGTGACGTCATAGACTAAGATGAAGGCGTCCGCCGATGATATCGATAAGGCGCGCATGGCCGGAAACTCGTATGCGCCGGACGTGTCTAAGATGTCCAGAGTCAGATGGACCTGAAACGAACGAATACATAAAAGTTAATGCGGTTTTTGAATTAAAATACTTGTTAGCGGTATTTCTCTATACTCCCCACCATACATTCTTGAAGTCCATACACATGCGTGTCAGGATGGACGAGCGGGAGAAGGCAGACCAGCGCAGTAGTTAGTACTAGACATGGGTAACGCACTAAAATTCTTTGCGTTGATACACTAACTCCGGCGCACTCTATTGCGCCAACTCATTGCGTTAACGCAATTGCGTTATTGCGTCACACCACTGCCTGTGCTGAATGAAGTCGATGCACTTCGATGTATTGCATGATACCGGTGTTATTCAGCGCGGGCTGTCCTTTTATAAGGGTCAAATCGTGTTCAAGGCAATAACGCAATTGGGAATTTAACTAATTTTTTTTTTTATTATATGTTTAAAAATAAACGAAAATATAACAGTGTAATGCACTCATTTTTTTATTTCATTGTGTTCGGATTTTACAAAGAATACAACTTTTCCAATTTATATAAAAAGGATATAATTTTGTATACTAGTAGCCAATCAAAATGGGAAGAACTAAAAACTGACAGTGTACAAGGTTAAAATCCATAAAATTCGACCTACAATCCTACAAATGATGTGACATGTTGCAAAGAACTTAATTACTTGATAGATTTTGGGTAATCTGCATTACGAGTTGCATCAATTACGTAAATTAAAATTCTCAACTCGTCACGGAAAACGGAATCAGTGCCTGGCGCATGACGCATCAACAACTCGCGATCCTTTCGACTCAGTATCGAAAATTGCGTTGCGCTGATACAGTAACAGCTGGTGTATCAACGCTCGTAACGCATACAACTGCGTTAACGCAATAACGCAACGCAGCGCTGCGTTACCCATGTCTAGTTAGTACGCTAATAGACAGTGGCAATACCACAGCAACATTGTAATTGAGAATACTTGATCGTGAAAAAAACCATTGAAAAAGCAGTTTAGACATTTTTATTAGGGATGATACATCCCTTATGTTTATATACTTTTATTAACAGTGGAATGCAAAATACATTTAATATAAAACACATTAGCATATATTTTAAAAGAAATGCGATTGAAAATATAAAATCGGATTTATTAAACCATTCAGCACAAGTTTCAAGCAAAAAAGTCAACCCAAACTGCGATACAACGTTCTATATCAAACTTTAATTGATTGTATTAATGCAAATGGGGATTTTCGGCGACCCTAGTCGGGCCTTTATTATTGGATGTCTTGCAATAAGTAATGTCGAAAGATATTTGCTATTTTAATAAAAAATACACGAAATACCAAATTCCTTTGCTTATTTTAACTGCGTACACCCATCCGTTTACATCTTTGAATTCCTTTTAATCATAAATTAATATGTTTAACAATTTCAATGTCTACTTACCCCGGCTACATTGAAATCCCCATGATGCATCTCTTCTACGGTTCTCTTGTATTTGGAGGAGAACGTTCCGTAAAGAAATTGCGATATAATGGAAGACTTGCCCACTCTAGCGGCGCCCATCACTACTACCTTATGTCGGACGTTGTTGCCCACTGGTGAAACGCTTCCCATGCCGGTACCAACATGGTCGTTTTTCTCCACCGATTCGGCATCTTCGCTCTTCTGCGACCTGAAAGCTCTGTACGTTAATAATATTTTTCTACACCCGTATTATAATAATGCACTTATATGCCCATAATCCGTTTCATAATGATACCCATTATGATACAGATTTTTCATTATGATACAGATTTTTCATTATGATACAGATTTTTAATCAATAGAAACCTACAATTTTTCAATCAAGCATGATGTTTGACGTTTGTCCTAAATTCCTATGTAATTGTTTTAGTTGTCAAAACGTATTAAATTTTCGTAGATAGCTAAACTTCGATAATTATAATATTAAAATGTCTGATATCAGCGATATAGAACACTCCTCCACACATATAGGAGAAAGGAGAAAATGCAGTACAAAATATTTTGCCCCAAAAATCTGTGGTAATACCAGTACCCAAGGTAATACCATTAATTACAATTTTGTAGAATTTTTTATAGAAATACGAGTAATTACTGTTATTGTGTTCAATACCAATATAAATAGAATATTTATAGGTCTTGATTATTTATCGGGTGTAGAAAAAATAGCGTATGCAACTCTCATGTAATGGTTATTAAAACACTCGCATAAACCATACGAAACTCGCCTTTGGCTCGTTTCGTATCCCGGTTAATGCTCGTGTATTAATAACCATCATTACATGATCGTTGCATAATATACTATTACAGACTTTTATTGAGAACGATGTTTTTTGACCGTTTTGTCATAAATATGCAGTTGTAACAATTAAGAAAATCGGTATATAACGAGATATTATAAAATTGGCGCAGTCAATAGGATTCAAACCAACGGTCTATCTCGAGATGTTTATCTTAAGCAACACCTATAAACTTGAAAATTTAATATTCTAAAATAATTCCTTTCTACCATTATTTATACATATAAACTGTATTTTTCCGTATCTTTTACTCGATCCCGTATAACTAACCCGTCGATTTACTTGGAAAATCAGTACCTTCAAGAAGTCATTTAGTTCCTCTACTACGAGCAACCAATTAAACTTTGTTTTTGTAGGTCCACAAACATTTTGGAGACCTTGCGATTATTTTCGGACACGGCTAGTCATTCGGCAGGGCAATTATTTCTCCAAATTGCTCCCTGTAACATGTTTGCACAAGTGTAAAGCTGGACCGACATTCGCATACATGGTTTTATTAGCCAACATGTCGATTTCAGGGGTCGACTTAATAGTTTTACGCTATTTATGGGGAAAAAAGGAATCATATATGACGTGACAATCGTTTTATGTGGTTTACATTTATGGAAAACACAATAGCATATAGCTATCGATGTATGCATATCATATATTATGGGATATTAACCTTTACGATAGTGCAGTAGTGCTCTAATATTATAGTAAAGGAGCCAGTGAACATTTTTGGGAACATGGAAACTATTAAAAAAAAATTGATAAAAAGGCATCATATAGTCGTTGGAAAACTTCTTGATGGTACTTTTTTATCACTTTTGCCATTCTGTTATATTTCTGTCATTTCGAAAAAGCAGCAAATGTTTATAGATTTGTTACAGAATGACGCTTAAACGTCTGGTTTTAATTCTTTTCAAAAATTATCCAAATAAAGACTATTACTCTGTGGTATACAAACTCTTGAACGGAGATGCAGAGATGCAATGTTACTTTTTCTTTACAAAATAATTAATGGAGTTATTCTTTGAGAAAACCCATCGTATAAACTATGGACAAAGAGCTTTCATAAATAGGCTTTTGTGCAACTACAATAAAGACTATTCCCAATGTGGTATTTTTAATTATTGTACGTTGTTATCTGTCAAGAGGATGCTCGAATTTTAAAATGTTAGGTTATTTATTTTTTTTTCTAATTGTCTTGCGATTGTCTTGTATGTTAGACTTTTTAGATGCTAAATGTATTTTAAAATTTTTGAATTGTTTGATATTTGTATATCCAGTTTTTTTTATGTATATACGAGTATACGTATAATTTAATTGTTTTAGCTTTAAGACTGTGCCATTTGGAATTAATAATTCTGTAGTGAGTGAACTTAAGACAATAAATAAATAAATCATTAATGTACCTAACTGACTTAAATATCATTACAGACTTATTGCAAAAATACACAAGTACCAAAAGTGTTCACTGGCTCTCGGACTATTAGGTTTAAACCTTTGTCGTCATAAAAGTAATGGGAATTAGCTCAATAGTATGTAGTATTTTTGTATCATGAAATTTTCATAGAATTGTTTAGATCAAAAAACTATTAATTCAAATCTCACCGATTGTTCCATTCCTCCTATTGACTAAATTGCGTTTTAATTAAACACCTATAGATTATTTGCGCCCTTTTTCTCATTTTAAATTGTTTTAAAAGAATCTTTCAGTTTCTGCTTGAACAAAGGAAAAACTTTTACCTAGATTAAAATAGTTTACTAGAATTCGTGACTATAAATTCGACTTAATTTTGTTTTTAATGGAAACCGATTTGCAGGAGAAATTTATTAGATCGAAGTAAGTAAGTAAAACGGGAAATAATTTTTATAGCCTATAATCCACAAAGAATCGTTAAATTTATCCATATGTAAAACTTTAGTAATAGTAATAAATAACGTTTATTTAGAAGTAGAATACTTTACATACTAGACATTATTTATAATAGACTAGTCGAATTAACTAATTTAGAGAAGAACAAAAATAAACTGTTAACTGGACTTTGATAAGTGTAAAAAATTAAAACACTGATTGCACCATTCAATTGTATGGAAAAAATTATAAAAGAAACTGTTTTTTATTTTTTGATCAGTATTCTTATTTTTGTATATATTATTGCTACAAACATTTAACTCGAATGATTACGATTCAAACAAGTATTTTTTTTTGTAGAAACTCTTTAAATTTTGATTGAGATTTTTTGATATCAAAATATATGACAAAAAAAAATAATAATTTACTAGGTCAATCTTGCTTGCTTTTTTTTCCAAAGTCATTTGATCTTCACCAACCGACCCTTGATTAAAATGGTTTTCTTGCTCATCTTTTTCAATCATTTCCTCGCAATTATTAAAGTCCTCTGGTAATTGGTTTTACGGGTTGAAGAAAAGATTTGGCTGCTTGATTTCAGTTGAAATATCTTCCGAGTCACTACAACCTTCCAAAATTTTGTCAAAGTTCAAACAATTGTCCGACCTAAAACAATTTTGTACGAAACTCGGTACTTTTACAACCTATTGTAAATGTTTAGAGGATGCACTAAATGTATACGTTTTCCACATACATCTTACTCGAAACATTTTTTTATATATTTTATATTCATTTCTAACGAAAATCGAGGAAAATACTAAAAATAATAAAACTTTACACTTTTCCTCAAATTTTTTCATTACGGTCCAGTTATAAATTTTTGTTTTTGACGGAAATCACGATAATACCATTTTTCACCCCTTTTCAACCCCCCTACAACTTTATTTGAACCCCCTCCAAGGTTGCATTTTTTTTATATATTCTCTACCATTTACACTTATCAAAGTCCAGTTAATATTTTTTTTCTTAAAGTTTGATTTGATTGGCTATAATAGCATGATCCAACTTTAACCCTATTCATTATCTTTTTTAGTCCGTAAAATTTTGACATGAAAATTTCCCGGAGCAATCCAGTAAATTATAAGTACATGATTAAATTATGAACAAAATCTTGTAATTTTCACTTCATATTTTTTTCTGCGCTATAGAATGGCATAAGAAATCTGTAAACTCTTAGATAAAAGAGACCAGTGAAAGCGTGTCCCGCCAGCGGGACGTCCTAGAAATTTATTAGAGGAAGGCTGACAAGACGAAAATGTAATTATTTGTTGTAAAGCGATCCCGTTGGGGTCGCTATTAATTGTAAAACGAAAATTATAAAGCGACCCCTAACTGATTTTTACCAAAAATATTTTTTTTTATAATAAAATTATTAACTTTAAAAATTTCCAATTTTTATATAAAAATCCTAATTATTTTCTTCAATTTGGGGGGGGGGGGGAGGGAATCGCTATATATAATTTTTTTCTTAAAATAATTAACTTAATAACATGCAACCTTTTTTGTTTCAAAATACCAAAAAAAAATTTTTAAATAAAAAAGGGGGCAAGTAGGGTAATAAAACCTGGGGGATCGAAAGTGTTATAATCTACCTTTATTAACTACATTTTATTTTTTAATTTTTTTTAAATAAAATATAGAGCATTATACAAAAGAGGGGTAAGGGGGATAAATAATATATACATTTTTTTTATTTATCTTAAAAATCTCTATAAAAATTACTTAAAACATTTTTTATATTTTTCCAAATTTTTAATAAAATTAATATTTATTAATTATTGGGGGGCGGGGGGCAACTTTATATACCTTACAATTTTCAGAATTCAATATCCTATAAACTGTGTGAATTTTGTTACATTCAAAAATATCAAGTTTATTCTTGGATGATTTTTGAAAAAGGGGCAAATGTGGTCAACACTGCCAACACTCTTAATAAGTGGTCCCAAATACTTTACCAAAAGGATTTTATCTGTAATTAATTTTTAGGTTACTCTTGTTTTCAAAAAAAGTGGAGGGGAGAAAATGTTGGTACCAAAACGTTCGACCTTTGGTCTCATAAAGTACCCACACAATAATATTTCTTTAATTTTATTCCTAAGTCACTCTTAGCGACTTAAAAAATGTACGAGGGATGCAATGAATCTGAAAAACCTTTCCTTGTGGTCCTATTAACTATGCGCACAATCAAACATTTTATTTTGAGTTCACTCCTGACCGTTTTTTGAGGGATGAGGGGGGGACGAGGTGGGTCTGACTCGACTTGAACTTTGGTCCCATACATCATGTGCACAATATAAATGTGAAATGTTCACTCTTGAGGCTTCCAAAAAAGAAGGAAGGGGGAAGGTAGTACCAAGCACCTTACTACATTTGACCTCTGCTAACCTACTTCATAAAATTTATCGAAAATAAAAAAACAGACCCCATAAAAAATTGGAGGGGTGGAGGAAAGTTACTCCATATCATTTTTTTTTTCTTATTTTTTAATTATCTGTACAACGTATATTTCGAAATGTCAAATTTTCAACAAAAATGTTTCATCCCCTCCACACACTTTATGGAGGGGGTAGCAACCTTTGGCCAATCACCATGACCTCTTCCGATGAACATTTAACCAATTCAATAGCATTTGGGTCATTGCCCTTCAAACAAATAAAAATTTCGAATTTTGAAAAAAAGGGGAGGATGTAATGAAATTCATTTCGATCATTTTTCCGATGCAACCATGTCAAAAAAATCCGTGAATTTAGTTCCTAGACTGGGGGGTTCGAGGGGGGAGGGGTACCTGTAAATTTTTTATACAACTCAAGGGTTTGCCATACGGAGCCCGATTTTTGTTTTTTTTTTTAAACTCCCTCAAATAAGTGGGGGGGAACAGGGGCCACCAATTTTTTTAGTTTAGTTTCGGGTCCCTCTATACAGCCATATATTCAAATTCCAAATTCAAGGTTTTTCTTACGACAGGGGGAGTGGGGGGAGGGGGGGTACCGAAATTGTTTGTTTACTCTAAGCCACCACACATACTATAGTAAGAATTTTTTTTCGAATTACAAGTTTTTTTTTAAACCCCCCTCTAAAAATGTGGTTGGGGGGAGAAACATGCATTCTAAAAGTCTTATTTTTTTTCTCTCCATTGGTATACTTTTTTATCACGATTTGGCCCATAGTTTACCCGGCTCATGTTCGCTATAGCTGAGGGGCGGCCATATGGTGTAATTTTTTTTCATAACTTTCGATTCTACATCCATCTAGATGACCTAGGATGGCCTCAAAGATACTCTAAACACTGCTCATGGTCTCTTTTATCTAAGTGTAAAACCAACCTAGCTGAATGGTGTCGATCCTCTTCGGGCTCTTCTTTTAGAAAGGAAGGCTGCAAGCTAAAACGCCTGCGGAATTGATGTCTGCTCTTCATCAAATCACTTTTCGGTTGCTTTGACGCCAGTCTTCACTGTAACAAAACAAAAACATACGTCAAAATATAACAAAATATTACTGATAACAAATTTAATCTGTTTGTATATTATAGGGATTTGACTCACAATAAATGCTCGATATTTTAATTTGTATATCCAAAAATATTTTTAGATTGTACCTTTTATTTGAAACCTGTTTGTATGACTAATAAATTGAAATGTCGAGCAATTACGTTAATGGGATTACATTTTTCTTCTTTTGTTAAAACGATTTTTATCATTATAAGAAGAAACCATTTATCTACATATTTTGAATGGAAATTCGCTAAGTTGTTTTTTTTTTGACATCGTTTTTTCCAATTCTATTCAAATTTGTATCAATTAGTCATTTTACTTGACACTTCTGAAGGTGTCTGTTTGCTAAAATGAGAAAAGAAAACATTTTTAAGCGCTTTGGGTGAAGAGTTAATTAGGTCCTTAGGGTTAGTGTCCCGAAAATGTTAAGGTACGCGATGAATAAGTTATTAAAACATGAGCGTAGGTAAGAACTTTTCATAGATCATGTTACTTCCATCGTTTTTAAATAGTAAACAAATAATATCTTGTGTCAGATAAGTTGACGGATGTTTTAATTTTTGTTTTTAGGTATTAGGTTTTCATTAAATATAATTGGATACAAATATACGATTTCAAAAGTTTCCAGTGGATTAATATTTGTTAACTAAATCGGTTTATCAAGGAAACTGGTTTTAGACCATTATGGTTCACAACAGATAATTCCATTGATCTAGAGCAGTGGTCGCCAACCTCTCAATGTGTTGAGCTACTTTGTTAATTTTGGAATAAACAGCGAGCTACCCACACGGAAGCCACGTAACGCAACATAAATGAAATAATCCACAGTTAATTTATCATTATATGTATTTATTTTACTATTTAAATGGTAATACATAATACATAGGTACTAATAATAAACTAATAACAAAAAAACTATTATTACTAGAACGTACTTGTTCATAGCTACATTCCTACCTACCAAACGAAGGTGAAAAATAAACACAAACTTTTATCCAGCCACAACGGCATGTCACGTAAGATTTAAAAATAGTTAATAATAACAACTATCATGAACATAAACATTGAAAAATAAAAAAGCACGTTCAATGAGAAGGCTGACACTCAGACTCATCGATATTTTTTTTTAAAGTTTGCAGTATAATTTGATACAGCCATTCGAATACAATTATCCAAATGTTCATCTGTAAGTCGATTGCGATATTTGTTCTTAATAAACTTCATATTGGAAAAAGAAGATTCACACAAATAGGTTGAACTGAATAATGCTTTCACTTTCAAGGCAACACGGTATAGAACTGAATATTTGTCTTTACTTACAATATGTCAGAAACAATTGATACTTGAGACTAACGATTTTAAGGCTAAATCATTTTGAAACTCAATTACTTCCATTTCTGTTGCAGCGATGTCTTCGCCAAAGTTCTGCATAACACAAGTTGCAAACTGTTGGATATCAATTTCCATAAAAGGTGAAACAACAAACTGCGCTACTAAAGCCATTTCGTTGAAATCCTTAAAACGATTTTTGAAGTTATTCTTCAGGGTAGAAACTATTTCTACATGATATTTGCTGTCATAGGGTTCTAATGGATTTTGAGATATTTTTTTTGAAAGGATAGGAAAATGCTTGGCATCGCTGTTAATTAGGTTTTGTTCCCAAAACTCCAGCTTTTTGATAAATGCTTTGATATCAGAAATCGTTTCCGCTAGTTCTTTGTCTCTCCCCTGAAGCTGCAAATTAAGTACGTTTAATTTCTCTGTAATGTCCACGAGAAAACCAAAATCTCTAAGCCAGATTGAATTTTCTAGTTCCGGAGTCGGTTCATCGCGTTGTTTGAAAAATTGAACTATGCCAGATAGGACATCATTAAAACGTTTCAGCACCCGTCCTCTACTTAACCATCGGACTTTAGAGTGAAGGAGTAGGTCCCCGTATTGACAGTCAACTTCATCGGCCAAGGTTTTGAATAATCTTCTTTGTAACGCTTGAGCTCTAATCTTGTTCACAATTTTTACCACCAGTTTCATAACGTTGTTTAGTTTCAGGAAACTTCCACATAATGCGTGCTGATGGATAATGCAGTGGTAACAGAGAAATTGCGGAAAAGTTTCATCTTTACGACATAACGCCACCAGACCCTTATCATAACCCACCATAGCTGGAGCGCCATCGGTTGTCAAGCCTACCATTTTCGATATTGGAATTTTCTCGGAAGAAATAATATTTTTTAAATGAGGAAACAACTCCTGTCCAGTAGTGTGTCCTTTCAGTGGAATAAATTTCAAAAGATCTTTTTTAATCGTAAAATCACTAAAAACCATCCTGACGAACACAGCCATCTGGGCAGTGTCAACGACATCTGTTGATTCATCTAGTTGAAGTTATCTAAGTCAGTTCTTAACTGTAAAAAAAATATCATTGCTCATTACTTCTACACGTCTTATCACTGTATTAGCAGCAAGTTGCATAGATTTTATAGCTGAAACTATCTCGTCTTTATTTCTAAAGTTGGCAAATAACGAATCAGCAGCTTCTAAAAACGCCTGTTTTACCATTTCCCCGTCTTCATAAGGTTTCTTTTTTTGTGCAATTATCTGGGACACACGGTACGATGCTTCAGTTGCAGCCTTATTTTTGTCGACTGTTTTTAAAAATATTGATTGTTGTCCAATTAACTGCTTTTTCAACTGTTTCAGTTTCTCCTTTCTGGCAGCAGAATGTAGTGGGAATGATTTTTCAAAATTAGAATGTACAGTTTTATGATGTCTCTCAATATTTCCTTTTTTAGCAACGAAGACCGAAGTATTACATAACAAACGCACATTTTTATCTTTAACTTCTGTAAAAAAGTATTGTTCTTCCCATTCCGAAAGAAAGTGGTATGTCTTTACCTTCTTACAACTGCTTGCCATAATATTATTTTTTGTTGTATTCTACTAACCCAACCGCTGGACGTTGGTTACGCGTTCAGTTTTAAACTAAGTGCAATGTCGCCGCGCCGTGCGTATTTATACCGTTCAAAGCAATCCTGATTGTTCTCGAACACTAACGCGCTGGTCCGGCTGGTCGGTTCTAGCCGATTCTAGCTTGATGGCGTCAGCGGCAGATCGCTCACCGCAACGTTGCCGCTGTTTATGTTTAATATTATGACAATTAGATTTTTTTGTGGAATTTTCGGAAGCTTCTCTGATTTTTGCAGTTTGTATTTTTTAAATTAAAATCGTTGTGAGAGCTACCAGAATTGCCTCCGCGAGCTACCGGTAGCTCGCGATCGACAGGTTGGCGACCACTGATCTAGAGAGTAATATAAATGAAGATTTTTGTAATAATCAAAAGTGTATGGCCATATATTTTAACATATTTAAAGCATTCGATATGATATGGCATCATACAATATTAACAACCTTAGAATATTGGGGTTTTTGAGGGACATATATTAGCTTTCGTTCAAAACTTTCTTCTTAACAAAAAATTTCAAGTTAAAACTAATGGAAATTTATCCACCACCAAAATTTAGGAAAACACCACAGGAATATTGATACTTGGTCTTTTGACTTATTTCAAACCGTTCCTTAATTAATTGTTCTGTAAATATTTAAATAGTCTCTACTCTACTAAATCGTCCTCCGTACCATTAAATAAAAATATATTTTCGTTTCCTTTGTATCTAGCATGCACGCCAATGTGTACAACAGATGCTTCTAAAGGGGTTTTCGATCGATATCGAATGCTCTAGTTGATTTTTGACCCGAAACGCATTTCACTCATAAAAATGTAGTTACGCGAACAAATAACATTTATTTCTTGTTTGAATAAAAGCGTGGTTGGTATCTAGTAATTTGAATTTCATATTTTGCCTTACGGGGTTGAACAGTCAACAAGGTAATAAATAATTTATAGGTGAATCAGTTAAAAATAATTTTAATAACGCGTATAGATATACACAGTTTTTTATTTGAGCTCGGGGTGGCTGTTGTTATATGTAGTCAAGTGTCTAACGTACTATGATTGACAAATGTCAGACTCAACTGTCATCAGTAACATCTTCATCCGGGAAATGGCCGACAGGAGGCACTGAAAGCACGAGCTAGAGGTGAATCCGACTTGTTTCAATACTTTTAATAAACCTATTGATTACTGAGGTTTTAGCAGTTTTATTGACGAACCCGCAAACAGCTGTAAGGGTCAAACATCACTCCCTTAAAATAGTACTGACACTGTCAATAGTTATTCAAAAATAACATTGCTAAATTCATTGGATATTTCAAACATTTTCGTTACTATGTGTTATAGTATTATGCATTAAAGGCCAGCAAAAAAAGAAGAAAAAAGACTTTTTCTCGATTCGATCAAATTAACATTAGATTTCCACCAAAATTTGAGTGCCAATTGTGAAATGAAATCCCTCCTATACTGTTATTAAGACCCGAAATTGCCCAAATGTTATTTTACTCGGAAAATTAGACACCTAGTTAAAATGCGTACTCGAAATATCAAACTTCTCGAGTTAGGGAGTTTTGTTGAGCGTTAAAAATCCGTTCTGGCAGTAAATTTTATAAAATACGATGGTCTGGCGGTATTTCCGCAATGCCGCATGCGGAAAAATCAACGGACATACCTATAAACAAGTAAGTAATGGTTTATTTTTTTCTTTTTTTCGTTTTTCAGTGGAAAGAAGATAAATTTAATTTGCACGTGTTTCCGCGTTTATTTATATAAAAAAAACGGACCGAATGTACGAAAGGCGGTAAAGAGAAAAAGGATAACAGGTTCGTAATCAGGCAGGTATACTTATAGGGTTCGCTGAATTTTTGTGAGGGATATGAGAAGGAGGGAGACATATTGCGTAGAGAGTGACATTTCAGAAATTATCACCACTTGTTATTTATGAAGAATATAATAAATATCTTGTTAGTCTGGAAAGGTTTTACTATATGGTTTTTATGGTTATAACTATGATGTTTTATAAATTGATAGTCGAAGTTTGACATCTATAAGTTGAGAAAACTGCAAGTTTTTTTTTAAAGACAAAAGTGAAAAAATTTAGTATCAGATATTTTTTAACCATTTTTTTTAAAGGAATAGTTTGTAGATCAAAATTTTTTAAGAGAGCTTACAATTATGTACTTTATGAACGATGTGCTAAACGCGTAACTCTTGAAAGGAAACTATGTTGAATAAATTAAATTTTATTTTGAAATCTTAATATTTTTGTTTGGACTTACAGCGAAGTCAATTTTAAATAGCCACAAAGTTAGATTGACATTCAACAAGTATTTATTTTCTCTATAGCGAGATCAATACAGGAGTTTAATAATATTGTTTTTGATTGGACTTACAGCGAAGTCAATTTTGAATAGCCACAAAGTCAGATTGACATTCATCAAATATTTATTTGATCTATAGCGAGATCAGTACAATAGTCTAATAACATTGTTTTTGTTTAGATCTATAGCGATGTCAATTTTGAATAGCTACAAAGTCAGATTAACATAAAATATTTACTTGATATATAGTGAGATCAGTACAATAGTTAAATATTTACTATTAAATTCTTTATTTAGCTTTGCTAATACAAAAATAGTACAGTTTTTGCAACAATAAGTATAGTTTATGCATTATGTATAGTGTCGAAATATGAATAGAAAAAAAAAGAAATAAATTAGTGAACTATGAATAAAATAAAATATATATGTAAAATATAAAATTAAATTTATGTTTACAATTAAAATCTCTCTATATCTACAATTAAAATCATTTATTTATTTATTTATACCCTTTGTGTCATCATATTATAGTTCTTAAGTTTATATTTAAAATTATTTAATGAGGTAGCATCATTGTAAGCCTGCAGACCCTTGACAAAGACCGAATTTTGGGCACTTCTACTTATAACATGTCGAATATGAAAATTAGTCCGATTTCTTGTATTAGAATTGTGAAATTGAAAATTGTAATCTATTTTTTCAAGTAAGTATGAAGGCATTATTTGTAATTGAATTTTAAAAATAAAAATTAATGTTAAATATAGAATGTAAGTTTTAACTAACATCCACTTAAGATCCTGTAACATTGTTTTTATATGAGTTCTTTTATCACAAGAAAGTATTATCCTCATTGCCCTGTTTTGAAGTTTCTGCAATCTGTTCATTTCATTTTGGTTTAGTAAATTTAAAATTGTGGCACAATACGTAAAATGGGACAGAATTAAACTATTATAAAGAAGCTTTAAAGACCATTGGTTAAGATGTTTTGAGCATCTATATAAATAGCTGATTTTAAACGATATTGTTTTAATCACATAATTAGCATGTTCTTTAAATAGTAACATATAGTCAACTATGACACCCAGATATTTAAATTTTTTAACAACTTCAATATTACTATTTTCTATATTTACTTTTAGGTTACTAATATTATATTCTTGATAGTTTTTGTCATTTCCTATAATCATGAACTTAGTTTTATTGTTATTAATTTTAAAGAATTAAAACAGCACCATTGAAATATTTCTTTTAGTGTGTTATTTATATTTTCAGTTATTTCATGTAACTTGTCTTGAAGCAAAATAGATCAAAGTGTCATCCGCAAATAAGATAATGTAACAGTTTCCTGTACACGTGCGATATCATCAATGTACAAGAGGAATAATAATGGTCCTAACACACTTCCTTGTGGGACACCTTGTTCATTTTGGATTTCATCTGATGTAATGTTGTTAAACTTTAGCTTCTGTTTTCTGCTATCTAAATAATTTATTAACCACTGTAAAGTATCATCAACTATTCCAAAACCTTCTAATTATTGCTTGAAGTGATCTAGAACATATTGTATTGCTGTTTCACAACTATGCTTTCCTCGAAAAACAGACTGTATACTATTAAATAGATTATTTTCCTCTAAGTAATGAATAAGTTGATTATAAATAAATTTTTCTAATATTTTCTCTATTGTACTTAGCATATTAATCGGTCTTAAGTATGCTGCTCTATTTGAATTTGAGACTTTAGGGATTGGTATGATAACTGAAGTTTTCAAGGCTGTGGGGTTTAGCGACTATAGCACAGGTAGAGTTAGGTATTTCTTGATAAGGAAACGAAGGACCAAGATTTCTTCCAAAAATGTATTTACAAACGTTGTCAAATTAACAGATCTTAAAAGTTTAAATAAATTGTTTAAAAATGCAATGGAATGCGTGAAATTATTTTTTATTCGACGTGATGTTTCAATGATTTTTTTGTGACATCTTTTTTCTATGTTTTTTTAATTATATAAGTAGGTGTAACCTAGTAAACCGTAAGGAGTCTATAAGGAAATACAATAAATAACAACTAAAACTAAGTATTTGGGACCAAAGAGTTTGGAACCAAACACTATCAATATAAAAGTTGTTAAGGGCATTGGGGTTCTCAATTATATCTTTTATTATTAGATTATCATTTATCTCTATTTCCGTTAAGCTATTTTGTTTATTTTTAGGCAAAAGGTCTTTCATAACTTTCCAAAGTTTAACAGTATTTTGTTTATTTTCACTTATTTGCCGTTCATAATATTTACTTTTTCTTTTCTAATAACTCTAACTGCTATATTTCGATTTTGTTTGTATATTTGCCTATTTTCTTCAGTTTTGTTAATTATATACCTTTTATAACTATCATCCCTATTTCTGATAGCATTTCTGACTTCCAGATTCCACCACTCTTTATAATTATTAGAAAATGTCTTAACAGGTCTTTTTGGTGCCACCTCATGAAATATTGTCATTAAATTTTGGTAGTATATCTCTCATTAATATTGATAGTATAATTCCAATTGACAAGAGACAACTTATAATTTATTTTTTCAAAATCAAATACTCTACCTCGACTTTCTTTTATTTGAGACTCCTTATTATTAATTGGTTGAAAATCTCTATACACCTCGACATTAAAATAAGTACGTATTTTAGGTATGAGACAAATTTCAGTCCTTATATTTAAACAGTTGGTTATTAGGTTATTACTAAGTCAATAAGTGTGCCTCCATTGTCATTGTTAGCAGGATGAATAATTTGAGTTACCACATTTCTAAAATCTATATCACTAATACAGTTTCTTAGTCTATAACTATTTAAGTTATCTTATAGCTACTATCACATAAAAAATTATCTGAAAAACTTTCAAAAAAATCCAAAAAGTCTGAACATATACTGTTAGGTGATCTGTATAAACTAACAATTAAATGAATACAGTTTTAAAAATAAAATCTCAGAATTATCACCCAATATTGTTTTTGACACTAAATTTTTTACAAGACAAAACCGTTATTTATTTATTTATATAATTTAAGGCCCCTCCAGTCTACCTGCAGTCACTATCTACTCTGTACATATCAAAATTATTTATTGTAATTTTAGAATCAAAAATATCCTCTGTAAGTCGTGTTTCAGACAAGCATACTATCCACGGTCTTTTTACCACAACTAATGCAGATATTTCATCAAAATGACAAGGCAAACTTTGTGCATTGTGACAGGCTTCTGGTTCACCTACAGTGAATCAGCGAGTCTGTGTGGCGCTATGAAGGTGATTCCCGAATAGGGGTTGCTCAGGCGCCAGTTTTGGTATCGCAGTTTGCTCTGCGACCATGTGGTACACCAGAGTGTACTCAAGGTGAACTCAGTGGAGGTAAATAATTCCAGGCGGTCACTGCTAGGTAGCCACTATACTAGAATAAATAAAAATAAAACACTTAGAACCAGTAATAAGAGAAACACAGGAATAGGTAATAAAATATATATTTATAAAAAAAATACAACGGTAATTAAATATTAACGGCTCCCTATATGTGGAAAATTTATTAAAAATAAATTATTACCTAATTAAATATTAACGGTTTAATGTCTCTCTCATGTAGACATCTGGTAGTCTATAGCTTCTACAAGAGAGAAACCCTTTCCACGAACTGTTATAAAGACTAGGGGCTGAAACAGCTCTGATTATCGACGGGGGGAAGCAAGCGAATACCGCTATCACCCCCTGATTAGCGCGATTATGGATGAAGGGTGCGAGTGCCCCCGGATTTAAATCCAATTTACTTTATTACCTTGTTAGGTACTAAGGAAATTAAAAATTCGTATTAACTTTTACTAGTACGGGAAAATATTTACGGTTCGCTAGCACAGGAAGCCAAGCGGTCCGGGAATTATGAAACTCCCTATATACGGAACATTTATTAAAAATAAATTAATACACTCGAAAACAATTTAAATATGACGGTAATCAAATGCAAGCAAATAAATGAAATCAAAGTTTTCGGAACGTCCCTGTATCTTAGACCAGACGGATCGACGCTCTGGCAATTATTGAACAAGAATGATAATTTTCAGCGCGGTGTTTGGGACAAAAATGCGATGGTTAACGTAAAAATTATTTTGAGATTTGCCCAAAGTCGATCGAGAGCGTGTGTGAATTTAATTTTACAGAAAACGTCGGGCTTCGTTCAATAATTAATTGTTGACGGGAAACGGAATGATTCAAATATAATTGAATGAATAAATAAAAGAAAAGAGAAACTTACATGAAAAATACTGGGTGCTTCTTATAAAAAAAATTGCTAACGGTTTCCCACTAAGGGATGAAATGAAAAATGCCGGGTAAGAATCAAAATTATTTCACTTGTCGGACGGGTGTCCCAAACTAATTGTAAATAAAAAAATAATATGCGGTTTCCTACCTTTAGAAAAATAAATGGGGTTGTTCAATGATCTTTTTCGAAATCACGGCACTCACGGAGTATTTACTAGGCACTATAGAAGGGCGAATAGTTTTCGGCTGTCGGCAGATGTAAACCCGAGTGGGGGGATACCACTGCTACAGCCGACTGTTTACAATTTAAAAATAAAAAAAATGTCCTTCTAGTACCGTGATAAATAAAGGTAGATAATTGATACGAAATCGACTCTACAAAATGCCCATTCGAATTTCGGTAAATATAGGAATATTTTAATATACAAATAAATAAACTACCCATTGCCACAAAGCATAAAAACTGTCCGTGGCGTGGACATACGAGGGTACTCGCAATTGTTGAAAAACGGTAATTCATGTCCTCAGGCGGGAATTAATTGAAATATTAATTTTTTTAAATAATTGAGAGCAAAATTTAGTGACTTCGTCACAGCATTCATAGCCAATATAAAGTATATTTCATTTGAAGGATTAGATACATTATCTGTTAAATTATTAAAACTCATAACTCTAGTTTCTAAATCTCTATGATTTTTGAAGAGCGCATCAGAAAATTTTATTGGCGATTTATTTTAACAAATTTTAGGTTATTATGAGGCTTTGTCTTGTTTAGGTTTTCTAATAATTTGGCAACCAGTGCATTTTTAGACAAAAGCTTTCCGTTTTTGTTATTAAAATCTATATATTGAACAGATGATTCTGTGCATTTATTTAATTTAAAAAATAATGTTTTTGTTTGGAGTCCATTTTTCATAGCCACAAAGTCAAATTGACATACAGCAAATATTTACTCGATTTATAGCGATATCAGTATAATAGTCAAATAATATTTTTCCTAACCACAAATTTATTATTTTTTTTATAAACATTTGTTACAGATACGCCCTATAGAAACCCGTTAAAACAGACATGTATTGTTCTGAGCTTAGGTACATTGTTTTTTTTTCTCGATGGTTCTAGAAATCATCGAAACAGACGAAAATGGCGGTAAAACAGAACAGCGAATAAATAAAAATGCTGATGAAGCTGACAAGCCATTTTGAAATCCTCGCTAACTGTAGTAATTCTAATTGATTTTGTCTGTCCCATTGAAAATGAAAGTCCGCTGTACAAAAGGTTCTAAATCAGGGGCGTAACGAGGAGGCGTGGAAAGCGCACGTCATCGAAATACAAATTTGCTGTATTGATATAAAAGCACGTATTACATGGATGTGGAATTCGAGCAATCTATCACTCTCTCTTTCGCTAATAATTGATTAAGGATTATTTTCTATCATAATTTCTGTCTAGCCACTGCTTTCTATTATTAACATGTTTGTGTAATACAAAATTTATTCGCTAATAATACTAAACAGAAAAATAATCCTAAGACTCATGGATATCTAAATAAAGCTATAACTGGCGCAGTCAGTAGTACATTTATAATTAAATACGAGAATATTTATATATTCGGAAATAAGTTGATTTAAGTTTTTACGGTTTTTGTACGCAGGGATACCCCGCCTAATGCCATGAATCCCAGAAACATTTTAACCTCATCTCGTACCAATACATTAATATTATCTACTCACACAACCACAACTATTAGTTGCTCTTCTATCAAGCAAATTGCCTGTAATATTATCGAACCAACGCTCGAGCGTTGCTTTTGTTTTAGGTACATTTGTCTTTGTCAAGTGTATGTACACCGACTGGCTCGTTTGCTAACAAAACTTTCACAAAGAGAATTTACCTATCTAGAGGTAAGTAAGTACATTGTTAAAGGTCCTCGGCCAACGATTTGTTTGCCAAATACAAACACACCTTCCAGCAAATGAAAATACCGGAGCATGATGTTAAAAGATATATTAGCAGGGAATGTATGCTTTAGCGAACAGGAAGGTTATTGGAAAAATGTTCTATTGCACCGTTACAAACAAATAACGTTAATTATTTTCCACAGTAGATGGACTATGTAGGTTTTAGGTCAATAGTACAATTATTGACATACGCTATAATTCTGAATCAGAAGCTAATGTCCAATGCAGTCATTGAAATTTTCAATAAATTAAAACTTGGCGGTTTCTCCAATGATTTATCTGTACAGTGAACTTCCAGTTAAATTTCATACATACACATTATTTTAAAATAAATAACTATAAATTCAATTTTAATAATTTTATTGTTTTTATATGTGTTAATCTCTAATTTTGGATACGCCACTGTGCTGTGACTAAATGCGTCTCCGTGGAGTACTATTCTGAGTGAGCCCGAGGGAGTGAGAGGTTTTCGCGAAAGCCTGTAGATAAAAAGAGAGGTCAACACGTCAACAGATCCGTGTGTAACGTTTAGATTTGATCTTATAGCGGTTTTTCATTAAAATAGGGATGCGCTTGTTCTGTCCAGCAGTTTCCGTACTCAGTACTTTTAAACGGGTCCTTGTATACATACATTTAAACCACTATGATTACCTAGTTTGGTGGATCGACAGGCGACGGCGACGGCCATAGATGCAGGGTTTTTTTGCGACACTCTGGGCGAGTAGGTAACTGCCCTGTATTCAAGATGTCTGTCTAGCGTTTCCGTCACGACGGTAATTGTGGATATGTGTTTAGTTTGGGGTAGGTAGGACCTCTATTTGAGTTTAGCTAGGCTATTTATTTCGTTTTAGAGGTTTGTTTGGTTATTTAAGCCCTTTTTGTCAAGAATTTATTTCGTAAAAGAGGGCGCTGAGGGGACATCTATTTGCCACTAAGGTATGTTGGTATTGGTGGTTTTTGGAAGTGACGTCGCTTCTTCGAATTTGGGGATTCATTTTGCACGTGGATTAGTAAAGGCGGTTTCAAAATTTAGTGGAATTCTTTTCCAATCATAATTGGGATATTGCCAAACAACCTTTCTTTAAAACTACAACAGGGTGTGATTTGGTTGACCACATATTGTAAGAGCTTTTAGGAGGATCACATAGAGGTAAGTCCCTTCTACGCAGCACTTAAATTGCGTCGTAGTAATTCTTTTTGTAAGGCCTTCGTCTTTTATTTCAGTGCCCACATTATATATGTAATTTTTTCTGGATAAGCTGTTCACGAATTTACAGTTCGATCTGATTTGGTGATTTGTTTTCCCCCTATTGCTGTTAAAGGGGTAAATATAGTTTGATTTTAGTCAGCATGCTTACCTAGACGATTATTAACCCTACTTTATGTTTCTTTTCGTTGTATATATTTTCAGTATATGGGATTGACTATAAAGAGGTAGTATTTTGAAACCTAAGGGCATAAGTTGCCTATTATATGTAGTCTCAGGTAAAATTTTTAATTTTTTAAAGTATTTCTTACACGATGTATGACTACGAATATTCTCGATGTAGCGATTAATGTTTTTTTGCACTTTGAAAACAGAGGATACAGTTGTGATATTACCCCAGAGACACCATACCGTAACCTGGAGTCGACTTGTGCATATTCATAGTATAACGCTAATAGTTGCATTTTTTCAAGAACGTATCTCAAATTAAGGAAAAGAAACTTCAATGAGTTTAATTTGGAGATTAACTTCTCACAATGGTGTTTCCAGTTAAGATTTTCATCTAATAAAATGCCTAAAAATTTAACGCTACTGTGGCTGTTCGTCAATAATGACTGAAAAATATATATCATTAATTTTATTTTGCACGAATTTCGGTTTTTTCGCTATTAAAAAATAAGCAACTACTGTTAAAAAATTATAGAAAAGTCATCGGCATAAGCTGTATAAGAATTGTTTTCCATAATTGAATCAATATTGTTAACATATAGGAGGAATAGCATTGGACCTAAAATTGATCCCTGTGGCGTACCCATCTGAACTGACAAGTGATCTGAATTAAAATTTTTGCATTGATCTTTACTGGTGGATTTTAAGGATACAAACTGAGACCTGCCTCTTACTCCTATGTTCTCTAATCTGGATAATAAAATATCGTGATTCACATAGTCAAATGCTCTGCTGAGGTCACAAAAAATAACAGCAGGGCATTCATTCTTATCAACGTGATCAATAATTTTTTCGTAAAAGGAAAACAAAGCAGTGGTAAAAACATAGAAGATCTAAAACTATATTGGTTACTACAAATATTTTATAAAAGCTATTTGATATCGTAACTGGTCTGTAATTGTTAATATTTTTTGGATCATTTTTCTTACACAATTCTTTTTTACAAAAACATTAACATCTCCACTAGGAGATCTATAGCACAACGACTTTTAAAAGAAACACCACACACTTCAAAATGTTGTTCAATATAGAACATGTCACAGACACAGCTGTTCAAAGTTGTTGAAGTAAGTAAACAATTATATAATTTGGATTTGGTAGGCCAGAAATTTGCAAAAAAAGGAGGTATTACAATTTTTTTAGTTGTTTGGTAGATTTTTACTGAAAGTGTGTTTTGTTTTTTCTTTTATGTATAACAACATATATTAAATATTAAAACACAATTTGTTTTTACTTTTATTTGCAACTAATATCACAGAAGTAACAATACAACAAAAACCTGTGTCACCGATTTGATATTCAAACTAACATGCTAACGCCAATACACCGAAGGTGCGGAAAGCAAAATTGTAACAGAGGCAGAGGAAAATGCTGATAAGTTAATAGTAACCACAGATATTTTCATATCCTCTTCCTACGAAGTAGTGAAGATCGTAGGCGAGGATATAGATTTGTTGGCCTTTGTGGTTTGTCACGAGATGGAGGAGACCACATCCTTCCAACAAACAGACCAAATAACAATATATTTAAAAATGTCTATCGACAATAAAAAACAGCCACGCTTCGAACAAAACACAGAGGTTTTCTTAAGCTCCAATTCCACAACTGAGAAAGTTGCCGACTCAGGAGAGACCTTCCTCGTTTTACTTTATGGAGGCAACAGAGAATCGCAAAATCTTAGCTATGTTCTCTTCCAGTTGTTCACTAGGGCGGCAGTTAAGGCCAACATAAACCTCGCCAGATTGCCTTCAACCAGGAATGCTGAAAGATTTTACTCTGCGAACATACCAGGTAAAAATAAGTTTTTTGCTTGTATTCCTTTCTGCTTTAGACCATATTTTTAATAAATACATGTTTCCTTATTTTGTTGTTGATTTTCTTTAGGTACAGAAGTGGCTGAAAAATGAGAAGAATCCTCTCGATTTGGGGCTGAATGCGGAGTACACAAGGCCATATTTTTCAATAGAAGATGGCACCACCAGTTCAAGCTCTGCTAAAAATGATATTCTGTAACTGCAAAAAAGGTTGTATCAGCAGTTGTGGTTGCAGGAAAGCAGGACTGAAATACTTGGCTGTTTGCAGCTACTGCACCAGACCTGATGTGTGACGACATTGATGAACCATTCATTGATGATACACCATCAAATGACTTTTTTGACATTCCTGAGCAGTTCGATGAATAAATTCTGCCTCAGCAAGCTGCCCTCAAAAGGTGTGTTGTGAATTCAGAGGACGAGCCTGATCCATCAAAAATATACAAAAAATGCGAGTAATTACTATTTTCCTAACTGTGCTATACATAAAATACAATGAAGCGTTTCATTACATTTTTCATAATAATGTTGTAATTAGTAAAATGTATTTTGCAAACCCTTCTAGAACATATTTGTTTACTTACAGTTCATCAAATTTCTAGAGGTGTTCGACGCCCAGAAAGAGAACGCGCTACGTGTGACTAAGATAGCTATTGTACAGTCTGCTAAACAAGTTATTTTAAATAGTTTTTAATATTTTTAGGTAATTAAATTTTGAAAGTGTGGAATAGTTTAGGGATTAAATTGGTCTGATTGGACTTTCTTAGAACGTTTTTAAAAGCAGCTAAAGATAGTATGTAGAATTGAAAATAATTATTATGCCATAAAAGGTGTTTTGGAATTCCTTCAACCTTTTGAAATTGAGTCAGAAAATATAAATTTTATAGGATAGCGGAAAATACCTATAATTTTTTTGTAGGCCTTTGTAAATCGTGGAAATAGTTTATATTTTATTTCTACCTTATTAAGGAAAATGGTACCTATTATTAATAACGGTTGTTTCTGAAACATTACTAAAATTTTCGAAATTTTGTTTTTCTACAAAATAATAAACTATACTATTTAGAAAAAAATTTATTTCTCTTATAATTTTATAAAAAATAACAGGGGAATATTTACATTTCTTGATCTATTAAACAAAACGATAAATTATCTCGACGAATGACACCATGTTCTAGTACGGAAGCTAGCTTTATATTTTTGTTGGTGGTTTCATGGGTTTCATATCAAATTTTTGTAATTGTAGTTTACACGTACATATTCCTCTTAACACTTGTTTGCTTTATCAAAAAAGTGTGTTGTTGTGATTTACGTCGAAATAAGTCAAAAACAACTTGAAACCCCATATAAAATCAAAAAGGAGAAACGAAAAAAATTGAGCCTGTAAATGAACACAACTCAGAAACAAAAATAGCTATCTAATAATAAAAAAATAAAATTTGATTCTTGTGCATCTTCGTTGTAAAAATAGATAATACTTTTTTGATCTTAGGTACAGATATAATTTTAATGGTCTTCCGAAAAACTTTCTTCAGTTTCCATATCAGATTCAAAATCAATCTCACTGTCACTGTTTAAGTTAATTATAAATCTATCAGTTGCCTCATCCAAAGTAACTTCTCTGTCATAAAATTTAGATTACCACATTTTAGCATTATTACAACGAGATTGCCACTCCTCTTTAGAAAACGTATCAAAAAAGTCTTCACACAACAGTTGTACGTCTTGCCTCTTAAATGTAGTGTTGTTACTAGCTACATATTGTTTCAATGATGCCCACACTAATTCGATCGGATTAAGATCGGGATGATACGATGGCAAACGCAAACAACTAAAACCATGTTCATTTATCATTTCTTCAATTGCATACCTCTTAAATCGTGACTTATGCAATAGCACTAAACTGTATAATTTCGTTTTGAGCATATCCTCTTCGTAAGCAATATTATGATTCCTTAACCAATCCTGCATGTCAGCTTTTTTAGAAGTTGACGTTGGTGCTTTATTTACCTGGACATTATGGTAAGGAGCATTATCAAAAATAATGACGCTTCTTGGAGGGAGGTTCGAAAACAGCTTTTCTTTCAACCATTTAGAAAAATTATTAAAATTCATTTCATCGTGGTAGTCTCCACTTTTGGTTCCAGATTTGAAAATTAACCGGGCATTCGGAATAAAGCCCATTTCACCTCCTGCATGGACAATAATTAGTCTATCACCTTTATTAATTGGTTTCTTTAATCCCTCATTTGAATTATCACTCCAAGCTTTCTGGTGTGTGTGTGTGTGGGAGGCATGAATGTATGTTTCATCTAAGTAGACAATTGGACGGCCCTCTGCTCGATAACTTTTTAAACGAATCAGATAGTCTAAACGTAGCTTTTGAATATCAAACCTTTCCATTAATATTTTTCTGTTTGTTTTTGTTTTCCGCCAACGAAATCCTAGCGACTTTATTATTTTTCTTAAACTTTCATAGCTTCCTTTGTAGCTTCTCTAAATTTAGTCAGAATTGTTTTTAATGTTGGAACAATATTTTCCGAGATTAACATGAACAGAATAATTCTTTTTAAAATACCTTTGTCAGCTTCATCTATATCATTAACTGTTTTTGGTTTTTTAATGGTTTTTCTTGGTGATGAAAATTCCGATATCTCACGGTTATCGATTCTTTTTTTCTCTCCAGAAATGCGGACGACAGTGTTTTTAGATACTCCTGTGGCTGCAGCAACACGATCATTTACATTTTTAAATGGTATTGAAGGTGAATTAAAGTTTCCTTCTCTTCTCATAAACTCTATAACATTGGCTATTATTTCGCGAGATTGACTGTTAATCACGCGGCCTCTTAATTTGCTATTAAACTCCATACTTAGGTTCTATTAAACTGTAATGAGCAAAAAACACAAACGAAAATAAAAGAAATGTTTTAGCGAAATTTACATCTGACATTTACGTCTGAATAAAATAGTGAAATACTTGATGCGCAGAGTGTACTTTCATTGCGTAAATCCGTCGGCCCCGCCAACCGATGCCTCTCAGTAGTGCTTTCTCTGTCTAGCCGTCGAAAGCCTCTAGAAATTTGATGAACTGTACCTCAACAATTTTGAACAGGTGTGTCTCAGAAACTATCAGGTCTTATATTTTGTTGGGAATTTAGTGGACTTTAATAACTAAAAAATAATAACTTCTCTTATAAACCCACTCCTTAGGAGTAAAAATTGTCGAAAACTAAAAAAAAGTAATACTTTCTTTTTTTTTAAATTTTGCAAACTTTTAAATAGCCGTATCTTATAAATTATTTAACCTAACAAAACCAAATTATTCTCATTTCATTGCAAATTTAGTCTACTTAAAAAATGTGCATTAAAATGTGCATTATAACTTTTGCCGTAACACAGGTTATCGGTGGTAAAAATTGACAAAAACTGAAAAAGTCCTAAAATTTAAAGAATTTTTTGGTATTTAACAACGATCCGAAGGGTTTTTGAGGTGAAAAATTTGGATTTGTCATTACCATCTCATCACTACCAACATATAAAAAAATCAGAATTACCTCATTTTATGTAAAGCAAAAAAGTACCAATTCCATGGACTATCAACAAAGACTATTTTAAAAACAAGGTTAATATTTCCAACTCAAATATAACCAAGACGGAAAATAAAATATATAACATAAAGCAATATGTCACAAAAGTAGGAGCGATCGTTTCCATTCAGAAAACAAGTACTCCTTTGACTAATACCGCAACAAGTATTTTAATATGACCCATTTCATTATTCAGTCTCCTCTCTGTTTTATTTGGCCTTTTAGGCTCAACTTGTCCGATTATCATACATATTTAAACCCCTTAAGACTATGACGGAGGAGCTTTCGATTACTATTCGAGAAAGAACGGGATGTTTCTAGTGTATTCCAAATATAACGTGATAATATTTCTAATTTTGGCGAGAACGTTCTGGAAGCCCACCATTAATTTAAAATTTTTAAATAAATATTGGTGGAGAAACACAGGCAATCAATTAATTATATATGGGACAGTGAAGATAAATAGTGAACAGTTTAAAGACATTCGAAATATATATAAATTAGAATAGTAGTATTATAAAATAAATAAGTGTTTAAATAAATTATTAATAAATAAACTGTTGTTTAAAATAAACGAACATCACAATATCTAAAGGAAAGACAGCAGAGATAGAAATTTTAGTTCAATGAAAGATAGAATGTTGAAATTAAACCATTGCTGTTAAACTTAGAACCTTACAGGGTCCATGATTTTTTAAATAATCAATTCTATTTAAATTTGTAATTTATGTAAATATATGGTAAATATTATGTTTCTATTCAACAATTTTTTAGGTACATCGATTTCAGTGATGCTTTAATCCTAATCGGGACAGCCGTCTGCCCATTAATGAATAATGACAAACCGCTATCATCGATGTTTTATCTTTTATCTCTCTTAGATAATCCAAGAGTGAATATAGCAGCAAAGTCTGGTATCCATAGTCCCTTTTCCCTTTCAACCAAATGTGTTTTTGGTTTTATACCCGGCAAAATCCGTCGTTGACAGTTTTAGGACATAGTTAGGAGAATCCTGATTAATACCCAAGTGGAAAACATGAAATTAAATGAACAAACACTTCATTATTTCAGTGTGCCCCACGAGCACTCACAAGAAGCATTATAAAAGATCTTTACAAAAACATACCACATATTCCTTAGACCAAAATAAGTCGATTTAAGTAAAATTACCTTAGTACAAAGTTGCTTCGTTTGGGCTCCAGAGGGCCTTGAAGTTACAATTTTTAAATCGTTTTTCCCATATAAATTTAAAACGGCATATGCGATTTTGCTGAAATTTGGTATATTGGTAGAGTTTTATGTGGCAAAAAAATTGGTATTAAAATTTTGTCCGATAATAATACATAGGCGTAGAACTTAATTTTATAAATAATTGCACCTTTAAAAATTCTACGCCAATGGAAGAAAAGGAGTTTGTGTATGAAATTTAGATTGCGCAACTCATTTACTTTAAAAAAGGTACTCTTGATAAGACTCGATTACTCTCATGGTTTTCGCTAAATTTCTGTTTAGTAATTTTAGAACATAAACAATAATTATTAAAATACAAACTTTGTCAAAACCATGAGAGTAAATCGAGTGCTATCAAGAGTACTTTTTTGTAGTAAATAAGTACCCAATCCAAATTTAATACTCAAACCCCTTTTTTTGCCATTGGCGTAGAATTTTGAAAGTTGCAATTATTTAAAAAATCAAGTTCTACGCCTATGTATTATTATCGGACAAAATTTTATACGATGAAAAACATAAAAATGTACTTTTATCATATCTTCTTCAACACCTCTAATCGAGACTTTTAACAAAAATACTCGATTCATGTCATGTACGATTTTTTGAGGAATATTAATTATTTGCCTGCAATACGTATACAAAAACAATTATTGTTGGTTTCCATAGTTTCATCTAAATAAAAATATTGTCAAGTTTTAACACCTAACCTCTTGTTAACGATTGAAAGTGTTCTATCTGACTCAATAATTAAAAAAACAAATTTAGATTGCACAACTCATTTACTTTAAAAAAGATACTCTTGATAAGACTCAATTACTCTCATGGTTTTCGCTAAATTTCTGTTTTAATAATTTAGAGTGTATAGGTCTCACAAAAATATTTATTTACAACATAATCAAAATAAAGATTTTACAAAAATTGTTCAAAATGTTTACCATTTTCACGCATACAAAGATTTATACGTCGAAGAAAATTAAAATGTATCATTTCCATAACTTCTTCATCACTTCTAAGATTGTTTATTGCATCTTGAATACGTTGTCAGAGTTGTTCCTCATTTTCTACAGGTTCCCTGTAAACTGTGGATTTCAGATGTCCCCATAAAAAGTAATCCATCGGTGTTAGGTATGGGGAATGTGGTGGCTAGTTTACAGGTGCGTCATTACCTCTGCCTATCCATTTGTGTGGATATTAGAGCTGTGGCAAACCGTATGTATTCGTTACTCAGTAACGGGTAGTCGGTCAGATACGAAATACGAATTCGTTACTGCATTTTAAATTTCGTTACTCGCATCCGCATCGTCGCATAACGCACAATAATAATACTTGAGAATACATACCGCCACCGGTTCGGTGTGCAAGATGCGAGATGGCCCGATGGGCGATGCGAAATGCGAGTGTGGCCTTGATGCGAATCGACTATCGAACCGCACGTCGACTGGGCCTCGAAACGTACTTTTGTTTATATTTATGTATTTATTTATTTCAGTTTTAAAGAATAGTATAATAGTTGTTTTTCTGTTGCGTGTTGCAAGAATATAATATGTTTTTGTTTATTAAAGTTATGATTTTATAGAGTATTATTATTGTTTCTACTAGTGTGTTAGAAAAATATATATGTTTCTGTTCAACCTGTCTGACGATATTTTATTTTGCAAAACTTCACATCAGTTCTCATTGCTCATGCTCAGTGAACTACACGACTTTGTTACTAATTACAAATTCGCTATGTATTTATTTAACCAACGATTCGATATCTAATTTCATCCACACCCTCTGTTAGACAGTACCAAAACCTAACAACCGAAGCAATGCGTACGTACGATTAGTTACCGACACCAATTCCGCATCCGCATAGACGTGTATGAGGTTCACACGATGCGTGTTCTGTAGATTCGTATCACAGTAACGAAAGTAACGAGTAACGAATATTTTTATACGGGTAGTCAGATCCGAAGTAACGAATACATACGGGTATTGATTTTCTCGTTACTTTTACAGCTCTAGTGGATATTGTTCATTCAAGTGGTTTCTAACGTTTAAAGAAAAATGTGGTGGAACTCCATCTTGCATAAACCACATATCTCTCCGAAGTTGGAGAGGTAAATCTTCTAACAATTCTGGCAACGTATTTTGTAGAAAATCCAAATAATTTTCTCCAGTTAATCTTCGTGAAAGTATGACAGGACCAACAATGAAATGACCAATTATTCCAGCCCACACGTTAATTTTGAATTCGTGCTGAAAATGGTTTACCTTTATTGCATGCGGATTTTCAACGGCATAAACATGTTCATTATGGGTATTAGTTATACCTCTTCTTGTAAAACCCGCTTCATCGGTAAAGAGAACCTTCTTGACAAAGTTTGGATCTCTTTCTCTTTGCATATTAACAAATCGACAAAAACCCAAACGAATTTGAGGATCATGGACTAATAATTCTTGTACTGGCTTCTTATGGTATGGATATAGCAATTGTTTTCCAAGCACTTTATGAACGCCATCTTTACTTACTCCTAGTTCCCTTCCAATTCGTCTGGTGCTTAATTCTGGATCTTCTTCAACACGTTCTAAAATGTCTTCTTCAACTTCAGGAATCCTTACAAAACGTTGTCTTCCATTATCAACAGTGTTGGGAGCAAAGGAACCGGTCTCCCGAAGACGTCTCTCAACAGCAGCAAAAGTTGGGTGGCTAGGTACACGACGATTTGGAAACCTTTCAGACTACACACTGACACTCTCTCGAGCATTTCCTTCATAAAATCCTAATGTCAGTAACATATTGGTATATTCTGCATTGGTATATTGTACAGCCATATTAATAAACCACGCATTTGTTTTTTTAATTATTGAGTCAGATAGAACACTTTCAATCGTTAACAAGAGGTTAGGTGTTAAAACTTGACAATATTTTTATTTAGATGAAACTATGGAAACCAACAATAATTGTTTTTGTATACGTATTGCAGGCAAATAATTAATATTCCTCAAAAAATCGTACATGACATGAATCGAGTATTTTTGTTAAAAGTCTCGATTAGAGGTGTTGAAGAAGATATGATAAAAGTACATTTTTATGTTTTTCATCGTATAAAATTTTGTCCGATAATAATACATAGGCGTAGAACTTGATTTTTTAAATAATTGCAACTTTCAAAATTCTACGCCAATGGCAAAAAAAGGGGTTTGAGTATTAAATTTGGATTGGGTACTTATTTACTACAAAAAAGTACTCTTGATAGCACTCGATTTACTCTCATGGTTTTGACAAAGTTTGTATTTTAATAATTATTGTTTATGTTCTAAAATTACTAAACAGAAATTTAGCGAAAACCATGAGAGTAATCGAGTCTTATCAAGAGTACCTTTTTTAAAGTAAATGAGTTGCGCAATCTAAATTTCATACACAAACTCCTTTTCTTCCATTGGCGTAGAATTTTTAAAGGTGCAATTATTTATAAAATTAAGTTCTACGCCTATGTATTATTATCGGACAAAATTTTAATAGCATTTTTTTGCCGCATAAAACTCTTACCAATATACCAAATTTTAGCAAAACCGCATATGCCGTTTTAAATTTATATGGGAAAAACGATTTAAAAATTGTAACTTCAAGGCCCTCTGGAGCCCAAACGAAGCAACTTTGTACTAAGGTAATTTTACTTAAATCGACTTATTTTGGTCTAAGGAATATGTGGTATGTTTTTGTAAAGACCTTTTAATTTAAGTGCAATCTAAAAATTTTATTTTAATTCCTCCATGTATCTATCCATCTTTAAACGGACGTTTCTTTCTCAATGTCAAGATAAAATTCTTTTTCGATCGATAAAGCGTTACACTGACAGCGATCCTGCTATCTGTTGCTTTTTATCGCTTCTTTTCGCGTTTTTCACCCCGCTTTGCAGAAACGGTGGGCGGTTTCGGCCTAAACGTTCAGCAAGAACGAGAACACATTTACTAGAGACGACTCGAAACTAGAAACATGTTTATTTTTATCTATTCGACGTAAAAAAGTTGATAGTAAAAAGTGAAACGAGTTTATATTTTTTTCTTTTCAGAGAATAGATGATAGTAAAAAGTGAAACGTGTTTGGTTAAATGGGAATCAGAAAAATGTATACACCTCAGTAAATGCGGGATAATTATGTGCTGTGTAATGGAAAAAACGTTGGCAGATTGCCATGGAAAGGAAAAGCAAAGAGAGTGGAATTTTAAACAATGCTCGATGAATTTCGAAGTGGTGCATTTTAAATTGTATGAAAGATTTACGGTTGAACGACAACGACGAATACCTTAGCGATTTCAATTTAAATGCCACTCTGAGTTTGAAAACCAATCAAGACATTAAAAATGGGGATTCAGAAAAATATTTATACGACTCTGTTTTACAATTCTGAACCGAATTTGAAACTTTTTTCTCATGATTATTTGTAAAATTAGAAAATATCTAACTTTGATTTCTCATTACTAAGAAACTAATTGATTTATCAAATTTTACTCTTCTGGATAATTATTACAAAACACTTTTCAACATCTAGAAATTTGAAATTGATTTCTTGATAGGTTTCAAAATGGTGGTTCCTTAAACAAAACCATCTCAATTCTCTAAAAATAATAATAATAATCTTTATTTGAATCAATTATTATTACAATTAAACTTAAATTTAACATTTTAATTTTTCTAAAAAACCAAAAATACAAAATTAACACAAAGAAAGAAAACAATTCCCACAAAGCCAAAGCTGTCTGTGGGCTGGGTTTATTTGTTTATTTTATTTTTACATTTTTAAGTGCATCTTACTAACATTTTATATTTCCACATTGTTTAATTTGTTTTCACAAATCAAAAAATTTATAAATATCTTTCCTTGGTATATTTATTAAAAAGGATTTAATTTTTTTTCTAAATAAAATACCGAATAAGTTGAGAAACATATTTCCTTTGATAAAAAATTTAAAAATCTAGGTCCCAAAAACAAGACTTTTGTCCTATTGTTTTTTTGGCAATTGGTATCATTAATTTTCCGGATTCCTTACTTCTAGTTTTATGACAATGACATATGTATTTTAAATCCAACGAATATTTTTCTTTGGTTAATAAATATACCCCCCTTAAGAAAAATGTTGCCTTTTAGATGAGTATACTGTTACTCCTTCCCATCCTACAATTCCATAGTAGAGGCGAGAATCAACCAATCTATAGTGTTTTAAGGTAAGTCCAAATTTTTTGTTAAAAATTTGAATTTACCTAGTAATGACCTAAGAGTTTTTGTAATACTAGTAATATGATAGTCCCAACGGAGATGGTTGCCAATAGTTATTATTCCTAAATACTTACTTTATCTATTTGTTTAATATTTATTAAATTACCGTGATTGTCGATTTCTAGCTTGTTGTAATTAGGAAGATTATTTTTATAGCTTGTTATAGGTAGAAACATTGTTTTATCGAATTTTATTGTAAGCAATTTGTAATTAAAACCAATCTATAATATTACTTATATCTTTGTCAATTTTTTATTTCAGATCATTCAAGGTGTTTGCAGTATAAAAGATGATAGTATCATCAGCAAAGCTTGTTATCGCTCCAGAAGTTGTAAGTGTAAGTAGATTATTAATGTATATTATAATGAGAATGAGACCTAGAACTGTCCCTTGAGGAACGCCACATTGAACAATCCTTTCCGAGCTTATACTATTATCCTATTTTAACCCATTGTTTTCTTCCTATTAGATAAGATTCGAATAGTTTTTGTGCAACTCCTCGTACTCCCACATCGTGCAAAGAATCCAACAGCTGCGAGTGGTCCACAGTATCGAACGCCTTTGCAATATCGAGGAATATCCCTATGGCCGGACAGCTGCAGTCAACAGCCTTATATAATTTTGTTGTTAAGTCTAATATTGCATGTTCTGTAGAAATACCTGTACGAAACACAAATTGTTTTTTAGAAATAATATTATTATTGTTTAAAAATGATTCTAATCTTATCTTTATTACTTTTTCACAAAAATTTGAGAAATTGTTTATTATAGAAACAGGTCTGTAGTTAGTAAGAGTTTGTTTATTTCCCTTTTTATGAAGAGGTGTTATAACTGCAGACTTGAATTCTATCGGACAAATTCCATTTTCTATAATTAGATTAATAATAAAGCAGAGTGGCGAAGAAAGTTCTGTACAAATTTCTTTTAATGTTTCGGTAGTTATATTGTCTACAACAGGACTTTTATTATTTTTTAAATTTTGTATAATTTCAATAATTTCTTTTTTATTTGTGGGTTTTAGGAATATGGTGTTATTATTTACTTTCCGAGTTAGAGGATGTGTTGGTGGTTTTGTAATAAGTTTAGCAAAGTCAGGTCTTACTTCCGAGAAGAATTCATTGAATGCTTCTGCTATTTGTAATTTATTCTCAACATTACCATTTTTTGTTATTACTTCTTCTATATCAGTTATATTATTATTAGAGTTTGTTATATTTTTTATTCTTTGTATAGTCTATGGTTATTGTCACAATCCACTGGCTTGGTGCACGATGAAACTTCCGCGATAAACCTTGTATCCTACTACGATAAACTTTGTATCCTAGTAGGAACATTTATGGTTGAAGTAAAACTAAACTCACTTAAAACATCTAAATACTCATTTGAATAAGCTTCATCGTCTCAAAGTACATATATCAATATTTATATCACCCGCAATTACATGTATATCACAATACTTTTTAGATTCACTTAAGTAGTGGTGCAGTTCAGTTATGAATTCCATTTCATTCATTGAGGGAGGCCTGTAAAGTGATGTTATTTTAATAAGTTTATTTTCTTTAATTACTATTATTTCCAAAGCTTTGCAATGATATATTTCTACTATTTTATAATTATAATTATACGACTTTTTTAAATACACAACATTTATTTATATCAGCAAAATTAAATAACATATTATACCCTGTTCTTTGAAACAAGTTTATATCAAAATCTTTTCTTGTTTCAGTTAATATTAGACAATCAAAATATTCGTTGAATTGATTTAAAACAATTTCCAAGTTATCTACGTTTTTACTAATGTTATTGTGAAAAAATTTTAAAATGGTCCGGTTTTGTGTTACTTGATTGTAGTCATTGATATTCTCTAATATTTTAGTGGGAAATGAAGTGTAGTTACAGTCTTTGGTAAAAAGATCCATACTAAATAAATCGCCTACTATTAGTGAAAATTTAGAACTTTTTTTATAATCTAAGATACTTTACTTACTATTGAGATGGTAGGTACAATTCAGAACTGAAGAAAAGGTTACTAGGAGCGAAAAGAACTATACAAAATGACAAATTTTATGCACTGTGAAATTAAATAGATTTTTTTTTCAATTCTGATAGCAATTTTTACAAATTTTAATTACCAGTTTTCTGGCTGGTACTTCTAGTAGTAACAGACTTTATTTCGTTCCTTTTCTTTTTCTTAAGAAACTAATAATAATAATAATAATAATAATAATAATATATTTATTAAATTTTACTCTTTTAGATAATTATTACAAAACATTTTGCAAAATCTTTTAGAAATAATTTCTTAATAGATTTCGAAATGGTGGTATCTTAAATGCAAAAAAATTCGAAATTTCAAGGTTGTGCAGAACTTATTGTGAAATTAAAAATTTACTCCCAAAAAAGTCTAAAGGAAATAAATACGGTAAACGAGCTGGTCATCGTATGAAGCACCTTCTGCTATTCCGCTTTTGTTGATAAACGAGAAAATACGAAATCGGTAAAAAATTATTTATTATAATTGCACTTTTGTATCTACGCCCATGAATATTCAATCATCGACCCCAGAGGGCAACGTCATTCGACGATTGTAAACAAACACAGACAGACAACACGAATACACATATTTACGGGAAATCGAAATCGACAAATTTGAGAATTATTATTCGGGAAATATCAAAAATGCGGAATTAAAAATTTGTCCCGTAAAGGGAACGTTTATAGTCGATGTTTTTCATATAGATGAAACTCGTTTGCCGTAAGTTTCGTTTGTTTGGGAAATCCAATTAACTGAATACCTGGGTTAATATGTGTTAAAAATATAGTTATAATAACACCTAAGACAATTCTCGCATATAATTATGAATTTAGATTCTATTGACCGCGTCAGTTATAACTATTAATTAAATACAGACAATTAGTTAGCAGCGGTTCATTAGAGTCGACTTGATAATTCTGAAACCCTTAAAAGGTTCAACTTACAGTTACGCAGGGGCCACTTATTATGTCAAATTTAATTTCGTCTGGAAACAAAGCGTTGGCAGTGTCCCGAAGCCCCGTGCCTTTCAACGTACAGCATGTCCCTTTATTTATACTACTACTGTTATTATACTTCGTTAATCAAATGTTTTATACGTTATTTTTTACCTATTTGTATTCAACAGAACGGTAGACCCTTATCAAAAAAGTTCCTGAACTGTATCAACTGGTTTTGTCAGAATTATTTAACCGGTTGAAATTAAATTTTTATATTAGGACGCCCTTTACGATGGTAGTCCCTCCTCGTCAGTTAATGAAAATTTATGAAACATTAATATGAAGGGAAATATTTTGCCTGACCGAATTAGGGTCTCTAAGTGAGAACGTTGGGGAGACCTGAAAAGGTTCGTGCGGTCCTTTTTGATAAACAAACTTCTCGTAAAAAGAAACGAGACAGTGTCGCTACATTCGAAGTTATACAATGAGAGAATTAAGTGTAACCCTCCCGTTCGTTTATTTTAAAGAGTAGAGAAAAACCGTCAATTTTTGTATTTTAATGGAGGCATTCTATAACATAAAAATTTACTTCCTATTGTATTAAGTCGGCGTTATTTTGCAATATACTTGCGTTAATTTGTAATAAAATGTTAATTTTGAAAACACTTTGATATTTAACACCAAATATTACTTACCTTTAATTCAATCAAAAAGACGGAATGAGCGGTTTGGCCATATGGTTTTATCAGTCGTGAATTCGGCTTTTCTAATTGATACTTTTGGGGAAATAATTTTCAGGAAAGAAAGGGGCGCCAATAATTCTTTTTTTTTATTTAGAAAGCTAGTAAGAATTATAAACTGTAGCTTTATCAATAGAAGATTAATTCAAACTTATAAGGTAAAGATACCAGTAGTCAACACCTTAAGAAAAATATAATGGTAAATTTACAATTAATTTCATAAATTTGCCTCTATATTTTGTTATCAATTTCAGATAGAATACCTTAAGTGTGGTCTAGGTAAACATTTATATTAAAATGATAGATTGTTTTAATTTTCTTTTTGGTAATTTTTTTTTTGACTTCATGCATTTGTTCTAAAGGTTGGAAGGTGCAGATTAGCTAGTTCTAGAGTAAAACAAACTTAAGTTTGGTACACCCACGTGTCGATCCGATGGTTGCGCCGTAGATTTGTTGACTATCGTTACCATGCCAACCTCTAACACGCGGATGGTCAGTACCGTAGCGTAAAGAGGCGAATAGGTGAAACAATTTGCATCTAACAGCGCTATGTGGTATATCTAGTGCTCTTTTTTATTCAAGTGGTGTATTTCCTTATTTTTATTTTTTTAATTTAGTGCCGTAGTAGTTATAGTAGAGTAGCAATAATAGTTAGTGTATAAGTTTAGTTATAGTATCTACATAGTTAATTTAGAAATAAAAGTGATTTGGACGATATGGCTCCGAAAAAAATTGGCAGAAGGGGATAGGGATTACGCAGTCAAACAAAAGAAATCATTAATAATATTTCGAAATTTATGGAAGAAGAAGCGGTCCACTTCAATGCTACCAAGGATGGATACCTTTAAAGAATTTTAGGTGAGTGAAGAATGTTTATGCTCCTGCTGTATTAGCATAATTTCACATAGTACCTATAGGCTGAAACAATAATCATTCATTTAAAATAAGTTTCTTTAAAATACTCTATACCTGCAGGCAGTGGGATATTGTATTTTATTTTGTAACATTTCGTGTTTGGTTGTGCTATTTACTTGTTGGACAATAAAAAGAAGTAAACAAATATTAAAATAGTAAAAATAAAATAAGATTTTCAATATATTTTCAGAGAACGGATTTTAGCAGCGACAGGTGTAAGTAAAAACACCCTTCAGAAAATAAAGAAAGAAGGGCGAGAATTAAACAGAAATATAGCATGTTCTTCTTTTTCAAGTCCGAAACGAAAACGTCGTCGTGACAAAAAAATTAAGTTAAGCCCTGGAGAAACAGAAACACTTAAAAATGTAATCTATGACTTCTACACCATCGAGAAAAGATCACCTACACTTGCTGGTAAGTATATACATTTTTGTTCCCAAACATTTTAAGTACCTACTTCTATTTATTCAAGGTATTATGCAAAAGATGAAGGACAAACAAATGGAATTTCCAGGGTCAATTGGGACATTAAGGAAAACAATAAACGAGTTAGGATTCAGGTGCTTATACTTTTAACGATCTACCATTCCGCTAATTTACGGTACTTATTTACGAGACACCCTTTATAATCACAATTTACAATAAATTAGGACAAAGCCTTTTTGCGTATTCTTCAAATATTTTATAACAAATTACAGGTGGCGATAAACAGAAGATAATCGGAGTGTCCTGATAGAAAACCATGATATTCGAATAAAAAGAATTGAATATTTGAAGAAGCTACTGCAATATAGATCTGAAGGCAGACCAATAGTGTATACCGACTAAACCTATATACATAGCAGCCACACTCAACCAAACCGCTGGTCAGACCAAAGCCCAAGAATTTTAAAAAAGCCGATTTCTAAGGGGAAACGATTAATTATTGTTCATGCTGGAGGAGAGACTGGGTTTGTTTATACCTAATGGACTTTTAAATCAGGTAAATAATTCACACATACTCTACAAATATCTTTAATTTACCTATGACTAGTCTCATTTCGTACGACGTATTATACTGAACCAGTCACGAATGTTAATTTCACACTTACAAATTTTTGTCGAAATTGATGTGGTGATATAATAAAGCATACATTAATTTGTGAAAAATATGTTTATTACAATAAAATAAATGTAATGAATAATTTTATTTATATAGATACAGAAATACTGCAAAATACTATTCAAATTTTAGAACGTACTGTAATTTTTCTAAACATGATCCAACAGATTTTCTTCCTTCTACAAAATCACTGACTGTTTCCTGTATTGCACAATCAAGATTCCTGTACATCATAAAATATCAAACATTTTTCGCCGAACATAAAATAAATATTTTGCGAAAAACCCAAAAATACTCGAGTACAGTATCGTAATCCGTTAAATATTCACATAAATCTATTTACCTATTTTGATTGGGGTACTTATACGAATTAAGATGATCTGTAGTTATTTAACAGGTACCTAATTAAGAAAGGACTGCTTTGTGTACTTATTGAATATCTAATAGAAATAATACATATTTAATAAAGTACTTTATAATTTAAACTAGGTAATTTCGGGATGATAGTACGAAATGAGACTATCAATAATTGGTTTGGGAGAGTCCGTACAAACTGAAACTAAAACAGATATAATTTTTGCATCGTACAAACTGAGACAGTACGAAGTGAGACGACACCTTTATAACAATAAAACAATTTTATTACAAAACTAGTAACCTAAAATACTTCTAAATCTCAATAAAATAAATGCATGCTTCTATCGAGAACAATTTCAGAAAACTTTTATTTTTAGGATGTAAGAGCGGCGATTATCACGATAATATGAACCATGGCAACTTCATGACGTGGATACATACCCAGATCTTGCCCAACTTACCAGAAAAGTCGGTCCTGGTACTAAATAACGCATCCTATCACAATGTGACAGTTGAAAAAAATGTAGTCGTAAAGCGGTTATGATTAAGTGGCTACAGGAGAATAGCATCCCGTTTAACGACAAATTGACAAAACCAGAATTATACAAAATTATTCAATAACATAAACCACGGTTTCCACCTGTATACGTATTGGATAAGCTGTTAGAAGAACACGGACATAAAGTTCTTCGCTTGCCACCATATCATCCAGAACTTAACCCTATTGAAAAAATATGGGCCTTGGTTAAAAAATGGGTGGCATCTCACAATACAACTTTCGTGTTAAACGATGTAGTAAGTTTAGCACGAACGAAATTTGCTGATGTATTCATAAAGGAGTGGGCTAACATATGTAGCCATGTCAAGAAGTATGAAGATGCTCGAATCGAAAAGGAGCATTTATTGGACGCAGCCATGGATACCTTGAAATTTACTGTCAAAACTGGTTCATCAGAGGAAAGCTTTACTGAAGATGATGAATGTTCTGATAGTTTAGGAATAGAATTCTTAGATTCAAAATCGTCCGATGAGGCATCGTAGTGTACATTTTTATTGTTATTTCTAATTTGTACCTTTCTCCTCTTATGTATTAAATGTCTATAAAGAAAAAAATTACGTTAATTTAAGTATCTAGTAAAAGTAATAAACCAACAATTTTTAAAAATTATCCTTTTATTTTAAAAACTTGCTTATGCTAATTTTTTATAAAGTACCTATTGCTACGTAGGTATGTATATACATGTACTTTATTGTAGTTAACAAGTTTTCCAAAACTACATTTTATGACAAACTTACAATAATTTAAAATATACGCTGCGTAAGTTAGGTTGTTTAGTGGATACAATTAAGTACATTTAGTAACCTGCATGTGTATTCTAAATTAAAAAAGCATAACAACTTACGTACCTATTGTACAAAGCAAATTAATTACACGGAAAAAAAATTGTAGAACAAATTTCTACAATTGTAGATTTTTTCTCTACAATAAATAGTACAAATAGGGACAGGGACAATTTGTAGTAAAAATTTCCAAATATTTGTAGAGAATGTATTGTAGAGTTATTATCTACAATATTTAGTAAAAATATCCAAATGCATCATAAGAATTGTTCTACAAATTGTTATAATTTTTGATATTCATTTTATGAATTTATATTAAAAATGTATTGCGTTTTATGAAAATAAATACAAAAATTTTACACAACAAATAGTAAAAATTCATACAAATTGTAGTAATTTTTAATAAAACTTGTAGTAGTATTCCAAAATTATTATAATTATAACCTAGAAAAAAATGTTCCTTAATAAAATATTCAATTTATTGTTTTAATATAAAAGATACAAAGTCTTAATTACATTATGTAATAAATAACAGTAATAATGGCAACCTCAGTCTCAGTTGGCTTTTCTGCACCTGAAAAATATGAAATAAAAATTAGTAACAATTGAACTGTTCATACCCTTAAAACGGGGATATTTATCACCTTTACACTGATTTGGATATTAAATGACTAAGTCAGATAACTAACAAAAATGAGAAAGAAGGCATGTCACAATTAAGACAAAAAAAACCTCATTGAATTTGGCACAACATTCGATCGTTAGGCACAACTATTTTTTTTTAAATAATCTACTAAGGTTATTTAAATTAGTTATCTAAAGGTAAATTATTCAGAAACAATAATAAATGTACTTACCACCAATAGAATTTATTATTAAAATTTTCTCAAACGCATCGGTGCTTATAATATAATAATGTGTTATAGGTACTCGTATATGTCCATGCTTTGTTATGTGAACATGGCGAACGGCTACTGCTGTCTGGCCATTTATGATCGACGTCAGAAAACGTTGGCCAATAGCAGAATTCTGTTTTGTCACATGACTTAGAATTTCTACAATATTATAGAATATTTTTGAACAAAATTGAATATTTTTCATAAGAAGGGATGTAAATTATTACTATTTTTTGTAGAGAAAATTACTATTTTTTGTAGAGATAATTATTAATATTTGTACAAATTTTTTCAGAAGTTAGTAGTAGTAATTACGATAATTGTAAAAAATTTCTACTTCTACAAACAATAGTAAAATATACTAAACATTGTGGAATTCTTTCCTATTGTTGTAGCATTTTATTCGACAATTCAATTGCTACAATAATGAATAGTTTTTACCTATAAATTGTAGTAAAATTTTCTACAAATTGTTGAGTATTTTTCTACAAGTCTATTACTACAACATTGTAGTAAAATTTTCTAGTCACATTTTTTTCCGTGTACCTTTCGAATTTTGATAATTACATGCATAAAAAAGTATTTCTATTTTTCCATTTATTTTCGTCCCCCATCACTGACAAACAAAGCCCGCCTATATGCGCAGATTAGTATGTGAAAAAATACCGGTGTTACTTCCGAATATTTCTTTGGTAAAAATGTTCTGTAGCATATGTCGGTGGTGTTAGAAGAATTGGGTTCCTTTGTAGAAATAACTAACGAGTCATAAGTAGTAGAAAAAGAAGTGTTTTTAATTTACTATTTTCACTGAAGTAAATACATAGTGGTTGATTCCATTTAGATATAATAATTTTCTTATCTTCACTAAACGGTTTTAAATATTTACAATTTTAGTTCATCACAATTTGATTAACTAATACAGTTGATTTTTTAGTTACCAACTTGAAAACATTTGTTTGTAGAATTTCTTATGCCATAATAATTGTAGAATATATAACTTGCACCAGAAAATAAACTGCATTAAACGCTTGTAAAAATGTAGAAAGTAACGTGCCGTCGGCAGAAAGCACTTGAACGTTCGGATAGCAACGACAACTGTGAGCGATGATGGCAAAAAGACAACTACTGAATGATGGCAAACATACAACTGAACTCCTCGCGTCGAGCTCACCCTAATATATACTGTTGAGACGAAATGAGTGTCCGGGGCATAGTTGACGCACCTATTCGGTTTCAACCAATGAAAACATCATGACATAATGAAATACGTCATTTGTGCTTCGTTCACTATGCGCCGGACACTCATTTTGTTCCAATGCACCGCTGTACACTTGAAAACACAGGTGTTCGACGTTCGGTATTCTGAGAAAAATGCTATTTATAGTTTTATGACTTCACATTATATTAGGGTAAAAAGCAGTCGAACTATTTGAGAATTGTTTATTTATTTACTAGATGTAAAATATTAATTTGTTGATGTTTTTACTGGTGAAATTGTAGAATTTAACCAGTATGCAACCAACATTTGCTGTCCCAAACTTAAGTTTGTTCTACTCTAGTAGTTGGCATGATTTGCTCTGGTAGTTGACATCCTACTTAGTGAGGTTAATAAAACAAACAAATTCGGATTAATTCATTTATTTATTAATTAAGAAGTTATACCAATAGATTCCTTAAACCTATAGCTAACCCTTTCACCCTTCAACACTAATTCAAGATTTTTTTAACACTTAACAAAAATTTATTTCGCTGATGTCCTTTTCAACTGTTATAAATTCTTTGTGAGTGCTATCAATGCATTTACAACCCATAACAACAATATTTTCAGAACAAATTAATGTTTGAACAACACACACAAATTTAGACTCCGACGAATTTCGTTTGCCACCCTTAAATTGGTTAAGAATATAATCGCCTTCCTTTAATTTACTATAACTCATGTTATTGATAATTAATACGTCCTCTTCATCTTCACTTTCGAATGTTTCTGACATGTCAGCTTCTTGAAGAGAACACCGAGTAGAAAAATTATTTGAAGAGCTTGAAAAAGACGAGAGACATCTTTTCTTTGTGGTTGTAGCCTTTTTGGTATTTTGCTTAGATTCTGCCTTTTTTTTGTTCCTTTTTTCTCTTCTCTAGTTAATTTCCGTTCTTCCTTTTGTACTTCCGTCTCCTTTTTGGTATTCAACTTTTTATTAAAATATTCCAACATTTGTGGCTGTTAATTTTTCTTTTCTTTTTTCTTAATTGGGCCGTCTTCCTTCCAAAACAAAAGTCTTTTAAAAGGGGAAGGAATGTTTTCTTTATCAGTAAATCCCTTCACTAAAGGGGTAGTTTTGAGATGGTGCAGTTCAGTGCTAGTAGTACAAGAAGGTGCATTAATGTATGTACCTCAAAATGTTTTTAAACTCAACCAAATTAATTCAAATCAATTACCCAAACCAGAACCTATGTCAACCACCTCTCGAAACCCCTCAGTCATGAGAAACGTAAATTATAATCAAAGACAAAACTATTTTCACTAGTAATACCACTAGAGGTCAAAAAATTTCCTGATATTAATTTGACCTCGCGTGGTATTCGGTAAGAAAATTCCACGCCGAATTATGGTTGAAAATTAAATATTTTTAAAATTTATTTTTCGTTTCTCAACAGTGCAAATTATTCTCTCCAAGTCACCAGTGAAACATAAAAGGTGTTGTCGCCTTGATTGTTGAGTTGTCATGGTAACTAAGTGAGACCCTAACCTCGAATATAATTTCAGTTTTGAAGTTGTCAAGCGGCCCGACGTAAAAAAATGTTTCGCTGCAATTATTTAGGCCCTCAAATTGCTTATTTCTACTCATTGTAGTTGCATGGGAATACCATTTGAAAATAGAAAATAGTATATTCTTTAATTTTACGTAAGTTTTGAATAACTACAAGTGGTAGAAAATTGTTTTTCTGCGTTTTTATTAACATGCGTTATGAGCGCTTTAAAATGGTATGAAATTCATAACCAGCGTCAGCAAGCATCAATCGTAGGAGGCTGTGATCATTGTATTTTGATAGTTCAAAACATTAAATAACTCGCGTTTTGTTGCGATAAAGAATATTGCACAGCAAGTAAAACCAACAAAATTACCTATTTGTTTAAAAATGAATCGATTTGAAAATCATACGCTATGCAAAATATGCGTGAAATTGTCTGATGTAATGATCAATCATTGCACCGTGACTTACTTACTCGGATTAATAGAGGATTGTGGCTACAACTTGAAAAACGAAAATTTGTTCCGAATTGTCCACGAATATTTGCACCTAAACTACGCAAAATTCAAAGTGCTGAATGGGAAAAGGGTGAATAAATTAGTGTCTAAATATTATATATATTTTATTAGACATAGACACATAATTCAAAGCATCCAAAGTCCTGCATTTTCGCCATTAAGAAGAAAAGAAGTGGCCGAAGAATATAGAAAACACCTTAGCATTGTAACTAAAATGTATCAAAACTAAACCTATTATGTGAACAAATAAAAACCAGTCTGTCAAAAATGGTCTGTTATTGTAAACGTCAAAAAATTTCCAGTATAATTCGCTGTTGGGTACCCCACGAGAAAAAAATTTCCACTAAAATACCTCCGTTGCCATGGTGATCTGTCAAAAACACGTATTTTGATTGGTTCAAAATTACAGGTGTGGAATTTTCAAAATAATAAAAAAACAAATTTTTCATATGAAGAATTAAATAACACACAAACAAATTTGTATAAAAATGTTGATGATACTGTTTATCAAAACCATGCTATAAAAAATGAATGTAAAATATACACAGATGAATCGTACGAAAATTATGATGATAATCAACAATATAATTGAATGGCTTATTGTTAAAAGGAACTAAGTCACATTTTTACGTTTTTGACTTTAAAACATGAAACGAAACTTTGAAGATATTCCTTTCGTTTGCTGTGAGAAGGAACCGTTTTAGTGGTAGTTATCAGTACCTTCTTCAACAAACGAAAAGAATATCTTCAAAGTTTCGTTTCAAGTTTTAAAGTCAGAAACGTAAAATGTGACTTAGTTCCTTTTAACAATAAGCGATTCAATTATAAAAATGAACCAGAAAATTAAACGCAACAAGTTAAAAATTTTCTGAAAGCCACACTTTCAGAAACAATTACATAGTAGAGATGAATAATTATAATGCAAATCCACTACCATATGTAGATATTAAAAACCCGCCAATAGAACTTATTATTGATACTGGCAGTTCCAAATCAATAATCAGACCATTTATTATAAAACAATATTTTCCTGACACAATTTATCTTGCAAATATAACATTAAAAACATCACTTGGGAGTAAACAGATCCGATATCACGCAGATATCCCAGCATTCGCAGAATTTAATTGCCAGAACGTGATTAATTTCATTGTACATGATTTTTTCGATGGTGTTATTGGTCTTACTGACCTAGTTAACATGAATTTAAATATAGATTTTGTTAAGTCTTCACTTATTTAGTATATCTAAGTTTAAATTGAAAATTATCATCCAATATGAAACGTAATATTTCACATATATATTATTCTTATTACTTATACTTCGCCAAGACGGTATTGCCCTAATTATAGTCTATTTTTATGTATGAGAGAGTATTAAAATAATAAATCGTTCGTAATCCATAGGCGTACCGCTTCTTTTAGTAGACACTTAAAATATTTTTTGAAGTTATTCCTCAAGTATACACTTATATTTTCACCTAATTAACCTGCTTATAACTTCTAAACAGCTGAAGGTCAAAAAGTGCAATTTTTTCTAAAATGTTTTATTTTTCCACAAGGTATGTTAAGAACATTGTGTCAAATGGGTTATGTAGGTATAAGGGTTTAAACTTTGACTTTTAAACAACGTTACGTTCATAAATAATAATTTTAATATAAAAACTACTTCTTACCTACAAATCCAAATCAGAATCGAAATCAGAAGATGAACTGTCGCAACCAATATTTACAATGAGTGGCTCGATCATTTCATCAGTAATATTGTCCAACTTCCACATTTTCTCTTCTTCTTTAATCGTATGATTTACTGCCTTTTCCCAGTTTTCAGGCTTCACATTATTTACAGCCTCCAAAAACAACTGTTTAACATCACTCATTTTAAAAGAATTATTTTTTCTTGAAACTTCTCCCTTTATCTGTGCCCATATCAGTTCAATCGGGTTTACTTTGCAATGATATGGTGGTGATCTAACCACCGTTATCCCACGATTTTTTTGCAATTTCATCAATTTCATATTTTTTGAATTTCTTTTTATGAAGGGAACACAAATGATACAGTTCTTTTCTCACAGAACCGGGATGTAACTTAATATTCTTTGAATTTAGCCAATTCTGTAAATATTTTTTTAACCACTTGGTTGTGAGCATTTTTTCTATAAGTCTCGAGTGATAACTTGCATTATCCATTACTTTTATACAGTTCTGAGGAAGAAGATTTATAATTTGTTCGAACCACTCTTTAAAGACATCAGCATTCATGTCCTCATGGTAGTCACCGGTACGAGTAGATTCAAAAGTCAATAAACTACCTTTAACAAAACCGTTTGAACTACCGATGTGTACTATTATTAGTCTGCGCCCCTTTCCTGATCGTGGATTTAAACCAGTAGATAAATTATTTAAATAAGCCTGTCTTCGACTTGTAACAGTTTCATCTTGCCAAAATTTATTTGGTTTATGTCCCTCGTTGATTCATGTTTCATCTAAATAAAATATATTTCTTCTTTGGTTTCTCATTTCTTTTATAGTCCTTAGGTAATTTCTTCTCCATACTACAATATCGCTTCTTTCTATTAAAATAGACTTTCTGGAATGCTTTTTTCATAGAAAACGTATTTCTTTTAAAAGTTTTCATAGTGTGCTTCGACTCATTTCAGGGTAATCCTTATCATCTCGAACCGTGGCAAAAACTTTGTCTACTGTCGGAAATTCTTTTCTAAAGAAGAACGCATGCACTTTCCTTCGAAGTCTTTCTTTCAAAAGATTTTCTAATTTAAATTTTGGTTTTCCTGGAGCTTTACGTGCTGTTTGAAACTCGCCACATTTCTCTTCTTTAACAACTCTGTAAATCGTAGATTTCCCAACACCAAGCGTACTACTAACTAATTTCACTGTGTCATCAACACTTTTATATAAATGTTTGTCTGTAAATGATTTAAAACAATTAAATATTAATGTTTTTTCATTAACTGTTAAAGGACCGATTTTTTGTCGTTTACGCGGCCCTTCCAAATTTTCCATGATCACACTAGAATTCACACTGCACCTTGCAAGTTGCAACTAAACGACATTTAGTAAACTGTCAAGAATACACAACTTGGACCTCCTTACTAAATGGAAAACCTATAATCGCATTTTCGGTAAAATTTGTTGGGAAGGTATTTATCTACTTATAATTCGATTACTGTAAGAAATTCTTGGAATTAAAATAAAACAAAATTGTCAAATAGGTACTTATTGAAAATAATCTTAAGATACGGCTATGTAATCTTTAATACACAGGGCTTTTGGCCTGTCCAAACCTTTTTCTATTGTTCTGTACAGCTTATGTTTATAAAGGACCAATAAAAGACCCATAACTTGTAGATAATAGCTCAGGTACATTTATTACAATTTTAAGAAATATTTAGATTATTCTGTAAAAATTTTTAAAATTACCGTACTAAGTTTTGCATTAGAAATGCTGTTTTATTACTCTCTCATACATAAAAATAGACTATAGTAAAAGACCACATCCGCGTGGCGAAGAATGATTCTTAAATTTAACCGGGCGAACATTGGTATCGCCGCAAATTTCGTAGAATACAGTTGTGTATTCGAGCTTTGTGATATTTCGATACAAACCCGCAAATTACATTCCCGTACATTCAAATACCAGCCCTGATACAGTCCACGACCCCTGTAGCTTAGGGTGGACGCGCTAAGAAGAGAAGTCTGCATCAGGAAACCAAGGAAATTAAAGGTAGGATCTGATTGGCGAAGCTTAAATTTTCTTTCGCGCGTGACATACCGTTAGCTTAACAATAACCTATTCAAGATTTAATAAACAAGAAATTAATAGGCCCGTATGTTGAAATTCCTTTTAAATACAGACAACCAAATGATATAAATTTTTTGTTTTCCATTAATGGTAAGGAAGTTCTTTTAAAAAAATTACCTGTTACCTGTTAGTATACAGGATGTAGATATAATTATTGAAAAAACTTATTTTGGAAATATTTATTTACCTCGAATGATAACAATCGCAAAAAACGGATTTGCTTTAATCGAAACTCAAAATAATACAGATAAAAGTATTCCTATTAAATTAAATAATCTAATTTTAGCTAAACAATTCCAAAATTTTGAGCATGATCTATACAAATTTGAAATTTAAATTTATACATTGTACAAAATTCCTAACAGATATTTTAACAACTGATGAACAAAAAACTAAAATCGAATATTACCATATAAATCAGGACATAGAGGCATTAATGAAGTAAATACCGCCTTAAGTTCTAGATATTTTTGACCAAAATTAATAGCAGATATTAAATAATACATAAATAATTGCGAAACTTATCAAAAAAATAAATATGATAGATATCCACCTATAGTAAAATTTAATTTAACGCCTACAGCCACAAAACCTTTTGAACATATAAATATTGACGTATTTAAAATTTCTAATTAATCATATTTAACTATTATTGATTCATTTTCAAGATATGGTCAGGCATATCTTATGAAAAGTATAATAGGAACGCTGTTACTAGGTACACGCTAAAGTGTACACAAATCAAAAAATTATATACACGCGAAACGTCATATTGCTGTGGTGGGAGGTGTTTGTGTTAATACGTGTTGTTTGGTTTCATTTACGCCGTGACTAGCAGCTAGCAGTAGTATTTTATAAACCTTAGAAGCAAATTTCACATACATGAACAAATAATAATAAAGCCGTGACAACAAGAAAATGAAGCAACGAATTCTCGTAGGGTGGCGGCTTCGCCGCCACCAGAAAATTTCAATCCATACCTGGCTACGCCGACCCGCATGGACACAGCTCACCTACTCTGTCAAGACGTTTCGCGTGTATATAACTTTTTGAATTGCGTACAAGTTAGCGTGTACCTAGACACTGTGTAATAGGAATAAATGTAGTAGATAATTTATTAAATTTTGTAACCCATCGTGGATTACCTCAAAAAATTACAACAGATATTGGCACTGAATTTAAAAATTACGGCGATATTTTTTTTATTTGGAACGCTCGCAAAATCTAAATAGATCCATAAGTTTTGAAATAAAAAATGTGTATGTTATTTGTAAATATATTGAACATGCAAAAACAATAACTCAAAAAAGACCTAAAATTTTGTGAACTCAAAAAGGCAAATTCGCGAATATCTGTTAATAAAAACCTCTCTTCTCCAAATGACATTGTAAATATTTTTGAAAATCATTATTATAAATATAATATCATATTCCTCATATCCCCCTTTTTTACTAGTATCCCAATAAGTCCCTTATTCACCTCCAAGAACAAAGGCATCCATTTCACAAGCAGGATTCCAACGATAAATACCTACCTTGGAAAATGTTTTTGAAAAATTTCTAAACCCTTCAGTTATAATGAATAGACAGTCTGCGTGTGTATCTCACATACAAAAAAAAAATTCGAGCATAGTATTTCAAACAAGAAATAAAAAGGAAAACATAAAAATAACCAAGTTTTCCACCTTGTTCGCTGGTAGGTAATTCTATCAACAAAGTTTATTTTTTGATTGGGTTTTGCGAAAACTTTTGTGTAAAATAATACCTAAGAACGGTGGATTTAAGTAGCAAGGTTTTAAATTTTTTATAGTTAATATATAGGATATTCCATTAGTGCGAAATAAAGTTATATGGAAAAAGGTATACTTAAAAAATAGATATACAAGGCGAGTAAAAAAGGAATACAAATATTTTAGGGAGGTGATAGAACAATGAAAATTAAAGTCAGTTTGCTATTTAGGGAGATCCCAGCTAGCACAGACACATGATTTTCATGTGAAACACACGTCACATTTTACGTCGAAATCACCAAATTTATGACGTGCTAGTGACGTGATTATGACGGCAGTATGTCACAGATCAAAGACGTGATAGCGACGTGATAAATTCGTCACCAGATAACGTGTTTAGACGTCAAAAGAAACACCATAATTCTCATTTAAAAATGTTTAATTTATAAAGAAAATGTTTACAAAAAAATGTTTTATAAAACAAAAGATAGGTATTGCATTCTTGTTACTGCATAAAATTTCTGAATTGAAACATAATAAGTATACTAACCTGAACTATTACTAAATAAACATTATTTCTTAGAATATGTAGTAAGAAAGTATAAATTAAGAAAGATTATATAGCAGTGTCCAGATATTCAACAAATCATTCCTAGTATACAGGCTTGGAGCAACTTCAATGGTATCCTTATTAAATTTTCTTTTTACTAAAACAAAAATATAATAGTCATTACTACCAGAAACTTAATTATTTAAATAAAATGTTAGCCAAAAAATAGAGTTAGCAATGACTGACAAAGACAGAAATATACACACCTCTGAATTAAATTCAAATCGTTCTATATCAATAAGTTCTCACAAGAGTGATATAATTCGATGGTTCATATCTTATTATTATAATACGCAAACAAGATAAATAAAATCAGACCTGTCAAGAGAAATCAATGAAAAACTTAAATATGTAGAGTACTAGATGCTCCTGGCTGAAGAGTACTAGATGCTCCTAGTTAACATACAAAATTTAGTTTTTCTTCATAGGTCAAAAACCTAATATTTTAATAATAATTTTATGATGCCAATTTTTAAAGTGATGTAAAATTGAAAATTTTAAACCAGGTTAACCTGATTTTTTATAATTAATTGAATGAAGAAATGTTATTATTTTTACAAGGTAAACATTATGTAATAATTGAAGGTTCATATAAACATGTAACCTAAATTGCTTTGTTTCCAAATTTTCAAAATTAATCAGTTTTTCATCAATATCATAAATACTTTCACTATAATTTAACTTTACTTTCACGCAATTTTACACCGTTTTCTAGTAGAAAAAAAATTACGTGAGATTTACGAAACCCCCCCCCCTCCCCCCCAAGTAAGATTTAGAAAGATTTAGTTTTATCCCCCCCCCCTTGAACACCTCACGTAATTAATGGACGCCCCCAAATTGGTTTTATTTTTATATAGTAATACATTTTGAAACTGTTAAAAAAATATATAAATATCCTTTATTTGTCGACAATATGGTACAAACCTGCGATTGTCTACATATAATTTACAATTATTGATTTTGTTTGCAATTAAATCAAAATATTTTTATATTATATTTAAAATAAATCTATATATTTTATGTTCTGTGCAAACTTAATTTCAATTTTGTGCCAAAATCATAAGTCAAGAAATTTGTATTTTTGGCAAATCAAATCTTCAAAATTTTAATACCAATTTTTATGCTCACGTTTTATTAAATTTGTCTACTAAGTACTAACCGTATTAAGTGTTTAGGTTATCTTTTTTTAATTTTTGTTATAAAGGGACGGCATTTTACCTTTTTTGCCCCGGGGCGGCGAAATTGCTAGCTCCCGCCCTGATACAACAATATCTTAGTAATTGCTGTTGAGATGTTTTATCATCATCAACGTCTCTGCTAACTGAATTGTAAACCCCAAACTTATTTTTTTTTTTCAATCAAGAAGACCGTGTCCGAACCGAATTGAAACATCTTGTTGAAATATTTCTTTTTAAAAAAGGAAATGAAATTGTATTGATTCCAGAAAGCCATTTATCTCAATCGATTTTAAACGAATTAAACATCGAATATAAAAAAAAATGTTTTTCCTCTTTCAGTATATAAGGGATATAAGATGAAATTGAAAAGCAATATTTTTCCTTTTTTATGTCTACGCTGTCTGTGAGTCGATTCTAAGAAACATAAAACCACAGAGTCGTTGTTGGCTAGTTTCTTTCAGTATGATGTCGATGATAACATTTCACTTAAAAAGATTATTGGGGCTGTAATGGGAAACGTAGGAACAAAAAAATAGGGAAGCCCTATTTCCTAAAGTCAACGTATAATAATTGTGATACAATAACAATACAAATTTTTTAATAAAATCTATTTTAGTTTTAATTATGGTAAACACTATTATTATTAAATAAAAATTTAGTAAATTAACGAACAAACTTTTATTTCTAAGTTTTACTAATAACCATCGAAGAATGAATATTTTATTTTATTAAATTAATAAAGTAAGTTAAGAATACCTGTGACCAAATTCTTAGTAACATTATCAATTAATGAATCATTATTTTTAATTTTTGTTAAAATATAAATACGTATTGATATACAGGAATATAATTTTGATATACAATTCCAACAAATTTTTTATTGAATTTCACATTTGCACGTCATAATTTTCTCAAGTCCAAGTACATTTTTACGATGTCAAATATAGCATCTAATCGTATTCAGTGAATATGAAACAAAAAAATGGGATAAACAAGTCGAATATTATATAAACTACTACGGGCACTGAATGGCTGATAAGCTGCGCTTCCAGCACAACCAAGTCTATTGGCTTTATTCAGGAAATTGCCAACTTATTTTACTTTCCAGATTATGGTTTTTGTCAGATTCGCGCCACAATCTGTCACTGCAATTTCCTCTTTTCGCACCCACTCTCATTTTCTTAAACATGGACTGCTTAATAATTGAACATCGGTGAATCGATTCAGCATTTTTGTCGTGTAGGTATTCTATTCCGAAAAATATTATCAATACCACAACGGAATAAGCAATGATATTATTGATCGCTAATGGTTATTCCATTTGCTGCATTTGGCCTATTTATTGTGATATTTGTTTATTTTAAATTATTATTCTAATTTATATATATTCCGAATGTCTTTAAACTGTTCTTCACTGTCCATATAATAACTAACTCCGCTTGGTCCTCCACCAATATTTATATACAAATTTAAAAGTTTGGCGAAGGTGCTAGAAAGTTCACCTATTTTCACCAATACACTAGAAACATTATCCCGTTCTTTCTCGAATAGTCATCGACAGCTCCTCCGCCATAGTCGTCACATATGTTTGGTCTTAAGGGGTTTAATTATGTATGATAATCGGACAAGTTAAGCCTCAAAGGCCAAATAAGACAGAGTAGGATTAGAGCATTACAGTTCATCAAATTTCTAGAGGCTTTCGATGGCTAGGCAGAGAAAGCACTACTGACAGGTATCCCGACGGATTTACGCAATGAAAGTACACTCTGCGCATCAAGTATTTCACTATTTCATTCAGACGTAAATGTCAGATGTAAATTTCGCTAAAACATTTCTTTTATTTTCGTTTGTGTTTTTTGCTCATTACAGTTTAATAGAACCTAAGTATGGAGTTTAATAGCAAATTAAGAGGCCGCGTGATTAACAGTCAATCTCGCGAAATAATAGCCAATGTTATAGAGTTTATGAGAAGAGAAGGAAACTTTAATTCACCTTCAATACCATTTAAAAATGTAAATGATCGTGTTGCTGCAGCCACAGGAGTATCTAAAAACACTGTCGTCCGCATTTCTGGAGAGAAAAAAAGAATCGATAACCGTGAGATATCGGAATTTTCATCACCAAGAAAAACCATTAAAAAACCAAAAACAGTTAATGATATAGATGAAGCTGCACAAGAATCAAATTTTATTTTTTTATTATTAGATAGCTATTTTTGTTTCTGAGTTGTGTTCATTTACAGGCTCAATTTTTTTCCGTTTCTCCTTTTTGATTTTATATGGGGTTTCAAGTTGTTTTTGACTTATTTCGACGTAAATCACAACAACACACTTTTTTAATAAAGCAAACAAGTGTTAAAAGATATATGTACGTGTAAACTACAATTACAAAAAATTGATATGAAACCCATGAAACCACCAACAAAAATGTAAAGCTAGCTTCCGTACTAGAACATGGTGTCATTCGTCGAGATAATTTATCGTTTTGTTTAATAGATCAAGAAATGTAAATATTCCCCTGTTATTTTTTATAAAATTATAAGAGAAATAAATTTTTTTCTAAATAGTATAGTTTATTATTTTGTAGAAAAACAAAATTTCGAAAATTTTAGTAATGTTTCAGAAACAACCGTTATTAATAATAGGTACCATTTTCCTTAATAAGGTAGAAATAAAATATAAACTATTTCCACGATTTACAAAGGCCTACAAAAAAATTATAGGTATTTTCCGCTATCCTATAAAATTTATATTTTCTGACTCAATTTCAAAAGGTTGAAGGAATTCCAAAACACCTTTTATGGCATAATAAATATTTTCAATTCTACATACTATCTTTAGCTGCTTTTAAAAACGTTCTAAGAAAGTCCAATCAGACCAATTTAATCCCTAAACTATTCCACACTTTTAAAATTTAATTACCTAAAAATATTAAAAACTATTTAAAATAACTTGTTTAGCAGACTGTACAATAGCTATCTTAGTCACACGTAGCGCGTTCTCTGTCTGGGCGTCGAACACCTCTAGAAATTTGATGAACTGTACTGAATAATCAAAGGGCTCATATTACATTGCCCCCTCCTTAAGAGATAGTTCCTCTTGGAACTCTTACGAAACTAAAATGGAATGGTTGTATCTGCAACTAAACCCTCTTTTACAATTTCCAGTTGCATAGAAGTAACAAGGGACTGTCTTCGCTGTAACCTGGGCACTGGGCGAATGGGTGCAGACCAGTATTTGGACTCCGGTATCTTGAAAGAAAACTTCCACCATGTTTCTAATGATCCTCCAATCCAGCTGATTTCCTTCTATCTTCGGCATGGCTAGTTTCTATACATTGGACTCCCGTACGTGCTCTCTTAGACTAAGTAATGCTTCCCATACATCCTGATAGGTGGATCGATCTTAGAAGGTGTTTTTCGTTATTAAATAAAAAAGATAACGTGACTCGTCTTGAAGTTTCAAGGCTTTTCCAGGGACTGGTAACTGACATTGAAGTTCTACCAGTCAACCAAATTTCTTACGGAACACATATGTCAGTCCTCGCGCGTCGTTGATGCTGGCGGAAGTACTATGGACCAGCGAGTAGTCTTTCGGAAACGAGAGCAGATCTTGTTGCTCGGTCGTAACACCATATCTGGCTTTTCCAGTACCTCCATATGCACCCATAAATTCTTCAAAGATAAGGTCAGATGTTTCTCAAGTTGGATACTTCTTCTTCTTCATGGTTACCCTCAAATGGCGTCAACCTGTTTTGATGCACCACCTTTGGTTTACCGTTTGGGATCTTATTTATACGGTAAATTACATCATTTATTTTATTCTTTATGAGGTACGGACCTTTCCAAAACCTTTGAAGCTTCGGATAATAACCCTTTTGGGTTGTGGAGCCAGACTTTTTCGCCTTCCTTGAAACATCCCTCCGTAGCTTGAGTATCGTACCGTTTCTTCATCCTGTCGCTGACGATTTGGAGATGCGAGCGAACTAATTCATGCATGTCGTCCATTCTTCTTCGTAAGTGGATCACATAATCTTCTCCAGGTCGGCATCCGAACTCGAGGTCGCACGGTAGTTTCATCTCACGCCCAAACAAGACCTTTGCTGGTGTTTGGCCTGTTGATTCATTGACAGCGGGTCTATAGGTTATTTCATAAAGCGAAAGATACTGATCCCAATATCTCTGATGGTTTGAAACCACTTTTAACAGATATTTGCCAATGGTCTTATTCATTTGCTCTACCATTCCATCGGATTGTGGGTGCAATTGCGTGGTTCTGGTTTTCTTCATGTCACATATTCCACGGAAAAGTTGACTTTCAAAATTTCTGCCTTGGTCACTGTGGATCTCCAAGGGCATTCCAAATCGACAGATAAACTCTTTTATCAATATATCTGCAACAGTTGCGGCTTCTTGATTTGGAATGGCATAAACTTCCACCCACTTTGTAAAATAATCCATAACCACCAAAATGTATGTATTACCATCCTCGGTCGCAGGGAATGGTTCTTGGGAGCCTTCCTTTTTCGTTGAGATGACACATTTCTTACACCAGTCCTTTACATAATCGGAACTGTTCATCCAGTAAAACCTTTCCCGAACTCTCTGAAGGGTTTTCCTAACACCGAGATGTCCTCCTGATGGACAGTCGTGTAACTGACGGAGTACTTCAATTACTCTACTTCTTGGAATGACCAACTGTCTTCTGTTCTCGAAACCATCATCATTTTCAAGTACTTGCTTTAGTAAGCCATCTTCCAGTATAAAGAGTGCCACTGAGGTAAATATGACTTAAGTACTGGAGAGAGATTAGATATTTCTTGCCAAGTAGGTCGACGATTTTCCTCTTTCCATTGTTGCATCTTCTTTAAAACGGTATCATTCTCTTGTTCTTCCTTAAGTTTAGCAGGGGCCCACTCATCGTTGACTACAGTTGTTCTTAGTAGTTCACTTTCTTTGGATTCCACTTTGTTGCAGTGGGAGCACTCTGCTGGACACGGTCTTCTAGAAAGATAATCGACATTTCTTTGGCTTATTCGATTTTAAAGTCATATTCTTGAAGTCGTTCAATCCATCTGGCGATTTAACCCTCCGGGTTTTTGAACTGCATCAACCACTTAAGGGCGGCATGATCGGTACGGATTAAGAATTTCCTTCCATATAGGTATTGCTAGAAGTGTTCCACTCCCAGGAGTTCTCTTCTCGTGACGCAGTAATTTCGCTCAGGTTTTGAGAGCACTTTACTAAAATAACCCAGTACTCTTTGTTTTCCCCCTTAAATCTGAAAGTACTCCTACAATTCCCACATTACTAGCATCAGTATCCAGGATAAATTCTCCCTCTGGTAGTGGATAGCCTAGTATTGGTGCTGTTGTTAAATGCTTCTTTAATGTTTCAAAGGCAGTTTGGCAGTCCTCGTCCCAGCAGAATTCCCTCGCTTCTTCTGTGAGTCGTGTTAATGGCTTAGCAATATGTGCAAACTTCCTGATGAATCTTCGATGGTACGTACAAATCCCAAGAAAACTTCTTATTTGATGTTTGTCCGTTGGTTGTGGCAACTCTTTGATAGCAGCGACTTTTTCCTTATCTACAGCCACGCCATCCTTGCTGACTACATGATCCAGGTAATTAATTTTATTTTGGGGTTAAGCATCAGTTGAGCAGTTTAAAGTCTTTTAAAATCATCTTCTTAGTTCTTTAGATGTTCATCAACTGTCTTCCTCAAGACGTCTAAATACACCAGGTATGTTTTCCGTGATAATCTCCTCAATACATTTTCCATAGGTCTTTCAAATGTCGCGGGGGCATTACATAGTCCAAATGGCATGACATTAAATTGCCACAATCCAGATCCGGTGGTAAAAGCTGTCTTTTCTTTGTCTACTGGGTCTATTTCCTCCTGCCAATATCTATGTGACCCCTTAAGGTGATTTTTCAGTTTTACCCAAAATCGAACCTTAATAAAAAAAAGGTGACAAAAATGTCACATACACAGTTTTGATTGTCTATCTATGTACTTTAAAAATATCTTATTATAATTTAAAAAAATCTTATACAGGGCGAACTTTTTGATATGAATCGTCGAGATTAATTTTTCCTAAGCCAATCCTGGAATTTTTAACTTTTGATGATATGAATTAAATGCTAGACACCAGTGTAATGCTCCACCAAAAAATTAAAGAAATCTAGTAATCCTTGTAGATTTTACGGCCATATAAAGTTTGGTCAAAATTCACAAAACAATAACGAAGGGGAGTTGCCACTTTTTAATGCTCATATGATATACCCCTTAAGGGACTCTACATATGGTAGAAGTCTGTAAGGTTCCTCATGACTCACCCTGGAAAATATCTTTCATCTTTAATCCGATTAAACCTCCAAATCACATTTTCATCACTCCGGGGTTAGGGTAGAATAGATAAAAAATACCTACGTGGGCTTATTGGCACTCTCTCGACCTTTTAAGGATGCAGAAAGAACGGAGGAGCGCGTTCCTGTCTCTAGCCCTATCGCGCCCGGACAATCGGGATTTGGCGCGTTCCCAATAAAACTAGGACGTCGAACTTTCCATAAACGAAGAAGGCACAAACCGAAAGAAATGACACATAAATCCGTGACTTATTGGTTCGGCGAATGTGGGTCAAAGTTCATACTAATAGTTAATTGGCTGGCTGCAATTTCCTCGGGAAAAATTCGCGAGCGATAAACAATAGATTGATCTATTTTTCTCTTCTATACAGTATGGGGAATTATTCCAAGTCCTACGCGCGATTGTTAAGACAACTATCAAGAAATGTTTATCAATAACTAAGATTTTTTTATTTAGTTTAAAAATAGACTTTTGGGTATATATAATATCTAGAGAATTCAAAGAGGAGTAGGTAATGATACATACAATTATGATGATAAATAATCATCTTTACATCCAGATATTCAATAAATATCAAAAAATATCGATACTTAGCTATAACCTTTCCAGGATTCTTATAAGGAAGCGTATACGGCCACATGAATGATATTCATTAGTGTCGCCGCCATACTTCCATCCTACATCAAACCCACATTCAACTTTGTTTAAAGGGCGTCAAACTGTGCTGGATATGCGTTTACGAAGGATTTTACTTACTTCAAAAGGCCGACATCGAGCTAAAAGTAGTCCATCTGATGTAACGTGAAACTTCTCTTGTTTCGCTTGTTTTGTATTAAGGAAAAATTGTCGATATGTTCCCGGATAGGAAATGTATCAAAAAAAAGTTAAAAGAAAATGACGTGTTTACTTTTGTACGAAGACCGTAATAAAAAAATGAAAACTGAATTCATTCTAAAGCGGTTTTCTTGTCAATTTCAGTTAGCATCAAAATGTCTTTTAAAAAGCATTGTTAAAATTACATTTCGTTTTGAAATATTACATAGAGTATGTGTCCAAATGATCGAAGATAAACTTTGTTTTGATGCAGAAGTTGAAATAAAATTCGGATAGCATGTTTATATCTGAAAAAAAGTGACCTGCGATTAAAATGTATTATGTTATAGCACTACATTAATTTTGTGATTTTAATAGTTTATTTATTTATTATTAACGGTTTCTTTTAATTTGATTTTTAACTTTTTTGTATGAAAGCTGTTATTTTTAAACACAAATTACAACAATTTTTCACGATTAGTGGCTGCAGTTATGTGAACTTGTAATATATCTGTATTAATTATATAGTTCTTCCCTACTATTTATGGGAGTGGAATATACTTTTGTTTTTAGATGTCCCCAAACGTGGTAATCCAGCGGATTAAAGTCAGGCGATCTTGAAGGCCAGTGATTGGGAGCACCTCTGCCTATCCACGTATTAGGAAAATTTTCATTCAAAAATTCTCTCACAATTAGCCGGTAATGCGGTGAAGCACCATCATGTTGAAAATATACACCGGCTATATCTACATCTGCATCGTCTAATAGAAAACTCTAAATAAATTTCGCCAGTCAGTCTGTGAGGGAAAATATGTGGTCCAATTAATTTATTATCAAAAACGCCGCACCAAATATTTACTGAAAATTTGTATTGTGAATGGGTCTCTTTTACAGCAAATGGATTTTCTGTCGACCAAATGTGCGAGTTTCGTAAATTGAACACGCTTGTAAACTGGGCCTCATCCGTAAATATGCATCTACGTACAATTCGCCGATTTAAGAGGATCCACCTACTAAAATTAATTCTAGGAATTTCATCGCCTGCTTCTAACCTCTGTACTTCCTGAATATGATATGGGTGTAAACGATGTTTTTTTAGTCGTCGCCATACGCTGGTATGAGGTACATTAAATGCATAACTAATTCTCCTTGTGCTCAGTTCTGGATTATTATTAACCATATTTATAATATTTTATTCCACATTCAAATGCTGCCTTTCACGATGCTCGTTTAATTGAGCTGTTGGGAATCTACCATATCTTCTCATCATGGGCGTCGTTACCCAATTCTATAGGGAGGGGCAAAATTTAAAAAAAAAATGAGAATGTTTATTTGTTGAAAAACAAAGAAACTGAAAAATAAAAGAGCAATACAAATTAACAAAAGTTTCTAATAAAATAAAATAAAAAGACAAAAACTAAAATAAAAAAAGATAATAAATACACATATTTTTAAAAAACAAACAAATTGTGTGATATAAAAGAAAAATATGAACTAGAAGACAGAGCCATACATAAAAATAAAAAAAAAATAAAATATTTATAGAAACACAAAAACATAAAAAAATCTCTCAAACACGTCAACGAACACTAGAAAATCGCAAATTTTTAATTTCTTCTTCCTCGAACAAAAATATTCGATAACAGAAAACATGATTTCATTTTAGTTTTTTGCGATTATTTTTCGATGTACGCTCATAATGCAAAGCCCAGTCAGCCTATTTTCATTCATTATTCGCTCTGTACGTGACAGCAGCGCCAACAAATTTATGAACTAACGGACGATATTTGTGTATACTGATAGTACAATTTTTAAAAGAATTCGTAATTAAAAAATATATATTGATTTTAATAAAAGTATGTGGATTTGTAAAACAAGTGAGAAATTAATTATTTTTATATATTTTTATTACTTCAGCTAAAAAAAAGTAGTATAATCAATAAAAATCAATAATAAAACATAGGCAGTCAACAATATTTACGACAAAATGTATGATATATTGCATAAGCCTAATAAGTTGTCATTGAAGAATAGGTTAAATAATGTGAAAATAAAAACATTACCATTATATATTAATAATAACGTATTAACAAAAACAATTGGTATATTTGCGATTGTAATTTATATTTTCTTAATTTTTTGTTCGGAAGAACCCATAGAAATTAATTATTAAAATTGGTTTCCTATCAATAAGTCACAAGATAGCATTTCAGCCACATACAATAATCAAAGGCAGAAATCTAATCGTTGCTGAATATTTAAGAGTTAAGGGATGTTGAACAACATTGTAAAATAATAATTTATTGTTTATTTAAAACCTTTCAATTTTCTGATGTCTACTATTTCCAGTATTACTGTTATTATTACAAGAAAAAAGGTTTTTTCTTCTTATTGTACAGCTATCCATTTATTTCTTTGATTTAATTTCCATTTTGCTACTGAAAATTTATATAATTTACACTGTTTTTTCTGCTAGTATTTTTACAATTTACACAGCAACTGCGGTCGCTTTTTGTTTTGTTTTTACCTACTTTAAAAAAAGAAAGTAAAATGGATAGGTACGTGTAAAGCCGGGTCCAGATCAATAAATATTTGCGTTGTGCGTTGTATTTGACGTAAATTTGCTCGTGTTCGTCAAAATATTTGTAGATGTGGACTGTGCACTGCACAAGAAGCACGCAAATATTTGCGCCAGATACAACACACGCTATCCACCGGTCTGTCGGTTTTTCTGCCAACTTCAAAGAGATTTGCGTCGAACAACCCTCGAGTGCCTGTTTTAATGTGGACTTGAATATGTTTTTAGTTTGTATTATTATTTCAATTACAAATTATTGCTAAGGACGACGCACGAAAATGGATCGCAATAGATACACAAACCCAACGCACATATTTGCGCGACAAAATCACAATAAAAAAAATATTTGCGCCGCAAATATTTTTGTCGAATTCTACACACAACATTCAACACACAAATTTTTTGATCTGGACCCGGCTTAAGGTATGGATATGAAATAAATATATTCAACCTATAATATTGGTCAACTGTATTAGCTTGAATATTATTTCTATTGTTGTCCGTAATTCGTGGCATTTAGATTTCTACACCTGTCATGTTTACCTATTTCTTCTATTTCCTTAAACAATTCAATAAATTAAAGGCTACCTTACATATTATGCCTTGCGTTTATTTTTATGAGTGCACGGCGATAATCGATAATATGAGCCAGTGCCAGTTATGTAATTGTGTTAGTTACGTAATTTTACCGCATACAGCGTTGTCAAACTGTGGCACATAATACCTACGTAACGAAATATCAGTAATGCATATATTAAGGCTGTATGTTACGATACCAAATTAAGTACTAAATCTTTTAATTCATTTGTCTCTTTTACACAGAATATTTTATTTCTGTGCTAATTTCACGTAACAATACGTCAATGCGCGTGGGTCTATACTTAATTTAGTACAAAACATTGGTATCGTTGCAAAAGGAAAAAGATATTTTTAGTTCTAAATTTAGTACTAAATTAATAACTTAATTTAGGCCTAAATTTTGGTACCTAACTTAGTATCGTGACATACAGCCATTACGCATTGTAAAGTCGTAAAAGCCAGGGGGGTGCAACTGCCCCCCCTTGCCCCCCCCTAAACGACGCCCATGTTTCTCATGTAATTAAAAACGCGAATAAAAGTTTTGAAATTTGGTGATCTTCGACCAGGAAATCTCAATTCATATTCCCTTTTTGCAGCTCGAGAATTACCATCACAAAAACCATAAATGTAAATAATATCTGCGTATTCTTTGTTAGTATATTGATATGGCATTTTTAATAATTACCAAATACAATAAAAAATATCACGGAAAATACTGAAAAAACAATAATGACTGACAGAAGATGCAAATACAAATGACATAAAAATGTGAAATGCCAATTCCAAGGCCTATAAGATAATCTAATAATAAAATAATTATACTTATTTATTATTTACGAATGTAACGTTAGGTTCTAAATACCTCCTTTCGTATACTACATACACTGGCCTTCAAGATCGCCTGACTTTAATCCGCTGGATTACCACGTTTGGGGATATCTAAAAACAAAAGTATATTCCACTCCCATAATTAGTAGGGAAGAACTAGTTGGGAGGATAGAAAACGCATGCGAAGAAATGAAAAATAATTCCGATGCACTCAGAAAAGCCGTCAACCATATTTTAAAACGAGCAAAAATAAAATGTACATTATTGGATTCAGTTTTTTGTGCTCTTTTCAAATATGAAAACAAAAATTTCAAATTCAGACATACAGGATGTTGTTTTAAGGATGGACGAATTTATTAATTTTTTGTAAAGACGGACCTGAATTTCGTTTCTTGTTTATATCTTTTTAGATTTGGTAAGTTACGGTGAATAAGTACGCCAAATGTCAAAAACATATACAGGGTATTTAATAAGTTATAAGTCTGGAAAGAAATAGGCCAAATTGATAAAACACCCTGTATCTCGGCTATAAAGGTCGAAAGACCCATTAAGTATGGGTTATTTGGAAGCACCTCGGTGGTCTCCATCCATGGTTAAAGGGAGTCCCTTTACCAATGAAACACCCTGTATACATAGTGATATTTCTTATTTTAATGAAATTAATTAATTTTAATGTTAAAATCTTATTTTTTTTACTTAATATTAATTATGCTAATATTTAATAACTTATCAGCACCTACACTCTATAGATAGACCGTTCTCTAATTTATTAGTTTATTCGGGTAGAGAGAGATAGAGACTGTTAGACCCTAGAGAAAATTAAAGAGATTGCGAACAAAATTATAAGTTAATGATTTAGGGTTAAACGGTATAATTTTGTTACGTGTTCGGTTTTAGGGAACACATAATGATATAATGGTTGACTAAATTTGGAACCGAGGGATATGGTAATTTAACAATTTAACCAAAATGTAAGTAGACTGTTTCGTAATATTATTTAGATCGCTATTTATAAGAAAGTTTAATTACACAAAATTAATTGTGTGTATGTAGTAGGTACAGTACGTCCCACTTTTGGCAATTCGTTCTCAGTCTATACAGAAACGGGAGATGTGTAATTACATTAACGACCTTTGTGTATTTGAACATCGAATAAAACACGTACAGCAAAGGTCAATGGTAGCACAACCCTCCGAGGGATGTTGCTCACAAAAACCTTCATCAAATGGTTCGCTTGTTTAAACATCCAAAAAATTAAACTGGAAAACGAAACAAAAAAAAGTCGACTGGAAACGTCGAGTTGTCTGTCTCTGTCTTTTCGCTGCGAAAATCCATTAAAATAAATTAAAATACTTGCAAGAAATGTGATTGGGTTTTCAATCAACGTTTTTTCGACGACAGCGACAAATTTTCTCAGGAAAGATAAACGTCACAGTTTAAACTTTTCATTTGTTTGTATTTTACGAAATTTAACAGTTTTTCGGAATGTAAATAATATCTACGATGTGGATCGTTTGTATTGAAAGAAGAAAATGGAAAATCTTTTTTTCTATGGACAATACTGTAATGAAGTTAAATTTGTATTACTATAATTAAAATAATATAATGGATCCAATTATCCTTTTAATTTTTATTTTTATATTAAAGAAAAATAGTATTAGAATATATTGTATGACAAAATAATTCGTAATTTTCAATATTTGTGTAAATTTTTTATTACCTTGAATAACTTAACTATGGCCACAAGGTCGTTTCATTTCAAGCATTTACATGCTATTTGACTTTCCATTTAATTTTTTTGATATTACAAGTGTTTGTAGATACTAGGGTAACAGATAAAAGTAGAACAAGAGTTGACAATTTATTTAGAAACTTAGAAAAAGAAAATTTTATTATAGATGCCTTTTATTTCGGATTACAGGGGTATAACACAAACTAATTACAGATATTAAGTGTAAAGGTTAAAGAAAAGGTCCTTTATTTCTCACAAGTCAATTTATTGGCGACCGGTTTCGAAGTTGTCACTTCATCATCAGGCACACCTAAATGGAATGTCAAGGAGTCAGTTGTAATAAAAACAATTATAAAAGCATGAACGGACTTTAACATATACAAAATAACAGAAAAAACAAAAGAAAGTTAAACAATAACCTTGACTCACCTTGACTAATTCCATAAAGGAAGCGCTACAAAAAGTTTAACAGAACGAGTTAAAAAAGTCATGTGTAATAAGTATTTAAAAAAAAAAAAAAAAATTTTAATGTAGGTTAGGTTAAACCACCAGATGTCTTTTTGAATAAAATAATTAATTAAAACACATTTAAGACAATTATTAACTAAACAACACAAAATAGTTTTACAAGCACAAACAGTTTAAATTTTTTTTAAGGAAATGATGTTAATTACTGAAAGTAAAAAGTAAAAAAGTAAAAATTATCAGACGGTCAAGACATCTATCTAGATTTTTAACGAATCAATGCAGTAAACTGTAAATTTTAAATTAGCGGATAAATAGTGTACTAACGGAGGTGTTATTTACTGAAAGTGAGTATAGGTGGCGGTGACAAAATTTATTGAAAGTAAAATATATTAAACTGAGAATGAGAAAGCAAAAAAATTTTATACTAACAAGAAAATTAGAACACTAAACAAGAAAATATGAAAATTCATGGGCAAATTTTGCCCATTCGCATCTTATTAAAAAATTTTTAGCTTATTCAAATTCTCCCACGTGGTTGTCATACGCCAAAATTTGACTTTTCTTTTTTGACATTCGTACTGTCAACCTAGTTTCCGTTTCCTGTAACAGTAATTTTCTTTTTGATTATCTGCTTCAAATTTCCCTTTTACATATGAATTTTCATATTTTCTTGTTTAGTGTTCTAATTTTCTTGTTAGTATAAAAATTTTTTGCTTTCTCATTCTCAGTTTAATATATTTTACTTTCAATAAATTTTGTCACCGCCACCTATACTCACTTTCAGTAAATAACACCTCCGTTAGTACACTATTTATCCGCTAATTTAAAATTTACAGTTTACTGCATTGATTCGTTAAAAATCTAGATAGATGTCTTGACCGTCTGATAATTTTTACTTTTTTACTTTTTACTTTCAGTAATTAACATTATTTCCTTAAAACAATTTTAAACTGTTTGTGCTTGTAAAACTATTTTGTGTTGTTTAGTTAATAATTGTCTTAAATGTGTTTTAATTAATTATTTTATTCAAAAAGACATCTGGTGGTTTAACCTAACCTACATTAAAATTTTTTTTTTTTTTTTAAAATACTTATTACACATGACTTTTTTAACTCGTTCTGTTAAACTTTTTGTAGCGCTTCCTTTATGGAATTAGTCAAGGTGAGTCAAGGTTATTGTTTAACTTTCTTTTGTTTTTTCTGTTATTTTGTATATGTTAAAGTCCGTTCATGCTTTTATAATTGTTTTTATTACAACTGACTCCTTGACATTCTATTTAGGTGTGCCTGATGATGAAGTGACAACTTCGAAACCGGTCGCCAATAAATTGACTTGTGAGAAATAAAGGACCTTTTCTTTAACCTTTACACTTAATCCCTACTACTCACATATGGCTACCCTCACTCCAAATAATTACAGATACAAAAAATGTAAACGATGCATCTTTAAGTAGGCCAATGACTGAGAGGGCCATAAATAATTTTAGGTCTGAATTTAAAAAGTTAAGTTGGGATTTAAATAAATTTAATGAGAACGACCAAGCTAATATTATTATTGATGTTTTATCTAAACTGTGCCTACAATGTTTTCCTGAAAAGAAGGTAATCAAAAGTAAACATAATTTAATGCGATCAACTCATTTCAAATTTTGATCAATTATGCTACCGAGGTATTTTGTTGTGTTTTTCATTTTAATTATAAAGTTGTCATTTATTTGTATGTTGAAAGAAGACCTTTGTAAATTACATTGCTCTCTATGGATTTACTTTAACACAAAAATAGTTTTGTGGCTTTAAGTTGCTATAACCTAACTACTAAAACAAGGTAAAACGAGAGGTAAAATAACAAATTAAGGGAAATACTTAAAAAGGGCGGGTTTAAAGAGTATTATCACAAGAAAGTATATCCGTTCTGTTTATTTATCAAGTATTGTTTGAGGTTACTTTTGAATACATTTATTGTTGTTTTTTTTTAATTTTTGTAGGCAATCTATTAAATTTTTTAAACCTTTAATAAAAATTGTATTTTGGGAACTTTTAGGGATGGCTTGCAGTACATGAAAGTCAGATTGGCTTCTTGTATTATAGTTGTGATATTGTGAATTATATTGAATTTTTTCTAATAGATCTGATGCGATGGATTTATATAATTTTTATTTTATAAATAAATATCAGTCATGTACTAAACATAATTCTGAACCGAAAGCCAATTTATTTCTTACATCACATGGTTTAACTCAATTAATGCCAATGCTTCACAAACCAAAAAATTTAACGTCCTAATACTACTATCGGCTTTCGATCTTTCGTTCCAAGTTAAAACATTTCTCGTTTTTGTTACGCTACGATTTTACCCTTGTGGGCCTCAGTCTCGATAAGGTGGGAACCACCATTTTAGCGTCTCTCGAATTCTTGAATAGAAAATATTCAACAATTTCTTACTATGTAACAACTGAAAGAAGACTCATTTGTAGATGAATATTACATTGTTTTAGTTAAAAAGTTAACAACTACATATAACTAATTAAAAAAAAAAAATAATGCCTGTTATACAAATTCAACGTGTCTGTCTCAGATAAATTATAAGATAAAAACACAAACCAACTATCTTTTGCAGCTTGCCTGCAAGAGTATATTCCTCTGGTAATATCTTTTAGTTAGAGCTTCTTTAATCTTACATTTCTTTGTTTTTATTTTATAGTTTAATACCATCCCAGGCAGCACACATTAGTATAACTAACGTATTTTATACGTAATACTCGTTTAATTTTGGTATTGGTTGATTCCGTATACGTTTACCGTTTACCATTATTATACATGCCGTATTTTAAAAGATATATTATACGTTTTTTGTATACATCCTATGGTATATAATAATTGTAAATTTTTCTACGTTTAAATGTAGTTAACAATATACGACTATTTTTAGTTTGCGATGAACTATTTATATACAGTGGGCCTAAATATACGTATAGGTTTATTTAAATTAAATTCGTATAAATTTACATAATATTACAACATGTGTTCTTCGTTTATAACTCCCGTTTAAATTTCGTCTTGGTTGATTTTTTAAACATTTACCATCTACCATTTTTATACTTAACGTTTTTTAACAGATAAATTAAACGCTTTTGTTTGTGGATACTAGTTAATATACCTATATTATTCTACGTTTAAATATAAGTCACCTTAAATGCATATTACTAGTTTACGATGAACTAGTAGACAGAAGTAAATAATATGTATATATTTAGGTTTATTTAAATCAAGTTTATAGATATATTTATTTACATTACACCATATTTTTTTCCTGTAATATTTATAACAAATTCCCCATTGTACCGATTTCAAATACCCGAACATTTAAATAACCCGCCAATAACCATGGTGGGGTGGACTAGTCCATGTCGTTTCAGTGAGTGATATTCGGGGTGTGCTTTAAGCTAAGTCGGGGTGGTCCAAAGTTCGCGTAGTACAGAGAATCGAGAGGGGAGTAAGGTACCGGCAGACGATCGGGAATCAGCTGACTGATGGTGGCTGGTGGCTGTGAAGCGCCTGCTATCAATCAGACAATTCACGCTATTATAAGTTATATTTATGATAACTGGTGGCTAATCACGATAATTGTTTTTTATGTAATAAAAAGTTCTTGTAAAATTGTTGGTGTTGTTGTTGTGCCCAGTTGCATTGCATGTTGCTTTGGCGTCCTAGCTTTGACGATATTGGTTAAAAGCATAGGTAAGTTTCTTTTAATGTTTTAATTTAGCTACTCGTTTAATAATTGTTGCATTTTACAACAACTACTGTTTTATTACAGTGTGTAAAATGCTTATGGAAACTCCAAAACATAACCTTACTTTTGTTTCTCTTATTATCAGTTATTCCAAGCATACTTATTTTCCTTTGTTCTGGTCAGTTGTTTTTTATTTAATAAAATGTCTAAAATAACCCTGTCTCGGCGTCATCTACTAAGAAAAATAGCACAAAATGTTCAAGATGCTTTAAAGTCAAATCAATTTTTTTTTTCCAATGAAGATAACATTAATAAGGCTTCGGACATTAATATATCATCTGATTCTATTATTTATATTAATTTCCTAGAAAATAATACAAATTTAACTTTGGATCTTTTAGAAAATATTTCACCTGAAATGCAGTTACATTTTGGTTATAGGAATGGGGGTGAACCAAGAGACTTAACCGACCGAACGATTAGAAGTGCTATGCAAGATTGGCTTAAGTTAGCTAAGGCCTGTCTAGGACACAACACATCCAAAGTGTTAAGCTAATATTTTAATTTTCATATATTTTTTTGTTAAAGAAAAGTTTCGTTTAGTTTGTTATTCAGTATTTTAGTGTTTATTTTTTAGTACTTATTTATTTTTTAGTATTTTATTGTTTATTTTTTTTTTAATAAAATATCGTTCTGTACATATAACAAGTGATCAAAAAAAAAATCCTAAATATTTAGGCCAATTACAAACAAAATAGAAACACGAGTAATACCTATTTCTAGTGTATACACACCTGCTACGGATGAAATCTAAACTGTCATTTAAGAAGTATTAACATTTTTCCATGGCCTCTTTTAGAAATTTTGTTTTGATCACTTTATTTAATTTGTGTTTGAAATACATTTAAAACAATATCAGGTAGACGCATTTTACACATTAATAAAGTAAGATAAATCTAATATAGACGTATAGTAAAACAGGATCATAAAAGGTAGATAAAGTAGTAATGTTAGACGTATAAAAAATAAATAAAATATACGTTTATAGGGCGGACATTTTACGCATATATATTGGGTAGCATATCAACGGTATCCATACGTATATTGTAGTACATAAAAAAACGTCTTTTATATCAAAGTGGATTCGTATAAATATACTACAACTATAAATCGAATATAGACGTATAGTAAAAACGTTTAATTATAGGTGGATAAATTCTTAGTAATCGACGTTTATAAGGCGGACATTTTCACTAATATATTTAGTAGTACATCAACCGTATTCATACATATGGCAGTACCTAAAAAAAAACGTAATTTATACCAAAGTGTGCTGCCTGGGATATTTACAGCTGAAAAAATGCAAAACATTTTATTAGATTGTTTAACCTCAAAGATTTTTATTACATTACAAAAATAAAATGTTAGTTCATGGGCATGGGACTGGTGAAAAATATAATATTAAGGTAAAATTATATGCACGGCATTAGAAATAATTTAAAACCACTCACCTCTATTTCAAGATGCAATCGCAATTATAACTTTACTTTAAAGAAGTTTCTTGTATATTATTTAAAATAAATTAACATTTCTTCTCTATTTGTTGCCTCCATTTAAAATTTCAAAATAGCAAGATGTAGGCTATCAGTTCAACATTTTGGTAAAATATATTGCCTAACCTAGTAGTAATTGCACCGTATAGTAATCAAAGTATGTGACCAGCAGTGTTTACCGAGTATAAAGTTGACAACTGACATGTCACCTCGAGGAAGCAAAGGCCTCTTTTTTGTCTGATTTGTCTTAAATTTTTGCTTCTTTTTATTTGTTAGCAATTTGAGACGTAAATCCATTAAAATATTCTTAAACCGATTTTAGAATAATAATATTTTTAAATAAAATTAATTAGTAATAATATTGATAAAAACACGTTTAAATCTCAAATATCTTAAAAAATATTCTACACATTTCTTCAGTAACCAACATTTTGTTGACTACAGAATTATATATTGTTAGGAAAAAGATTATTAAAAAAGAAGCTCAGTGGTAGAGTCTCTGCCTGTGGATCCAAGGGTCCCAGGTTCGAATCCCACCGTTGACCGAGATTTTTTTAATTTAATTATTTAAAATGAATTCTGATGCCTTGGTAGGATTCCTCACTTGGCCATTCACTGTTGGGTTCTAATTAACAGTGCTGTTCCTAAAGTGGCGATGGGAAACAGTAACAAAGCCTACACAGAACGCGATACTAATGGCTTTAGTAGTCGATGCCGATGACACCAAATTAAAAAAAAAAAGGAAAAAAAGCATAAAACGAGTATAAATACCCTTTTTGAATATTTTGTCTAGTTTACTGCTTAATCATAATACTAATACAAATACTAATAATAAGGGAGTATATAAATAGACCCTAAGTTAATAATAAACATAAATTGTATGTTTATAAAAGGAATTGACCCGACTCTGTTATCAGCTCACCGCAACTCTTAACTCTAAAACTTCCAAAAGTTGTATTTGTCTTATCGATTAAGGTTATTTGATCAAGTAATTAATCTCTCTCAAGAGTAGCTTTAACATTTATTTGTCGCTATCCGTTCTCGGAGACACGCGGCACAAATATACGAGGGCAATTTGATATGTAAACCAAAGATCCGTTTGAAATAACTAATATTTAACCAAAAAACACATTCAAAATTCTATTGTATTAACTCGACGCACTGTGTTTTTGAACCACAAATATTGTTTCTAAATGTATGTAATTAATACACCGACTCTAATTATTATTCTAAGCTCTAACGAGATAGAATTTCATCGAAATTTACGTCCCTGAAAACAGCAGAAAAGTAATTCATTATGCTAATTTGAGAATGATTAATGTTTTTCGGTTGACGGTGAATTTAAACGAGTATACCGAAAGAAAAAAATATATGACGAGACAGCGACGTTTAATCGATTTTTATTGTTTCTTTTGTTTATTTTTTCTGTATTTACACAATTTATTCATAAGAATTGTAGATGACCATCGTTATATAAAGAAAATAATGTTATTGTTGGAACCTCATGACCTAAATAGACTTATTGTAGAGAATATTATAACCGTTTGGTGATAGAGATTAAATCATAAAAGTAAAACTTGTTTTTTTTTATGAAAAATAATTTAAAAGTTTTTTAATTTTAGTTTTAGCGTTATTAATTTGTCTTCAATTTTGAATGTTCCTTCCACTAATAAAACCTTTTTAATTTACTACAGTTACGTTTCATAGTTAAAAGGAAATATTTTAATGTAGATAGAGGGCATCCAAATATAATATAATTACTAGGTCTTACAATCTTTACAATTGAGATGCAGAGTGGTTGCAAATTTTGCTTATTTCTAACAAATTAACAAAACTACCCATTATATTTCTTTGATATTTTGTACATGTTTTCCTTACAGTGATCAAACGACCTAATACCTATGCTAGTCGTTTGGCTAGAAGTAAAAAAAGCTGCTGAAATTGCATCACTGGATTTATTGCAAAAAATCAAGAAATATGTGTGGCGGAGTATGAATCTTTTTTAAACTGGACAAATAACCAAAATCGTTTTGGAACTCTGTTATATTGGTGTATTTTACAGAACCATTCACTAAATATACACCCTCTACATTATTCAATGATTAAAAATACTATACAAAATTACGAGGGTTATTATAGTGAAAGAGTGAACGTATCTCTGAAGATAATGTATTAAAATAATGTTTATTTATTTATTTATTTATTTATTGTTTTAAGTATACTACAGAAATATAAATTCCAAATGGCATAGTCTTAAAGCTAAAACAACAATTAAAGTATAAGTATATACATATAAAAAAAAACCGAATATATAAATATCAAAACTCTTCAGAAATTTTAAAATACATTTAACGTCTAAAAACAAAGTCTAACACCATACAAGACAAGAAACAACCTAAAATTTTAAAATTCGAGCATCCTCTTAACAGATAATAACGTACAATTAAAAATATCACAGTGAGAATAGTGCTTATTATAGTTGCACAAAAGCCTATTCATGAAAGTTCTTTGTCCATAGTTTGTACGATGGGTTTTCTCAAAGAAATAATAGTTGTGACTGTCGAGTATGCCTTAACGGAACAACGAAATTTACTTGGCATAACAATTTTTCACAAATAATGTCTCCATTAATTATTTTGTAAAGCAAATTTAACATTGCATCCCTGCGTCTCCGTTCAAGAGTTTGCATACCACAGAGTAGCAGTCTCGTTTCATACGATAAATCCCGATATGGAAAGTGAAACTTAAATAGCAAATATTTACAAAATTTGTTTTGAACTCGTTCAATTCGGTTGACATAAATAGCTTGTGACGGAGACCAAACAGTACTGCAATACTCTAAAATACTTTGGATCAAACCACTGTACAAACATGTTATTGCTTTAGTGTCTTGTATATGCTTTGTGCTTCTTTTTATGAATCCTAATAGCCAAAACGCCCTCAGAATGATAGTATCAACATGTAAAGAAAAGGATAATTCCCTGTCGAATATTACCCCTAAATCATTAAATGTGGAGACGCTCTCCAGCGTAGTATTATTAATAATGTATGAGTTTTCGACGGGGTTAGAACGTCTGTAAAATGATATAACTTTACATTTTGATATGTTTAGTTCTAAATAGTTAGAACTGCACCAAGAGACAAGTTAATCTAAATCAGACTAGGGCGTTATAATTAGGTTCCACAATATTAAAAAATTTTAAATCGTCAGCATATAAGAGACAATGAGAATTTTTAAAACAGGACACTACATCATTTATAAATAACAAAAATAAAATAGGGCCAATATGTGAACCCTGGGGTACACCCGAAGACACTGTCACTTCCCGCGACACAGAACCATTCACTGTAACACGCTGCCGACGGTTAATAAGATAGGATTTAATCCACTTAAGGTAATTGCCTGTTATATCCCAATTTCAGATAGTTTCTTTAAAAGTAACTGCTGACATACACTATCGAACGCCTTAGAGAGGTCGGTGTTAATTGTATCAACTTGGTAACCAGCTTCAACCGAAGAGGTAATAAACTCCTGATAAATAGCCAGATTAGTAGTTGTTGAACGGCCTCTGTAGAAGCCATGCTGCTCATCTATTATGTAATTCTTAAACGTGTAAAATAATTCATCTGTTAAGATTGATTCCAACAGCTTAGGAATTGCTGATAGCATAGAAATGCCTCGATAATTTTTTATGTCAGATTTATCCCCGGACTTAAAAATTGAAACCAAGTTAGAATATTTCCATCTGGACGGGACATATCCTCTGTCGAATGATCTCTGGAAAATTGTGCACAGTGGTGCAGATAAAGCAGGGCACTTCTTGAGAAGGATAGGTGGTATTCCATCTGGAACAGAACCTTTGGAAGGATCGAGATCCAACATTTTCTTCTTTATTTCATCTTCTCTAAAGATGTGAAATGAGCGATGGGAACCAAATTTGACTGATTCCAAGTGATTTAAGTCAAGAGTGCTGTGGTTACTGTAGCAAGACTCAAAATGTAGTGCAAAAGTATCAGCGATAGATGAAGGTGTTTTTAAAGTATCATTATTGTCTTTCATGATAGACGGCATATGTTCTGTACGTTTTAGGCTATTAATAAATGTCCAAAAATATTTTACATTTTCAGGAATTACATGTTCAATATTGCTAACAAAAGTAAGGTAGCATAAATCAATGCGATATTTTACCTCACGTCGAATGTCGGAATATGTTTTGTAGTCTGAAGCATATCCAGTCCTTTTAAATTTATTATATGCTTTGTTTTTTCCAGATATTAGTTTTCTCATTTTGTGATTTTTTTGGTTTTTTATTTTTCTTTTAGGAACATATAAGTCAATGGCCTTATATAGGTGTTTATAAAACATCCACCATTACATCGAGATCGACAGTACTGTATAAAAAAGACCAATCAGTTTGTTCCAAATATAAGTTAAGTTTAATAAAATCTGCCTGAGGATACTGATATATCAATAGCTCAAGATTAATTATCAAAGGGCCAGTGAAACTAAAACTTAAAATTGTTTCTAAACCAGGATGATGGTAAGAATCTAAAGGTAACAAAGGCATCTGAGATTCTATTACAGAAATGTCATTAAAATCGTCTGTTTCTGTGTATTATTAAAATTTTTATAAATTTTTATTGTTTAGTCTTCCTATTTAATAACTTAGAGTGCATTTTGGATTTACAACTATTATTTATGAACTTTTGTAAACAATAAAATTGTGTGAAAAAACTGTTATCCACTCTCCTTGTAAAACGTACCTACGTCACTGGGTGTGGGTACACATTGAATTATCGTCGACTACTTTCTTGATTATGGCTCGGCGCTCTGCTAATGATAAATTGGTTACACTTCCCTTTGACCCTTAACTAACCACCATGATTTATGATTTATTCTAGAAAGTTTGTATCTTTCGCTATCCCTATTTCGACAATGTAGGTGAAAACAGAGGTATACATGGAAATTGCCAACGTTGCGACTAATGCTGTTAGCAAAGGTCACCGCAACGTGTTTAACACAGAACACTTACTCTTAGAACGGTAACTTCCATGTTAGAAAACGGTGATAGGATTTCAGCGCCACCTGGCGGACGTAATTGATTTTTCAAGTAAGTCCTTAATTGGTGGTAGAAAGAAAGGTATGAAAGAAGAAAAAAAGAATCATAAAAAAGAAGAAGAGAAGAAAAGCGCGGGGCAATTCAAATTTGGCAGTAAAATTATTCGCATTAAAAACTGTGTTATTATAGCGACATCTGCGATATTCGCTATAATAAAGCATACATTTATTTGTATTGATCTTAACTTGACTAACAGTTTTTAGATTAAAAAAAAGCATAATAAAAAAATAAATGTATTAAAAAATATATATAGAATTCCAATATTTAAAAAATGTCTTATGTATGAAGTAGTTGGGCTATCAGGCTGCTACATATTTCAGAATACAGCATTGTGTCCCTAACATTATGAAGAATATTATCTCTGAAACAGGAAACAATGTAACTATAAAAATAAATGTAACATTAATCAGAAACAATGGCCGTATTCACCGTCATCGAACAGTTTCATTTAATTAGAATCACCTCACAAGATAACATTTTCTCACATTTATCGTAAGAGTTCTCTGTAATATTCTTTTTTCAAATTATGTCTTAGTGGGATAAATACTTTGTTGAGCATTTTCATTTTTGCTTTTTTTGTACGTTGTTTTGTTCTTTGGTTGTGTTTTGAGATGACACTTCAGGAGATTCTCGCATTTTTCGTTTTCTGCTATTTTATTTTAAATAACCTAGCAAATGTTTTATCACGAGCATTTTGAGTTATCTATGAGATTAAATTAAAAAAAAAGTTACATGCGCCATATATTTGCAAATATTGCATTTTATATACAATAAATCGAGCACATTAAATGTGACAACGTTGCTTTCTGTAAGTAGCTGAAATTATTTGCAATATAAGTCCCAATTTCAATAATAAAGATAAAGTTTTGACTTTAGGTTACAAATTTTTTTCTAAAAATTGTCGCCTCTGATGGTCAAACCTATGAACTATAATTTAGTGATAAAATGGAGGATTTGTCATTATTTTAAGAATCTCTGGTAAAATTTAGTAATTGGCTTTAATAAGTATTTTTTTCGCAACAATATTTGAAGGCAAGATGAAGATGAAGTAGTTAAGTAAAAAAATGAAAGAATTTAAATGATATCCAAAAAACTATTTACGATAATTTAATGTTTTTAAAAAATCATTTAACTACTTATTTAGGATTGTATTAGGATGAAAATTATTCATAGTAAATCACAAGCTTTGCTTTATCAAGTAATCCTTTAAAAATTCAGGATAACTCTTTTCTTCTTTTCAATAACTGTTTTCGCGATGGTTGATATTTTTGCATACATTATTTTGCCTCCATTATTGCGGTAATCGCAGCTTTAACAAGTGAGATGCATTATAGCAGGGGTAGAAATTGAAAAGGCTTTTGCCAGTTCTCCCACTTCATACACATAAATTGACAGGTTTGCGGCGGATCTAACCGAAGTGGACGCGATACATTGACGTACAAAATTATTTTATAGATGTTAATAACAACTTCGACTAAATAGTTTAATAAATTGTGAATAGCTGTTGAAATTTTGTAGAATTATAATTTAGGATATTATAATACTTGTTTAATAATTATTTCTAGTCCATAAATACATGCGATTGTCCGGTTCCGCCAGTAACAATTTAAAATTATTTATTCTATGAAACAACACTGACAAGTAAACATTAGTGCGACGATTATTCCCTCTCTATCTACCAAAACCCTTTCCAACTTCTGCCCTTGTTATACTATTTGGACATAAGCTGTACATACGACTGGATCCTTTGTTTAACGCAAGTTACAAAAAAGGAAAATAATTTTTGAACAAAACTATACTGCATCCTCCCCTGGACGTCCCTGCGAAACGCAACACCGCTGACGCGGCAGTAGTACAAACGCTCGACAGTTTGCTGTTACAGGATAGATTGCTAAAATTCACAAGATTTATTACAGTTCCACGAGAAAACACTTCAAAGATAAATGTTCCGTTTTTTTTTCTACGGCCAGTCTGTCCGAAAGTGATATTAGTAAAGAGGGTTGTGGTATAGGGGGTTCTTTTTTTTGTTATGCGTCTTAATGGGGCTTAAGGAAGGATATGTGTAAAAAATTTGAAGGTAATAATTATTTTTTTAGTGGTTTGGTCTAGACGGGTAATAGAGAGTTTTAGCAAATGTAATAATAGAGAGTTTTAGCAAATTTACGTAATATCTCCGCTAACGTAGCGCTAGGGTTGCCAACCGTCCTGTATTTTGGTAGACGTCCACCATTTGGGGTGCATTATTCAGTGTCCTGCAACAACCTACTGCAGGACGCTTATTGTACTTAATTTTATTGTTTTTCAAATAATATCTCCAATTTCTTATATTTTATAGTCAGATTGGCATCGTCGCTTATTTTGTAATTTGTATATTCTATATTTTGGTCCAATATTAACGCGTGAATGCGAGTGTTTTGTGTTCATGGTGTACATTAATTATTTTTATATTGTAATACATTTAATTATTGAAGTCGTTCTATTACATCTAATTATATTTTAAATAAAAATTATAATGGTGTTTAGGTTGATTTTTACACTATTAACAAAAAATATGGATTAAAACAAATCCAAATCACAAAAGCTCGCTTTTAAAAACAAGTCTGAACAAAAGTTAAAAGTAACTACTTGCTGATTAAACTGTAGGGCCATTGTCTGTTAATCTGTAGTAAATCTACATGTAACTTTACTCAAAGATGAAGGAAAAGATCGACCCTTAAACAAGGATAATTTCTAGTACAATTTTGTATAAATAATTGTTTATCTTGTAGGGTATCCCTAATGAATTTGAAGTTATATATAAATGCCTTATCTATAAATGCTAATAAACAGTGTCAGACTGATATAGCACTGATGATTTTATAAACTTGCATTACAGTTTTTTTAAAGACGATATAATATATAAATATTGAACTAGACTAAATTAATTTAAGAAACTTAATAGTTGTGTCTATGTTAGGTATATACCTATATCATGAAGATTAAATTAAATATTTACCGATATCTACCTGGGAGGTAAACTGAAATATTCGACATAGTGCAGTTTTATAAAGGTTATATACGAATTTATTTCGATTATGTATTTCGATGATTTCGGAAAATTTGTAGGGATTTCGGTGATTTCGAGTGAAAACTTACCAATATTTCAGAAGTGGTATACCTCTTTTAGTTTTTCTATGGTATACCCCTTGAATAATATCTATGAGGGTGTACAAAAATATACTGAAAATAAGTTGACAGAACTATTACTAATTTAAAATATTAAAAAAATAACAGTCGCCCAGATATTAAATGTTTTGAGCTATGAATGGTGGATTTTATATCCTTACGGATACCTATTAAATTATATCCATTCAGTAGACTGATATCGTTTACTTATTCGTTCTATAGTTAGTCAAAAGAGTTGATAATATACATATGTAGGTGTAGAACAAAATCTTAAATGTTAATATTAAATACATTTATTTTAAAAATAATTAACTCAAATATTTTTAATTATGATTTCAATTTTATTTAATCACTAAACTGTATTTAATTTAATTAACATCATGGTCTTAAGGTTTTAACTGTTTCAAGTATATTATTTAAATAAGAAGAGAACTACTCATGTGCTGTTCCTCCAGTTTTTAAAATGGTAGAAATAAGTTTTTAATTTAAATGATGTGTTAATAGTGTGAGACAAAGAATCTAATATAAAATTATCATTTTTTTTATAATAAATCCAGATATGTCATCAAATTCACATAAAGGCTCATTTGTATTATTCTTGGTGCAAATTTTGGGCAATATACTGTATATTTTCGAAACAACAGTAGAAAATAAACAATTAAATTTTGAATCATTTTATTTCTGATAAGTAAGGTATCTACCTCCAGAAAAACATTTAGGATGCGCCTGCTCGTTTTAAGACTCATATTTCTCCAAATCTGGCCATTTATTTATGGTTTTACGGTTTTAGAATCCTCCAAAGTTGGCTCGTTTATTACGGCATCCTTCCTTCCCCCTCCCATCCAGCCGCTATTCTACTTCCACTCGTGTTTCATTGTCTGCGTACGTTTGGAATAAAATGTTTTCCATCTTTTGATTTATCGTTCCGAGATAGCAAAGGAAGCGATTCTTTGATTAATCGGATTCGAATCAATTTAATACCGCAACGTGGATAATTAAACTTTTTTTAATTAGAAAAATCGCTTTCCGGTGTTATTAAGAAAGATGTCAACCGCGGAATCGGCTTTATTCGCGGGTCATGCCGAGGGAAAAATTCTTTTTAACTTTTAGAATTAGACTTTTAAAATACCTACTTCCGAAAGATCACTAAAACGGGCGACTTGATTAAAAAAAAAATATATTTTTTTTAATTCGTTAAAAATGATATTGTTTCAATAAATATAGCCCTAGTGCCAACGTGCATATTTGTGACTTATTTTCTTATGGAGAAATGTATTATTAAATTGTACTATGAATGACTCTTACTATCCAAAATTTAATTTCATTAATGCCGCGTTGTTGCCAAAAAATTTAAGATTAAACGACTTGCCTGTAAGGAAGTTCAATCGTAATTATACGACTGGTCCAGTCCTGATAGAGTACACATGTAGTTGCTTCATTTTATGCAAGCGTACACTATTTTTAAAGAAAACAAAACAATTTTCTGTCCCATCACATCACCCATACTTCATTACGCGTTTTAGTAATCGCGACCTTTCGGGTTGGGTAATGTACAAAAGTAAGCCCTTACTTTGAAGGGAGGGATGTTCTATCAGGACTGGACCAGTCGTATAATTACGATTGAACTTCCTTACAGGTAAGTCGTTTAATCTTAAATTATACTTCCTGGTCCTGTCCTGATAGAGTACACATGTAGTTGTTTAAAGCACGGGAGCGATATTCTTCGATGCCTTTTTTTTAAGTAAAGTCCTTAAAATAAATAAATTCCTTATGATAATGATAAGCAACTTTAATTAATAAAATTTTATCAAAATTCTTTTACAAATCCATTAAAAATAATACAAAAGAGTACAAAGTAACAAATTATATGTTTTCATTATTTAACTGTTTTAATTATAATCTAATGCCATATCAAAATACGAATAGGTGTAAATATATTCTATTAGGCTAATCTCTAAAATTAAACAAACTTTTTAATTTGTAAATCAGGAGTTAATATTTCTCACTAGTTCATTGTCATTGATAAGCGGCCTGTTATAAACTTTATAAAATTTCTGGGAAATCTTTGATCAACGTACCGGCTGCAGCTCTAATCGTTTCTATGTTAACTCCAGCTCTAAATGCTGCTAAAGAAGCGGCATGCCTTAAATACTATAGGCTTAAGAAATATTCGTAACAGTGCCTTCTTTATTTAACATTTTTTTTTTTATCCCCCTTGAAACAGTCTCATAGGATGCTGCATGGTAAGGCTTACGATGTGTAATTAGTAAATTCTCAATATTACCTCTTATTAATTTAGTTTTCTTAATATAAAACAATAATACCGATGCGACACATATTACAGTTTTTTTTTTGAGCAACGCATTATTAACTTAGGCTGATCATGACCTGGACCGGATGATTTCAATAGTTTCGGCATTAATATCCCAATTTTCTCCCTCAGGTATTCCCTATCTCTATTTTTGAAATAGTTTTTATCCTATGTGCTGTGGAAAGAGCAAGTAGTATAAGTATAAATATAATAAGAGATTACGGGTCCCACGTATGACAATATCTAGGAAATGTAGGACGAAGTTTATAAACACCCTTCAAAAAACGATTTATCAAGTGATCCTCTGTATTCTTTGACTAAATATTCCACACGATCTAATAGTATTGAAAATAGAGTAACTTTAGCCTTTAACAAATTGTTCATTTAAAAATTCAATAATATTGATATTGATTATTAAATCTAAAATATTAATTTTACAGAGCATTTACCATTTTCAATCCTCTACCTTCATACGATCTCCTGGTAAGAGTTCTATAAAACCAGGGTAAGGCTCGACAATAGGACGAAACAATTTTTTTTTTTTTTTTTTATTTATTTTGGCCTACAGAGATATAGTCACCAACAAGTAATTTCGTAAATATAGGAAACCAAGGCTGCAATTTCCAGTAGAGTACTATGACCACCCCCCTCCCTTTTTCTAAAATAATCTTAATAAGTTGTAACCTGCGCCTCGACTAAAGGTGGTAGCAGGCTAAGGTTACACAACGAGGGGGTTTATTTTGATAATTGTATGCCCGGTTTTCAATTGAGAGTGGCTGGGTGAAAATAAATGAAATAAAAACTTGAATAAACTGTGGTTTAATAAAACCCGAATTGGTGGTGATTATATATATATATTATGGTTGACGCTAGCTGAGAATATGCTTAAAACAAAAAAGAAGTGTTCACAAAAGTAAAAGTTATCTAGGGGGACAAGAGTATACTTTTGGTTTACAATGGTTCATAATTTCGCTTTATTATTGATCCGCTAGTGGCACGAGTTAAGCTCTGCTAAAATATCACTTAATGTTTATAGGTCACAAGCTTCATGCAATGCAGGTAGCAAGCTAACGAAGCAATTGGGTGCAGGTAGACTGTCTCAAAACTAAAGTATGGTTAGTTCTTACTTGCTATGCTGATGATGGTTGTCCAGAGTGGGGCTTCTCGGTGACCGATGGGCCAGTAGGTGCTCCTGTTGGGGCTTACCGCATTTGTATGACATGCATCTCAAGCATGGGAATACAGGCTAAGTTGTCCAAGCCAATAGTAGAATGTAGATGAAATTATCAAAAGGGAAAGTTAAAGATGAAGTTGAAGCACAGTAGAATTGAAGTAGCAAATTAAATGTAAAGTAAATGGCCTGAAATAGGAAAAGGTTATGAGAGGCAATGGTCATCATGCAGAGTTAGTTACACTTACCGTGGACGAAAGGTGGCCAAAAAGTGAGTATATAAGTGTGTTAGGAAAAGAATATCCGCTACAAGCGCCTTTTCTTAATCAACAAGAAATTTTTCCTTATGCACAGTTTTGATTCTAGGCAAAATCCGAAATAACTTCGTGAGAGCACTTCTCAAGTGTTCTTGGAGAGCTCTAGAAACAAAATGGGCAAAAATGGCTTAATCAAAGTTCAAAGTCCAAAACTTGGTACCTCAAAGATTGGTCTCTTACTATAAGACATGTAAAACTCTGCTAATGACTCAAGGATTGAATAATTCACTGGCTAGGTGGAGGTAGAATAGGGACCAAAGTTTAGTAGAAGAACCAGTTGAAAAAGGTAAACAAAACAAAATGGGGTAGATAAATGTTAGAAAAATATATTGTAATCATTATAAAAGTTAATATTATGCTGATAATCAATAAAAGGAGTAAGAACAAGGAAGTTTTTGGTATTTTCTAAAGGATTTTTAATAGTAAGATTAATTTTTAATACTGAACAAATAATTGGTCATGATTTCGTTGCTGGACTTATTTAAAAAAGCTAATTGAGTACTTTGATTTAATATTTATAAACAAAATATGGTTAATTTATATTTTTGAAAATCTAAACCGTAACAAAGTACTCTAGTAATAAGAGGAAAGGGAGGAAAAGCATAAACCATCATTGAAGGCCAATTTAAAATAAAGGCATCCACCACGAAAGATCCTGGATCCTTTTCCATGAAACATATGTTCGACGTTTGGTATTTATCTAAGATGCAAATAAACTATATGAGACTCGCCAAATTTTAAAATAATTTCTGTAAAAACTTTATTATTTAAACTATATTCGGTTTCGATCGATTTTGATCTTGATTCACGGTGCGTCTCCGTGTTATTTACAGATTTTATATGAGTTGCAATAATAAATATATTTCTATTTTCACAACATCGCCATATCTATCTAGATAATTTAGAGAGGGATATGTGCGTAATGCCTCCCATTTCATTGACATATGCAATAGCAGTCGTGTTATCTACTTTCGACGGTATGGAATAATAATTATTCTTTTCCGACCTAACAAAAACATTTTAGTGCATTAAAAACCGCCAATAATCCTAAAATCAAATTATATATCTCTTTTTCTGTTGTTCATCCTAGAATCCGCGACAAGCTTCACCCTTGCAGATTGTTCCCCAAGCATATTTAGACGCATCCGTATATATCTCAAGTTGATATTTCCTCGGCAACAGAGACTCATGTGAATCAGCTAAAACTTGTAGCCACAACGCAAATCAGATTTTCCTTCTTTTTAAATAAATATTTTTAAGTTATAATTTCCGCTAGTATACTCCAATGCCAAAAAATTTTTCCTTTTCTAGAATGTTAGTGTATTACCACAGCGAACTGCTAGACAAACAGATATAAGGCTATCAATTAATTTTGTAATTTTAGATTCCTCAACTTTTAATGACTTAATCGATTTTAAATTTCTTTTAGATGTATCTCTTAGCAAAAACATAGGTAGTTAATTTGCTAGAGTTAAAAAATAGAATCTTATTTTTTAAATAATTAAATACTTAATTTTATCATAACAGCTGCTTCACTTTTGTCCAATAGTGTATATGCATTATCTAGTGTTAAATTATGAACATTATTTAACTAAAATAAACAAATTTCAAATAACACCTCTGTTAAATATATTATTATATTCTTTATTAAATACATAAATGAGTTTTCCAGAACTTAACCACACACATTTTTTTTTGTTTTTACTTCTAGTGGCAAAGTATAAATTAAAAAGTGACTACTAATTCACACTATTCACAATCTTTCAAGTTTATTATTTTAAGACATCAGTAACTAAAAAATATCCTGGATCACATTTGGTAGTTTAAGGTTATGTATTACTGGTATTGATGTAAAACGCCATTATAAGTTTATTTTATGAACTTAAAGGTATTTAATTTTATTATCCTCACACTATTTTAATTTTATAAAACCTTATTTTCATTGCATTACTTGGGGACTTAATTACTTTACATAATTTACATTGCACAATTATTTCCAATCATTTCCCGTATATTAAACGTCAAAATTATTGAGGTGGTTTCATACAAACAACGAAGTATTGATTAGATAAAAGATAAATTGAAAAACATTAATTCTAATTGTACGGGCTTAATTTTATTACTTGGAAAAACTATGTAGCGAACGAAAATTTCTGTCGACATTTCGTTTCTATCTCCGTTTTAATTTTCTCTTTGTGCAGTTTATTTTGTACCGTAAAAAGCATGTAAAACCGAGTTAGTACGTGTTATTTTTTGCAATAGCAGTTTGTAATGTGTGAAGCCATAGAAAAACTGTTTGGAATTTTTTAGTTCTATTTTAATGAAAGTATCATTCGTCAAAACGATGAAGTTCGTGCGAAAATGACGAATAGATAAAATAGGGATTTTTTTCAGTTTGTTGTTTTTATTGCACATATTATGATTGATTTTTATTTAACGTTAATTGTAAGAATTCGATAAAAATAGAGTCTAGACAAAATAATGTTTTTCTCCCCGACTATAGTCTATTGTTATGTATGAGAGAGTAATAGAACAGCATTTCTAATGCAAAAATTAGTACGGCCATTTTAAATATTTTTACAGAATAATCTAAATATTTCCTAAAATTTTAATAAATGTACCTGAGCTATTACAAGTTTTGGGTCTTTTATTGGTCCTTTATAAACATAAGCTGTACAGAACAATAGAAAAAGGTTTTGACAGGCCAAAAGCCCTGTGTATTAAAGATTACATAGCCGTATCTTAAGATTATTTTCAATAAGTACCTATTTGCCAATTTTGTTTTATTTTAATTCCAAGAATTTCTTACAGTAATCGAATTATAAGTAGATAAATACCTTCCCAACAAATTTCACCGAAAATGCGATTATAGGTTTTCTATTTAGTAATGTTGTGTATTCTTGACAGTTTACTAAATGTCTTTTAGTTGCAACTTGCAAGGTGCAGTGTGAATTCTAGTATGATCATGGAAAATTTGGAAGGGCCGCGTAAACGACAAAAAATCGGTCCTTTAACAGTTAATGAAAAAACATTAATATTTAATTGTTTTAAATCCTTTACAGACAAACATTTATGTAAAAGTGTTGATGACACAGTGGAATTAGTTAGTAGTACGCTTGGTGTTGGGAAATCTACGATTTACAGAGTTGTTAAAGAAGAGAAATGTGGCGAGTTTCAAACAGCACGTAAAGCTCCAGGAAAACCAACATTTCAATTAGAAAATCTTTTGAAAGAAAGACTTCGAAGGAAAGTGCATGTGTTCTTCTTTAGAAAACAATTTCCGACAGTAGACAAAGTTCTTGCCACGGTTCGAGATGATAAGGATTACCCTGAAATGAGTCGAAGCACACTATGGAAACTTTTAAAAGAAATAGGTTTTCTATGGAAAAAGCATTCCAGAAAGTCTATTTTAATAGAAAGAAGCGATATTGTAGTATGGAGAAGAAATTACCTAAGGACTATAAAAGAAATGAGAAACCAAAGAAGAAATATATTTTATTTAGATGAAACATGTATCAACGAGGGACATAAACCAAATAAATTTTGGCAAGATGAAACTGTTACAAGTCGAAGACAGGCTTTTTTTAAATAATTTATCTACTGGTTTAAATCAACTATCAGGAAAGGGGCGCAGACTAAAAATAGTACACATCGGTAGTTCAAACGGTTTTGTTAAAGGTGGTTTATTGACTTTTGAATCTACTCGTACCGGTGCCTACCATGAGGACATGAATGCTGATGTCTTTAAAGAGTGGTTCGAACCAATTATATATCTTCCTCAGAACTGTATAATAGTAATGGATAATGCAAGTTATCACTCGAGACTTATAGAAAAAATGCCCACAACCAAGTGGTTAAAAAAAGATTTACAGAATTGGCTAAATTCAAAGAATATTAAGTTCCATCCCGGTTCTGTGAGAAAAGAACTGTATCATTTGTGTTCCCTTCATAAAGAGAAATTCAAAAAATATGAAATTGATGAAATTTCAAAAAATCGTGGGGATGACGGTGGTTAGATCACCACCATATCATTGCGAAGTAAACCCGATTGAACTGATATGGGCACAGATAAAGGGAGAAGTTTCAAGAAAAAATAATTCTTTTAAAATGAGTGATGTTAAACAGTTGTTTTTGGAGGCTATAAATAATGTGAAGCCTGAAAACTGGGAAAAGGCAGTAAATCATACGATTAAAGAAGAAGAGAAAATATGGAAGTTGGACAATATTACTGATGAAATGATCGAGCCACTCATTGTAAATATTGCTTGCGACAGTTCATCTTCCTGATTTCGATTCTGATTTGGATTTGTAGGTAAGAAGTAGTTTTTATATTAAAATTATTATTTATGAACGTAACGTTGTTTAAAAGTCAAAGTTTAAACCCTTATACCTACATAACCCGTTTGGCACAATGTTCTTAACATACCTTGTGGAAAAATAAAACATTTTAGAAAAAATTTCACTTTTTTACCTTCAGCTGTTTAGAAGTTATAAGCAGGTTAATTAGGTGAAAATATAAGTATATACTCGAGGAATAACTTCAAAAAATATTTTAACTGTCTACTAAAAGAAGTGGTACGCCTATGGATTACGAACGCTTTATTATTTTAATACTCTCTCATACATAAAAATAGACTATAAGTAGGTACTTAGGAATTTAATAATTATTGTTCTGAAATCAAATTTGTTAACAAAAGATGGTAAATATAAATATAAAAATAATACAATAAAAGAAACATTAAAAATAAAGATAAATAATATAATATAAAATATACGTTTCTTCAATTTTCTAAATAATTTTCAGGTTCTTTTATTGAATTTTTTTCTCCGACTATAAACCGTGCCTGAAATTTTTATCGTGTCACCCGGTACATTTCACTCATAATATCCATAAATCTCACTTATAAATTGTTATTCCTTCTAAATCCAAATCCTTCGAATAGATCAAAATATCGACGAATTTTACGACCATAATACCATCTTTACCTTTAATAAATATTTCTCTCCGAAATGTATCCAGGCGTAAATAAAATAGGCAGACGGTTTTTATGGAATTTATGAAACGTTTAATGACATTCTTTTTCGCGAAAGCCCTAGAACAATCAAAATCTCACTTCGAATGCCATAAAAATGTATTTTAAAGCGTCCAATATCAGATTTACAACATCGTTATTTATTTCAGTGGAAAATTAAACTGTCTTAGGGCCGGAGAGTGAGTCGATGCGATAGAAGATGGAAAATTAGAACGTTTTGTATATTTTTTTCAACGTTATCTTCCTAATTTGGCTTGGTTTGCTGCGAAGTTTCGCCAGAGTAATAAATTACTGTGCGAAATTGACGTTCACAACAAGCCACTCGTATTCCCTTCAGTGGCTGACGTACAAAGAGAAGACATTTAAAAATAATTAGGACAAAATTTATTTCTAAAATTTAATTTGCTTAATTTTTTCATTTGTCAAAGTGAATTTTTGTGATTTTAACCCATAATTTAGTGAAATTGAAATTGACAACTATGAATATAATAATCTAAACAACTTTTATTGTACTAAAATGTATATCAAATATTTGTTAGTAACCTACTGAATGCACTGTACAATTTCAAACTGTCTAAAATTGAAATTAAGAAAGAAATAAGTTTCGGTTTATAAATAAGATGGTGGATAGCTCACAAAAATTCCGAAAATAGTAGACAAATTGGATAGCGCCAACCAAGTTCCTATAATGGCCAAACTATGATCTTATTTTTCCCCACAAATCCAGTAAATGAGGAAAAAATAAAAAACAAATTTCAAACTTATGTATCTTTATAATGAATTTACCCAATAATTAACAATTAATGTTCAAGACATACTTATTAAAAATACAATATTTAAATTGTTCAAGAACTCCACAAAAAAAATATCCTAAAGCTTATTATGAATTCACCAATAAATAAACTATATATCTAGAGAAAGTAAGAAATTAAATCATATATGTTATACGCATAAACCCAAAAAGAATAATACATTCATCAATAGATGCACGGTAAATCGTTATTATGGTACCAAGCGAAGGACAATATGCGCAAGATGTTAACTAGTATATTTAATTTAACCTGTAAAATATTAATGTTTACCTCCACAATACTATAAAAGAAAAATTATGAAACAACATGTGCGCATTAGCACCTACTTTGTAATAGCTTGGCGTTACTTTGTAATAAAATGTTAATTTCAAAACACTTATAAGAAATTTTGAGTAGCTCATACATTATTTACCTTTAATCAAATCAAAAAATGAGCGCATGGACCATATAGTTTTTTCAGTCGTGAATCCGGCTTTTCAAATAGACACTTTTGGGATAATAGTTTTCTGGGAGAGGGGCGCCAATAATTCTCTTTTTTATTTTAGAAAGCTAGTAAGAATTATAAACTCTAGCTTTATCAAAAGGAAATTAATTAAAACTGTAACCTTTAAAAAATTAAGATTCAACATATATATTTATAAAAATGAATTAGTTTATTCAGAAAAAAGATAGTGAAAATTCTAAGAGGCAAATAAATATTGAACTTAAGTAGGTACCAATTATAAATTTATGTCTCTAATATTAAAATTAGCCACACATCTAGTTACTACTATATTGGTTTGCAATTCCAGCAACCAAAATAAATTATAAAAGCATATTTAATAAATTTAACTTGACTAAGAACAGGTTGAAATATAATTTCTACTGAGATATTTTTTATAACGACATTATATTTTTTTTACTCACCACTTGTACAGCCAGACACTAGTAGATATTACAAGATAATATTGGAAAATAAAATTTTATGACGTGATATCGTCTGCTTTACTGTACTTCCACTTCACGAAATTTCCCTTTCTTAGGAATATTGCGTGCGGCGATAATTGAATTTAACTTAATCGAATTCTATGTTATACAGGATGTCACATAATTAAAATAATATTTTAAAATGTAACAATTTATAAACAACATCGTTTAATTTTCAAACACAATAAACTGTTAACATTCCCCCAAATTGTAAGAGGTTACTTGCCTAAAGACCTACTTATTTTTAAAGAAAACTATAAAAACCATCCGATTTTGATCATAAAATAGAAATCATAAAGCATATATAATAAACACGTAGGTAATAATTTTTGTTTTACTTTCGACTAAAAATAGATTGATCAGGTAGACTATAGAAAAAGGCCCCAATACTGCCCGAAAATATTAAAAATGTCTTATTTTGCATAAAAATTAAACCTCGAGGTTTTATAAGGAGTTTTTGGGGTCGCTGATTTTTTAAATATTGTAATGCGAGCCATTTCATTATTCAGTCATGCTTTAATCCTCCAAACAGCCCTTCTCTGTCTTATTTGGCCTTTGAGGCTCAACTTGTCCGATTATCATACATAATTAAACCCCTTAAGACCAAACGTATGTGACGACTATGTTGAAGGCGCTTTCGAGTACATTCCGGCTTCAAAAAAAATGATATCTGTATTTTAGTTTTAAACCATGCAGAACTTTTTTATAAAATTAATAATTAAAAAAAATTCCATATGATTTCGACTTAATTGGACACAATGTATAATAATAAGTTGGGATGTTTTACTTTTAATTATTTACATTTTATTTCTTTTGGAAGTTTTTATTCTGAATGTTTTTGAAAGAAATTCATAACAACTTTCTTTTATATATACATATATTTTAATATCTTATAAACTTTTGGGATATACTAAGGCAAGTCACAAATATTTCCATTTACAACTGAATTCCATGAGAGCTATTATTAAAAACTTTTCCCATAAAAATACTCTCAATTCATAAATTTCTTTCCTTACGTCAGAATGGTGGTAATAAGATCGTGCACAGAGGCGTACGTATTTAACCACTATTTTCATTAATAGGTCATAAATAAATACCTAATAGATGGAATATTAGGATTATACGCGATCTATTATTTAATAATAATAATTACTAACTAAATTATTAATACTATTATAAAATTTTGAAATCAGGATAGATGAACCGGCTACGATGAGATTAAAATTAATTTCAAAAATCCATTTAAACAACTGTGATAATTAATTATTATTTGATTTGAATTTGAGAGAATAATTAGTTTACTTAATTGTCAAAATATTTAAATTGTATTCATTTTGTGGGAAAACAACAGATTGTTCATTAACCGCGAATTAGAATTAATAACCCATTATAAATGCAATAATATTTCAATTTTAATATACGTCCGTGTTATTTGAGGCATCATTTCTATTTATTCAACGTAAATTTGGCAGTTTTTAATAGTAATATTCTAAACAAATTTAAATAAACTGCTGGCCACTTACACATAGAGATTTTAAGGCAAAATAGACAATATTTTCAACAGGAATGCAAATTTTTGAACGCGGCTTGCAAATTTTAAGAGCTAGTTTTTTCGAATTAGGCTGCATGACGTATATTTATCGTAGGTTTATATCATAGGTTTATTATAAGGGGTGATCAATGAAGTCATGCAAAAAATCAAACAGTTTGTATGAGTGAAATTTCCGCAAAAAAATGTTTTGATCGTTGCAGGTCGTTAGGTTTTGTACACACTACTAAACATAAAATTTGGGTAGCAACATTTTTAAAATGCTATAACTTGACATTGTAATGACGGTTCTTGATTATTTTTGCGGATTTAAAATCCTTATCTCACGTAAATTTTCTATAGTCAAAGCATTTTAATTGAGGATTGAAATTTTCACATTATTCCGGGTCGATAAAAGACCTACTTTAAAATTGACGCGTCGCATAGAAATTACAGCCGATCATAAATATGGATATGGGGGTGGACAAAGAACTCTGTAAAACTAAATGACTCTTTGAGACAACAAACTGGGGTGTGAGTTTTTTATTTCATATTTTCAATTTTTATGTCTTATTCAAAATCAGCGACCCCAAAAACTTCTTAAAAACCCTCCAGATTTAATTTTGATGCTATATTGGATCTACCATTTTCTATTTTTAATTTTTAATAACGTATTCAAAATCAGCGACCCCAAAAACCCCTTAGAAATCCTCTAAGTTTAATTTTTATCCAAAATAGACAATTTTTAATATTTTCGGGCGCCATATTGGATTGACCATTTTGTATTTCTAGTTTTTAGTGTCATATTCAAAATCAGCGACCCCAAAAACTCCTTAAAAGCCCACGAAAATTAATTTTAAATGCAAAATAAGCTATTTTTTATATTTTGTGCGCCATATATTGGATCCACCATTTTGTATTTCTAATTTTTACTATCATATTGTTACGTTTGTATAATTTATTTAAAATTCTGGTGGATTCCAGAATGCTCCCCGCCAAAACTAGAAACATTATCACGTTCTACCTGGAATGTACTCGAAAGCGCCTTCATTATAGTCGACACATATGTTTGGTCTCAAGGGGTTAAATTATGTATGATAATCGGACAAGTTGAGCCTCAAAGGCCAAATAAGAACAATGAAATGGCTCGTATTACAATATTTAAAAAATCAGCGACCCGAAAAACCCCTTATAAACCCTCGAGGTTTAATTTTCATGCAAAGTAAGACATTTTTAATATTTTCGGGCAGTATTGGGGCCTTTACTCTCTATAGTCTACCTGAAAAATCTCTTTTTAGTCGAGGATAAAGAAAAAATTATTAGCTGAAATTTATTATATATTTTTTTATGATTTCTATTTTATAATCAAAATCGGATGGTTATTATATGTTTTTTTAAAATAAGTAGGTCTTTAAACAAGTAAACCTCTTACAAATGTAAAGCTCTTAATATTGTCAAGACATACATATTTATTCCCAGTGGCACACATATAAATACAATTTTATATTAGAAAATCCTTGAAACATTTTTACTTTCGCGAAAGGCCCGGTTTCCTCTTAACATCTTGCGCATATTGTCCTTCACTTGGTACCAAATTAAAAAAATAGTAGTCACGGATATATTAGTGACTTCTAAATGTATCTCAATTTTGGCTGATGTTCATGAATATAAGAAATGTTCTCTAGGCTGGCTCTGAATGTTGAAATAAATCGCCTTGAAAGGATGTTTTCAATAGCTCCGTTCTATGTTTAGAAATAGCTCAAGACGAAATAGATAGACATATTCAGTCTTTATATTTCATTATGCAACTCTAGAAGGTTAAAATTTATTTTCAAAATCAGTGCTCTATTTACTACAGAATTCTACAAACGATACAATTATAAAATCCTAATTTTGAACATAAAATAAAATCTTAAAACATTTTTTATTATAATTTATCTCTATTTTTCATTGTTTATAGAATACAGCCTTTTAGTTAGCTCAGACAACTGATTAAAAAAAATAAATTAATATTTGCATTTTTTTTTTATTTTGTCTGGTTGACTATCTCAAAAACTAAAGCTACTTTTGAAATCAGTAAAACGTTCACCCTAAAAGGCTCTTATACCTCATCCACAAAATCACTTTTGACCAGTGTAATTTACAAATATATTTATACATAAATTCACAAGTAAATTAAATATTAACAAATATTTAAGAATAGTAACATTAATAATAATTGTCATTAATTGAACTGAATATTCAGTCCAACAGGCTCTCGACCAAAGTCCTTTTCCTTTTAAGAATGTTATCTTTCAAATTCGACAATTTTACATGTTTTGTTCCAACACGGATTTTAATAATTTATTTATAAATTGTTTTTGTTTATTTGAATGTTAAAAGTTCTTAAAACTAACTTTAAAGCATATTTCCTATGCACTGGCGCTTAGTGTTCAAATAATGAGACGATTAAACGAAAAAGGCTTACGAGAGCCACTTATCCTTTTTTGGTATACATTTATGCAAGACAACTTTACAAATTTTTATGATGGTGTCTTAAAAAGCCATGTCACATATTTGATTAGATAATTAACTTAACACAAAGCGCCTTCAAGGCTTAGTCGTTAAGCGTTCAAGTTTAGATTTTTCAACCCGGGTTCAATTACAAATAAAAACTTTCTTTTTGTTATATGTTTATTTTGGAAAAAATATGAAAAATACGACTATTGCTGTTTATTTATGCTAAATACATTTTATTTATCATAATATGACCCCTTCAATTAATGCAATTCGTTAATCTTTCTGTTGAATTTTGTAGTATTTAGATAACGGTTCATTAAAAAAAAAATAGTAGGAATTTATTGTTCACAGTTGTTCGAGTACGAAAAATCACTTTTCCACAAGTGATGTACCTACAATATTTTTCCTACGATCACAAAATTATTTCATCAAAAAAAAAAAAAGGTAAAAAAATATTCCGACGAATTGGAACCTCCTCCTTTTTTGAAGTTGGTTAACTAGGAAATCTGGCTATGCAGAATCAATCAAGATGTACTGGTTCCAACTTTGTTTTTATATGCTTTTGTAACAACCAACTTGCCAAAAGACCATTTGTAACTATTGATGGTATTTAGCTACTGTTGTTAATATACTATTAAGGGATTAGGGTAGCGCCATCACCAGCCAAAGGATCCTGGAGTCCTGAAGAAACATCCATTCACCAGTGGCAAATAAAAATAATAAAAAAATTAAATTAAATGAATAAAAAGTATCCCTTAATAGCACAGTCAAGCGGTTCTTGGAACTAATTTTACACTCTTTTAGTCCTAAGGGAATAGAATCGCAGAGGCTTATTAAATGCTCGGAATATTTGATTAGTTTGGAAAGGAGGGATAGATTAATAATAAGTATTAAAACATTAACAAATATATATTAACAATAAATACAAAATTTGACTGATAGTCTTAAAAAAAATGAATAAAATTTCATTTAGGGAATAAAGCACTATAACTACATAATAATATAAAAATATGCATGAGATAAATATGATAATTCGGGACGAAAATGTAAAATTGGCATTTATATGTAAATCAAACAGTTTATAATTAAGTTAAAAATATTTACCCATAATTTACAAATCGTACACAAAACTTTACTCTACACATCACATAAAAAACGAGAGCTTTCGCCCGTTGGGCGAAAGTTCTGGACCTTAGTCCGAACTCGATTGAGAGTTTACCCAAGCGTCCTTTCTTTCTGTCTCCTCTCTATATAAACCAAAATTTACGTGATGATTGTATTTTAAAAAATGTCATGTTCAATGTAGCCATTGACTAGATTAATGACTTGATTGTTTATTTTATTTTCGTATGTGTCTTTTTTTTAATTTAAAACATACAACATACTTATTTAGAATTTTTGGTAAATTCTTTATATTTCCAACTAATAATAATGCCAATTATTACACTTTATTGGTTGTGAATAATAATTTTTAAAGATTTTGCAGATGGTGTTTGGTCAAAATTAAAAACATTGTGATTCCATTTTACACTTAGAACAATAAAACTTTTCATAACATTTAAAAACAAAAAATAACGCAAAATAAATGCATTAGTGTACTATATGTACTATATAATATTCTTAACGTCGAAACCTAAAATCCTAATAACATGATGAATAAACTAATGATTGAGTATAGGTAGGTATGTCAAAAATAAGTAATTTACTTTTATTTTTTTCTACTTTTAAAATAATTTCCTAATAGGTAATATTTTGCCCATGTGAAATTGGGACAATTATTAGCATCCAGATATATATTCCATCAAAACATAGGGTAAAACCTTCGATATCGGGACTGTCCCGTTAAAATAAGGACGTCTGGCATTCCTAACGCCACTAGCAAAGTTTATTTAACTGATCTCATGACATCAAATACATTTGCCGATTTAAATTGAATAATTCGAGAGGCGCTAAAATGGTGGTTCCCACCTTATCGAGACTGAGGCCTACAAGTGTAAACTTGTGGGCCGAAAGCCTATAGTAGTATTAGGACATTGAATTTGTTGGTTTGTGAAGCATTGGCATTAATGATGATTTCCACAAGCCTTGATTTTTTAAACCATTCTATATCGCCCTTTGTTTAGGGTTTACAAACTTGTTTGAGCAATTTATCCAATATTAAAAGGCCCCTTTACCTCTTAAGCCTGCTCATGTAAAATATTTGGGGTTCTTACTTCCTATTTATATTCTATTAATAAAGGACAATATTGCAACTATGTTAAAAGAAATAAATTGGCCGGTTAATTATTCTATGGGGTTGAGGCAGAGTCAGTAAATATGATGAAGGTGTTTTTGTGGCTAGGGGCGAAATAGTAGTACGCTTAAGTTAGCACCACCATAAAAAAGTCATTTTTAAGAAACTGCTTATATATTTTTCATAAATTGGCAGGCTTGGCGACTAATTTCGAATAAAAATAGCCTCCAAAATGGCTAGGGTTGCAAGTATGAAGGTCGCAACCCGCCTTAGAAATTGCACATTTACTATCAACAGCTGTTGTTTGACAGGTCGTTAGAGAATGTTTGCAATTTATGGAATTTTAAGAATGTAAGGAATGTTGACGTTAGAAATAATTGGAATTCCTAAAATTGTCACATAAGAAATGCATATGCGGATTTTAAGAAAATTGATATTAAAGTAGTTAGGATGAACCGAACATTCTGAAAATCAATAGGGTTCTAAGTTAGAAGTAATTATTCAAGAAAATCAAAACTGCAAGTCAATCAGAACTTTCGTTCTAGAGTTATCGTACCGGCATACATACACACAGACGACCAGACGAATTTTTTTTTGCATTTTCAGACTCAGATTGATCGGAAACATGAAAAAAAGTTTTAAAAAATGGGGGTCAGAAAATTTTTTCGTCTGCACGAATGCAATACTGAGGCCCCATAGGAAGAGCCTCAGTAATAAAATTATAACTTCCTATTTACCCATTAATAATTTTTCAATTTTTAACTTAACATAATATATTTCATTTTATCCAAACATTTCCTGACTTGGACATGGATATAATGTCACCATCTACTTTCGGTGTCCATCGTCCTCCAATAATCTTTCCATAAGGTTATTTTACTAGAATATCTTCATACGACGATATAACATATTATGATTTAATTTCTTACTTTCTCTAGATATATAGTTTATTTAGTTCTGAATTCATCATAAGTTCTAGGATAATTTTTTTGGTGGACGAACTGTGAGTGCACATAATAGTTTGCAATTATTTTTGTTTATTTATTTAATAAGCATCAAAAATAATTAAACAACATTAATTTTGCAACATAAAAACATAAAGTAACATGTATTTTTGGCATTATTAAAAATACATCAGAAGAGTTTAACATTCCTAAAATTTGTTACTGAAAACATAAAATCTACGTAATATAAATAAAAAAAAATATTATAAAATTATTCACTGCGACATTCCAAACATATAGGTGTCAAATGTTCCAGACACATGAAGTTTCCACATATATCATTAATGTGGTCAAAAATGGGATTGGCAATATTTTATGCCGTAAGAATAAAAATACACTCACGCTTCAAATTTTGAGATACTATTACTAATTTTATGCTTAAAGAACACAAAAATGCACCGATTTGGGAGAGGATGGGCAAATAAAAAGCGCTGCGAACTGAGAATCCGCGCGCCAGTCCCGAAAGGTTAATTTCATTTAAGTAATAGTTTGACGCCATAATGACAGTAAGTCATAATATTTATATGAAATTATATATCTTAAGGACGAAATGTTTGGTCCAATTAAGTCGAAACCATATTGAAACTTTTTAAGCTATTACATAGCTTTTATCGCAGGCTTTGAGTGCGGCGACCGAATCAAGAAATTCCGTAACGACCGTAACGAAAAAAACCTAACACCCCCCCACTCCGACCGGCACAGCGGTGCGGCGTTAAACAATATTAACTTCTCATTTATTCAATAAAAGAAAATCGAAAAATCGAAAAATCGAAAAATCGAAAAATCGAAAAATCGAAAAATCGAAAAATCGAAAAATCAAAAAATAGGAACATCGAAAAATCGAACAATCGAAAAATCGAAAAAATCGCAAAATCGAAAAATTGAAAAATCGAAACAGAAATATTAACTTCTTATTTATTCAATAAAAGAAAAAAAAAATGTTTTCTTATCGGTCACCAAGCTCAAAAAGTGTAACTTGAATTAATATCAAAGAAAAAAAATACTGCATAAATAAAATAAATAATTATAATTGCATAAGTTAATAAAAAATGCTGTGTAATAGCTTTACCGCGGCAGTCCCTGAGTGCCACAAGTATTTTTTATTCTTAGTTTTATGAAAAAAATTCATTCTTTATAAAAAGTTCTGCATGGTCCAAAGCTTAAAATGAAAACATCAAGTATAAACCTATATTTTTAACAAACTTTGTATACGATTAATAAAATTTGATATCTGATGGTTGTATAGACCAGGTCTGCACAACATACGGCTTGCATGCTGCCTGCCATTGTCGTTTTGGCGGCCCGTTGGCCTAGTTGATTAGTTTGACCCGCCTACGTCAAAAAACTATAAATTTTTCAATAACAAACTTGCATTAAGGTATCAGTGAGGAACTTTTTTTTAGAATTTGAACAGACCACTATAGTAGCAGGTCTCTCTTGTCTTGGCCCTCGTACACTTACAGTTTTTCAAACTGGTCCTTTGAAAATCTGAGTTGTGCAGTATTGTTTTAGACCATGCCTGAGATTTTTATAATGAATAACTTTTTCTTAATATTAATAATAAAAAAGTTTTCTATATGCCCCCAACTTATGTACCTCTACAATCCATATCCATAGACGTATGTGTTCATTACTTAAAAACTATTTATTATGCACTCGTTGAATCAAGGCTACAATATGGTATACTTGTATGGGGTGGGTTGTACCAAGTTCACTTAAAGAGTATGGAAATTCTCCAAAAACGATTTCTAAAATTATTATTAAGAAAACCTTTTCATTTTTCCACAGACCTACTTTTTCAGGAGGCCAATTTGCTTGATATTCATCAGTTATATTGCCATGCAGTTTTAATTTTTACATATAAAAATAAGGAAATCATGTTACATGAAATTGATCACATGTATGATACTCGTCAAAAATCGTCATTATTTGTTAAGACCCCGTTATTAAAAAAAACTATAGGACAAAGATGTTTTACCTTCTTAGCTCCTAAAATATACAATTTTCTGCCAGAAATCTATAAAATCCATATAAGAAAAATACATTCCTTATCTTACATTAAAAAGATCTTCAAAATTTTTTTGATAAATACTGATCGACAAAATATTCATGACTTAATTGAATTAAACTAAAACATCTAAATAAAAATTAAACCTAAAGTAATCTCTAAAAAAATAAAAATTAAAAAAAACATCAAATTTAACCAAATTAGTGTAATCATTTTCATGCTTTCCTGTTGTCATCAAAAATTGTTCAATGCTTTTCATCTTTTTTTGTCATAATTTACAATTCGTTTGTTAATTCTACATTTCATCTGTCAATGTGTGATTTTACATGTTCTTGAAAATTCTGTTTTGTTATATTCTAATGCTTTTTCTTTTTATATAATTTTTTTAACTAATTATAATATTTATTAAGAACGCATTATTATTATTATTATTGTTATATTTATTTGTATTAAGTATTTAATTTAATAATATTAACTACTCTTATTATACTCATGTTCATATTATTAATTAATCATTAGTCTGCCAGCTAGTACAATTAATTATTATTATTCATGTATATTATTTATTATTATTATTAATGCACATATTTACATTTATTAATATTGTAATTACTATTGGTATGATTATTAATCTTAAGTCTATTGTTATAATTATTAATTTTTATCAGCAATTATGGCGCTACTAATAAACAGAAGTAATTTCCGACCACAACCTTATGGTTTTTTCGGACTAACCCATGTTTATTTACATTAAAAGAGAATTTATTTGTAAAAAAAAAATATATGTAAGAAGTAAAATAAACATTATTATTATTATTATTATTATTATTATTATTATTATTATTATTATTATTATTATTATTATTATTATTATTATTATTATTATTATTATTATTATTATTATTATTATTATTATTATTATTATTATTATTATTATTTGACAGAATTGATACTTAAGTCGCAAGTATGAAGTCTTCATAGTCGCAAGACCAGCCATTTTCATATTTCTTGTTTACTTTACTAAAAAACTGTCTACGCCCCTGCTCCAAAGGTGCGTTCTTTAAGACACCTCGTTTTCCCATTCCCCATCATCCATCCAGAGATACTCTTTCCGAGCATTAAAAAGCTTCCTGAATATAAATGCGGTATAATGCGAACTTGCTAGGCCATGATGAACGTTATATTTGAATTTAGAATGGATGTAAACACTTGGATTTTCTATTCGTTGATGCGGAATTCTTGTATTAAAACAAAAGGCGAGTAGGTGGCTGCTGTTTATTACCATATCCACCATATCGTTGTTATTCGCTGCTGGAAGGAAAGTGGCTGTTCCTGTGGGATATCAAGTTAATAGGTACAATGTTTATAAGTTAAATTCTAAGGAAAATACTTATTCGAGGTTTGAAAAATGTAGTCAACGATTCTTTTATAAGTATTATAAGATAAGTAAATGGTGATAATTCTGACGACGGACGCCTATGCTACCCTATTTGCCACAATATTGGATCGAATCATATTCGATTACAATCCATTAATTTCTATTATATTTAATCGAGTTCGTTCAATTTATCATTCGATATCCGTTGCGGAAAACTGTCCCAGACAGCGGGTAACTTCCTAAATTAACAGATTAAATTCGTTTCAGCGATTCATCACGGAAAATTTAAGTGAAAACACTTTTAATTTCCATCTGTGGGAACTTTTGTATTGAATTTCTAGTCAATATTTGATGGAAAATAAAAACAATAAAAAAATAAACACAAATAAAAAATAAGGAAAAAATTCATTTGTCACTATCAGTAAATGTAGAGACCCATTTCACACCCTCTTGGGGTTTTTGTCGACATTAGATTGTAAAAATAATTACTTTCAATAGACGTTGAGTCATTGTTCCATTGAAAAGATGGATATTTATCTCCAAAATCTCTAATTCCGAACTTTCACAAACTATATTTGTGGAAAAATCTAAAAAAAACCCTATGGAAGACTACAATCTAAAGATCTCTTTTCTTCAACTGTCCAAAAAAAACTGCCACGTTGTGATCCCTACCCTTGACAATCCTTACCAATATGTCTTAGAGCAGTGGTCGCCAACCTGTCGATCGCGAGCTACCGGTAGCTCGCGGAGGAAATTCTGGTAGCTCTCAAAACGATTTTAATTTGATACAAACTGCAAAAATCAGAGAAGCTTCCGAAAATTCCACAAAAAATCTAATTGTCATAATTTTAAACATAAACAGCGGCAATGTTGCGGTGAGCGATCTGCGCCATCAAACTATCAAGATATCAAGCTAGAATCGGCTAGAACCGACCAGCCGGACCAGCACGTTAGTATTCGAGAACGATCAGTTAATTGGACAACAATCAATATTTTTAAGAACAGTCGACTAAAATAAGGCTGCAACTGAAGCATCGTACCGTGTGTCCCAGATAATGCACAAAAAAAGAAACCTTATGATGACGGGGAAATGATAAAACAGGCGTTTTCAGAAGCTGCTGATTCGTTATTTGCCAACTTTAGAAATAAAGACGAGATAGTTTCAGCTATAAAATCTATACAACTTTCTGCTAATACAGTGATGAGACGCGTAGAAGTAATGAGCAATGATATTTTTTTACAGTTAAGAACTGACTTAGATAACTGTGTTTATTTTTCACTTCAACTGGATGAATCAACAGATGTCGTTGACACTGCCCAGATGGTGATCGTCAGGATGGTTTTTAGTGATTTTACGATTAAAGAAGATCTTTTAAAGTTTATTCCACTGAAAGGACACACTACTGGACAGGAGTTGTTTTCTCATTTAAAAAATATTATTTCTTCCGAGAAAATTCCAATATCGATAATGGTAGGCTTGACAACCGATGGCGCTCCAGCTATGGTGGGTTGTGATAAGGGTCTGGTGGCGTTATGTCGTAAAGATTTCCTGAAACTAAACAACGTTATGAAACTGGTCGTAAAAATTGTGAACAAGATTAGAGCTCAAGCGTTACAAAGAAGATTATTCAAAACCTTGGCCGATGAAGTTGACTGTCAATACGAGAACTTATGCCTTCACTCTGAAGTCCGATGATTAAGTAGAGGACGGGTGCTGAAACGTTTTAATGATGTCCTAGCTGGCATAGTTCAATTTTTCAAACAACGCAATGAACCGACTCCGGAACTAGAAAATTCAATCTGGCTTAGAGATTTTGGTTTTCTCGTGGACATTACAGATAAATTAAATAAACTTAATTTGCCGCTTCAGGGGAGAGACAAAGAACTAGCGGAAATGATTTCTGATATAAAAGCATTTATCAAAATGCTGGAGTTTTGGGAACAAAACCTAATTAACAGCGATGTCAAGCATTTTCCTATTCTTTCAGAAAAAATATCTCCAAATCCATTAGAACCCTATGACAGTAAATATCATGTAGAAATAGTTTCTACCCTGAAGAATAACTTGAAAAATCGTTTTAAGGATTTCAACAAAATGGCTTTAGTAGCGCAGTTTGTTGTTTCACCCTTTATGGAAATTGATATCCAACAGTTTGCAACTTGTGTTATGCAGAACTTTGGCGAAGACATCGCTGCAACAGAAATGGAAGTAATTGAGTTTCAAAATGATTTAGCCTTAAAATCGTTAGTCTCAAGTACCAAATGTATCTGGCCTATTATTGTAAGTAAAAACAAATATTCAGTTCTATGCCGTGTTGCTTTGAAAGTGAAAGCATTATTCAGTTCAACCTATTTGTGTGAATTTTCTTTTTCCAATATGAAGTTTATTAAGAACAAATATCGCAATCGACTTACAGATGAACATTTGGATAATTATATTCGAATGGCTGTATCAAATTATACTGCAAACATTAAAAAAATTATCGATGAGTCTGAGTGTCAGCCTTCTCATTGAACGGGCTTTTTTATTTTTCAATGTTTATGTTCATGATAGTGCGTTACTTTTTTGTTGTTATTATTAACTATTTTTAAATCTTAAGTGACATGTCGTTGTGGCTGGATAAAAGTTTGTTTATTTTTCAAACACCTTCGTTTGGTAGGTAGGAATGTAGCTATGAACAAGTACGTACTAGTAATATTAGTTATTTTGTTATTAGTTTATTACTAGTACCTATGTATTATGTATTACCAGTTATATAGTAAAATAAATACATATAATGATAAATTAACTGTGGATTATTTACGTTGCGTTACGTGGCTTCCGTGTGGGTAGCTCGCTGTTTATTCCAAAATTAACAAAGTAGCTCAACACATTGAGAGGTTGACGACCACTGTCTTAGAGGCTACTTAAAAAAAAACTACATCTATGTACAATAAAATAATACTGAGAATTGATTTCCTGACAATAAATAATATAAAAATCAATTCCAACTTAAAAATTAAAAATTAGTAATTGTAAATAAAATTTTAATTGCTCTATTAAACATTTCTTTGTTTTTTGTTCTTGATACCGATAACAGAAGTAATATTGGAACCTTTTTGTCGCTTGTCTAACTTTTGATTTTTGAAATAAATTTGTTCCAACTTGCTAATGCTTCATTTAAAATCGAGTATTTCGAACTTCCACATATGCACGTTACAAATTATTAACTAGATCCACTAGATCCACAATAGAATATTTTTACATCAAGCTGTTCCAAAAATAAGTTACGGGTTGTCATTTATAATAATATTATCTTAATTAGTTATTATCGATGACATTTTTATTGCAGTACCTACCTACTTAGTCAAAATTCATACACGAATTGCTTATCTTTTATCAGATAATGATTTTCGCAAATAATACTGATTATACAGAATCAATATCAAATATATCAAGGTCAAAGCATTAATCACTGATTCGGAGATATATTATTCTATCATGGTAAACTTTTACTCGATGCATATTTATAATATAAATAAATAAACAAACATTGTTTCAGCAATATAACTTATTTTTTCTACACCCACATGGATATTAGTTTATCTACGCACAGATTACAAAACGAAAAAGTATGCTATTGCCTTCAACTGAACGAATATATTTCATATTCATTCTATGTAGTGAGAACATTGCAAAAAAATGCAATCAACCAGTCACCACCGTTCATATTTTGATCAACCGACTGCTATTGTTTTTAAAATTTTAAATAAATGGGAATTCTGTCAAATTAATTGTCAGTATATTTTTTAATTATTGAGATTAAACATACATTAAAATGAGTTATTCTTGTGTAGAATCGATAAATTGTAGCTTTTCTGTTTTTATTTCGTGTTAATTTAAATAAAGCTATTAGAAGTCAATTTAATTACGAGTATTAAAGAAACAAAAAATAAAGAGGGTGGTCCTTGTTTAGGGTTCTTGCCGTCCTCGCTGAAAATTTGAGTTTGATTCTTGAATGGGGAAAAATTAAATGAACTTTTTTTTTCATTTATTTTATTTTAAAAACTATCAAAAGTCATAAATTATTTTAAAATTATTTATTTTGTCTTAACAACCTAATTTTTTTTTATTTGTAAATTTTCGCTAGTGGGTCGTAGAAAAAACATTCTGTACAACTCGAGCGGATTGTCCACATCGCATTCGGACGATTCGTCTTCGTGCGATATGGCCATCATATCAATTCTTGTTGTACAAACTACTATTTTATAATTGATGTTATGCATATATCACAAAAATATTTTGTATATAAATCGCTGCTCAAATATGGTCATTTTCATAAGGGAAAATAAGAATTTCTAAATCAGTACCACATAAAACGTGCGCAATGTTTCGATACAAATATTAGGGTATGGTCTCTACGACTTTAAAACTGGCATTGCAGAGTCTAATGTAGGAAAATCGCTTTTCTGGTACGCATCGTAAATAATTGTCACAACCATTTTCGTCATAGATTGCTCCAGCTCTTTTTTTATGACCGATGTCCTTTCGTTTCTTCCTTTCTTTCGGACCTTTTTTTAAATTACGATAAATTGTTCTTTTGACTATACCAGTTGAAAACGCCTTTTTTCAATAGCTGCTCCTTTTTCCTGCAGTTTTGTAACATTTTGATAAATATTTAGAACATTTTTTTAGCTTTAGCGCACAAATGTTGAAAAATGTGATTACCAAACGGCCCTGCCGGAAGTGCATTATTAAAAGTGTCAATATCTTCATCTTCAGTACAATTACTTACTGTATTATCTTCTCACGGACGGAACATCATGAAAATTGTTTACAAATATCTTTAAAAAATGTCAATATCTTGATTCGAAATAACTTAAAAGGACACAAAACTATTTTTCGAACTTATCAAAATTAGCACACTACAATAATTATCATTTAATACAATATGTTCAGTTCATCTCTGCATCAAGAAATTGACGAATTTTGTTAATAAAGATGGTTAATTCAATTACGGTGCTGGAGCGAATAATGCTATTTTACATAATTCTTTATTTCTTTCGCCTACCATATGTGAAAATGAATCATATCAACCCTAAAAATTATTTATCTGCCCTCGCTTCGCTTCGCTCGCTCATGCAGCTAATAGCCGTGGGCTGCTGAAGCTCATTTTCTGCCCTTGTGACACAATATACTATAGTGGTTTAAAGGTGCTATATGGATGACAATAAAATTATTAGATATTTAGAAATGATTTTGATAATTAAATAAAAACAATAATTCCGTTCTAAACGCACGATATTTTTTTTACTTTAGAGGTTTAGACAATATATTATTAAACTGCTCACTGAATTAGTCGGTACAGCTAATTTTATCGTCATTTGTAGGAGACTGCATCTTGGAAACGCATTAGCCAATTTTTAAAAATGACGAAGATTCTGAAAGTTCAGTATATCTTATATCAGTAACTTGATGTGATATTCAGTAAAAAGTCATTTTTCAGTGTTGTACAATGTAAAAATGTAAATTTTTAACTGCTTGCACCTGTTGCAATAGAAATTTCAGAACTTTCATCGTAATCACATTTAGAAGTTTTGGTCGATATCTCGGGACGTAGTTGACAGTTTTGTATTTTATTGATAAAAGAAAAGTTACAGGGTATTTTCAAAAAGTCCGCATTTTTTAAAATTACAATTTCAATTTAAATAAGTTTATTTTACTTCAATAGAACAGCACAAAACACAAATTTGATAAAGGTAACCTAACCTATCCTTAGCAAATCGGGTGTCCCAAAAGTCCCGGGACAAGCCAATATTTCAAAAAACAGCTTACAGTTAAATGTTAAAAAACAAAGAGAAACAATAATAACCAATAATTTAATATCGAGTAGATCCATCTCGTACTCGCAAAAGTTCTGCTGTTCTTCTCGGTATACTGTCCACCAAGTGTGTAATAATCTCTTGAAGAATAGCTTCCCAAACATCTCTAACTGCAATTGTCAATTCTTCCAAATTTTGTAATTCTTGCTCTCTCTGATTTAATTTTAGTTTCATTTTGAGCAATCCCATGATCTAATATATGATTCACCTCAACAGCACACCGTTTTACAGTCCTAGCTACAATTCCGTTAAAAAGTGTTTCAGTTGTAGCTGTGACCCTTGTTGGGGTATTGATTATTTGACACAAATCAAAACAATCTAGAAGCGAACGAGATTTATGAACTAATTTTTTATCAAAATCTTGAAAATCAATTTTAAAATCACCCCCCACAAATGATTCCATCAACGGAAACTAAGAACATTTTCAAAATCCTCAATAAATACAGCCTATTGCAAGAACTTTTTTTGAAATTTTTATTTTTAACCATTAGTTCAGTAACTGAAGACCTGAAAATATGCAAAGCTGTCATTAAGTCGGTCCAGATTTCCTTTGTGGCCCAATTCTTAGGTCTTGACGGTTGCTTTCAAGGGCGAAAACTTTTACCAACACTGCTGGGTCGGAAAGGGCTCAAAATGGCCCCTAAAGTCCAAAAAAATGGTTTCCCGCTAATATCTGCCAAAATATACAAATTAGACAATTTTTGTTTAGATAAAAAATGAAGATCGTATCATTATCTACAAAAATGGTCCCTACCATTTTTTTCGCAAGACGAATATTTTTTGCAAAAACAGCCTTCGAAAAAGCCCGAATTTTTGCACTGAATAAAAATGTTAGTTTCTCATTGAATTTCCGCTCGAGGGAGTTAGGAATACATTGATTTTCATGTTTTGGACTTTGGAGACCAATTGTAGATGGCGCCAGCGGCATACCTCTGCTCGCTAAATTATGGGGCCTATGAATGGAAATCCGGGCACCAATCGATCGTTCGACAATTATTGACGGATCTGTAAGGTAGCGCTTGGGGTATCTCATCTATATTGCCGAATGTTCTGTGTAATTTGCGTTGCAAAATTTAATAGAAAAGTGCAAAAAAAAATTTTTTTCATGTGGCAGTCTCAAATCCCGGCGCTTTGCCTAATAGTGGGTTATTAGTTTTAGAGTGTGATGAATATTGACCCGATAAGACCCTTTATATTTTCTACGTCTTTTGCAAAATTTTCACCAACTTCTATCGGAACAATATAGGTCCAGGGTTTCAGAAAAATAAGAAAGTTTCTGAAAAATTTATTTTATTATCAAAAACATGTTGAAAATACGAAATACATAGCAATGCTTATAATTTATCATACGTTAAACCATTCAATGTCATCAGATTCATACTCTTCATCGTCTTGCTCTTGTTATTTTCCTTCCTCTCCTCCACGCGTCCCTTCCCCCTGTTTTTCCAACCTCGGTGTTGCTATCTCGACAGCTATTTCATCCTCCTCCCCTTCAACCCCTTCTGGGTCTCGATCCATCTCTAATTCTTCCGGGAAAATACCTTCATTTTTGTTATAATTAAAACACTGTGTCGACTGACACGAACCACAGACAGGCGAGCATTTCTGTCCGGCTTTCAAACATGAACAGTTCTTCTCGCAGCCTGTCTTGCACTGACAAAGAATCATCTTCAAGAGTTCCAGGGGAGCCGGATCCCTTTTACACTTAATTTCATTAATTTTTCTAGTAATTTACACTCACTTTGTAAAGCAAATCTTCTAGAAGTGCCGCTAAAAGCTCTGTATTTAAAGGGCTTTCTATTTTATGTTTGTTTTAACCTAAAAAAAGAAAAGAATAACATTAGTAGAAATAATTATATGATAAATATAGCAACAAAAGACTTACCTTAACCCCAAATCTTCGATATATATTCCACTTTAACTCATTTGTGTTAAATATAGAAAAGAAAAGTAATCATTGTTTATTATTGTACTACCCGAACCCAGAATTGTGAATTTTCTTTAAATATACGAAAGAAATATATAACAACCGACAATAACGACTCCAAAAACAACAGAGATTGTATACCAACAAAAGCAGACGATTAAGGTGAGCGCGTGGCGCGTGGGTACACGTGGTTAGGTTATGATGGAATATCATAAATCTCAGTGGGGGGAGATAATTCTAACAAACAGTTAAGAACCACGCTCACATACGGGGATCAATTGATAGAAATGGAAAGGTGAGAATATCAGCTTTACTTCGGTCTGGGTATTAATGTTCAAAAAATGAACAGCGGGGAACAAGAAGTATTTAAAAAAAAAAGGCCGGTTTTCCCCGGTGTGATCAATTTTCCCGATTTCTGGAAAATGGAGCTACTTTATTAAAAAAAAAAAATACATTTAAAAAGTAGATACTCTAAGCTTTAAAATGGTGTGCATTGAATAACAATATAATGAAATATGAGTTTTTAATTACTACTTGTTTCAAAGATTTCTAGAACTCCGAAAACGTATGAAAAATGCAAATAAACAAATCAATTTTGTTTTAAAACACCAGGAAGATACTGGAAAAAAATTTCTGAGATGATTCGAGACATCTCATGAGCCCATTTAAAACAAAAATGGGATCAAAAACTATTAGAAGAAAAAAAATATGAATGAATTACTATAAAGTGGTCCAAAATAGTGGGAAAACGCAACTTTGACCCCTTTTTCAATGTTCTTGACAGGAAATAACGGGCTTCAAGGCACATGGATCGATACCTATGGGTTTTCCCATTGTAATGAACTTTGAATCATCGAAAAATATCAATTTTTGACCGAGTTCTGAAACAATTTGTCCACCCGTTTACAAGCTAATCAGCATTGCTATAGAGATAAAGCAGAGGCTGAATGAGGGGACTTTTGATTGCGGTTATCTCGAAACCTGTCGAATTCCCAACAAAAATGATAGAGACCATTTTTGTAGATAATGATAAGATCTTTCTTTTTTATCTAAACAAAAATTCTCTAATTTGAATATATGGAAGATATTGGCGGGAAACCAGTTTTAGGGTTCATTTTGGGCCCTTTCCGACGCAGCAGAGTTGGTTAAAGTTTTCGACTTTAGAAGCGACCGCCGAAACCTAAGAGTTGAGCCACAACAAAAATCTGGACCGACTTAATGACAGGTTGTTCCCTTCAGTTACTGGACTAATTTCTAATTGGAAAATATTGTTTAAAATGACAATCAAAACTATAAGAGTAACATTCATTTAATGGTAATCTTGACTTTATGACTAAATGTTTGTTTGTTTGTTTGTTAATCAGTGAAACTAATTTCGTCCATCTCTAAACCTGTCTGCTTAATATGATGCTTTGATACGCTTATTAGTTAACGTTTTGTATGTTTTTTTAATTTCTTTTTATTTTCCCAATCTCTATAAACATTATTTCAACTTGACGAATGTAAATATAGATAGGTAGGTACCGATACCTACTTACCTATCGGATATTATTCGAAAATTAATTTCCCCGTGACACGTGACATGACAGTCTAGAATGACTATGAAATTGGGCTCTCTCGACAAAACATCAAATTGTGCCCCGTGTATTTGTCGGTTGGGATTTTCGAATGAAAACGTCAAATTTGTAATTACCGTTTGCCAAAAGTTTAAAAGAAAATACCGGAACATTTCAAAATGACTAATTACCGTGCGGTTGATTGCGAACGTTTGAACCGTAATATCCGGAAAAAAAATATCATTGAAATGACTAATTGGTTGTATTGTTGGTTGCAAACATTTTAACGAAAATATCAGTAATAACATTCATATGCAGATAAGGGCGTTTTATTTAGCCGTTAGCCTCACTGAATTCATGAATATTTTAAAAATATTGCAACGTTTATTTATTAAAACAGATTATTTAATTTATTTTCACTAAATATACTTATTTATTTTTTACTAATTTATATATTTTTTACCTGTAATCTAATTTACTGTCAGAATATTTGTCTTAACATAATATCTTAACTAAAACTAATTTATAACAGCAAACTTGGGCTATTTATATAAAAATAAGGCGTTCCAGACTTGTTCTCGAAGATTCTAGACGTCTTTTGACTAAGAATGGATACTTCCACCATTTTCTAGACCGGTGCATTCATCCAAATAAGGCAGAGTGTGGCCAGACTGATCGAAAATGGCTTACCTCACAGTGTACTATCTATACAGGGAATCCCGAAAAGGTTGGTCATAAGTTATTTAGATTTGTCTATTTTTTATGAAAATTGGACAGTTATACACAATTTATTGTAAGATACTCTTGTTAGTATCCAATGCGAATTTTCATAAATTAATGTTAAATCGTTTTAGAACATTTACATTTTCAACAATTTTTATGTACACTTGTGTACGTAAGTAAGGTTGAATCAACTTATTTTTAGTTCCAAAATAACTGGTATACACCCTGTATCTATATACATATCTACCTACCTATTTCCTGCTGCATAGGCGTAGGTAAATTAAAACTGAACTTCCTCCATACATTTTTACTCCGTTTCATGCCATAATGATTAAAAAAACAGCATTGTGTAGTCTTTTTATGGAAACAACAACGAGGCTCCCTAATTAGTAATTCTAATTATAAATATACTCTTGTACCTATATTGAGTATACGAAGCGAAATGCTTTTATGACGTAGTTTTGCAAAAAGCTTAATGTATCCCATCTGCTATGCGTAGATTTCCCTTTCTCATTACTTATTCGCATTTTTCTTATGGATATCCAGGATCCAGGCTAACAAGTCTTTATTGTCTATAAATGCTGATGATGTGTCGTAAAAACTAAAAAGAAGCGAAAAATGGCGCTGTCTAGATAAATATATCAATCTTCTTTTTAAATATGACTGCAAAGTAGGTGAGTAAAAGAATATGAATATGCGGGCAATTTCCTAGATTAAATATAAAATATAAATAAAAATAAACGAAAATAAAAATCCCCAAAATTAGTACCATATAAATAATATATTCTTTATTGAAAACTAAATGTGAACACAAACAATGTTAACACAGCATTTTAATCTAATTGACATTTCTCCGGTTATATAGTCAGGAGTTTTATTTTTGTAAAATGTTTCTTTACTTATATTTTTAAAGTATCTTTTAATTTTAATTGATTCATTTTTGGAATGTTGCGCATGTCATAATCCCGTTGGCATTTTTGTCAACACGTAAACAAGGTCGGCATATGACAACCCATCCAATAATATTATCAAAATGCCCCTCTCTCTCTCTCTCTCTCTCTCTCTCTCTCTCTCTTTTTGTTACGTGTTGAGTACGCACATAAGAATCCCTGTCCTGGTTACGAAATAGAAATTTCAGAGTTAGGTACGTTCGTTTTATTTGTAGATATGAGATATTTGCGATTCGCGCTTAGGAGATTTTTCGCGATCGGTTTGGTATCGATTTTTGTCAGTAGCAATTTCCAAATGTAGTTATATTGTATATAGATATAGTTTGTAGGTTAATCTTTCGTTAATAGATATATACTAGTAAATTCTTAAGGATGGATTTCTAAATCCACTCGGTTTGTTGGTTAGGTGAGTTAGGTGCTGGTTGACAAGTGAAGAAGGCAGACACCTCCAAGTTTTGTCAAGGAGTGAAATTAATATTTTCTATAACCATTGAATTATCCTATTAAAGGAGATTTTAGATTGTACTCCAGGATTAATTGTGGAAGAACGGGTTTGTGATATTTTTGGAGAATTGTAGTGTTTAGTTGAATTCCTATGGTTTTTTTTTTACCTATTCCACACCTATTAAAGGGATTTATAGACAAAAATTGTAAGTATAACTAATTTCAATGGAGTTATTAGTTCGTTATTTCATTATAGGGAGATCCATCGGCATTTGAGTGTGTAATATTGAAGTGGATCCTTCAGTAATGGTTGCTGCGGGCTATTTCGTTTTTCTTTACACTTGGAAGGCTACCAGTTTAACTCTTTTCGAAAAAGGTATGTTTTGTATATATCTGGTAATATTGTACATTTTTTGAATGTCGATTTATTTTGTGTTATGGCTTGGCGTGCCAGAATTTTAATTATTTGAATTTATAATACTATTTATGACTCTTGTTGAGCCAATGTATTTTTTCATTCATCCTAGGTACGTAATAGTGTCTGACTTATGTACATTTGGGGTAATTAATTGTATAGTTTGGGAAACCTGAGTCAATTTATATTGCCACATTTTGTAATATTTTATAGGTTCACCCGAAGGGTTTTACACTCCGGAGATCAACGGTTTCAACGAAGACTCAACCGTGGGCAGTGTTGTTTCTGGTTGTACAATTGTAGAAAAAGTTGTACAATCAATTGCGTACTTTTGTACGCACTTTTGTAGAAAGGTAGAAATGTACAATTTGAAGTTGCTAAATATTTATATGAAATCTGGTATATAGTAGGCTTTCTTTTACTTAAAAAGTCTACTATTCGTTAAATAGTATGCATTAAAATTAATAAAACAATAATGTTTAAAATTGACGCCATTCGTGACTAATCAGTACACCGTTTTACATCGAAAACATTTTTTAAACTGGAAAAAAGAAAAATAGTAGGCCTTGCGCTATTAATAAAAAAAAATTAATTAGTGGTTGTACAATCGAACGTAAAAGTGTACAATTTGGACATTAAAAGTTGTACAATTTAAAAATCCCAGTGGCCTGTATAATTGTGGTTAGTTTGTTAACTAGCCACCTGACTTACTATCTGGTTTTTTATATGAATGGATATTTATCTGGATATGAAGATGGTGACGCTGTCAACGGAGACACCCGAATATCAAGTGTTTTATATTATAATGAGGATTTCATACATGAACTTTGCCAGCTATTTTTTTTAATCTTTATTCGAATGTTCCTAAGATATTCTCAACATTATTTATATACTTTTGCACACAGAATATTCTACTGGGTTGTTCTATTAATAACTATTGTGTTACTAAATATAACTTTATAATTTAATTAATTAAGCACTTAATGATCTAAGTAGTAGCCAAGTATAATCAATCATTTTAAAATTTTGTTATATAAGCACTTAATGTTTTGGTCTGGGTATTGACCATACATACTTCTGGACCTAAGGGATACGGTCAACATTTAACTTTTTTAGATTTCTTTTTTACAAAAAACATAAGTCATAACTGAAAGTTATAATACCCATAAGGGGCAGAGATTAATTAAATTAACCTCTTCCAATCTGGGAGTTTCAATAAATAACCTCTGTGTCTAAAGTCTTTTTATTTTGTTCTATTATTTATATTTACTTATAAAATTTCATTTTTTAATATTTTTCTTATAAATAGTTTGGTTTTAACTATAAGTTAAGCAGGTAACTTCTTCCAATTTAGAGGGTGTTAAAGGTTTATTATGTTTTAACATTAAACGTTGATGTTTAGATATAGGTGTGAATATGCGCATAATTATTTATATTTTTTTAATTTCATAATTTATGTAATAGGTAGAAATTAAGATTTCACTATATTCGCATAACATTTGGCGCCAACGTCCTTCGCCTGGTACCAAGTAAACGACTGTCTGTGTCTTTTGTTGATGAATTTATTATTTTTTTGGGTTCATGCATATTACATGTATGGCATATACGTTTTAATTTTTTACCGTACTCAGTTGTTAGTTTATTTGGTTATGAATTCTTCAACAGCCATTAGATAAATTATTTATAAGATTATGGAACAATTTAAATAATGTATATTTTTTAAGAGTTACTTCTTCAACTCTAACTTTTGTTGCTTTTCCTTTGGTCTAACATTAGTTTTGTTAAGTATTATTTTCTTTTTAAATTGTTAAGCAGAATTGGCAAAATTAGTAAATTTATTATAAGAGAACATAAGTTGAGGTTTGTCTTTTATTTCTTTCCTCATTTACTGGGTTTGTGGGGAAATAAAAATAAAATTTTCCACTATAAAAAGACTCAGTTGGCGCCCTTCATTTGTCTACTATTTCCGGAATTTTTAATAGCTATCCACCCCCTAGTTGCTGTCTGAGCGACGTCGAAGGCCCGAAAGTTGATACCGGAATAACCGTAGTAGACAAAATTTTATTCATAAAGTTATTTTTTTATTCTTAAAGTTTAATTTTAGGCAATTCCTTTCTGGAAGTTGCTTAGAACTTTTGGTAGGTTTTATCCTGACCCGCATGTGAATGGATATCGATATGTAGTATGCAGCAGAGGAACAAATATATCAATTAATTCAAATTTATATTATTTTAATGAGTTATATCTGAATACGGACGATTGTCCACATATTCTTGAAGTACCCTGTATAATGTCACGTTTTAATAATTCTACAAATTGCAATCGAACTTGTTATGGAGCAAAAACTTCTATTTCATAAAAAAAAAAAAATTAAAACGAAAATAATACCCAAAAAAATTAAAAAAGAAAGATCCGTGATCAACGTATCGGATGTCATGTCATGGGATAATTCGTCGAATTGCGTTTGCGATAAAATTAAGTTGTTTCCTATAGAAAAAAGAAAATCGATGAACCGTTAAAAGCCGATAAGTTTGATTGAGACCGATAATTTAATTCCAACTCGAATGTTTAGGCAGTAAACATGTTTTTCTGTTTATTGGGCAGGTATTCTCAAAACGTCAATAACAAAATAAATTATTTGAGTAGCAATTTTCGATAACTTAAAAGCTTAGATACCTATCTCAGATTTACACATAATGTAATGTAGGTTAGGTTGACACAAATGGATCTATGTCTAAATTATATAATGTAATTTATAATTTGTTTACATTTTATCAACACTCTTATTCAATATTAATAAACCAATCAGTTCTTTTTAGAGATTATTGTTGGCTTCTTTTCTGTTGGTAAGTATAAATTTGTTTAGTGTAACTCGTAAAAGATATGACTGTATACAATTTATTTCAGGTAATGTTTTAACTTTTATTTTAATGGCTCGTCTTCGAAGTGGAAGTCAAAATGCTAATAGAACCTAGTCACAGTTAATTCGTAATTAAATTTGACAATTCGAGAAAAGTTTTCCTGGCGAATAAATAAAATTTGATAATTTTTGACGACATAAATAATTGTTAAAAATTCCTAATAAATTAGTGACAAAAAAATAATATTTTCAATAGGTATTACGAAGAATGACTCTTCTACAAGTGAAATTCTACAATCATTGTTTTAGGATTATCACTACGAATTAGTTAGGTACTATATTTTCTCTGAACCATTGCGTAAACTTCGTAAATGTACTAACAATTCATTGGTGTAATGTGTAAACGCACGCACCACTTATGAGAAAATTAATTGTATAAACGCACACACCATAAACTTTGAGTCCGTCGGCGGAAGCGCGTCTTGAAATAGCCGGCTCATCTTGATTTCGCTTCGTGTTATTGACCCTGCTTTGCCGCGACAATAGTCAGTCTGTTTGTACACGTGAAATACAGTCGGGAGGCAGTGATTTTTACGTCGCCTTACGCATATTGCAATTCGCACCGCGAATCGACGTGTAAGGAAAATCGTAGACTTCAGATAGATTTCGGTTTGTTTTTCGTAGTTGTTTTTTTTTATAAAATGAAAGAACTATGCACTGTGCATGTGAACAATAATAATGTAGTAAATTGTGTCTGTATTGTGTGCTCTTATTGAAAAAAAGGATTTTCAAGTAGAAATTTTGAAAAGAAAACGGACATTATTAATTCTAATAAACTAAAGGATCCTATCAATTTAGAGACAAAAGTAGAAAACTCAGGAAAGAAATTTATCAGGCATTTTCACGTAGGGTTCTATGAAAGGTATAAATGGTTAACTGGCTGCAAAACTTTGAAGAAATTGTTTTGCTGGCCTTGCCTACTTTTTAATATAGCCAAAAAAACACATTGGAACTCGGTCGGTATTACAGACTTGAATAATTTTTACAAAAGAAGAAACATTCAGGACCTATCGCATTGAACATAGCTTGAAAAATCATTTAAAAATAAGCAAAAATTCACATTGAAAGGGTAAAAAAAAATAGGGACGTCTTACAACAATTAATAAATGTAACTTGTTTCCTGGAAGTTTTAGGGGTCACAATGAAGCAAGTGGATCCGCCAATCGAGGAAATTACATGAACCTTCTAAGTTTTTTTATCAAAATACGATGATACCCTAAAAAATCATTTTATTGATACGACAACTTTCCGTGGTACCTCAAACAGAATCCAAAATGATTTAATTAAATGCACTGCCGACATTGTGATGAATCACATTAAAAGTGAAATTAAAAAAGAACCTTTCGTATCAATTGCGCTTGATGAAACCCAGTGGCGTGCGGTGACATTTTTGGAAGGGGAAGCGATTGTATAAAAATACAGCAGGCCAGTAAGCACAGCGCCGCAGACGAAAATTTTTCGCGGCGCATTCACCATTTTGTCGAAGTCTTGCTTTTTTCCTCAGTACTAAGGATATTCGATATTGAGATATTTGAAGTGTTACTATTACTTTATTACCTAGTTTAGTACTAGAAGCTATAAAAAAAAACTAACCATTGAAAAGCTTCCTTTTAAACGTTTTTTTATTTTTTATTTTCTTTAGCGTTTTTCGTACAGTTAACACAGTAGTTGACATTTATTTATACTTAAGATCTATTCGCCTATCCCCAATGGCTGCAAATTTGTCTATAACATCGTCGTAAAATTTTGGATTTTCTGATAACTGTTTAACAAGCTGTTTTTCAATGGATATTAGGGCTAAATTAGAGAATCTGTCTTCACTTGTTGAATTTCGTATAAAACTTTTAATGCGCTTTAAAGCTGAAAAACTTCGCTCAATTGACGCACTTGTGGCTGGGATTGTTAGTACTAATTCATACAACTTGACGACTTCACAAAGAGACTTATTTAAACCAGTTGTTATAAGAAAATTTAACACATTGATGGGCGTCTTTTTATCACTAATTTCAGTTGTTTCATAAACAACACTTAACTGGGACTTTAATGCTGGAATATCGAAAATATTTCTATAATTTAGTTTTAGTGAATTAAAAGCTGCCGATGGAAATTTTGATGAATCGTAGTTACTAATATTAAAATTGCACAATTCAACAAATTTTAATTCGTTAAAGTTTTGAAATCGAGAGTTCATTTGTTGTAGAATATTATCAAAAATTTCGGCGTATAATCGACGATAGGAGGTCTCTCTGTCGCCGACATTATCAATTCAAATTCTCTTTCTTTCAGGTTCTAAGCCAATGTTTGAGACTTATTCTAAAAGTGTTCAAACTGATCTCGTTTTTTATTCATTTTATTTTTTCAATTTGTTCAATGCAAAAGCCAATGTCATTTGACTTTGTCTGTAAAATGTCAGTAAAAGGAAAAATCTCTGCAATTGAAATCAAAGTTTTGTTTGAGCCAATGCAAATACCCTTTAGCAGTAGTAACAGTTTCAGCATGCCATGTTTCTTTATTATCCCAAACGTCTTGAAAAAAGTTTATCAAAGAATCACGGTATTGAAACACTGTTTGTACTAAACGTCCATTGTAGTTCCATCGCGTCGGAGCAACTTTTGGAAACCTTCTTTGAACGTGAACGTTCAAAGCACGAGTTCTGTTCGGTGACTTTGAAAAGAAGGAAGCCAAACCACCAAGCGTCGAAAAGACAACATTGCAATCTTTAATATTATCTATTCTTCGCGATAAAACCAAATTAAGTCAAAATTTCCATCGCCAGCTTTTAATTCACTAAAAATAAATTATAGAAATTTTTTTCGATATTCCAGCATTAAAGTCCCAGTTAAGTGTTATTTATGAAACAACTGAAATTAGTGATAAAAAGACGCCCATCAATGTGTTAAATTTTCTTATAACAACTGGTTTAAATAAGTTCCTTTGTGAAGTCGTCAAGTTGTGTGAATTGTACTAACCATCCCAGCCACAAGTGCGTCAGTTGAGCGAAGTTTTTCAACTTTAAAGCGCATTAAAAATTTTATACGAAATTTAACAAGTGAAGACAGACGTTCTAATTTTCAATGCATATTAGGGTTAAAACAGCTTTTTAAACAGTTATCAGAAAATCAAAAATTTTACGACGATATTAATGTCTCTTGCCAAAAAGGCACTATAGATTTTCTTAGCAATAGTAAAAATATAACACCATATTTAATAATTTTTTTATATATCTCTCCCTTAAAATAAAATTATAACATTTCATTCTAAATCGATGTTAAGAAAACTCTATGTTGTATAAAATTTTCTTTTCTTTGACAGTTCTAGTTTCAATTTTTTATTTCTATTCGTTTTTAGATAATTTGCATTTGCCAAATTTTTCCTCGAGAGTTAGATTTCTCTCGAGAGATGGGTTTCTCTCGAGCCTTTTTTCCATGAGAGGTGGTTTTCTCTCGAAAGGTAATTTTCTCTCGAATTTTGTTTCCTCAAGAGGCGATTTTTTTTCTTCGAGAGTTAAATTTCTGTCAAGGCTTTTTCCTCAAGGAATGGTTTTCTTTCAAATCTTTTTTCCTTGAGAGTCGGTTTTCTCTCTAGTCTTTTTTTCCTCGAGAGTTAAATTGCTGCCAAGGCTTTTTCCTCCAGGGGTGGTTGTCTTTCGAGTCTTTTTTCATCGAGAGGTGATTTTCTCTCGAGTGTTTTTTCTTCGAGCGGAAGTTTTTTCTCGAATCTTTTTCTTCGAGCGGAAGTTTTCTCTCGAATCTTTTCCTCGAGAGGTGGTTTTGTATCGGGTATTTTTTCCTCGAGAGATATATTTTGTAAACTTGTAAATAAATGCCTATACATTTATAGAGATCACCAAAATAAAAATAGGTTAATGTAATATTTTCCTTTGATAATTTAAATTTAGTGACTATTTATTGCTTGTCATTTATGCATACACCTCTGAATTACACATGCATATTAACGTAAATTGTATAAATTAATATAGATAGATACCAAATAATAAAAAAAAACGTTTTCACAAACGAATCCCTACCTATGTTTACATAATTGAATATTCTATTAGCGTAAACATACACACACATGTGTGTGTCCTATGCAAATTAACTTTCATTTAACGGAATCGATATCGATATCTCATTAAACGTATTCCGTATTCACAGAATTCAGCCCAAACGGCATGGCATATCCCTCCGAATCGAATTTACTCCAAAATTACTCTCCCGGAGCACAAATACAATTATCTGTGACGTCGCGTCGACACAATAAAATGACAGTATATAGAATTAACATTTTTTCGATTTGAATAGCTATATGAGGGGCGGTTTATAAACATTTTTGGGGCGAGTTTCGTTAATGGAAAATCTTAATAGGAACCGTAAATGCTGTCAACATATGGCTTAAAGTAAAATTAATAAATGTAGCTGTATTCCTAAAACAACGCCCCTTTTTTAAGTTTTTTAGTTCAGATAAAATACCAACTTTTATTATTAGGAAAATTTTAGTTTCCATTTTATTTTTCACTGTAGGAGTTTTTTTTCATAGTATAGAATAAGGGGCCGTTTCTCCATTGGTTCATTTGTGCAGTGAACACCCAGTTATATTTCATAAAAACATATTATTTTAAAATAAAAAACAAAAATATTAATTCAATTTTAATTCAATTTTAATAATTTTATTGTTTTTATACGTCTTAATATATATTTTAGAGTACGCCACTGCGCTCTTGCTAATCGCATTTTCGTGGCGCTCTTTTATGAGTGAGCCCGAAGGAATCAGAGAAGCGTTCTTGAAAGTCATTAGCTAAAAAGAGATGTCGCACTTAAATCGGCTTAATTTGCGCAAAGCACACAGTGACGTCACAAAGTAAGGCGGGGCATACGAAAGAGAAGATACTATGACGTTACTAAAAGTGTACGCACAGTTTTACGTTATATGTCAAACTCGAGCAAGTGGAGTTAGTCAGTTTTATAGTAAGATTCTGAGAAATATCCTATAAGCTACAGAATCTGTAAGATATTGTTACGAATAAATATAACACCCTGTGAATAGGTATGTTATAATTTGTAAAGTTTTGTCCAAGGGCAGGCGCGCTAAACAGATATTCAATAAAATAATAAAACGTGTAGTTGGACAAGGTTTTGTTAAATCATAATATTAAAGTACAGGGTCAAGAAAGATCAACAAGAGCATTCTTGGAAAATTACAAGTGAATTTTCGGGAGTTCCTTTTGGTCTTTGTTGACGAGCGGTCAAAATTATTAGAATTAAGTGGATTCCTTTTTTGTGTCCGAAACTGGAGTCACGGGGAATAGTTCCTGTAGGACAGACCCTTTCCCCGTCCTATGAATCATCGTCAGGAAGTTAGGGTTCCTTCTGAACTTAACCCCCTAGCCGTGTGTTGCCTAGAGGCCAATTTAAATACAAATTGGGCCCCTTTATATAACTCGTGGTTACCGCTAAGAGTAGACTTAAGGGTCAGTCAGGCCTATATTCTCACTCTTAACAATATAGTATGTTCGAGAATGGATTTATTTTCTTTATTAATTTCTTAATTTAAATTCGCGTTATCTATTTTGATACTTTGCCCCACCTAAACGGTTCATGCTTTGGACCTTTTAAAAGAATCAAGAGACATCGATGTATCGCCAACAAAGTAACAAGTTCGTTCGCCGTCGCTTAATATTTGTGCCCTTGCTTCATGTGTGCCGCTCGCCGATCAGTCCAATATTCCAAAAGGTAAGGTGTCAAATACGTTATTAATTTATTTAGTTTGATTATTTGAATCAGCCCTTTTTGGCAGCATAACATCCGTTCTGTTTCATATTAATATAATATATTTTTTACAGATTTTGGTTTACAGATTGTCTCAGAATCGACCCATTAGTGAGAATAAATAAATGGTCGAGAAATTATCCTTGTCTAAGGTTCGATCTTTTTACCTCCGAATAATGTTGCATGTAGGTTTAGGTTTACTTGACATTAACAAACAAGAGTCCTATAATTTAATCAGCAAGTAGTTACTTTCAACTTTAATCAGAGGTAAAAAGACTGACCCTTTATTTATTGTTTCGGCCTTTACTTGATGAAAATCCATTTAATTTTGAAAGAGTAAAACCAAATTTGGTAGATTTTCACACTTTTATTTTAAAAATAAAAAATTTTTTTAAACAAACACTAACATGACATATGTTTCGAAGTACAACTTCTTTTTCAAATGTGACTATTTACAATTCGGTATCCAATATATATACAAAATAATTTAACAAAACAAAGTACTTAAGAAAACATCAATAACATTACAAAATAAACTAACTATTTAAAGTAAATAAGGGTACTTAGGTAATTATAATATCCATCAAATAACAATAAGATAGCCCATTACCGGGATTATCTCACAGAAAACTGGGAAAGAGGTTTAATAAGGGTGAATTATTAATATCTAATTGATCATTTAGTAAGTTATCTGAATTTTTAAATCTATTTATTTCAAGTGTTTCTAAATGGTTTAATTTAAGGCTCTTATTTTCTACATGTAAAATTTCAAAGTTGTCTGTAAAAGAATGATTTTCAGCTAAAATATGATTTGAGTAAGTAGAATTATTTTTGTTTTTTGTATAGCTATTATAATGTTCGGAATAGCGTTTTTTGAAAGTACGGCCTGTTTGACCAATATACAATTTTGGACAACTACCACAATTTAATTTATATACCCCCGATTTATTATTAGGATTAATTTTACCCTTATTGTTTTTAATATACTTCCCAAGCGTATTATTGGTTTTAAAAGCTACGTTAATATTTTGGTTTTTTAAATATGATGATACCTTTTCACTAGGAGCTCCTATATATGTAAGACTCTTATATCTGCAATTTGGATCTTTAATTATGGGATAAACTTGTTGAATAGCCTGTTTAAAAAGTTTTTTCTCTAAAATGTTGTCTACTAACTTTGAATTAAAATTATTATTTACTGCGATTTGTTTAATGATATTTAATTCTTTTGTGAAGTTCTCTTTGGTAAGGGGAATATTAACTAATCTATGGATCATACTGTTGTATGCTGCCAGCTTTTGTTTGTATGGATGAGATGAACTATTATTTATTGTAATATCCGTATGTGATGGCTTATGAAATATCCCAAAACTATGGCCTTTATTATAATACATGCTGAATTATCTCACAGATTACATTTTATAGAATTTGAAATTGTAGATAAAAACATTAGGGAGCAGATTAGTCAAATTATTCATAAAAAATTTATTAGACAACAGGAAAAATTAAAATCACTTATTTTTAAAAAACCCATAATAACTGAACAAAAATCAGAACAGAACACAAATAAAATATCGGATCATACATTTTTTAAACGATTTGTTAACTTAACCACAACAAATTTCTCTGATCCAGAACAATCTCTAATAGAAAAAGGGTTTAAACACAACATCGAACCTAAGATAAATACTTCGAACTTAGAAATTTTGGGAATAGAAACAGAAATTGCTTTAAAAGATTCATATAATACTTTGTCTCACAAATATCATACTGCAAATATAATTAAAACACAATTTTTACGTAATAACAATTCAAATCAAGACAGTAAGTTAATTAAAACTATAAAGGATAAAACAAAACAGGATGATATCATTTTCACACGTGCCGATAAGGGAAATACAGTAATTGCTATTAATAACATAGATTATATTGACAAAACTCTCTCATTTTTACAAGCAAGTAATAATTATAGCATACTCAAATTTGATCCAACAGATAAATATCAAAAAGAACTAAAACGTAATATTCAGATTTCAACAGCAATTTTTGATTCTAGAGAAAAATTCAAACTAATACAAATGAACCCTCAACCACCACAACTTTATTCTTTAATAAAATTACACAAAGAGAACTATCCTATTAGACCAGTTGTGTCATTTGTCACGGCTCCATCAGTTAAACTTTCACACACATTAATTAAACTTATACAAGAAAACTGCAAATTCAATTCAAAGTATAGTATAAAAAATTCTTATGAATTAACAGAAAAATTAAAAAACATTAAATTACCTAGTAACACAAAATTAGTATCGTTCGATGTAACAAACTTATTTCCTAGTATACCTCCTAAAGAAACAGTTAAGCTAGTAGAAAACTTATTAGATCGTAATCAAGTCAATATTATAATCAAAGAAGAAATCCTAAATTTGTTAAACATTTGCCTAAAACAAAATTATTTTCAATTTCAAAATAACATCTACTTAGCAAATGAAGGTCTTATTATGGGGAACCCATTAAGCCCGTTGCTTGCAGAAATATTTATGGATAATATAGAAAATAAAATTCATAGCAATAATTTAAGTAAACATTGTCTGTATTGGCATAGATATGTTGATGATATATTGACTGCTTTTACTGGTACTAGTAGACAGTTAAATTCTTTATTAGTTTTTATCAATACTATACACCCTAATATTAAATTTACTATGGAAACAGAGAAGGATAATTCAATTAATTTTTTAGACTTAAATATTATTAAAAATAATAAAGGCCATAGTTTTGGGATATTTCATAAGCCATCACATACGGATATTACAATAAATAATAGTTCATCTCATCCATACAAACAAAAGCTGGCAGCATACAACAGTATGATCCATAGATTAGTTAATATTCCCCTTACCAAAGAGAACTTCACAAAAGAATTAAATATCATTAAACAAATCGCAGTAAATAATAATTTTAATTCAAAGTTAGTAGACAACATTTTAGAGAAAAAACTTTTTAAACAGGCTATTCAACAAGTTTATCCCATAATTAAAGATCCAAATTGCAGATATAAGAGTCTTACATATATAGGAGCTCCTAGTGAAAAGGTATCATCATATTTAAAAAACCAAAATATTAACGTAGCTTTTAAAACCAATAATACGCTTGGGAAGTATATTAAAAACAATAAGGGTAAAATTAATCCTAATAATAAATCGGGGGTATATAAATTAAATTGTGGTAGTTGTCCAAAATTGTATATTGGTCAAACAGGCCGTACTTTCAAAAAACGCTATTCCGAACATTATAATAGCTATACAAAAAACAAAAATAATTCTACTTACTCAAATCATATTTTAGCTGAAAATCATTCTTTTACAGACAACTTTGAAATTTTACATGTAGAAAATAAGAGCCTTAAATTAAACCATTTAGAAACACTTGAAATAAATAGATTTAAAAATTCAGATAACTTACTAAATGATCAATTAGATATTAATAATTCACCCTTATTAAACCTCTTTCCCAGTTTTCTGTGAGATAATCCCGGTAATGGGCTATCTTATTGTTATTTGATGGATATTATAATTACCTAAGTACCCTTATTTACTTTAAATAGTTAGTTTATTTTGTAATGTTATTGATGTTTTCTTAAGTACTTTGTTTTGTTAAATTATTTTGTATATATATTGGATACCGAATTGTAAATAGTCACATTTGAAAAAGAAGTTGTACTTCGAAACATATGTCATGTTAGTGTTTGTTTAAAAAAAATTTTTATTTTTAAAATAAAAGTGTGAAAATCTACCAAATTTGGTTTTACTCTTTCAAAAAAAAAAGACTGACCCTTAATAAAATATGTAATGAAATTGTCATACTTTTTTACAACTTCGTTTGTCTTTTGTTAGAAACAAAAAAAATCTGATGTGTCCAACACATGACTTTCCTATCTAGTTATTATGGGCTTTTTCTGGTTATTTTGTACAACCTATTACAGCACCTCTATAAATGTTTAGAGGCTAAACTAAATATATACATTTCCCTCATACATTTACCTCGAAACATTTTTCTATAGATATTCATTGAAAACGAAAATACTGAAAAATTTAAATTTAGCACTTTTCCTACAATTTTTCCATTACGGTCCATTTTAGAAAAATCATGTATAAACAAAAATTATAGAGATCGATATCGCAAACAATTTTCATAAAAATCAGAATTTTGCACATTTTGTCAAATTTCTTGAATACGGACCATTTCAGGAAATTTTGACATGTACCAAAAATTATAGATAATAATATTAGAAGTAACTTTTATTTGAACAATTTTCTTCTCCAAACATAAATAATAGATATATTCCATAAAATATAAAAACGGCCTCCCATAAAGTACCCCCCCAGATGTTCCGACTTTGTCCAAAATCAGACCAACGTCAGACCGAAATAAAACAAGTTTAAAATTTAATGTTTTTTTCTTTATCCGTTTTTGAGTTTTCTTCAAAATTCGAAATTTGCACATTTTCTCAAATATCTCGAATACGGTCCATTTTAGAAAAATTGTGTATAAGATAAAAATTATAGAGAATTTATATTACAAACAACTTTTATTTGAACAATTTTTATAAAAAAATATTTTTTTACATTTTGTCAAATTTCTCGAATACGGACCATTTTAGGAAAATTTTGTATAGAACAAAAATTATAGATAATATTATAAGAAGTAACTTTTATTGGAAGAATTTTCTTCCCCAAACGGAAATAACAGATATATTCCATAAAATATAAAAATGACCAACTATAAAGTACCCCCCCCCCCCCCCAGATGTTCCGACTCTGTCCAAAATCTAATCAGTTCATTGGACGCTAGAACAAAGCTTAAGTTTAAAATTTGGTGTTTTTCTGTGTATCGGTTCATGAGTTATGGTGGATACAGACACACACACAGACACACACACATACACACACAGACATCATCGCGAAAATAGTCAAAACGGATTCAGAGGACCTCAAAACGTATAAATCCGTCGAAAACTCGAGGTCGAAAACTCGAGGTCGAAAAAAACCATGATTCCTATACTTTCCTTATATCTGTATACAGATAGGAAAGTAAAAATATATGTAAACAAATATTAAAATAAAGCCAAAAATGCAGATAAGTGCCTAGACACTTGTTTCGGTTAAAATACAAAATATATAAATAAAATGATATAAATCTTACAATTTACAACTACATAAAATTTATAACAGAATGTACACATATATAAAAAATAGTAAAATTTACAAATACATATTAAAATATAATAATTATATAAAAAAAGAAGAAAAAAAGACAACGTAACACTAAATTATTATCAATATTTTTAATAATTATTTAGTTTTCAGAAAAATTATTAATAATAGACCTATTAGTATCAATAATAAAATAATAGTAATTTTATTACCTTGAGACGTTTTTCGGTAACAATCGTTGATTTGACACACATACTTCTGATTTAAATTTAATTTTTGATAAATACAATACACAAAATAAATGTTATATTTTGATTAACTTTAAGTTAACAATTTTATATTTAAAGATTGACGCAATGAAAATGTTTCTATATCATTTAAATCACGTTTTAAAAAAAATGGCATTTATTATCACCAAAACTGACTAACTCGAGTTTGACATATGTCGAAAAAGACTAATGCAAAAGTCCAGACACTTTTAGTAGCGTCATTGCATTTCTATATCTATGATTTAAAAGATTCGTATGCCCCGCCCTACTTTGTGACATCACTGTATGCGTTACGCAAAATAAGGGGATTTTAGTTATTTTAAATAGGTCCATTGTTCATTTCACAGATCTGTTAACTAGTTGCAACTCTTTTTAGCTAGAAACTTTCGCGAAAGCATCTCATTTTCTTGGGCTCACTTAGAAAAGTGAGTCAAAGAAACGCGATTAGCCAGAGCACAGTGGCGTATCAAATAGAGATTAACACGTATAAAAACAAAATTATTAAAATTAAATTTATATTTTTATTTTATTTATTTTAAAATAATTTGTTTTTACAAAGTGTAACTGGGTGTTCACTGCATAAATGAACCAATGGAGAAACCGTCTCTAGTCAAATAATTTAATGACACCTATTCCATTTTGGAAACATTCCATATTTGGCTATACTACTCTATTATGAAACATAAAGAATTTTGAGACTGTCCCCTTATGTAATTTCTTTTCTCATTCAATTTTTTTCAATTTTTATCCCACTATTTGAACTCTACCTTTTACCGTGTTGTCATAAACACTCACAAAATACAAAATCGGTTAAAACAGGTATATAATAATCGATTTGAATGATAAGTTCCTCGTTTCTGCTTTGAAACCCCTTTCATTGTTCCTGTACATTTCTGCCTCGTTCAACCCGTTGAATAGATAGATCCACCCGCTTAACAATTCTTACTGACACTGTTTCACAATTGATTTAATATTTATACAACTGATTTCACCTGAGGATACAAGATTTTACAATTATTTCTCCGGTTGCTAACTAAACTGAACTAAAACTAAGCAGGAGTGTTGAATCATTTAGAAGGGTGGAAAACTAGATAAAGGAAACCGAGCCTAGAAAGGTCAAAAAGTAAATGTACTGCACCGGTTCGAGCCCAAACCTTATGTAAATTAATATGGTTCAAAATAGCGAAAATTGTTGACATTATCATCAGTAATGTATTAACTGTTGTATTAGTCGCTCAATGGCGACATCCTCAGCGACCTATCATTTATCAACTATCATATCTGTCGCTAAATGGCGTCAATTATGATATGTCATATTTATCGCTATGCATAATGTCATGTGTCAGTATTCAAAGCTGTCATTTCCCATCTCAACACATACACCATCATTATTCTAAACACTCACGGCAACTCACAATACACTATTATTATGTTTTATTTATTATATATTTTTGTGTATTTTGGGTCATATAGGGGAAAGAAGGGTAAGATCAGGTAGATAACACTTTTCGAAATGTTGAAGCCAAACTACTGTAACTAGAGCTTGCTTAATTGAACGACCTGACATATTGTTTATCGTATCACAATATAATGTTTCAGAAAGGTCGTAAATTCATTATACTTTTCCAGAAAAATATGTTTTTCTCAAAATGTCAAATCACCCGGTCTTATCCCACTAGTGGGGTAAGATCGGGTGCACATATTAACTATATGGAAAACTATAAAAACTACATTTTAATTCAAAAAACTTTAACTATAACAAAAAAATATTATTCTTAGATACAAAAATCACATTGAAAGAAGGTATCTTCTTCGCTCGCTCCACTGCAGCCTTCGTGAGCCCAGTCAAGACACATTCCACATTGGATCCATCCTTCTCCTTGTTTTGAGTTGGAAAAAGATTCGTTGCAGTATAAACAATGATCGTCGGATTTGTTATCTTCTCCATCAGAAGAATGAATCATCAGTCAAGATCGAGGTCAAGGTTACAAGATTTTGAGGAGACTTTTTTCTTTCTCTGGGCATTGGTACGTTTGTGTTTTTGATTGTTTGGTTTTGATGTTGTCTTCTTATTTGGTTTGTTTGAGTCATCAATAACCAATTTTCTTTTCTGTGACGTTATTTTTCTTTTATTTTCTTTTTTCTTTTCCTCTAACTGAGATTCGAGTTTTGTTTTGTATGGTGAAGAAGTTAATATTGCCCATTTCCCTTTTCGTTTATCTGTTGTTTTCTTTCTTTCAGCAACAGGTGGTGGCAATAGATGTTTGGGTGATATAGCAAAAACTATTGATGCTGCTGGCTTTTTATCCGTAAAAATTTGTGGTTCTAAACTTTTAGAACAGCAGGGTTCATTTGGAAATGGTTGGTCAATATTGGTTTGTTAATCTCAACTACCATTTCACACGTTCTTTGTGCAGGTTTTTCTTCTGTTGTTGGGTCCACTTGTAGAACAACATCTACTTCTGGGTAAGACCGGGTAGTACCCGGTTTCTCCCCACTCGGACTTCCCGGTCTTACCCAAAGTATAGAATTTAAGAAAATGCTCTAAAACCACTATGATATTTAAATTATTCCTTCGTTTTTATGCATAATTAAACCTTATTTATTATACATATAATAGTTGACACTGAAGCAAGTTTTCATAACTATAAATGCCAATAAGATATGATCGTTTAAATTGGAAGCAACATTAGAGAAGCAACATGAAAAAACAAACTTACCTCAACTGACAACATGCGTTCTCCAGCATCGACTCGATACTACTGCCGCCAGGGCTGCCGCGGAGATATTTAAAATTGTACTAAAAATTCAATTGTACTAAATTTTGGATGGACTGTCATTTGTCGAAACTGTCATGTATTTTGTCGGTTGTCATGTCAAATCTTGTCGAATGTCAACTGTAGGATGGATGGGCGTTGTTTGTTTTTGTTGCTTATCAGTGTTGCCAATATGAGAGTACATTTGTAAGAAGTTGAAACTTGTGGAGCAAAAGTGGGAGTATTGACCCAATTGTGAGGGATTTGTGAGGATTCAGTATTCTTGAGCTAATTCATCAAAATTAGGTATATTTGGCGAATTATGACACTTACAACTCTAAATTTTAGTTAATTTTTTTTTTGTTAAATTCACCACTTTTTCAGTATTAGCGTTCAAAAAATCAGATCTTGAATATTTTCGGTTTCTATAAATTATCATCAGTAGTTTAGATATTGATGACAAAATCTGATAAATGGCGTCAGGCCACTGGAAAAATTACCGACTGCTGAATTTTTGAATGTATGTATTCGGTTTTAAAAAACGATCTGCTTATTGTTTGTGTTCTGACATTTTTACGAGAAACGAGTGATTTACAGATTACTTAATATTTTGTATTGCCATTAAAAGGAAAATGTAGTTATTTTTAAATAATAACTACTTCAAAATGTATTTCTTCACTATAAGATATCGTGATATTTTGTTGACGAATTAAATTGTTTGTCTACAAAAAACTATAAATTTTCATCTTATTTTTATGGATTTGAAGCCAAATTGTGTTTCTAAACCTGTGTGAGGAATTTGTGAGGATTTTGTTGCCATTGTGAAGAAAATGGAGCATTTTAATTAGATTTGGGGGTAATTCCGTTATTTACGGTTGGCAACACTGTTGCTTATGTACCTTGAAAAATTGAAATTGGAATATACCTACTACTGGAATATACCGATACGTTAATATGAATATATATATATGTTAGTGATACCTCCCATGTACCCCAACATTATTAACCACCCGACTGTCAATTGTCAATATACCTGGCAAGTCAGGACGGACGAACGGCGGGCGAACTTTTAAAAGGTACAGTACAGTGGCAAGAAACCTTAATTAATTTAATGGCTGCCCAGCAACAACAAATCGCTGAATTAACAAAACAGACAAAGATTGCGATGATGTCATCGTCATCTTCACAGGCAACGCCCAACCTTCTCGTAGTAGATGGATCAAATACGCAAGCGTCGACATCAAATTACACATTTAAATTAACCAGCTACGATCCGGATAACAGCGCATACGCCATTCATGAATGGTTAGAAGATGCTACGAAATTAAAAGATGAATTAACTGTCAGCGATAATCTAATGATCGCAAAGGCAGGCGAGGCCTTGAAAAACAGAGGTAACCGATACTGTTGTGAATGGCGGCCAATCCGCCGAACTTGGGAAAATTTATGTGCAGATCTCATCACTGCGTTCCCAGATAAAGAAACAACTGGGGTACGAGCATTTAAAGCCGCCACGCTACGAAGCCGTGATTGTGATTCTTTATGTGATTATGGGAATCAAAAATTTCGTAGTATACACAGATTCTATGAAAATTTTCCTTGGGACAAGATCCTAAGTATGATTGAATTCGGGTTAGACCACGCGGAAGCACGTGCCTCGCTACATATACAACAACCGCAATCTGATCGTGAGGTTATGACAATACTAAGTGAATTTGATGCAAGGCGGATTGCAAAACGGCCTTTAGAAGTTGAAGAAACGTCCACAAGGAAACACCATTTGGGAGCCAGACGAGACGTAGACCATGAAGGACCAAAAAAGTTATTTAAGGGATCATGTTACAGTTGTGGTCGTCAAGGACACCGACATACTATGTGCCGTAATAAACAAGAAAACCCGAAAGAAATTCAACAAAACATTTCAGGTTCCTTAAAAATTCCACCTTGTAACCACTGCAAGAAAATTGGCCACAACGAAAGTAACTGTTGGTATAAAAACGGCAAACCCAAGAAAACATTTTTACTTAAAAAATGACGCCACTTAAACACAACACCAATGGCGACATTATTGTGTAAAAACAGTGTTCTTTGTTTTCCTTACCTTATTGATAGTGGCGCTGACGAATCAATAATAAAACATTCTGTAGCAAAAACATTAAACGCGACTATCAAAACAGATGGTAAGGTGCGTGCGTATTCCGGATTTGGGACAAAAATTGTTTACGCTATCGGTGTTTGTGATCTAATAACTGCTATGCCGATGTTGACTTTAGACATTTGTTATGCGGTCGTACCAGATAATGTTATTCCAGGCAACATTGACCTTATTATTGGATGGGACGTTATTAGTCGACCTTGTTTACGAGTTGAAAAAAACAATAATGGGCTCGAGTTACACCATAACCTACTCAACATTTCTAACGTATTGACGTTAAAAAGTGTAAATAATAATAATAATAATAATATTGTGATAAATCAACTTGATTTAAAAGAGAACTTGAAAATACGGCTAGAAAATCTCCTACTGTTTTATAAAAATAAAACTCCCGATCATATTACCACCGGTGAAATGACAATAAAGTTAAAAGACACTACTCCAGTGGCATATCGTGCTCGTAGGTTGGCATACCAAGAAAGAGTGCAAGTTAAAAAAATAATTAATGAACTTTTAAATGCGAACATAATTCGTGAAAGTCGATCGGAATATGCAAGCCCTATAGTGCTAGTATCAAAAAAAAATGGTGAGGTTCGAATGTGTGTGGATCTTCGTGATGTCAACAAGAAGGTAGTTAAAGAAAGATACCCATTGCCTCATATTCAAGATCAGATAAATGCTCTTTGCCATGCAAAATACTTTACTACATTAGATATGAAGTCTGGATTTTATCAAATGCAAATTGAAAAAAAATCAAGGCACATCATGGCTTTTGTTACGCCAGATGGGCATTATGAGTTTAATCGAATGCCTTTTGGCTATGTTAATGCTCCAGCGATATACCAACGGTCCATTGATAAAGCATTGGGTAATTTAAAGGGGACCAAAGCGTTCGTTTACCTTGATGATGTATTGGTACCTTCAACCACTATTGAAGAAGGATTACAAAGGAGGAAGTACTTAACGCGCTATCCACACATGGGTTTGCTTTGAACTATAAAAAATGTACATTTTTTGCCCAGGAGACTGAATATCTTGGTGTTGTTTTAAGTGCAGGATCAGTGCGGCCCAGTCAGCGTAAAATAAATGCCTTGACTCAAGCGCCTATTCCGACAGATGTTAAAAGTGTACGACAGTTTATGGGACTTGCTAGCTATTTTCGACGGTTCATTAAAGGATTCTCCGAGTTAGCTGCACCAATAACAGCTTTGTTACGAAAAGACTGTGTGTTTAAATGGTCTTGTGAGTGTGAAAAGACAAGACAATTAATATTAAATAAATTGACGAATTCACCGGTACTACGAATCTATGATCCGAATTTATCTTGTGAATTGCATACAGATGCAAGCTCAGTTGGACTAGGAGCTGCACTGTTGCAAAATGAAAACGGTATAGTTCGACCTGTCGCTTACTTTAGTCGCCGTACAACTGATTATGAGGCACGATATCATTCGTATGACTTAGAGACACTAGCTATTGTTGAAGCTGTTGAACATTTTAGAGTTTATTTGTATGGTGTACAGTTCACGATTTATACAGACTGTAATGCAGTGCGTGCTACTGCTCTTAAGAAAGAATTGCATCCTCGTGTCGCGCGTTGGTGGGTCAAATTACAAGATTATGACTTTTCGATCAAATATCGGCCTGGAAATAAAATGGCTCACGTGGATTATTTAAGCCGTAATCCAATAGACAATGAAAGTATTTTAAAAGTATGTGCGTTGAAGACGTTAACTGTGAATAAAATATCAAATACCAACACCTTGCGAGAATTCCAGAGAAATGACGCTTTTTGTTCTGAAATACTTAATGACGTGAATAGTAATGCAGATTATACAGTTATAAACAATATTGTTGTAACGAACACGAAGACCCCAAAGTGTTTTGTGCCAATTGCTGCCCGACTCTTAACGATGCGATTATATCACGACGAATCATCGCACATAGGATGGAACAAGTGTGTTTCCAAAATGAGAGAAGATTTATTTTGGCCGAAAATGGGGCAGTGTCTAAAAAAATATATTAGAAACTGCAGAGCCTGTGTTCTGGGAAAATCACATACTGGCCGTAGAGCTGGAATGTGGCAACATGGAAATAAACCAGACGATATCCTGCATACGTGGCATATTGATCACGCGGGCCCTTTGGTTAAATCAAATGGGGCCACCCAAATTTTAGTAGTAATTGATGCATTTTCAAAACTTTGCCGTTTAATGCCAATTCAAAAGAAAACATCAGAAGACTCCATCCATGCCCTAAATTCGATTTTCAACGAATTGGGAACCCCGAAAAGAATAATTGCTGACAGAGCAGCTGCATTTACCTCGATAACGTTTCGAAATTTTTTAAGTGAACAAAATGTAGAACTTCATCACATTGCTACAGGAGTTCCGAGAGGCAACGGTCAGGTCGAACGTCTTATGCGCACTGTATTCAATTTAATGCGAGCAACCCTGACTGCCGAAAAAGAAAATAAATGGACCATCATACTTCCTGCTATAGAAGATAACATAAATTCTACAATTCACTCAATAACGGGTCACGCACCTAAAGTACTGCATCATGGCACAAATCCAAGATTATTGGCTACTCAACAATTTTTGGGAGATGCGCCGGCAACCGATAACTTTGTCGATCCAGACAAGGCCGTAGCCGAGGCCCAAGTACGTTTGCAAGAAAGCGCCAAGAAGCGGGCTCAGCACTTTAATGTCTCGCGCTGTCCAGCGAATTTGTTTATTGTTGGGGACCTTGTGGCTATTGAAGATTCTCAGCTGGCAGGCGGAGGAAAATTAAAACCAAAATATAGAGGGCCATTTACTATTCGTGCAGTACTACCCAACGACAGATATGCACTACATAAGCAAGGACGGCGGACCACTGTTGCCGCTCACGAACAATTACGTCCATGGCCTTCCAATAAATAACAAAAAGTGAGTAACGTCTTTGTTACCTGTTTTCTTATGATTAATTAAAGTCACTGCACATTGAAAGTGAATAAATTTAGCTTCAACAAACAATAATTATAAAAAAAATGATTGAATAGTAAAAACTATTCAAGTAAAATAATTAAAAAAAAAATAATAATAATAATATTTTAGAAATATCTAAAATGATTAAATAAAATAATAATGGCAGGCAACCCCATTCCATTAACGATTAAAAAAAAAAAAAAAAAAGAATAATATTTTAGAAATATCTAAAATGATTAAATAAAATAATAATGGCAGGCAACCCCATTCCATTAACGATTAAAAAAAAAAAAAAAGAATAATATTTTAGAAATATCTAAAATGATTACGTAAAATAATAATGGCAGGCAACCCCATTCCATTAACAATAAAAAAAAAATATAATAATAATAATATTTTAGAAATATCTAAAATGATTAAAAAAAACTAATAATGGCAGGCAACCCCATTCCATTATCAATTAAAAAAAAAAAATAAAAAAAAGAAGAAAAAATAATATTTTAGAAATATCTAAAATGATTACAAAAACTAATAATGGCAGGCAACCCCATTCCATTATCAATTAAAAAAAAAGTAATGATATTTTAGAATGTCTAAAATATTCAAAATAAAGTAATAATGGCAGCACCATTATCAATTAAATAAAAAAATGAGTAATGATATATTTTAGAATGTCTAAAATATTAAAATAAAATAATAATGGCAATACCATTTATCAGTAAAAAAAAAATAAAAAATTTAAAAAAAAATAATAAAAGAAATAGTAACAGAAATAATGGCAATCCCATTATCATTAAAAAAAATAAAAAAAAAAAATAAACGATTATATTTTTGATGTAAAAGTCAAAAATATTTTAATGAAACATTAATAAAAAAAAAAAATTCTTTGCTGCTTTCTAACATTTCAGAAATGGCGCGAGGACGCTCCAGTAGCAGGTTGGCCGTGTTAGTGATACCTCCCATGTACCCCAACATTATTAACCACCCGACTGTCAATTGTCAATATACCTGGCAAGTCAGGACGGACGAACGGCGGGCGGAGGAGAGCAGCGGAGGAAAGCGGCAGTCTTAGCTTGACCGCGGAACGCGTAGCCACGTAATACAATATTTACATAGTGTAATCCTACTAAATAAACAGTTTTAGTGGTTTAATGACTTTTATTGAGCTTAATTATCCCTTACTTTATCATATATATATATATTTTTTTTTTGTTTTAAATTTTATTTTAATCAAGTTTAAAGGCAAGTTTTTATATGTTTATCAAGGCAGGTAAAAATAAATTGTACGATCATAAACCAGTCACTGACACCAGAATTCTGAGCAATAGATAATTTAGCGGTTCCAATATTCTACTGCGCAGAATCCTGGAGTCGGTGACGGGTTTCTGATCGTTTGTGAAATAGATTTTATTTAAAATCCCTTTTCTTTAGGGAAAATACCGCCGATATTTACAATACCTTATATAGAAAAACTTAGGCTTTCTATCATACATGGTGCTATAAAAACAATCAGTATTTCAAATTGTACTAAATTGTCCTTGATGTGACTTAAAATGTACTTTTGTACTTTGCCGTGAGAAATGTACTAAATTTAGTATAATTGTACTGAAACGGCAGCCCTGACTGCCGCTAAGTCGTCTCAGCTTACGGATTGTATTTCACGTTCTGTGCACCAGTTGGCATTAGTAGTAGCAGCACAGTCAAGGTACCTGATCTCACCCCGCTACCCGGTCTTACCCTCATTTCCCCTACTTTTAATGAAGAATAATTGTTTTCTCAAAATTAATGTATAAATGTAAAGAATACAAAAAGCATACAGTTCTCAATTAATAATTTCCAGTTGTTTATTTTAATAAAAAATGCCGAGACGTTCAAAAGGAAACGCTTTAAGGAAATTAATTAAATTTAGTTTAGAATAATTGCGTATTAAACATTTCTAACGTTTTCTAGAGAAAGCGAGCTGTGTAAAAGACGCTTCTCTTCTCGGAAAATGGATAGGTATTTACCTTAAAATCAGAATTGAAAGTCTACAATCTTCAACAGAACCCGTATCCCACGCGATCCTTTAATAGTTATATTCGTGGCTTTTACTACAGTACGAATTATTTATAAATTATTTATGCATGGTTCGGTATATAGGATTTGATATGTGCCGTATTAATAGAAATTTAAATTCTGTTGATATGACATGCAGATTATAAAATCGCCAAGCATTACCGTCTCGATGATGGTGGGTGAGGTTCTCCGGGTTTTCCTCACCTGTAAGTCAAATGGCACCGTCAATCTTCTTTAAGTCGCCCCGGAGCGTCACGACAAATAATAATAATAATAATAATAATAACCGTCCCTTTCCCCGCACAAGCTCAGCTTTTGGGGTTAAAATTCACTCGTAAGGAGGTGAATTGGGGAGAGTATTATTATTATAGCAGGTCAAAAAAAAAACAAAATAGTGAAAGGGATCGTATTTAATTCCGTCCCCGTTGAATGGCAATATAAAGCGTCCACCTATTCTATCGCTTTTGACCGCAGTAAATTCCAGGAACCAAAGTCGTGCATGCGCTGGAACAGAAGCAGAGAATCATCGTCATAGGAACGGGAATTAATTATTGAATGTCAGTGATTGAACGTGGAGAGAATGGAATGTCCGTCATTGTTAAGAGGTTTGGATTTTTGTTAGTTTTATTTGTGATAAAAATGTAAGTGCCTTTTTAAATCAATTATTATGTTCCAATTACTTTTATATTATTTAACTAGTTGATGGTTCACTATTTAGATTTGAATTTCACTGTTATAAGTAATTTCATGTTATTTCTTTCCGGCATTTTTTGTATCTGTCAAAAAATTGCTTGCATTCCAATAACGAGTTTATTTGATTTTATGACTTATTTTACTAAATCTAAATCAGTGAAAAATAGCATCCTTTTAATATTTTAATTTAAATATTTTTGAAGTTTATTGATATTTTGTAGTTATACCAAGGAAAATTTGCCATTATTTGACCTTGAGATTATTTTTTTAGTCATTTTTAAAGTTCGGCAAGGGAAAAGTAATATTATATTAGTAAATTATGTGTTTTTCATATTCACAGCATTGGCAGATCTAAGTTAAAATTATAAAATGCCTTGTTGATTGATACTAACATTTTCGCTCGTGGCTGGGACAACATCGGGATAGGTGTCTCGGTAACTTACCCTATTTTGTCACCAGAATATTCAACTCATAGGTGGGTAGTAAAGCTGTATAGCTTCCCCATTACCTTGTCCCTATTAACCCTTCTTCAGTTTTGCATCGAGTGTGTTTGAACCTAGTAATGCTCAATGTTTGTTATCTGAGTTATTGTTCTTAAAATATTTATTTTAATTTTGACTTGCAGTATTATTGTTTTTTTTTATATAATGTATTGAATATTATTTCATATATTTTCCTGTGTTTAACTCAAATTGAATATTATTTCATATATTTTTCTGTGTTTAACTAAATCATCAAGTAATTAAATGTGTTTTTTTATATATATACTTAATTTGTCATTTGTATCCAAATTGACGTTTGATTGGTTTTATTGTATTTATTATAACTTTGGGGTTTTCTTGCTGGTTCTTTCCCCTCATTTGATAAATTAATTATTTTTTTTATTGCACCGAACTAGACCTATATTTAATTAAGTGTAAGGGTTAAAGAAAAGGTCCTTTATTTCTCACAAGTCAATTTAATTGGCGACCGGTTTCGAAGCTGTCACTTCATCATCAGGCACACCTAAATGGAATGTCAAGGAGTCAGTTGTAATATAAAAAACAATTATAAAAGCATGAACGGACTTTAACATATACAAAATAACAGAAAAAACAGAAAAACACAAAAGAAGTTAAACAATAACCTTGACTCACCTTGACTATTTCCATAAAGGAAGCGCTACATAAAGTTTAACAAAACGAATTAAAAAAGTCATATGTAATACAATAGTATTTTTTAAAAATATTGTAGGTTAGGTTAAACCGCGAGATGTCTGTTTGAATAAATTAATTAAAACACATGTAAGACTATTATTAACTAAACAACACAAAATAGTTTTTACAAGCACAAACAGTTTAAAAATTTTAAGGATATAACGTCAATTAATAAAAGTAAAAATTATCAGACTCAAGACATCTATCTAGATTTTTTAACGAATCAATGTAGTAAACTATAAATTTAAATTTAGTGGATAAATAGTGTACTAACAAAGGTGTTATTTACTGAAAGTGAGTATAGGGGGCGGTGACAGAATTTATTGAAAGTATCCTTACCCTTACCTTACCCTTACACTTAATCCCTACTACTCACATATGGCTACCCTCACTCCAAACCTATATTTAATCTTTATAAATATATTTTATATACTTATAAATTTTTACTTTCTGATTCTGTCATCTATAATATTTTCAATAAAGATTAGATATAAACCAATAGATATTTTCTTTTAACCTTTACCACTCCCTCAATAATACGTAAGTAGCCAATAGATAACGAATCTTTCAGTCTGTCACTCGTGGTGTCCTAGTCACTTCATAGTCGATCACGCCGCCATTTTATTTATCATACTTTTATAAAAGAGAGAGAGAGAGATATTAGTTAAGTTGTCTCTCTTTATTTCAGTTGGTTACACTACAATAGTTACAATAAAAAACAAAAAAATCATGAGATCATGATATCAAAAATAGATTATAGGTATACAACGATAAAATCAATTAACACGATTCCTAGTACATATATAAAGGAAATAGTAAAATATTTCGAGTAGTAGTAATAAAAATATGTAAAAATGTTTACATAAACTTGAATCTGAAAATGCATATTGAGGTAGATAATTATGAGCATAAGCCATGTTTTCGTACAACTTTTTATTTGCCAAATATCTATGAGAAATTCTATAATTAATAAAATTGTAAACAATAAAACAAAAATAAGATGTAAAAATGAACATGATTATAGATGTACATTTTTGAATAAAATAACTGACAATTTACCTTAGTTATTTTAAAATTCCTGTTGCTATAATAATTTCTTGCAGAAAAAATTAAGGAACTGCTTCAAACAACTCGCGCTGCATTTTTTTTTTGTTATTTAAATTCTTACCCAACATTAAATTTAATAAAAACGACAAAACCAAATTTCTCATTAACGTTGCAGAAACGGTAACGCCGCATTTCCAGTTTGAAAAAAAAAGTGGTTTTTTCGTATTCCGAGATTAAAAAACTCTATTTTCTCTCGCAAATTGAGAAAAAGGGATTCGGTTATGGAAGGAGAGAGGTGCGAAGGGACCGAAAATTTCTGAAAAAGGAAGGAAGGAAAATCTTCGTCGTCGTCGTCGAAATTTCCATCAATTCAAATTCATTCAGCCACTAAATTTGACGAAAGTATATTTTTAGAAGTCGTCGGTGCCATAGGCGGCACCGGAAGGGGCGAGAGATTCATCACCCTTGCAGAGGATGATGTTAGGGAAACGCCAAGAAAGCGTGAACATTTCTAAATTCAAATTCACAAATCTTTTTATACCCAAAATGGGGGATTTAAATTTTAGACACATTTTAGGATTTAATATTTGATATTACTTATTTTTATTCATAGTATATTGGGTGTTTCATAACTGTACCGCTAATCTTTTAGAAATGGTATGAGTCAACAAAAATAGTTATTAACGTTATAAGGCCGATAAATAGCAAATAACGGCCGGGCTGAAGTTTGTGATCCGAGGCGATAGCCGAGGATCATAAACAGCCAAGGCCGTTATTTGCTGTTATCGGCCGTGTTTCGTTCAAGATTTTTCGTCATACTGCTACAAAAACAAAACACCTAATTTAAGAACAAATTTTATTAAACGTAACTCTTAAAAGATAGGTACGGAATAAAACAATTTATTCCTTATTGTAATGGATGTGGAAATTGAATTCGCAATTGGTGTTATTTGAAATCTGCAACCCGTCCCAAGGATATTTAGATTTTACAGAGGAAGATGTTTCTGAAGAATGTGAACTATTTGCAGTACTTGAAGATGCAATATTCTCCGGATTATTTGGAAAAAGTTGTTTTGTTATTTTCATTCATTTAGAAACCGATTTTTCTATGTAAGTTTCCGCCACCGTTGATGATTCCCATCCTCCCAGTTCTTTTAATGACAGTAAGTCACCACCATTTTCTACGAGCATAGTTGCTGATGTTCTACGAAATGAATGTCCTGTATAAAGTTCGGGATTTTCAAGTTTTAAAAAGGTGGCAATTTTCTTAGGAACGCTCCCGATGGTATGTATGCCGACGACTTGCTGCACACATTTGCCATTCCTATAACCAACGAAAAATCTCTGATTTTTGAAACTAGGAGGACGCAGATTACTGTATTTCTTGTATAAACCATATGCATCAAATGGAAGTCCTGTTTTTGGGATAAGAAAATTTCTGTCTTTTTTATTCTTAGTATTTTTTAGTGATACGAGGATGTTTTTCTCTGTATCTTCGAAACTGTTAATGGTGGGAGACGTAAGTTCACTTCTCGTGCAAGCTCCTAGAATACCGAGCACTAACACAACCTTTTCCATCCGCGTCCAGCAAAAATTTAAGTATATCATTTTCCGATAGAACCTTGGCTTTCTTTGGGGTATAACCTTCATTTTTGCGCCTCAGGAACAAGAATAGTTTACCGAATCTACAAACAAACATAATTTCGATGAGTATATAGTTAGTTCAATGTTGGCGGATAGTATAGTAATTTACCTTGATATGTCAATGTTTTCATGTATTCTTAACGCAAGTTTCAGCATTGATATTTTTGTCCACAGTGATGTAGGAGAATACGTTTCAGACATTCCTTTTGCATAAGCTAGCAGTACTTCTTCACTTACACTATGTACGTTTTTATTCTGACGCCACTTCACGAAGTTGTCGTATTCCTGCTGATATCTTTGTTGGGTTGTACTCGGAAATAAATTTTTGGTTGCCGCAGCTGCTTCTTCCAGTACGTCGGAGGGAATATCGTTTTCGAAAATTTCTTCCATCTTTGATCTTTTCCGCTCTATAATCACTCAACAAGAAACAGTACTGTCAAACTTACAATGTTTGTATAGTATATTGATGTGGTTGCTAGGCAACTTTAGATTGTTGTGATTGTTGTAGGTAGTGCGCGGCCGTTATTTTATTTAATGGCCGGCGGCCGTTAAATGCACCTTTTCGATATCAATTTCGCTCATATTATGGTAAGATAATAGTACAGTATGACGAAAAAAATATTTGTTCACTTGTCTAAAAACGCTTCGTTTTCAAAATGCAGGCAATTTTAAACAAAAATAATGACACCTAGTAATTATTTGCAATTTTCATTGTTTTGAATAAAGCAAGTAAGAATACAATATATCAAGAGACAAAAACCCAACCCGTTAGTTTCTTCTTCTTTTTCCTTTATTGGGCTATCCCACAGGATAATGATCTCTATTACTTACCGAAATATCCAGCCTGGGAGTTTTTATTGGTACACCCTATATGCTTTTAAAGATTAGCATTTAGTGGAAATTTGATTTACCTGTATTATTATCAATATATTTATTGTATAAAAAATATAAAATGTATTTTTAAACAAATCAACTTTTAAATAAATAATATATTAAATACCTAATACGATAAAATTAATCAAACTACATCCTGCATTTAGTTATTATCACTTCCTGTTGCAAACAATACCTGATATAAAGGTTTAAATTTATATTTATTAATTTACCGACCTTACATCTGTTCTTTACACTTTCTTTCAACCAAATCGAATGCTCTATTTAAGTCACAAAAAACTATAACCGGACAATCACCAGATTCTACTATTTTAATATTTTTTCGCAAAAACTTAGACTTTAAATCATGAAAACCATGTTGGTTATCATTGAATATTTTAAATTATATGAAAATAATTGTTTGCAAACTGTTAGGGATTGTGATTACCCTATAGTTTTCTTAAAACCACCTGCGACGTTTTTAAATTTGCAAAGAAGCGTTAAAATTGCTTCCAAAGTCATTTGGAACTAATAAAACTTCCCGGAACATCATTACGTTTATTTAGAACTATAAAAATATAATTTAAGTCTCTCGACGTTTTTTAAAACATTCAGCCATACTAAAAGTTAATTTTTTTAAAGGATAACTCACCAGATGAGTATTAAAATTATTTAGAACTATTAAAATTTCCCTTAACATTCTTACTTTGATTTAGAACTATGAAAATATTATTTAAACGTCTGTCAATGTTTCTTAATACATTAAAACATTATCAATCGCATTAGAAGTAAATTTTCTTAAAAAAGTAACTCACCAAATTATTACTAAATGCATTTAGAACTATTAAAACTTTTGCGGAACATTCTTACGTTGATTTAGCCATACAAATATTATTTAAACGTCTGACAACGTTTCTTAATACATTAAAAGATCATCAATTACATTAGAAGTAAATTGTCTTAAAAAAAATAATTCACCAAATGATTACTAGAACTATTAAAACTTCCCGGAACATCCTTAATATTTGTGAACGTTTTTTTATTGCATTAAAACATCTTCTGCAGTCGTAATAGAAGTAAATTTTCTTAACGGATTCACCAGATGATTCCTAAAGGCATTTAAAACTTTTTAAAACATCCTTACGTTGATTTGGAATCGTAAAAATATTAATTAAATGTCTCTTAATGTTTCTTAACGCATTAAAACATCTTCAATCAGTAGTATAACTCAGTTGATTACTCAAGGCATTTAGAACTATTAAAACGTCCCTGATCATCCTTACGTTGATTTAGAAACATAAAAATATTATTTAAACGCCTATCAATTTTTCTTGACACATTGAAATATCATCAGTCGAATTAGAAGTAAATTGCCTTTAAAAAATAACTAGCCATATGATTACTTAAAGGCTTTCAGAATTATTAAAACTTTCGGAAAATCTTAACGCTTATTGAGAACTACAAAAATATTATTTTAATGTCTCTCGTCGTTTTTTAAAACACTAATACATCTTCAGTCTTACTAGAAGTAAATTTTCTTAAAGGATAACTCACGAGATGATTACTAAAAGTATTTAGAACTATTAAAACTTCACTTAAGATCCTTACGTTGATTCAAAATCATTAAAATATTATTTAAACGTCTATCAACGTTTATTAACACATTAAAACATCTTCAGTCGTATTAAAAGTGCATTTCTTTATAAAAATAACTTACCAAACAATTACTAAATGCATTTGGAACTATTAAAATTTTCTAGAATATTCTTACATTGATTTAAAACCATAAAAATATTATTTTAACGTCTTTCAACGTTTCTTAACGCCCTAAAATTACTTCAGTCACATTAGAAGTAAATTTTCTTAAAGGATCACATAGTTGATGATTATTAAAGGCATTTAGAACTATTAAAACGTCCCTGATCATCCTTACATTGATTTAGAAACATAAAAATATTATTTAAACGCCTATCAATTTTTCTTGACACATTGAAACATCATCAGTCGAATTAGAAGTAAATTGCCTTTAAAAAATAACTAGCCAGCCATATGATTACTTAAAGGCTTTCAGAATTATTAAAACTTTCGGAAAATCTTAACGCTTATTGAGAACTACAAAAATATTATTTAAATGTCTCTCGTCGTTTTTTAAAACACTAATACATCTTCAGTCTTACTAGAAGTAAATTTTCTTAAAGGATAACTCACGAGATGATTACTAAAAGTATTTAAAACTATTAAAACTTCACTTAAGATCCTTACGTTGATTCAAAATCATTAAAATATTATTTAAACGTCTATCAACGTTTATTAACACATTAAAACATCTTCAGTCGTATTAGAAGTGCATTTCTTTATAAAAATAACTTACCAAACAATTACTAAATGCATTTGGAACTATTAAAATTTTCTAGAACATTCTTACATTGATTTAAAACCATAAAAATATTATTTTAACGTCTTTCAACGTTTCTTAACGCCCTAAAATTACTTCAGTGACATTAGAAGTAAATTTTCTTAAAGGATCACATAGTTGATGATTATTAAAGGCATTTAGAACTATTAAAACTTACCGGAACATTCTTACGTTGATTTAGAAAATAAAAATATTATTTAAATGTCCGTCAACGTTTTTAAACGCATTAAAACATCCTCAGCAGTGACGGCTTGTGATCAAAATATTGGGGGTTGACAATATCAGATTATAGATCTTATTACAGATTTAGGTAAACAACTTTCAGTATTTTAAAAAGGTATATTACATTAAAAGTGTTTTACCTAAATCTGTTCTGAAATCTATATTTTGTCATTGTGAACCCCCCCCCCATATTTTGATCAAAAGCCTCTAAGCTTCAGACGTATAATAGAAGTAAATTTTCTTTATAAAATAATTTACCAGATCTAAGGTCATTCAGAAATATTAAAATTTTCTGGAACATCCTTTTCATAATTTAGTAATATTAAAATATAATTTAAATGTCTGCTAACGTTTTTTTTTAACGCATTTAACATTTTTAGTTGTATTAGAAGTAAATTTTCAGTAAAACTCACTAACTCCAAATTAACTTCAAGAAACCCGAGTGTAAAAATTGCTCTGACCTTTTCATATTAAATACAGAACAACAACAATCTTAATAGAATCAAATTTATTTAAAAAATAACTCACCGGATTATTACTAAAGGTACTTGGAACTACTAAAATTTCCCGGAACATTCTTACGTTGATTTTGAACCATACAAATATTATTTCAATGTCTATCAACGTTTCTTATTGCATTAAAACATCTTCAGTCGTATTAGAAGTAAATTTACGTTGATTTAGACTCATAAAGATATTGTTTAAACAATTGTCAACGTTTCTTAACGCATTAAAACATCTTCAGTCACAACAGAAGTAAATTTATATTAATTTAGAACCATAAAGTATTAAGTAAATGTCTGTCAAAGTTTTGTAGGGCTTTAAAACAGCTTTAGTTGTATAAAAAGTAAATTTGCGTTGATTTAAACTCATAAAGATATTGTTTAAACGTCTGTCAACGTTTCTTAACGCATTAAAACATCTTCAGTCGCAACAGAAGTAAATGTACATTAATTTAGAACCAAAAAGTATTAATTAAATGTCTGTCAAAGTTTTTTAAGGCATTAAAACATCTTTAGTTGTATAAAAAGTAAATTTACGTTGATTTAGACCCATAAAGATATTGTTTATACGTCTGTCAACGTTTCTTAACGCATTAAAACATCTTCAGTCACAACAGAAGTAAATTTACATTAATTTAGAACCATAAAGTATTAATTAAATGTCTGTCAAAGTTTTTTAAGGCATTAAAACATCATCAGTTGTATTAAAAGTAAATTTACGTTGATTTAAACTTATAAAGATATTGCTTAAACATTTGTCAACGTTTCTTAACGCATTAAAACATCTTCAGTCGCAACAGAAGTAAATGTACATTAATTTAGAACCAAAAAGTATTAATTAAATGTCTGTCAAAGTTTTTTAAGGCATTAAAACATCTTTAGTTGTATAAAAAGTAAATTTACGTTGATTTAGACCCATAAAGATATTGTTTAAACGTCTGTCAACGTTTCTTAACGCATTAAAACATCTTCAGTCGTAATAGAAGTAAATTTACATTAATTTAGAACCATAAAGTATTAATTAAATGTCTGTCAAAATTTGTTAAGGCATTGAAACATCTTTAGTTGTATAAAAAGTAAATTTACGTTGATTTAGACCCATAAAGATATTGTTTAAACGTCTGTCAACGTTTTTTAACGCATTAAAACATCTTCAGTCGTAATAGAAGTAAATTTACATTAATTTAGAACCATAAAGTATTAACTAAATGTCTGTCAAAGTTTTTTAAGGCATTAAAACATCATCAGTTGTATTAAAAGTAAATTTACGTTGATTTAAACTTATAAAGATATTGCTTAAACATTTGTCAACGTTTCTTAACGCATTAAAACATCTTCAGTCGCAACAGAAGTAAATGTACATTAATTTAGAACCAAAAAGTATTAATTAAATGTCTGTCAAAGTTTTTTAAGGCATTAAAACATCTTTAGTTGTATAAAAAGTAAATTTACGTTGATTTAGACCCATAAAGATATTGTTTAAACGTCTGTCAACGTTTCTTAACGCATTAAAACATCTTCAGTCGTAATAGAAGTAAATTTACATTAATTTAGAACCATAAAGTATTAATTAAATGTCTGTCAAAATTTGTTAATGCATTGAAACATCTTTAGTTGTATAAAAAGTAAATTTACGTTGATTTAGACCCATAAAGATATTGTTTAAACGTCTGTCAACGTTTTTTAATGCATTAAAACATCTTCAGTCGTAATAGAAGTAAATTTACATTAATTTAGAACTATAAAGTATTAATTAAATGTCTGTCAAAGTTTTTTAAGGCATTGAAACATCTTTAGTTGTATAAAAAGTAAATTTACGTTGATTTAGACTCATAAAGATATTGTTTAAACATTTGTGAACGTTTCTTAACGCATTAAAACATCTTCAGTTGCAACAGAAGTAAATGTACATTAATTTAGAACCATAAAGTATTAACTAAATGTCTGTCAAAGTTTTTTAAGGCATTAAAACATCTTTAGTTGTATAACAAGTAAATTTGCGTTGATTTAGACTCATAAAGATATTGTTTAAACGTTTGTCAACGTTTCTTAACGCATTAAAATATCTTCAGTCGCAACAGAAGTAAATTTTCATTAATTTAGAACCAAAAAGTATTAATTAAATGTTTGTCAAAGTTTTTTAAGGCATTAAAACATCTTTAATTGTATAACAAGTAAATTTGCGTTGATTTAGACTCTTAAAGATATTGTTTAAACGTTTGTCAACGTTTCTTAACACATTAAAACATCTTCAGTCGTATTAGAAGTAAATTTATTTTAACTTAGAACCATAAAAATGCTATTAAAACGTCTGTCAACGTTTCTTAACGTATTCAAACATCTTCAGTCGCATCAGAAGTAAACTTTCTTAAAGGATAACTCACCAATTCCGAATCGACTTCTGGAAAACCTTGGAAACCCTCGTAGAACAGCAACACAGCAGTAGCGGTACTACCAGCAGGAAACACAGAACGGTCGCGTGGCAGATATCAAAGATGCGAATAAAGTCATTAACCGCGTTTAAAAAGTTGACGTGGTGGCGGATATTCGGTGTCGCTTTAGTGGCCGAACAACAGGTTGGAGGAAAGCGGATCGGGAAACTGCTCCGGGAGCCAACCTTCGACTGGCGACTCTTCTCCGGGACAGGCGCATGTGCAGTGGCGGGCCCGATCAACATGTGCGTCGGGACGCTCAAACGGCGACGGCCGTTCGACCATTTTATTTGAATTGTTAGATGTAGGATGAGGCTGAGGATGAGAACGAGAAGAGGCGGTGGAGATATGAAGTGGGGAATTGACTTATTGGAGATACGGCGGGTTTTTCGAGGGGGTAAACGTTGAAAACGATATTCTTCAGGTTGCTAAATATTAAATAATTATATATTTATTTATTTTTCTTAAAGATAATTTACATTATACAGGAATAGTCAATAACAATAAATCTAGAACGGTCCAAATTATAAATCTTAAAAACAAAGACAAATAGATACACAAATGGTAAAATTATAATAACAATATAAAAAACAGGACAAAATAATATTATTATTCGATACAAATAAGTATCTAAATATCTTCAACGTTATAATAACACTTAACTATTTTTAAACAAATTACAGTGTGACCCATTTAGAATGGTAAAATTTGAAGGTATTAACCAATTTAAACCAATTTATTTTTAAATTATCATGTGACAAAAGATCTACTTTGGAACAAAATTTAAAATGTTTATTTTAATTTTAGAGCATAATATAATACTTTTTTCTACAAACTATTACAAAAAGACATCTTTCGCCACAGGATACTTTCAGCGAAAACTTGATTTCCGTCACTAGTGAGAAAAAATCCCATAACGTTTACTTTCGTCTCTAGTGACGAAAGTAAGTTGTTACATATTTTCATATATCAGTCGCCTCGTATAATATTTTGGCAGCTTATAATTATTAATAATGAAATAAAAAGATGCTCATTAAATTCTATATGCGTTTTTACCTAAACTTTAATGAATTAAAGATAAAATAAAAATGTATAAAAATAGTGCAAATTAAACCAATCTACATCTAGTTTCCTGGTTTTCATTTGTTTATTTGAAGTTTTATCACTTTTGAGAACTGTCAGTTTCAGTTCGTCCTAAATTTAACACATTTTCATGATGTCTGAGTCAGAAAGCGATTGTACTCCCCCAGAAATTATTTTTAAAGCTGAAGAAACCTCTTCAGATTTATTACCGGCCAAATCAAAAAAGAGATATGAAGAAATTTATATCAAATTTTTGGATTGGAGAGAAAAAAATAAAGTGAAATCATTTTCGGAAACTGTATACTGTAACTAGCATACTTTGGAGAAATATGTTCAAATTTTAAACCGTCGACGTTATGGTCCATTTATTCGATGCTAAGAACTACACTCTCTGTTAAAAATGATGTCGATATTAGTAAATATCCAAAGTTACGTTCGCTTTTGAAAAGAAAATCTAAAATTTTTTCGCCTGAAGACTAAAGACTTTCCTAAAGAATGCACCTGACTATAAATATTTAATAACAAAGGTAACGGAATTATTATTTTTATTTTAACAAATACTTAATACATAACTACTAATATTTGTAGGTAGCATTAGTTTTTGGATTATCTGGCGCTTGTCATTGCCACGAACTAAAAGATTTAACAATAAGCGATGTAAAGGATACTGGAAGTATTCTGTTAGTTAAAATCCGTAATACAAAAACAAAAGTTCCGCGTTCTTTTCATATTTCTGGACCTTTTATGATATTTCTAAAAAATATATGAGCCTACGTCCCGCAAACATGGATCAAATTAATTCAAGATTCTTTATTAACTATCAGAATGGAAAGTGTAGCAGACAGGTTGTTGGAATTAATAAAATCAGTAAATTTCCTAACGAAATTGCTCAGTTTTTAACGCTTCCGAATCCTCAAGATTACGCAGAACATCCGCAACGCTATTAGTGGATGCAGGAGGTGACTTGCTTCTGTAAAAAAGCACGGTGGTTGGAAATCTAGTAGTGTTGCGGAAGGATATGTTGATGAATCCACGAACAGTAAAAACCAAATACAAACCAAAATTTTACAATCTGTACAAAATAAGGAAACTACTAGTTCATCCGATTATGGCGCATCATCTGAAATGACATTTAACACTAGAACAAATATGTCGGCATCTACCTCAATAAATAAAAAGCTTGAGTGTGATACCCCCATAATTTTGAACAATTGTTCAAATATAACAATAAATCAATATTTAAATAATAAATAATGTTTCTGAAATATTTAATTGTTGGTTAATTTTTTTTTATTCCTAACACAAAATAAAGCATTTGCTAACGTTTGTTTGTTTTTTTTTTTTTTTCATTTTAGTAGGTACCTACATGACATAATAGAGTTCGTAGAAAAAGTATAGTGTTTTACTCGTCGAAAATCATTTTTTGAAACGAGAGAACAATTTACCAACCGAGGCGAAGCCGAGGTTGGTAATTTTCGTCACTCGTGAAACAATATACTATTTCGTAGTCGAAAATGGAGAATTTTTATTAGTGATTTTTTTATTAAAATAATTACTACTCCACTGGATTAAGAGTGGCTTCTAATAAGTAGCTGTGACCAAAATTTCATAAAAATATAATTATTAATAAAGAAGTTATGATCTTTATTCTTAATTATTTATTCTAATAACTTCTGTTTTCGAATTTTAAGTGGTCATAACTTCTTTATTAATAATTATATTTTTATGAAAGTTTTAGTCACAGCTATTAGAAGGCACTCTAAATCCAGTGAAATAGTAATTTTTTAATCGCTAATAAAAATTCTCCATTTTTGACTCCGAAAAAGTATCGTAATATACTCTAAAAATTGAAATAAACATTTTAAATTTTGTCCCAAAGTAAATCTTTTGTTACCTGACAATTAAAAAAAATGGTTCAAATTGGTTAATAATTTCAAATTGTACAGGGGTGTTTCCAATCTAAATGGGTCACACTATATAATATTAATATTTCTAATATCATCAGGGAGTGAATTAAAAACTTCAAGTCTCGATGATGCTTTGGAAGAAACTACATATTTACAATTTTGCAGTCTGAACTCATCTTTATTTTTAATATCTATATTATGTATTTCACTACATTAGGCTGGCAAATGATATAAATCTTGACATTTTTTTTAGACCAAAAATATAATATATGACACAATGCACATTCATACAATATCATAGTGCTAGAACCAGGGCCCCCGCAACTGCCCGTGCACCGCACGCGGGCGCATCTCTAAAGGGGCGCCAAACCGGAGGTCTGAATACAATTCGAATTTTTTATTTTTCTAACGATTCCAATGAACAAGGCACTAAGACACTGAAATCAAAAATGTTTTCATCTCAATTCATGATAATATAATCAATAATGTTATCGAAGTTTATGTTCGTTGATATAATGACCTATTCCTATTGTGACTGAAAACATGTCTATTTTTGAAATCAAATAGCTATTCAATTGGCGTTAATTATTAAATATAATAAAATCAGTAGGTTAGTTAATTCTGTGTGCAACATGCAATACCATGAATATCCGTATAAAGTATAAACTTGTCGATTTTTCCTGTCCAGACTCGAATACTGTACGAACGACGAGTAAGTTTCAAATTAGATCTTATCGATTTTTCCTGTCCAGACTTGAATACTCTACGAACTACGTTTTTCCTGTCCAGACTCGAATATTGTACGACGAGTAAGAATCATATTAGATTTTTCCTGTTCAGACTTGAAGACTCATCTAATATTTAATATTTTCTATATTAAATATAATATATTAATAATTTAATATTTTCTTTGGCTACGTGAAGGTCAAAAACCAAGACGCAAAATTATAGTTATAAATATTCGACGGAGTGCTTTATATTTTGTGTTAATTGTAATTTTATAAAATGGTAAATACCTACCCACGTAATACCTATGTATTTAACTTGATTTATGCCCGATTCGCCTGTTCCCATTTCGCCTGACCAATTAAAATTTTCCGATTCGCCTGACAAGCTCAAATTGTGGTATCATTTCGCCTGATCATAAGTTGGATGGTGCGTGCTTTTTTATCATAAGGGCCATTTTCAAAATACATGCAAAATTTGATTTATAAGGATGATTTGATTTGAAACAAAAAAAAAACTACATTTATTGACATTATTAAGCGATTTGTACCTACCAGTGTTTTTAAATCAATTATTTTTAAATTTTCTAAACCATCTTGATAATTTTTCCTTTAAATCTTTTTTCATAGATATACTAAGTTCTTTTCTAAAGTAATGTATAGTTGAAATTATTACTAGAGGAATGTTAGTTTTTAAATATATTTTTTTTGTCCTGACCGGTTATTGGGACACATAAAAAAAATTCTAAATTCAAATACTTTATTCGATTTACGCTTCGTCAATTTGAAAAAATGTTTAGTTTTTATTTTACTAACTTTTTACTATACTGGGTGCTCTATATTTTTTGTTTATATCAAATTAAATAACTATAACATTTTAATTTAATTTTATTTTAATTTCTTATTATTATTCATTTGTTAGTAATAGATTTCTTTACAGTAAAAATATATTTATTACCTGAGCAGGTCAGGAGAATCGCAACAATTTTTTTCCGTTTAACATGTAGTCAGGCAAAACGCTACCAAAGCGTACCAAATTTTTATGTCAGCCGAAACGGCAATATACCTTTGATTTACTTCGGCTATTAATAAGATATTGTGGAAAATACTAAAACAGTAATTTAATACTTTTCACATCTGAAAATCGGGAAATGTGATTTTTACCTGTGTGGCAAATTAGGTCTAAAAAATATGTTTCTGTTAAGGGTCATTCTTCAGAAAAGGTACAATTTCAAAAGGTAATTTGGATTAACAATTTTTTTAAATGTATTTTCACAAATTTTTGCAAATACGTTACAAAAACATTAATTATCAAAATAAAATGGATGGCCAAGCTTAGTTTTTATTTTTTCTCCTTTTTTTGGGAAATTAAAAATTATTTTGATAACGGTTATGACGTCTTGATAACGAAATACTGCAATAATGTAAAAATGTGTATTATTTAAATATCCTTGATACAAAAAACCTAAAATTGCAAGAATATACTTATCTATACCAAAAATAAAAAGATCAAAGAACAAAATTTCTACTTTTATTGAGCACGTACAAAAGAAAAACATTTTACAAAATATTTTATTCCAAATTTTCGATGTTTTTGATTTCAGTTTCATCGAAATAATATTGGTTTCTTCGTTCTTCGGGTGCCTTTAAAATCAAAACAATATCTTTTTTTGGAACTGGATAAATATCAGATTCATTGGGGAAAACAAATTTATTACTTTTGTTCTGTCTTCTCAGAAAGCTGATTAGTAATAATTCATCGTTTTCGGCTTCACTTAGGATTTTTCCTATGTAGTATTTCTTTCTTTTCTTCCCTAAAAACTCAACTATAACAAAGCTACCATCGGCAACATTAAATTTTTGCCCAGTTACTTCATCCATTACTTCGCCCTCATCTGAAGAGGAAGAGTACACATCAGAATAACTCAACCTGTCGCTTCTTGAAGGTCCTGCTTCATAATCATTATTCAAGTGGTTTTCAAAAATTTTTAATCCCAGATGATAATGTTCACAGTTTCCAATACACTGTAGACAGCTAAGATATCGAAAATACAATACATTCGGTTTCACATTATGCCAAAATATTTGTCTTATTTTTAATGTGCCTTTAAATGCATTTAGCTTAACCGGAACAACACGATCGAATTTGCAAATATCTGCTTCACTAATCGATAAAATATTGGTTTTTTTACAATTATTTTTTAAAACAGAAAAAAATTCGTTAAATGAAGACACATCTTTGCCATGGGCCACGCTAGCATCCGCTGTTCTTTTAACAGCTCCCCCGATTCCATCTGGAGCCCCCTTGCCATGACCACTCTCGCTGTAGTGCCATTGTATTTGTTCGACTTCCAAAGTTTTTGCAATCTGATTAGCTATTAAATAAAACATCGTTTTGTTTTTGTATTGAGTTGTAGGCCCATCACTCAGAAAATGGGCAATTTTAATTTTCCCTATCTGCGTTTTAGTCCTTGTAAATACTGGTTCTAAATGGGCACAGATTGCTGGTGGATCATGACGCAAGCTCTCTGATATTGTACAATAGTTTGTATTTATTGTCTTTTTGTTCTTGTTATGATAAACAATTACCGTATGTAAGGAAACCTGTGGTTTTGATCCCCCAAAGTGTGCAGACTGAATTTCTTCCCCATACTTGCAGTTATAATTTTCTGAGAAATCCATGTGTATCAAAATTTCATTGTCAGCAAGATTGTTTTTAACATCGTTGATAACTTTGTATTGGTGAATAATATTTCGCATGTGCAACATATATTTAGGTAGATCGTTTTTGAGTTTTGTGACTAATTCACTAGCTGAAAAAGTAACTGGTTCTTTAATTGTTTTTTGGCATATTTTTTCAGTTCCTCTGACAACAACTTTTTCTTTTTTGTTGATCCACAACTTGCAAACCACTGCTTCATCGGGTTCATAGTTATTCAAAAAAAATGTCTTGCCCTTACATAAGTCACAGGTGCGACTAAGACATGTTTCATTTGTTTCTTCACAGCAAAGCTCCTTACACAGTTGATTTGGAAATGTGCTGTCAATTATGTTTAGAACTCTTAGTTTACGTGTAATAAGAGCCATATTCTCATGATGAATACACGCGCAAGTCTCTCTTGATCTTACATTAGGTAGTAATATCCAGAAGGGCCTATATTTGCAAAAGTGGGCATAACTAATTCTCCTATATTGTGGATATGTTTGGGTGAACTTTATATGAAGATTTTTCAAAGAGTCGCTTAAAAATCTCTTTTGTCTTTTTGCTTTGTTTTTTGTTATTGTATCTTTCTTCCCTGGTAACATGCGACTGCATTCATCTCTCTCTAAGAAGTCTCGAATTGTTTTCTGCAGCCTGCCCTTTTTTATGTTTTTGTTGTTTAACGGCCTATTTGGCCTACACATTTTACGTGACCAAGTGGTTAGGACATTAAGAAACCTGTATTTCTTCATTACATTTCCAGACACTGCTTTTATAATATTTCTCTTGCCTTTCAAAAACTTTTCACGTCGTAGATTTTCTGTTATTTGCTTTTTTACCACCTCTCCAAAAAGCACTTTCTTTCTAATTTCCTCAATCATATTTTCCTTATTTTCTATTAACTCATTTACCTTGTCTGTTGGACTGTCTGGAAGAGCGCTTTTTTTTCCCTTCTCTCTAATAATAATCTATTGCATCTTCTTTTATATGTTCCCATTTTCTTTTTTAAAGTTGCATTCTTTGCTTCTAACTTTTTTATTGTAGCGTGTAACTTTCGTCTGTTTTTCTTAGATTGCCTTTTGCCTTGAAGCAATTGTCTGCTTGGAGTTTCATGAGGAGGTTCAGGTAAATCATTAACTTGCGGGCTAGCTGGAGGGGTGATATCAACTATATTTTCTATCATTCTAAGTCTTTGGCGGTATTTTTTGGAGGAATGTCTCCAAGTTTTTCGCTTTTCTCTTTTTTCTCTATTCGTCAGATCACTTATGTTCTTTATTTTGCCTTCGTTTCTGCGTTTTTCATACCTTTCCCTCTCTTTTCTTTTGTATTCCTCGTATTTCACAGGGTCATTCCGAATACGTTCTCTCATTTTTTTCATATTCTGTTTAACTTGTTCTTTCCGTGATTCATATTTATCTTTTTTCTTCTTTATGGGAGCCATATTGAACACTAAAAATAATGAAAATAGCATTAGATAGAGAACTGTCAACTCCGTGATCAGCATAGTCAACACCGTTATCAAACTTAGATAACGGAGTTGAGATAACGGAGCTGATGGACACAAAGGTTTATTTGAGTTTAATTTTAGACAAAACTACATAAAATAATCAAAACAGGACATCTTAAATTTCATGAAGTATTACACAAAATTACTAAAAAATAATATCAATTAACTAATATATTTACCTTAAAAGATTGATCACGGTAATGATAGTACAAGCCTGTCCAAGATCGGTCTTAGTCATACAACGTTAAGTTTTGTTTACACTCGACACTACTTCACTCGATTGTGGTCAAATTCAAACTGAACGAATTTGTACAAAGTGTCTGAAACAATGCGCGTTAATTTGCACGCCTCCTGGCGGTTTCTATTGCAAATTTAAAGTTGATAACAGGATTGACGCTAGTACCCTGGGACATGAATTATTTAAAAAAAAAAAGTAAGAGAACATTTTTTTAATTTAATTGAATATCATAAAATCTAATTTTTAGACTTTGTTTAATAACTTGTCATAACTAAATTTTACATCAGCTTTTTCAAATCTAGTGAAATACTATTTTGTTTGTTTCAAGTATGAGTTGGGACAGATAACGGAGTATGACATTGGCCATAATTTGTTCCAAAAAAACGATAAAAAAATATAAAATTATTACATTTTGCTTTTCCTTCAAAAGAAAAGTGTTTTGGCCATTTAATAAATAACTAAAAAACTTATTATTTTGGAAAAATGGATTTTTTATTTACTGTTCTAATGAATTGTACCTTTTCTGAAGAATGACCCTTAAAGTTTGTGCACTAAAGCCTGAATTATCCTCAATATTAAATGCCTTTGCCAATTTTTGATCTAGTATTCCTTAATTTCTAGGAGCCACAGAAGAGAAAACGCCCTTCTGGTGCAAAATTTCGAGAGCAAAAAAGAAAGGGAGAAGATGGCTGGCAGTAAGAAATATTTCTTGCGAAAAAGTCAAGTTTCCAACACTGAAACGATAGAGGAAGGTAAAAATACAGTTTCTGAAGCGGCGGCACCACCATCTTCTGCAACATGTGAACCATCAACATCATCATCACTTATCGAAAATATATTCTCTATAGAGTCGACCATCCCAACAAAGACGGCTACAAGCGACACTTCTGACGATGAAGTTTCTACTGAAGCGGTGACTAGGAATACTAGTATTCTTATATCAGAAGACCCAGGTTTATGGCCCAGAAGCATTACCAACGCCGAAATTAGAATATTGGTTGACCGTGGTCCTCCTTTGATAGGATAGACAAAGACAAAAGAACATTTTCAAGTAAGTACTTTGTTAGAAAACTAGGAAATGGAGAAGAAGCAAATATAATTTGGTTATTTACTCAGTTTCGAAAAAATCGGTATTTTGTTTTCAGTAAGACTTTTAATAGTTTTTCTGATACTCATGGTTTTTCTGATTGGCAACATGTGTTCTTAGCCATAAAAAGACATGAAACATCAATTGTACATAATGTTCACATGAAAACATGGATGAATTTAAAAAAATAATAAAATTATCCACAACCGTAAACGATCACTTACGGGTTTTAGAAACAGAAAAAAAAATATTGGCATGATTTTCTGGAAAGAATTGTTGCAGTTGTCAAATTTTTATCCAGATAATGTCTAGCATTCCAAGATTCTTCTAAAATACTTTTTGAATTTGATAATGGAAACTTCTTCAAAGCTGTCGAAATGATTTCCTCTTTTGATCCTGTGATGGCCCATTATTTAGGCTACAAAACGAAATTATTGAATTAATGTGTTCAAAAGTAAAAAATAATATTTTGAATATGGATTGCAGTTCCAAATATTATTCAATAATTTTAGACTGTACACCGGATACAAGTCATACAGAGCAAATAAGCCTCGTTTTGCGTTATGTCGTTCTAAATGACATTTCTAAAAAGGCTCAAATACAAGAGAGTTTCATAGCGTTTAATCCAATATCCGACTCGACAGGGGAAGGGCTATTTGATTTTGTCGTTGGACTTTTGACAAATTTTAATATTAAACACATGAGAGGTCAAGGGTATGACAATGGGGCGAATATGCGCGGAAAACATACTCGTTTAGAAAAACGCATACTCGATGCTAATCCCAGGGCATATTTTGTGCCATGTGCTGCACACAGCTTAAATTTAGCAGTAAATGATGCTATTAAAGTTTTTAATAAAACAGTTAACTTTTTCAATATTGTACAAGAACTTCATGTATTTTTCTCTTCATCCACAAAAAGGTGGGATATTATAAAAAAGCATGTCCCGAAGTTAAATCTAAAACCCCTAAGTGATACTAGATGATCAAGTAGGATTGATGCTATAAGGCCGCTAAAGTTTCATTTGTTTCAAATTTATGATAGCTTTTTAGAAATAGCAGAAAATGATACTTTTAACATAAAAGCTAGGCATAAAGCAAGTTCTATGCTATTAAGTATCCAATCTTTTAAATTTATTTGCAGTGTAATAATTTGGTATGATGTTTTATTTCAGATTGGCATTGTAAGGAAAATGATGCAAAGTGTAACGACTGATATTAAAGTGTTCCAAAACTATTTAAAGAATCTAGTAGATAATAATGTTTTCGAGGAAAAGCTTGCTCAAGCTGGAGAACTAGCAGCTGCTCTTGAGATAGAGCAAGGTTTTCCTCCATTAAATACTGTAAGACGAAAGTATAATGTTACGTTACAAAGTTATGATTTAAAAGTTATGTTTTAAAAACATATTTTGCACCAGATGATACGTTAACTTTTTTTTACCCTTACCTGGGTCTCATTGTAAAAATCCTTATAATAAGAATTCTTACAAGCCTCAGGCCTAGCTCAGATCAAAATGGGTCAGTGGGATTCGTTTAGAATTTACCTTCAAATCAATGGCAAGGTCTTTAATTAAAAAGACTTAAAAGAATTCAATTAAATTAATTTGGGCGCCATACCTTTAGATGTACAATAAAAGTAAATTTGCCATTAACTTGTCAGTTGAAAGTAAGGAAAATAAAAGAACTTAAATTTCAAAACAATTAATCGGCTTTAATTTAAACTAAATTAGTTAATGAGTGATATTAACAAATAAGAAAGAAAAATGAAATTTATTGATTTTAACAAATTAATCGGATTTAATTTATTTGACTAGATAATACGTTTAAAATTAAAATTGACTAGTATAACTTTGACTCAAAAATTGTGTGTGTGGTCCTGGCCGACACTTATCTTGTGTGTTTCCGGATTTCAACGGTCGAACTGGTCCGTGTCGCTCTCTTAACTGTAGGTCAGCCTACGATGACTTAGACATATTCTGCAGTTCTAGATTAGCTCAGCCTACGATGACTTCAGACATATTCTGCAGTTCTAGATGTAGCTCAGCCTATGATGACTTTAGACATATTCTGTATACTACGAGTTCTTAGTTATAAAGGCCAATTCCTTACTGTCTTTACAGAGCCAGTTCCTTAATTTTTAAGAAAGAAAAACCGTGTCAGTTACAACAAAAAAAAAACGTATCTTTCCATTGCTTCAAAAAAAAAAACATGTGGTCAGCCTACAAGTCAATTATAAAAGCTTACTTTTTAAATTAAACATTTTTAAATTGAACATTTCAAGTTTACAACAATAATAGAGATTTGCAATAGTATTTAAATTAAAATATATGAAGAATGGAAATATTTTTTAAAATAACTGAGAAAAAAAATATAAAATTAATGGCAGCCATTTTGTACACTGTTAGTTTGGAAACACTTAACAAAGCACTAAATAACTGATTCGTTTGGCTGCAGCATTGAAAAAGAAATACAGAAACCGACCGCATGTGTGAAATGTGAAACGGCCACATCGAGAGATGATCAGACGTGCGCACAACCTCTGACAGTAATTATTGATTTTTAGAGATGGCGCACCATTGGTTGAGCCATAGAATGTCTCATACAAAGATAATTTCCCCGAATTAACATAATATCCATATTTCCAAATACGAGGGGCACTCAAAAAGTATTAGAATATATTGGAATATTTGAACTAATTAAATATTGTAATTATTACAAGGGAGTGACGATTACAACGTAACACCAAAACTGTTCGATTATGAACAGAGAGATGAGACACCTCAAGATCCAAAAACAGCGTTTAAAATAAATTTATTTTTAAAAAATCAAACACTTAGATCTTTAAATAGTAGATTTGAAATGATATCTGATTACGACAACGTATTTGGTTTTTTTAATGATATTTTTAAATTAAATGACGAGGATTAAATGCTGTCGTGCTCTACAACGAAATATTGCACATATTATCACCCTAATTTAAGCCAAATCCTTTCTTTTACCTTTTTAAACTTCTTTTGCAAAATTTATTCTTGCTAAATTAGGCGTTCTCGGAAAAGTCGAAATTTTCTAATCGTTCCCTGTTATTTTGGTAATTTAGTAACTTTATGCGATTGTGGTGGCACCAAATTCTTGCGAGGAATACATTCCTTTCATCGTCCTATTTCTATTCAACCAGTTGAATTTACTTCATAGACCAATAGCTTAAATTGATTTTGTAGCCATCTCTTGACCGTTCGCAAAGCTTCCAGAAAATTTACTCCCTTTTAGAAAGTTATTCCAATGAATCGACCCCTCTCCATTTTATAATGTCGAGTTCGAAACCAAAGAAGTCCTTTCATCTTTCTCCTTTCTCGGCGTAATAAAGCCGTTCAATGTCACCGGATGATATTTCGGAAAATCTGCTGATGTTGCAACGCGAACGAAAGAGAAACAGAGATAACCGAAACTCGCTGACTTTATCAAACTTATAGGAACTTAATAATTTTATTTGAGGTTCTACCTACTATCCTCCTTTATTATACGGCCACCCACGCGAGATACTCATTATAATGGATAGGGAAAAAAATCGGTAGTGGATAGGCAACCAAGGTTTTTAATAATAATAATAACACCGAAAAAATTAAAGGGGTGATTCTGTGATGAAAATTAATGTGAGTGTTTGGTATAAAATTTTTTTAAAAAACCCTCCCTGGAAAAGTTACACCCCTTCGAAAATTAAAAAAATAATGGTTTTTCTTTTTTATTTTCCCTGTATATCAAGCTAAAGACACGAAACTTGGTAAACATTATCTGTCAATAAAAGTACACTTTTTGAAATTTTTTCAATCCTGAAGTATGCTTAGAAGGGGTTGAAATAATCAACCCCTAAGATATTTTTTCTTACAACTTTTTTTTAGATGAAAATTTTTTCTTTAAAAAAGTATGACTGAAAAGCCCAATTCATTGGCTAACTTTTTTATCTCTACAAGTTTTTTTCGAAAACTTAAGCATTTATGAGAAAAACATAAATAAGCTCATGTAAAATAGCATTTTATTAAACAACAGCCAACCAAATTATGATTCTTAAGACTTCTACAACTAAAAAAGAAGGGAACAAACAATGAACAAAAACCTGTCGAATATCGAAAATACAATTATAATAAATGTTGAAAATTACCGCCTTCAGCTTCAATACAAGCATCTACCCTTTTCCTCATAGAATTGCGTATACGATGAAATATTCCTGGAGAATTTCTCATAGTTTCACACCCTGCTACAATGCGGTTTCGCAGATCATCAATATTTTCAACTGGGTTTGTGTATATCAAAGATTTCAGATATCCCCATATGCAAAAATCCAAAGAATTAAGGTCAGGGGAGCGGGCTGGCCAGTTTACAGGTCCTCCTCGACCTATCCATTGATTGGCATACACCTCATCCAGGTGAGTTCTTGCACGTATACTAAGATGAACTGGTGCACTATCGTGCATAAACCATAAATGTTGCCTAATTTGAATGGGAACCTCTTCAAGAAGAACAGGTAATTCTTCAAGGAGATGACAATATGCTTCACCATTTAATCGTAGCGGAAGAAAATGGGTACCAATTAAATGATTATCAATAATTCCGAGCCACACGTTTAATGAAAATTGATACTGATGATTTCCTTCAAAAAAGCCATGAGGATTTTCGTCAGCCCAAAGGTGATTGTTGTGAAAATTTCTAATAGAGTCTCTTGAGAAACTCGCCTCGTCAGTAAATAAAATATTACCTAAGAACTGTGGTGCTTGGCCAATCATATTAATAAGCCACTGACAAAAAATCACACGGGGTAAAAAATCTCGAATCATTAACGCCTGCACCCGTTGAAGATGATAGGGATACAACATTTGTTCTTTTAAAATTCTAAAAACAACGGAATGGCTTACATGTAGGACACGAGCTATTCTCTTGGTACTAGTTTCTGGGAATTCTTCAATTGAATTAAGTACGGCTTCTTCTACAGCTGCAGTTCTAACTTCTCTAGTACGACCAGAATCATAACTTCTTTTTTCAAAATTACCACGTTCCCGCAAGCGTCGGTGAATAGTTGTGAACGTAGTATGATGGGGTAATCTACGCTGTGGGTACTGTTCAGCATAAAGTCTTTGCGCTTCCAATGAATTACCGTTAGCACGACCGTATGTAAAATGCATATCTGCCATTTCCAAATTCGAATATGCATTTATATTTTCAATCAACTAATATTTCCTACAATACACAATCATAAAACTTGTGAAACAATAAGATGGGTAACAGAAAATGACACTACACAATCCTGGTATCAGTATTAATGTTTTTATGCAAAGCACAGGCCACTAGACTTGACGCAAAATACACTCGCGTTAGCTCATCTTTTTGAAAATGCATTGCATTAGATTTTTTTTCTCGTAAATGCTCAAGTTTTAAAAAAAACTTGTAGAGTTAAAAAAGTTAGTCAATAAATTGGGCTTTTCAGTCATACTTGTTGTAAGAAAAAATATCTTATGGGTTGATTATTTCAACCCCTTCTAAGCATACTTCAGGGTTGAAAAAATTTCAAAAAATGTACTTTTATTGACAGATAATGTTTATCAAGTTTCGTGTATTTAGCTTGATATACAGGGAAAATAAAAAAGAAAAACCATTTTTTTTTTAATTTTCGAAGGGGTGTAACTTTTCCGGGGAGGGTTTTTTTAAAAAATTTTATACCAAACACTCACATTAATTTTCATCACAGAATCACCCCTTTAATTTTTTCGGTGTTATTTAGATACACCCTGTATAAACTTTATTTTATGATTAACAACAAATAGGCCTTGTTCGCATGTGAAATATGCTGTTTTATAAATTAATTTGTAATAGTTAGTCACTATACAAGTTATTCTAAATACCTAGTCAGTTTGTTAAAAAAGCCAAAAGTTTTTAAATTAAAACCAATTTAAATTTGAAATGTGTACGTTATCGAGAATAGACCAATGAGCTTGTGTCGAAGTTTTGTTTGTTGTACAGAACCAAGCCAACGAACAAACCGACACATAGAATGTCGAAGTGAACGCATATCTTAGTAACACTTGAAAAATGACACCACCTAGACCTAACCTAACATTCGTTGTTATAATAATAATAACTGTATTGTCCATAAGTTCAAAATACATGATATGGGACAAGTCGAAAGAAAAATATTACATAAATATTAAAAATACAGAAATACAGTTGCATTAAAAATATGTAAAAATAAAATCGTGAACAATCAAAACGTGAAATTCAAATATTCATTAACAGAATAAAAACAGTTATACATCAATAACTTCTCTACTTTACTTCTAAATATTTTCAAATTTTCTATTAATTTTACGTTATTCGGAAGTTTTATTATATACCAGGATACCTATGTATTGAGGGCATTTTTCGTAAAATGCAGAGTTATTAGACGGTCTCATTAAATCACATCGAGTACGAGTCAAATAATTATGATAAAAGTTATTAGTTAGAAAATGTTCTAGGTTTGATTTGACGTACATTAAAAGTTCTAAAATATAAATACAAAGAAGTGGCAAAATTCTGAATTCCTTAATTTTTCTCTACACGGGTGTCTATTACTTAACGATGCTACATTTCTTACAACTTTTTTTTAAAGTCTAAAACCCCTCAGACATGAGTAGATGATCCCCAAAAAAATTAAACCAAATCTGATAAGTGAATAACAATGTGCGTAATAATATGCTAACAAAACAGATTTATTAGTAATATTTCTAAGCCTAAAAAGTGTAAAACTTATAGAAGAAAGTTTTTTACACAGAAATCTGCACAGTAAACGGAATAATTACACATGAACATAAAGTATTTTGCATTGTTTCTTCTACATTTAAAGTAAATAATGAGGTAGAGAACAAATTAATAGACATCTAAATATTTGATGGTCCTTAGATATGGATTAAAGATCCACAATTCACCGCATCAATGAACAACCTAATTACTCTAGTTATATATAACCGAAAGTCAGAATTGGAGCCACCACTGCCGGAACACGTAATTTTATTATAGAAACGCCAAATTGAAACTTACAGCTCTATTATATTAAATTATATTCGAGGTTTCAAGATGCTAGTTCAAAGTTTTTTAATATTCGTTTTCCATCCCTTTTCGATATTCTTTAAGCCAATTTCACTCACGAAATGGCCGACCCACGCTGTTTACCAATTAAGAAGTTTTAATTCTAAAAGTCTATTGAAAAATAATATTCTTTTTCACTATATTGCGAAAAAGTGACACTTTTTTCGTAATTTTAATAATATAAAAAAAATATTTACTGATCACGACGAATAATTTTCTTAATAAAAGAAAATATAGACTTTAAATATACATGGTAGCGAAAAAGTAATTAAACGATATAAGGATTTCGTTAACAAGTATACAGTGTTCGATAATAAAGTTATGTACACGACAGTGTAAAGGTAAGCACAACCTACAAAAGGTTTGACCACAGCTTATACAATACAGCTCCACAACTCCGTGTCGGCGTCTTTGATCTGACGGTCGAGAACCAAGCAAGACGGAATGGTGCTATCTCTGTTAGATTCGAGGGAAAAGTCGGGCCCGGATTAAACAATTTTTTTATTATTGAAAAAATTGAAAACCTTGGCGTAATAAGGTTGGTTACATGCCATATTAAGTAAGTTTTGGGAAATTAAATTTTTAATTTGTTTAAATCTGTCAAATATAATAAAAAAAAATTATTTAAATATAAATATTACGAAAAATAGCACATCTTTCGGATTAGAGGTAAAATAATTTGTATGTGGCTAGTAAAATCCTCGTTAACAAATGTTTTGAGCTAAAACAGTCACTTCACGACAAATGGTGGCTTGGATCCTTTTTACACCAAGGGCTTCAATTGTTAAAGAATTTTGTCACGCTCGTGGATGCAAATCAAGTGGTACCCCGTGTGTCTGGCAAGTGTTACTCTTCGCACAAAGGGTTTATACCTAGATAAACGAATGCGTCAACTGAGATCTGGGAACTCTATGGTATTTTGGAATTATAAAGAATTTGTGCTTTTATTTTAACAATATTGGTTATATTTAGATGTATTCTTATTAATTGAAATACAGATTTGTAGAAGTAATACTTTGACTGTTTTTATTATATAATATATTCAATTTTTATCTGACCATACCGAAGTAGGGAATTTTGAAACTTTATAGTAATGTGAAATTTGAATTACAATATTACACGAAATTACACAATTAGTACTTATTTTAGGTAGGTACTAAATTTGTACTTGGAGAAAGTAATATCGATTTTTACAAGAAAACTTGAAAAGTAAATTAATTTAGTTCCTATTTCTGATGTAACACTTAAACCAAGAAAACAAATAACTAGTAGTTTGTTCAACAAGGGTGGATATGATAGCCATATCACACAAAGACGAAGTTTGAGCACGACGTCGTAAAATATATATTGACAATTAGTTAAACAGAATTGTCACTTATTTAAAAAATTTTAAATAATAGGAGTTGGGTGACCAAAATATGAACTGTGATTTGTAGATTTAATTTTGTTAAAGTGTTCTCACTACCTAAAATGGATATGAAATATATTCGTAGTTGAACGCAATAACATACTTTTTCGTTTTGTAGTATGTGCGTAGATTGGCTGATATCCACGCATAGATTACAAAACGAAAAAGTATGCTATTGCCTTCAATTGAACGAATATATTTCATATCCATTCTAGGTAGTGAGAACACTGCAAAAAAAATAAATTCGCCAATCACCGTTCATATTTTGATCAACCGACTGCTATTATTTTTAAAATTTTAAATAAATGACAATTCTGTCAAACTAATTGTCAATATATTTTTTAGTTATTTAGATTAAACATTAAAATAGGTTATTCTTTTAGAAAACGTTAGCATAGATGGCTAAAGGGTATTGGGTTAATTAATTCTAAAAGTGTGGTACAAATGTTATTTTTTGTAGCCAATTCTTCAAAATTATTTTGAAATATCTTTTCAATATTGAATATTAGTTCTACAAATTCATCATTTGACAGTTGCAGATTTCCAAATGTATCTGAATTGGCGTTATCATATGCCTTTAAAAGGCAATAAAAAGAAAAATCATCTAATTCAACGTGATCTTTGTTATATTTAAAACCGGTATCACAGGAGTGGATCCGCAAGGCTTTTATTAAAAGGTAACCACACACATACTTGATAAAAAAATTTCTGTAGCAACTCGTCTTTACAATAATTTAGGGTGTTAATAATTTCATCATAAAATAAAATACAAGGTGTTCCATTTAAAAAACATACATTTTAATTTGCCAGGCAAAAACGTGACACCCTGTATATCCAAAGATATTTTTAAAATATGTAGGTATTTTTCAAATCCATATAACTTTTATTTAAAACTCTTTTGCGTGTCTACAACAAAATAATGAACTAATGGGACACCCTGTATAAATTATATTTTTAACAATGAAAATTTCTTATAATGTGGTACTTATCGGTTTGGGTCCTTGGGAAAACTAAAGAATGTTTTCTTGCAGGTATAACCCTTATTTAAACAGCTTTTGACTGCACAAACAGAATGATGTCTTTTTTTTTCACTCATTCTACTCACAGCTAAACAGTCACCAAAATAATAACAGTACCTTTAACTCAAACAAAATCAACGAAATTGTAGGCTCCACGAAATTATACAATCAACGAAATTATACGCACGACTCAACACCTTACCTAAGTACGCTTCTGAACGCCAAAACCATCTTTTCCCTCCGAAGGCGGAGCTTAAGCGATGCGCGTCGAAATCGACGCATACCGTTGCCGCCAAGAGAGTGTTTTAGCTATATTGTATAAGCTGTGGTTTGACCATGAGTATGCGCAATAGACACTATGTACAGGAAGCGGTATTCTGTAACAAGCCATGTTGACTGTAAGAAGATTACAACATTTGTAACCCTTGTAATAAGTGATACTATAGGTAATAAAACCATTGAAGTAAGAAGTGTTTTATTCCATGAGTACAAAATATCCAGGATGGCCACAATTTATTAATTATTTATTTCCATTCATAGAGGCTTAAACCGGACCTGTAGGTACTTTAGCTGCTGGCACTGTTGCCGCAACATCTAACCAGATGTTTTTTATAAAACAAGTGTTTTAGTTAGTTTACAAGCAGATCTACTGCTTTTGTCTCTGTTCTACTGTTTTAGGCATGAAATCTACTGCTTTCGCCAACTTAGAAAATTATATTCTTAATTTATTACGTTAGTCTCCTTCTTCAACAAATGTATTTTCTTAAGTAATAAATTGAATACAGTCAAAATTGTAGGTTTTTGCCACACAAAAAATATTTAACTTTCAAAGAATCATCATGTTTTGATTTAAAATGCAAAAGAAATTTATAAGGCATCATAATAACAACATACATGACAAACACAACATATTTAAATTTTCTGATTTAGACTGATCTGAAAGAAATAGGTACCTATCTATTATTTTTTATTTATTTTTTTTTTGTCTCTCGACATTAAGTTTTAGAAATTTTATTTATTTTATTCGTTGTTTAATTTTTAATTTGGGTAAAAGCCAAAAATATTCATTTTTCGTTTCTTAGATAATTTTTTTTTATTTACTATACTGCAAATTATAATGATTTCCCCCTGTATTAAAATCTACTGTTTAGTTTCGATAATCTACTGTTTTTTCCCACCCATCTACTCTTTCAGAAAATTTTCATCTGGCAATACTGTTTACAAGAAACCGTGGTTTCTTGTTAATATATATTCTGAATAAAATCAGTACAATTTAAAAGTTGTTGGACTATTTGTAAGTACGTACAGGTGATTTACAAATTACTTTCATTTTTTAAAGGTCTACTTATATTAATATAATTTCTGTATTATCATCTGGGTTGGGCTGAATTTTGTCTCGTATTCGTCCTGTATTTTTTAAATTAAACGTACGTACACCTATGTATATTTTAATAGTAAACTTAATGCATTTGAGGCATTGGGAGGAGGGCTAAATTCACGACAAAAAAATCGTTGTAACTACTGAAGGGAGGGGCTGCAAAAAGTTTAATTGGTGGTGCATGTGAGTGCATGACAAGGGCTAACTGGTGTATTACAGTAAATCTTAAAATTTTCACTGGGGAGAGGGGGCAGCGTTCATTTGCCACCTCTCCCCCTTCACAAAGAAATAGATGTAGTTTCTCGAAGAAGGTGGCGCAAAAAAAATAAATAGTGGTGCATAAGTTTTTTAATCAAAAATATCATTGTAGGCCAACTTCACTCACCTTATTTGCTTTTCTTCGTAAAAAACTCATATTTTATTTTTTATATTTATTTAAACTTTTTATTTTTATTATTTTTAAAGTTGAATTATTGATATTAGCGACAATAACTGCTCTGATTTATTTAAAAAAATGTCTATTAAATCTTAGGTCTTTATCTTTTGTCGTTTTAAAATTTATTTGGAACTAAAATTAAATGCAAATGACAGTAAGAGATAGAAATGTAAAGTGTCGCCGCATATTACTTCGAATCAAAAATCGAGTATGTGGAATTTTATAACCATAAAAATTTGTAAACATGATTATATGATTGTTCAATTAGCCTTTAATTAGTGTGAAATAAGGTGGTTATCAAACTGTATTGAAATATTCTTGAAAATTGAAAATCGCCAAGAGGTAAACCTACACACTTACTGAGTTCTAAAATAAAAAATATGTGTAGTTAGAGTAGGATTCTCAATTATCTTCTTGTCTATTTCCCAGGCACATTGTAGAATAAACAAACGAGAAAATGTAATAATGTAGAGGCGTGTAGAACATGTGGAATATTGGTTTAACTACTTAATTAATAATTTTGATTGCATTTTGATTGTAGTCGCAGAGAAAGGTTAAATTATAAAGCTAGATATACAGTGGAATACTGCAAGTACAAATTTTAATTGTTTTTATTTAAAAAATGTGTTTAAATAAGAACTGCGACTTTAATAAATCGGAAGTATGTGTAACAATTCAAAAGTATTTTTCAGGTTATTTTGTTTGTTTACTTGCAATTTTAAACAATAATTTTACGACAGTAATTTTTAATTTTGTTTTTTGTTTCAGTGTCTATGACTATTTCAAAATTGTCATGCATTTAGAACCCAACTATAAGTACTATGCAGTGAGCAACAAATTGGTGAATTTTTTTGTTTCCTAGAAAACCTGTTGAAAGGATATAATGGATTATTTTGATAACTACTTCGCCGCATAGGTATGGAAACTTATAATTTATAAAATTTAGTTATAGGAGAGATAATAGAAAGATATAAATTGTTTTACAGTTGTCACTTTACAAATGAGAATCGGGAAAATGGATCAATCGGCTTTGATTAACCATAATATTTGAATTTGATGTAAAGAGAAAGTTTGCCTTTGCATTACTTGAGAACGTACTTTCTCAACTCGTGCGTTAGCAACTCGGGCGTAATATAAAACTACCTGAATTCGTCGCATCTCGGGCGCCCTCCAAAATTGTGCACCTGTGAGTTCGCAACTCGGGCGTCGACGGGATATGAAATTTGACCATAGTTTATGTGCCCTGATTCTGATTACAGTCTGATTCAGGTAATAATGAATTATCGAAAATTTAAGAGAAGTGAATGATATCGCAGAACAAGCTTTGTTTTTAACAGATAGTGAGCATTGAAAAGTTGATGTAAAAAATTGAAGATTTTTCCCATACGGTTTATTTTAGAGAAATCATGTGTAGAATAAAAATTATAGAGCATGATATCGGGATCATTTTCAAAATATTCGCGATTTCTAAAATATTTCCGGAAATAATTTGGTCACTAGTTGTATTATAAGTGAAAATAATGAGAAAAATTCGAATTTTGCACTTTACCTCAAATTTCCAGAATTCGATACATTTTAGAAAAATATATGAAACAAAAATTATAGTGAATTACATTATAAGCAACTTTTATTTGAAGAATTTTCTTTAAAATTCGAATTTTGCACTTTTTATTAAATCAAAAATCATGAACATGATAAAATTTTTAGAGAATAATATCACAAGCCACTTTTATTTGAACAATCTTTCTTTTCCAAGCATAAATTACAGATACATTTTTTAAAATAGAAAAACAACCCTCTATAAACCCACACAGCACAAAACCACAGTAAATATTTCAAGAATGTAACACTGAAATATTTGTAATATATAAATATTACGAAACGCCCCAGAAACATTTCTGAAACGTTCCTAAAATGTAAAAATATCCTGTAAATGTATTATTTTATATATTTCATAAATAATAATTTGAAACCTATCAGAAATATAACATACTGATATTTCAGAAATGTATCCAACGACAGACGCAAACTTCTAATTATTTAGAATATATGGTTGTCTCTGGATATAGGCTGAAATAAAATTATATTACTTAAAATAAAATGACTACAACATAACCCATCTTCTTCCTCTTCTTACAAATGATAAATTTTTCAAGTCTTGGCCATTTACAACATAACCAACATAAACCAACTTAATATTCTACGTAAGTTGGCTACATATGGAAAACTTTTTTATTAGTTTTATCAAAAAATTATGCATGGTCTAAAACCTAAAATACACCCATCAGATATCAATTTAAGTATACGATATTTGTCAAAAAATTTATTTTTGGCCAAGAGTAAAGTACATTCATTTTTGGCAAACCTTGTATACGACTTATACAATTTGATATCTGATGGTTGTATTTAAGGTTTCTGATCACGCACAAGGACATTTTTTTCATAAAATTATTAATAAAAAAAGTTTTCCATATACCGCCAACTGTCCTATTATACGGCTAAAAAAATGTGATATCTGATGGTTGTATTTTAGGTTTTAGACCATGCACAACTTTTTATGCTGAATAATTTTTTTTGATATAACAACTGGTAAAAAAGTGCAATTTTTTCTAAAATGTTTTATTTTTCCACAAGGTATGTTAAGAACATTGTGTCAAACGGGTTATGTAGGTATAAGGGTTTAAACTTTGACTTTTAAACAACGTTACGTTCATAAATAATAATTTTAATATAAAAACTACTTCTGACCTACAAATCCAAATCAGAATCGAATTCAGAAGATGAACTGTCGCAATCAATATTTACAATGAGTGGCTCGATCATTTCATCAGTAATATTGTCCAACTTCCACATTTTCTCTTCTTCTTTAATCGTATGATTTACTGCCTTTTCCCAGTTTTTAGGCTTCACATTATTTACACCCTCCAAAAACAACTGTTTAACATCATTCATTTTAAAAGAATTATTTTTTCTTGAAACTTCTCTCTTTATCTGTACCCATATCAGTTCAATCGGGTTTACTTCGCAATGATATGGTGGTGATCTAACCACCGTCATCCCACGATTTTTGCAATTTCATCAATTTCATATTTTTTTAATTTCTCTTTATGAAGGGAACACAAATGATACAGTTCTTTTCTCACAGAACCGGGATGAAACTTAATATTCTTTGAATGTAGCCAATTCTGTAAATCTTTTTTTAACCACTTGGTTGTGGGCATTTTTTCTATAAGTCTCGAGTGATAACTTGCATTATCCATTACTATTATACAGTTCTGAGGAAGATCTATAATTTGTTCGAACCACTCTTTAAAGACATCAGCATTCATGTCCTCATGGTAGTCACCGGTACGAGTAGATTCAAAAGTCAATAAACCACCTTTAACAAAACCGTTTGAACCACCGATGTGTACTATTATTAGTCTGCGCCCCTTTCCTGATGGTGGATTTAAACCAGTAGATAAATTATTTAAAAAAGCCTGTCTTCGACTTGTAACAGTTTCATCTTGCCAAAATTTATTTGGTTTATGTCCCTCGTTGATCCATATTTCATCTAAATAAAATATATTTCTTCTTTGGTTTCTCATTTCTATTATAGTCCTTAGGTAATTTCTTCTCCATACTACAATATCGCTTCTTTCTATTAAAATAGACTTTCTGGAATACTTTTTCCATAGAAAACCTATTTCTTGTAAAAGTTTCCATAGTGTGCTTCGACTCATTTCAGGGTAATCCTTATCATCTCGAACCGTGGCAAAAACTTTGTCTACTGTCGGAAATTCTTTTCTAAAGAAGAACGCTTGTACTTTCCTTCGAATTATTTCTTTCAAAATATTTTCTAATTGAAATTTTTGTTTTCCTGGAGCTTTACGTGCTGTTTGAAACTCGTCACATATCTCTTCTTTAACAACTCTGTAAATCGTAGATTTCCCAACACCAAGCGTACTACTAACTAATTCCACTATGTCATCAACACTTTTACATAAATGTTTGTCTGTAAATGATTTAAAACAATTAAATATTAATGTTTTTTCATTAACTGTTAAAGGACCGATTTTTTGTCGTTTACGCGTCCCTTCCAAAGTTCCCATGATCACACTAGAATTCACACTGCACCTTGCAAGTTGCAACTAAACGACATTTAGTAAACTGTCAAGAATACACAACTTGGACCTCCTTACTAAATGGAAAACCTATAATCGAATTTTCGGTGAAATTTGTTGGGAAGGTATTTATCTACTTATAATTCGTGACATTCATTATATTACTATATTATTGGTACCGATCCTTGAACGCCCGAGTTGCGAAGGGTATTTAATTTATCTGTAGCCTTACGCCCGAAATGCGAAAAATTAAGTATTCCGCCCGAGTTGCGACGCACGAGATTCACATAAATCCCTGAGAAATAGTTTCTATAAAATTATGTTTACATGTATTATCAATCATGTTACCTCTAACGTAGATAGAGATATTTAGACAAAACTATAACATTTTGTGTTTTCACTGGGTGCAACAAAAGTTTTCTAAAATTTCTACATCTTTATCTGTAACTGATATGACGTATTCTTCAGATTTATCTTGTTTTTTGGGTTTGTCTTGAACGTTTGTACCAATATTTTGCGAATCTTCAAAACTGTTCTCTATAAATGCAAGTTTCAATTGATTTGTTTTCTTTTCCATTTATTAGCAATGTAAAAACGTTATCTCTTCTATTTAAAACCTTATATGGTCCAATGTAAGGTTTTTGTAAGGGTTTTCTTACGGCATCAAGCCTAACAAAAACAACTGGAGCAACACCCAATTCTTTTGGAATGACAATTCTTCTTGAGGTGTGATTTGATGTTTCAGTTGCTTTAATTTGATTCATGGTTTCTCTTAAATTGTTTAGGAATTCCACTTGATTTTCTTTGAAATCTATTTCATTTAAAATTAAGTCACCTGGTACTCTTAATGTGGTACCGTAAACTAATTCGCTACTGGATGCATTTAAATCTTCTTTAGGTGTAGTTCTTAAGCCGAATAAAACAGTTGAAAGCATTTCTGACCATTTTTCAGAATAATTTAAAACATTTTAAAGAAACTTTTAGTGTCTTATGAAATCTCTCTATCATGCTATTAGATTGTAGATGATAGAGTCCCATCAATTTAGAAAATTCTATAAAAAGTTCAGATTCAAATTATCTTCCTTATTCAGTAGTAACTTTTTAATGAACTCTTTCTTAAAATGATACTGAGTTTCATATTTTTTAATAGTACAACTTATTCTATTGAAAGATTCTATACACAATATTTTATTTAAACAGATAGATCCCCCTCATGTATGCACTTACGTGAATGGCTCCATATAGGTTTTATGTTTATTTCCTGTGTAAACCTCCAGAATGCAACAAACTAATCCCCAAATCGTTTTTTAATTACCGAATTAGTGATATTTAAAAGGTAAACAACACCGAACTTCAAAATTACTTTTCATTTTCCTTTATTACCACATTATTACATAATAATATATAAAATTATAAGCGTAAAGTGCAAATTCGTATATAACGAAAACAATATTGGTTTAACGGCTCCAAATTACTGCCTCTATTACTGCTTCTCGCGGCAGTATAAATTTTACGTCGAGAACTTTGCAGCCCATTTCAATATTTCACGCCTAAGATATTATCAGCTTATTTTTCACCCATATAATCCGAGGTAATTCTATAAATAACAACTGCCGCTTCTTGGAAAATTCCTCCTACAAGTAAATCGCAGAGGATGCGTCCTGAAACACTTGTATACTGGGTGTGGTAACACTTACGGGAACCTCCAATGCATATTGGGATTAAATTTAGGACTAAAAAAAAACTGAACAAAGTTTCTTAAGATTATTTAAGAGGTCCTTTCGCCACACCTCTCGCCTCAAATGTTAAAAAAAAAGTTATTAGATTATGACTAAAATTAATTTTTTTCTAATAGTAGATGTCCTTATTTATCTAATAGTGAACTTTTTACCGTGCAAATTTTTGAGAATTTTTTTTTTTAAATGTGTGTGTTTGTACAGTGCCTCACGAGAAAGTAAGTCCTCAACAACAATTTTCGAATGTAATAATGTGGTAATAAAGGAAAATGAGAAGTAATTTTGAAGTTCGGTGTTGTTTACCTTTTAAATATCGCTAATTCGGTAATTAAAAAACGATTTGGAGATTAGTTTGTTGCATTCTGGAGGTTTACAGAGGAAACAAACATAAAACCTATATGAGGCCATTCCCGTAAGTGCGTATATTTTGTAATGACATCAATAGGAGTGATATTTCTAATCAAATAAAATATTGTATAGGAACTTTCAACAGAATAAGTTTTATTATTAAAATTTATATTTAGTATCATTTTAAAAAGGAACACAGTATCAAATTTAAACAATTATAGAAATAAATAAGTATAGTAGTATTTAAGATTGAAAGTTAGATAATAATAGGTATTTCTGTTGAGATTTCATGAACTAAGACATTTTGTAATTGAACAGTTTCTAGTAAAAGAACGGTTTTAAGAGTATTTCATAAATTTTAATTAAAAACATATGATAAATGGACATTTTATAAAATAAAATCGTTAAAAAGTGAATATAAAATCAAAAATCATTCAAGTGTTTAAATCAACAAAAATATTAAATTTTTGGTAACAAAAATTATTTTAAAATAGAAGAGGAGGTACCATCAGAGAAAACAATAATGGAAACACTTATATGGGAAAAGTAAATTAAGAGGTCAAATTAATGGATTTTATTCAAATTTTAAGAAAAATAATGACAAATTATATAAAAATGAAAGATATTTTTTAATTACCACGAAAACAGAAAAACTTATAAATAGGAGTACCTAAAATCAAGGGGAGTTAGTCTGTAAAAATCTTCAAAGGGAGCACATCACAACAAGCTGATAAAATAGAAATACAAAATCAACTTTTCTATGACGAATTTGCAGTTTGCCTGGTTGTCAAAATAAAATTCAGCTAATGTGAATCTTATTTCGTGTTGGAAGTAGCTGAGTCCAGTTTTCTTTAAACAAAATTGATGTAAGAATATTCCAGTTTTATTTTCTAATCCAAATTTTATTTATTTGAATAAAATCATCCAATAAATAAATGAAACTAAGATTATGTAAAGAGATACCTAAAATCAATAAAACTTTTCCCATAAACAACCAACAAAGGGTAAAGAACCCTATATATAAAGAATCTTCCTTTTCATCAATTTTAAAGGCCAATAATCATTTGTTTTTATTTGTTATAAAAGTTTTTCAAATTTTGATAGTCTGAAGTTTGATTTTCAAGTGACAGTGACAGTAAAGCAAGGTTTAATAACAAGAAAGGATAGATCACTTGAAAATTAAACTCAATCTATTGTATTAGATTTTCTAAGAAATTGATAGATAGATAACTTCTTTTACACATAAACAGAAATTCTTTGAATTTGAATGTTTTGTTTTTTCTTTTATTTTGTTTTCTTTGAGTAAATAGAAATTGTATATTTATCAATTTTTTTCTGTTTTTTTTTTATTTTTTTATGGTCTGTAATTAGTTTAATAGTTTTAATTTTAATAGGATTAAGTAATTTTGCAATATTAATCACAATATGATATACAGGGTATAATAAATAAGTTTTTGGGTAAATTTCTTGAGAAACTTAATTAATAAAAGATCAAGACCTTTTGATACCTGTTGTATCCACTGAATTCTCCTTGGGAATAAACATTTGTTGTTTATATCTCATGCTCAAATAATTGGTTTGTAAATAATCTTGTTTTTTGAAAGAAAACAACATTTATTTTCTCTAAAACTTGGGGGAAAGTGGCGCTTACGGGAAATTTGTAAATATAATTGAATTTTGAATTATAAAAAATAAAATAATTTGTATTGAAACTTATTTTTGTTTTAATTAGAGCTATAGTCTATTTTTATGTATGAGAGAGTATTAAAATAATAAAGCGTTCGTAATCCATAGGCGTACCACTTCTTTTAGTAATATTTTTTATTTAACATTGGTGGCGAAAGGACCTCCTTAAAAAACGATTAAAATCAATAAAAAAAAATGTTTCTATTTTAACTTTTATATTAAAAAAAATTCTATATCTTGTGGAAAAGGTATACCAAAGTAATAAAAAATGTATACTCGTACATATTTCTAAGTATAAACTACATTTGAAAAGAAATCTGGAATTTCTTAAAAAAACAAAAGAGACCTGCTTTAGCTGCTTAGAAATTTTAAAAGGAGAAGAAACCTTTCTTGTTCCTCATATTTAATTAAATCAAAAACGGAAAAATAAATTAATTAAAAAAAATTGTATTATTTTTTTAATTTTAAAGAAATATGTCGCATCAACTGCACAGAGTTATTAGCGACTTGTCAGGCATTGACTGTTTTCTTCTAACAATGAAGATACATTATTTAATTATTTGATCTTTCGTTGACAAATTTTGGACAGTCTATTAATAAATGTTTGACAGTAATATTTATGTTGCAAATATTACACACAGGCTGGTTTTCTTTAGCAGATTTAAGGGTGTATCTTGTGATATCCTTCCTTCTAAATTCATACATCGAAATTCTTCCCTTTCGTCTAGTGAAGACTTGAAAAAAATATTTTTTGGAAATCCTTGACGGTACTTTAGCCACCGCAGCTCTGTCCACTTGAAGGAGTTACCATTGCTATCTTTTTGTTTTAGTTTAAGATGGCTTTTATATAGGTCGGAATAGTTACGGAATCTTTGTGGTTTAATTCCACCACTTGAAACTTTTTTCTCCAGTAGCTCGTACTAACTGGTACCAATCGTGGGGTTCTGAAATTTGCATCTGCAGATGTTTTTTTTTTGTTTCTCTATCATCTTATGATCATCATCACATTCAAGGTGGCTATGACCACTTACCATAAACTTGTGGTCTATTTGCTCCAGCTGAGGACATTGCTGCGAAAGCGTTAAAAACATTGCTGAGACATGTGAATTTCTGTTTTGGCCCCCATATGAATCTAAATATAAAATGACTTTTTTGATTTGTTGTGGCAAACTTGACAGTTGTTTAAAAATACATGTGGCTTCTCTTCCACCTTCGGCCTCATGCCACATGAAGCAAGTTACATCCGTTGTTGTCGTTTCATGGAAAGTTAGGTTGAACGTCCACAGTTGGCGTTTATAGAATGCCACCGACGTATTTAAGTAGGATGTTGGCAGGCACTGTTGGAGGTCAAATGCGTAACATTTAATTGTGTTGTCCTCCTTAGCACATTGTGTGTCCTCTCGCTTTTTAGTATATACCAAATCTGCATCATCTTGATGTTTAGTTTTCTCATCTTGTATAGACTTTAACTCATCTTCTGACTTTGCTACTCTTTCTTTCATAGAAAGCACATCACACTTGTGACAAGTGTCTGCTTTTGGCCCTTTGAAATGTTGAGTGTTTGTAACTTGTTCCACATAGAGTGTATACATTTTCGTCAAGTTTAGGTAAGCAGGTAAATATTTTTTTGCTTTTTTTTTTCTGGTATAGTGGGATTCATATGCGGGGAAGGATTTTATGTGATTATGAATTGCTCGAATGGTGTTGTCTGAAAGTTTATTAGCAGGCGAGTCTTTATCTCTTTCACTGGGTTCCAAAATACCTGTGGTTGATCTTTGGGCAGACGCAATAGTAATTGTCAAGAACATGTTTGTTTCCCCTAAATTTTTCTGAAAGCAACCTCGGCAAACCTTAGGCAGTTTCCCATTAATTTTAAAATAAAATGTGTTGGTGTACTGTCTAAATTTTTCTTTGTCAGGATCATCGATTCGTTTCCGAATAACTTTAGTCTCAGTTGATTGAACTAAATTAGCAACGAATTCGGTTCTTTCATCTCGACTTCCGAGGCTCCAATATTCTTTAAAAATAACTTCCTGGATCTCAGGGGGGATACGTTCCATGCACTTGGCGCGGCAAACTGTCAAAGCTGTCATTGCCCTTGCCGGTTTTACTTTTCCGTCAAGAGTTTCATAGTTTCTTGACCAAAACTTTCACCTATTTCCATGTCTTGTACTAGTTGAGTGTGTTGGTCTTCATCATAGACAGTACTCTGTTGATGGTCCAAGTCTGTAAAAGATACGGACAATTTAACGTTTTAAGTTGGAAAAAATAGACAGGATACTTGTTGCATTTTCTGAGACTCTTTTGCCTATAGAGATAAATGCTTACCTTCGTCAGTTTCTTGACCAACACTTTCAGCTATTTTCATGTCTTGTACTAGTTGAGTGTGTTGAACTTTTTCATAGATAGTACTCTGTTGATGAAACTATACAGTTACACGTTTTAAGCTACATATTATTTTGGGCTCCTGTGGCTAGAAAATTATCAGAAAATCAAGTCTTACCAAGGTAAACTTTTTGCTGTCTCGAAATGTTACTTGGACCAGCCTCATCATCATTGCAAAAAATTAATTGATTAATATCACCAGTCGTTGACAGGTAAAGATTCCCCAAGAAGTCTTTTTCATTTTAGACCAAGGATTGTTCTTGAAAAAAAACAAAATATTTTGAAGAAGATAATTTTAGTCCTAATTTTAGTAGTTCTTGTTCTATGATATGATGAGGTATGGTTGGGCATACATTTGTTAGTAATAATCTTTCACTGGGTGCTATTAATCTGCGAATCGTTAGTTGTTCATTATTTACTGCGACTTTTCCGTTGGATTTCTTCAAAAAATCTTCCACGCATTCGTTACTGGACAAATAGATGCATACTCGGTTATTGGATATATGGGAAGAAAAAATAATATGAATTGGATTTATTATAGACCCCACTGCTACCAAATATTCTTGAGTGGCTTGAGTTTTTGATGGAAACGATATAGTTTTTGGTTGACTGGCTACTGTTGAGTAAGATTGGGTATTATTTGGAGGAACATAATTAGAATTGTTTGCATCGATTTCCATTATGATATACGAATATTATCATGGTAATTCTCCTGAATCCGTCCCTGGCCACTGTAAGATACTTAAATCGGACCTCGATAAATTGAATTCAGTGTGTTTTTTGTTGTATTAAAAAATATTGCTTGCTAACTTCAATGTCTATAATGATAACTATTATAACAATAATATCACAAAATCTGCTTCGGATGAATAAAATCAGGGTTTTCGTATTTTCTCCAAAAATTGTATTTATACAATGAGAATTTTTTTTTCCTAAAAAAAACACGGGTTGCACTCCGGGAGTGCCGGAAGAAGTGAAAACTTGAATATTAACGTTGTGCATTTTTGATTTTTTGGAATAGTTAGGGAATAATTTTGAACGAATGCCTATTATTATTCAAATTTATTCCAATTTATTCCACTTTATTTCAATTTATTCCAATTTATTACAATTTATTCCAATTTATTCCAATTTATTCCATTTTATTCCAATTTATTCCAATTTATTCCAATTTATTCCAATTTATTCCAATTTATTCCAATTTATTCCAATTTATTCCAATTTATTCCAATTTATTCCAATTTATTCCAATTTATTCCAATTTATTCCAATTTATTCCAATTTATTCCAATTTATTCCAATTTATTTCAATTTATTTCATTTTATTCCAATTTATTCCAATTTATTCCAATTTATTTCAATTTATTCCAATTTATTCCAATTTATTCCAATTTATTCCAATTTATTCCAATTTATTCCAATTTATTCCAATTTATTCCAATTTATTCCAATTTATTCCAATCTATTCCAATTTATTCCAATTAATTCCAATTTATTCCAATTTATTTCAATTTATTCCAATTTATTTCAATTTATTCCAATTTATTCCAATTTATTCCAATTTATTCCAATTTATTCCAATTTATTCCAATTTATTCCAATTTATTCCAATTTATTCCAATTTATTCCAATTTATTACAATTTTTTCCAATTTATTCCAATTTATTCCAATTTATTCCAATTTATTCCAATTAATTCCAATTAATTCCAATTAATTCCAATTAATTCCATTTTATTCCAATTTATTCCAATTTATTCCAATTTATTCCAATTTATTCCAATTTATTCCAATTTATTCCAATTTATTCCAATTTATTCCAATTTATTCCAATTAATTCCAATTTATTCCAATTTATTCCAATTTATTCCAATTTATTCCAATTTATTCCAATTTATTCCAATTAATTCCAATTTATTCCAATTTATTCCAATTTATTTCAATTTATTCCAATTTATTCCAATTAATTCCAATTTATTCCAATTTATTCCAATTAATTCCATTTTATTCCAATTTATTCCAATTTATTCCAATTTATTCCAATTTATTCCAATTTATTCCAATTTATTCCAATTTATTCCAATTTATTCCAATTTATTCCAATTTATTCCAATTTATTCCAATTTATTCCAATTTATTCCAATTTATTCCAATTAATTCCAATTTATTCCAATTTATTCCAATTTATTTCAATTTATTCCAATTTATTCCAATTAATTCCAATTTATTCCAATTTATTCCAATTTATTCCAATTTATTCCAATTTATTCCAATTAATTCCAATTAATTCCAATTTATTCCAGTTTATTTCAATTTATTCCAATTTAAAAAATACTAATAAATAATAATAGAAAACAATCGATTGTTCGATTAATCGATTTCGATGTTACAACACTACTCTCCAACCGTCTTACGAATTTTCGATCAGCATACGTGTTCTGACGCGAGTTTCACAGTTTTTACTCATCCCACAAAAGTGCTCAACGCCGCTAAAGAAGTTTTCACTTCAAAAATAATTCATCGTATACCTTAAAATCAATATAATATCCCAGAAAGTATTGTTTTCTTTTTCATATACAGTTCTTAGTTCCTCCTTTTAGTGACCCCATCCTTTATTAGAACCGTTCTGATTAATCCCCTCGGAAACAAAGATTCTTTATCTAATCGAACCTGACCGGGATCGCGATCGGGGGGGGATAAGAAAAGTTCTAAATGTCAAATTAATTATCTCTCGACCACCCCCCAAATCAACCAGAGCGTCTGGTGACAAGACCGAATTCGCCGGTTAATTCGAGTCACAATTCCAACTAGATTGGTCACTTTGTGCCTCGTAGAACCAACAATTCGAATAAAACGCTTCGACGATTTCGGATTTCGTCCGTTTGATACAGTCCGGCAAGTCTTTAACCGCCAAAAGCATGGACGTAGAACTTTTTTTGTAGAAAGTCGATAAATCTTTAATCTGTTTCTTCGAAGAGATACATTATTTTACATATAATAGTAAATACGTTTGAATAATTTATCACACGTAAAAGTGCTGCAGTTGTACCACACCAGGAATTATTTGCATTATATCCGTTTGACCATCCTACTGACTGCGCCACTGAATTAAGTATACTATTTTTTTTAATTGAATTAATTAAAATTACGACTTTACTCATTAAGAACGGATTCTAAACTGAATGTAATAAAAGGAAATGCATTAAAATAGCATTGTACTTAAAGGTGGAGTGATAAAAATAATCAGAATGAATAGTTAACGGTTACAGAGTTCGTCTACAAATTTTCCGACTCAGGGTTATTAACAATATAACTTGTACGTATCATTTAAGTTACTTAATTTGTGGTGAGCTTTCTTGATGAATGTAACTGTTCCGCCATTTTGATTTAATAAACCTCGATTATATGTGTTATATCACATCTATAATTTTGTAAGTATATTGTATAAGTATATTGCATTTTATAGGCACACTCATGTCAAAAAGGAAAACTCTAAATTCATCAAGAATTTTAAAAATGCTTCGGATGTTGTGAATAATTTTATAATATTTGTATTTGCTCAATTCACTTTTAATATGTGTTTTGCTTCTTGTGTGGTAATTTAGTAATTAAAAAAGAAAAACAAATAGCCATATTAGACATCAACTCCAATACATTTCTTCAGTACTTGTATCAGTTGGAACCGTTATTCGTTATTTCAACACAATCACCTCTACTCAAATGTCATTTGTCGTTTTCTTCTTCCTTGTGTCGCCGTGTGAAAATCATTTTTGACTTGAATGTCAACGAATCAACTAAATTTCATTTTAAAATTATATTGGTCATCCGATGTACTAATTGATTTTTATCTATCGTAAATTCCGTCTGATTTTATAAGGTAAGTTTTAATACTGATATATTGTTGAAAATATATATTTTGTACTAGAATTTCTTAAATAAAATGTCAAATTTTGAACATAACCTTAACAATGGATAACACGTTTTATATAATTTTATATATTATTTAGTTTGGAATAAGATATTATGCTTTACTATGTTTAAATATGTTAAATAATATTTTTCCTTTTCATATTAATTTTAGTCTCTGTGAAATTATTTATTTACTAGTTTTAAATTGTTCATTTAATAGTTAAAAGGATTTTATCTAAATCCTGTTCAAATTTCCTATTTCCTGTCATAACATTTCCCTTTCTTTTTAGCTTGGCTATATCTAGACGGTTTATTTCGATTTATATCTAGACAGTTTACTTGGATTTATATCTAGAAGTTTTGAATTCCTTTTAAGACAGTTTATGTGGATTTATATCTAGAAGTTTTGAATTCCTTTCAAGACAGTTAATTTGGTTCATATCAAGACGTTTTGAGTTCCTATCTAGAAGTTTTCTGGTTTTTATACCTAGAAGTTTGGTACAATCTGAAGACCGTGGTTTGGTTCATCTAGAGAAGATCAACACGTTTCGAGTTAAGTTAGAACAGTGGTCGCCAACATGTCGATCGCGAGCTACCGGTAGCTCGCGGAGGGAATTCTGGTAGCTCTCACAACGATTTTAATTTAAAAAATACAAACTGCAAAAATCAGAGAAGCTTCCGAAAATTCCACAAAAAATCTAATTGTCATAATATTAAACATAAACAGCGGCAACGTTGCGGTGAGCGATCTGCCGCTGAAGCCATCAAGCTAGAATCGGCTAGAACCGACCAGCCGGACCAGCGCGTTAGTGTTCGAGAACGATCAGGATTGCTTTGAACGGGATAAATACGCACGGCGCGGCGACATTGCGCTTAGTTTAAAACTGAACACGTAACCAACGTCCAGCGGTTGGGTTAGTAGAGAACAACAAAAATAATATTATGGAAAGCAGTTGTAAGAAGGTAAAGACATACCACTTTCATTCGGAATGGGAAGAATAATACTTTTTTACAGAAGTTAAAGATAAAAATGTATGTTTGTTATGTAATACTTCGGTCTCCGTTGCTAAAAAAGGAAATATTGAGAAACATCATAAAACTGTACATTCTAATTTTGAAAAATCATTCCCACTACATTCTGCCGCCAGAAAGGAGAAACTGAAACAGTTAAAAAAGCAGTTAATTGGACAACAATCAATATTTTTAAGAACAGTCGACAAAAATAAGGCTGCAACTGAAGCATCGTACCGTGTGTCCCAGATAATTGCACAAAAAAAGAAACCTTATGAAGACGGGGAAATGATAAAACATGCGTTTTTAGAAGCTGCTGATTCGTTATTTGCCAACTTTAGAAATAAAGACGAGATAGTTTCAGCTATAAAATATATGCAACTTTCTGCTAATACAGTGATGAGACGTATAGAAGTAATGAGCAATGATATTTTTTTACAGTTAAGAACTGACTTAAATAACTGTGTTTATTTTTCACTTCAACTGGATGAATCAACAGATGTCGTTGACACTGCCCAGATGGCCGTGTTCGTCAGGATGGTTTTCAGTGATTTTACGATTAAAGAAGATCTTTTAAAGTAAAGGACACACTACTGGACAGGAGTTGTTTTCTCATTTAAAAAATATTATTTCTTCCGAGAAAATTCCAATATCGAAAATGGTAGGCTTGACAACCGATGGCGCTCCAGCTATGGTGGGTTGTGATAAGGGTCTGGTGGCGTTATGTCGTAAAGATGAAACTTTTTCGCAATTTCTCTGTTACCACTGCATTATCCAGCAGCAAGCATTATGTGGAAATTTCCTGAAACTAAACAACGTTATGAAACTGGTGGTAAAAATTGTGAACAATGATAGAGCTCAAGCCTTACATAGAAGATTATTCAAAACCTTGGCCGATGAAGTTGACTATCAATACGGGGACCTACTCCTTCACTCTGAAGTCCGATGGTTAAGTAGAGGACGGGTGCTGAAACGTTTTAATGATGTCCTATCTGGCATAGTTCAATTTTTCAAACAACGCGATGAACCGACTCCGGAACTAGAAAATTCAATCTGGCTTAGAGATTTTGGTTTTCTCGTGGATATTACAGAGAAATTAAACGAACTTAATTTGCAGCTTCAGGGAAGAGACAAAGAACTAGCGGAAATGATTTATGATATAAAAGAATTTATCAAAAAGCTGGAGTTTTGGGAACAAAACCTAATTAACAGCGATGCCAAGCATTTTCCTATTCTTTCAGAAAAAATATCTCAAAATCCATTAGAACCCTATGACAACAAATATCATGTAGAAATAGTTTCTACCCTGAAGAATAACTTCAAAAATCGTTTTAAGGATTTCAACGAAATGGCTTTAGTAGCGCAGTTTGTTGTTTCACCCTTTATGGAAATTGATACAGTTTGCAACTTGTGTTATGCATCGCTGCAACAGAAATGGAAGTAATTGAGTTTCAAAATGATTTAGCCTTAAAATCGTTAGTCTCAAGTACCAAATGTATCTGGCCTATTGTAAGTAAAGACAAATATTCAGTTCTATGCCGTGTTGCCTTGAAAGTGAAAGCATTATTCAGTTCAACTTATTTGTGTGAATCTTCTTTTTCCAATATGAAGTTTATTAAGAACAAATATCGCAATCGACTTACAGATGAACATTTGGATAATTGTATTCGAATGGCTGTATCAAATTATACTGCAAACATTAAAAAAATTATCGATGAGTCTGAGTGTCAGCCTTCTCATTGAACGTGCTTTTTTATTTTTCAATGTTTATGTTCATGATAGTGCATTACTTTTTTGTTGTTATTATTAACTATTTTTAAATCTTACGTGACATGCCGTTGTGGCTGGATAAAAGTTTGTGTTTATTTTTCAAACACCTTCGTTTGGTTGGTAGGTAGGTAGGTAGGAATGTAACAAGTACGTACTAGTAATATTAGTTATTTTGTTATTAGTTTATTATTGGTACCTATGTATTATGTATTACCAGTTAAATAGTAAAATAAATACATATAATGATAAATCAACTGTGGATTATTCATTTATGTTGCGTTACGTGTCTTCCGTGTGGGTAGCTCGCTGTTTATTCCAAAATTAACAAAGTAGGTCAACACATTGAGAGGTTGGTGACCACTGAGTTAGAATATCACGAGATCGTTCAAGTCGCAGAATTACGTATAAGAATACCGAATCCCTTTGAAGTTGCCTGAAGATATAACATGCAAAAACATTCCTTATATTACCTCTTTTTAACAGAGATAAGTGCATTTAAATAAATCATCTAAATTTGAATTTAGTAAAACTATGTGAATTAGAATTTTCTACTACCTTATCTAAAACTTGGTTTAAATATAATTTGTCAATGGTTAGTGATTTTCTATATGTTTATCACTAATCTAAAGTCAAATATAGTAATTTTTAAATATAGTGGTGCCCAACTTCTTTTTCAAAGTTATTCGAGTTATTTAATAACCTAACCCACGCCTAATCAATTGAGCTTAAACACATTATAACAAATAGATAAAATATCAAGTACCACGTTACATACTTTAGTAGTTTCAATCTTGCAATAGTTATAATATTTATACCCTGTATAAGAAAATATTTTTTCAACCCTTGTTCGTTTAGATATTTTGTGAAAACCGCGCCTATGCGTATTGGATACGGTCCGTCACGTATTTAACCCGCAGGCCTCCCAGAAAGAGACGTGCTAGTAAGTTAGAAACAAAATGTTCTACAAAGTTTTCCTTTCATTTTGAGACCTTATGGTAACGTGACAGAAAAAAGATTACTAGCTAAATGGATTGTCCAACATTATTTTTAATTCTTTCTGTATTTTCTTTTTATTGTTACTTCGTCTATAGGGCGCGACATATGGCAGGGAACATCGTTCCTTTGCCGACATGTCATTATTGGTAACTTTTAATTTTACCAAAATTGAATTGAATTTTTTAGAATTTCCAAAATAAATTCTCAATTCAAAATAAGGAGGAGGTTCTTAATTCATCGGAATAAATTATTTTTAACCGATTTCAAAAGAAAAAGAAGAAGGTTCTCAATTTGTCGAAGTATATTCGATTAAATTTCTAGTATTTAGGGGTAACGTGTTCACTCCCATCGTTATTTAAAACTCGTACTTAAAAATAGATCAACGTTAAAAAATATATAATTAAAAAGAATGATTTAATTAATTCCACGGTATTCCAATATTACTCTATTTGATTTTTCTAAACTCAGTGACCATCTTTCCGATTCTAATTAATATTATTAGGTATCATTATTCTAATAACTCAATACCCGAAGAAAAAGTTCGAGATGTTCGAGTCAATCATAATCCCCGCAAACTAAAACTTTTTCTTTTCTGATTAGGTTGTAGCAGCAAGAAAGCAAAGCCGAAATTCGAAGTTTGTTTTAACGAGATTCCGCCGTCGACGTCGACAAGGTAATCTGGTCGGATTCGAATTCGGCACGGATTTCGAACAGATTTATCTCAGAATTATTATGAAGAAATTGCAACATTTTAATTAATAGGAATTGTAAATAAAAAAAAACGCTGTTTTATACGTTGATAAAACATGAAATTTACTTATAAGTAACTTTGTTCGGTTTGGACTAAAGCCCAACCTGTGGTTTCATAAGAATTGTAGAATGAAAGGTGTCCTGTGAGCATGGTATAAAAAATAAAAGGTAGGATATCAAAAGTGTCAAAAATAGGACGGCCACGCGCATAACGTCACGCGTAGAGTTTGTATAGGCGCGAATTTAAAAATACTGACGAAATGTGAGGAAAATATATGCTACTTACAGAAAGTTAATGAATATTAAGGATACTATTTTAGAAATTACATGAAATATCTATGGATATTATTATAGGATAGTTAAGGAAAGAACTATAAAGGAACATAAATGCAAATACATAAGAGAAGTATTTATTTGAACAGTTTTTTCCTTTTTCTTTTTTTATGATTCATTATGGTTATACAAATTTGACTTCTAAAGACTAGTTTTTATAACCAGGATAATGAAAAGGGTATCTTCGCAACTTGAAACTGGGGATCCTGGTAACAATTTTGCATCTGGATATGCCGGAAATTTTTATCTGATTACTCATTTACCTGCATTAAATTACCCAATTGAATAAAAATAAATTTAAAAAATATGTGTTTTCATATAATATAATGCAGACATTCATATAATATAATGCAAAGCATAAAAAATGTACGAAATACAAATAACAGCTACATAACATATTGTGGGTGCATATACAAAATTAAAATAAAATGTCATTGCAATTTTCCTGGACAAAGTCGCTGACAATTTTTTTAATTCACTCATCAAGTACAAGTCGAAATTTTCTTTTTTTTGCCTCATTTACAATTTCACTTTTGCTTATATTGCGAAATTTTTAGCCTTCAAAGGGTAGAGTCTCCAGTTTAGAAGTCCCAAGTTGCGATTGAACCAATGTGAAGTTCTGATTGGAGGTTCCTCTTATAATTGGAAGGTTGAAAGTGCTTGGAATACATATGAAAATTTATTTGCAGGGTTACGAGCCACTGCAAGGGCTGTTCCATGTCGAATTTTCTTGGGAAGGAGGGTAGAATTGCCTATTTAGCATATTTTTTTTAATAAAAGGCTCATGGATTTTAAGAATTTTAATCTAGGTAACGGCATGCTCCTCTAAGCCTCCGCTGTAGCCGCCCTTGGGCCACTCCTCACTTCTGACTGAGCTCTTACTGTCGAAGAAAGCGAAAAACCATATTTTTCTTAAATCCCTTGCTTTAATTGTTACTGTTACATCCGTACCGCAATTTTTCAAAGTTTTTCACTAAAAACACTTAGAGAGAACAAAGTTTACAACATAATATAATACAAATATCTGTTTAATACCTTATAAATTACTATAAACGACTCCCAAACTACTGCAACATGCGTCTGTCATATGATATTTATTTCGCGCCAACTCTACTAACTCTACGCATGACGTCAGAGCCGCCATGACACCATGCGCGATATCCCCCCCTGTCCTGTGAGTATTTTGGTTCAATAAACTTTGATTGTTTATTGGTTGCATTTGTATATCGATTCTTTTATAGAAGACAAAATTTGCTATTACCTGCTCTTTAGGTTATTTCTTCGGTTCAGATAAGATGACTCAATTTAATTTAATTTTCACTTTGTTAATTTGTCAGAAATTTAAATATGCCAAAGCAAATTTAAAATCAAACACAGACTAGAAGTCTGTTAAATGCACATACTTTGATTTTCTTTTACTATACGGAGAATGGTCGCACTGCGCAGCTTTCTGAGTGCCTTTTAAAAGGAGATAGAAAACGCCGCCATTTTGAACCCTTATTACGTGTTGCCTACATCTTGGCGCAATATTTTTAATAGGTGCGTTTTAATCATCCGCTTCTGCTTCGGAATTGTCGGTTTTCTTGTTTTAATCTGACAGGTTAAAACGACTAAACCGACAATTCCGGAAGCAGAAGCAGATGATTAAAACGCACCTGATATTTTGCTTGCTGCTGTCAGTGTCAGTGAATATTATTTTTTAAGTCACAGTTTATTGCTAAAGAATCAGTTAGCTCACTCGGACCAGTTGAAAGTTCCAAAATAACATCCACTCCAGGGATACAAATTCAGGATACGCGGAAGACTGCTGTTTTATTATAGGCGGTTGTCATATATTGTATTATCCGAGTTTTACAGTGTTTAAACTGAAACATTGAGATCAAAATTGCCGACGCAGAGTGATCGATCTGATTCTTTAGCTGTAAACTGTGTCACAGGGTTCAAAATGGCCGCGCTCTATGTTGCCTCGTATAGTAATCAAATTATGTGGTTAAATGACTTAAATGACAAAGATATTAAAGGCTGATTCAAATCTTAATTATGAAGCCATTACCAATTAAGCTACCGATATTACTCGAGTAGAGTTTACTCCAGAGATAGCCAAAGAACCTACTCTAGGGACGTCGACTGAGCCTACTCTATGGAAATCCAAAAAAGAGACCTTGGCTGCATAACTAGCATATCAGAAGCTGAAATATATTTTTTGGTAAAAGGAGCACCTCGGCCATTAATGGAATACAGAAGGTTTAACTATGACTTAACATCTGCTATGGAAGTAGTTATGATACTGAGATTATTACTTATATGGACCTTCTGGATGTTTACCAGTCGGTGCTGTTAGTAATAAATTATACATGCTACATGTAGTGATGTGGGCCGGGTAAATACCCATCGGGAAGGGTATTTATAAATTGAGTATTTACCCAATGTCATTATAAATACCCAAAACGAGGGTATTTATAGTTTGCAGTGTAAAAACAAAAAGTTCTAGATTTCCCAGACTAAATGTCGTTCGATAGTACTGGAAAAAGTACAATTTTACCAGATCTAACCTCACTGTCTACCATCTACCACTATTATACCAACCATAACCTAACTTTTAGTTGGAGTTTTAGTTTGTGGCAACAGTTATTTATCTTTTAACAACTTTTAACAGAATAATGCTGAAGAAAAAGGCAGTTTTTCAATGAGAAAGATAAAAGTGGTGTGTGTAAATACTGTAATCTTGAATACAAACATTCAAATATTAATAAAATGACGAAATATATAAAGAAATGCTTTAAGTGTCTTAAAGAAATGAAGAAAATTCTTTATTTAGTGCCAACCACTGTATCTACTAAAGTAAACCTATCAATGTTCACGTCCACCCCGAAGAAAAAAACTAAATGTCCCCAACAGGGCCAACGGCTAAAGGAGTTAGAAGTGGATGTGTCTTTTGACCTTTTTTTTTTGTTGGGTGGAAATCCTTTACGGACACCAGGTACATGTTCCTCCTTTCTTTGGTAGTGTGGTGGACTCCTGGCTCAAGTGTTCAAGTCCAGTATACCTCACTAAAATCGCCTCCTGCTCTACAAGTACCGGAACTGTCCTCCAGAGGATATTACTTCATGTACCTGCTGCGGTCTTCTATTTTGTACTCGCATTCTTTCTTCTCTTTCTCAACCATTAACTTCGTTATTATTACAGAGCCAGACTGCGATTTCTCCTTACTCTCTATGAGCTTTTCTATAATTTAAATTCTATAAGTTTGTCCAGAGCAATTTTTGTAAGCGGTACTGCATTGTCTATGGTTGAACACCCACTGTGGTTAGAATTATTTAAACGACTTCGTCCTTCATTCAAATCACCATCCAGGTATCGCCTTTCATCAACTTATATCAAAGCTCAATATACACAAATGTAAAATGAAGTTACAAGCCAGCTAAAGGATTCAAAACACTTACATTTACAATGTGATTGCTGGAGCAACATCAGAAATGAGTCCATTGTAAACTTTGTTTTTTCAAAACCAGAGCCACTGTTTGTGGAGTTCGCCGCAACAAAAGAAAACAGACACAAAGCATCTTAGCTAGCCCAGCTGATATAATCAATATTATTGAAAAAAATGCTGCTGAAAAGTTTTTGGTAATCATTCGGGACTATGTTTGTAACATAAGATGTGCTTTGGCGTTGGTAAAGGAGAAGTATCCATCAATAATACCTCTTGGTTGCCTTGCTCATTTCTTACACGTTCTGTGTGTGATACTGTTAAATATTTTATGGCAACTGTTATTAGCATAGTAAAAACTATCAAGAACAGCCAAGTTTCAATTGGAAAAAAAGTCAAAAAAAAACAGAGTTTCTTTGAAACTGTCCAAGATGGACAAAAACTTGTTTTGTTTACAGAGTTTATTATCAAATAAATCTGTGCTTCAAAATCTAGCTGTCAGTGAAGAAGCAGAAATATCATGAAAAATGAAAAAACAGATACTTGATGACGGTGTGTCTTGGGTCAGAGTTGAAAAAATGGTAAACATCTTAAATCAAATTGTTGAGCTTATCACTGAGCTTGAATCAAACACCCCCGATTCACAATATTTATTCAAAATTTTACACTCTGCAAGAAACCCTTAAACAAGAAATACCATAATCTCCACTTCAAAAGATTGAGGAAAAAATGTGCTTTCAAAGTTATAAAAACGTATTCAATTTTTGGCCACATATCACTTTCAAGCCACTCCAGTGACGAAATCTACTCTAAGCTAGAATATTCAGACTTAGATTATGTCATCATATTGTACTGTTTGAATTACAAAATAAATTTAACACAATTTTATATTTTACAAGGTTTAACTTACTACGAGCCGTGATTCGCTTTAAATTCATAAATATCCGGGTACTTATGAATTTTGGGTATTTATCCTTATAGTTATACCTGTGTGTTTCACATCACTAGGTACATGGTAAAGGTTCAACGATAAAAATCATTAGAATAATGAAAGTTTCAATTTATAATAAAAATATTTTATTAACAATGATAACTAAACAAAACTGTACACACATTCTGTACGTTCTAATTTTCCAAAAGTATGAGCAATTTTTAAATACATACCTACAATTAAAAATTAATTTAAATTACTAATATAATTCTGTACGAATCTTAAAAGTACATGGAAAACATCGATTTTAATTATTAAATACCAGAATAGGAACGAAAAGAAGATAGTCCTTACTGCCATGTCCAAATACCATAACCTAAAATAAAATTAAAAAAGTGTATAAGTATATTATAATGTAGTGGTAATTGAATAATTGAAGAAAGGTATTCAACTGCATTAATACCATCTTAAACAGTATGACAATAACTCAAAATCAATCCCACATCAAAAAAAAAATATTTTACTACCAGTTTCAGCCATAGCTCATCATTAGGTTTTATATTTTATATTCATATTAAATTATTAATGTCTTCTAACTGAAAACACTATTGATTTTAAGAAAATTTGATTTAACTTTATTGTTTTAAATTAATTGTTTCTAAAATGCAATATATTTCTTATGCAACAATCAAATGATTAAAAAACAACAAAAATTAGATAAAATACATTGAAAATTTACCTCGTCAAATGCCTCATTCCCTTTTCCCTATTGAACTCTTCTTTCAATATATATTTTGCCGCACCCATTTTTCCGTTTTTAAAATATTCGAATATGTCCTCGTTGGTCCAATCTTTTATCTTCACGGTGAACATTGTTTTCTCGTCGTCATCTTGTAAGGTATCAAGAAGCGCGATATATTTATCGTTCATAAATTCCCACGAGTTGTTCATGAAGTAGAAAAGGACGTTATTGGCTATGTAGATTTTTCTCTGTATCGTGAATAACCTGAAAAACGTTCGATAGAGGTGAATTTGAAATATTTTTTATTCGATTTCAAAAATTTAAAAACCAGTTAAAATATAAATAAAAGTACACAATTTGATATTTTTAGATTTTCAAAATCAGTTCATTAATAAGTTCAATAACATGCGACAAAGTATGTAAATTGTGTCTAAAAAATACAGAAATCTTTATGTGAAACATGGTACGAAAAACATCTCTAGTCTTTCAATAAATAGTAAAGATTCTTTTAAGGGAACGTGGGTTTGTATAAATGATATATAATAATGATTAACCTTATTTGTTTTTTTTAATAGGTAAATAGTTAAAAAAACTAGAATGAAAATATACAGTGTGATCCAACGAAAAGTATCGACTTCCCTTTTCTTGGTTCCCTTAGATTTAAAGAAGAAATGCTCGGACACGTCGATTTTTGTTTGAAGGGGAACACATTTGTTTCTAATTGCATCATTGACACTTCAACCCTCGAGCAGTGGGGTGAACAATCCCTAGAATTTAGATAGCGAAAGTACTAAGTGTGGCACATTTTTGAAAGGGTAATTTTATAAGAAATTCACTAATACCAATATTGTTGTGTTAAATTTCGATTTTGATATTATTTTTCTGAAGAAAATAAATGGATGTTAGACACGACGTGACCAGCAAATCCCGCATTTGAATTGATCAGGTGCTATACGGGGCTCTTAAAGAGAAATTCTGAGGAATTATAATACTTACATCGGTTTCCTACCAGCCAATCGCAGCACTATATCTAAGATGAAAGCGGGCAGCATATGAAACAACAACACTTGGATGTAATAATTGTACCAACATTTCGTCATCGAAAACCTCGGGTTCCATAAAATTTGATTGAATGGGCAGTCTTTAATAAGTTCGGCACCCATATCGACTACTTCGCCCATCGTGACTGTGTGTATGTCGTGTTGGGCAGCATTTAGGACTTCAATTTCGTTAATATTCCTTAGAAAAAATAATAGAAATCGTAATAGTAAAAATAGTTTTCATAGTCAGTGACCGACACCACAAAGCACGTATTCTCTAGAGATCCCACGCCAATGTTAGACTTTTAAACCAAATTAGCGTCACCTTGTGTTTGGAGCAGGAACTAAAATGACAATTGGCAGATGGCGGTAAATTCAATTTATAATTTTTAGTAATAGGTAGTAATTCTAAATTAAATTTTAAATGATTTCCACATTAATTATTTTATTAAATAAAGTATAGAACTAGTAAGTTCAAAATAATTATTTAGGTCGATATACCAAATTTAAGGAATTAATTTGTAGAGTTGATTTTGCATATTATTATTAAATAAATATATGACATATCAATAAATAATAAATAGAACATTCTTAAAATATGTTTATTAATAACTTAAAAAAATATTAATAGAACAAAATAAATACAAATAATAATACATATTTAACGAATACTTACTTGGAGCAAATGTGTGTCTGAAAAAGTTGGCAACAAATGGAAACTTTTTTATTATTAAGTTTAGGAAAAAACGTCATTCTTCATAAAAAGTTCTGTAAGGCCTAAAACCCAATATACGATAATCAGATATCGAAATTTTCCAATCGTATACGAGGTTTGTCAAAAAGTATGAATTTTGCTCAAGAGTAAAGTACCTTTATTTTCGACAATATCTAAAATTGTTATTAAGAAAAGTTGATTAGAATTGAAAACTACGTTTAAATGTCTAATTACAGCTATCTACGATAAAAACCAGGTTTTATTATTGTTTACAATTTCTTTAAGATCGAAAATGATCAAAAACTAGGTATCTAAATTATTGACCTGTACAAAATCAAGTTGCTGTGGAAATGTTTTGAAACATATCTTATGTCAGTATGCTTCAAAACCTCAGATATCGATAGAAATTAAAAATTATGTTCATGTGCACTTACTGATTACACCACTCATTTTCTCATTGCAAATTTTGCTATAAATATTGACTTTGTTTTGCACGAGTTATCAATAATACAATGTAAACAAATGCATACATAATTAAAATCATTTATTTTCAAAACACAACATCAAACATTACATGCATGAAAAAGAATAATCCGGATTAACTTTTCCCTCACTGCACGTACGCCTCAACATATCCACCGTCCCTTTCTAAGCAGGTAATTGTTCTTCGAGAGAATTCTTTTATTGCATTTCTAATAACATCTGGAGTAACACCGTCACATGTTTCCCTAATTATTCTTTCCAAATGATCAATATTTTCAAACGGTCTTTTAAGGTATACCTTTTGCTTCAAGTATCCCCATAAAAAGAAGTCTAGGGGGGTCAGGTCCGGAGATCTTGGAGGCCAAGCAAAGTCCACAAATCTTCCAATTACTCTTCCGTTAAAAATTTGTAGAAGACATTCTCGAACATTTCTTGTACTATGGCAGGTTGCTCCATCATGTTGGTACCATGTACGTTGCCTTTCCATTATTGGTAGGTTATGAAGAAATTCAAGAATCTCATTATTTAAAAATTCCAGATAACGTTCAGCATTCATATTAGTTCGAAAAAAAAATGGTCCAATTATTCTATCTTTAAAAATTCCACACCATACATTTGTTTTAAAACAGTATTGGTCACGAGTTTGGACAGTGAAATTAGGATTAACATCACTCCACCAACGGCAATTTTGTGAGCTGACTACCCCATTAGAAGTGAACGTTGCCTCGTCCGAAAAAATTATGCACCGTGCCATATAATTATTATCTTCTAACTCCCCTTGGAACCAAGCACAAAATTCAAATCTTCTATTAAAATCTCCTGCTTTTAGGGTATGAGTGAACTGGGGTTTGTAAGGTTTAAATTTGTTTGCTTTTAATATTCCTGCAACTACGTCTTTGCGCACACCAAGTAAAGCTGCCCTTTTTCTTATGGAATCTTTAGGATTTTCTATTGCTGAGAGCATTACTTGATTTTGAATTTCTTCAGTAGCAACCCATGCCTCATGTTTCTTTTTGAATTTATTCTCAACATTTCCGGAACACTTGAACTTTTTTATTATTTTACTTACTGTTGCAAAATGTACATTTTTATCAGGATGTCTGTTATTAAAGATTATGGCAGCTTCCCTATAAGTTTTGTAGTTATCTCCAACAATTAAAACAATTTCAATTTTCTCTTCAAGACTTAATTTCAACGGCATTTTTACTAGTATTTAAAAAAGTACAATGATTACAAACTGAGGTTTTGAAGCATACTGACATAAGATATGTTTCAAAACATTTCCACAGCAACTTGATTTTGTACAGGTCAATAATTTAGATACCTAGTTTTTGATCATTTTCGATCTTAAAGAAATTGTAAACAATAATAAAACCTGGTTTTTATCGTAGATAGCTGTAATTAGACATTTAAACGTAGTTTTCAATTCTAATCAACTTTTCTTAATAACAATTTTAGATATTGTCGAAAATAAAGGTACTTTACTCTTGAGCAAAATTCATACTTTTTGACAAACCTCGTATACGATTGGAAAATTTCGATATCTGATTATCGTATATTGGGTTTTAGGCCTTGCAGAACTTTTTATGAAGAATGACGTTTTTTCCTAAACTTAATAATAAAAAAGTTTCCCATTTGTTGCCAACTTTTTCAGACACACTATACAATCTCAAATCATTAAAATATCAATATATTTAAATGTGAAGTAGAAACTAGGATATTACTTTTTATTAACAGTACAGTTATATTTCATAAATGTCTTTTTACCTGAGGATAAATGTAACATAGGTATGAAAACAGAAAGAAAAATGAGAATAACCCAAAAACCTAAATACACGTTACATCTTTAAATTCTTTGGTTAAGTTTTTCAGTTTTCACATTTTCACCCATAAAAATTAAAAATGAAGTAAAAAATTATAATTTCACCAGTAACCCCATCTAGTGTTTGGAGTCAATAGCATAAGAAATGTCAGTTGTCGGTTTTGACCTTGGTCATTCACGTGGAACCTCTCTCTTTGTGCTTTGTGGCTGACACTGTATATTCTAATTGTGAGATTATAAATAATTTAATAATTTAAATATTTCGTCGCATTTTATGCAATGAAGTTGATACAATGGAGCAGTTGCGCACTTACCTTTTTATCCCATAATGATTTGTAGCTAGAATTAGTCCTTTAATTACATAATCTACGGGCATATAATCAGGGGTGGCATCTCTATTTCCTAATACTGTTCGTAATACACCTAAATAGAAATAAAAGTTATTTCCAGTAATTTTATTTTACAAATTAGACAAGTACCTTTCCCTCCTGCAACCAATAATCCTACTGGACCGTTGAAATTATCGTTCCATCCCGCTATGGGATCGTCTCTCGTAGATATTACTGCAAACAAAAAAATATAAGTATTCCATTACATGTCTATAATTTTTTTCTATTTTGCGTTATTCGTCTCTTTTAACCGAATCAGAAACTTCTGGTAAATCCAAAAAACATCATACGTCTAAGATGCATACAACATTTTATAATAGGCAAATTAGATTCAACATTTTTTCCAATATTGTCAAAATTATTGATTCGGTTTCAATGAGACAAATGGCATCAACGTAAAATGTCATATAGACATAAAACTTATCGAAAAAACATGCGTAATAGTACAGAAGAAAGAAAAATACAGAAAAGAAACGTATGGCTAGTTCCACCACAAAGATACTCTCATAAAACGTAACTATTCACCGTATACCTAGCTATGTGGTGTACTGTGAATAGATACGTTTTCTCAGAGTATCTCTGTTGTGGAACTAGCCCTAATTTTCTTTTCTGTATTGTTCTTTATTCTGTGGTAATAGCATCGCCTAAAGGATATACCTTTACATCTTCATTATTATTAGTTCCATTTGAATGGAGAAAACCTCCAAGCAATTACTACTAGAGAAGTTTCCGAAAATTCTATAAAAAAATCTAATTGTCATAATATTAAACATAAACAGCGGCAACGTTGCGGTGAGCGATCTGCCGCTGACGCCATAAAGCTAGAATAGGCTAGAACCGACCAGCCGGACCAGCGCGTTAGTGTTCGAGAACGATCAGGATTGCTTTGAACGGGATAAATACGCACGGCGCGGCGACATTGCGCTTAGTTTAAAACTGAACGCGTAACCAACGTCCAGCGGTTGGGTTAGTAGAGAACAACAAAAAATAATATTATGGCAAGCAGATGTAAGAAGGTAAAGACATACCACTTTCATTCGGAATGGGAAGAACAATACTTTTTTACAGAAGTTAAAGATAAAAATGTGTGTTTGTTATGTAATACTTCGGTCTCCGTTGCTAAAAAAGGAAATATTGAGAGACATCATAAAACTGTACATTCTAATTTTGAAAAATCATTCCCACTACATTTTGCCGCCAGAAAGGAGAAACTGAAACCGTTAAAAAAGCAGTTAATTGAACAACAATCAATATTTTTAAGAACAGTCGACAAAAATAAGGCTGCAACTGAAGCATCGTACCGTGTGTCCCAGATAATTGCACAAAAAAAGAAACCTTATGAAGACGGGGAAATAATAAAACAGCTATAAAATCTATGCAACTTTCTGCTAATACAGTGATGGAGACGTGTAGAAGTAATGAGCAATGATATTTTTTTACAGTTAAGAACTGACTTAGATAACTGTGTTTATTTTTCACTTCAACTGGATGAATCAACAGATGTCGTTGACACTGCCCAGATGGCCGTGTTCGTCAGGATGGTTTTTAGTGATTTTACGATTAAAGAAGATCTTTTGAAGTTTATTCCACTAAAAGGACACACTACTGGACAGGAGTTGCTTTTTCATTCAAAAAATATTATTTCTTCCGAGAAAATTCCAATATCGAAAATGGCGCTCCAGCTATGGTGAGTTGTGATAAGGGTCTGGTGGCGTTATGTCGTAAAGATGAAACTTTTCCGCAATTTCTCTGTTACCACTGCATTATCCATTAGCAAGCATTATGTGGAAATTTCCTGAAACTAAACAACGTTATGAAACTGGTGGTAAAAATTGTGAACAAGATTAGAGCTCAAGCGTTACAAAGAAGATTATTCAAAACCTTGGCCGATGAAGTTGACTGTCAATACGGGGACCTACCTACTTACGGGTGCTGAAACCACTGTTATAGTGCATTTAAAACAACTTAGTCTTCTCATAACAAGTTCTTTTGGACCAAATCTGGACCATACCACTTGATGCACTTGCATCGTGCCTTTGAACACAGGTATTTTTGTCTTGACAGCTTGCGACAATAATAGTTTTTTTTTTTTCATTGTAATATATATATATATACATTTCTGTTCGCTCTTTCAAGACTTCTACAAAATTCTTAAAATCAGGGATATCTTTATCCCGACTATTTGGTCTGTAGTTCTTTTTAGTACTCCTTCAATATCATCAGGGGCACCTTTACCGTGTCTTGCTTCATGATAATTCCATGTAGCGTACGTAATATCAGGAGATAAGTCTTGAACGTGGTTGGACAAAATATAAAACATATGTTTGTTTCTATATTGTGTAGATGGAGAATCAGACAAAAAATGTAAAATATTAATATTGGGTGATGTATTTTGTACAAACTGAAGCAATGGCTGTAAATGTGTCCATATTGAGGTAGCATTGTGCTGTTAACTTTCACTAAGAGTACAAAAAGTATAAATACTAAGTTTAGAAGTTTTTTTCTGATATCAAATAGATTACGGCTGTATGAAGTGTAATCTGTAGCCTACTTCCTTCAAAATGAAAGGATTGAATTTTCTCGCCATATTTTAAAGAGTAATTTTTGCTAAAATTTACATGAATTAAAACTTTTTTCAAATTCTGTTTCAATTCGGATATGGAATTATAGTGAGCGATTATATTAGTTTCATGTTTTCTAAATTGGGAGAACTGTTTTTCAAGTAAACTGCAAAATTGTTTACGTGTCAGAAAACATTTTTCCTTTAGCGTTACAGTAATTATTTTCTCTTTACCTGTCTTCAATGTGTAGAACTGTTTTTTAGTACGCCATTCCCAGTAAGAGAACTCTTCAGAATCGTCGAATGTAAGGAAGGTGATCACTTTTTCCATGCATTTGGTAGTTCTTCTCAAGACACTTTGTAACTTTATCCTGACAGCACATTAGTGTCTCATTAGTTTTTTTGGACGACTTGAAAGAAATTATCTTAGCATTAAACATTGCTGAAATGAGTAATTCCATATTTTCATGGGTTTTACATTTGCAGGTGTATCACGTGCGGTGACCTTCATGTATTTTACAAATATGGCCAAGGTTTTAGTTGCACAAAAAGCATTTATAAAACATTTATGCTTTAAAAACAGTAACAATAAAGCAATTTGCTTAACTTTTCCATAATTTACAAGAATTTATTGTCAATTGTCTACGAAGGTACTTTCTAATGTGGTATACCTAATCCTGTACTATTTAACATAATTTAATATAATTACCAGACTTAAAGAACCAGTAGTTTCTATTACAGTCAAAATATTACTCTAGAAGAATAAATCATGGCGAATCAAATACAAAATAACTTAGACGCATTTTGCCAAATTATAAAGTTGATAAAAATATAGTACCAGGACAGTTGGAATTTTCATGTGTTTATTTGCATTTTTATAATTTTTTAATACTTTTCTTCGAAATGCACCACTTTTTTTAATCTTTTTCCAGCGTGAGATGTCCATTTTGTTAACTCAAACATCAGCAAGCCAATAACGCGTTAAAAGAGAAATAATGAAATGTTTTAAATTGGCTCTATTAAACCAGTGGCAGGAATATTTTTGTGTTCTTTGAGAGATTTTACGTCATTGATGTTTTTTTAGTGTTACTAATACAACAGTAATAGAGATATTTAAAGAATACTTTGTAATTGCTATGTTTGCTCTCTTAAATATAGTTCTTTATAGTTGAAATGAGAGTATTTTATGTTTGTTGAAACAATTTTACTTTACACATGTTGCACAAATTGCCTTGACAAGAAAATGAGGCGACTTCCCTTATAAGTGTTGAATATATAACCAATGTATCTTATTGTTATATCAAACAGCATGCTGTATAAATGTGCACGTTTTTATATTCATACTTACCTTTAAAATGTTACTAAAGACAAATATAAATAAATCAAAAAGCCTTAAAAAAAATTGGTGGTATAGATACGACTTATAGCTGTTCTTAAGCAATACTGAGTATCTCTTGTAAGAAAAATTTATAACATATAATAAATATGCGCTAAGAATATTTATATAACAATAAATATTATAGTGCTATTTTATTTTCAACAGCTAAATTGTATCATTTGCTATATTTATGAATTAATATTGAATTTTTGAAACAACTATAAAACCTTAATAAGAATTGAATATTCTATAATTCAAGAAGTGTGCTGGTTGGGTGGGTTTCGGGTATTGTTGAAGACCCAGTATAAGTTTTAATCATTTTGCTCTTTATCGTATTGTTGATTATTTTTAATTTCTACTCGATTATTTACTTGACAGAACCAGTTTTCGTTATATAAATCGAAAGTGTTTAAATATCAGGAATGAAAATTAAAAATTTTTCCATTATCAGTACGACTCCTATCCTGTAGTCTTCATAATATAAAATAAAACAACTTAAACTGTGCAAACTCACCTACTGACGGTCTAACAATAATTGCGGGTATCGTTCCCTTACACAAGTCATCGACGACGTGCTCTGCAAGAGATTTAGCGAACGTGTATGTGTTCGGTAATGGACTCAAGTATTTTTGTGTCATGGTGTTTAAAGTATTTTCGTCGCATTCCTCCGCAAGTTTGATGGCGTCTCTCCAGTCAGTATGGGCCGGATAAATTTTTTCCTCGATTATTTTTTTGTCTAAAAAAATGTTCATAATATTGAATATACTATATGAAAGCATACATTATAAAGCAAGTATTACACCTTTACTTCAAAAGTGACACAACTCAATATTCATGTCTTTTGAGTTAATACCATGATGCGATTAGTAAACAACCCTGCACCAATCATCAAAATTAGCTTAGAAAATAATCGTCTGTATCATTTTTAAAGTTTTGATATACTAATCCCATTCATATTATTATGGTAATTTTGAAAGAGTAAAACCAAATTTGGTAGATTTTCACACTTTTATTTTAAAAATAAAAATTTTTAAACAAACACTAACATGACATATGTTTCGAAGTACAACTTCTTTTTCAAATGTGACTATTTACAATTCGGTATCCAATATATATACAAAATAATTTAACAAAACAAAGTACTTAAGAAAACATCAATAACATTACAAAATAAACTAACTATTTAAAGTAAATAAGGGTACTTAGGTAATTATAATATCCATCAAATAACAATAAGATAGCCCATTACCGGGATTATCTCACAGAAAACTGGGAAAAAGGTTTAATAAGGGTGAATTATTAATATCTAATTGATCATTTAGTAAGTTATCTGAATTTTTAAATCTATTTATTTCAAGTGTTTCTAAATGGTTTAATTTAAGGCTCTTATTTTCTACATGTAAAATTTCAAAGTTGTCTGTAAAAGAATGATTTTCAGCTAAAATATGATTTGAGTAAGTAGAATTATTTTTGTTTTTTGTATAGCTATTATAATGTTCGGAATAGCGTTTTTTGAAAGTACGGCCTGTTTGACCAATATACAATTTTGGACAACTACCACAATTTAATTTATATACCCCCGATTTATTATTAGGATTAATTTTACCCTTATTGTTTTTAATATACTTCCCAAGCGTATTATTGGTTTTAAAAGCTACGTTAATATTTTGGTTTTTTAAATATGATGATACCTTTTCACTAGGAGCTCCTATATGAAAAGGTATCATCATATTTAAAAAACCAAAATATTAACGTAGCTTTTAAAACCAATAATACGCTTGGGAAGTATATTAAAAACAATAAGGGTAAAATTAATCCTAATAATAAATCGGGGGTATATAAATTAAATTGTGGTAGTTGTCCAAAATTGTATATTGGTCAAACAGGCCGTACTTTCAAAAAACGCTATTCCGAACATTATAATAGCTATACAAAAAACAAAAATAATTCTACTTACTCAAATCATATTTTAGCTGAAAATCATTCTTTTACAGACAACTTTGAAATTTTACATGTAGAAAATAAGAGCCTTAAATTAAACCATTTAGAAACACTTGAAATAAATAGATTTAAAAATTCAGATAACTTACTAAATGATCAATTAGATATTAATAATTCACCCTTATTAAACCTTTTTCCCAGTTTTCTGTGAGATAATCCCGGTAATGGGCTATCTTATTGTTATTTGATGGATATTATAATTACCTAAGTACCCTTATTTACTTTAAATAGTTAGTTTATTTTGTAATGTTATTGATGTTTTCTTAAGTACTTTGTTTTGTTAAATTATTTTGTATATATATTGGATACCGAATTGTAAATAGTCACATTTGAAAAAGAAGTTGTACTTCGAAACATATGTCATGTTAGTGTTTGTTTAAAAATTTTTATTTTTAAAATAAAAGTGTGAAAATCTACCAAATTTGGTTTTACTCTTTCAAAATTAAATGGATTTTCATCAAGTAAAGGCCGAAACAATAAATAATATTATGGTAATAACTCGGAAGATGTTAATTTTGAGTTGTGTCATTTTTAAAGAAAATATACGATTATCGTTTTTTTTTTTTAATTAGTTTATACAAATCTACCAATTTCTCACCTGTATTACAATAAGTCGTGGATACATGAACGAAGAGCGAAATATTTGTCAGTTCCAACGCCAATTTACATATCTCCCTGGTGCCTCTGACATTGATGATGAGTGCTGCTTTAAGGAAATCATCGAAACGTACCGAAGCTGCCGTATGATAAATGATATTGACTTTTTCGATCAGCATTTTCCTATCTGCATCGCTCAATCCTATAAAAAAACCAACAATCCACGGTGAATGACAGTTTTTATAACTCCCATTTGAAAACAAAAAAAAATATAGATAAACTACTAATCAAAGATGTCGGCATCAATGTGGATTTTACTAGAGTTTCGGGTATTGTTAAAAATACAAGGCATTTTTATTATTTTACTAATCAATGAGGGTATTGCATTACATTATGATTACTACTTTATACTTTTATTTTTATTACCATTTCCTAAATTCATTTTTAATATTTTTTTTATTAAATTGCTATTATTATATATAAAATCAGTTCTATAAATCAATTTTTAAGTTTTCTAATTATTATTATTTTATATATAAAAATTTATTCACTGTTTAGGGGTTAAGTGGAGTAGCTTAGCTAGAGTTTTCCTCTATATATTTTTATGTATTTTATATTACAATACAAAATAAAGGAACTTTATTGTTATTGATAGTAAAATAAATTTACTGTTTCATAAATTAAATTTTTTTAGTTTTATTTTTAAATGGTTAGTAAATTATAATAATAAATAAATGAAAATTAGATTCTTAAAAGCTAAAATAAACTGTGATTATCATAATTGTACTTTTGACAGGTTAGCAATATTTTCTTATACATACACTAGAGGAATTTAACTCATACTTTGATCAATTTTAGTCATTTTTCTGGAAAGTTAATACACTGTGTTCAAATCAAATTTAATCGCCATTTTAGAAAACGACTCTTGAAATTCGATTAAATCAAATCTGCATAGAATTTAACAACTACCTTGGGTAAATAGATATACTGACCTAAATTTAAATCACAGACGTCTCCTTTGACAGCTATTAACTTTTTAAGGGCTTCCGGATTTTCTTCTTTAAGCTTATCGAATAGCTAAAATTTAAATAAGAATCATAAACAAGAATTGTGTCAAATACAACTTCTGTATGTTGTCATAGCAAGGTAAATTTGACACTTGATAGTACTACTTTAAAGACTAAATTATTAATTTTCTGGTAAAGATACGATAAATTTTAACCCCATGTGGCGCGTACTTTCTTATTATTAATACAAATTAACCCCTTGATACTTAACACCTTGATTGCCGCGAGAAGCACATGTGCTTTGAAGACTTTTATTATACCTTGGCCGTGAGAAGCACCAGTACACAGGGTACAAGCTTTTTAGGGCCTTGTGAACTATCTTATGCATTTTACTCGTGTTTTCTCGGACCTACGTTGTTCTAAAAGTTTTATTTCATGTGTGACCCAAAACACTTTATTTTTATATATTATGATGGTAGTTAAGATGTTAACAAGTGATGCACAACATGACAATGCTGTTTTTTTTTTGGCAATAGTTCAAATTTCAATAAAAAATTAATTTTTTGACGTTAACCTTTAGGTTTTGAAGTTTTATATATTTTTTTATTTGACAAATTTTCACTGAATTTTTTATAATGCCTGACTATATACTTCATATCCAGGACTCCAAACAATGGACATATATTCTAGCTTACTACGTACAAAAGCGCTAATAATAGTTTTTAAAGTGTTAGGCTCAAAGAACTGGCGTTCATTTCGAATGACAAAACCCAAATTTCTGTATGCTTCTGTCTGAATAGTATTGACATGTTCAATAAAATTTAACTTAGCGTCGAAAAGAACACCAAGATCTTTAAAAGAAAGACATTGATTGATGTTAGTATTGTTGACAGTAAAATTATACTCAATCGGATTTATTTTACGAGTGAAACTGATAGAATTGCACTTAGATATGTTTAGTGGAAAGTTGTTAGAATTACACCAAAGGTTCAATTTATTTAAGTCCTCTTGCATAATCAAACAGTTAACAATACTGGAGATTGATTTAAACAATTTTAAATCATCGGCATATATTAGTCTTACATGATAGGTTTTCAGTAATGTCATTTAAAAAGATGGAAAATAAAAGTGGTCCTAGAACTGAACCTTGAGGGACACCGGAAGAAGCTTTTATACAAATTGACTGAAAACCATGGTATTCAACTTTCAATTTACGATTACTTAAATATGATTCAAAGAAACGCAGAAAAGGCGTTGTGAGCAAGGTTGCCAACGGGTCTTTACCGATTTACTCTCAAAAACTTTACCGGATTACTCACAACTTCAAAATATCAATATTACTAGTTTTTTTTATATAAATCGTATATTATGTACTCGTGCACTTTGGTTTGAATTTATTTTACTACTGTGTAATGTTGTCAAACATCAAAAGAGAAATTTTCAGAATATACAAAAGTCAAAACAGATGCACCTTTTTTCTGTGCATTCACTATTTTAATAATCAGGTTGATACATAACTATTGAGACTTAGGCTAAGGGCAGGTTATTTAGACAAAAATATGGCGATAGGATCAAATGTAACTTATTAAAATATTGATGTGGATAAGATAAGATAAGGGCGTTAAATTTGAATTGTTTTTTCGTTTTTTTCTGATATTACTGTATATGAATTGTTATCAAAATCGGCACAAAGGCATATCTTTGAAAAAGAAATAATGTTGTATCTATTATTTCACATTTTGTTACAGGAGAAGCTACGTGACTGATTCCTGATGATGAAATTAAGTGGTAGCTTTTTTTTGACGAAACTGTTTAGTATTTTTGATTAGAAAATTTCACATGTTTTCGAGAAAAACGCAATTAAACGGCTCAAAAACTATTTCATTTATGAAAAGATTGCTTTGCAGTGTCAGATAATTTACTGTTAGATTATAGTCTATTATTATTATTATTATTATTATTATTATTATTATTATTATTATTATTATTATTATTATTATTATTATTATTATTATTATTATTATTATTATTATTATTATTATTATTATTATTATTATTATTATTATTATTATTATTATTATTATTATTATTATTATTATTATTATTATTATTATTATTATTATTATTATTATTATTATTATTATTATTATTATTATTATTATTATTATTATTATTATTATTATTATTATTATTATTATTATTATTATTATTATTATTATTATTATTATTATTATTATTATTATTATTATTATTATTATTATTATTATTATTATTATTATTATTATTATTATTATTATTATTATTATTATTATTATTATTATTATTATTATTATTATTATTATTATTATTATTATTATTATTATTATTATTATTATTATTATTATTATTATTATTATTATTATTATTATTATTATTATTATTATTATTATTATTATTATTATTATTATTATTATTATTATTATTATTATTATTATTATTATTATTATTATTATTATTATTATTATTATTATTATTATTATTATTATTATTATTATTATTATTATTATTATTATTATTATTATTATTATTATTATTATTATTATTATTATTATTATTATTATTATTATTATTATTATTATTATTATTATTATTATTATTATTATTATTATTATTATTATTATTATTATTATTATTATTATTATTATTATTATTATTATTATTATTATTATTATTATTATTATTATTATTATTATTATTATTATTATTATTATTATTATTATTATTATTATTATTATTATTATTATTATTATTATTATTATTATTATTATTATTATTATTATTATTATTATTATTATTATTATTATTATTATTATTATTATTATTATTATTATTATTATTATTATTATTATTATTATTATTATTATTATTATTATTATTATTATTATTATTATTATTATTATTATTATTATTATTATTATTATTATTATTATTATTATTATTATTATTATTATTATTATTATTATTATTATTATTATTATTATTATTATTATTATTATTATTATTATTATTATTATTATTATTATTATTATTATTATTATTATTATTATTATTATTATTATTATTATTATTATTATTATTATTATTATTATTATTATTATTATTATTATTATTATTATTATTATTATTATTATTATTATTATTATTATTATTATTATTATTATTATTATTATTATTATTATTATTATTATTATTATTATTATTATTATTATTATTATTATTATTATTATTATTATTATTATTATTATTATTATTATTATTATTATTATTATTATTATTATTATTATTATTATTATTATTATTATTATTATTATTATTATTATTATTATTATTATTATTATTATTATTATTATTATTATTATTATTATTATTATTATTATTATTATTATTATTATTATTATTATTATTATTATTATTATTATTATTATTATTATTATTATTATTATTATTATTATTATTATTATTATTATTATTATTATTATTATTATTATTATTATTATTATTATTATTATTATTATTATTATTATTATTATTATTATTATTATTATTATTATTATTATTATTATTATTATTATTATTATTATTATTATTATTTAACGACCTGTATCTTATTCCACAGCAATATTTTATTAGGGTATATTTGGCCATATCGCCGTATTTTGGTCCAAATAACCTGCCCTTAGCCAATGTACCAATAGTTATGAATCACCCTGTATATAAAACATCTTTTTAATCAGTTGGACAAAAACACAGATAAAAAGGATTGGAGAATTAGAGTATCTTCTTTATTAACGGGCCAAATCATAATAAATCATTAATTCTAATACTTGAAAAAAAAATCTACCAATAAAAAATATATTTTTAAAATGAACAAATAAAAGATTAAACGACGATTGGGACAGTTCCAATGGGACTATCACTATCGGCACGACACCTAGTGTTGTAAAATATAAAAATCACTTTTACTCTATTACATTGGTCAAGGAATAGAGGACGCTGCAATTTTAAAACTACAAAATTGTAATGACTGATACAAGTGCTAGGGGGGTAAAATTAGGCTTATATTAAGATTTTTAAAAAGAACATGGTTTCAATATATTATTCGATTAGGATTTAGCCTAACTACCAAGAACATATCCACGCTGACTTCCCGATTACTCACAATTGCCCTTTGCTCACAAAATTACTCACAGACTAGTAAATTACTCACAAATGTGAGGAATTACTCACAGATTGGCAACCCTGGTTGTGAGTCCAACAATGAAAAGTTTGTTTAAAAGTATACTATGATCGTGGCGATCAAAGGCCTTTTTTTGTTTATTATTGACTTTTTCATAAGTGTTTTACATTTTCTAGGACATTTGATTTTCTTATTGGTGTCGTGTGCGCGTGTGGGATCTGTTGCGCGTGTGGGATCTGTGTGGCCTGTTGTGTTCCCCAAAAATATCGCCAATTTCGTTATTTTCAACCCCATAAATGGACAAGTCTAAGTATAGGGTGGGGAATATTATTTAGGAAAACCACAAAACCTAAATTACGATATTGTACATATATTGTGAATTTTTAATTATATGATTGGGAAGGATTTATCTGATACTTAGGGGGGCTGATTCCAACAGATCCTGGAGTTCAACGGTGAGGGGGAGGTCTTGGGAGTCTGAGAGAAGTCTCAGATTAGGTTGTGGCATTTTTCTTTACGGTTTTCGAAAAAGTGGAAGTTAGTTAGGGCGCCATGGGGTTCGTAGAGTGTCTTGTGAGTGTGTGTTGGTGCCTTTCAGCGTGCGAGACACGTATTGTTTTCTGAGGGTTTGGAAACATGTGAGGATGGGGGTGTTGGAGATGTTTTAGAAAACTTCTCCGCTGGGGGAGTGAGAGGGGACATATTGGCAACGTCTCAGAATACGTCTCTCGAGTGTGGTGAATTTGTGGGACAGGTGTGTGGGAAGTATCAAAGGCCTTGGAAAAGTTAGTATATATAGCTTCAACCTGGCCACCCCTATCAAGGTATTCCGCAACATATTGTGTAAAGCATATCAGATTGGTAGCTGTGGATCTGCCTGGAAAAAAAGACGTGCTGTGCCGTAGATATGATCGATTTTACATGAGCGAAAAGTATTTCATAGATGACATTTTCGAAAACTTTTCCGAAATTGCAAAGGATGGATATAGGTCTGTAATTTTCTATGATAGATTTGGATTCTTTTTTAAAGATTGGAGAGCTTTTAGATATCTTTCAATAACTTGGAAAATTCCCTTCTCGTAAGGACATATTAAAGATCATGGTTAAAGGTTTGGTTAAAATATTTGCACAATCTCTTATTAAAAATGCCGGAATATCATCTGGCCCTCTAGTATTTTTAGGTTTTAATCTTTTAAGACTTTTAATGACATCTTCTTCTGTAAGTAGCGGAATGTTGCAACTGTTAATATTAACAACATTATCTAGTTTAGACATATCAATTTTAGACGAATTAGTGTACGATGACTGAAAATATATAGCAAATGCATTGACAATGTCTTGTGAATTGTTTAAGGGATTATTATCAAAACTCATAACATTTGGTATATTACTACAGTTTTTACTTGAGTTTATATGCTGCCAAAAGTAATTGGGGTTAGAAGATATTCTATTCTCAATATTTGTCAAATAATTCCTGTAATTTATTGAAATGTCGCGTTTAATTTTTGACCTAAGACTACTAAACTCGGTATACATTTCAACTTCTAGTATCCTTTTATACAAACGATAAAGACATGATTTTTTCCTCAAATGTACTTCTATTAAACCAAGCAGGGTATTTTGTGTTGTACCTTGGTGCAGTTTTTGGTACATTGGCGGCAATTGCGGAATTTAAGATAGAATAAAACAGATTACAAGTCTCGTCAGAAGTTGCGCATGCATTCAAACTATTCCAATTAATTCTACAGATACTCTGGTAGAGTAGAGAAATATGCTAATTTGGCATTAGAAGTAATAAAAGAACTATCGGCGGCAAAAAGATTTATATGACATTTTGTTTTCAAGTAGTAACTTAGATGTATATGATAAGCAGCAATGGCCCCAGAACAGACCCTTGGGAAATACCAGCATAATTAGGTTTTAGATATTGATTATTAAGGTAAAAATGTCGTAAAAATAAAAAGAGTGGATCTGTCAATTTTAATTGCAGAAATTGAATTATTATGCCAATATTAGAAATAAAAAATTGGATGCTATTTCCTGAAAGGAAAAGTCCCATGGATATAAAAAAGTGTCGTATGATTTTAATGTTAAAATCAATGGTAATACCATAATAAAAATAGTATTATTAATTTAAATTAATGATATTATTTTGAATTCATTGTCATTATTTTGTATATTTTAATCTTACGTACAATTTCGTAAAATAAATTATTTTTATTTTTTTGGACGTCAACAGTTGAATATACAAAAAACTACAAGAGTGAAAAGTGTCTAATTTACGTGTAGTCCATATTAAAAAAATTGTTATAATTGAATTTTAAAGAAAAAAGTTCTGAAAAAATTACCGTTTACCAAAATTACAATTTTTAACAGTTTTCAAGAAAAAAAAAATAAAAACATTTTCTCCATTTTGAGACCTAAATATCTCGACAAAAAAAAGATCCAAATTGTAAAATTTTATCCCGCTATTAAAATACGAAACCCCCTGTATGCAAACGAGTTTCAATTAAAATTAAACACTCACCGGTAATCCCTTGATAATCTCCAAACGGCTGTCCAAACTTTTGCCTTTTTTCTCTCTCAACAACATGTAGATGTTGCCGATTTTTGGACATGACCTCAGCAATTTTTCTATTAGAACTTTTCCCAAAAAACCACTGCCGCCCGTCAAAAAGACGTTTTTGCCTTCGAAAAAGTCGACGATCCGCATGATTTGAGGTACGTACCCGAAAAAAATCACCAACCGCCTTATCCAACTACTGTTAACTTTGTTAATGGATTGGCGATTTCCAATTTAGAGCGCAGGGTTGTATTCAGTCGCATTTGGTCAAAATTCGTATTCCATCCAAAAAATAATAATATTATTTAATCATATTATTTATTTTTTCTACAAACGTCAGTAAAAGTATAATTTTTAACGCATGCTGTCAGTGTTTAAAATGCCATTTTATGACACTTGTATTAAAAGTAAATAACTTTTAGCACTAGTGCTAAATTGATTTATTTTTATGAGAAAATATGGAAACATAATTCAAAATGAAGTGTTTATTCAATTAAACTGCAGCTTTATTGGCAGCTTCTTCAATTTCCGACGGTAGAAATTCATTTTCTTGATAACTTTCCATCGAGGAACGAAGAAATGAGAAAGAATAATTCGTGATTTATTGACGTTAGTTGTCAACAAAGACAAATCAACAAATTCGGTTTTTGTTTACCTTGGCAACTTGTTTTATGAATAGATTAGATGAAATTGGATTCAAAAATTGATAATCTCGAGGATATTATTTTATCAATTAATTAATGTAAAATAGGTATGCGTTAATTTGAACTTTTAATGGTGTTTGTAGAAAAAATAGTGTATGATATACGTGCTAAAAGTGATCTTATTTTGTTTGAAGGGATGGAACACTCCGCGTTCGGCGTCGTGTTCCAAACTTCCCTTCTCACAAAATAAAATATCACTTTTAGCACTTATATCATAAATAACCATTTTAATATACAGTATTTGAAATAAGTATCTAAAAAACGTTTTGAGATTTGGGTTTTTCCCAAGAAGATTTGATATTATAGAATTAAGGTTTCTACTATTATTTACAAGTTTTGAGATTTTCTAAAACTACCCTAAATCTAATATATACATAAGCTTAATACAAAATGTTCATAAAAAACTGAAAAATTATACTAAGATAAAATAAAACGAAAAATATGTAAAATATTATAATTTATTTAATATCTAAAATAATATACACAATATTAATTGGAGAGAATATAAAGTTCTGAATTGTCATCCGTTGCATAAAAAATTATTAGAGGCTCTATTCTTCTGTCAATAATATGATCAAGCTCCCACATATTTTTCTCAATTTCCATAAGGTGATTAATACATTTTTTCAATTTTTTGTCGTTACGTTATTTATTAATTAAAAAAAAAGATTTAGTCACATCTGATAATTTAAAAGTTGTGTTATTTTGAGCAACGTTACCTATATATAAATAAATATGATTTATTTTCCCTAAGACAATACAATTGTATGGGTCAAAATACAAGTAAATACAATAAAAGCAAAAAACTAGAAAATATAATAATATATGGATAGGACTTATACATCAAATTCGTAAAATTTAGTGAGATCATAAAAACAATATTCTAGTAAAAACCTTTTCTTTTAAAAATAAACAATGAATTACTTTGTTTTATTAGAAGAGGAAGTCGAACAATTTGGGCCCCAAATAATTTGGCGGATTAGATGTTACCTTGAGTCGTGCATAAGGTATACGTAGTTCGCCAGCCTGTCTGGTATAATACCTGTGTACATTTCTATTAGTTACAAACATTTCTTTGTGTTTGTAAGTGTATAGGCACATTTCAAATAAAAAATAAAAATACAACAATGGGGTAATCCCTTGAAGTATGGTCAACAAGAGTTTCTTTTTGAGATCTTAGCAATGCTTTTCAGGACCCTTTTTTAAGCAAGAAAAACATTTTTAGAATAGGTTGATTTATTTGAATTCCTAGAAAGCGACTGCCATCATTTCCATTATTAAGAAGGACATTTTCAAAACTAATCTCTAGGTGCTTAACGTTATGTTGCCTGTTATGAAATCTAAGTACCTCAGTCTTATTAGCATTAAAAATAAATCAAAACTATTAAAGTAACGTGACATTTTTTGGGCTATGTTGGATCTCTCTCTGTTTAGTAGATACGTATTTTTAGCTGAAATTATAACCGATGCAGTGGTCCGCCCCAAACGCGCGCCTATGTAAGAGTGACGCGAGGATATGTGCGCGGGAGCTACGTGTGATGCGCGGAAGACGGTCGAAGCGGGCAGTCTCACCCATAGATAAATTAATATTAAAAGATAAACCGTTTAAATGCACGGCACTGGTAACAAGTGGTAGTTCCCAGCCATACTACTTGGAGCCACCGTCGCACGCTACACATTTGGCTGATTAACTTAACAGTTAGAGCAACATAAAAGAAGAAAATTAAAAAGAAGAATGTCAAGCCTAAACGCGGCTCATTCAAATGTCCTTTATTATTTATTTACATTTTTTGGCATTCATTATTTAAAAAAAAACTAATATTTACATTAAAATACTGTATTTAACATAAATATTAGTTTTTTAAGTAATAAAACTCCAAAAAATATAAATGAAAATATTTGAAACAATAGGTATATACGTATAGTTTAATCATTTAATAAAAGTAAGGTGCATTAAAACATTTATTACATACAGAACATGTACAAATAACAACTGTAAGTGGAATTCATAGTATTCTCATCTCGTTCTTGGAAAACTGGACCAAATTTTGATGCAGGTGTCAGGGGTTTCCTATAAAAACAAAAAAGTGTACATACTTACATCTTATTAAATAATTTTTCTTATCAAAATGTTGCCCTTTTGAGTTTGAAAATTAATTTTCATTTTTAACAGAGGGTTGTTCAAATTGTTTATACTAAGTTTACGTTTGCAAATCATTTCTTGTTTTTCATTGCAGATTAGCAAATCTATCTTATTGCTACTGTGTATGTGCTTCAGCCTCAACATTTTCTAAAATCTGACTGTTTGGGTTGAGTATTGAGTATAGTTAAACTGGATGTACTATTAGCTAATAAAATTGGTACAGAATTTGCAATTAGTCGTTTATGTTTTGAAGCAATTTTACTAAAAGAATCTGGCCAAAAATGATCTTCAAAAAGATAGCGAATTTTATTATCTAAAGATAAATGTAAATTCTTAAAACAGTTTTCACGAATTTTAATATCGGAAGGATAATGAAAAAAGGTTTTATTTGAATAACCAGCCTGCTGAATATTAGAATAATACTTATTTAAATTAAGGGGCTGAAAAAGATTACTTAATTTTACCAGGGCCAGACATGTTTTCTAACAAATAGGTATATTAAAAAAGAATTGAAAATCGATCCAAAATGAATTTATACTTCGTTAAGGCTATAAGAAAACAATGATAAACAAAGTCCTTAAACAAATCTAACACCTTATTAAATTATATTGTTAATACTTACTAATTTCATCAAATCAGCACTTATCAAACTTCTTAACCTAATAATAACTTACCTATCGAAGGATAATTATATCCACAACATCATAATAACTTTTATTTTATGACGGTTTTTGTGCATTTTTCGACTATTTCGTCTTCCGCCATTCCGTTCTTTATTTTTAACGAGGTTATCAACACAGTTGCCAAACCTCTCTTTAAAATATCTCAGCAATAGTATGGCCATTGTATGGATGGTATCGAGCACGACAAAAACAAAATAAGGTGCAGCTTATGCGTTTGAATTAACTCTAATCTCATGAAAGTTTATGGAAACTGACAACATCGCTGTCATCTTATTTGCGACGGTGGCTCCAAGTAGTATGGCTGGGAACTACCACTTGTTACCAGTGCCGTGCATTTAAACGGTTTATCTTTTAATATTAATTTATCTATGGTCTCACCCTAGCAGTCTCGTCTGAACTGCAAAGGAGTGAGGGTTCAGCGTGACAACCATAAACGTTAACCTTTCGTTGTTTGTAAGATTAAAGTTTTTTTTATTGTCTTATTTGGCAATATAAATAGTTCTATATCCAGTGTATGTGTTCTTTCAAACCTCAGAACCCATCTTAACATCGAACCACTTCACCGAGAAATCATCTTCATAGCTTTTATAATGATTATCATCTATTAATGAGTCATTTACATACAGTACGAACAATATGGGTCCCAAAATTGAACCCTGAGGAATATTTAATGTATCAGAATTAATAGTATTCATTTTGTTGTCGTTTTGTACTTTTAAAGAAATATATTGCTTCCTAGCACGTAAAAAGGTTGAGATCCAATTTAAAATAGTGCCTCTCAGCTCATATTAATTCATCGGATTAAGTTACCCAAATATTTCAATTCCTCGTTTTCTGATGGGCTGTATAGGCATTTACTAATGCTGTTCCAATCAAGAGCTCAAGTGCTAGTTTGTGATACCATTTTAAACTTCTTCTGAGAGACGAGTTATAAGCTTTTACCTGATCCGACAGATCAATAAAAGATTTACATTTGTTATACTCCAAAATAATTCTTGGTTTGCTTACGTCTTGGCCTCTTTTAGGTATATTTATCATTTCATCAGTATGCTTGGTACTTAGAAACAACACATCGCGCTTATCTCTCCATTTTTGTACAGCAATACCTTCTTTACATTCAGCACCAATTGACTTGCCCTTTTTCAGGTTTCGCTGAGTGACAGACTTTGGGTTGAACTTGCGATTGCTACGTAATGTACCAACCAAATGTGTCTTACGTTGTAGTAGCTCAGTAGCTAGACTGACAGATGTGTACCAATTATCGATGAACACAGACCTTGATTTAGAAGATTACCTAGTAGATCCAAGACAATTTTGGACGGGACTAACATCTGCCCATCCTTAGATTTGCAGTAGTTAACGCTGAAATGTATACCTTTTGATCTTAATATACTGTAAAAATTTAAGTCTGCCTCGAAAGGGAACCAATGTTTCGTCGATGCAAACGTTTTTTGCCGGTATAATAGGATCTTGAAATGTTTTTTTTTTTAATTTGTCCAAAAGGGTTGTCAGTTTTTGTAATCTGTCGCCTGATAAAATACTGTTATCGCTAAAATGCAACATTTGCAATAGTAACTGAAACCTATTGCGGGGCATAATATTTCGTATATAGTTAGTACATATTTTGTTATTCGACCAATAATTTTGCAACTGATGAAAGGGACACAAACCCGTCCAAATGATTGTTCCAAAAAATGTTTCCTGCTTATTAGTGGGTTTCCAGGATTTTATGCGTACATTAGGATAGACGTTTTTAGCAAAGCGTTGTGCAGCATAACGATTCGTTTCAGTTACCTAAAAGTAAAAAAAAAAATAGGACAACGTAAGCAGGAAATTAGTAACTTACCATCAGATTTATAATGTCGTCAATTACAAATAATTTATTGAAATCAATCGAGTTTCTATCAAACATTGTTTGCACCCATTATTTCGATACAATCACCTCATACTCAAATGTCATTTGTCGTTTTGTGAGATTTCTTCTTGATTTGGATTGCAGCGAATCAACTTGATTTTATTTATATTTTTATCTTGGTCATCCGAAGTATTAGATGATTTTTAATATTTTTAAAATCCATCTGATTTTATAAGGTAAGTTTTAATAATGATATATATTGTTGAAAATATATATTTTATACAAGGATTTCTTGAATAAATTGATAAGTTTTGAACATAACCTCAATATCAACAATGAGTAACGCATGGTTAATTTATATATTATTTTTTTGGAATAAATTATTATGCTTTACCATGTTTAAATATATTAAATAAGATTTTTCCTTTTCATATTAATTCTAGTCTCTGTGAAATTATTCATTTAATAGTTTTAAATTGTTCATTTAATAGTTAAAAGTATTTTATCTAAATCCTGTTCAAATTTCTTATTTCCTATCTTAATATTTTAACCCTCTTTTAGCATGGCTATATCTAGACGGTGTTTGATTCATCTCTAGACGTTTTATGGATTTATGACGAGACGTTTTTTTTTTTGTTCAATCTGAAGATAGTGTTTGATTCATCTCTAGATGTTTTATGGATATACTTAGACGTTTTTTTTTTTTTGGTTCAATCTGAAGACAGTTTTTTGGTTCATCTCTAGGCGTGATTTGGATTCATTTTTAGACGTTATTTTTGGTTTAATCTCTAGAATGTTTTGGATTCGTTTCTAGAGGTTATTTTTGGTTTAATCTCTAGAAGGTTTTGGTTCCATCTCAAAAAGGTTTTGGTTCAATTTCTAGATGGTTTTGATCTCATCTCTAGACAGTTTATATTCGAATACTGAAGATCATTCACAGTGCAGAATTATGCAGAATTACGAATAAGGATCCCAAATCCCTTGTAGAAGTTGTCTGAAGAAATACCATGTTATAAAATTACATTCTGTATATTACCTTAGTTTGCCAAAAGATAAGTGCTTTCTCAATAAATCGTTTAAATTTGAATTTAGTTCAACTTATGTGAATTAGAATTTGATAGCTACCTTATCTAAAGCATGGTCTAAATAGTATTTGTTAGTGATTAGTGATTTTCTATATTTTTATCACTAATCTAAAGTAAGCTTTAAATATAGTGGTGCCCAACTTCTTTTTCAAAGTTATTCAAGTTATTTAATATCCTAACCCACATCCTATCAATTGAGCTCAACCACATTATAAAAATAGATAGAATAACTAGAAATCCGTTACAAATTCTGCCACCAATACGTTTTTCGTCGAAAATAAATGTCTTTAGGTGCCTGCCTGTCATTTGTTCCCACTGATATGCACTATTATTTACATTTTGGTCGTCCTCTTCGTCGCTTGATGATAAACTCTGCATCTGTCGAACAACATTTTCAATTGTCTTATCTATATCTGAGGCGTTGTTGTTTTGCTGTAAGTTTGTGGTTATTCCAGTCGAAGTTCCAAAGTCATCTCTTTCGACATCTTGTAACTTGTCGTTAAATTTTACCGCGGGATTCTTTTTTTTTAACTATTAGTTTCTTATTAGGTGGCTGATAACCCTTATATAGCGGATCAGAGTCATAATTTTCACTGGATTTGGGTTCATATTCTTCTAATGTTGTGGCAATTCAATGTTATGCCATTTGGATTATGTAATGCCGCCGCGACATTTGAAAGACTTATGGAAAATGTATTGAGAGGGTTTATCCTGGAAAACATGCCTGGTGTATTTAGACGACATCATAGTCTTGGGGAAGACATTTGATGAACATCTAAAAGACATAGAAGGTGTTTTTAAAAGACTTCAAGGTGTCCAACTGATGCTAAACCCCAAGAAGGACCAACTATTTCAAAACAAAGTTAATTACCTGGGTCATGTAGTCAGCAAGGATTGCGTGGCTGTAGATATGGAAAAAGTCGCTTCTATTAAAGAGTGGCCACAACCAATGAATAAACATTAAATAGGAAGTTTTCTTGGGCTTTGTACATACTAAGAAGATTCATCAGAAAATTTGCAGATATTGCTAAGCCATTAACACGACTCACAGAAGAATTGAGAGAATTCTGCTGGATTTGGGTTCATATTCTTCTAATGTTGTGGCAATTCAATGTTATGCCATTTGGATTATGTAATGCCGCCGCGACATTTGAAAGACTTATGGAAAATGTATTGAGAGGGTTTATCCTGGAAAACATGCCTGGTGTATTTAGACGACATCATAGTCTTGGGGAAGACATTTGATGAACATCTAAAAAACATAGAAACAAACTGCCTTTGAAACACTAAAGAAGCATTTAACCAGCGCCAATATTAGGCTACCCACTACTAGAGGAAGAATTTATCCTGGCTACTGATGCCAGTAATGTGCGAATTGGAGGAGTGCTTTCACAGATTCAAGGGGGAAAAGAAAGAGTACTGCGTTATTTTAGTAACGTGCTCTCGAAACCTGAGCGAAATTACTGCGTCACGAGAAAGAACTCCTGGCAGTTATTAAATGCGTGAAACACTTCTATCAATACCTATATGGAAGGAAATTCTTAATCCGTACTGATCATACCGCTCTTAAGTGCAGTTCAAAACCCCGTAGGATCAAACCGCCAGATGGATTGAACGACTTCAAGAGTACAACTTTAAGATCGAACATAGAGGCGGAATAAGCCACAGAAATGCCGATTCTCTCTCAGACCAATCGTTTGCCCTCACAGCTGTCTCGAACTGTCCATGACATCTTTCCGTCGAAGGTTGGGGCTTTAATACGAGCAGAGTTTACAGCTCCTTCCAATTTTAACTTCGACTCCACCTCATGACGCTTTATTTCACCGTCCTTGGCCAGGTCTGAATGTTCCAGTTCTTCTATCTTCTTATCCATCTGTTTTATTTTCTGCTCAACGGAAGACATTATTTTATTCTCGTCGGAAGAAATCTTATCTTCCATAGAAGAAATTTCGGAAGGCACCTTTTCTTCTAAAGAAGAAATATTAGACGAAAATTTATTTTTCATAGAAGACATTTTGTTTTCCAAGTCGGAGGAAATGTCGGTTTTTAAAGAAGATATGTCAGAAGACACCTTTTCTTCTATGGAAGAAACTTTACTATCTAAGGAGGAAATATCACACAGTCTTTTAGCAATTTATTTATAATCCCACTTCTGATACCAATATAATGATAATCTAATTTATTTATAGTGTATTTATTTAAAACACACTATTTACAATTTATTCATGACGTACTAATTAATTTATATAATACTTAGGCACTAAAAATTCTAATTTATTTCAATTTAACTTTTCTTGTCTAACACTGAGTAGGGCTATTTATACCAAGTCCAACTCTGCTTCGAGAAGTCTCTAGACGCTCCCAAAAATTCCATATCTGACTCAACGGCACGCTTCGCCCGTTCTAGCCGTTTCTCGAGCGCCAGCGGCATTCCTAGAAGATTCCGTCGTTTTGGGCTTGAGTCGGGTGCCAAGCTAAAGGTCGCTTGCTTTAGACACAGGGTCGGCTTAGGAATTTCATGACAATATTGTTAATCTCATAAATAGTAATTTAATTTCTAATATTTTATTGAATATATTTAAAACAGTTTCGATGACATCGGTGTTTTTGACGATGTCTACTCCGTAAATCAGAATATTATTTTTTCTATTGAGTCTGTCGAACTGGATGCTAAACCAAAAGGGTCGAATATTTGTTTCTAGTCTATAATTTTTTTAATAATTTTAGTCTACTTAAATATTTGCTAATTTTTTTTTCTGTGGAGGTATATAACGATAGTTTGTAATACACATTTCTTGCATCTTAGTGTGTTTTTTGTAAAGATTTTTCTCCCAAATTGAGTTAATTATTTTTTTTTAATTGAAACGATTCTAATTGTTTCATAACAAGAATTTCCGTAAATATATAAATGTCGAATCCAGCCCTGTGCTAGGATCCGGAAAGGGTGATTAATAATTCATTAAAGTGGACCCTGACCATAATGACATGGCGCATATAAGTAATGTGATTTGTTTTTTCGAAGTACTGAATTATATTTACTTTTAACAGTTTCCTTTACACATTGTAGTCGGTTATACCCAAGGGTTAATGATTGGAAATTACCGGTGATAAATTTAAATATATTTTTTACGTGGAATTTGAGTAGGTACTTATACAAAAAAATATAAAAAACCACATATTTAATAAAAAAAATTTTTATTCTAGTTTTTTAAATTATATAAAAAGGAATATTGAAAATTATTTTATGTTTTAAGTACAAAATTTATAAATATTTTGTCTACGGTTAATAATACAAAAACTAAACTTTCTCAACAGCGTTGTTGATTAATAAATGAGATACGAGGGTCATTCAATAATAATAATAAATAATAATAAAAAGACAAATGGCTATAGCTCAAAACCGGTTTATTTCAATCTTTCAAAATTAAGGCTATTTTTCAACATAATCACCCCCCACAGTTATGCACTTGTCCCATCTTTCTTGCAGCTTCCTAATCCTTAACTTCCTCATTGTTAGTAAATCTTTTTCCACGTAGGGCGTCTTTGAGTGGTCCAAACAGGTAAAAATCAGATGGGGCGAGGTCGGGACTGTAGGATGAGGTTAGACCTCCCAACTTAATTCTTGAAGCTTATCACGGGTCAGCTGGGCTGTATAAGGTCGGGCGGTATCGTGCTGAAGAATGACTCTTTTTGACAAGAGTCCACGGCGTTTGCTCCTGATAGCTGGTCTAACTTTGTGTTCTAGCATCTCAGAGTAGTATTGGCTATTGATAGTTCGTTGATCTTCAAGTAAATCGCAATAGACTGGACCCTGTGAGTCCCAAAAGATGGTCAGCATCACTTTACCGGCGGAAGGTTGAACCTTGAATTTTTTGCGAACTGAAGAGCTAGTACCACTCCATACTCTGCTTTTTGGTCCTTGGTTTTACACCTTCTGCGACTAAAAATCTAATGACTGAGCAACTGCTCTTCTAAGGTGCAATCTTCTAGTGGACTTACCATGGTGAATTCAACATTTTGAGGTTATGTTGACATAAAATAATGAAGCAGCTGATCAGAGCATATCCCAAGGTTGCCAACTAACACCCCTGAAAAGATTGTACACATTCATTGAATAGTTTTAAAATTATAGAATTTGTCTCTTTACTTATTGAATGACCCTCGTACATTTTCTTATTTGATAATTTTGATAACACAAACTAAATAATCATTTCCGTATCAGATCCTTATCTAATGACACAAAGTAGTTATTCCTTAATTATTTTAATAAAATCATGTTTGTCATGAAATGTCAATCATTAAATAATTATTATCTAGAAAAGATGTGTCATTTTAGTTGTATACATTATAGAAACTAATTAAAAATGTATTACAGTGTGTTGTTATACTGTTTAACTGTAACGGGTCAACTACAACAGTTTAACCCTAACAGGTCATCAATGGGTTTTTCCTGTTTATTCTTTTAGACAGAGATTTTAAATTATATTTAAGTCATTTTGAATTTTTTTGACTACATATAGAAAACTTTTTTATTATTAGTTTTATCAAAAAAATGTATTCTTTATAAAAAGTTCTGCATAGTCTAAAACCCAAAATTCAACCATCAGATATCAAATTTTTTAAGCCGTATACAAGGTGCGTCAAATATAAATAAATTTTGATCAAAAGTAAAGTACCAACTGTTTATGTAATTTAGCGGTATATGGAAAACTTTGTTATTACTAATTTTAGGAAGAAAATATATTTTTCATAAAAAATTGTGCATGATCTAAATCCTAAGTAACAGGAGGCCTAGCACCGATCATTGAGATACTCCGATGGTGACTTGTCGATCGGAGGAATGTGACTGTCCAACTTTGACACTAAAATATCTATTGGTAAGATAATTTTCGATCCACTTGTTCAGATTGCCTCGAATACCAAAGTGTTCTAGTTTAAGTAATACCCTTTTATGAGATACTCTATCGAAAGCTTTCGCAAAATCCTGATATATATTATTGGAATCAAGGGCTCTTGACCAATCACTAGTACACGCCACCAGGTTAGTTATGGTAGATTTGCCCTTAAAAAATCCATGTTGTTCATTGGGAATAATTTGATGTTCTGTTAGAAATTCGGAAATTCCGTTCCATGACCCTAGACGGGACTGATAAAAGACTAATGGGGCGATAGTTTGAAGGTTCCAATTTGTCGCATTTTTTGAAAATGGGTGTGTATGATGCTATTTTCCACTGACCTGGTAAGGTGGATGTTTGAAATGATAAATTCATAATTATTGAAAGGGGCGTACTCATAATGTGTTTTTTGACAATTTCGGGGGTAAACGATACATTGCTTAAGGTGATATTTAAACGTGGAGCTACAATTTTCGGAATCGTATTTTTATTTGTTTCGTTTGTAAAAGTTAAGTTGAATGTTTCTGCCAAAATTTCTGCGGATTCGAGGTTACTGGAACTGAGATAACCATCGGCTTTTCGTAACAAAGAAACACAAACTTTTGAGTTTAGACTACTACAGATATATTTTATAGTTTTTTCGGATTGTCAGAATCTGTAAGGGTCTCTTCGTATTCATTTCTTGTCGAACGGATTGTAGCAGAAAATATGTTAGAGAAGTTTATGTGTATTTTATAGCGAGTTAGGACGTTTGATTTTCTATATTTTATCCAAAAACGTTTTTTGTGTTGAATTAAGAACATTAGATCAGCGTTGATCCAGGGCTTGAGAGGTTTTTTTACGTGTGTGTCTATCAATTGTAATAAATATTATTGTGTGAAATGTATTCCACATATTATTAACATCTTTTACAGGATTTAAAAGCGGCAGCCAGTTTATTACGGAAAGTTCAGAATAAACAGTCATAATTGGTTACTGAGTAAGTGTTGAGGCTATTCGTTTTTGAGTTCTCAAGGGTTATTTGTACAGATGCTGATATAACTAGGTGATCCAATATACCAATCGGAGGGAAATAGTTAAATTCTGAAATAAGTTATTCATCGTTGGTGGTGATGATATCTAAAGTAGATGGTTCATTATTTATTCGAAATCTCGTTGGTTGATTAACATGTTGATGTAATTTACTTTCTAAAATAAATTGCATAAAATTAGTCATGGGATTGTTTAGATCAGGAATAAGAATGATTGGCCAAGAAATGTCACGAAAGTTGAAATCGCCAATAATGACGATATTTTCATAGCTGGAAATGTGTTCGAGTTATTGGATGAGCAAATAATTAGCTTCTATACTAACGTCATTTGGTCTGTAGATACATGCCATATTTAAAATATAAGATTTTGTTTCGATAATCGTATGAGTAATATTTCAATGTTAGATCTGGCAAGATACTACGGTAACAAATTATCGACAAGCATTTGTCTCTCAACTGGAAAGGACAACAACCAATTGTCGCCCATATAGGTAGTGAAAGTAGTTTTTTAAACAACAGTGCCTTAGTTTTCTTATCTAAAAAAAAACGGGAAATTATCACGAAAACATGGACGGTCAACGCTTTGAAAGTTGGTTTGAAACCCTACTTTCTCGGATCGAGCTAAATTCAGTGATAGTGCTTGATAACGCTTCTTATCATAGCCAATTAGTGGAACATCTACCCACTATGGCCACTAAAAAAGCGGTGGTGCAAGGTTGGTTGCGACATAAGGTAATACCCTTTTCTAAGGACATGGTTAAAGGGAAGCTTATAACCATAATTAAACAGCATCGAGACAGATATCGTCAGCATGTTGTAGATACATTAGCTCTTGCTCGAGATATAAACGTATTAAGACTTCCTCTGTACCATTACGAATTGAATCCGATGGAACTTATTTCGGCTCAAGTAGCTCGTGAAAACGTGACATTTAAAATTAGTGACGTCCAACGTTTACTGGAAATCAGAATGGCATGATTACGAAAGTAGATAGGACAAATGCCGTAACCACGTCATCAAATAAGAAGGCAAAATGTGGAGATTGAACGGAATGGTGGACCATGTAATCGAAAAGGTGGTGATTCTCAAAGGATTCCAGTTCTGAGGACTGTTCAGGATGATCCTTTAGTTCGGTCCAAATCATTGGTATAGCAAATGGCATATGTCTGGGTTCTTGTTTAGCCTAATCTAATAGCAGTCTCACACACGTTACACAACATTTATGTGGAACTCTGGATTTATTTTGATTCCTCACAGGAAATCCAAAATAGTCTAAATAGCACTGTTCAATTAATTTCGACGCTGAAATGTAAAAGTTAATTCTCCACACACAACAAAAACGGTCGGGGTTGTTAGAATGTAACATGTACGATGTAACAAACATATAGATATAAGATGTAAGTTAGTTGAATGCAATAGTTATACAGTCGTCTAAATGAAATTATTCAAAAAAAGACACATATATGAGGTCAGAAATGAATATGTAGCTGTCACAAAAAAAACTGGACGTGATTGAAACAAAATTACTATATATTGTTAATGAGGGTACGCCAACATGAATAAAAATCATCACAAAGTTCGTGTGACAAAAACAGTGTTTACCAGTGAACAATTGCTAAATTATTTAAGTATTTTTTTACTTTAAATTTATTAATTATTAGAAGGCCATACTTTTTTAATTCCTATCAACATTTTAAATTACATTTTTTGTTCTGTATTTAAATGTAAATGCACTTTTTATTTTCCCTGTATACCACTAAATATTTTACAAATTTTTTTTTATAAATATTTTTTTTTTGTAAAATTAATAATAAAAAATTCTCAATTCTTGTCAACTTTTTCAGACATTTTATACAAAGTAGATTACACAATATTTAACGTAAATCAATAAAATCGTCTCAATTAAAGTTTATTCAATGTCAGCATTTTATCGCGAATCTTTGTTACGCCGCTACATAGAAGGATTATGGGTAATTCTAGAAATACGTTGTTGCCAGCTGATCATAATCCTTCGATGAGCCACCATTATTTAAAAATTGTTTGACTATAGCTTGTCCTCGTTTTAATTAAAATTAAATTGTAAAAACTTTACGTCTTTATCACTCCTTAATACAAAACAAGCAGGTGCTCGCCTAACCCCTCACAATCTGTCAACTGTTATTATTATTCACAAGATTCCCCTAAATGCCCCTCCGTTCATGTTTAATCGCAACACTTCCATCTGAAAGTCCAACAACCTTTACTTCTAGGCGACGGAATAGATTCTGACCAATCGCGGGCGACCAGGATCAGGTGGCTCAGAAGGCTCAGAATTTTCCGTCTCTCGTTTCGATGGCTTCGCTTTGCTCTCTTCCTGCGATTTTTTCGCGTTGACAATGACTTCTTTTATCTGCCTCTCCAGGGCCGCCTCGTTAGACTAAAACAAACGAATGGCGATTATTAGATGTCAGGTTGGGATATGGGGTGGTGTTGAAAAGGTGAAAAATGTATAGGGTTAATGTGTAATCGGTGTCCTGTCGCATTTGGGTGTCGTAAAGTTTTTGGTAGGGCTGAAAACCCAAGATTATTAAAGTTTTGCTAGTGCCCTCAGTTTTTAAAAGTGTATTAAAAGTTTAATGTATTACTAAGTGAATCGAATACTGTGGTCCAATTAAAACACCATAATGATTATTCATATCTGAAAACAGTATTTATCTGGTTGATTGTACTGTCCAACTCATAAAAATAAATTCTACAAAATTTCAATACAAAAAAAGTTCATTGTTGGTAATATTGAAACGGTATTGTCAAGCTAATTATTCATAAGGTATTGATACAAATATGTAAACTTTTAGGTTCGCTAATAAACATTGTTTTTTTTTTAATAAAATTACAGAAAGTGGAACTTTATTTTTTGTCTTTACTATATACAAGTTTTGCCAGATCTTAATGGGGCCTTATCTTGGACTTGCCGCGTCTGCATAATTCTACTTGTATTTGCTATGATTGTGTTATCATAACTTAAAAGATCACTTATATATTTTATAATGTAATGTAATTTTTATTGCTACTCATAAAATGCAATACTCTGAAAAGAAGGTGTTTTATAAAAATAAATTAAAACCGTGGATCAACGGAGAACTAATATCCTTGATTAGACATAAAAGTAAATTATGGCGTAAATATAAGCGGTCAAATAGTATTGTCGATCTAGAATATCACAAAAATGTTTCCAAGGACCTAAAGAAATTTATAAATAAGGCCCGAGAAGAATATGAAGAGTCAATAGCATGCATCCAAAACTGTAAAAAATTATACAAATATATTAGATCTTCACTGTCATCAAAAGTATCCATTCCTTTACTTAACAAAGAAGATGGAAGTCCCTGCCAAAATAATTTCGAAACGGCTGAACTTTTAGCTAATACCTTCACAAAAGTTTTCACCAATGAACCTCCCCAAGATCAGTTACCAGATATCTCATCCGAAAGAATCCATTCTTCCTTAAAACGGCTCAATTTTACTCCTGAAATTGTCAAACGTCATCTTTTAAAATTAAAAAACAATTCCTCTCCGGGTCTAGATCAAATATCTTCTCTATTTTTAAAACAATGCTCTAATACCATATCAGTTCCTTTATCTATTATAATGTCTTTGTCTTTTAATACACACACATTACCCTCTATCTGGAAAATAGCTTCTGTAACACCCATTTTCAAGAAAGGAAACAAACTAGACTCTAATAACTACCGCCCAGTCAGCCTCACACCCATAATCTGTAAAGTTATGGGATCCATAATAACAGAGCACGTTTCTCAGTTTTTCTTAGCGGAAGAAATCATTCCCAAACAGCAACATGGATTTGTAAAAGGGCGATCAACCATGACCAATTTGCTTTGGTGTGTAAATGAGTGGACAGTTTCATTAGATAGGAAAAAACCTATAGACATTATTTACCTGGATTTTGCGAAAGCTTTTGATCGTGTGCCGAAACGAAGATTACTACATAAGTTAGAACACCTTGGTATACGTGGTGATTTACTTAAATGGATCGAGTCATTCTTAACTGATAGAAAGTACAGTGTTAAAGTTGGAAATTCGCATTCATTTGAAAGATCAGTCTTCAGTGGGGTTCCTCAATGATCAGTTCTGGGTCCACTCTTATTTATAATATATGCCAGTGACCTTCAATTCCATATCAAGTGCAACAATATTTTTTACGTAGATGACACTAAAATATTTAGTACCCGTCTCTGAACTTCCAACAGCTTCAAGATGACCTTCTATAACTGGTGCTCAGATTGGATGCTACCTCTAAATACAAATAAAAGTGTAGTTCTCCATATTGGTAAAAATAATCCTCGTCATAATTATTTTCTAAACGGTCATACGTTAAATAAAGTTAAATCTTACAATAATCTAGGTGTTATAATTACTAAAAATCTCAGCTGGTCTGAGCACGTTCTTCAAGTGTCAAAAAAGGCGAACACGAAAATGTACCTATTAAAGAAAACATTCGCAAAAGTGTCTTTTCAAAATTCTATCCGGCTGTATAAATTATACATTCGTCCGATTATCGAGTACTGCGGAGCTGTGTGGTGTCCGGAACTAGTGCGGGATAAAAATATTCTTGAAAATATTCAGCGCCGATCAACCAATTCTCTACCGGAGAATGTTGTAAATGCTCCATCTGTCAATGTTTTCAAGAACGAACTTGATAATTTTCTATTTTTTAATTAACATTTCATTGTTTATTCATCGGTTGTACCTGTTATTGATTTAGTTTTTAGTAATATTGTTTTATATTCAGTTAATATGGGCTTATGGGTCTTATGGCCCCTGCTCTTATCAAATTATAATAATAATAATAATATTTCTATAGGTTACAACTTGAAAAATTCTTTCAAAAAATAGTTATTTGCGTACCAAGCAACTTCTGGTATGGCCAAAAAAGATTATGTGCACACATTTTTTTTAAGTGACTGTCTTACCAAAATAGGCCCAACTTCCTAAACAGAGACAAATGCAAAAATAATTTCGAACTTTTATTGATCAAATAAAAAAACATACAGAGACAGAATTACTAACGATAAGTATAATAAATAGAACTTTTGTTCATAAATAATATAATAAGTATATAAAATAAATGTGTTATTTTAGTCAATTACCAACATAAAAAAATATTTACACTATAAGAAAAATATCTATTTTTTTATAGGAAAACATTTTTGATTTATTTTTTATTTTTAAAAATGATTCAACGTACAGACACATTAAGTGACATTGTTCTTTTAACTTCATTCAATTTTAAATAATGGAAAAATTAACGACTACAGTGTGTAAAATAACAATAGAAAAGCATTATATAAGTAAATTAAAGGTTAACGAAGGTTGGGATCGTTGATAATGACATTAACGTTGGTATTTATAACAAAGAAAAAATAGAGTTTAAGATTTAATTATTCAATAATACCGTTTTAATGTAATCGAAATAAAGTACATACAGGATCCGAAATAAGGTTGACCTTCATCCATCTGTTTAACGGATGAAAGTTTTTTTTTGTTAAATAAAATATGTTTAAAAATACAGGGTGTTTTCAAAGTTGAATCATTTATTTTAACAGCTTGAAGAACTCGCCAAAAGAAGTCGATATACCACGGATGTTTGTAAATTTAGTTATTCGACTTCGTGAGACAGGATACTTGAAAGAACAACGAGGGGGTCACGCTGGAAGACCTGCTCCACCTGAAATGGTAGAAATTGAGGAAAATATTTTGGAAATGGTGGAAGATGACCCAACAATAAGTACCAGAGCCATAGCAACTCAAGTCGATGTTTCCCATAGTAAAGTGTGGAAAACAATACGACAGGAACAATATTATCCTTATCATTATCAATGGGTACAAGCATTACAACCTGAAGATCATTCTAGAAGAATTGAATTTTGCCAGTGGTTTTTACAACAGTTGAACAGAAATGAAGATTTTACGAAAATAATTTTAGATACAGACGAATCCACATTTACACGAAATGGGATATTCAATTTTCACAACAATCATGTTTGGACAGTAGAAAATCAGCGTGCCGTAAGAAGATCTAATTTCCAACATAGATTTTCATTAAATGTTTGGGCTGTTGTAATAAATGGCATGCTTATTGGACCATACTTTTTGCCACCTCGGCTAACCGGCGACATTTATTTAGATATTCTTCGACACCATCTGCCAGAATTATTAGATGTTCCACTGAATGTTAGACAGGATATGTGGTTTCTACATGACGGAGCTTCCACCGCATTTCAGAAGAGGAGTTCGTGAATATTTGAATGAACAGTTTCCGAATAGATGGATAGGGAGAAATGGACCCGTTTCTTGGCCTGCACGCTCCCCGGACCTAACGCCTTGTGATTTTTTTCTGTGGGGTTATTTAAAACAGTTGGTGTATCATGATGGAGAAGTAAATACTGTGGAAAAACTTCAAGACCGCATTGTAAATGCTTGTGATGTTATTCGTGGATATCCGGATTTTATTTTTGAGGCCTGTCAGGAGTCGTGAGTACGCCAAGCAAGACTATGCATTAATCGGACAAATGGTGATAATTTTGAACAATTTTTGTAAAAATGGAATACATTTTACCGATAATGAATGTTTTTAATTTTAAAAAAACCTATAACTCTCTTATTATGCAACTCTTATTTAGATGATATTTGGTATATCGACTTCTTTAGACGAGTTCTACAAGCCGTTAAAATAAATGACTCAACTTTGAAAACACCCTGTATATCGCAAATGGGTTGCCTAATAAAATACTGTCACGGCTAAAAAAGTTGATCTAAGGTCTTATATATTACTACTTTTCATGAAATACATCTCATTAGCCCTATAAGCACCCGTTATATCAATTATGAATGCAACTTAAATTTTATATTAATATTAGTATATTAGCATGCCAAAGCACTGATGAAGCATGTACAATTTATAATTTTACTGCCATTACTTTCGGCACATACAAGTTCTTGCACCTAGGTGTCTAACTTAATTTATTATTTTTCAAAACATTTGTAAATATCCATTGTGATTAAATTTAATTTAAATAAATAAATTATATACTGAGGCCCCATAGGAAAGGCCAGGGGCGGTTTCTCCATTGGTTCATTTGTGCAGTGAACACCCAGTTAAATTTCATAAAAATTCATTATTATAATATTACATAAATAACATAAAAAAATAAATTTAATTTTAATATTTTTATTTTCATACGTGTTAATCTATATTTTTTTGTACATCATTGTCCTTTGGCTAATCGCGTCTCTGTGTCACAGTATACCTAAGTATACTGTGTCTGTAGCGCATTATGATGAGTGAACCTAACACGAGTGAGCAGATATGCCGAATGCATATAGCTAAGAAGAGAAGACAACACGCCAACAGATCCTTCAAACTGTCAAAGAACACATTAAATGGCGCGCCGCTCACAAACAAGGTTGCCAAACCAGTGTTGCTAGTCTAGTACAATTCACTATTCACAAATAGCTACGTTCGTTTGATCTGTCTACAGGCACAGCATAATTTTGTAAATAACCATAGGAATAGAGTAAGGGTTATATTTTAATATTTTATCATTCCATTTCTTTTATTTTGCATAATAATTATTTTTCTTTGATTATATTTGACCATAAATATGAGATACGAGAAACTGGCTGAACACTAGTTCTTCTTGGTCTTAATAGCTTGGCAACATTTTTCGTTAGAAATTTGTCAGTTCTATGATCGAACTGTCACTTTAAAAAAATAATAATTTTTTTCGGCCCTTTCCGATTTGATTGATGGACGTTGGGATTTAGCTCCTCATTGTGTTAAATAGTGTTGAGTAATAATTAGTTTCCGAGCTTTTTGTTTTGTCCAAGGGCCCCCGTGCCAATGTTTATGTTACTTTTATTTTGGATGAACCTAGTTTCTGACCAAAATCTGAGGCAAGTGAGGCCGAGAGATACTTTCTTCCACGTGTTGCTGGATCCCGGTAGCAGAGAAAACCCTCAAAAGAGGTAAGTCATTTCCTTTGCTGCTCCTGCATTTTCTTTGTCTGGAAAAACACTCATGGATGAACAAGAGAGCCACATCAACCGTGGGTGGTTATTCTCAGAAAGCTACATAATGGAATTCTGTCTTGCCAATATGCTGGTCCGTTTTATTTACCCTGCGTAGCAGAGATTTCCTTTTTATTTCAAACATTCTTACGATGGTCCCGTGCTCCAAGCTGTCCTGTAACATGATGAGCTTCGGTGTGCAGTGTGTAGCCTAATAGAAGGCTCTTTCTAGTGCCGCTGTCAGACCTAGGATTATATTTTGGTATTTATTATTTTTTCTTTAATTAACAATATGTTCGCAATGTGTATTTAGACACTTTACTTATATTTTAAAACGGGTGTTTCTTTATTTTTTGTATGATTTAGTTTTAAGAATATTTTTTGTTTCTTCTATTTACAACCAGTTTGTAAATATTATTTTGAGTATTCAAAACAATATACTTTAATTTTAAAAAGACGTCTCGGATAGGTATAAATAAACCTTCTTATTTTACTATTCATATATTTCTCCAACTATTGGCGAATGAATTGAGAGGATATTCTCAATTATACCATTTCTATTGACTATAAATTTAACTGTTTAAAAATGAATTGAGTATTTTCAATTATATTGTTTCTACCGTTTATAAATTTAAATGTTGTTAAGTGGATTGATAAAATACTTCCAATTTTATTACTTTTAGAGTTTAATTCATCAAATGAATTCGGTAAATATTGTTAATATATCATTATTTCTCTTTTGAGGAAAAAACGTTTGTCTAATTTAATGCTAATCAAACAAATTGAGAAAATATTGTTAATATATCACTTTCATTTATGTTTCTATTAAATTCAATTTAAATTATGTATGACTTTTATTTCACAGAATATCAAGATCATCTCTACAAGTGTCTATTTGCAGATTCATGTATTTATGGTTTAATTATTAAAATTTTATTTACTATGGTTTCTGAATTTACCTTTAGATTGTAAAAACTTCTGTATCAAATAATACCAAATTTTGTAATCTATAAAAAAATCATTGGCGTCCATCTATGGTTTAAATATTCTTTTTTGTATTTTATTTAAGTGTATCTAAAGTTAACTTAAAATAATTAAATTTCAAGACAACAAATCCTTAATCACATCTTTATGCCACCGACGGTAGAGCTGCTGTACTGTATATAACCTAAACTCTTTGTCAAAAGAAAAAAATAGGCTACAAGTTGAATATTATTGTTGAACTTTTTAAATATTTTAAATATTTTACCTTATACATTTTTTTTTTCTACTATTCATACAGTATTTTGTGAAGAGTATTACAGGTTTACTTTGTCTGTCTGTACGATGTCACGTTTTTTGTCTGCACGATAAGTCAAAAATGAGAAATGATATGAACTTAAAAATTTTAAGCAAAAATCAAGCTCTATAAGGTGATAAAGCCTATTGATTTTTAACAAATCTGATTGAAAATAGGGGGTTAAGATGGGTTGAAATTAAAAAAAATCCTAAATTTAAAGCGAAAAGCAAAATCAATATGAAATTTTTAGTAAAAATGAAGCTTTATAAGAAGATAAAGCCTATTGATACTGAAAAAAAAATGAATATATTGGGGAGTTAAGGGGGGTTAAAATATAAAAAAAACTAACTGAAAAACTTGAAATTTTTAGCAAACATCAATCTCTAAAAAGAGAAGGAGCCCTTTCATTACAAAAAAAAATCTGATTAAATATGGGGGATTTAAGGGGGGTTGAAATTTAAAAAATATTAAAAATTAAAAGCGAATATCAACATGAAATTTTTAGTAAAAATCAAGGTGTATAAGGAGATAAGGCCTATTGATTGTAAAAACAATCTGCTTAAAAATGGGAGTTAAGGGGGTCTGTTAAACTGCGAAGAGTATCATTTAAAATGCCAGGCATTATATATCTTTATTCTAGTTTGTGTCTGTGTAATATTATGTATTGTGATGGGACTGATCTTATAAAATAAACATTTAAATTATTTTAGTTCTTATTTTATTTGCCAATAAAAGGTATTTAAAAAATATATTTTTTATTTGACATCTGTGACAAATTGTGAAAATTATTAAACTTACAATAAAAACTATAAAATAGTAGGTAAAGTTTCATATAAACTTTTTTACACAAAAATCAATATCAAGCTTTCTACATAACCTGATATATATTTAAAAATAATCTCAAATTATGAAGAAGTTAGTTTACTAACTAATAATGTTTATAGATGGTTTTTAACGTATTAAAAACAAAACAAATATCACACTAACTAAAATATTCATTTATTAATAGTTGTAGTGCTTGAAAACAGTATGATGTTGATGATAATAATAACTACACTTAATACAAACTCAAATAATAAAAAAATCAGCGATATTGACTCTTGTACAAAGTTTTGATTCCATTTTAAATTATCACGAGCCGCCACTGGGAAAGGCCTCAGTAATTATTGAAAATGCAATAAATTTATTGCACTTATATTTCTTATGAAATTTGTTGTCGCTAAAAATAAAACATTCAAAAATAGAAAGAAAAAACTTGTCTCATAGTGACCTTTAAGACGTGTCCCTTTTCCCATAATGCGTAGTATGAATCAGTATCTATATTGCAATATAATGCAAGATGTCCCACATCGAATACCTATACACAGCCGATAGATACGGGAATGGAATTTCCCATGCGGGTTCATTCGACCCCAATCCCGTAGGACCTCCCCACACTATTTCCAATAACTGATCCTTATTTTTAGATACAATTTTTTCGACGTGAATATCTTTTTGTAAATCTTTCGCTTGACTGACTTCGTTAGATCGAACGGCTCGACGCAAGATGGACTATTTTATACGAGATATTCCGGAAAGTAATTTTGCTACACATTTCTGAAGAGAGTACAAATATGTGAATTTTTAAATAACTCTCATCATGGACAAACGGTACATTTTAGTATACAGGGTGTTTCAGAATCTAAAGTACATCACATCTCATTACCTAAAGTCTATTTTCAGTTTCGGATTAACAAAATTATGCAAATTAGTCATTGACAACCAGTTCCAATAAGCCTCTTCCCAAGAAATTAGGTAAAATTGCCCTAATGGTCAGATTTAAATTAAAATAACATTAGGGTAGGTACTAAATTTGTTACAAATATTGCAGTTGAATTGATTCTTTGCAAGTGTTGACATTGTATGTATATTGTAAATTTAGTGGAAATTTTAAAAATGCCTAGACGTGTGTTAGATATAGATAGTCTAATTTGTAGTGTACATAAGTATTTTACGGATGAAAAAGAAAATGGCGGTCCTTTAAAATCGGTAATGTCTGTACAACAACGCGTATGCGATGCTCTAGGAATTAGTGAAACCAAATTAAGAGGAGTATTACAAAATCACAATAGTGAACTGCCGAAAGAAGATCACCGCAAAACTCGCCCATCATTGAAAACGAAAGATATTCCAGATGGAAAGAAATTTTAAATTCGTGATACCATTTATCGAATGAGGGCCAACAAGGAACACGTGACCTTAAATACAATTCTCTCGGAATTAATAGATAGAAAATTTGACGACGTTGATAGAACAAGTCTATGGCAAGTGATACATAACTTGGGTTTCAAATTTCTAAAGGAGGATAACAGAAAGGCCCTTTGTGAAAGAAGTTATGTCGTGCACAAGAGAATTAACTTTCTAAGAAAATATTCTAAATTTAAAGAAGAAGGAGCGAATTTTATATATATATAGACGAAACATGGATATTTTCTAGAGGTGCAACCAAGAGAATATGACAAGATGATAACGTAAAGTCCATCAAACATATCGATGGAGAAGGGAAGCGACACATAATTTTACATGTAGGAGGGAAATCGGGTTTTATAGAAGGTGCTGATTTAATATTTTCATCTAAATCAAAATCCAGTGACTGTCACGATAGTATGAACACAGAAATGTTTGTAAAATGGTTGCATGAAAAACTTCTCCCAGGTTTAAGTGAGCCCAGCGTAATTATTTTAGACAATGCACCTTACCATTCTGAAGTATTAAACAAAAGTCCAACAAATTCTTGGACTGTTGATAAAATTAAAGAATAGTTGACAAAGGAACATATACCATTTCCTCAATATATATTAAAATTAGAATTATTTCGCTTGGCAAATATACACGCAAAACCAAAAACCTTTGTTGTGGATTAGATTATTGAAAGTTACGGTCATCAAGTTTTACGTCTGCCACCGTATCATTGCCAGTTTAATCCCATCGAATATATATGGGGAATAGCAAAACAATATTATGACAACCATATTGGGCCTAATGGTTATAGTGACGACGCAGTTCGGGAAACTTGGCGAAAAGCACTTTCAATTGCAACTCCAGAAGTGTGGTGGAACTGTATATCCAAGTGCGAGAAACTAATAGAAGATTGGTGGACTCGTGAAAATAAAATATACGAAATAAGTCCAATCATAATAACAATTAATGGTGATGACGATGACAGTGATGATGATGACGATTATGATATTTTGGATATAATGACTGATTTTAATTTTTATTGGCAAGTTCAATTTTTTTTATTTTTTATTTGAAATTCTCTACATGAAACAAATTTTTATGTTAGAAAATATTTTATTTGAGCTAAATAACTCTCTTATTATACATAGACCATATTTTCTGTGTGAAGTGTAATATAAAATTATTATTAGGTTTATAATAGCCACATTAGACTCCATTAATGAAGAAGTTTAATTCTGCTCTCAATTATACAAAAGATTCTCCATTATTATTTAATTAAAAAGTTGTACATTATTTTTTATTTCATTTAACCAGTTGATATTTCCCCAAAGAACAGGTCCAACTTTCGGGTACTTACCTCGAAATACTCATAAAATTTTTAATCCGAAACCCGCGTAAGTATAGCGAACAGACTGCACTTCCGATGTAAGCATGTGGACGCTAAAATTGAGCAGGGCCGTATTTTACTTTTCCGTCTTGCAAAAATGTAAAATAAAAGAATATAATTTTGGAATTATTTTTTTATTACTATAAAAACACATTTTGTAAACTAAAAGTGTAAAATCAATGCATACAGGGTCTCCCAGACTTTACTGATATTTCTGGACGAAAATAGGCGAGCGACATAAACTGTGTTAACCTGTAATGAAAATTAATATACATAAGTCTTACCCCCCTATCTAACTCCTTACTGGAGTCTTGTTAGGAAAATCGCCGAAACACGTCGATTTTTGATTTCTACAATGTACATTTTTATATGAATAGTTTAGCCTTAATTTCATCCCTTATTGGAAGGGAGCAACCCTTTCAAAAAATTTAAATAGTATGGGGTGGTGAGTGATAGCTCATTTGAAAGGGAGTTTTATTCTCTATTCAACCATGCAAAAAATTTGGAAATTTGCTTCATTACGTGTTGATTTATTAATGTTTAAAAATAACAAAACATCACAAACCGATATCATGCAGGGCCGAATTTTAATTCTAAGGATGAGTGCGCTACGTTAATTTTCGTTATTCTGAAACAATAATGAGTCGAGAATTAATGAAGCAAATTTCAAATTTTTTTGCATAGTTGAATAGAGAATAAAACCCCTTTTTAAATGAGCTATCACTCACCACCCCATGCCATTTAAATTTTTCGAAAGGATTGCTCCCCTCCAGTAAGGGATGAAATTAAGGGTAAACTATTCATACAAAAATGTACATTGTAGAAATCAAAAATCGACGTGTCTCGGCGATTTTCCTAATAAGAGTTATATAGGGGAGTAAGACTTATGATGCTCACTGTATGTATTTGACTTCAAAAGAAAGGAAAAAAAGTTTTGCATTATATTTAATTCACTACATATGTCTACTGTGATACAAAGCATTAAAACATTCATATAATAAAATTATATTATGCACGGTGTCCAAATAATTGCACTTTTTTTAATAGCTAATATCTATCTGCTAAAAACATAAAAAAACTTTAAATAAAAATTTAAAACTGTGCATCTTAACAAGAACATTTTTAACATTGCAGTATTGTCTCTCTTGTTGTATTTTCGACACATTTTGTTCTTTACCGTTCTTGTTCTACTAGTGTTTAGATTAGACACCTTGTACCTATATTATAGCAGTCTTCCTTACTTGACTTAGCACTATTCTGAATCGGATAAATTACATCGATTTGAAGAGCTATCTTCATTATTCGAAATTACCTGAACCTCTATAATATTATCCTACTCTCACATTTTTATTTCAATTTTTTGACGAACATGGTCGATACACTTTTTCCATTTTTCGTGAGAAATTAATGGTAATCCTTCTTCAAAAAGAATTTTCATGTCTCCAAATTTAAATTGAGTTCTTATCTGCTACGTATTGTTTAACGTCGGCCCAGATTAATTTAATAGGGTTAAGTTCACAATGATACGGAGGCAGGCGAAGTATTATTTTGTTTTGCTTACATACCATCATATTGTTTTTTAAGTTTTAGAAGTTGGATCTTAAGCATTTGGTCGTCGAATTCAATTTTTTTTTCTCTTATAGCCATTTTTGAATATCACCTTTTTTAGACGCCGTTGTAGGTATTTTTTCCAGCTTTCTCGAATTATAAGATGCAATATAGCACGATAATACATCTTCTAATTTTGGTAGGGTGTTTGAAAACAATTCTTCGAACTATTCTCCACACATTTCTTCATGGTAGTCACCGAATTTTTTCGACTCAAAATCACAAAGTGCATCAGAGTCAATACCTTCTTCACTTCCAATATGGCATATAAAAAGCCGTTTTTCCTTTCCTAAAAAAACAATAACTCATTTATTTGGGATTATTAACATAATTTTACACACATACCTGATGGGTTTTTTAAACTAGTTGAAAGTCCATCCAAAAAGATTTGTCTGGATGATAAAACCGACGTATCGATCCATACTTTTGATTTGGTGCTCAGGATAAAATATTTTTCGGTTTTCTTCTCTGTATTATTTCATTTTTTGTAAATATTCCCTACGCCACAAAACAATTTCATCTTTGTCTAAAAGTAAACTACTTCTTCCTCGAGTTTTAAATTTAAAATTAAAGGTTTTCAAAAGCTTGTAAAATGCAGTTCGCTTAAAAGTAGACAAATGTGGGATCATCATTGACTTCTTTTAAAACCTTATCGATTGTTGGAAGTTCACTTCTAAAGAAGAATTGATGTACTTTGCGCCTTATTGCATTTTTATCAAAATCATCCGCAGAGTCGCAAATTTCGCAACAAAAGAACTTGTTCATATTGTTATGTGAGCCATTTCATTATTCAGTCATGCTCTAACCCTCCAAGTCCCTCTCTGTCTTATTTGGCCTTTGAGGCTCAACTTGTCCGATTATTATACATAATTAAACCCCTTAAGATCAAATCTATGTGACGACTATGGCGGAGGTACTTTCGTGAACATTCCAGAGTCAACGGGATACTATTTCTAGTCTATTCCAAATATAACGTGATAGTGTTTCTAATTTTTGGCGAGAACGTTCTGGAACCTTCACCATAATTTTAAATTGGTATATAAATATTGGTGGAGAATAACGCTGTATCAATTATTAGATAGACAGTGAATATAAATAGTGAACAGTTGAAAGACAATCGAAATATATATAAATTAGAATAGTATTGTTATAAATAAATAAGTGTTTAAATAAATTAATAATAAATAAATTGTTTTAAAATAAACAAACATCACAATATTCAATTCATTTTTTTCAGGTGAGATTTTATTCCAGCCATAAGCATGTTGTTTTTAATATCGTCAAGTGGCCCGCGAAAATTATTCATTTGTTTTTCTATCATCTATTTGTTGCGTTTCATAACAAACAAGCTAATCAAAAATTCTGAACTATAAACAACTTGTCGGGAAATTGCTTTTGCTTTTCACCTGGCTTATATCAGATTAATAATACCGAGAATACATTTTTAGAGAAAATATCATAGTTGTATTATGTTTACTTAAAAAAAAAATATCTAAAATGCGTTTTCTCTTCCTATATACCAACTAGCAACTGTAATATGAAAAATAAATAATGAAAAATTAAAAGAAAAGTAAAATAGACTAAGTTTTTTTAACTTTTGATCGAAGAGCACGTCGTAATTATACAGTGTGTTCCACAAAGGTTTATCTTAAATTTAACAAACAAAATAAATATTCTTTCTAAAAAGTTCTGCATCACTTAGGAATTTTTAATCAAACATATTATGCGCAACCAGACCCAAACTTCAAAAAAACCTTCAAAATAAAAAGGGTATAATCTCAGTTATAAATGTTTATAATTTTCAATTTTCTATTTTAATTTATTGAAATTTAAATGTATGAGTTAGATCATCGTATTTGTGGATATGGAAAAAGAACTTCTAAGAAATATAAAATGTAGATATTGAAAATATTTGGGAACAAGTTTGCTAACCCATAGGAAATGGAAGAGCTGTTACTGAATGGAAAAGGCAAACAATCTTTTCATAAAATACACAGAAACATTACAATTTTTACTTGGTAGGACTTCTGACAATGGAAAACAGCAATTCCAAAAAAAATGAAGAAATCATTTTTAATAAAACTAGAAGAACCTGAAAATGTTTAAAAAATATATGTAAGTTAAAGACGTAGATGAATATGATCAAGCAAATATAGTTAATGGCCCTTTTGTCCGAAAAAACAAGCAATTATTTTTTACAAAACGCTTCGGAGAAATAGTGATGAAGTGAAAAAAAAACTAAAAAGATTTCTGCAAATCCTCTACTTGAAGTGCTCAGACAGGGTCAGGAAGAGGTAAGGAATAATCTACGTCATAGGCGCTAAATCGACGGGGGGTTTGAGAGCGCAAGTACCCAGAGCAGTTTTAAACTGGATGCGCAGCACTGATAACACTACGTGGACAAAAAGTACCAATAAGTGAAATGAGGAAACTTTCGTGCCCACGTCAAAAAAGAATGACTAATAACTATTTACAATTATCAAGACAAGAGCTTTGTACTTATGGTATTGAGCAAATGCTTGAGGGGAGAAGAGAAATCATTTGAAAGTTGCTCCCGAACCAGCACCGTTAGAAAAGAACGTTCATTTAGAGTCAGAAATAGCTCTCTAGTTATGCTGGCGAGAAACCAGGTCATTTTCCTATCCTTTAAACTGATCGTACAAGTTCATTTAAGAGTGTCTTTTCAATTGAAATCGGAGGCGTGAGTTCTTTTTGTGGAATTATGAAAAAAGATGGCAAACCATTCACATTAGCAAAAAATATCCGGTACTTCGAAATGCTGTCACAGCTTTGAGACAGGACAGGACTAAATTCAAACGGTGCGCCAAACAATGAACGAACACCGCCTCTGGTGCTACGATTGTAAACCATTTAATTGCCCTGACATAACACTAGCACTGTCATAACATTGTCCAAGTTTTGATTTGTAGTCGTATTTTTCTAGACAACTTGTAACTAGGGAAAACAGTGCTTGAACTGTTCGATCAGAACTTACATCATGAAATCCTAAAAATCTTTCAACTAGCTTTCCTTGAGAGTTAACATACCTAATTATTATGCTACATTAAGATTTATGAGCAATATCTGTTGAGTCGTCTACTTGAATGAAAAAAAAATTACAATCATTTGATCCCATTTCAATATATTTATCAATACAGTGCTTTTCAGATAAAAATATCCATCTTAAGTAACTTTTGAAGGACTGATTATATCAAAAAACAAAAAAATACGTCAATTAATATTCGAAGGGGGAGATATCGTGCCATATTTAAGTTTGCTGAAAAAGTCACCCTTTCACCCCTACTATCATCCCTTCAATTTTTTTAAATGGCTTCCCCCATTTTTTTATCCATTTTTGGATTGTTCTCGTTTAACTGATTTCAAAAATGTATAAAACATGGGGATTAAAGTAATTAGTTTACGATCTACAGAATTTTAAATTAAAATAAAATTGAATTGTGCAAAACTTTTATTTTAATGATTTTGTCACAACCGTTTCCAATGACAAAACGAATATTTCATTTTCAAAATTTATTATAAAAATTGCTCAAAATGTCCACCATTTACTTCCATACTATCCATACAATGGTATAACCTAGATTGAAAAGCCTCCCTGACATTACCGAACACGTGTGCATTTAAATGTAGGCATTCATACTCTATTCTTTGTCGTAAATCTTCTAAAGATTCTGGTTGGGTAGCATAAATTTTTGTTTTTAAATAACCCCATAAAAAGAAGTCTAGAGGTGATAAATCCGGTGATCTAGGTGGCCACTCCATCATCGAGCCTCTTCTACCTATCCAACGATTGGGGAAAGTTTCATTTAAAAATTGTCGTACTGGCAAAGCAAAATGTGGAGGCGCTCCATCCTGTTGAAAGACAAGCAAATCTTCAGAAAGATTATGATCATTTTCTATTATTGTTGTAATACGTGGATCAATTACTTCTCTCAATAACTCAAGATATGACTCTCCATTTAAGTTTCCGTCTAAAAAGAAAGGTCCGACTATGTGGTCACCTAGGATACCACACCATACATTTAACTTTTGAGGATTCTGTGTGTGGTATTCACGCACAACATGTGGATCACTCTCAGCCCAATATCTGCAATTATGTCTATTAACTAAACCATTAACTGAAAATGTGCATTCATCCGAAAAACAAAGGTTGTGCAACAAATGTGGATTGTCAGTCAAGCGCTGACTCAATAGTTTACAAAATTCAAGACGACGATCAAAATCATCTTCATACAACTCTTGAACCAATTTAATTTTGTATGGATGGTACTTATGCTTGTGTAATATTCGATAAACTGTGGAAGATGAAACACCTTCTTCTCTGCTTATTGTTGTCAGTGACTGTGCTTGTTGATTTTCAAGACTTACTTGTCCTAAAACTGCGGCTTCAATTGCTTCGTTATTTACGAGTTCCAGTCGGTTATGTTTTTTATTGCCAACTGACCCGGTTGATGTAAATTTATGCGTAAGATCAATCACATACTTATGAGTTGCATGACCTCCTTGGTGTGTTTCGTTGAAAATTCTAGCAGCAGCTCGTGCAGAACTGTTATTTTTGTAGTATAAACCTACAAGTTCAATTCTTTCTTGTAAACTGTAAACCATTTTCAAATCAAATAAATAACCTCAACAAATCAATGTGCACATGTATCAAAATACACTATAAAAGTAATTTAAATTCATTTTTCAAATCTCCAATACCTTTACCATGTATCATAAAAAACTTCAACAAGTTTTTAGCGGTACGATTAAGGTATAATGTATTCTAAATCCAATTTTGCTGCAGTCAGTAAGGTGAGATGTAAAAATTTGTCACTCAAATAATGGAACCCTGTAGATCATAAACTAATTATTTTAAACCCCATGTTTTATACATTTTTGAAATCAGTTAAACGAGAACAATCCAAAAATGGATAAAAAAATGGGGGAAGCCATTTAAAAAAATTGAAGGGATATAGGGGTGAAAGGGTGACTTTTTTGTAATAATCAGTCCTTCAAAAGTTACTTAAGGTGGATACTTTTATCTGAAAAGCACTTATCAATATGTTTATTAATATATTGACAAATACAGTTTATTAATTAATTTTGAATTATTTTAGAATTTGCTGCAAATACAAGTGACATTTTTTTATATTATTCTTGAATGTTTACAGAACTGAGTGAGATATAGGAATCTAAAAGTTCCTTAAAATTATCGTGATTTTCGGAAGATGTATCTTCATTATGATCGCGAAATTGCAAATTCTTGTTTTCCTAGAAAAAGAACTGCTCGAATTGGCAACTGCATAAAACGTCTGTTAAGATGCACTTTTTCATTAAATTGTTTTACATATAGCCTAGAGTTTTCTTTTAAAGCGTCTTCAATAGTATTTAATTTTTTTTTTAGTTCTGTAAATCTTAATGTACAACATGATGATGCATGTTTATGTAGGCGGCAAGTTACATCTAAAACCGTCTTTATTCCATACATTTGATTTTACACCTACTATCAAACAGGGTACGCAAAAAAACTTGTTTAAATAAAAAGTACTGAAACGCGACGCCCCTGGGTCTGATATTTTTTTATTCTTTTCTTTAAATAGTTTGTTGCGTTCTTCGAGGATATATCAATCACTTTCTATTTGGCACGTCTTTTGTTCATCGAGTGTAAATTGTTAGAGGGCAAATTCTAACTCAGAGGGCGGTCCGGGAGCCGTATATTGTGCGGGCTGTTTTTCGGAGTATTATGTTACGTGAAAGTTGAGTAGGCCCGCTACTCAACCTTTCTCTGTCTTATGCATTGACTAAATGGGAAAATTAAAGTATAAATACGGAGTCGGAAAGTAAGAACGGGGTTAGAATTCTTCCTGCCTTTCTCACGTCCAGTTGACAAAAAAGTGTAAGATTCAGTTATCTATAAGGTGACTCCCTTCTATATACTCTTCAAGTATATTGATTGGTTTATCCCGTTTAACTATAAGGTGACAGCTTTTTTTGTTATATTTGGAAAACGCAGTAAAAGATATCGAAGGAGCAGATAAATTATTTTCTGTATGAAACGACTTCTGTTGCGCTATACACCGTTACCTTTAAGGTGACTTCTTTCGTTATACATTTGTATATCGAGAGGTAGTTATGTGTTACCTATCAGGTGACCAAACAGACGGACGTTTTAAAAGAGCTTAATTTTTCTCTCTTCTAAGGGTTTTATGGGATTGTATTTCCGAGTTATTGGATTCTTTGCGTGACTTGTCTTGGTGAACCGTTGCCTATGGTGACGACGCCGGATAAAGAAATAGCGAGTTATTTAGTACCTCTGATCCAATCGTATAAAACTTGTGGAAAACGACTAAAAGTATTGCGATTGTCGTTCTACTTTTGTCGACGATACCTTTTTCTTTGTTGTGTGGATCCCCGTACGTAGATTTTAGCGATAATTGATCTTCTTTTAGACGTTACGATTATCGGTTTTTATCGCGGAAACGCCGTTCTAGAATATATTTCGAGATCAGCGTTTTCGACCTAGTGTCCTTTGTATAGTATTCATGTATACAGCCGGGGGAGAGCAGGTATTGCAGCGTGGTTTTATTACAGGTATCATTTTGTAATTAGTTATGTGTTTAAAAGGGGAACAATTCTTATTTGGGTAAAATTTAGTAAATAGTAATTATTAAGTTATGTGGGTAGTTTTTTTTGCATTTCATTGTCAGTGAATTTCATTTCATAGGACAATAATTAATAATTAGAATTACGGTCATAAAAATCAATTATTTTAAATCCAGCCACAACAACTAATAAACTAAGCCCTTCTGGTTTATGATCATAAGAATCAAGTGTCAAAGCCCTTTATTATTTTAGGGTTTGGGAAACCAATAACCTGCTTTCGTGGCTATAAATTGTCGTCTTTTGCGTTCATTTAGATGATAGACAGATGTTTGAATTGTATTATATTTATTTGTCGAGTCCTATTGTTAAGTAAAGTACGGTAATAATATTTTCTTTCATTTTGTATGATGCAAAAGTAGGTAAAGTCATGTCTTACTTCTAAACGTTGAAAATTTACTTTTTTTGGGTTCTTTTTAAGATTGAATATGTACAGAGGCGAGTAACAATATAATTTTTGGTATTATGTTGGGGTAAACGGACATATTAGGCTCATCTGGGCATCACTTTATCACATACGTTTTAGAACTCCGGTATAGTTGTTATCCTTTTAGAAAAATGAGGTGAGATTGAGGTGGGACTACAGCTTGTGGTTTCGGAGCTGTCATTTATAGCATTAATTTGTCGGTAATTAGAGCAAAAGAGCCTTGCGCCGAAAAAGAGCCTTCAGCCACCCATAGTACGTGCAGAACCTCAATAGTAGGGCCTAAAAATGGTACATTTTCTCACGTCTGTGGAAATAAAAGCCTGATAGAGGCTAGGATGGATCTTAAGAAAAGGTACCCCAAAAGTGAGCCTAACGGGCATCCCCCTTTATATCAGGTGTTCTGTTGTCGTACAGGTTATTGTTATATATGCAGTACTGAGCACAATCGTAAAATACGGTATTGAGATATCAGTGGAAAGGTGTTACGCAAGATGAGGTTAAACTTCTTATTTACATAATTATATCCATATTCATATCGCGCCATACTCTTCGTGATACCGCTGAACTTCACTATATCAGACAATACGTATGCAGGGATTATATTAGTAGTGTGTATGATTGTGTATTATAAAGGGATAACAAATATGCTGTAGTACTGTCATCATACTTTCACCGGTTTATGGGAGCTTAATATTCCTTTGGTTAGAAGTGAGACATGGAAAAGGCCACACATGTGTTATGTTAAAATAGACAAACATTATTGTCAACTTCCCGCTATAAGAAATAAGTTTAAATAAAACTATTCTTAATCTATTTTTGTGTTTGTTTTTTTGTTCCTCCATTACAGCTACATTGAACTCTAAGCGAAATTTTGGGGTCCTACAAAAATCACTTCGTGGGGATCTACTAGACGAAATTTAGGCCAAGGTTATAAGTATTTGTAAAACTAAGTTAGGACCCGGTTTGTCAGGTTACAGTACCACACAACCATTTTCATTCGGAATACCACTCTTTCCAAAATTTTTGCACAAACACTTTGTCTCTTGACTTAGTTTATTTTTGCTTACATTTAGTAGAGGTTCAGGTTTTGGCGAATTTAAAAAGTCTTTTTTATCCTCACTTCGCCATCTACAGAATGGCATCTCTAATAGCATATATACTGGAAACATTTTTAGAAAAATCGAAAAAAACGTAATAGTCACAATTGACCAACCAACCATTGTATAAAAATAGTCCCGACTGGAAGAAGCAAACTGAATCAACGCTTCAAGTGCATTAATCGGCTAGATAAAACGGGCCGTTACCATGGCAACCATCATAAACGAGCCGATAGAAGAGACACGTGTTCGGCGGTTTTATGCATAGCGCATCAAGCGCTCCGCTCGCTCGTATTAGGAAATCTTTCTATTGTATTATTATATTTCCAAAAACAAGCGAGCCCGGACGGTCGGAAATTTTAAACCAAGCGCCTCGTTTGTTTCATGCAGTGGTCCAGATACTCCAAAATTAGGTACAGTTTTGTAGGTTCCTGTAATTTGTATAGAGACTACAGAAAGAGAAATATTTAGCTATTCAGTTGATTTTTTTATTAATTTCTACTGAAATTTTGATGAAGCAGCGCGTCACCTGCGTCATCTAGCGAGCCGCCACTGAACAACACGTCTGTATAAGCATACAATGTATCAAACAAAGAAACAAATTAACGATGAAACTCGAAGCAAGTCCTAAAACTACTTACCAATTTCTCAACTCTGAATAAATTCATTATTGAATACTTTTCAATGAATTTTAGGCACCTGAATACGAAATAACTAACCGTGTTGAAAAATAAGCAATGCTATGAACAACCTCGACGTTGTTTTTATTATTGAACGGCCACAAGAATTGAAAATCAGTAACAACATTGAGAAATGCACAATAATTGAAAATATTTCAACGTTGTTTACTTTTCATTGGCCACAAGAATAACTCCAAATATCCATGTGGGTGTAGAAAAAATATATTTTTTTAGTATAAAAAATAATAGTATGTGAAACACTTTTGAAATGCCCAAACCTTGAGTAATAAGACAGTACATCGCGTATTCGCTCCGTGCGCGACAGCAGCGCCAATTCCTTTTTGGTTATTAATGGACTATTTCTGCGTATACTGACAAATGCAATTTTTAATAGAATTCGTAATTAAAAAGTATATATGTTAGTTTTAATAAAAGTATATGGATTTGTAAAACAAGCAAAACATTAATTTATTATTATTTTATATTTTTATCTCTTAAATTAAATAAAATTATGTATAATCAATAAAAATGAATAATAAAATATAGGCAGGCAACAGTATTTACTGGAAAATGTATGAGAAGTTGCCTAAGTCTAATAAGTTGTCATTGAAGAATTATTCTGTCAAAATAAAAAATACCATTTAATAATAGCGTGAAGTTAAAATGTATAAAAAAAGGATCGTTATTTATATTTTCATTTTTGTTGAAAACAGAACATAGAATGAATGATTAAAACTGGTTTCCCATCAGTAAGTTACAAAATTGTATTCCAGCCACATATAATAATAATCAAATGCAGAAATCTTGAAATCTAGTCCTTGCTGAATGAACATTTAAGAATAAAGGGATATTAAAGAACATCGTAAAATGATAATTTATTATTTATTTAAAACCTTTCAAGTTTCTGATGTCTACTATTTCCAGCATTACTGTTATTATTACAAAAATAAAGGTAATTTTTCTTCTTATTGTACTTCATCCATTTATTTCTTTGATTTAATTTCTACTTTGCTACTGAAATTTTTTATATAAGTTTCACTGTTTTTTTTTTGCTAGTATTTGTACAATTTTCAACACAGCAACTCCGGTTGCTTACTGTATTGTTTTCACCTACTTTTTTGAAAAAAAGTAAAATGTATACGTGTATTTGATATGCCAAATTTACAAAATATCGCCCTAAAATGCACGAATTATCCGCAGCTAGCGCTAGTATCGCTTTTACTTTTCTTTCCATGACTTCGCACGGAGCGAATTACCTCCAAAATAAAAAAATATCGTACTTTTAGAACCGAATTATTGATTTTATATAATTATCAAAATCATTTGTAAATCATGTCTAATAAGGTTCGAAGGAATTTTGTTCGAAAGTTAATTTGTTCGAAAACATTTTGTTCGAAAGTTATTTAGTTCGAACACAATTTATTCGAATATCTAATTTGAGAAAATATCCTTTTATAGACAAATTTAGTGAATTTCGAACATGGCTTTGTAAAGCCAAAAATGCTCGCTTATTTTTATTAATTATTTATACACCTATATGTGTATATTTTTTTTAACTCTAAAGGACTAATTTGTAGGAAAAGAGGGCTTTTGTTCTAATGTAACTAATTGAAAAAAAATTAATATTATTTTATATTGGATTCAAATTTAATTTTTGTCAAAGTTGATTTAAAAAAGTTTTAAGGGTTCGAGGCCGAACAGGTTAGGTAAATGTGTTCTTTTGTTTTTAATTTTTCCTTTTTTGATAGTTCTCAGTATTATATATAAAGAATTTAAATTTAAATGGTCTAAACATGACTCTCTAAGTAATCTTGTATATTGTTTTACGTAAGAAATGAATTATATGTATATCAAAGTACCACCTTGTTATTATTTATTTTACAATGAGGAATTTGCAACTTTTACTGATAATCCTTTTATTGAAAATAGTAAGTCAAAACGAAATATCTCCCAAGTGGTTTTTATCAAAGAACGGATTTATAATTTCGTAAAAGTTTAAAGTATCGCCCTATAGGTACTTTTAACATTATAACGCTTATTACATCATGATTATCATGCACTCCCATTATGCGTTCGTTCACTTACTTTGGTGAGTTTTTTCTTCCTGTGCCAGGAGTAGAGCAACGAGACTAAATAGAGCAGCATTATGATGAACCCGCCTACCAGGGCCGATAATTTGGATGAGCCGTAGACGATGGCGTGATACAAGCCGAGGCTCACTAAGAAGATAACTATCCCTGTCGCCAGGGCTCTGCCGGTTCTGCGATGTTCTTCCTGTAATTAAAGCGAGAGTTCAATTTAAAGGATCCATAGGCGTTCGTCAAACAGACCGTCAAGGTTGAGTATAACAATAGATTATTTAAATTTCAAAGTGGTTCGAAGTAGATTAAGAAGAAATGAGAAAACACAAAGTCTGTCAAACATAAGGTCTTTAATTAGATTTTTTTCAAATAGGTTAAAGCTTGCAAGCATTTTTGACCTTATAAATCAAATTATAGATAGAACAATCTAAAATAACTTAAAGTTAGATAACTAAATTTAAAATTAACTAAATATCTTACCACTAGATAAATCCATAAATTTGATCATTGAATATATATAAAAATTACTAAGTAGAGAACAGTGATGGGAAGGAATACATTTTTGAATTTGTTTTGGTTTCATAAAATCTATTTTTTGCCTTTTAGTTAACTTGTGTAATATTTGTGTTTTTTTGAAGTCTGTTTTTTATCTTATACTTATATTAAATAAGTTATTTCTTATTTTATTCCACGCCTAATTCTCAATAATCTGTGGCCACGTATTATAAAGTCCTCAAAAGTATTTAGAAAATTCCAAAATAACTGGTTGTTCCAGTCCTTCCTACCTCGGCTCCCGTCCCGTGGTATTCAGATTCAAATTTTCGCGCGCCTGTCAATTATTACCTATAAGTAATATGTTTGTTTGTTTGTTTGTTTGTTTGTTTGTTTGTTTGTTTGTTTGTTTGTTTGTTTGTTTGTTTGTTTGTTTGTTTGTTTGTTTGTTTGTTTGTTTGTTTGTTTGTTTGTTTGTTTGTTTGTTTGTTTGTTTGTTTGTTTGTTTGTTTGTTTGTTTGTTTGTTTGTTTGTTTGTTTGTTTGTTTGTTTGTTTGTTTGTTTGTTTGTTTGTTTGTTTGTTTGTTTGTTTGTTTGTTTGTTTGTTTGTTTGTTTGTTTGTTTGTTTGTTTGTTTGTTTGTTTGTTTGTTTGTTTGTTTGTTTGTTTGTTTGTTTGTTTGTTTGTTTGTTTGTTTGTTTGTTTGTTTGTTTGTTTGTTTGTTTGTTTGTTTGTTTGTTTGTTTGTTTGTTTGTTTGTTTGTTTGTTTGTTTGTTTGTTTGTTTGTTTGTTTGTTTGTTTGTTTGTTTGTTTGTTTGTTTGTTTGTTTGTTTGTTTGTTTGTTTGTTTGTTTGTTTGTTTGTTTGTTTGTTTGTTTGTTTGTTTGTTTGTTTGTTTGTTTGTTTGTTTGTTTGTTTGTTTACATGTGTTTTTTTTGGGCGGGATTTTGTATTTATGATTTTTTAACTGTTTTTAGATAATATTCTCACTATTGGTGTTTTAGAGTTTCATTTATTGTTAATTTAAGTTTAGTTTTCGTGCTTTCGTCATAAATATAATATCATGTGTATGCTACACCTACTGTAGCTACACGAACATCTACAAATATTTATTTACTAAACCCAGGACATGTTTTATTATGTGGTTTAAAAGTAACCAGTTTCTATAATAAATTTTCGTAAAAAAATTCCTGAAAAAAACCTCAATTTTACAGGTTATATATACAAAACATTTACTCTAGATGACAAATTCAGTCTTAAAAATTACAATGTGGCAAAGTTGATGAAATTGTAGTTTCAGGATTATTTAAAATTTATAAATTACGAGATTATAAACAACTAGAAGACGAAGACTTCTCGTGCGGCCTGGAATCTATACAAATATTAACTAATTTACCTAACCTGTGCGGGCTGGAGACATCTCGAATTGTTTCGCGAAAAATTTATACATAAAATGAGAAAATTAAAAACAAAATGTGTATTTTCGAGCTACACTTTATCGAACAAAACAATTTTCGAACACCAACTTAGATATTATTAGACAATAATTTTATATTCAAGTGTTTGGCAACGTTGCAAACTCAAGGACCGTATGTGTCAACAATTGACAATTTCATGAATTAATTTGATTTATGTTTTGTGGAAGGAAATTAGGCATTCCAAACAAATGAATTGCCAGTGGGAAGGTTTGGTATATCTAAGGGTGGCGACATACGTTGTATTCTATCTACTTTACGTAAAATCATGAATAATGGATAACATTTAAATATTTTATGTCAAACACAATAAAAATAATATTTATAAAACCCACCTATACATTCCTTCATAAATTGGCGACTACTACTTCGAATAAAAATAGCGTCCAAGTTGCAAGATTATGTCGCTACCCCCCTTATATAAACAAGAATTTCCCACTGGCACCTATTGTTTGACAGGTCGTTGGAATGCCTAATAGTAAAATGATTCTAAAAGTTAGGTTAAAATGACAAAAAATCGCATTTTATTATAATATAAATGAAAATAACAAGTGAAATATAATTTTACAAATGTAATTTCAGTTAAAACATTATAAAAACTAAATTACTTCAATATACTAGTGCTTAAACTTCGAAATTACCACCTCAGAATAGTAGGATGAAACCCCATATAGATTGTAATTTGCTGGGGGCTGTTTCGCAGATTTCATTTTTAATATAAAAACTATCACATATTATAAGAAATAAACAAATTTAAAGCTAAAAAGTAATACAAAATTCGAATTGTAATTGATACAAATTAAAATTTAAAAAAATGAACAAGAATACCAATGTTACCAAATGATAAACTGATCACAGAACACTTACTCTTAGAACGGTACAGTGTTGCCAAATAAAAAACAAAAAATATGGTATCCGACACTTAAAAAAATGGTATTTTTTCTGGCAAAAAATGGTATTTTAAATAATCTTAATAACATCAAATAATAAAGTTTTACACACAAATAGTTTATTTGAAATTGCATGATAGCACAATTTTTATGGCAAAGGTCTATATTTTTATATAATTTTGCTAAATAATACATATATTATATTATAATACATAATACACAAATAAAAAATGAAAGTAACATAAAAGTTTTATTTTAAACTATGATTTGAATAAAGTACTATTAAAAGCAAGAGTGGAAGAACAGAGAACAGGCAGTAGGGTCATTATAATCTTACTGAACTGAGCAAATTTGCCAGATTCTCAGTGTATCCTTCGTATTATTTTTTTTTTATTGGTCTTCGCCTACAACAATTTAGGTCATTAGCCTCGTGATCTATGTAAGTAATTGAGTGTACTAGTAGTCTATTATTTATTCCATAGTGCAGGAGTGCTTGTACTCTAATACTCCTGCACCCTTACAAACAGGCCTTGTAACTGTTTCCCGGCGCCACTTTAGGAACGGCACTGTTACTTAAAACCCAACAGTGAATAGTAGAAGTGAGTAATCTTACCTATGATTCAAAATTATTTTTAAGTAAATTAAATTAACAAAAAACGGCCATCGCGCATCGGTGAGATTCGATCCGTGGACCCTTCGATTCGGAAGTCCAAACTCTAGCCACTGAGCCACCCATTCCCTATTAATAAAATTGTAAGTAATTTAGACCTATAACCTATGGGCAAGTATAGTATATTATACAGAGCATGAAGACGTATAGGTTAGAATAAATTCGATATTTTTCTGTATTTCTGTATTTTAACGAAATACTTTCAGGTCAATTTTTATTTTTAACTGCGCGTCTTACTCTACAAATGGATGTACTAATAACATCAACACTTTCGTTTACATGACGTCATTGATTTTTTTTTAGAACAACATGTTTTTCTCTTCTTTTTTGAATTCCCCAATAAGATGCCGCTTTTGAAAATCCACACGCGATGCATTTTTTACATCTCGAGCGTTTGTTTATCCACATCGGACACATCTGTCCCAATACATTTACGTATATGTACTGAATCACGTGATCAAAGATTTACTACATCTCAGATGCATCTGATGTGGATATTCAAACGCGGCAATAGACGATTACAAAAATGTATCTATTATCGGGAAATTCAAAATTGAAGAGAAAAATACCCAGACAACACACCAAATCCCAGAGATATCCACAGAATATCTTTTGTGGATATCCAATATATCCGCAGGATATCAGAAATATTCCGTGGATCTAATATGGATATCCAAATGTCCGTCTATATCCAGAATATAGAAGATATTCTATGGATTATCCAGCAAAATATCTAATAGGTATCTTCCAGACAATACAAGAAATCCCAGAGATATCCACAGAATATATTTTGTGGATATTCAATATATCCAATATGGATATCCAACCAAATGTCCGTCTATATCCCAGGATATAGAAGATATTCAGCAAAATATTTTATGTGTATCTTTAGTAGAGGTTCATAAGTAACCAATGATTATTGAATAACGTCGAAAGAAAATAGCAGAGATAAAAAATATTTTCAACACTCGAAATATTTTCAACACTTTGCCTTTGATTTTGCCCACTAAGGAGAAAGTCATCCTTATTAGGACTCTTCAGCAATAAATGAAAATTCTCGACTCCAGTCTCTAATGGAGTCTGATTAGGACACAAATTTCGATCGAACTCAATTACGGTGGGTCGAGCATGAGTAGATGAGAAAGTGGTATTGCCATCTATACTTAGTAAGCAAAATCAAATAACATCTAGTGGATATCCACGATGGTTTGCTTTCGCGCCCCAGACTTTGATATATTTAATGGATGTCCATGGGATATTGAATAAACCTTAAAAAAATTAATTTTAAATAACTGAACGATACTATTAGCCACAATGGCGTAATTTTTTAATAATTTGCTATATAATTACTATTATTTATGGACATTTGCATGTCTATAAATTACATATCATGGATATAAAATAGATATCCACCATGGACTGGACATTCAGTGGATATTGGGATGTCCAGTAGATATCCAAAAGATTTGGTGTGCTGTCTGGGTACGTTTCTCTAGTAGAAAAAAATATCGATGATATTGTAGCCTGAAACGTGCAGTTGACCTGTGAAAGCATTTTGTTAAAATACTACTAGAGAGAAAAATATTCCAACTCACTGCGACCATTCTTGTTACTTGTTAGTAGAGTAGAAGATGTACAGAGTGCTAGCTCTTACTCGTATTATTATATTGAATCAAGTAAAATTCTAAGAGTTAAAAATATGGTAATAAAATGGTATCAGTACCTAAAAAATGGTACAAAAATGGAAAATGGTATCCTCAAAAACTTGCAGGTATCGTAGTAGAAAAAATGGTATAAATACTATAAAAATGGTATACCTGGCAATACTGGAACGGTAACTCCCATGTTGGAAAACGATAATAGAATTTCAGCGCCACCTGGCGGACGTGGTTAATTTTTTCAGGTAAGACCTTATCGAGTAAGAGGCCACATGAAAGAAGAAACAATGAATAAAAAAGAAGAAAAGCGTGGGGCCATTGAAATTTTGACAGCAATAATTACTCGCTTTAAAAAATATTAGCCAAATTAGGATTTGTTCACACAAACTGCATTTTTGCGTTATTATAACGATATTCGCCGACCATATTTAACAAGATCATGTGTGTCAAACCAAGTTTCATTAATATACACTATTTCTCTGTTTGATTGGCGGTTTTGCTTAATTTTTCGTAAATACTCCTGCCGCCATGCTACAATGCAAGATGACTCCATTATGACCATTCTTTTATTCAATTTTTTGTACTTGAAGACACAGTCTAGCAAAATATTATTCATAATCGGGATAATCCCGTGACTTGTTACGAACCATTTCTAAAGTTAGAACCTTGTTTTCTTCTTAAAACTTGTGTACAACTCGGCGTATAACTTCTTTGTCACATTATCAACCTTCTTAAGCTTTTGATTATATCGTTTTCGTTTTACGGAATGATCAATGACATCTCCTACTCTAACAACAGTATAAATTGTAGTACGGGAAAGTTTAGTCAGATCACAAATCTTTTTTAAAATTTCGTTTTGTGTGGTCCCACGCATTTCACTCTTCAAGTCTTTATTTAAAAATTCTGACGGCTCTCGGGCTCTGCCAAAAATTATGTCTCAACAAATTGATATTGAAATATTCTCGAGATTTGAATTCAACAAAAATAGTCGACTATTATCACGGTCTTGGTATATTGCCCTTGTCTTATTACGAGTATTAGTACACCACTGATTTAAATTCTTCCCCAAATACTAACTACACCGATCGAGAACTCATTAGTACAGGAACAATTATTTATGATCGTCTTCTGAAAACGGGTGTATCATCGCGTTTCATTGGTATGTCTAAGGGCGACATTTTCTTGTCTACGGTAGTTGTAATACCGGGATATAGTAATTGTAATACCAGGAAGATAGTAGATAGTTTCTGGATTAATTGAAAATCGTCGGGGAATCGGGGGAGCGTTTTCACGCTAAGGAAATTGATTGCGTTCAGCCTAAGGATGGTTGATACAAGGTATAATACATACACGATTCTCGGTGAATGACCGAATGAAGGTTGCATCAATCTCGGATATATCCTATATATGCTGATTATGTAAAATTTATTTATTCTGATATCTTTTAATTAAACTGTCGCCCGCTTTATAATAATTATCTCAAAAACAATTTAGATAATGGAGTAACCTGAAAAGCACAATTAAAAATATGCCGAATTTGTGCACGATAAAATCTCCACTATCAAGACTACACGAAGTTGTGTTATTTCTTCTCCCCTTCTTCTTTTTATTTCTGGAAAACCGTCAAAAAACCTTTCAATTGTCCATCGATTATTAAAGTTATACGGAACTAACCTAACCAAATAGGTAACAAAAAGAAGTCGGAAAAGTGTATAATTTTAATTTATTTTCTATTGAAACAAAGAAAGTATGTATTGTTTTTAATAAAAAAAACAGTTAAAAAGCCATCAACGGTGGGACGAATAATTAAAATTAAAAGACAAATAATTAGGTGCAAATTTTAAAAAGTCCATAACTAGTGTTGCTTGTGGTAAATTAAAACGGCTCATCGAATAATTAAAGTAAAAAACCAGTTAATTACAAATTTCAAGAGGGCCATAACAATTTTACAGTTGAATGTATGTAGGAAAGAGTTAAAAATCCATCAACGACCCATCGAATAATTAAAGTTAAAGGGTAGTTATTTACAAATTTCAAGAGGGCCATAACCATTTTGCCTTTAGCAGTTTCTTTGCCATCACAAGGGCCAACAAATTGCCACAATTTCAATATCTTTTGGGACTATTTTAATTGGGGGGTGAACCACGCCCGAAATACAGGTACGTTTTTACTCGAAATCACCGAAATCACTTCAAATTCTCTCGAAACTTCCGAAATCATCACGGAAATCATTGCCGAAATCATCCGAAATCTTTCAAAATCATCCGAAACCATCCGAAATCATAAGAAATCAACACAAATCATCAGAAATCATCAGAAATCATCAGAAATCATCAGAAATCATCAGAAATCATCAGAAATCATCAGAAATCATCAGAAATCATCAGAAATCATCAGAAATCATCAGAAATCATCAGAAATCATCAGAAATCATCAGAAATCATCAGAAATCATCAGAAATCATCAGAAATCATCAGAAATCATCAGAAATCATCAGAAATCATCAGAAATCATCAGAAATCATCAGAAATCATCAGAAATCATCAGAAATCATCAGAAATCATCAGAAATCATCAGAAATCATCAGAAATCATCAGAAATCATCAGAAATCATCAGAAATCATCAGAAATCATCAGAAATCATCAGAAATCATCAGAAATCATCAGAAATCATCAGAAATCATCAGAAATCATCAGAAATCATCAGAAATCATCAGAAATCATCAGAAATCATCAGAAATCATCAGAAATCATCAGAAATCATCAGAAATCATCAGAAATCATCAGAAATCATCAGAAATCATCAGAAATCATCAGAAATCATCAGAAATCATCAGAAATCATCAGAAATCATCAGAAATCATCATTAATCATTATAAATCATTATAAATCATTATAAATCATCAGAAATCATCAGAAATCATCAAAAATCATCAGCAATCATCAGAAATCATCAGAAATCATCAGAAATCATCAGAAATCATCAGAAATCATCAGAAATCATCAGAAATCATCAGAAATCATCAGAAATCATCAGAAATCATCAGAAATCATCAGAAATCATCAGAAATCATCAGAAATCATCAGAAATCATCAGAAATTATCAGAAATCATCAGAAATCATCAGAAATCATCAGAAATCATCAAAAATCATCAGAAATCATCAGAAATTATCAGAAATTATCAGAAATTATCAGAAATCATCAGAAATCATCAGAAATTATCAGAAATCATCAGAAATCATCAGAAATCATCAGAAATCATCAGAAATCATCAGAAATCATCAGAAATCATCAGAAATCATCAGAAATCATCAGAAATCATCAGAAATCATCAGAAATCATCAGAAATCATCAGAAATCATCAGAAATCATCAGAAATCATCAGAAATCATCAGAAATCATCAGAAATCATCAGAAATCATCAGAAATCATCAGAAATCATCAGAAATCATCAGAAATCATCAGAAATCATCAGAAATCATCAGAAATCATCAGAAATCATCAGAAATCATCAGAAATCATCAGAAATCATCAGAAATCATCAGAAATCATCAGAAATCATCAGAAATCATCAGAAATCATCAGAAATCATCAGAAATCATCAGAAATCATCAGAAATCATCAGAAATCATCAGAAATCATCAGAAATTATCAGAAATCATCAGAAATCATCAGAAATCATCCGAAAACATCCGAAAACATCCGAAAAACATCCGAAAAACATCCGAAAAACATCCGAAAAACATCCGAAAAACATCCGAAAAACATCCGAAATCATCCTAAAGCATACAAAAACATCTGAAAACATCCGAAATCATACCAAATCAATTCGTTGCTCAGAAATATTAAAACACAGTAAGGGAAGAGTTAAAAACAATTAAGTAAGAGAAGAACTTAAGAACATTTGAATATTCAAGAAGACAATTTATAGGGAAATCATAGATTTGTTAATGCAATGATTTCACAAAATCACCGAAATCGGTTAAAATTTTGGTGAATTCACCGAATTCATACGAATTTTAGGTGATTTCTGAAATACGGTTTTACGATTTTAATCTATAAAAAAATATTTACAAAACGGCTTTTTGTAACCTATCTTTGATTTGGGATGAGATTACAGAACGCCTGCAACTTTGCAGATCTGCAAATATGGCGGACTTACAGATGCAAGTATCAAGTTTTTGTATTCTAAAAAATATCTGCAAATTCGCAATATTTATTGTGGTTTATTACCCCCAACAACACTAAATCCAAATCCACCCTTAAGAAGGTTAGAACATCCTACAACCATGAAGTCTTCTGTTTCTTTTGATTGAATACAGTTCGTGGTGTCAGATTATCGAGTTTTTAAACATAGTAATGGATTTAGGTTTAGTGTTGTTGGGGGTAATAAACCAATATAAATATTGCGAATTTGCAGATCTTTTTTGGAATACGAAAATTTGGTACTTGCATGTGTAAGTCCGCCATATACAGGGTGTTTTTTTAATATTGCGAAAAAATTCAGAGGCGTGTCCCTTGGACGAAATGAAGCAAAAATGTTCTTATGAACATATGTCCTACGCCTCTTAGATTTTGAACTACAGAGTGGTAAAGTTATAAGAAAAAAACTTATTTTTTCGATATATATAAAACCCCTGTAGATATTTTTCTGAAAATTGGTTCGCAGTTTTTATGCATCCAAAGCCATTTTCCGATACACAATTTAAACTTTTACATTCGCCATTGGCGTTCATGCGGACTTTGAACTGCATATTTTCTAAAAAGAAAACGGTGCGCCACTGGTTTTTCTTGTAATAAATAATAATTTTGAATTCTTTATTTCTTTTATAGCATATCTGGCCATATCTGGCCTCTTGGTCTGTTTTCGCTCGATGCACGGTTTTCGCACAAAAAAATAAAAACCATTTTTGTGGATAGCCATAGCGCCTAAATCTGATTATGTTATTCAATTATTAATTTTATTACCATTATTATTATTTTATTGCATTTTTTGCGGAACTGTAAAAATATCTACAGGGGTATTAAATGTTTCGCAAAAAATAAGTTTTTTTCTTATAACTTTACCACCCTGTAATTCAAAATCTAAGAGGCGTAGGACATATGTTCATAGGAACTTCATTGCTTCATTTCGTCCAAGGGACACGCTTCTGAATTTTTTTCGCAATATTAAAAAAATACCTTGTATATTTGCAGATCTGCAAAGTTGCAAATGTTCTATAAATCTCATCCTTTTAGAAGATATTGAATATGTATACTTAGTTTATCAAGATTTAAACATTATCTAAGTAATTTTTATGAAATATTATATTATACCTTTAGAAAACCCATCTAAAAAGGTCATAATTATTTTAAAATAAATGAAAAAAATGTTAATAAGGACCGGATTAGGTCGATAATAGCTTTAAAATTTGTTTTAATATAAAATATATGATTTACTCTGAAGAAAATCAGTGTACTTTAAAGGCACTGGAAAGTTTTAAATAATTATTTAAATTATGAAGAAACGTCGAACTAAAATTTTTTTTTAACTAAACTTACTTTGAAATTTAAAATTTTTATTTCAACTTACCTCCAAGGTACTGTTATCAATATCGACATAATCGTCAACAACAACATTCGGTTCTTCTATTACGATTTTTTCATGGTCTTCCTGAAATTGCACCATTTCGCACAGACGTTTTTTTTATATTAAACTCGAAATGAGTGATCTTACAAATAAAAACCTTCCGAAAATATCCAATCGACCATATAATAACGATAAATCGGTGGGATATGATCATTAATGATTTATATGATAAACAAGCTCAAACTAAACTAAACAAAATCGTTTTGAAAATATAGCCGAGGGAAGAGAAGCTTTAGACAAATACCTAGGTGCTTCGTCAGTTTTAAACGAAAAATTCAATGAAAAATAGAAACTATTACATTTTCCAGGAAAAAAGTCCAAATTTAAAATGTTTTTGAAGTAATTCTATCAATATCGTTAAGAGTGTAACAAAAATAATTATAATTCATTTGACTTTGCTAGGTTTGTTTCATAATAAATAAATCATAAAATATTTTCATTTATTTTTATTAAATCATTGTATTTGTATCTCTTATATGCAACCATTATTACGATCATTGTAATTTTGGTTGCATATGTAATTTTTAGACGGCTGAATGGCAGTAGGGACAGAAGACAGAATCGTTTAAGACCGGGTTTATACGTAGAGGTGTTTACATTTGTCTTAGTCGTAAGTTTTTGAAATGATACATCGCTAAAAAATGCCTAAAATTAAATTGACGTGTCAATCCAGTCGGTAAAGTAGAAATTATCATAACTAATAAGAATCAACGATAGAGGGAGAAACAAATAAAATCTAGTAATTCTCATTTTTGACACCACAAGAATGTCATTTAAACATTTTTCATAAAATTTTGTTTCACAAATTTTTGTTCATTTACATTTTCAATAACCTCTTCAAATTTTACACAAAAATTCAAAACCAAAAAGTTCAACCACTTGGATATTCTTGACTTGCGCAGTTGTTGACATTCTGACATTTCACAACTGTGTGTCGTGTGAACGTACAGAGTACGGCTTTTGTGATTCATTAAAGACGCTTTTCTTGAAATTTGCACTGGAAGTTTTGGAATTCAAAAACTTCTACTACACGTCCTGAATTGTTATAATATGAGTAATGCACCCAACCAAAATGGATCAGGTCTAGAGCAGCAGGTAAGTGATTTTTTTTAGAAAAACTTCCATTGCTTTCAACCACGTTCTATGTCCACAAGTCTTGACAATGGAGGTCGTGGGTTCTTTCAATCCCAAACTATTGATCGTCTACCCGATTACTACCCAATTCATTTAAATGTGTATTAATGATAATTCGCAGATAATTTACAAAATTCTGAATATTCAAGTAACCTATTTTATTCAATTTATATAAACTATTAATTTATTGCCAAAAATAACGAAGATCCTATGTGAACGGTACATTGTTGTGGTCATCTTACCTAATAGCGGGATTTCATTTGATAACTGTTACGTAAAAATTACTCTATAATTGCAGACTAGACTAAATTTTAATGCGAAAATGTTTTCTTAAATTTAATGGTCCAAAAAAGTTACTTTCCAATTTATCTTAAATTGCATCATACTTATTTTGTTCAAAAATCATTTTAGAAAGTCTGTAAAATATTCATAAATTGTCCACACTTCTATATTAATAAATTAGTTTATTTATAGAATAAAGAATTTTAACCCCTTAATTTTTATTTTCACAACCTTGAATTATCTCCTTTGGAATGTTAAAATAAGTAAAAGTATTTTAAAAACAATCATGACATTTAATAAAAACAGTTTGTAATAATGTAAAATAAAATGTTTATAATTTACAGAGATTTGTATAACATATGAATATTCTAGATGTATCTCATACAGGAAATGCCTCTGCTATAAAACACTTTATAACTATCATTTCTGAATAAAATTGTTCTTATTTGGGCCACACTAATTATGATTATTATCCCAGCAATAACTTTGATGTAGATGTTTTATAAAATGACGGTCAACACGCGGCCAGATTGTCAAATATTTAAAATTATATTCTGCTTGACATTCTGGCGGCTGAAATGTTTTAGTTATTTTATAAAATACGAATTTTACTTTAAAGTTAGGGTCATCAAATTTTTTTATTTATGGATTTGATGGTTTTAAAACATTATAATGAATATTTTTCATATTTTTTCTTTAACAGAACAAATTAAACTGTAGAATAAATAAAACTGAAGAACAAATGAACAAAAGATAAAACACTTGCTAAGCTTAAAATAACAAATAATAGTCTTTGTTCCGACCGTATGATTTCTGCACTGTGTTTTAATCAATTATAATAATAATAATATAATTTCTCTGTGATGGAGAAATACGGTTTTTTTGAATTACCTATCAAAATTAGGCTTTTTAATATTACTTTAAAGTTTATTTTTGTTACTGTTATTTATGATCATACAAAAAAAATCTTTCAACCAGAATTGTTCTCTATAATTTTGGTCAAATACATGATTTTTGTTTTAAACACATGTGCCGTAATGGAGAAATTTGAGAAAATGAGCAAAATTTGATTTTTTCAGTAGTTTTGTTGGCAATGAAGTTATGAAATAGTGTTTAAATAATTTTTATCTGTAATTCGTTACCTAAACATTTTTTGATTTAGAGGACACTACTCAATATTTACTTCACAGAAATATTTGCACTTTTCCTCAAATTTCTCAATCATAGTCCTTTTTAGAAAAATTATTTATATGATAAGAAGTATAGAGAATAACATCAAAAATAACTTTTATTAAAATAATTTTCATCTATAAACAATTATAAGAGAAATACACCTTAAAGTAGAAAAAAAGTACTATTATAAGAACTTAGGGCAATATTTTGATAGGTAACCCAGCAAAACCATATTTCTCTATCAGTAATTAGTTATAAAAGTTGTACTTTGAATTAAAAACATAAGAGTGCATACATCATACGGTCGGGTATTAGACTATAAGCATATTTTATTTTTTAGAACATGGACCACTGAAATGACACCTAATGTGGCATTTTTTTCGTTCCCTAAAACCAAGACATTTTTTGTATAGCATTAAACTTTACTAGGTTCTCACTGGCTTTCTTTAAACCATTGTACCCCAAATTAAAAACCCTTAGAAATAGCTTCTCTTAACGAAATACTGATATTTTCTGGATTTAAGTTTGATCACGAGTCGGTTGCGTGCGTACACAGGGTAGGCTTTAAGAATTTTCATGACAATAATCTTTTTTTTTTTTTAGATTTGTAATTTCTTAACAATTCTGAGCTGTCACAAGTTTTAGTAAGCCAAACAAATTTTTAAGATCATTACCTGTATGTATAATGTTTTGCTCTGATGTATTGTTTTTAACCATTTTTGTTCTGACAAGGGAACAAGTTACATCAATATGATATGAAATGATTCTAAAGAATGCATCAAAAGCATTATCAGTACTGTCTAACTCAGCCATACTCAATCTGTGGGCCGCATGCGGCCCTCCAAGCTATTTTGTGCAGCCCTCCAAGCTTTTATGCGGCCCTACAAGCTTTTATGTGCACAGCCCCAAACACTATTATTAAAAATTTAAATAGTTTACCTACAATCCTTTTTTAAAACAAATTGTCATTGCGACTTTTCAAAGCTTATTAAAAGAGGACTTTTTTGTAAGAAAATATTTAAAACGGATTCCTATCGTCACCCATTGTCTTTTATTTACATTTCAAAAAGGTGACAACTCTAGTTGATTACCCAAAAATATTGTGGTCCGTGTACATAACAAACAGATTTATGTGGCCCAAAAGAAAAAAGGTTGAGTACAGTTGGTCTAACTCATATACGGGCGAAAAAATTCAGATGCTCAGATACTTTTGAGTACTTTAATGCAGTACTCTGTCCAGGGGCTCGATTCTCGAGATCATTGGAAAATTTTCCCATGGGAAAATATTCCACTACTTATATTCCCATAGTAATAGGTTATGCAATTCTCGAACGTGTCGGAATAGACATTCCCATGGAAATAGTAGTTTCACGTATGTCTGATATTAAGTTCACGAATATTTCGAAACAACCAATAACATTAAAGATATTTTAAAATTTACTGTTGGCAATATTTGTATTTGTTGTGGTTGTTTTTGGGTATCCGATTACTTGCCGAGCCTCCGCGCTGGAGCAGGTGCCGTACCGAGCAATCGCTATCATGATCGAGGAATAAGTGAAAATATTCGATTACGTATAATAATTAAAACTTGTCGAGTTATTCTTAGTTTTTCTTTTCTCATGTTGAAAAAAGAAAAGGTAGCTTTTGTATGGAAGAGCAAAGAAAGTTTTGAGAAACTAAGGGCCGATTCCACCTCCACCGTTGTGTTAAACGAAGTTTAAAGTGACATTTTTACATTAACAATGTCATTTTAATCTCCGTTTAACACAACGGTGGAATTGGCCCTAAGAAATTCTTTCATTAACGAAAATAATAAAATTTTAGAAAAGTTCTTATTAAATTTACTACACTCAATTTGTGTTATTTGCCAGTCCCTTAGCAGCTCCCACAATTTCTAAATGATTTAGGAAAATCAGTTTACACAGTTTCTCAGTGAAAGAGAATTAAAAATAATATACCTACATAAATAAAATAATATCAATCTATTAAATACGCCAAAAAAATGTTTTAACTACAATTTCAACAAAAATCCAAGATATCCAATAATCTTTGGTTATGTCTTAGACTTTTGCGTGGTCTTTCGTCAAATTTTCGACTTTAATGCGCAAACTCTAGTACAATTCCCATTGGAAAACACAATTTCCAATGCTCGTAAGCAGGGGAATATTTTCCCATACTTCTCATTGGAAAATATTCCACCGATTATGTCGAGAATACGAAAACTGAATTCCCATGGGAAAATTTTATTTTCCCATGGGAATAAAAGTCGAGAATTGACCCCCAGGTCTGGTTACATATCAGTGATGGAAATGTTCTCATTTCAGTTTGCTGGTCTGGACTTGCAGAGTCGCAGCTCAAGCAGCAGCGGCCGCTACGTGCCCCCACATCTACGCAATAAGCAGAGTCAACAACCGCAGCAGCAACAGCCTTCTGAAGGCAGCGGCGGCGGTAACTTCGAAAAAGATCGATACGACAGGTAATGACAAATGTTTATTTTTTTATTATTTCATAGGTTTAGTGTCGGGAGAATCTAACAAAAGAAAAGGAATAATAGACACATCGCACAATAAAAAAAAGAGGAAAAGTGGTAATTTTTGAAAAAATATGGCAAATTTTTGATAAAAATAAAAATTGGCAATTTTGGGCAAAAAGATAATCGAGGTAACAGCGTAGTTTAGTTTAGGAGGGTCTATGTTCGGTCAGATTGTTTTTTTTTTTGAGACATTTTAAGAAAGCATGGAATTTTGTTGCACTGTACTGACGAAGACCAACAGTCAAAAACACGTGTCTACGATTTGTCTTTTTGTAGTTTTCTTTTTTTTTTTTTATTTATAGGTTGTTCCCTTTATTCCTTTTCTTTTATTATGTTATGATTTAGTAGTATTTGAGCAGTGGTTGTGAACGATACGATTTTTTTTTGTTTTTATCGAAACGGAAGAGAGCGCTCCGATAATAACAGAGACAGAGACCGCGGTGGTCCGGATTCCAGAGATAGAGGCGGTAGCAGAGGCGGCAGCTCCAAAAACTTTGGAAGAGATCGCGATAACAGGGCCGGGGATTTCTCCAGTTTCAATACAAGAAACAGGAGAGATAACCAAAATGGAGATGACAGGTAATGAAAAAAAATCTGATTTTTTTTTGTTATTATGTAGTTTAATGTTACGAGAACGTATCGAAAAATAATGAAATGTCTTTCGAAACTTTGATGACAAAAATATAATTTTGGTACATTGGAGATAAAGGGGGAAAAACTATTGAATTCAAGTGGAATGGCATAGATATAAGACAGATAAAGAGTGTATCGAGATATTTCGTTTTGATTTAGTACCTGCATTGAGAGGATGATCAGTAAAAGTTATATATTCCTTAATAGTGTCGTACTTTGATGTCCGATAGGCATATGGGCAAACTTTTCTTTATCTCCGAATGGTCGTTTTTGCTTGGTGGCCAATTTTTGAAGTGTCATTTTCAAAAATGTTTTTTTTTTTTTCTAGGCTCGTCTGACTTAGTCTCCGATAACACTGAAGCCTAATGGCCTATTGTATTTATTTGATCCATATTAATTCATAGTCCCACTCTGTCACCTTAGTCCCTTGTACAAGTTCATACTAGTCGTTGATTGGGTGATTCTATAGGTTCTTGGATCAATCTTTGGTTGTCGAAATGATCCAAAGTCTCCCAGTTGCACAGTCTCTGTTTCGCTGTTTCCGGTTCTTTGTGACAGAGTCTACATTTTACACATTTATTTTGTTCTGATGTCCCGTTACTGGGGCATCCCCAGTCATGAATCCTGTTAATGTTTCAACTGGTTCCTATTTCGGAGAGTAATTCTCCTGTTCTTTTTTGAACATGGTCTTCCTATAAAAGTCTACCCATGTGCTTGTTTTGGGATATTCTCCCAATAGTTCTTGTGTTTTCTCCAAACTCAGTCATTTATGAAACCCAAACTGTACTTTGCTACGTACCCCTATCCCTAAAACACTTACTAGATAGTACACAAAAGAGAACAACTACTTAAGATAGCTCACCTCAATATCCTGTTCTTTTTGTTTTTATTTTACTTATCAGCTTTGACTCCCTCTCTGCGATGACGCTGCTTTCTCTGCTGCTGCTTCTGCCACTGCTACAAATGCTTCTAGTTGATGAAATAAGATAATAGACAAAACAAATCTCAAGGGAATCAGACTCGGAACTCCAAGGTCTCATTAACATTTCTCAAGGACGTCTCAAAAATTGTGATCTTAGTAATCGTTTTCTTAGATCTACTGTAAAAATAAAAAAAAAATATTTTGCAACATATTTCATGCAAAATACGAACACATTTTTTTTATTATTTTCTTATGAATGTATAATTATCACTCCTTTGTATGTTCATTTTGACCCCTTTCTAGTCGTTGAATAGCTGTTTATGTAACCAGTTATAAACTGCCTTATTTTATGTAATGAGTGAATCTTTGCGGGAATAATTGAGTCATAATGTTCAACTTTAAGTAATTACAAAAAAATGCCACAATTATAAAAATTAATTTTTTTTTTCAGCGGGTATATACTAAATTTTATGAAATTGTGAGCATGAAAATGCAAAATATGATGATTATGGCCAATTTTTAAGGTTTTTTGTGAGTCTGTTGTAAATAAAAATCAAATAATATAATTGTAAAAATAAAGTTTTTAATAGGAAATGTTCTCTACTTATGTAACCTAATTTTTTCTAATTGGATCACTTTTTTGTTATATTCATAATCATGTTACCCCCAAAAATGTAACAAAAAAACATGGTCAAAGATGGTTTCTCTTAAATTTTTAATTTTATTTAAGACTTATACTAGTGGTAAAATTGTCTTAAAATGGAAATTTTTATCCTAAAATTGCTCGACTTTAAATCATCTTCTAAGTTAACCTTCTCTATTTCACATTTGTATTTTTACTAAATTGGATCCTTCTCTAGGTCTCGCTAAAATATCTCATGGATATCTCAAGATTTGTGATTTTGGTGATTGTTTTTCCAGATCTCTGTATCTAATTCAAAAAAGAAAAAAAAATCCTTTTTTCCAGTCTTCACTTTTTGAAAGTCTAATAATGTTCTATAATTTCGACAATTCCTCTAACTTTAAATATTCCCAAGTTTCGACAATTCCTCTAACTTTAAATATTCCCAAGTTTCTTATTTCCCGCAAATATTAACGTAAATAATTAAATTTTGGGAGTTAATAATAAGTATAACTCTTTTTTTTTTTTGTTAAATTGACATAGTTTTAATTTGTTTTTAATATAACTAGTGCTGATTTAAATATACTCATGCCACAGGTGTGGCTTATGTGGGTCCCCCTTATAAAATAGATCGATATTAATTCAAAATTATAATTTATTATATCCAAAAACCACCAATTTCAAAATTTGTATTAAAAATATCCAAAAACGTTAAAATTTCACCTTTAACACCCTACATCTATCTTATTAATATTTGTTTTTGGCTCAAATCGTACTTTTTTGATATCAAAATGTTACTATGGCTTCTATGTACAGTTATTTATATTTCTTCGAAATGTACCCTTTCGAGTTTTGTCAACTTAACGATTATTAAACAATCTCTTTCGCATCAGGCGACAAATTCACTTCTTTCATCTAAATAAATATTACCAAACTTTCAGAGTCAAATGTTTACAATAAACTAAAATTCTTTTACAAAATAATAAGGAACCGCTCACTTTGTCTTCCATCAGGAAACCAATTGAGGATATTTAAATATCCTGTACTATGTGTTTGTATTAATGACCATCTACTGATTGTTTTTTACATTGAAATAATAATATTTGTAAGTAACAACGAAATATCTCGAAACGGTCTTTACCATTGCACTTGAAAATTAATAAACATTAATTTTTGGATAATTGATCTAATATTTCATTAATATTTGATATATTCTCGTATGAACAGTTGCGGCAATAATTATTATTATTGATTTGTATATTCAACCAAATTGACTGTTTTGTGTCTATAAATTTTGTAACGCCGGTCCTGTTGCTCAATCTCTTGAGTGCAATTTTTTTTTTCAGCTCTATCTTTTATAAACTCATCACAAAAAGCATTACATAAGGGGATTGTGACTAAACTTAGAAATATTTAATAGGTTATAATTATTTAAAATTAAAAATCAAATAATAACAAGCAAACATTATGATATGCTATTTGTGATAAGTATATTTTGAACACAAAACATTTCCCAATTAGATACAAAAAGGGACCGTTTTTGATGACTACTTTCGTTTTTAAATACCAAATTGGAGTTTTATTTAATCAATTTTATTTATTTTTTTTCCTTATCTATTTTAACTTAGTAAACAATAATTTTCATCCATTGGGAAATAGTTAAAATGTTGCGCATTTTATCTATCAAATTAATAAAAATGCCGGTTGCTATTTATATCTAATTGACGGTTGTTAATTTCGGAGATTCTTTATACGAGGGATGGCTGATAAATAATGCAAGAAAATTGAAAAATATCTGAGAAAGGTGAAAAATTGGTCATAAAGTACACATTTTTTGAAAATGTGTGAAGTTAATCCTTAATATCACCTACGAAATTAAGGAATGTCTCCAAAGTGGAAACAAACCAAACAAAAATTGAAAAAACTGAGAAATAAATAAAAGAAAAAATTAATGCACTTGTTAGGGATTGGATCTGGATTTTACGAGTATAGCCCTCTGCGACTTTACTAATTAGACCTACGTATCACATTGAAGTCATCGTATTCTGCAAATATTCCCCTTTTTTATACAATACTTTAGAAGAAGAAAAAAAATATAATTTATTTCGTAAAATAGTTACAAATTCGTTTAATTTTGAATTACACAATCCCACGGGAACTGTACATTTTTTCTGGATAAAAAGTAGCCTATGTGTTATTCCAGACTAAAATCTATATTTGTGCCAAATTTCATCCATATCCGTTCAGCCGTTCTTGCGTGATTGAGCAACAAACATCCATCCATACATCCATCGAAACTTTCGCATTTATATAATTATATAGATATGATATTTATATGATCAATTGCAATTTATTCTGAAGAACATGCCAATAAGATTGTGCTTTGCAGTGATTTTATTATGATTGTCAGATTTCCACTGGTGGAAGTTTATTATGTACCTTTAGAGTTTTATTTTTGATTTATTCACATTAACCGCCAAAATAATCCTTAATTGTCCAAAAGGAACAAACTTTAGAATGCTAAAAAGCTACTTACTTTCAGAGCTGGGCAAAGCCCTCAGTGAAAGCACTTGAAGCACAAATTCCTTTTTACTTTCGAAAGTGCTTCCCAAGCACAAAGATCTAAAAGTGCTTTGTGCTTGGTAAGCACAAAGCCCTCAAAGTGACTTTTATAGTGCTTGAAGCACATCAAAAGTGCTTGAAGCTCGTCGAAAGTGCTTGAAATTCTTTAAATGTGCCTAAAGCCCTATGAATGTGTAATAAAATTCTCAAAGTGTCAGAATTTACCACGTACTTCAGTCATCAGCTTAAGGTGATTACAGTACCCCCTTATAATTTTCGGACAAGCATATCTCAAAAATTATTTTTTTTTTCTTTTTAAATCAAAGTTTTGGCAAAATAAATTAGGCAATAATATCTAGAATATGCTTATATTTTAAAGTTTTAATTATTTCAAGTTTCCAAGAAAAAAAAACCAAAGGGCTTTAAATTTTGAATTATCATAATGAAAATAAATGCGTTCCTTAACAGCACCATTCTTAATATAATTCCCAAATTTAATCTTTTAATCTCTTGTTAATGATTTTTTAAAATTCGTCGAAATTAGTGGCTAAAACGCCTTGTTAATTGCTGCTTCCTGGTGTAACGAGTCTGTAACTATCGTATCGTACACTGTAAGTCATCATTCGTTTCTTGCAACGATTTACACCAGTTTACATCAGAAAATAGCACTTAACGAGGCGTTTTAGTCACTAATTTCGGCGAATTTTAAAAAATCATTAACAAGAGATTAAAAGCTTAAATTTGGGGATTATATTAAGAATAGTGCTGTTGAGGAATGCGTTATTTTTCATTATGATATTTCAAAATTTAAAGGCCTTTGATTTTTTTTTTCTTGGAAACTGGAAGGAACTAAAACTAAAATATATGTATATTTTAGATATTGCCTCATTTATTTTGCCAAAATTTTAATTTAAAAAAAAAAATTACTTTTTGAGATATGCTTGTCCGAAAATTATAAGGGGTGCTGTAATCACCTCATTACTTTATAATACATATTATGTATAAGAATATTGAAATTAAACAATATTGTTGTTTATATTTACCTACGTTTATTACAAAAAGAATATAAAATAATGTTCTTTTAATACAAACAAAAAGCAAGTGTAGACAGGGCCGACTAGAGGTGGGGGGTAGCCGGGACTAATTCCCGGGGCCCGGACTCAAATGGGGACCGGCAGTGGTATAAGGCAACTAGTATGTTTTTGTTTTGTATGAGAAACTCGACACAAGACGAGAGGGGGAAGTTTTTGGTTGGAGAGCAGTTCTTCAAGTCATTTTTTATGTACAATTTTTTTTTTTTAAGTTATAAATTTCAAATAATTTAAGCCCAAAGTGCTTCAAGTCCTTTTAAATTGTTAAAAGCGTCCAAAAGTGTTTCAAGTCCTTTGAAAGTAATTGAAGCTCATTGAAAGGACTTAAATTACTTTTTTCAATTACAAATTTATGAGCATAAGGCTTTCAACCCCTCAAAGTGCTTCAAGCACTTTTACAAGCACTCAAGCCCTGCTCTGCATACTTTTAAGTAAAATCTTTAAAAAGTTCATTCAATTTTTGCATATCTATTTTTAAAATGCAAAATAAATTTTAAAAGTGTCCAAATAGTGCCACTATACAGTGACCTAAAATTAGTTACACGCATTATTATTAAAGACGTTTATACATGAGTGTAAAATCGTTTAAATCTATGTTCAAAATTGTTTAGATCTCTTAAAATGTTTTGAAAATATGGAACTAGACTTTACAACTCAAACAAATATATATTCTTTTTCAAAATACCGAACGCAAGCTCCTATCTTGAAGTAAAGATTCAGGTAATTATTTTTTTTAATTCAATTCCTACTTTGATGAAATATGGGTTTTAAACTCATTTGGGCCAGACCTATTCTGCCTGGTGAGCACTTGGCAAGACAATATGAACGACTGCAATATGACCCGCTTTTTGTCGTTTTGTTTATATATGGATAAGCAGTCTATATAAACTATGTCATTGATGTGTTCTGGTGATTTAATTGTAAAATGCGCAGATAACCTATAATCGAAAGATCCAGATTTGATATATGGCCAGTGTATACTATTTTTTCTCTTTATTTCTTTTAATTTTTCTTTGGGAACGTGAGGATGCATTTCTTAATTTCGTAGAACGAATTAGGGATTATGGTAGAGAAAAAAAAAGTATTAATAGAATGGAAATGTAACATGTGTTGTGTGTTAGGAATGACAGAAATGATTGGAGCAGTGGACGCAATAACGACCGGGACAGGGACCGTAACAATGATCTACAGCCGCGCAACGATCGCTGGCAGGAACCGGAGCGGTCGTCGAGGGGTAGCGACGGCGGCGGTGGAGGCGGTGGCGGTAGCCGATGGAACGACAATGCAGGTAAGGGTCGAACCATTACAATTCTTCCACTTTTGTAAACCGCCAAAGAATAAAAAATCCAATGGTGTTAAATTTGATGTTGTTAAAAAAGTTTTTTTATGATTTAATCAAAGTTTCTAAGCGTTGGGGGTTAAAAAAGCAGCGAGATTTCGCCGTTTTTGATGAAATTTACAGAATAAGTTCAAGTACTTTTAAAAAAATATATATACTTCAACTTTTAGAATGTTAATTGCAATCTAAATTGAAATTTAGTAATGTTGTTTCATAATTTCTTTTTATCATATAATTTATTGTTTTCCAATTTAATACTGTCTGTTATGTTTATAATTAATAATTGATGTTTCATTGTAAAGAGACATTGTTTTATTTTTTACTTGCAACAAGGTGCGATTTTTTAGGAATTTGCAGTTTATTGATCGGCAATTATTTTATTTAGCTGTATAATTTTTTGTATATGAATAAACTCTTATTATTAAGATGTTTTTTTTGCGGATCAGGTAGCGGCGGAGGTGGGGGTCGCAGGAACGACAGCCGCCGCGGAGTTTCTAACGAAAACGACTGGACAGTCCCGACGGCGAGGGACGAACGCACCGAGGCCGATTTGTTCGGCACCGGCAATACGGGCATCAACTTCAGCAAGTACGAAGATATACCGGTGGAGGCGACCGGCGACAAAGTGCCGACTCACATTGCATCTGTAAGTTCTTCTTCTTAAAACATACAAACGTCAAGCACCTTCTTCTAGTACATATCGCCCTTTTCCATTTATTAATTAGGAAAAAAGACGAGCTTCCCTCATTTAAGACTTTTAACGATCGTCCTTTTCTTTTTGACAGTTTGAGGAAGTACAGCTGACAGAACTAATTCGCACCAACATTTCGATGGCTCGATACGATTCCCCCACGCCCGTACAGAAGTACGCTATACCGATCATAATCGGCAAGCGGGACTTGATGGCGTGCGCCCAAACGGGTTCCGGCAAAACGGCCGCCTTTCTGGTGCCCATTCTCAATCAGATGTTCGAAAACGGCCCGCCCAATATCCAGCACGGCAGAAGTAGGCGCAAGCAATTCCCACTGGGGCTCGTTTTAGCCCCGACCAGAGAATTGGCGACGCAAATCTACGACGAGAGCAAGAAGTTCGCGTACAGGTCGAGAGTTAGGCCTTGCGTTGTGTAAGTACCGCGAAATTAAATTAAATAATTGAAATACATCGCTTTTTGGCAAGAACAACGGCGCAATTAAAAATAATGAATTTTTTTGTATGACGGTTTTATGTTTTATTGCATATTTCAAAATGTAATTAATTTTAATAAAAACAAATTCAAATAATCACGAACGGGCTCTTTTCAGACATCAGTCATTATTTTTGAAATTATGAATTATAATAAAGCAACTTATATCATTGTGGCGGCTTGTGGCCAAAATTTTGGGGGTTCACAGTGACATAATATAGATATCAGTACAGATGTATGAAAAAAACTTTTAGTGTTTTAGAAAGTTTATAATATATCTTTCTAAAACACAAACATTTTTTTACCCACATCTGTACCGAGAGCTATATTCTGCTACTGTGAACCCCCAAAATGTTAGTCACGAGCCGCCCCCTGTTCATGGGTTAAGAAACTGAAATAACGAGCCATGTCAAGTGTAATATTCAATAAACTGCCTGATACAATAAAAAAATATAAAAATGTCAAATATTGTTACTTAAAAGAGATATCCATGAACGTTTAAGGAAAATGAATATAATTCAATGTAATCACAATTTTCCCTGACGCATTTTGTTTTGGAAATTATTTTCTTACAAACAATATTATATTACAATTTTCTACATTCTGTATTTTTTACCTTAAATTGACCTTTACTCATTTTATTATTTTCTTTTTTATTATTACCATTATTAGTTTTTCTAGGTATGTGCAATTTCAAATCTCTGTTGTGTTGTTTTATATTTTTTCATGTTGTAAATTTTTAAGAAATATGTAAATGTAAAACGGTTTAATTAAATTAAAAAAATAAAAAATTAAAGATAGTATCTATGGTTTATGGCCTAAGTGTATAAACATAATATGCCAGTCTCAGTTTGTGTTTGAATTCTTATTAATTTGTGTTATGTGTGGGCTTTGTTACTATTTCCTAGCGCCACTTCAGAAACAGCACTGCTAATTAGAACCCAACAGTGAATGGTAGAGTGGAGAATCCTACCTGTACTCTAGAATTAATATTTAATTTATTTTTATTTATTTTTTTTTTGTGAAAACAAAAATTGTTATGAAATTTAGGGACTGATAATTAAAAGTGTATACAATACCAAATAAAATATATAAAATGAATGAATTAGCTAATAAATGACATGAATAATTAAAATAAAAATCGGTAAAATATTTTAGCTAGAACTTCCCTCAATATAGAAATTGTAAAAGCAGAGAATGCCTAAGTACTTAAATTTTAATAATTTAAAATTAAATCCACCAAACCAAAGACCCTTTTTCACATTTCTCTCCATCGATCTTCCTTTTGATCCCACCCGAAATCTCACTTCGCGTCCACTTGGAATTCTTTGCCAAGTTCCAGTTACACAAACCAAAAGAACGATTTTTATTATTCCAATTCAAGGGGGACTTTTTTTAATTAAATGCGATTGCTTTCAACGTCATATTAAATTTTTAAAAACTTATTTAGGATATGTAATCTTTGGCTTCTAAAATTCTCATATAGGTACCATAATTTTAAATTTTTTTATAACTATATGTTTGATCGGAAGTATAACTGATTTTGAGTCAGAAAAGAACCTTATCTACATACAAAATTTGAAGTTTTTCTATAAAGCCGTTTTTTTTTTTTTTTTTTAACTAAAAAACATGCTAAAAACTATCAGGAAGGTGAAAAAAGAAGCCTCTAAAAATGTGAGCTCTTAATAATTACATTTAGTGGTGCCTGTTCCTAACTTTCATTTTCCATTTAAATAACATGGAAAAAAAAATTTATTTTTTCTTATTTTTGTAGCTTGACATTTGAGCATTGTAAAAATGAAAAATATAGTTCAGGTAAAATTATAAAAAATAAAGAAAGATTAAAAATTCAACACAATAACAAATCAATCGTTTTATTTAATCTATAATTGAAAACAAATAACTTTTTTTGATAGTAAATAAAATAAAAAAAAAAAAAAATTTTAAGACATAAAAAAAGCCATCAGTATTAGTTTAATAAAATAAAAGTGATAATTTCATACATTTGCAACTTTAAGTTTGAATATCTTTAGAACAGCTCACTCTATGAAAAAATAAATTAAAACTTTTTTGTAGAGCGTTCAATTTCCTTCCAAAATAATTTTTCAGTTCATTTTTACAATGCTAAAATCTGAAGCTACAAAAAATAAGAAAAAGAAAATTTTTTTCCATGTTATTTAAATGGAAAGTTAGGAACAGGCACCACTTAATGTTATTATTAAGTGCTCAAGGGTGCAGATCTGCAAATATGACGGAAACTTTGCAGATCTGCAAATATGGCGGCGAGTTTGCCAGATCTGCAAATATGGTGGACTTACAACACCAATTCCAAATCCATTACTATGTTTTTAAAACTCGATAATCTAATATCACGAAAGGTATCCAATCAAAAGGAACAAAAGACTTTATGGTTATTAAAAAAAGTAAATTAAAAATTGACAATCTGCAAGTTTGTAAAATGTTCTAACCTCCTTAAGGGTGGATTTGGGTCTAGTATTGTTGGGGGTAATAAACCACAATAAATATTGCAAATTTGCAGATATCTTTTGGAAATCGAAAACTTGATACTTGCATCTGTAAGTCCGCCATATTTGCAGATCTGCAAAGTTACCGCCATATTTGCAGATCTGCAAAGTTGCAGACATTCTGTAATCTCACCCCAAATTTTTAGATTCTTCTTCTTTCACCTTCCTGAAAGTTTTTAGTCTGTTTTTTAGTAAAAAAAAAAAAGTTGCTCAAAAATGACACCCTAATAAACATTTTTTTTTTTTTATTATAATATAAATAATTTTAGATATGGTGGAGCATACGTGGGCGACCAGATGCGCGAATTGGAACGCGGTTGTCACTTGTTGGTCGCCACGCCCGGTCGACTTCTCGACATGATCGACAGAGGTCGCATCGGTCTCGATTATTGTCGCTATCTAGTGCTGGACGAGGCCGATAGAATGTTAGACATGGGTTTCGAAGTGCAGATTAGACGTATTGTCGAAAAGGAGACGATGCCCAAGACGGGAGACAGACAAACGTTGATGTTTTCCGCGACTTTCCCCTCGCCCATACAGATGTTGGCCAGGGACTTTTTGGATAATTACATTTTCTTGGCGGTCGGTCGAGTCGGTAGTACTTCAGAGAATATTACGCAAAAGGTAAAATATTTATTTTTACGATCTTATGAATAATTTTTTATATTATAAACAATATTCATGGTAACCACTATTTGAAATATCAGGAAATTTGCATTGGTTAGGGTAAAATGGAATTTTAATTAAATTTATGATTAAAATTGTAAAAAGTGTCAATTTTGTGATTAAACAATTTAATTTTGTTTTCTATTGTGAATTTGGAATCATTTTTAATTTCGTTTTAGTCACAACTTTTTTTACCATTTTGTTACATTGATATATAATAATTGAGAATCAATTATATCTCATTAACATAATTGTGAACAATTTTACCTCCTTGATATTTGATATTATAATTGTGAACAATTTTGTTTCCTGGATATTTGATATTGTAACAAAGAACAATTTTGCCTCTTTTACATTATAATTGTGATCAATTTTGTCTCCTAGATATTTGATATTATAATTGTGAACAATTTTGTCACATGGATATTTGATATTGTAAATTGGAACAATGTTGTCTCTTTTATATTGTAATTGTGAACAATTTTGTCATTGAAATATTTTATTATAATTGGAAACAATTTTGTCTCTTTGATATTATAATTGGGAACAATTTTCTATCCTGGATATTTGATATTGTAATTGTGAACAATTTTGTCACTTGGATATTTGATATTGTAATTATTGGGAACACTTTTGTCTCTTTTATATTATAACTGTGAACAATTTTGTTACTTGAATATTATAATTGTAAACAATTTTGTCACTTGGATATTTGATTTTATAATTGTTTACATTTTTGTCACATTCATAATACGATCGTGAACAATTTGTTTGCAGGTGGTTTGGGTCGAAGAACACGACAAACGCTCCTTCCTCCTGGACTTACTCAACGTTGCCGATTTACAACAACCCTCCGCCGAAAGCTTGACCCTCGTGTTCGTCGAAACGAAAAAGGGTGCCGACTCTTTGGAGGAGTTCTTGCACAACGAGGGCTACCCGGTCACGTCTATACACGGAGATCGTACCCAACGCGAACGAGAAGACGCCCTCAGACAGTTCAGATCGGGTAACACGCCCATTTTGGTAGCGACCGCGGTCGCGGCCCGAGGGTTGGATATTCCGCACGTCAAACACGTTATCAACTTTGATTTGCCGTCTGATATCGAAGAATATGTGCACAGGTATGTTTTCAAATATACAGTTGTTAAAATGGGGAAATTTTGATTAAAATTATGAAATTTATAGACAATTTAATTTTTTTTTTAATGAAGAATTTGGAAAAAAAATAAAACTTGTTTTGATTACAATTTTATCAAGTTGATATAGTTAGGAATCTATTTCTGCAAGCAAAAATTGCTTTAAAGATAGATAGAAGATTGATTCTTGTTCACCTTTTATGTATCCATAATTATTGTCCATTTGCCTTTTTTTGTCACCTTAAACTTAACCTCAAAAGAAAAGTGTTATTTTGATAAAAATTAAAGTATTTTTGATTTTAAAAACGAAATTATTTTGTTTTTTAATGAGTATATTAATTTTACATATCATCGGCTTACTTTCAAAACATTCTTAGCCCGTTTTTTACTGTTTACGAGGTTTTGATACAAACATATTTAAAATATAATTATTTAACATCCTGCTATGACTTAGAAGGTTTCAATATCGTCCAATGGATGTCGCTATAATCAAATTAAAACTTAGAAGCTTTTTCAGGATGTTAAATAATAATATTTTAAATCTGTTTGTATCAAAACCTTGTAAACAATAAAAAACGGACTTAGGAGGTTTTGATCGATATCCTGCAAAGTTTTTTTTTTCTATCTATCTTTGGCTCTTCAAACAGAATTGATATTTTTCACCAAGATCGGTTTTTTTATTTACAGAATCGGTCGTACCGGCCGTATGGGTAACCTCGGTCTAGCGACGTCCTTTTTCAACGACCGCAACCGCAACTTGGCCACCGGCCTTATGGATTTGTTGGTCGAAGCCAAACAGGAGTACCCAAGTTGGTTGGAGGGCGTTTCGCAGGACGGGCGAGTGCCGAGCGGCGCCAACAGACGAGGCGGTAAAGGCAGATACGGTAGCGGCGGCGGCAGCAGCTTCGGCAGTCGCGATTATCGTCAACAATCGGGCGGTGGTGGCGGCGGCGGTAGCGGAGGCGGCAGTCGCGGACCGCCACAAAGATCCAGCGGCGGCGGATACGGAAATAATGGATACGGAAACGGAAGTAAGTCCATTTTTTTTTTTTTTTATTTTTTATGACGAAGAAAATATACAGTTGTAGTACTTATTGTATATATAAATATATCACAGTATTCACTACCTGTACATCACTACTACTGTACAAAGGGTTGCATATTCTTCGGGCCATCAACCATTGTTTTAAGGTGGTACCACTTTTGGATAAGCGTCTAGAACAAGAGACAACTTGATGCAGGGGTAAAAATTGATCCGCAGTGTTGTCAAATTGTTCGAAATTTATAATGCACAATAATAAATTTAAAACCGGTTGTCATGCGTTTTGGTAAGTAAAAACGTGAAATGTACATACAAAATTTTATGCATAGTAAGAATTCAAATATTTAAACATGAAATTGACATTTTTGTAGCATTATAGCGGAACATTTTTCCGTGAAAATTAGTGTATAGAGACTAATTTTCATTCATAATTTAATGAAAATTGAGTATATTTATATCTGGCCATCTGGTAAACATTCAATGGAACGTTCATTAAAAAAATTTAGAGGAGTTACGTTCATATTAAAAGTAGGTAACTAATTTTTTCTGCATTCGATTGCTTGATTAAATTTCACTTTGTGTGTGTCGTTAATATATTACATGCCTTATTATGTGCCTATTTTTTTTTATGGGTGTCCAAATTAGAAACGACACCAACCATGAACCAACCGCCTATCCCACAGATCTGAGATTACTTCTAAACAAAAGTGGTCAGTCTTCTTGATTACTTTTACATTAAGAATTTTTACACAAAATTCTACAATATATCGGCTATATCTTGTAACATGAATAGCTGGTTAGTTAATTTACTTTGATATGTGTGTTTGAGCTCAAATTATAGGGTGTGGGTTAGGTTTTTAATTAACTCTAATAACTTTAAAAAAGAAATTGGGTACCACTATATTTATGAGCTTATACACTTAACTCTACATTAATGATAAAAATATAAAAAAATCATTAACCACTAACAAATTATACTTTAAAAAATGCTTTAGATAAGGTAGGTATCAAATTCTAATTCACATTGCACATAATTCAAATTTAAAACAATTTATTGATTAGATCAATTACACTTATCTGTGTGGTAATTAAGGTAATATACGGTATGGTAAGTTAAATGTAAAAATCAGGTATTTCTTTCTTCGTCCCAAACTGCAGAGGTACATCAATCCCTAAACATTATATACCAGTCAGGCAACTTCAACTAAGTGATTCGGGATTCTTTTTCATAAATCTCATTCGTGACTCCTATTCGTCATTGAACCGTGAATGATCTTCAAGATAAATGATTCTTATTGTATTGGAACCTGAGTCTTCTAAAGATTGCCATAGACTAAAAAGGGTTAAAATGTTATGATAGATGAAGTGAAATTTGAAAAGGATTTAGATAAAATGCTCTATTACATGAATAATTTCACAGAGACTAAAATTGATATGAAAAGGAAAAATCTTATTTAATATATTTAAATATAGTATCTTATTCCAAAAAAAAAAAAAATATATAGAAGCTAACATGTGTCATTCATTGCATATGTAAAGGTTATGTATAAAATATGGCAGCGTAGAAGGGCTACACTTTTAAATTTTTTTTTTTATTTTTAAAATTCCGTGTCTGAACACGAAATTCCTTGTTTGTGTACGGAATTTCGTATTCGAACACGGAATTCCCTGTTCAAACACGGAATTCCTTGTTTGTACATGGAAATCTAAAATTCCATCATCGAACACAGAATTTCCGTGTTCGTATACGGAATTCCTTGTTCGAACACGGAATTTTATTTTCGAACTATAAATTTAAATGGCGTATTTACAGGTTACTCTTGGGTGACTTGGGTATCTTGGGGAGGGATGGGTGTAGTACGGATTCTTTGATTATCCTCAGATTTTTACTTTTGTCAACTTTTGAAAAAAGGAATGTATAAGTAGTACCAAAAATCTTGCCCTCTTTGGTCCCTGCATAATATTTTTCCTTTAATTTCATTTCCAGGTCAGTCTTATTTCTTAGGATCTAGTCCCTGATGCCCAAATTTCATTTGAATCGAATCAAAATAAAGTCCTGTATAGCGTTTTAAATTTACCCTCCTTGCCTCTCTAGACAAGATGATAAGAGAGGGATAAAGTGAAGTGGTGTTTTCTAAATTCAATTATTAGTTATCTCTAGAAAAAAGTGAATAAATGGAGGACCGGTTAAGAATTTTTTGCTTGTATTTCTTATTAAATGGTAATATCAAAAAATGGTGGTGCTATTTAAAAAACTGGTGATGACATCATATTTCGAAAAATGATGACACGTCATAAAAATATACTTATACCAAAATATGCGCAATTAAAAAACAAAATCCACTTCTGAATCATCGTGTATAAAAATCAAAGGTCGAACGTTTCGGCATCAATCGTTTTTTTACATCCACTCCCCTTCAGCCTCCTGGAGCACCTTAAAAATTAATTTGAGATAAAATTGTTGGAGCATTGGTATTCCCCCTCCCCGAATTTTCCATGTCCCCCGAGAACGTCCTGTAAATAAGCCATTAAAAAATATAGCTCAAATATAGAATTCCGTGTTTGAACACGGAATAACTAATTTCCGTGTTTGAATACGGAATTCCGCGTACGAAGAGGGAAATCTGTAATTCCGTGTTTGAACGGGGAATTTCGTATTTGAATGCGGAATTCCGTGTTGGAATACGGAATTCCGTGTGCGAACAAGAAATTCCGTGTTTGAACAGTCCCCAAATAAATCCAGAAAATTATACAAGGCGTTATTTATTTGTAAGCAGAACCTTCATTAATATTTTAAATCATTAAAATAATGGGTATATCTAAAAAAAAATATTATGTTAAATGTCAAGCCCTATATAATTTTGAAAATGTTATGACTGAAGCCAAATTTCCAAAGCAACTAGTTTATTTTATTTTAATAACCTAAAGTTTATTATTTATTTAGTCATAGAAAAAAAATAATATACTGTACAAGAATGGGTTAACTTTATTAACTGCTCTCAGGCGTATTCACTCTTATTACACAATAGTAATTTGTGCAACAAGAGTGGATATGATGGATATATCACACAACCCGACCGAATACCTTTAAACCTTGATGAAAAACTTCCAGAATAATAACACCCTTATCAATATATTCCTCTCATGGTATTACATTCGTTGATGAATTTAGAGTATCATTTTCAAAAATCACTTTCCAACTATAAATGTCTTCAATGGAAGCAAAAGTATATTTTTGTCCAAAAAATAATTACGCAATTTACATTTAAATTTTTTCAACACAAATTATATAGGATCCTGTTGCATTGTCTGTCTTCAAATGCCCAGTCAAATTTGTTCTATACTTGAACTTTTTAGGACACTGATCACACAAAAGTTGATAGTTTTTATCTTCTTTGGAAAAGCTTGAAAACTTTTTTGTTTCACATGTGTTGCCTTAAATTTGACAAAAATAATTTTTTTTATACACAAATTACAAGGTTTTTTTACATATCCATCTACTGTAAGTTATTTTTGAAATCGTTTTAAACATTTTGAATTAACTGAACCTTCAGCATGAAATCTTAGTATTTTTTATTTGTAAAGCCTTCAAATATGAATCATTTCCAGGATAAAGGCCTTTAATATGTTTTTTAAATTCAACAAATTAGTAAATAGTTTTTCTATGTGTGAATGTCTTCTCACACTTCATGCAGCATAATTTGCTCTGCTTCTGTTCTATGATCAAAAGTTTTGGTGTATTTACAAACTACAACATTTATAAATTTAAGAAAATCTTTTTATTTTTGTATGGAGATTAGATTATTATGGAACATGGTCAATGCCAATGACCAAGCTGAAATGGCAACAATGCTTTTTATAAAATGACTGATCAATTTTGGCTCCTTGTATAAAGTTGTCTCTGGCAGTAGACGCTTGTCCACTTTTGGTTGCCTTTGTCATGGTTCTCAATTCGTTGGAATATTTTTTTATATTCATCGCTAATTCTTAACCACGTTGTCCGATTTTAATGATTCTCCTGATGTCATCTGCACGATTTTCAATTTGATTTTTTAAAATTATTTTTATGAATTGTATGTATTACTTATTATTCTATGTTTTGATGGTTAAGGAAGAGGTTATGAAAAGATTTATGTCAGTTATGAATGACGAATAAATGGTATAATACCATCTTAATTTCATGTGTTTTGATGGACACTTTTTATTAACAAAGATAGTTCTCCTTTCTTCTACACTCCATAGCTTTATTCAAAGACAATTTAACAGTTGTTGAAGAAACCTGAAATCCAACAGAATTTGACACGTATTTTTATTGTGAATTATCCTTTGGAAATGGCGACTTGTTTGAATGATACATTTCTTCCAGGCTCTCTTTCGCTAAGTATAGTAGGAGGTAGGATAGTCCCTAAATTTTTCCTAAAAAGAAATAAACTGGCATAAAAAAGTATTTTAAAATGTGTAATAATAGACATTAATTAATTTCTCCTTCCTTAATTTAAATTTTGGTCTAGCACTTTCAGTATCAATATTAAGGCAGAGTCATAACTGGTTTTTACTACTCTATACTGTGTTGTCTGTAGGGTAAAATAATAGGATTTTCAGATTGAATTTTAAAAGAAAAATGTTTTTATTAAATAACTTTACAATCATTTAAACTAGGAAGAAGTGGTTTGCATCATTAAATTTCTCTTTAAAAGCTCTATAAACTGGTTTTTATTAATTCATGCTATATTGTCTGTAGGTCAAGATAAAAAGATTGTCAGTGAATTTTAAGAGAAAAAGGTTTTTGTTAAATAACTTGACTATCGTTTAAACTAGAAAGAAGTGGTTTGCATAAATAAATTTCTCTTTAAAAGCTCTACAAAATGGTTTTTAAAAAATCACTGTTGAGTTGTCTGTAAGGCCATAAAATAGGATTATTAACGATACTAAAGATATATATTAACTCTTTTCAATGCTATGATTGGAATCATTATGGAATACTGCAGCACCATATGGGATCCTAGTTATGCAGTCCATATCAACAGATTAGAAAGGGTACAAAATAAGTTTTATCAAATATCTGCTATACAAATTAAGATTCTCGCTGGTCAATGTTTATTCTGAAACCTGATTACTATTGTGTGGGATGAAAAGCTTAGAACACCGCTGAAAAAACACTATGCTACCATTTTTATATAAAATTCTTCACTCTATAACTGATACTCAAGTTCTATTAGAAAATGTGATGCTTCATGTGCCAGTTCGCTTTACTAGAAATCCATAGTTATTTCATGAACAAACATAAAACTAATTATGACACGAATGCAATTATGGGAAAGCTCGTTCGCAATTATAATAGTTATTTCAGTGAAACGGGCTTTATTGATATTATAGTAGTCTTTTTTTGTATGTTTATTGTTAGTTGTACTTTTATATCTTTGTAATTTTTGTATATAATTTCTTTAAGCCATTTGGAATTTATTTTCTGTAGAGCTTTATCAAATAAATAAAGTAACCAAAACATTTAATAGACAGTTTTGCACTAAAAACTTATATAATTAAAAATTTTAAGAACTTGGTCTAGGAACATAAAATCGGAAGAAATGTACGAACAATACTGGCAATTCTTAATTTCCTATTGACAGTTTTGACTAAATTTGCTGTTGCAATTTAAAATCGACGAAAAAAGTGACTAATTTGTATTAAAAATATGGTTTTATTTTTTTAATAAATTTATTTTTCATTATAAAAATGTTTAAAAAAACGAATCTTGATGTTAAAAAACAATTTTTGAAGGATCTTTTTTAAAGCAATATGAACTCTTTTTAAATGCATCTTTTTTTACTTGTTAAAAATAATATTGAAACAAAATTTAAGAATATAAATAAAAAAACAAAACTTTGTCAATTAATTAAATAACAAACTAAATATTCCTGCCGAATTGCAGTACTTGAATTCATCGTTCAGAATCGTTCTCTTTTCTGTTTAATTTATGTTGAAATAAATTAAACTATGTATAGAATGTTATTTTTAAACGTTTTGATTGATTGATTGATTGATTGATTGATGTAATAGAAGGATGAGTAAATTTTGGCTTCAAATAAACCTGATACTTGTCTATATTTAAATTCTTCATCTGGGCTAAAGACAATCTTAATGACAGTGTTTAAGCATGTATGATAAGTGACAGTTGACAGTAACTGTCAATTTTGAATTATGTATGTCAAGTGACTGTTGACAGTTTTTAAGTGTGTATAATAAGTGACGGTTTTGATGCATAATGTTTTGAATTTTATTAAGACTACTTTCGTTTGTTTACAGGTAGCCATTATGGAGGAATGGACAGAGGAAGCAACTTTGGCGGAAACTACAACAATTCTAATAGTCGCGACGACTGGTGGGAAAATTAGATTTTAAATTAAAACAAAAAAAACAGTCGACAAACCTTTAGATGAATACTTAACCAAACACGTACCTACTACTACCTAAAATACTACTACTACCAACAAATTCGTACACTTAGTAATCCAAGTCTCTTTATATGTCAGTGTTTGTCTCCTTCATATCTCCTCCCCTGCCTTCCCTCCCCACCCAAACCCGATCCTCTCCGAGATACATATTTATTGATCTTTATTTTTCTTATAAGGCATTATTTATTTGGTGATGATATCAAATGATGAAAAACAAAATAATAAACTACTACTGAGCTACTGGCGACCCTATGCAATTGATATATATGCACACGCACATATGTGAGTGAGTGACGGCGATTTTAAACTCTTAAAAAAATAATTTTAATGTCCTTTGTTCAATGATTAGAAAAAAAAACTTTCGTTACTCTTGCTAGTAATCGATTTTTGGGAAATTTTATCATTTTTCCCAATTTTAATCTTTTAATAACGAAAATTACGTATCTTAAAATATGATTTTTACACGCAACAATAATAATTTTCACTTTTTATCTTATTAAACCAAAAAGTATGTGCTAAAATTGTGTTTCTAGTAAGATATCAATCAAAAGTGTGAAACTGTTAGGTCACAAAGTGTTTTAAAGAAATTTAAACGTGTGTACATAATGGTAAACAAACAAAAAATTAATTGAATTATAAAATGTAAACCACTCTTTCATATTTGTCGAATTTTCAAAGCGGATCCGGTACTATCAACAAACTTTTTTAGTTCAAAAAAATGAAACTAAACCAACATTTTGATGGCTCCTAATCCGCTCAAGGGCTATTTTAAACCACACAACTCGACGTACTTATTAAAAAAGAACAATTTAATCTATATAGACAGTAGTCGTTTATCCTCTACTGTTAGTTGACGTTTGAGACAGTTTTGATATTTGTTCGAGCGAAACGTCAATTGTCAAAACGTGCGTGACGTTTGACATACGACAGTTGACGTTTGTAATCAAGTTGTGTGGCGTAAAAGGGTCGTGCGTTGTCGAATATGCGCGATATAGAGGGCTCAAATAGCGTTGCAGTTACAGCTATTTAGGGCGCTAAGAATTTGCAAAAACATTTTGACTGTGATATTTAACGATCTAAGTGAAATAATAAAAATAGAAAAACAAATATCGTTGATTCGATTGTATTGAGTTCTTCGAAGCTGTGACGACGATGATGGATAGTGATGATGAGACCGAAATATCCAAGCAAATACAGTCAGATGACAATGTGACGCGCGCGCGTTTGTTGGCGCGGCGATGAAATCTTAGCGTATTTAATTTATAAAAGTAACAAAAAAAGATATTTAAGATTTTTTTTTGTATAAAAAAAAAAATATAGTTTGTAAGGACGATAATCTTAAAAAAAAGCGTTAGAGTGGGCACGTCTTCCTTTTAGAGGAGTTCCTAAAGGATAAACAAAACCTTCGCGCGTACTTATTTTTTTTTAAACCTAGGATTCAAACAATTTAAACATTAGTTACCCTTAAGAAATCCATTTATGTTACAATTTTCTCAATTTACCGTCAAATTTGATAAAAATCTCATATTAACATTGATAGATGATATTTGTCGCTTATTAAGTTTTATAGACGAAATCATCACCTTTTAAGCTTAATAGGCGATCAAATTTAGTAAAGCCTTTCAGCAGGAAATAATGCTTAATTTTTGTGGTGATAAATATCGATGTTAAAAGTCTGATATTAAATTTAATAGTTATAAATATCGCCTATTAAATTTTTAATTGTCAATAAATGTCCTATTTAAATTTGATTGATATAAACATCGCCTATTAAATATTTTTGGTGGTCAATGAATATAATCTTTTAAATTTTGATGACCAATCTACATCAACAATAAAATTTGTTAAAATGTGCAGATTTACTATAATTCTCAATAAACAAATCCTAAATTTGATAGAAATCTCCTATTAACAATAATAGATAATAATTATTGCTTATTAAGTTTGATACATGATAATTATCACCTTTCAAGATTTATAGATGATAAGTATATCCTATAAATCTTGGTATGTCTTTTCAAACGTAAATAACATTCAATTTTTGTGCCATACTGTCAATTTTATTTAAAAATATAAATATCGCCTATTAAAATTTAATAAATATGAACATCGCCTATTGAATTTTTTTATTGTTGATAAACATTGTCTATTACATTTTTTAGGGCTGATATATCACCTATTAAATTTTGATAGATAAAATATATCCTATTAAAATGTTCAATAAATATTGTCTATTAAAATTTGAATTGTTGATACACATTGAGCAAATTAAAATTTTAATTTTTGATATATAACGCATATCTTAATATTTATTGTCAATGAAAAACGTATATTAAAATTTCTATTTTCGATAAATATCGCTTATTAAAATTTAGATTTTCGATAAGCTTATTTAAATTTGATTGTCGATGAATATCGCCAATTAAAATGTTGATATTCGTAAAATATCACCTATTAAAATGTGTTTATTTATAAATATCGCTTATTAAAATGTTTTCAATAAATATCGCTTTTTAAATTTTTTATTTTTAATGATAATAAAAATTTTGAATGTCGATAAATATCTAGTAAAATTTTGAATTTCGAAAAATATATCTTAATTAAAATATTGATAGCCAATAAATATTGCGTATTCAAATAATTTCAACGTTTTTAAAAAAATTATTTTTGATGAATATCGCCTTAAAAAACTCGCTTATTAAAATGTTCATTTTTCAACAAATATCGTTTATTAATTGTTTATTTTTCAACAAATATCCTCTATTAATTGTTTATTTGTCGATTTGTTACTTGATGGTCAATGAATATCGCCTATTAACTTTTCTTTGCTAAAAAGTATCGCCTATCAAGTTTGATGTATATTGATTGGTTTTAGCGTATTTTTGTGCCGATTTTGTTTGAACGGGGATGCGCGATGCGAGGTTATTAATGGCTCCTTCCTTTTGTGTCTCTACAGTACTGGATCAAACTGCAAAAAAACGACTTGCTACCGAATACAGGGTGGTTAATCGTAACCTTTAATTATTATCTCTAGTAGTTTTTTTTTTTCGAAGTTTGATGCAATACCGTTTGTTTAATTTCTAACTAAACCAGACTCTTCCCAGGTGTTTTTTATATTGATTTCGCCGAATACATACTTTGTAGTATTTGGTTACTTTTTTTGTATTATTTTTTTAATATTTAGTTTTTTTTTATTTATATTAGTTGAATAATAGATTCGCGTGACTGAATAGAGTAACAGTTGTAGTGGGCTGATTAAAAACATTACTACTAAGAGCGACGTTTGTTTACCAACGTGTCGCATGTTTGTAAGTAACCGTCGCTCTCGATTGACAGATGACATTTTGATACTGAGTGCCTGCGTTAATATAATGAGTTATTCGATTCATTCATAAACTACCTGTGATACGGTTAGAAAATGTGTGCCTATTCTAACTGGATGTGAGAAATAATCACATTCGTAAAAACAATTTGAAAGTTATTCGAGACGAGATGATGATGATGTTGTAACGAGGAGCTGTGACTGCAACTTTTATTCGGTTCGGAGGAGTACTAAACCGTGACACAAACTGGCAAATCCTTTTTTGTATCTAAATAAAAAAAAATAGGATTTTCTAATAATTATAATTTTTTTTGTTCGTTTCTTCTTCGATCAGTTTGTGTCATCGCTCCGGGCCCGGTTTCGTTAATAGTATGGGAATATTTTGATTTTACGGGATGGCAAAAATGCTCCACAATCCTTTATTAAATAATAGAGCATTATAATTTTAATGCATTTACACAATTTGTTCTGTTAGGAGTGCTGCTACAGCATTTATCAATTAATAAAATATTTAAAGTTCCGTTTTTGTGTTTTTATTTCCTTTCTCGACTAACTTAACAAACGCCAATGTTAGTGAGTAGCAGGGCTGCCATTTGTGGAGCTTTAGCACATACTTTGATTTTCTTTTACTATACGGAGAATGGTCGCACTGCGCAGCTTTCTGAGTGCCTTTTAAAAGGAGATAGAAAACTCCGCCATTTTGAACCCTTATTACGTGTTGCCTACATCTTGGCGCAATATTTTTAATAGGTGCGTTTTAATCATCCGCTTCTGCTTCGGAATTGTCGGTTTTCTTGTTTTAATCTGACAGGTTAAAACGACTAAACCGACAATTCCGGAAGCAGAAGCGGATGATTAAAACGCACCTGATATTTTGCTTGCTGCTGTCAGTGAATATTATTTTTGGAGTCGCTAAAGAATCAGTTAGCTCACTCGGACCAGTTGAAAGTTCCAAAATAACATCATTGACAGTAGAAGCAATGCTTTTAATTGCTTTTTAAATTAATTAATGCAAAGTTTTTTGAGATCTTGGGGTACTAGATTGTATAGGCTATAGTCCAGCGAATTTTTCTTTAACTCTGTTAAACGAAAACGATTTGTTCGTATATTGTCTGCCTGTCTAGTATCATAATTATGCAAATCGAATTGTCTTGTTAAACTGTTACCCTGTCTGTGAATTTCCGTCAAAACAGCAATGTTGGCAGAGGCATTATATGAAGTTTTTTAAGTAACGGTTGACATGGTTCAAGAAAACCCACACCAGCTACTAGCCTTATTGCTCTTCTGCAACTTGAAGATCTCATCTGCGCTGCACCAACAGAGTTGCCTCAGATTCCATAGCCGATGTAGGAGTGAAACAATCCAAAATATGGATAAGGATAAAAAGGTAGCTAGCCAATTTATTTCTTGATCTACGTGATCACACCAAGATAGGTTACTACTAGAAAACCGTCCTTATTGTAATAATAATCTATATATACCAAGTATAACATCTAAACTCTAGGAATATTATTAGAAAAGTAAAGATTTTGTGTTTTGACCTCATTTAATTAAAGTTTGTTGGCCTTAAACCACAATTTCGAATTAGAATTTATATTGTCAGAAATTTTTATAAGATTTGAGACAATTTGAAACAATACAGAATAAGGTCGGATAAAACTAGGCAAGTCATTAATATAAATGATAAATAACATAGGGTCAAGAACAGAGCCTTGGGGAACACCATGTTTAATTAATGTCAGATTTTGAATTATTGTAGACTACAGTCTGATATTGATTTTTTAAGTAGGATTCAATTAATGATAATGACGTCCCTCTCACAATACCACAGCTTTTCTAATAGAATGTTGCCTCTCAGACACATTCGAAAGCCTTCGAGAGATCACACAGCTTAATAGTTCGTCCACTTACAATAACAAAGTTCTAACTACACCTTTTTTCAAATTCTAAGTTTTAGTATTATAGGGTTCTAACTGCTATTTTCTGCCTATTTTTAATAAATATAGCGACATCTAAAAATCGTAAGATAAACTAGAATAAACGCAGAGTTCTATCAGCCACAAACATTTGTTATTTTTATTTCACATGGTTGTATCTGCCTACACTTAGAACTATATTATCCGAAAAGAGTAGTTAGAACGTTGTTATAGTAATACGGTATTGACGGCTGCTTGTTTTATAACCATAGAAAAACTAAAAAGAGAAGGTTTGAATAATAGGCGGGAATTGTTTCCTTGTTTGTAGTTTATCATATCGCGCTTCACGCGCTGCGAGCACTAAATAAAAGCCGTTTTTACACCCATATGATAATTAAAAAATGAATAAATTTTAAAGAAATCAATAATTTTACTAATGCAATCTTTTAAATATCACTTTAATACAATATAATGATCAAATACAGGGATAATTGTTATAAATTTATAAAGTTAAAGCTACATTTGAATATTATGAGGTGGTGTAAATCTGGCTTTGCTAATAAATTAGGTTATGTTACACTAAAACATGACAGTCGTGGAAAATGTAGGTGAGTAAAATTTAATTAATCTTATTTTTAATTTAGTTTTAGTTAAATTTAAGTAATTTATAGGTGTAAAAATATACTGAGGTCCTTAACGATGTCATTAACTTATAATAAATTCACATTATCATGTGCTGCTCCAAATTGCAGAAGCAAATATTATTTACATTCACTTAATAAGAAATTTTTTACTTTTCCGTCCATTATTACCCTTAGAGAGAAATGGTTTGATATTTTAAATATTCCCTACACATCTAAAAAAAACTATAGTGCGAGGATCATTTTGACGAGAATGCCTTCACCAGCACTTTGCCTACTAAGCTCATTCAATTTGCCTTGCCTTTAGCGCCTTTAGAAGAGAATATTACTACTAATAATAATATTACATTAGATGAAAATTTTTCAAAGCTACCTTCATCAAATTCTCTTGCAAAAATAAATGTAATTAGTAATGTTTTGATTAAACCTTCTGTTTCGAATATAACTTCAGCTAAAAGAAAGCTAGATTTTTTTAATGATAGAATTGAATGTGTTGAGGAACCTTTAATAAAGAAACCACGTGTAAGAACTGGTATTTTAAATCAAATTAATGCAACTACAATTGGTAATTTAACTCCTAGAAAGAGAAAATTTTATTATATTAATCGAGAGCAGCAAAACAAAATTTCAAGATTAAAAAATAGTTTATTAAAATCTAAAAATACAATTAAGACTGCTTTAAAATTATCAGAAACAAATTTATTTAAAAATTTTAGTTTAATTTTAAGATACACACTGCGCCTTTATTTTTTTTTTGTTTTAGTTATTCCTGAGTATGGAGATTTTTGGAATGGATATTGCAACTACAATGAACCGAAATAGATGGGTGAAGGGATAGTAAAGTGGTTTAGTGCCAGAGTTACCTAACCAACAAAATTTCAAAACAACTGGTCTTTGTTATTGTTTTAAAATCATTTCTATACATGCCAAAGTTACCTATTCCTTAAAATTATGTAGTTCATGACAAAATTAAATACTTATTTGACAAGTGACTATTTTTAAATTTTTCTTAAACTTTGATCTCAACTTAATTAATTATATTTTAGCAACTCTGGCACTGGAACACCCAATAGAGCTTAAGAATAATAAAAAAAATTTCAGGTAGTAAACTCAATTTATTTTTAATGTGTACTTTTTGTGATAATGTGTAATTTTGTGATATTAGGTAATTTTATAGATATAAAATAATAATATTAATAACAATAATAATCGTGATTAGTGTAAACGTATATTTTTAAATTAACTTCAACCCTTGAACATTTTTCAACATATTGTGAATATGATGTTTAATATAATGTAATGATATAGTTACCTATTCTAAATAAAATAAACTTATTACAAATGTTTTTATTTTTCATTTAAAACAAGTGACATTTTCCGTTTTTCAGCATTTACTTACAATAAAAATTCATTTTACTTATTGATTGTTTCAATTATTGTAAGTAAAAGCTGTAAAATAGGAAAATGTTACTTGAAATTACTTCAAATTTCATAAATTTTAAAGCCCGCCATTTTTTAAATCGCTTTACCTAGTAGTTTTCTACTTTACCGACTGTACCGAATTATAGTTCATCATAACGCGCTCAGCGCGCCACTGTCGAGGTCAAACAAACTTGTTACCAACTATTTACAGGGGAACTGGCTACCCTGTTTATAACCTTAAAAGTTAGTGTATCTGTGTTGTGTATAAAGACGACCAAAATTATAAGATTACCATGAATAGAAGTAAATTAATATTAAAAATGGGTAAGTAATAACAGCCTAAAAATATGATTTAATAAGTGCTTTATAAAATTTGAAAGCTTTCGTTATATTTGTTTCATTATTTTAAGCTCATGAGAAATGTAACGGAATTCCGTTGGCCGAAAATGGCAATAAAAGTGAGCTTTTAACTGTATCTCAATTGTCAGAAATCGTTACCAATGATAATGTAGCCGACAATAACTCCTTTCATTCGATAGAAGATATGATAGAAAACGCGGAAGTAGTTATGGACTGTGACCAATCTACCGTCACCTCTTCATTCATTGTTTCCAATCTTTCAGAGCAGTGTTTTACTAAGGCACATTTAGAAGACATGACCCAAGAAATTGATGTAGAAAAAAATCTAGTTCAAGTAATAAAATGAATTAAAGCAATAACAAACACAAAAATAACATCCCCTCTTTATTTTTTAGCTAAACGAATTAGAAATTCAGGTTTATGGAGAAAATGCCCTATTGGAATCAGCAGAAATCATGACAATTTCTGAACTTCCAGACCAATGTGTTGAAGCTCCTATAGAAAAGGTAGCCCAAGAAGTCGTTATTGAAACTAACGGAGTGCAGGTAATTAAATTCTATAATATTAAATACTCAAAAAACACATTTTTTTTTATTTTTCAGCTTCATGAATTAGAAATAAATGAAAATACTGGGCAAAATAAGATATCCGAAAACTTTATAGAAGTTTTAGAGACACAAGAAAAAAAAGAACACACGAAAACTAATTCAGAACCAAATGAACTAAATATGTCAAAACATGAGAACAAAATACTTGTAAGAAAGAAAGTAAGTAAACCAGAAACATGGAAAAATAATATTCGAAAAAACCTCTGCCAGGCAGGTAAAGAATATATTAGCTCAAGAGGAAAGCATGTTTGCGCTAAAACGATAGTGAATAAAAAAGACTGTCTAAATAACTGCAAATTCCAATGCTGTAAAAAAATTGGGGAGAATGCCAGAAAAAATTTGTTTCATTACTACTATGAATTGAATCAAAATGAAAAGTACGTGTTTCTTAAGCAAGTAACAGAAAAGTTTATTAAAGGGCGCAAAACTACGGAAGGTGCGTCTCGTCGTGCCTATTCATTTAAATACTTTTTTAAGGTTCAAGAAGAGAAAATACAAGTATGCAAAAAATTTTTTTTAGGAACACTAAATATTTCTCAAAAACCAGTTTATACCGTACATTCTGCTGATAGTGACGTTCCAAAAAAAGATCTGAGAGGAAAGACCGGCAGTAGAAAATTAGATAACAAGAAAAGGCAGGTCGTTATTGATCACATTAAAAAATTTAACGTGGTCGAGTCTCATTATTGCAGACAGAATAGTCAGAAAAAATATTTGGAAGCCACATTAACAATTCCAAAAATGTATGATTTATATCTTAAATATTGTGCAGAAAATAACATAGAAAATCCGGTTAAAGTCTCAATGTATAGGCAAATTTTCTGTACTAATTTTAACTATAGTTTCCATAAGCCTAAAAAGGACGTTTGTGAGACCTGCTCGACTTATTATTTAAAGAAAAAGGAAAACAGGCTAAGCAACACCGAAGAAGCTGCCATGGAAAAACATATTGCAGAAAAAGAAGCTATGAGAAAGGAGAAAGAAAATGATAAGAAAAGTGGAATTCCTGTTTTATGTTTTGACCTGGAAAATGTCATAACTTGCCCAAGATCTTTTATTGGAAATTACTTTTATCTGCAAAAGTTGACTATGTATAATTTAACAGGTCATTTATCCACAACGAATAAAGGATATTGTGTATTGTGGATTGAAACCCTTCAGGGCCGAAGTGGAAATTGCCTGGCTAGTGCCTTTAGAAAAATTATTGAGAAGGTTCTAGAAGATAACCATTTTAATGTACTTATTACTTGGAGTGATAGCTGCGTTCCCCAAAATCGCAATTCCCACATAGCTTTTTGCGTTTTAGATTTACTTAGAAATCACCCAGATCTTGACTGTTTAACTATGAAATATTCCGTTCCTGGACATGGTGCTGTACAGGAGGTAGATAATATTCACAGCCAAATTGAGAGGCACATGTCACAAATAGAATTTTTTTCACCTTTGGGGTTCATAAAGGAACTTAAGCAGGTGAATAAAAAAAATCCATTTGTTATCATTCAGATGAAAGAATCAGATTTTATGAACTATGAGGAGTGTTCTAAACAACTGAAATATGATAACATACCATTTACAAAAGTTTATACTATGCAATTTTCCAAATCTGATCTAACAGAAGTACGTTTTAAAAGAAGTCACACAAATAATGAGTTTATTAAGGTTTCGATAAGTCCTGCTGTTCCTGCTCTCCCACGCCGTAGAACCAAAAAATTTGCGGAAGTAAAATCCCCTCCTGAAATTGCAAATTTAATACCAAAAATACTCTCAAGCAAGAAAGAAATCTCCAAAGAAAAAATTAATGCTTTAAAAAAAATGATGCCGTCAATGCCGCAAATTGACCAAGATTATTATAAAGCACTATTACATTTATAATTTTCATTACTTAATGTTCAATTATTTCGTTTAATTAATTATGTAGTTACTTTACTTTGATTAGTTTTAATCAGTATTTTTTTAGTGAATTTATTTTGATTAAAAATTAAATAAATTCTTTAAAAATATTCACATAGAACTTTGTTTTAATACCATGACTTATTATACACAGACTTTCTCTAACCTGACAAAGTTGTAAGTGACAGTTAGAACCATGTTCAGTTAAATATTTCTGAAAAAATAAGTTCACAAGGTTCTATCTTCATTTATAACTTACAAATTCGAGGTTTAGGTAAAGTCCAATCCATTATATTTAAGAATTAAATGATAATATAAGAAAACTTTGGAAATATAAAAATTATCCCGATTTAATAACATTAATGTTTTACTAATTATTAGATGCGCAAACTTTAACATTTAATTTCTCAAAATGGATGTATGTCCAGTTAGAACTTTATTATTCTAAGTGAACGAGTTGTGATTCCCACCTTTAAAGTTGAACGTCATATTGGGAATTGGTAAAAAAATTATATTTTTCAAAGTAGTTATACAAAAACATTCTTTTATCAACTTTTCTATTATTTTGCTAAAAATAGATAAGGAAATTGGACAAAAGTTATCCACTTGTGAAGTTTTCTTTTTACGTAGTGGCAGAATTTTGGAAAAATGCCGGTATTAAAAATGAAATTATTCAAAGTAGTAAGGGGTGTTGCAATAATATGTGCCATTTCTTTAATGGCAAAATTGTTAAGTTCATTTGCATCCAGACAATTGGGAGTTTTTTAGATAAGCAATTGTATTTATAACTTCATTTGTTTGTTATTTAAAAAGTATTATCTATTGAGAAAAATGGAAAGGAAGTTAGAAAAGAGGGTACACTCTCCAACGATACCCATATAATACCTAACTAAATTGATGCCATCAATTAGCTAAAAATAACATTAATTTCAATATAACTGATAGTCCGTCCATTTTCACATACAAGCCTCGAAGAGGGTTGAAAAGTAGATCGATTTTAAATAGAATGAAAGGAAATTTACAAGTGGCTGCTGGGGATAACACATGGAAAATTCGATTTTCCCTAATAAAACGAAAGATTATTTGTGGCCAATTTTTCCACGCAAGCCGTTTTCACTATATGATAATAATAGATCCAGGCTTCGGAAAACCAAAGGCTTTAATGTTGCAAGTTGCTAAAGGGTGAAATAAGAGCGTAATCTTCTAAGGAAAAATCGAGATTTTGCCCGATTTTTCCACACAAGTCCATCGAATGTATGAAAACGTACATCGTCACTAGTCCGAAAAACATTTTCTTGAATGACCCGAATGTATTTTTGGGTCGGAAAATTTTTATGATATGGAAAATCGAATTTTCCATGTGTTATCCCAAAGAGCCACTCCTAAATTTTCTTTTATTCTACTCAACATCGATGTAATTTTCAACCCTCTTCGAGGCTTGTATGCGAAAATGGGGGTACCTATATAAATCGGTCACTATCTGACGAATTATGATCATTTGACAGAAATGGTACATAAGTTGTCATAAAAGTCAGCAAGAATTGCAAATTTCATTTCAAACATTCCAAAATATGAAATATAATGGCAAATTAATTTATGACCCTGAAGAAATAGTCGAGGCATTTGCCTCTCATTTTCAGTCCTGTTACATTTAACACAATGTTGTTATCTCTTCTAACCTCATTACTGATTTCTCTATAGTAATCTTTCCTCTCGCGTTTTCACTGAAGAAGAGATCAACACTCACTTGTTTTAGTTAGATGTCTCTGAAGGCTCTGGTCCGGATGGAATTCCTCCCATTTTCTTAAAAAATTGACAATCCTCACTTTCTACTCCTCTATGTCAATTATTCCAAAAATGTTTTGATGGTGGAAATCTCTCCCAAACATTGGAAAAATTCTAACTTAGTGCCAATATTTAAATCCGGCGACAAATCTAATGTTTCAAACTATCAAGGAATTTCAATTATATCCAACATTCCTAAGTCATAATAACAGATATTTATGTCTTTTCGGCGTTACATTACACCACAACAGCATGACCTTTTCAAAGGGCAATCAGCAACTACTAATCTTGCTGAGTATCAGCAGTTTCTTTTATCTGCAATAGAGGATGGTTTGGCAACAGCGCAGGAGAGTAGCCTCCAACACAAATTTTATATGCTTTAGCCAAAACAACGTTTTCTGGTCTTATGCGAAAACTATTCACACTATCAAAGGCCTTCTAAATAATGGAAAATTGGCAACCCCCATAGGAGGCAAATTTATCATCAGGTCATCATCTCATGGATATTTCATATCCTTCCGCCTTCCTTCTCCTCTACCGTTCATTATTAACAACCTACCTGTTTTAATCTGCAATTTTTGACATACATACAATGTAGCAAAAAAGTCTGGAAACTATATTATAAACACGGTATTCAATAATAGTGTATTTTAACAGGGTGTTCTATAAACCATTTAAGTGAAGGTTTCTTATAAAATTTTGTAATTTTCATCCTCACTGTCGAGATATTTAAGTCTACTTTTGTAGAACCCCATTAAAATATTGGATCATTACGGAACACCCTGTATATTTTTTTAAACTAATGAACAATGTATCGTTTACAAAACCTGTATCTTTGTCGCAGTTTTCCTCTATTTCAGGCCCAGTGTTTTGTACCAATCGACTTTTTATTTCTATGAGCTGTAATTGAAATCTACGAGGTAAAATAAACGAAAATCAAAATAAAAAATACATTAATTTTAATTATCAAACAATAAATACAAAATAAAGAATCGGAAACTAAATTGGACATTAAGAATTGGTAGCGGCTTTGATGATTGCAGTCAATAGATCCGGATCTTCCTGTTGAGCCCCGATCCACCACATGCAGAGGGCGTTCTCGTACTGCATGCTATTCCTAGTGTGATGAAGCGGATCCATGGAGTGATGCTGACCGGACGCGGTGGCCAAAATCGGTCTGTACGGATGCAGACTCACGCCGTTGCAACAATCGCTGTGCAGGCCCATCTGTAAAACGTTTGAATAGATCAATCGCGCGATATATAAAAGGTTATTCAACAATTACCAAACGGCGCTAAGATTGGATTGATTTTGAGGAAAAGTCACCACCGTTCCTCAGCTCTTTAATATTTTTAAAGGATAACAGTTTTGTTATGATGTGTGTCGATTTATCTGAACAAAAAAGTTATCAACGGCTTTTATAATCCTCGTTGGTCACGCGAAACGGTGACTCAATTTTTTTCCTGTAAATATTTTCACTAAATATTACACAAATCGGTTTTTCGCCACTCAACTTACCAATAAAAAATTGGATCACCTCGTGTATACATGATAACGGATTTTTAATCAACCTAAATTTGGTTCGTTCTAAGTTTACCACTATAACTATGGCGCAAGGTTAAGACATTAAGGATATAATAACGCAACATTTTGACAAACATGGCATCATGTGGCAAAAATTTGCGGGATTTTGTACAGATAGTTCTGCTGTTGTGCTTGGTTCCCATTTAGAACTTGCAAATTTAATAAAACAAAAGAATCCATCCTTAATAACTAAACACGGTTTCATTCAACGTCAATCATTCGCTTTATTATAAAATTTGATACTCGACTTTGTCAAAAGTAGTGCACTTAGTAATATAACTTTTCAAAAAATTATGTTTTTATGTGGACTTCGAACAAGAAATGCTGCTTTATCACCCTGTAGTTCGCTGGATTTTAAAAGGAAACATGTTGGCGAAGTTGTACGAACTGAAAGAGGAAGTATAATTGAAACGGTAAGTTCAAAAACCGTACATGTCCAAAATCAGCCTTCTGAGAAAAACAATAAAAACCTTTTAATGAGTCACGAATGTGTACGATTTTTCGCCTAATTCCAGCTCTACTAGGTTAATGGATAGGTATCTAGTACGGTTTTTAAGCTCAATCAATAAAAAGACAAATTTTAAACAAAATGGCTATCTTACTTTAAAATGTCAAATTTTGGACTTTGACCGTTTTCGAACTCACCCATTCAATTGCTCAACAAAGAAAAACAATACTTGTTGTATTAGTAGATTTTTATGTAGCTAAATAAGCTTAAGTTTAAAATTTAGTTTCATTCAGAGGAACCCAAAACATAAAAATCCATCAAAAATTCGAGTTTGGAAAAAAGAATCATAATTCCTATACTTTTCTTATCTGTAAATAGATAGGAAAGTAAAAAGATGATCCTACGAAACGTCCATTTTCAAATAAAAATCGAGATCATTGATAAATAGTAATAATAGAGGTGACCCAAGATTTGAACCTCGGGGCACTTTTGATTTTGAAAAATATTTGTGTATTGAATGGCCATTATAGAAAACCTATTTCGAATGTACGACTGGAAGAACTTCAAGAGAACAGGAGAAAAACCAAACTGATTTAATCAGCTAGAATTCCGTGATCCATTCTGTCAATGGCATTTAAAATTGTTATATCCACATTTTTCGATTTATAATAAAAACTTTAAGATGTGACAACAATGGAGAGAATGCACGCCATTTTATTGTGACGGTGCAACTTCGAGGGGTGAGATGGACAGTATGAATTGGAGTTTACTTTTGACATTAGCTGAACGAGCAGTTCAATAAACTCTCCAGTAGTAAAAATCTTGTATTAAGTAATAGTTATTTATAAAGAATAAATGTTAATTGTACTAGTACTCGTCCATATCATAAAATCAACCTAAACACACATTCAATTATCCACCAGTATCAACAACTTCAGTTAATTGCTAGATTATTGTAAGCAAATTGGTTTCGGTTTATTTCTTGCTCAGGAATCCATGTTGTGAAGGTGATATTAGGTTACGAATAGACAGATAGAGACGATTTTAATACAAAACTGGTAAACTTAGGACAGCTATACTATAGAAATCTTGAATATTATAGTTTTTATTGCATGAAAACACTGAATTTTAAGTTTTTGAGGTATTTTAATAACGCTTTTGTCATTTTTTCAAGTTACGATGCGTTACAGTAACAGGATGATTCAATTTTTAGAATATAAACAAGCCAAAAATAGTGTATAAAATGCATTTACGAAAAAAACTGACCTGCATATGAACAGTCGGATACGTCTGCTCAGCGACATTCCACACTTGAGTCTTACCATCCGTCCCGCCAGATACCAACCATTTACCATCCACGCTCAAATCTATATTGATCTTCTGGTTGGTGTTAACCTCGCGCGTCAGACAAAACATCGGCCTGCCAGGAACCTAAAAAAATACGTTATTATACACAACTCCGTAAAACTTTCGTATTAAATAATTTCCTTGTATATTTTAGAATTTTTTTTTGGTTCTTACACGCAGATCCCAGCAAATGATTTCCTTGTCTTTTCGGGCGCCGCTGTATAAACGGAAACCGTCTAAAGAGAACACCATGGTGGTTATGCCGCCTTTGTGGCCGTTCAGTTTGCACAATTGTCGAAAAGATCCGTCGCTTTGAGATACTAGATCGATCGTGTTTTTCCATGTACCTGACAAAAAGGCGGATTTTAAATACAAAAAACAGAATTGAGAATTATGGAATATTAAACTATGAAACATAGTCGGAGAAAAAAATAACACGAAATATTAGACAATAATAATAAAACAATGTTTGTTCACTGTATTCAACAAATTATTACTTCATTGTAATTCATTTGTCAAAATTTTTTTATCGTAGATTATTTTTTCTGTTTAATTCCTACAAATTATATATAGTTTTTATAAGGTCTATGTGGTTTTTATAAGTTCTGTGTGGTTTTTATAAGTTCTGTGTGGTTTTTATAAGTTCTGTTAAGTTTCTGTAAGTTCTGTTTAATTTTTATAGGTTCATACATTATTTTTTATAAATGATTTCTGTTAAATTATTATAACTTCTATCAAATTTTTGTACAGTGTGACAATTTAAAAACTTACAATGGGCTATATCTCACAAACGAAAGATGATATCAAAAAATGCTCAAAACCGTTTCTAGAATAGGAAGGGGGAAGTACAATGACACAAAAGAGAACTTACCTCCATCAACCCCCTAAGCCCCACCTACTAAACTAAAAAAAATTTAAATACCAAACCCATATGTGTGATACATCATTGAAAAGCCTATAAGCAATGGTATCCAATGGTATAAATAATTGTACAGGGTGAACCAATAATTTTTGTTGAACTACAAATTTGTTTAAAAATGTCAATGAAGTAAATGTTCAAAGTGGGTTACGTTCTTTTGTAAACAATACAGCCTATTTTCAAATTCAAACTTTGACAAATGTTATTCTTGAGTAATTCTTTTCTGCAATTCCCCAAGTGATGCAGGTTGAGTTTTATAAACAACTGACTTGAGGCAACCCTATAGAAATAAAGACAGGTGGCGTTAGACTCAATAGGACCTCTCCTTCCAATCCATTTGTTTGGATAATTAGTATCCACCAGTGCCTAACTATAGCTGCATAGTGAGGAGATGCTTCATTTTTTATTTCTTTATTTAAAACAGGATCAACCCGAATACAAAGCAAAACACATACAAATGATACAAATAATTGTAAATTAAAAAATAAAGTACTTGGAGAAAAAAAAATAAAATTAAGTCAAATAAGTTTTAGATTAACAAATGCATTTTAAGTAGTGTAAATCCGCCTGTAATATTTCATTTTTACTTTTCTATCTGTATACAGATATAAGGAAAGTATAGGAATCATGATTTTTTTCGACCTCGAGTTTTCGACGGATTTTTACGTTTTGAGGTCCCCTGAATCCGTTTTGACTATTTTCGCGATGATGTCTGTGTGTGTGTGTGTGTGTGTGTGTGTGTGTGTGTGTGTGTGTGTGTGTGTGTGTGTGTGTGTGTGTGTGTGTGTGTGTGTGTGTGTGTGTGTGTGTGTGTGTGTGTGTGTGTGTGTGTGTGTGTGTGTGTGTGTGTGTGTGTGTGTGTGTGTGTGTGTGTGTGTGTGTGTGTGTGTGTGTGTGTGTGTGTGTGTGTGTGTGTGTGTGTGTGTGTGTGTGTGTGTGTGTGTGTGTGTGTGTGTGTGTGTGTGTGTGTGTGTGTGTGTGTGTGTGTGTGTGTGTGTGTGTGTGTGTGTGTGTGTGTGTGTGTGTGTGTGTGTGTGTGTGTGTGTGTGTGTGTGTGTGTGTGTGTGTGTGTGTGTGTGTGTGTGTGTGTGTGTGTGTGTGTGTGTGTGTGTGTGTGTGTGTGTGTGTGTGTGTGTGTGTGTGTGTGTGTGTGTGTGTGTGTGTGTGTGTGTGTGTGTGTGTGTGTGTGTGTGTGTGTGTGTGTGTGTGTGTGTGTGTGTGTGTGTGTGTGTGTGTGTGTGTGTGTGTGTGTGTGTGTGTGTGTGTGTGTGTGTGTGTGTGTGTGTGTGTGTGTGTGTGTGTGTGTGTGTGTGTGTGTGTGTGTGTGTGTGTGTGTGTGTGTGTGTGTGTGTGTGTGTGTGTGTGTGTGTGTGTGTGTGTGTGTGTGTGTGTGTGTGTGTGTGTGTGTGTGTGTGTGTGTGTGTGTGTGTGTGTGTGTGTGTGTGTGTGTGTGTGTGTGTGTGTGTGTGTGTGTGTGTGTGTGTGTGTGTGTGTGTGTGTGTGTGTGTGTGTGTGTGTGTGTGTGTGTGTGTGTGTGTGTGTGTGTGTGTGTGTGTGTGTGTGTGTGTGTGTGTGTGTGTGTGTGTGTGTGTGTGTGTGTGTGTGTGTGTGTGTGTGTGTGTGTGTGTGTGTGTGTGTGTGTGTGTGTGTGTGTGTGTGTGTGTGTGTGTGTGTGTGTGTGTGTGTGTGTGTGTGTGTGTGTGTGTGTGTGTGTGTGTGTGTGTGTGTGTGTGTGTGTGTGTGTGTGTGTGTGTGTGTGTGTGTGTGTGTGTGTGTGTGTGTGTGTGTGTGTGTGTGTGTGTGTGTGTGTGTGTGTGTGTGTGTGTGTGTGTGTGTGTGTGTGTGTGTGTGTGTGTGTGTGTGTGTGTGTGTGTGTGTGTGTGTGTGTGTGTGTGTGTGTGTGTGTGTGTGTGTGTGTGTGTGTGTGTGTGTGTGTGTGTGTGTGTGTGTGTGTGTGTGTGTGTGTGTGTGTGTGTGTGTGTGTGTGTGTGTGTGTGTGTGTGTGTGTGTGTGTGTGTGTGTGTGTGTGTGTGTGTGTGTGTGTGTGTGTGTGTGTGTGTGTGTGTGTGTGTGTGTGTGTGTGTGTGTGTCTGTGTGTGTGTCTGTGTGTGTGTCTGTGTGTGTGTGTGTCTGTGTGTGTGTCTGTATAACGCATAACTCATGAACCGATACACAAAAAAACACCAAATTTTAAACTTAAGCTTTTTTTCAGCGTCCAATGAGCTGATTAGATTTTGGGCAGAGTCGGAACATCTGGGGGGGTACTTTATAGGTGGTCATTTTTATGGAATATATCTGTTATTTACGTTTGGAGAAGAAAATTCTTCAAATAAAAGTTACTTCTAATATAATTATCTATAATTTTTGTTATATACAAAATTTTCCTAAAATGGTCCGTATTCGAGAAATTTGACAAAATGTAAAAAAAAATAATTTTTTATAAAAATTGTTCAAATAAAAGTTGTTTGTAATATAATTCTCTATAATTTTTATTCCATAGATAATTTCTCTAAAATGGACCGTATTCGAGATATTTGAGAAAATGTGTAAATTTCGAATTTTGAAGAAAACTCAAAAACGGATAAAGAAAAAAACATTAAATTTTAAACTTAAGGTTTATTTCGGCCTGACGTGAAATGATTAGATTTTGGACATAGTCGGAACATCTGGGGGGGTACTTTATGGGAGGCCACTTTTATATTTTATGGAATATATCTGTTATTAATGTTTGGAGAAAAAAATTGTTCAAATAAAAGTTACTTCTAATATTATCTATAATTTTTGTTTTTTGTAAAAATTTCCTGAAATGGTCCGTATTCGAGAAATTTGACAAAATGTGCAAAATTCTGATTTTTATGAAAGTTTTTAAAATAAAAGTTGTTTGCGATATCGATCTCTATAATTTTTGTTTATGCATGATTTTTCTAAAATGGACCGTAATGAAAAAATTGTAGGAAATTTAAATTTTTCAGTATTTTCGTTTTCCATGAATATCTATAGAAAAATGTTTCGAGGTAGATGTATGTGGACAATGTATATATTTAGTTTATCCTCTAAACATTTATAGAGATGCTGTAATAGGTTGTACAAAATAACCGGAAAAAGCCTACAATAACTAGATAGGAAAGTCATGTGTTGGACACATCAGATTTTTACTCGTGTGTTCGTACAGATTGCCTTAAATTTATTAAAAGAAATGCCTGTAACCTCAAGATTCAATTGATTTTTTACCCTCAATGTTCTTTGCATGCTATAGTTTGTATTGTGAAATGGAACATATTTAATTGCCCCAGGACTCTATTAGGAATATTGAAAAAAATAATTTCTAAGAGTTCAGAGCATATGACTAGACCATTTAATAATATACAGATAAAATTCAAATCTGATATAAAGTCTCCTGTACTTAAGTCTGCTCATATTCATTTCATTTAAAATTCTAGTATAATTGTGATCAGTTACCTGAATTTGAAGGCACAGTATCTTAGAAATTTATTTTGTATTCTTTCCACTGCTAGACAATGTATAGGATATTGTGGCGACCAAATTATAGAAACATACGCCAACAGAGGTTCAACCAATTTTTGATAAATTCTTTTTATGGCTTCTAGAGAGAAATCAGAACAGTTACGCAATCTTGTTGGAAGTGCAGCAAATCTTCGTCTAGAACTAAATTGCTTTGGTCGTCCCTTTGGTTCTCTAATTCATGCACAATTAAATGTTCGATGGTGTTTTCAGATAAATGTCGCCACTTAAATTGCCGGATATAAGCAAGGGGCCAATTAAAACATTGCCTAATATCACTGCCCCAACATTCAGTTTATCAAGATATTGACTGTGACCTTCTCTAAGTCGATGCGGGTTCACATCACTTCAGTACAAATATATTTTAATGGTCTAGGTTCAACGTTGTAATGCGGTCCGGGTAATTCAGAAGACAGGATTCAAAATAAAATTATTTATTCTCTCTTTAAATAACAAAATAAAATATATTTAAAATAAATTAAATTTCTTCACGGCCCTTGGGCCAATAGCCACGACTTTTGTTGAGTGTTGAACAGCTGGGCTCTCGACGAGATAGTTCGCTGTAAAGCGCCTCTGCTAGGAAGCGACGGTGTATCGCACGGGCTTTCTGAAAATAAAATGTTAATCGGGTACGGGAAACAGACTCAACGCGTCTGTGACTGGGAAATAGACTCAACACGTCTATCAGGAGAATAGACTCAACACATCTATCAGGAATATAGACAACGCGTCTATCAGGAAATCGGTAAACTCCACACGTTTACCAATTGACAAACTTAACACGTTTGCCAGGAGGGGTTAGGAAACGAGAGGTACTCAGCACGTACTACTGGGGGGAGGTAGTGAGTTCTTTCTAGCTCAGATCACCGAATGCACGAATGGAACTGACAGTTTGGATTTTTTTTTTCTGGTAATCTTAAGTATTTTTACATTTTCTAGGACATTTCATTTTCCTATTTCCCTGCTATAGGAGTTATCCTCCTTTTCAGGGTGGTCTGCCCTGATTACAAAGTAACCTAGCTAGCTAATTTCCTAAATTGTTGTGCGCGTGTGTGGGACCTGTGTGGCAGGTTGTGTTCCCCAAGAATATCGCCAATTTTGCTATTTCCAACCCCATAAATGGACAAGTCCAAGTATGAGGTGGGGAATATGATTTAGGAAAACCACAAAACCTAAACCACGATATTGTACATAGTTTTGATTTTCTAATTAAGTAATTGGGAAGGGTTTATCTTATACTCAGGGGGGCTGATTCCAGCAGATCCTGGCGTTCAGCGGTGAGGGGGAGGTCTTGGGCGTCGGTGAGGAGTTTTAGATTAGGCTGTGGCAGTTTTCTTTTCGGTTTTCGAAAGAGAGGGAGTTGGTTGGGGCGCCATGGGGTTTGGAGTGTGTCTAGGGAGTGAGTGTTTGTGCCTTTCAGCGTGCGAGAGACGTACTGTTTCCTGAGGGTCTGGAAACGTGTGAGGATGGGGGTGTTTAGGTAGACTTCTCCACTGGGGGAGCGATAGGGGAGGTACTGGCAGCGTCTGAGAATAAGTCTCTCGGGTGTGGTGAATTTGTGGGACAGGTATGTGGGAAGTACTCCGTAGGGTATAGCTCTGTATTCGGCAACGGGTCGGATGAAGGAGTTATATGTGTGAATAAGGGTGTTTGGGTTACAACGCCCCATTCGTCCGCACAAAGCTCCAAGGAGACTGGCTCGCTTTAGCATCTTGTCAAGAGTGCGTTGGACATCAGAGGACCAGTTAAGTGTACGAGAAAATCGTACCCCCAAATAATCGACTTCAGTCTGTTGGGCGAGCCTGACTCCCAGGAGATTTACGTTTACGAGTTGGGGGTTCTGGGAGGTTCTTTTGGAATTTGGGTGTTTGAAGACAATAAATTGAGTTTTCTGTGGATTTAATGAGACCCTCCATCTGCTACACCAGTGAGAGTACTGGTTCAACAGATTTTGGGTTCGAATACTTAGTTGGTTTGAATTTTTGGCTACCGAAATTAGAGCTGTGTCGTCTGCGTATAGCAGACATTTGGATGTGGGGTGGTTTGGGGGGGGGGGAGTGTCGTGCGTGTAGATGAGGTAGAGGAGAGGGGCCAAGACGGAGCCCTGTGGGACTCCTGCTAGTGGGGTGAACGTGTCGGATAGAGAGTTGCCCCACTTTGACGGTGATTTTTCTGTCAGTGAGGTAGGAGTAGTTTTGTGATTTGGGGGGAGACCTATGTTCATAAGTTAGTTTGGACGATTGCTTCTCCTTTTATATCTCAGCGGTGACAAGGGATACCCTCTCTCTCGCTTCGAGGTATGTTTGGGAAACCAGTGGCGTAGTTTTAGTAACGGTAATTTATTATCGTTACAACGTGAATTCTTTCAGTCATGAGTTCACAAAACTCAATTCGTCGGTCTGGATCATCATGGCCTAGTTTTTGAAGAATTGCGTTTTGTATGGGTGAAATTTTTGTAATTTCAACACCTTCCTAACTGATTCACATAATAGTCCTATCATAGGCTCTATTTCAAATTGTCCAAGGACCTCAATTTGGCTTGCTTCATTCAATAATCTTGGGGCATCCCCTTTTTAATTTTCCACTGATTCCGTTTTTCTAAACATTTCAACTAAATTACGGATGGTCACGTGACTTGCATTTTTGTCTGGATGCCTCTCATTAAATATTTAAGGTTCCATCAAGTTTATTAATAAAAAAGAATACAATTTGGTATATTTAGACCCAGAGCTTAAGACTATGTGGGTCTTACAAGGCACAAATTTTATAATATCGAGAATTGGATACCTGCTTATTATAATAAGAATAAGAAGAAAGACAATGCATTTCTTGTTATTCTATAGCCTTCCAAAATAGATAACAGTACTGTGTGATTAACAGTATCAAACGCTTTCTTTAAATCAAATAAAACAATGATACATGCATTGCCTTCATCCACATGTTTGATGTTAGTAATCATATCTGTGACTGCCGACATTGTGCCACTTCCACTACGAAAACCATACTGTGCCTTGAAACAAAAATTATTTTTTTCAAGATAGGAAACAAGCCTTTGATTAATACATTTTTCCAGGACTTTGGAGATAGAACTTAATAGAGATGTCGGTTGGTAGTTATTAGTGGAAGTTTTTAGCCCTGCTTTAAAAAATGTTAAACTTTAGCTACTTTTAGTCCATTGAAAATTGAAGCATCAGTGAATGTTTAGTTTATTAGGTTACTTAAGATAAGCGACATCTCGTTTTTGAAATGTTTGATCAAGTCCCCAGAGATACCATCAGCAGCACAGGCTTTTCTCGATTTTAACTTTGAAATTACTTTGTTGATTTCTTGAGGGGTAGTTATTGACAGTTTATAACTGTAGGTTTTGTGTAAGTAGACTCAGGTATATTTTCTACTAAAGCTTTACCTACTTCTGTAAAATGGGTGTTAAGAATATCTGCAATTTTCTTAGGAACTTCTATAGAGTCATCTTCTATTATTCACTGTGTTTTGTTGCTTTGATATTTTATTATGAATTAACAAATTTAACACTGACCATATTTTTCTTGGATTGCCTAGGGCACTTGTTAGCTGAGTGTGATAATATTATTTTGTTGCATTAGATATAGCTGCTTTCAACATAGTTTGATTGTTCTTGTATTCACTGTGAAGCAGAGCACTATTGGGAAAAAACTTATGCCTTTTATAACACATATCTCTGTGCTTGATTAGGTTATGCAAATGAATGTTAAACCAAGGACAACTTTTAGTTCTAAAATGGTCTATATATGTCCTACAGGTGGTATTGTTTGGACTGTTCTCACTATTTGATCACACAAGACATTTGGATCCTGCCACACAGTGTTAATTATAGCTTGAAGATCTCTTCTACATGCTAACCTATTTAACTTAAAACATTTATAATATTTATAATATTTTCATTGCTGATTAAATTGCATTGTTTTTCTTGCAATATCTGTAAGTATTCTATGATTGCTTAAACAGTAATCAATAACAGCCGAATTACTGGAGTATCCATCATTTAACAAAACATAAATAATCAAATATTTGAGCTGTTTGTAAATAACTGGTTCTGGAAGCCAAATATAAAAATCTCCACACATTCAGGTATACTGTAAAACACCATGACAACTACAGCTGAATGACAGTACCGATCCTACAAATGATGAACACTAATACATTTAAATGTCTCAAATAAACCAAAAATTATTGACTGCAACCGAATCCAAAAAACATGTTTACAACTTGTTGTGCAAAAATGGTAAATTAAAGTTTTTATTTAACAACAAAAAGTACCTACAGACACTTATCATTGAAAATAAGGTTTTATTGGCCTTTAGAGCTTTTTAACATTGTATCACAAGTAGGGGGTATGTTTGTTTTTAAAATTGTTAGATTTTAATTTGGTAATTATTGTACAATTATTATTTATACCATTGGATGGCATTTTTTATAGGCTTTTCAATGAGTAGAGTTTTGCTATTTAAACTGTTTTAATTGGGGCAGGTGGGGGCCTAGGGGGTTGATGGGGGTGAATTATTTTGTCACTGTAGTTCCCCCTTCCTATCCTAGAAACAGTTTTAAGCATTTGATTCATCTTTTGTTTGTAAGTTTTTAAATTATCACACTCTATATTTATAGTTTTTATATGGTCTGTTTATTTTTTATAAGTTATGTAAAGTTTGTATAAGTTCTGTTAAATTTATAGCTTCTGAGTTTGGTTTAGTTTTAATAAGTTATCTATATTTTTACAAGTTTTGCTGTTTTTATAAGTTTTGTCAAGTTTTTATAACTAGCCAATTCTTTATAAGGTAAATATGTTAAATAAAAACATACACAATTAATTATCGGTTATCATCCCCAAAACTGGCTTTGTAAGTACAATTCATACCTATAGCTACAATTCCAGGCTGTGCCTGACTAGCAACCAGACAAGAAACTTGATGCTGCACAGGATATTCGACGAAATCTCTACCAGGCCGTCCTGTGGAAAATAGTTTAACGTTTTTCTTGTATCCGCAAAATATATTCTGACCATCGGCTGAGAATACGCAACTAATGGCAGGTTCAATTTCGTCCTGATTGTTGTACCCGCGGTATGTGCACCTGAGATCGCCCGAGAAGGCGTCCCAGAGGTGTATAGGCCCCCCGTGGCCGCTCGACAGCCAACTAAAAAGTACGATATTTAATTTTACATAGAAAGAATAGAGATAGGCATGTACCTATACCAGTTAGTCTTGGCTAGGAAAGAGATTTTGTAAATAAAAAGGAAAAATCTTTGAATAGGTACATCTGAAAGAAAAATATTAACTAAATATGAGCTGGAAAATCATTATCGTCCTAAGAACAAGTCATATGCAAGTTTAATCATAAAAAATTTTAAAAATAGAACAAATAACACTTTAGTCATTAATCAACATAAGATAAATACATACAAATCAATCATTTAGTCACATCAGAATTGTTTATACAAATTTTTACTGCAATGAAGGTCTAAGATAATAAAAATCAGTTTAATCTCTAAAATATTATATTAAACCAATTACTTGCATATTTAAAAATCTTAGAGATAAACAGTACTTACCAGCATGTAGCTGGATTACTACTATTCATACCAGGATACCAACAATAATCATAAATAAGCCCGGCTTCTGGAACACTGACCGCTGGCGCTAATGGGACAATAGGCCTGCTTGTGCGTACAGTATCTCCCGAATATAAATCACTAGGCAGTTCCATAACGTGCATACCGGCCCCTCTGACTACAGTAAGCAAACACGTACCGTCAGGGGACCATTTACACCCCTTCAAGTAATGCTGATCGTCGTAGTTGGGCCATTGGGCTCTTGCCAATTCCAAAGCTGAATTTTCGAAATTATATTCTGCATACTGGAATGTCGAGGTGTTGGTGTATGGAACGTACGTGTTCTCTAATACTGCTTCGCTCATTATAATATACTACCTAAAAAGAAAATTCAACACAAACACTAAATATAAATGACACTTCAGTCTTGTTTGAGTTTAATAAGCAAGGAAATTCGATTTTAATATGAAAAATTCATTTTGATATTTGTATTTTTTATGCTAAACACTCAATAACCACGTGTTATTCAAATTAAATAATAACAAGAGCAAAACGCCGAAAACGAGGTATTCGAGAAGATCGAAAAATATCAGATTGGGTTTGGGAATTTTTGTTTCGGTTCGTGGGGGGGAGGTGAACGCATCGCTGTTGCCAAATGAAAATTGTAGATTGTAGTTGTGTATTATCAGAATCGATTCATTGTTCTGTTAGTTTTATATTTGCCTTTAATTCTTTAAAGAAAATTAAGTACTCTATTTTATACTTTTATTTAATCTACACATCTGTTAAAATAGAATAATTCTAATTGAAACTTCAAAAAAAAAACAGTAAATCTACTGATAAACTGAGTATTGGCAACAATGGGAACAAATGTATCTAATTAAAGCTGGGTCTGCAATTGACGTAAGCCGTAAGCTTTATATGTCATACGTAAACAATTTTTCGCGTTGCTCGATTTCAACTTTGAAACATACGTGATAAGCAACAGTGATGTAACATAGTTGTGTAGATTTACTCATCCCATATGTAAATAAGACGTCGTTCCAAGTGCTTATTGAACAGAACCGTTCTTGCCAAAATATGTTTTAAAATATGAACGTTGCCTTGTGCGATGTGTAATGTGAACGTCACAGGGATCGTTTTCTGCTCGTACTTTCACTTCAACGCTAGTAAACCCAGCGCTAGTATGGTTTACTAAGGACCGATTCCACGGTTGTGTTAAACGGAGATTAAAATGACATTGTTAATGTAAAAATGTCATTACATATATAACTATACATCATTGGTTAAGCAAATTCGATGTTTATGCAACAAGTTATATGTTTCTTACGTAATTTCAGCGTAATTGTGACGTCAAATAGTTAGGTGAGTTCAATGTCAACACTGTCACGTTGACGTTTCGACAAAAGACGACCATCATGTTTATGTTTGATTAGAAATAGAAATATTTAACACTAAATTGAGATATTAATCCCTACAGAGAAATTAAACTTACTGGAAAATTAAAGTCGTTTGGTGTAATATACATCAAAAGAGAATTTTTTGCATTTACACATGGTAGGTGATTTTGTGTAGTTCCAGTAATTATTGTAAAAAATAATAATGAAGCAGGTAACTGAAAAATCGTTTGTGTGTATCGGTCCTCAAATAAAACGTGATAGGATAAAGAGGTTTTCGAGAAAATCAGGTAGGAGCACGTTGAAAGTGCTTTTTAACACCCATTAAGCTTGTCGAGCTTTTTTTCATAGGGGCTTAAAACCAATGATTATTTAACCCTTTATCAAATCTTGCATGTAAGTGCCAATTTAAAAGTCTAAAATTATTAACAGTTAATTTCTATTCCATAACAGGCATGTATTGTTTTGAAAGTATGGCTATTATTGTAGGTGAAAAAGATAAACTGTTATATGTCAGTTTCATCCTTGACCAACTTTCATAAGGGTTTTGTACTGTATGCTGTATTGCGATTGTATTGCTAGTTTGGTGAAGAGATTTTCTATTAATAACTCATTGTTTTCATCTGAATTGAGTGAAGGCTGTTATTGAAAGGCCTTATCTTTGGTTTAGTTAGATTATTCAATACTAATAATTTTTTATCCTTAGATAAAAGAACAATTGTTTAATAAATTACTAATTTTTATCAGTATTGTAGTGATAGGAATTGATGAGTAAATGTGAATTTTTTATTTGATTAGCTTTCAGGTGAGTTAAAAAGTTTGGGATGCTTTCGTTTGAGAAAAAGTACAACTAACATTTATTGGGGTTTTTTTACATTTGGGAAGCATTATTAATTTGTGATCGTTGCTAAATTTTTAAATTCACGAGGTGTGTCTAAAATGTATAAGTAAGGAGATTTTGTATTTATTAAGAACTGAACATAAAATAAAATTACGTATATGTAGTACTAGAACACATTAACTGCATGTTTCTTTAGCTGATCTTTCCCTGCATTCGAATGTTGCCCACAGTTCCAAAATAGAGTTTTTGGTTTAAATAATGAATTACTATTTTGCAGTTCCCAACAGTTAAATATTACTTTAATGCATATCAATACACAGGGAGGTTTTGCCAATAAATGCTTTGATCTAAATTTAATTTTACAGAAACAAAATGTAAGTATTCTATGTGTTACTGAACATTGGCTTGATTCTAACAATTTACAAGCTACCTGAATTGACGATTTTAAACTAGTATCATATTTTTCAGGGATAAATAAAGAAAAAGGTGGTGCTAGTATATTTATGAAAACAAGTATTGCTGCAAATTTTGAATCAATTAATTTACATTAGTGGTGTATAAAGATCGATTCTAAACTTTTTTTATTTATTACTGTGTATAAGCCACCTTGTACTAAGTTTAGCACTTTTATAAATCAGCTAGAGCTATTAATTCATAATATTTATCAAAACGACAATCACTATTTTATCTGAGGTGATATTAACATAGATATTTTGATTGAAGGTAATCAAAAAACTCTTTTAATTGATTTATTGAAGGAATTTAATATTAAACATCATATTAATGCTGCAAGGAGAACAACAAATACAACCTCAACTTGTTTAGATAATTTTTACTTTCCCATCTGTATACAGATATAAGGAAAGTATAGGAATCATGATTTTTTTCGACCTCAAGTTTTCGACGGATTTTAACGTTTTGAGGTCCCCTGAATCCGTTTTGACTATTTTCGCGATGATGTGTGTGTCTGTATCAACCATAACTCATGAACCGATACACAGAAAAACACTAAATTTTAAACTTAAGCTTTATTCCAGCGTCCAATGAACTGATTAGATTTTGGGCAGAGTCTGAACATCTGGGGGGTACTTTATAGGTGGTAATTTTTATATTTTATGGAATATATCTGTTAATTAATGTTACTTCTAATATTATTATCTATAATTTTTGTTCTTTACAAAATTTTCCTAAAATGGTCCGTATTCGAGAAATTTAACAAAATATAAAAAAAAAATTTTTTTATAAAAATTGTTTAAATAAAAGTTGTTTGTAATATTATTCTCTATAATTTTTATTCTATACATAATTTTTCTAAAATGGACCGTATTCGAGATTTTTGAGAAAATGTGTAAATTTCGAATTTTGAAGAAAACTCAAAAACGGATAAAGAAAAAAACATTAAATTTTAAACTTAAGTTTTATTTCGGCCTGACGTGAAATGATTAGATTTTGGACAAAGTCGGAGCATCTGGGGGTACTTTATGGGAGGCCGTTTTTATATTTTATGGAATATATGTTTGGAGAAGAAAATTGTTCAAATAAAAGTTACTTCTAATATTATTATCTATAATTTTTGCCTTATGTCAAAATTTCGAGAAATTTGACAAAATGTGCAAAATTCTGATTTTTATGAAAATTGTTGAACTAAAAGTTGTTTGTTTATACATGATTTTTCTAAAATAGACCGTAATGGAAAAATTGTAGGAAAATGCTATATTTAAATTTTTCAGTATTTTCGTTTTCAATGAATATAGAAAAATGTTTTGAGGTAGATGTATGTGGAAAATGTATATATTTAGTTTATCCTCTAAACATTTATAGAGGTGCTACAATAGGTTGTACAAAATAACCGGAAAAAAGCCTATAACTAGATAGGAAAGTCATGTGTTGGGCACATCAGATTTTTTAACCAATTTTGAAGTAGATAAGGTAGGTGTATATGATACTTTTTTGTCTGATCATAACTACTTATTATGTTCGATTAAATTACCTAATTTTGAAAATAACGAATTTAAATATAGATATAAACGAGATTTAAGTGATCCTAATGCAATAACTTTTATAAATATTTTATCAGTTGAAAATTGGCGTGAAGTATACACATCTACTAATTCTAATATTATACAGAACGTTACAATAATTTAAAAAAAGAGTATCAAAAAATAACAAAACATTGTTGAGAAGAATGAAAAAAAAAAAAATAATGATTGTATTTTAAAAAGTAATAACGTAATGAAAGAATCCTGGAATATAATAAACGAGAGTAGGTGAAAAAGAAAAAACAACTTATTGAATCCTATTAAACTTACAAATGATGACAAATTAACACCCTTAGAAAAAGTAAATTATATCAATAACTATTTTATTAATGTAAATAAAAATAATATTGTACCTAACTATACTATGAGTATTGATAAACATCATAAAAGTTTTTTCTTTTTCCAACAACTCCTAGTGAAATCATCACTATAATAAAAAAAAAACTACTTCTAAACCTACTGAAGGTATTGACAAAATAAATGGTAAAATTCTGTTATCGGTTGTTCATTGTATTGCTAAACCCATATCACATTTGATTAATGAATCCTTTGTTTCTGGATTATTCCCAAATATGAAGGAATCTAAAGGAATTCCTGTTTATAAAAATAAGGGATCTGCATCTAATATAGAAAATTATCGTTTAATCTGTATATCTAGTCAAATAACTAAAATATTTGAGTCAGCATACTTTATTAGACTCACTAATTACCTTGAAAGTTTTAATATGTTGCCAGATACTCAAAATGGATTTAGAAAAAATAAGTCAACATCTACTGCATTTACAGCTTGCCCTATCTAACTTGTTACTGGAGTCTTGTTAGGAAAATCGCCGAGACACGTCGATTTTTGATTTCTACAATGTACATTTTTGTATGAATAGTTTACCCTTAATTTCTTCCCTTACTGGAGGGGAGCAACCCTTTCGAATAATTTAAATGGCATGGGGTGGTGAGTGATAGCTCATTTGAAAGAGGGTTTTATTCTCTATTCAACCGTGTAAAAAAATTTGAAATTTGCTTCATTAATTCTCGCCTAATTGTTGTTTCAGAATAACGGAAATTAACGTAGTGCACACATCCTTAGAATTAAAATTCGGCCCTGCATGGAAATCATGCAGGTTTTGGTTCAGACGTGAAGTAAGACTTTTTGCCATTAGAAGGTCACTGTTAGTCTAGTTGCTTTCCTATTTTGTGAGGTTTTGTTATTTTTAAACATTAATAAATCAACACGTAATGAAGCAAATTTCAAAATTTTTTGCATGGTTGAATAGAGAATAAAACCCCCTTTCAAATGAGCTATCACTCACCACCCCATGCCATTTAAATTTTTTGAAAGGCATGCTACCCTCCAGTAAGGGATGAAATTAAGGGTAAACTAATCATGCAAAAACGTACATTGTAGAAATCAAAAATCGACCTGTCTCGGCGATTTTCCTAACAAGACCCCAGTAACGAGTTAGTTAGGGGGGGGGTAAGACTTATGATGCTCACTGTATATCAAGCACTCAATGATAAAAAACATATTTTGGGACTCTTGTATGACCTTAGCCGTGCATTTGATATGGTGGATCATAATCTTTTATTATTGAAGATGAATGGGTTAGGAATACGAGGGAAACCTTGGATACAGTCTTACTTAATAAATCGAACTCAAGTAATTGTAACAAATAGTCTAAAATCTGATCCTCTTCCATGTACAATAGGAGTTCCCCAAAGTTCAATTTTGGACCCACTTCTTTTTATAGTTTTTATGAGTGATATAAGTAATTTTTGTTTAAGCTCTCAACAAATAGTTCAATATGTCGATGATACCAATATTGTAATGGCAGATGATCAAATTGAACAGGTCACTCAAAGTAGCAACGAGGCATCTCGTGAGTTTAACCAGTATTGTAAAAATAATGGTCTGGCATTAAATGTAAGAAAAACAAACTTCATATAGTTTCTACTCAAAAACATATTACCAGATTACGAACCCTACTTGCACATTGACGGAAAAACTATTCAAAACGTTGATGACATAAATTTTTTAGGAATAATATTAAATCCCAAATTAAATTGGGAAGCTCATATAAAAATGGTAACTTCAAAATTAAGTACTTGTTGTTATATCATCAAAAATTTAAGGGAGACACTATCTTTTGATACTTTAAAACTATGCTATTTTGGTTTGGTTCATTCAACTCTACAATATGGGTTAATATTTTGGGGTTCTTCACCATACTTTGAAAGAGCTTTTGTATCTCAAAAGAAGATTCTGAGAGCCATGTATAAGGTGACACCAACAACATCATGTAAAGAACTTTTCAAGAAAACGCAAATTTTAACACTACCTTCCCTTTTTATTTTTCAACTAATTTTATACATAAAAGATAATGAGCATATATTTAAGAAAAATAAAGACCTGCACTCATATGATACTAGATTAAAATTTAACATCCATCAACCTTTTTCACGACTACAAATAAGCCAGCATTCACCAAAATATATTGGGATTAAGTGTTACAATAAGTTCAGTAACATATTAGAAGATACTACAGGTTATCATCAAATTAGTCGTAATGATTTAAGAAAACATCTTAATGATTTTCTTGTAAATAATGTATTTTATAGTATAGAAGATTTTTTGAACTTTTAAACTAATCTTAACATGAATTGTCTATTATATATATTTTATTTTTTAATGTATTTTACTTAACACTTTTTTGACTAGTCTGATAGGATTTTATATTATGTACCTAGTGTCTTTGTATAGCGTATAATTCTCAAAGATGAATAAATTTTATTTATAGGTGAGTATTTTTGGCTAAGAAGTCTAGCTTTTATGATGGTAATTTTTTTAATTGAGGGGATTTTAAAGACTGTTACTATGGGTGCAGAAAGCACACCACCAGTTGATATTAATTTTTTATTTAACTTGGCATGGCCTGAGTAAATGTATTTTTATATTTCTCACCTACTTCCAAATTTGACTATAACTTAAATGGCTATATCTTTTACTTTATTAAAGACCTTCGAATGATTCAAGATCCCATTTTGTTTTATTTAGTACATATCTTGCCACATACTAAACTTAATCGAAATGCACAATATCTCAGAAATGTGTGTTTTTGACCTAATTTGTACATCATAAACTGTTTTAATAAAATTTAATGAGAGGTTGTTCAAGTTCCTTAAGACAAAATCTAAAGTTTTGAAAGCTTTATTGCACGAGTGGTATGAGGAACAATTTTGGATGAAATCAATCTCCTTACTTTCTAGACACATCTCGTTTCAATTTGAAAAAAAAAAAGATTAAGAAAGATTTGTTGCAGTGTTAAAAATGCTAGCAGTGATGGAGGCATCTCAAAGTGCCGCAGGCAACAGTAACTCTGCATCTCAAGTACCGGCTGTAACCCCAGAAGAAGCTGCTGCTAACGAAAAGGAATTTTTGTCATCTGGACGCACAGGAAGAAGGAACGCCCTACCAGATATATTAGGTAAGAGAAATTGTTGTTTTTTTGATCCTTTCTAACAAAAATACAACTTTTTATTTTAAAATTGTCCCATTGACGAGTTGTTTGGGGTTTTAGGGTGCTTGGACAACACAAAAACCCAGAGATTGTCTCGAAATGTTTCCCACGCATCTTCAAGACTTTTTAATGGAGTTTGTTGTAATTGTGCATCGTTTAGAACGTTCCTTGTGCAACCCCTTAACAAAACTGATTATTTTATCTATTTTGTTAATCCTAACAAGTCTAATTCTTGGTCTATAGTCTACCCACAGTATCGTTCATTACTACCATGTTCTGAATCCATTATGGATGTTTATTATTCAGATTTATAATTCATGTCTCTAATATTTACATCGTTATTCAATCTATATGTAAAGTTACTTTTTGACTGGGAACCATTCTTTTAAATCGTCAATATTACATTTTCCCAAATGATTTACTTTTATTATTTTATGTAATAACTAAATAACTTGGTTCAGCCGCAGATTTTTCTTTCTCAAATAACGTATCCGAACAAGACCCGCAAAACCCAGTTGAAGGTTCGACTCGAGTCGAAGAACCCAAAGTTGAACATCCAGATAATAACCCGAACCTGCCCAGTTCAAGTACGACCTCTGAAAAACCAGTAACTGAGTCCACAGTAGTTAAATCAGTTAAAAAATTGTAATGTATTCAATAAAAGCACATTTAAAAGAACATTTTGGTCCTATACTGTCAATTAGATCTGTTGTTTATGTCACTTGTCAATGATGTCGTCCGTTATTAACCAAAATGTCGGTTATTCGTTCCAAAACTAACCGTTCTACTTGACATTCCTGAAAACTCGGTTAAATTAGGAATGAGGTTACCTGAAAATTGTGATTTAAACGTCAATTCACTAACTGCTATAATTTTACGGTTACTATTAAGTCGAATGTCAATCTGTCACAAAAGTGACGTAAATCTCGGCCATGGTCCAAAAGTAACCAAGAAATTAGTTTTTTTTAAGAACCACTGTCGAAAAATCTTAGTTATTTACGGTTAATATCGGACCATACCCTTAAATTGTATTTGTTGTCATCTGTCTATGATTGATTACTCTAAATTGTCATCTGTCAATGTTTGACTAATCTCAAGATGTTTTAATTAGGCATTCCAACGACCTGTCAAACAATAGGTGCCAGTGGGAAATTTTTGTATATCTAAGGGGGTAGCGACATAGTCTTGCAACTTGGACGCTATTTTTATTCAAAGTAGCAGACGCCAAGCCTGCCAATTTATGAAGAAATGTATAGGTGGGTTTTTTAAATATTATTTTTATTGTGTGTTGACATAAAATATTTAAATGTAATCCATTATTCATGATTTTACGTAAAGTAGATGGAATACACCATATGTCGCCACCCTTAGATATACCAAACCTGCCCACTGGTAATTCATTTGTTTGGAATGCCTAATAGTTTTGTGTGATGTATGATTGCAGGCCAACACGCAGTAGTGTCCAGTGAGGATCTATCCGGTCGACTTCAAGGCCTAACCACGAACGACACTTCAATTGACAAGCGAAATCAACCGGGTTGTAGTAAAAGCTGAGACGATTAAATCAGCAAACATTTCGGGGGCAAGTATTGTGGTTATAACAAACAAAAATATCAAAAAGTTTTCACTTGCATTTTCGTAAATGTGTTTACAAGAGCCTAATGCGAAGGTAAAAAAAATATACGTGCATTTTGTAAATTGTTTCCGTACTTTATATAGGAAAGCTTGTAAAAAATACTCAGGAGTAATAGTTTTTTGTGGGCTAAGAATATTTTTTGTACTCGATTTTTTATAAAAATGGTTTTTTTGGGAAACATTTTACAAAAATAAAATAATGTAGACTTCTTGACAAAAAAAAAAACACTTTAGAACTATTTAGCAAAGATTTTCAGTATGACTAACGTGCAATGCAATGAGTACATAATTTTATTTATTTTTTACGGTAAATATTGCTGCAAACCTTTTCTCACGCACACTGTTGTGTAATGTCACTTGTCAATTTGAAAGCGTTTGTAATTTATCAGTTTGAATGCCATATCATCTGTCATTTGCGAACTAGGCAGCATTGAAAGCCTTTCACGTATCATTTGTCAGTATGAAAGCGATTTCATCTGTCAATTATCAACTGGAAAGAAATTATCTGCCACCTGTCAATTTTAAAGCGATTTAATCATTATTATTTGTCAATTTGCTAGACTAAAAAGTTTTGTGGCATTTCGTCGTTAGTCATAATAAAATTTCCTTTCCTTCTCACAATGTTGGATGTTTTAAGTAAAACTAGAATCATTTTAGACACTATATAATCTCTTATATATCAGTGTTGCGAACTGTCATGGTTAGAATGGGAGCAAAAGTGAGATTATATGTGATTTATAGCGTTTACCGCATAAATCGAAACTGGCTGAGTTGACCGTACTTTCTGATCTGTCAATTTGTATCTGTATATTTCGAAAAAAGAAAAAAATTAGCTGTGAATTGTATAAAATTTGTACGTAGATGTTGTCTTGGATCAATCAAAACAATAACAACTTGTATTTATTAGGTTATATGTAACAAAAAAAGAATATAATCATAGCGTAATCGTTACCTGTCAAATATTGATGTATGATTAACTGTCATAAGTCAAATATTGATGTTTGACAGGTCACGCTGTCTAAATTTGAATAATGGAAGCCATTCAAATCTATTCATATTTCACTGTAAAATAATCATATTCATTTTATAATTTTTTAGTAGGTTTTTATAATTAATGGGCAGCTTTTGGTTGAATACGCGGGCTGTATAGAGCTTTAAAATCTTGATAATTTGTGATATTGGCTGGTAATTGGTTTGTTCACCCAGTATTTGAAACCCAATTTTATTTATAGATCTGTTTCTGTTAAGTTTATTTAAATTATTTATTTATTTCGAAAAAATAAAATATATGAACGGCCTGATTCTCGCAGTTTTATCAACGATAATTGTGATATTATTTAAAAACTATTTATTAAATTTCACTTTAGTGCATAATTTGTTTTTTTTTTTATATATATATACCCTTCCGCAAAATCCGTTAATTATGTGTATACAAACGAATGAAAAATAAAACAAAAATTTATGTTATTCAAAATTTGTACTACTATTCAAATATTTTAACCATCTTTGATTTTTCGTGAATTCTTCGTTGTGCTTTAAAGCTTGCAGACAAATACCGAAGATTTTCCGATATTTTTTTGGTATACTTTCCTCTGTATTCATGTGATACAACCATTCCAAAACCTAAAAATATTTATCAGCATTAATTTCAATGAATAAAAAAATATTTTGGTAAATATTACTGCACTATATTGTGCAATAGTCCAGGAAATGATTTACAAAGGCACGAAATTATTTTTAGATGATTATCATAAAAAAATACATTTTTCGGATTTATTAACTTACTTTTTTGTCTGCATTTACTTTATAGCCACTTTATAAACACCGATTTATCATACTTATCATTATTTCCGTTTTTCTCGTTTTCAAGCATACGTATCCTGGGCTATAACACTTAGACCGACCAATAATAGTCCAGGAAAATTTCGAACAAATTAATAAAATACCCACCTGTACGGAGCACGTCTCCCAATAATTTCTATCCAACAAAGTGGCCAAAGATTGCGGAAAACAATCTTTTAATTCTGCTTCATTGTATTCATTTCCTTCTGTCAAAAATACGAAGTTACCCGAAAAAAAGACCACGGCGAAAATAAGAATGTCAAACAGATAAGAAATGACTGGTATGTCACATCTGTCGGCGATTTTGGCTTGGATTTGACCGATTAGTTCGAGAAGCCACGGTACACACTCGTCGGTGTTGTTATTGTGGTATTCGAATACTCTAGCGAGATCGGTCCACAATTTCAAATTTCTAAAAAAATTAAAAAATGAGGTAATAATTTAAGAAAAAAAGGTAGGTGCAGGAGGGGAATAATAATAATAATAATAGTACAGGATACGAAGTAAGGTCGATCTTCATCCATCTGTTTAACAGATGAAAGTTATTTTTATAAATATACCGCAAATAGGTTGCCTAAGAATATACGATCACAGCCATTTTTTACTTTAATTTCTGTATAAGGATAAGGAACGTACAGAAATTATGATAAAAGTTGCTATAGGTCATTCACTGAATGTACACCCTTCTCAGGTATATAATTAAGATTAAATGTTCTATTTTTGTACTGATGTTATAGGACTAATTGCGCTAAATTATTTAGTTCAGTTTTGGATTTCGAAGAGAACGTATGTCGAAACTGAAAATGCCGAAGCGCGTGTTACGTTTAGATGACTTAATTTGTAATCTACATAAGTATTTTACGGCGGAAAAAGATAACGAAGGACCTTTAAAGCCAGTAGTGAGTGTGCATGAACGCGTCTGTACAGCTCTCGGTATTAATGATTCAAAATTAAAATATGTTTTGGAAAACGTCAAAAGCGGAGATAGCAAAAAAAAAAGAAAAAATACACACCTCGCAAAAAACTGAAAACGTCGGATATATCTGGTGGGACAAAATTTCGTATTCGTGATATGGTGTATGAAATGCGTGCGAAAAAGGGACATGTCAACTTAGACACATTGCTGGCTAACTTAAGAGAAATACAAATTGGTGAATTTGGCAGAACAAGTCTTTGGAAGTTGCTTAAGGAAATAGGTTTCAAATTTAAGAAAGAAGATAATAGAAAAGCTTTATGTGTTGTTCACAAAAGAATACATTTTTTAAGAGAATACACTCATTTAAAAGAGAATGGAGCTTCCTTTATATATTTGGATGAAACCTGGATATTTTCGAAAGGTGTGACGAAAAGAATATGGCAAGATGAAAATATAAAATCAATAAAACATACTAATGGTGAGGGAAAGTGACACATAATCTTGCACGCAGGTGGAAAGAATGGATTTGTGGATGGTGCAGGATTAATATTTTCATCAAAATCATAAGACTACATGAACTCGGATATGTTTATCAAATGATTAAATGAAAAACTATTACCAAATTAAAATGAACCGTCTCTTATAGTGTTAGATAATGCGAGCTATCACACAGAACTTTTAAACAAACCGCCAAGACAGAATTGGACTGTAGCCAAAATACAAGAATGGCTACGTAACGAAAATGTTGCATTTCCACAATACACCCTTAAATTTGAGTTAACTTAGGTAAACGGCATGAACCACCACAAATTTATATGGTAGATCAAGTCATACATAGTTATGGACATGATGTGTCACGGCTTCCACCGTACCATTGTCAGTTTAAGCCCATCGAACACATTTGGGGTATATGTGGAACGTATTATGACAATCATATTGGAATTAATGGTTACAGCGACGAAGCAGTAAGGGAAATATGGAAACAAGCACTGGATACATCAACCCCAGAAATTTGGCAAAAAAAGTGTTCAAAAATGTGATAAATTAATTGACGACTGGTAGACACGTGAAAACAGGATAAACAAAATTAACCCTATAATTATATCCCTTATTGATGACAGCGACGCTAGTGACACAAATTTTGAGAGTGATGCTGAAGATTTATAGGTATGTCAAAAGACAATAATATTATTATTATTAATCATCGTACTTACTTAATCCCAGGGCAAAACTGTGTATGTAAATTAAAATTTTTGTTCTGAATAAACTATTATTAAACAATAAAATCATGTAACTATCTCTTTTAAGCTTTATGAGGCAAAATTAAATACCTAAAATTTATAATTATTTTGTTTCTATAAGAACCCCTTGCAATATACAAAATAACGCCACCTATGAGTAAATGTTTAAAATACAACTGACCAGTCAAATCTTTCATTTATTTCTTAATTCGATATGAGTGTAAATTCAGTGAATGACCTATACTGTAGCTTGCTTGGAATGCAATGTTGGCAGCTGTACTAATAATCCTTCACCTATAATCCACACCAATGAAATCGATGACGTCGACAGTAACGAACAATAATGTTATAATGTATATTTAGTTTATAATAATTTTTTTGTTGTAACTCGTTATTTTTTGCGAAATATTAATAAATTAACTTTAAAGTTACTCAGCAAATATTATTTATTAGGTAAAAAATTGAAATCTTTGCTCTAAACATTTTTTTCCCTTGTCCCTCTCATTTTTCAGTAACTTGAGTATTTGAGCTTTTAACAATGCAGTCCAACAGTTTTTATGAAGATTCCGGCCCTGAATTTCGAGATATTACAATTTTTACGCCTTACGGCGCTCCACTAGTATTCGAAATATTTGAGAAAAAGTCGAATTCTGATGATAACTCAAAAACGGATAAAGAGAAAAACCCCAAATTTTAAAATTAAGCTTTGATCCATCCTACGGTAAGCTGATTAAATTTTGAGCATAGTTACCCATTTGCGGTATATTTATAAACATATTTTATTTAATAAAAAAAACTTTTATCCGTTAAACAGATGGGTGAAGATCGACCTTACTTCGGATCTTAGATTATAATATTAATAATAACTTTTTGTTACCTACCAAGACCAAATGAGAAACAAAGACTTATTAGAGAAGCCAAAATATTTAAGTTTAGTACAAATTAATGAACGAAAAATACACACCTGAAATTATTACTCCATACATCGATAATCTGGTCTAGCCAAATCAGCGGTAACATTTTCGACCTTTTAGCTAAAGCAAATCGAATTTTTGCCGATTTTTTGAATTGTTCTTCGTTGTCGGTAACTTTCACGCTAGTGGCGTGTTGTTTCAAACAGTTAGAGGGCGCTGCTATGATAGTTTGGCATAAAACATCAAACAACTAAAACAAATATGCTTTTGCTATTCACAAAGAAAACAGCTACATAACAAAATATTCACTTGTTGATAAATTAATTAGTTACCTGGGAATTTAACTCAGTGACGAAGATAATGCTATCCAAAACCTGCACCACAATGATTTTATTCGTGTCCTGTACATCGGGAAGTGTCAAAACGTTTTTTAAAAATTCAGAAACTTCATTTAAAAGACCGATTTCATTTTGATTGTATTTTTTAATAGCAAACCAAAGGGTGGTTTCGAAAAACGGCCTCAAAATCATCGGTTGAATACTTCTAGCTAGGAATTTTAAATTCCTGTAAACATTCCTTATATCTTCATCCTAGTGGAAAAGCAAAAGATTGCAAATGTTTTGGTTTCTTTTAAAGAAAACATTACCTGCGGATTCTCAGTAGCAGCGATGATATAATTCTCCATCAGCCTTCGCGCTGTCCCAGATAAAACAACTTGGTGAGACGCGATATCTACGGAATATCCTTTAGTTTTTGTATCGTGTACGAGATCTTGCAAGAAGCACCAATCTAAAGGTGGTAACGGTTTGCTGTATTCATACCCGAAGATCTTCAAACATTCCAAATAGAGTTTGTCGTGGATGCTGCCCCTCCATTTGTTAGCCTTCAAAATAAACTTTTCTTAAACTATTGCTTAGAAATTTATTTAAGTAATTTTATCAAGTAAAAGATATTAATAGATATTTAAAAAAAATATATGTTTGTTCATTCAAGGAAAGTTAAAAGATTAATACCTCAGATAGAAAAAAAAAAAGAAATATAGATAAGTAAGAGTCTGGATTTGATTGAGGTCAGTATCTACCATTTTTTCTAGTACTTCCTCCTTTCTCCATTGGTGTGAACAAAATACTGTAGAATAGTATTAGTCATTTTTTATGCAAACCTTGACGCAATGGAAATTTGGATTCAAAACCTAAAATTATATTAAAAACATTTTATAAATTATGATTTTGTTATGAATTCCGCCGGGAAAGGCAAACTTATAGCAGGAAGCAATTCCTATTTTACTTAATTCCCAACTTGGTCCTTATAAGTTATACAAGTAAGTAAGTAAAGTAAGTAAGTGAGTAAAGTAAGTGAGTAAGTAAGTAATTAAATAAAGCAAGTTATATTATTTTTGTGCGAGGGGCCGAGGACCACTCCGACCCTAGATTTCTTTTGATTCATGATTGAGGCTCGAATGTGTTTATGGCCACGGAGTCCATCAACAAATGTTTGGACAGAGAAAGAGAATATATGCGTTTATTGTCTAAGACAAAATCTTGTTGACAAACAAATAAATATACATTAGAAGTGAACTCTAATACACATATACATATAAAATACAGACATAAACATTACATAATAAAAAATATAGTTTTTTCAGGTATTGCTTTGATTTAACATTCCATCATATTTTCCGGAGCTAATGGGTAAGCAAATCGTACCAATCTGTCAATATCCATTTCTTATTTTTGAAGGGTCTCGTCTCATTTTTGTTTGCGATTATTTAACTGTGATTGGTATAAATGCTCCAAGAGTCCATGGCCATATCGCATGTTTAATCACTTTTTAAGTTTTTCAAAGTCACCTGTCCCTTACGTTCTATTGCTTCTTTCAGACGTTTTGCCAGCTCCACTTTCTTCCCCGTTGTCTCGAGTTCACATTCTTCTAACTCTCAACGTAACTGGGTCACTTTTAAATCACACAGTGCTTTTGCAATTTTTGTTCACTACTTATTTACAGTTACGATTGTTTAATTTAAAAATAATTTATTTAAACCAGTTTATTTATTTACACCGCGTACTATGATTAATTTATTTATAATACTTAAAACACTATTATAATTCACACTCCTAATTTATTTTTACAATTTATCTTTATTTGACAACATTTATATCCAAACTTATAGCTTAAACGGCGAAAGAATTCGATTATATATAAAATTGTAACAGTCTAGAAAGATCAACTGTGACTAGAAGCCCAGTTAGTCTAGAAGTTCTGGAAATTATCCACCACGCATAAATATTTTATTTTATTTATTTTTTGTAAAATAAAATTGTTTGAACTGCATTTTTTTTTAAATTTGTACTTGACAAAATATTTACAAAACAGTCCTTTGGAGTCTGATAAAAAACTATTTCGTACGCCCATAGAGATCACATCTGCCGAACGTTCATATTTACTGGCTTCAAACAAAGCCTATGTTAAACGGCGTCCGTTACTTATCTATATTTCATTTGTTTTTCTGAGGTTAATATACATGTATTTCAAAAACTTTATCTGATTTTTCAACTGTAGTTACTTACCCAAGTTTTTATAAATTCCCCAATAGCTCGAACGACACTGTGAGAAGGTAAGTACCCATAATTTACGGGTTCTTTAGGTCCTTTACTTTGGTATACATATTTCAAATACTCATCAATTTCGTTAGATACCATTTTTTTGATAAAATTTAAAGCAGCGGGAGATGCGTTATTTTCGATCAGAAAATGTACCCAAGTTTTACCTAAAATTTTTTTTCCAACGTTTTTATTTGCAAACTAAAAAAATTACTGTATTTTACCTGTAATGGAGTTTAAGTTGGTAACAGTGTTGATTTCCAAATACTTTTCTGGCAAACTTTTACGAATATGTTCAATTCCGAAAGTAGTTATACTCAATAAAGCAACCTCGCTAATTTTATTATCACCAAAATCGACGTACTGCCACAATTTTTGTACAACTTCTTCGAACAATTCAATATAAGACTCGGTACTCAATAATTGTGGTATTTCTTGAATCAAACTACATAAACTATAAAAAATTACAAGTCAATCACTGTCCATTATTCGCGTGTATAAAAATATACCTTTTGACGACGGGGTATCTGTAATCGTTGCTGAATTTTGGAGCTAAAGTGGCCCAAGTCGTTTTGATATCTATAACGCCAGATCTGCACAAGATAGTTATAGCTTCAATGGCTATAGCACACGGTAAGGTGCCATCTTCATCGTTACATTCATTTAACATTGTAGATAAATGAGCTATTATGTCTTTTCCATACAGTTCTGGTCTAAAAAGTTACTTGTAAAATTTTTCTGGGTTATATTTTTTATTAATTATATTTTTTTAATTATATAGATAAGTTAAACTTGCTAAACAAACAACCAAAGGTGATTTTTAATGGATGCGTAAAATATTAAAGTGATTATTTATGGTTATTGCATTTTCTATATTTTTATTCAATATTCCTGTGCTATAAAATTATAGGCCAAGAAAATTTCCTGAATTATAAAAGTATAGCCAGATGAAATTTCTTCATTTTATTTTTATTTATTCCTGTTTGTATATTCCAAAAATTTTCGCATACAATAGTCTAGGAAAATAAACATTAAATCAATCTTACTTTTTTTCACACAATTCCTTCAAAATAACAGCCTTAATGATATTTCTTTCCCACTTCTTCCTGGTAGGCGGATTATTTACCAACAAATCTTCCAAAAAAGTATAACATTTGTGGTCCAATCTCCAAACATCGAACGCTAGCGATAATCCAATGTTATACAAATTTTCCGATCCTTTACTGATTGCCTGTATGGCGGCCACGACTTTTGGAATGTTATCTCTCAAAATGACCATTTTAGGCAATGATTTTAACAAAGCAAAATTGAATTTGGGTTGTTGATTGTTGGAAATTTTATAAAAAATCAGAGTGAGTAGTTTTGGTGATAAAGAAATGTCATTTTGAACACATTTTAACAGCATATCCAAAACATCGACAGATATATCAGGATTTTTGTGATCTATTAACATTAAACTGCACAAAAAGTTAAAATTGTCCGATTTGAATTCATGGGGTGTATTTTTAATGTTTTCTACAAATTTACTAAGATATTCTTCGTTTATTAAATGTTCTAATTGTATAGAAATGTTTACAGAAAGAAAGATATTTTTATTTGTACATAATTGATCTTTAAATTCTTGAGCAAATTTTTTTAAATCAGTATTTGTTTTGATATCTCTATTTTCACAAAGTAGTTTTAAAATAAATGTTGCTGTATCATACGCCTCAATAGTTAATATACAGGGTGATGCAAGCCATTGTAATATAGCAGCTTTGAGGGCACACATAGAATACAAATTGGCAGAATTTTCTTCAATTAAACTTTTGCCTAAAATTAGTAAATTGTAATAAAAATTATAAATCAAAATTGTTTAAATTTCTTACATAATTCTAATACTTGCTTTAAATATAAAGGAGAACAATTATCAATTACTTGAGACAGAATAATCAGCATGCAATCAATGGTGATCAATTTTCTACCAGTTAAATTCTGTATCAAACAATTTAGAGTAGGTTGTAGATCTAGTTTATGTTTTGATAAATTACATAAAATGTTGATTTGCCATAATATTAACATCTCCAAATTTAAGAAATCCTTATTTTTTACGGACACATCAATAGCATCTGTGATTTGGTCACTTATTATTTCCAAATCTTCCCTTCTATCCACCTAGAAGAGGTTTTTTTAATAAGTATTAAATTTGTAAAGTACCTAGTACCTATTGACTTTAAACTTACCTGAAACCAACTTAAAAAAGTATTGTAGGAATGTTTAGGAACTGTTTCTATGCATTTAGGGTCCAACAAAAAATTCCACAACCTGAATTTCAATATATATACTGAACTTTTTGAAGGACAGTTTAAACTATACAAATAAAATGACTGAAATAATTTATGATCACACCTAAAAATTTTAATATCACTGATTTGTATTTTTTGTATTTATATTATTTAAGTATCTTACTTTCCTAATACTAGTAAATTCCTTAATTTGTTTATAATATAATGAGACACTTCTGGATTTTTCATCAATAATGTTATAAAAGGATGTTGCGGATTAGTTAAATTGTAATTAACATGTTTTTTCTGTAAATGGAGATGTAATAGATCCCCCAATATATTGATTAAGCTGGGATAACATCTAAAATTTATTTAAAAAATAATGCAAGTTTAATATTTAATTAAAAACATACCTGACTGAATCTAAACTGCTCAATAAATCTGTAAGAACATTCTCAATTGGCAGCACACCATCGTTTATTAATTGCATTATACCAATTCCTATTATTTCACTAATAAGAGAATCGGTGGTCAAAAACTTTTCTTTCAAAAATTTAACTTCTGGATACTCTCTTATTCCATCTTCGTGTTTTTTCTTAACATTAACAACTATTTTAGATACCAAATTAGATACATTGATCGAATTATTTGAGTACAATCTTTTTTCAATTTCATCCATTCTTATGTACTGTTTTAAAAAACAATATTCTAAAAATTTAAAAATCCAAAACAAAAACAAATCCTACAGGTTAATGGCAGCTTCTTTTTATTTTTCTATTGGCAGCTTCTTCTTTCTGCTTCACATTTTACTTTAGAAAGGCTTGTATGTAAGAGGCCGAAATGCTGTCAACTGTCAAATTTCTATGAGCCAATGATATATAGCTGTATAGATTGCTGATCCATATGTTCGTGTGTAATTTAGTGCGCAACTAATTTCACGCAGTTCTGAATCGTTCTGAAATTGGTAAGCCGAACAAAGCTATTAGCTTTGTTCGGTTCAGAACTGCGTGAAATTAGTTGAGCACTAAATTACACACGAAACAGTCAATCCTAGAGTGTCCTAGGACTAGATTTGGAGAAACCCGAACACGTAAATTTAAATGCGTATGATTATAACGATTTTAAACTGTCCCCAAAAGTAAGCCGAACAAAGCTATGCGTTATAATCATACGCATTTAAATTTACGTGTTCGGGTTTCTCCAAATCTAGTCCTAGACACTCTAAGATTGACGGTTTCGTGTGTAATTTTGGTGCGCAACTAATTTCACACAGTTCTGAATCGTTCTGAAACATTATAAAGGTATTTTTTAGCGAGTGTATGGTTTAAAATATTTTCGACTGTTTTAAACCGTTTAAATTTTAGTGATGCAACTATGACGTCGCGTACGAAATATTTTAAACCAAAGCTAGAATTTTTGAACCAGTGGGAGGCATATGGTTCAATAACGGTTGACACATAAGAGATTCTGATTGTGGCTGTTGTATGTTGTTTTGCTCTGTTCCATCTTTGAACATTTTGATATATTTGACGTTTTGTTGATTTTTATTGATTTTTGATAACTTCATACATATATTATGTGATTCATATTCATAAATTAATTGGTTATAATGTTTTAATACAAATATTAATATTTATGGTCATCATAAACAGTTGGACAATGTGATCTACCTATGGGTTACTCTTGATTATGAAACAATAATTCAATTAAAGTAAGGTTAAAGGATTACTTATCAATTGTACGTTTTTTACAAAAATAATTACGTAGTTTGCTTCAGATTCTGAATTTGCCAGCAAATATTTAAAAGCAATTAAACGTTCTTTGGCAGTTGATGAACTTTGGAAAAGCCCAACAAATCTACAGCAAATAATCGTTAGACAATCGCGTATCTGTGGAACTACGGAATAAATATGATACCATATGTTTATTGACAAGAAAAATACCAAAAATAAAATAATAACGTTTCAGATTCCAATGTACCTATTAAAAACAATTCAATTTTTACTTAAAATCGCTATCAAACACTTATCTTCCTTCATCTGATTTAACAATCATTAAAAAAAAAATACGATCAAAAAAATTTTGTCATGTGACAGCAGATTATATTTTTAAAACACCCTATTTTTGCCATCTATTAATTCATGACGTCACTTTAAATATGGTTTAAAAAATATTTTAAACCAATGTGGTGGCTAAAAAACAGCTTAAAATTGGTAAGCCGAACAAAGCTAGTATTTACATATGGGTGAGCAATCTATATGACAATATACATTATTGCTCTAATGAACCTAATGCCGGCAAGTAAACGGCCAGCAAAAAACAGAAGATAACAGAAAACAAATTTAAATTTACGCTCGTAATTTTTTAAAATTTTAGGTACCTAATTTGGTAAAGTAAGTAGTGAAGAATTATGTATTAAAAAAAATGTTTTTATTAAAATTATACAAAAATAAACTTATTTAACTATGTGTCAATCCTTTACGACCCCGATATCGTATCCCAAACTTTGAAAGCCCTGAGAAACGATGTTGAAAGATATTTGCGCCGTACCGGATGATTCCATTAAAATTAAATTGTTTCCTGCGGTAGTGGCCAACATTTTCGGTTGCAGTAATTCGGGTTGGTATCCAAAAAACGACGCCACGTATCCCAATATGGAGGAAGCTTGGGGTTTGCTTAAACTCACTTCCACTGTATGATTTCCCGGTTTTAAAGGAACATGGCAGCGACCGTATCCAGCAAGTTGCATTTCCTTATAAACACTGAGCACCAGCTGAGGCCAACCGTATGGATTCGTTGATTTATACTGGATTTCGATAGGTAGATTCAAAACAACTTTGTCACCATTGTTTATTATGTTTACTATTTGGGATAGACCGGCTTCCAGGCCGCCTAAAATTCGCCAGTCGGGTCCAGATGAGAATTCGTATTTGCAATGCCACGAACTGCCACTGGATGCTAAAATATCTACCCATTCTATTTGACCAGTCAAACATAACAAGAATGTACCGTCGGACATCTTGATATTGTTTGAAATCGTTGATTTGTTTCCTAGGATACAATATCGTCGCAAATACAAACAAATGATTACGCAGCATTGTCGATTTGTAGAGAATTTCTTGTAGTTAGGGTTTTTTTCTAGGATACGAAATATCGCGGCCTCAGATAAACAAATATGAAAATAAATATATTACAGCATGTTGCTAATTTGTAGATAATTTCTCGTAGATAGTTGGTACTTTTCCTATGACACAAAATATCGCGGCAATTTCAAGAGAACTTCTCGTAGTTGGGGCTTTTCTTAGGATACAAAACATGCGAAAAATACAAATCGATTACAGCGTTGCCAATTTGTAAAGAATTTCTTGGAGTTGGGGTAATTCATTGGATAAAGAATATCGCGGCATTACGAATTATTTTAATATAAAATCGTCCAAGAATTTAGCAGTTAAACGAAAATAAAGCTACATGTAAAAATAACGCATTATTTTATTTATAATATATAAATAAACTTTGCTGAGAACGGTGAAAAAATATATAACAAACTTCTTACGCTAATAATAAATAATTTAAACGTAACGCAACTGTTTAATAAGCCTATCTATAATAAGAACAAAAATTTTTCGATAAATCATTGTAAACTGATATATAATGACGATAAAGTGAGGTTATGTACACAACAAAGCCAAACAAAACGTGTTTGTGTAGAGTGATTATTTTTAAAAACGCAAGAATCAAACTATTATTTTACCACATTGTGTTTTTTGAGACATTCGCTGAAATAGTGATTGATATCCAACATTTCCAATAACTGGATAAGATGCGGCTGATAACCCGATTTAGCAACTTTTCTAATAACTTTAAACATGTATAATTGGAATTCCTGAAAATTCTTAAATATGCTCTCCAATTTGCTGAAATTCGGATGCACGTAACACCCTCCATCACAAGTCCAACTCCTCGATCGCAAATAGTCGTAAAACTTCAAAATAACCATAAACGTTTTGTGGATGATGTTCTTCAGCACCGCCATTTTTTGCGTCAATAGACACCTAAAAATATCCCCATTAATAATCAAATTTCCTAAAAATCGATGTATATTTACATGAAAAGTATGTTCTTAATATAAGCAGTATGCGCATCGTAAAGTTCATCCAAGCTGGTAACGGCCGCTAAATTTTTCTCGAACTCCGCCCATTTGGACTGCAAGACTTCACCCACCACGTAGCTTTGTAGCGTTTGCACGAAATGCGTCATTATGTGCCTGCATTGGTGGAGTTTTCTGTATTGGGGCGACGCCATCAAGTAGATTTCTTTTTTGCCCGTTTCTCGTGCCAACACTTTTAATTCCTGCACACGAAAACGATAATTTTAATGTAATAAACACATTTTGTAAGTATGTCATATGCCAGTTGTCTGCAGTTCGAAATAATAACATCTGTCAAGAAGTTTAAATCAATAAATATCAATGTTAGTTGTGTCGTTCAACTAAACATTCATTTCATTTCAAACATTTTATTCAATTTTTAGAAAAATTTTTACAACTAATATATCTACATATATACAAATAAAACATATCTGTACACAGTACAGTATGCGACCTTATCTCACGCGAATAAGGCCTAGGCGATCTCTCACCCTGTATATGTATTCATATTTTAACTATTGTGATTATGCTATAAATATAGCCGCCCTCACTCCTTACCCAAGGGGTATTATTAAGGGATTAGGAAGGATTATGGTCAGGAATTGTATGTATTTGAGGGTTTGTCGTGTCTTAGTTTCGTTATTGTCCCCTGAAAAAGCTAGAAAAAACAGGGTTGTCGTTGGTGGTGTGTGTCTTGTGGTAGTCTATGTGTTTTTGTCATAATTCACAAAGAGGGTGAACCATAAAACCACCCGGAAGTGCCTCGGTCGAGTGCGAATATTCGCTATCGGCCGCGGCTCCGCCGGTCAGTCTATATGTCTAGGTTATGGTTAAGCTAGAGTATGTAACGCGCAAAAGAAAATTAAAGCCTTGCCAGTCAGGTCCTACCTTTAAGTTTCCCGGCTTCCTGATGCTTACTTCTTTCCTGGGCGCGTCCACCCTATGCTGCAGGGGTCGTGGACTGTATATTAGGGGCTGGTATTTGACGGGAATGTAGAATTACCGGTTTTGTATCTAATAATCGCAAGCTTAAACAGATCTGTATTTTACGACACTCGAGGCGATACTGATTTCTGCCCGGTCGGTCGAATTTTTACTCGTTCTTCGCCACCGCGGATATGGCCGTTTACTCATTAGGGCAATACCGTCTTGGCAAAGTATAATATTGGGAATAATAAATATATATGACATATTACGTTATATACTGGATGATAATTTAAATTTATATTAAATAAGTGAAGACTTAACACTATAGTTCAGTCCTCCGTCGGACTAGAATTCGTAAATATCTAGTCCGTGTGAATTATTGTTTAGTATTGTTGGGAATTGTCAGGAGTCCTGTTATTGTCGTCTATATATGCCTAGATTACTATGGATGCAGCCGTGCTTCCTTCGCACGCCGTCTCCCTGGTGAATTTGGGTGATGCTTTCCCTTAATTCCTCAGGGAGGCACCGCGCGAAAAAGTTCTCGGATGTATGTATGATGAAATCCTTAATCATAGGCATATTTGTCGTCCCGTGAATGTCTCGTATTCTAGCATAGCGGTCGTAGCCAAGTGCTAGCCTCAGACATCTGTTTTGTGCCCTTTGCAACGGTTCGAAGGATGAATTTGACATTGAGCAGTATACTGGACAACCATATGTCAGTATAGGCCTAAAAATGGTTTTATAGAGTAGAAGCTTGTTCGGCAGGGATAGTTTACTCCGTCTAAACATTGTTTGTCATTTTTTTTTATCAAACAGTCGCACTTACCAAAAATATTTTCTTCAGTACCCAAGAAACTCTGTTTAATTTTAACAAAAATCTAAAAACTTCATCGTATTTAGCAATGGCATCGCTCGGAAGGATTATATTTAACGGCCAATTTATCTAAAAACAATTAATACATACAAAATATATAATAATTACGTACAATTAGAAAAAGTACCTTATAAGTCAACGATAAACAGTCTAAAACATCGGGATTTCCCAAATCGAAACACTTTGGCACACTATTGATTCTGAACGACAAATGACACGCCAATCTCTGATTCTTATTTGACATATCCAAAGCTCCGAACACCAAATCCTTTAAGATGCGACAATTGATCAACTGAGCCGGAAAATTCGCCTCGTACAACTTAGTGAACAATTTATCGGTAATATGCCTACCGAACTCGCCGTCTTGCAAGAAAAAATAGTCCCTCAAACTCGACAGATGTTTCAAGTACTCCAAATCTTCGACGAAATACCTCAACAACTCCTCGTTGATCAATTTGGTTTGCGTGACGAGCGGTATTTGGACGCATTCGTGTAAAAACAACCCCAACGAGTTCGTAGACACTCCGGCCGCTTCGGTTTCCGTCACGCGTTTCGAAAAAACTGTTTTCTGCGACTTATCCTCGCTCCTATCTGCGTAAATCGGTATTAATCGTTCTTGTTCTCGATTAAAATCGAAATCGTGTTCGGTAAGATGCGTGTCTGCGGTGGTGGGGGCGCTGCTGTCTTCGCCGCCTCGGAACGTATCGCAACTGAGAAACGTCGAACTGGGCGTGATTAGGGGAGATTGAGGCAATTCGCTCAAAGGGGTGGAGTCTACCGACATCGGTACGGGGCGATCCGTGTCGAATTTTGACTGTTTCGAGCTTTCCTGAAACACAAATATCACTAAGTTGAAGTCATAAATAAATAAAAGGAGCTGGTTTGAATCATAGGTTGTTCCCTTGTCTGTAGTTCAACCACCGCAACTAAATATAAACCCACTTTACAACCATAAAAAATGATTTCCCAAAAATAATGATAAATAAATTAATAATTTTACTGAAACAACACTTTTATACAATATGTGGTCAAATACAGGGATAATCGTTAATAAAAAACTAAATTTAAATAATATGAAATGGTGTAAATCTGCAGGCTTTGATAATAAATTACTTAATATTGTTCTAAAATGTGTCAGTTTGATATTTTCTACTAAGATTAAAATTCTACGAACCTTTTGTAAATCAAGATTCATCGACTTGGACTTCTTTACAGTACTGGGTGCTTTGTGATCGTAATTCTTCACGTTTCTGTTCAGGAAATTCTCGTTGTCCAATTTGTAGTCAAAGCAATCGCTCAACCCCATGATTTTGTTCCTGTTGATGGCCGCCAACGTTAAGATTTTACTTTTTATGAGTTCCGGTTTGACCGGCAAACAAAACTCCGAATTCAATACTTTCAACTTATTTTTTTGCGCTTCGGTGAGGTAGGCGGCATTTGTTACGTACGCTGGTGGAGTTAAGGTCGTTCTGCGATAATCTACACCTACGAAATTATCATACATAAATACAACAAGTGGTATTGGTACTATCAATAATCACATAAGCTAATGCATGAAATGTGCTGCCAAAAAATAATTTCAAGAGGGACGATATTTTTAAATCTAGGCGCTAAATAAGTGTAATATTTTTGGCCGATCGTTTTGCAGATTCTAGGCATGAAAGCATTCAATGTAATAATTCACGTATTATGAAAATATAATGAAGGTTTCAAATATTTTTCATTATTGAAAACATATATTATAAGAGATTTTGAGAAAAGACAGAAAGTTCATACCTAATTCTTCAGTCATAACACGTTGCCTGTTCTTTTTGGCCGCTTCAAAATTATCGATCGCCATCTGAATATTCGCCGATAATTTTGCAACATTAGCATTTTTATCCTTCAGTTCCACATTGGCGTTAATCACATCCAGAGAACTGTCTATTATTTCTTCCTCTTCTTCTTCAACGACGCGATTTTCTATTATTTGACACTCCGATTGTTTATCTTCATCTGATGTTGAATAGTAATCACCTCCATTATCGGTTTTTATTTCTATTGGATCTTCTTTTTCTTTGGCAGTTTCTTCTTTTGGAAGCAGCTGTTTTTCTTTGGGAGCATGCTGCAGTTCTTCCCTGTGAATTGTATGCTCCATGTAGATGCTTTTCATCAGTTTTATATGGTTGTCAATTTTCGCTTTCCTTTTGTCAGCCATTTCAAACAGTTTCGTGTAGTAAATCGTCATTTTTTCTCTAAAAGAAAAACCGTCATTTCGATAATTTATTAAATCTGGCAAATTTGTTTACTTACGCCTCATCTTTTAGCAGCTTTTGCCGTTTCAACTCGATTTCGAGATTATATCCGATATGGTTCATTTCTATTTCAATTTCCCTAGCTAGTGAGTGTTGTTTTAAAGCCAACGCCACTTCATACTGTTCCTTCAACATTGTTATCTCTTCCAATTTCTTCTCGTTACGTTTAAGAATTATTTTCTCACGTTCCACTGAAAAAACAAAAAATACATTCCAACACGTTAACTGCCGTGTTAAAAATTGAGTTAATATTTACGTTCGATTCTTTTTAGAGTCGCGGTTCGTTTTTTTGCCATCAGTGCTAAAACCAAAGGATCGATTTGTTGATTTTTCGATATAATTTCTTGCATGCTGAATCTGGGACCGCACTCTTCGTATACGTCCAGGTAATAACTCGTAGTGTTCTGTCTCAATGCTGATAGTTGCTCTGAAGTTACGCAACAAGATATTATTGGCGGTTTTTTACCCATCAAGTACAATCGCAGTTTACTCTAAAAATCAAGCAAAATATATCCAAAATATATAAAAAAAAATAATTTTACTAACCGATCTGGTGCAACATTTCAACAAACTCATCGCCTTTCCGCACGCAAGTATATCGGATTTTAAATCTACAAGAAAATCTGGTACAAAGTCCTCTCTAAAGCTGAAACTTCTAGTCCAATACGTTCGACCCCTGGACGTTATATATTTCGAGTTGGTTTTTATAAAAAATTCATCGTACGGATCATTTAGAGATCCTTCCAACATCCATTGTTTGAGAAACCGGCTAAAATACAATAAATCGCGTCATTTCAGGGACTAACTAGACTAGGAGAAATACAATAATCTGCTGAAATATAAAGCTATAAATATCGATTTTCTTACCTAAAATAAACTTGGCAACATGGATACAATATAGAATACAGTACATAAATAACTTTCTGATCTGTTACACTAAGTACTTTATGATACAAATAATTTAGTAGAGCTACGCCGTTCTCCATCATTTCTGGCACCATATAAGGTCCAACTTTGCATACCGATGATAATGTATTCACTTGTATTCTCAAATCGTAAGTTTTCTCGAGAAATTGTAAAAAATTTATATCATTCGGTATAGAAAATACGGCAGTTTGGTAGAATTTCAAATAGCGGTTAACGCTTGCACAAAATTCCTTTAAAAAAAATCAATTTTTAAATCGAAAATTATTAATAATAGTATAAAATCGCTTACTGTATAAACGTAACCTTCATATCTATATCTTCCTGTTTCCAAATTTGGCGTACTCAGCTTATTTAGGGCTTTGCAGCAAGTGCCAGTAAACATAATTTCTTTGGAGTACCTTAGTAAAGAATCTGGAGTGATAGCTTCAATACTTATACCCGGTACTAGATAAAATGCACCATTTTCATCGAACGCAAAAGATTCAGAGGCCATACCCACTATAAAAAAGGCACACATAAAAAAAACCTATAAAACCCTGATCAATATCACTGTTTAGGTTTTGAATAATTACTTTGTCGCCTATCAATTAGGCAGTTACTTCTTGCAGCTGATTTACTTATAAGTATAACTTATAATTAACTAAAAAAACTTTTAGAAATGATTCTTACTTTTTATGACGCTTTGTACTCGGTAATTAAATTATTTGTTCCCTTAAAGAAATTTTTTATAAACAGATTCCCACATTGGTATTCTTTTCAACTCAGAAGCTTGGTTAACGATAAAAAGGTTGCACATAAGATTTACAAGCTAAACAGGACTCCCCAAAATTATGAAATATTCAGTCAGTTAAGATCACAATGCAGGATTATATCTAGAGAATGCTATTCAAATTACTTACATTCTGTTGAAACTTCTGTTAAAAGTAATGTTAAAGCCTTTTGGAATTTTGTATGTACCAAAAGATCTAATAACACCATACCTGATAATATGAACCTTGAAGACTCTTTTGCTTCTTGTGGCAATGAAGTATCAAATCTGTTTGCCAAGCATTTTTCATCAGTTTACACTAATCAAAATCTAAATCAAAATTTTAACGATACTGAATCAAAACTTAATGTTTCCTCTTACCACATTCCTATTTCGACCATTTACGAGAAATTATCTAATCTTGACATAAAGAAAGGTCCAGGTCCTGACATTATTCCTCCCATCCTACTCAGAAATTGCAGCTTCTTATTGTCTCGCCCTCTCTTCTATATTTTCAATAAATCAATCGCCACAGGTGAGTTTCCAGATTATTGGAAACTATCTTATGTCACCCCAATATACAAATCGGGTAGCAAGTCAGACATCAAAAATTACCGACCTATATTCTCAGTACTATACCTAAGTTTTTGAGAACATTATAACAGACTATGTAACACCCCTTTTCTTCACCCCTAAAAATAAAGAAAAGGGTTGGGGTGGCGCTAGGCTGTTCTTCGAATAAGGGTTGCCCAGGCGCCAGTTTTGGTCACGCAGTCTACTCTGCGGCTCTGCGGCGCACCTAGAGTACACCCTCAGCAGACTCAGTGGAGTCCAGGTACAAAAAAAACGAAAATAAATACAACAACCAGACGTTCACTGCTTACTAACCTACACTGGGGCAATAAAATAAAAGTAAAAATAAAATTTCGCACTGCACTTTTACCTGATAATAACTAACCTGTGAAAATGAAAAAAAAAAAAAGTAAAGAGGTATCTCAAAATTAAACTCAGGAATTAAAACCAAATATATATTTACAAATAAAATAAACAGGCAACAAATAAAATAAATGGAACTTGGGTGAAATCACACCACCCAGTATATGTAACAACGGTAAAAAAATATAGTTTGAACTATAATGATTAGAAAATAAAAAAAATAATAATTTTCTCTCTCGGTGATTAATATAAAAAAAAAAGAATAAACGGCGGTGATCTGTATCACTCTGCACTCATGAAAGGAAAATACCTGTTGCACTTGTAAGAATATCGGTTAATATCCTCCCCGCACTTATTACTTTACACCAGGCACAATAACCCCAAATAACAAATGTATTTATGACGGGATCGTTCGACCAATACTTTAGGGAACAGTCACGGTTTTTTCTTTTTTATTTATTCGGTTTAAAGTGTCTCTTATGTAGACATCTGGTAGTCCATAGCTTCTACAAAAAAGAAACCCTTTCCCCGAGTTGTTATAAAGACTATACTCGAACAAAATATTGGAGAAGGTGACTCATCCCTATTCACGTACAATCATCGTACTATACCATAGCATAATGAATGGAATCACGCGCTTAAAACTGCAGAAGTTATCGGAATCACGTAAATTTCTCTCTTCAACTTGAACCAAAATGAAGAGAGAAATTTAAATTTGAAAATATTAATATTAATAAAATTATGATTTAGCAAGTTGTAAATATCCCGAAATATATAATTTTGGGAGTGAGGATGACCAGGAACTTGTTGGATACGTTGTGGACAATGAGCACTGATGATGGCAAATAAGCCGAAAGCGCTTTGCATTGATTAATAAAAAAGATTTGCACGAAATACAAGTTTTTCCTTTTGAATCTAAACTACGTGCACACAGCTGTCAACCTTTTTTGGTTATTTTAATCATCATCTTTGTTTAAATAAAGATGTTGACAAACAAATTTAATAAAGTTTACTAACAAATACCTAATAAATAATTAATAATTATTTGGTATTTGATCCGCCGCCTATGTTACTTTCCGTCGGAATTTTCATTCATAGACAACAGTGTTGATCACGCATATGACTCACCTTCTCCAATATTTTGTTCTAGTATAGGGTCTGAAACAGCTCTGATTATCGACGGGGGGAACAAGCGAATACCGCTATCACCCCCTGGTTAACGCGAAAATGGATGAAAGGTGCGAGTGTCCCCGGATTTAAATCCAATTTACTTTATTACCCTGACAGGTACTAAGGAAATTAAAAGTACAGGTCGAATTCCTTAAGTAGACAATGGAAACGGAAAATGAACGTTGCAGGGAGAATTATTAGACGGAATTTTAAAGTGCCTACCTTGATTAATTCCTCACAACGGTTTTCGGTGCACGAAATGTAAATTGCGAAAAATCGGTCTCGAACGGCAAAACTACTCTGAAGCACAGTATAACGTAAATCGGTCAACATTCAACAAAAGCTGGGATATAAGAGAGAGCTCCCATCGAAAACGTCTGCTTTTATCAAAAGTCGGACTTTTGCCAGAGTGGGGACGCTAGTTCCTACTCCTTTGTTATTAGTTGTTTTGCAAAAAAATGTTAATTGATCGGCATACTGATAAACCTACCAGAATTAAGATTTTAAGACATGATTTAATTTATGGGCCCTTGCAAAGGTTTAAAAACGGTAATTCTATGGAAATATTAGTTACAGGGGGTCTCGCAAATGTTCATAGACGGAAATTAGTTTTAAAAATTAATTTAGGGAATAAATTAATGGAAATTTTAGTGACTTCGTCACAAGTACCTTACTTATGATTGCTCTGGCATCATAACGGATCATCAATATGGTTTTTGTGCTGGGAAGTCGACTGAATTAAATCTAGTTATCTACGTCGACTTCCTGTCGGACGCTTTGGAGAAGGATTGCCAGATTGATTCTGTGTACACTAACTTTTTTAAGGCTTTTGACAGGGTTAACCATTCTCTCTTACTTCAAAAGCTCGATAAATATGGCATAAATATTGTCTTACTGCAATAGATTAGTAGCTATCTTACGAACAGAATTCAAATGGTTAGAATAAACCATCACTATTCTAACTCATTTCAAGTTACCTCAGGTGTTCCTCAAGGATCACACCTTGGTCCCTTATTATTCAACTTATTTATAAATGACATCATTCACTGTTTTCAGTATGGCAAAGCACTATTGTTTGCAGATGATTTAAAAGTTTTCCTAACTATTAAAACCATTTATGATGCCCTCTGGCTTCAAGTCTGACTTTGATAATCTATCAAACTGGTGTTTCTTAAATGGCATGGATTTGAATGCTATAAAGTGCCATGTCATGCACTTTTATCAATCCCATGTACCAACTACTACTTTTGATTATAACTTAAATGGTCATATCTTAGAGTCTGTTAATCAAATTAAAGACCTTGGAGTTATTCTAGATCCCACTTTAAGTTTCAATCAACACATACCTAAGGCTATCCATAAATCCATGAAAATGTTATGGGTGGACATTGTTCCCCTTTGCTATTTAGTCTTGTTTGTTAATGACCTCAAAGATTGTATAAAGCATTGTGAATTTTTATTGTTTCTGAATGATTTTGATATTAGTTTACTTCAAAGGGATTTAGATAATTTGTCTAATTGAAAAATGCTTTAAGATTTCATTTAGTAAAAAGAAAAATAAGATCTCAGGTTTTATCAAAAGGCTAACACATGATTTTATTGACACAACTGCAATTAAAGTCCTTTATTGTTCACTAGTCCGACCTCACCTATATTATTGCTCTTCTGTCTGGTCTCCACATTACATAACATACAGCAGAAACATAGAAAATGTGCAACATAAATTTCTTAGATACATAGCCTATAAATTGGGTGTCCTTTGCGAGTATGATTTGATAGAGAATTTTCTAAACATCCCCTCTTTGGAAACTAGGAGGAAACAGAGAGACCTGACATTACTTTTCAAAATTATCAATGGCAGATGCAGCTGTACTGAACTGCTAACAAAAATAAATTTTTATGTTCCAATGTGCTCAACTTGACAAGAACAAACATTTCATGTACCTTTTTATCGTTTAAACCATACTTTTAGCAGCTGTATTCCAAGAATGTTAAGATTAGCCAACACTCATAATGATCTTGAGATATTTAAGATATTTTTCATAAATTTATAAAGCAATTACTTAGTATTGAGCTTTAATTTTTGATCTTTAATTTTAAATGTTTAATGTAAATATTTTATTCAACCTTATTGTCTTTTAAATCTTTTAAATTCTTAACCTATTTTATGAATTATACCACGTTTGTATTTCAGCACCATATATATTTCACTACATTTTAATTATAATTTTAAAATTGTAATTTATTTCTCAAATGGGCTTGCCAGTAAATAAATAAATAAATTAATAAATAAATATATTACTTAATACTTGACTGACTTAAGTGTTGGTGTTTGTTTATAAAATGATTTTAAAGTTATTGCAAATTAATGTTTATATATTTTTATTGTAATGGGGATTTCCCATATCTTGTTCAATAAATAAATAAAACATAAAAACAATCATACATACCTAATAAGTATTTCAAATCCTTGATAAAATCCTTCCTAGACACCAATCTTGATTTAAACACAGCCCCATCTTTGAATAACTTGTACATATACAAAGATTCCAAATTTTCAACCCATAATGAAGAGAGAGGTCCTAATTCGGACAAAAACGGGGGCTCTTTTTCGGGTTCCGGATACCCATAACTTTCCCAAGTTCTTCGATTACTGTATTTCAAAGTAGAAACCAACTGCCAAATGTTTTCTTTCGGTTTTGTAGGAGATTCTGATTCATAACCTTTATCTTTAAATATATCACCGAGTTTATCTTTTAGAGGATCAGAATACTCTGGAAGGAGCGTTCTAGATGAGGCGATTGTTCCTAATTCGTGAATGTTTTTAAAATGATCGGGTAATTGGAAGAGCTTGTTGAAATTTTCGTATTCTTCTAAAGGCGGTAAAGAGGATATATCTAATTTATTAGTATTTGTTTTTGGAATTTGTCTCAGATCCATTAAAAACTTTAAAACACTGTTAAATAAGTCCCTATCGCCATCGAGGCATGTTTGAACATTACTTACTGCATCTTTTAATTCATCTACATGATTTTTCATGTTATAATTATGTACAAGTTTGAATTGCCATGCTAACAGATTACAGTATGGATCAGACGTACCTTCTAAATCCGTAAATTCTAAAAACATCACACATTCGGTATAAAATCACTGATAAATAACCGAGTTTACTTACCTTTTTTGAATTTCACATTCCGCTTTCCCAGTAGAATTTCGTAACATTTTGATCTTGATGATTTTATATCCTCTGGACTTGTGTGAAATTTCTCGCAAAGATTGGTTAGTAATTTAAAAACGCTATTTTCTTTATCAATATCGGTTCCCATAATTTTTATTAAAAAAAAACAACACTCACTTTACATTTTTACAATTTTATTGTTATGACAGAACGCGGAACGTTATTTGTTTATTTCATTTTTATTTGTAAAATTTGACAATTTTGACAGCAATGGTTAGGCAATTTTTGGTGAACTCTTTTAGTGACTACTTTGTGTACTACAGTTCAAATTTTCTAATGTAAACGATTTCTCCTTGGAGATTGTATTGTAACCGTCCCCAGCTATGTTGCCCGAAATTAACAGAAAGTCCGATACCTAGTGATGAATCAGACACCGTTATATGATTAGAAATATTTTATGTTCGATTCATTATTAAATACATCGTTCTTTCATTGAGTTCACAGTAATATTTTACCTAAAATTTAGGTATTATCATTTTACACTAATATTTTAGACGCTTGACGTTTTTTAAAACCCGTTATATGTTAAATAAGCCGAAAAGGCACGCGATTTCTTAAAAAATGATAACTCAAACGTCAATCTACTACGTAACTTTAAATGGAGGAAGATTGTAATTCTATCACGGCATACATAGAACGATGTCTGTTGCAGGGGGAATTACTAATAAACGAAGATTAAAATGATTTCAATCTTATCATACATGTAATTCATGTAATTAAATCTGAATAAATAAATCAAAGCTATTGGCTCACTTATTTGATCAATAACTAGTTAAATACTGGAATAATTTTTGTAATATAACATCGATGATTCTATATTATTTGAAAATTTAAATAAAAATTTTTAACTGTGATTATACTATGATGTCATAGTAGTATTGGCAAATTTCATCCACGATCCACGTTAAAAAAATGCCCTACTTACTAACGTCAACGTCAATCAATCAGCTGGCAGCTGGCTGACATCTGTCATTATTATAATGAAAAAGTCGATTTTTTATAATTCGAATTTATTGTTATAACAGAAAAATGGCTCTAATTTAAATACTTTCATTTCAACAATGTCTGTACGCCATACCATGTACTAAATAAGCAAAATACATACGATTATGTAAATAAAAATGGAATCGGATAGAATTCTAGTAGCTGCAGGTTTAACTGCAGCAGCAGTAGTAGGCGCGTTTATATTTTGGGGCCCGACGCCCAGCTCGGGAGGCGGCAGGGGTAGATTAGCTGGTCTAGTAAACTTAGGAAAAACCTGTTTCCTCAACGCTATATTGCACGCTTTAGCAGCTTGTCCCAGTTTCATAACGTGGCTGGAAAAGGACAAATTTGTGAAAGAAACCAGTCTCAGGAGCACCTTAGCTACTGTATTATCAGGTAAGGATGCTGACATTCATTTATATTTACAATTTATTATATTTAATAAGAACAGACATAATGTGTGCACTATTTTTTAAAGCACTATATGAAAACCTGTATGTACAAGATTTTATGGGTGTTTTCCCTATTTCATCTTACTGCATAGTGCTCAAGCTATTTATGGAGTGTTTGAGGCCACTGTGTCAAACGCCTTTGCAAGATCTAAAAATACACATATGAATATGTTGTTCAATCTAGACTTGATAAATTTGTAGTTTGGACTAGTACTAAAATGTATGTCTGTACTTATTGCTGCTCCCACTTGTTTTGACAATCAGAATCATTACACTACCTCATTGATAGATTTCCATTCTTGTTTAGTCTCTGTGTTTATTAATTTTAAGGGCAAGGAAAATCTGTGTTACACAAAAAAAATACATCCATATCTAAAAAAATTTCCTTCCCCTTAAAATGTACGTTTTCCTAGATTTAAAAAATTAGTACATAAGCCATAGGTATATACTGACTTCTCCAAGGCATTTGACAGAGTTAATCACTACTTGTTGATTGATAAATTAAAAAGTCTAGGTTTTCCAGACAGTCTAGCAAAATTGGTACATCGTATTCTAGTGAGAGAAAATTGATGTTAAAAATTGGCAATTTTTTTTCAGAAGAGATTGATGTCAAGTCTGGGGTTCCTCAGGGTGGACATTGTTCCCCTTTGCTATTTAGTCTTGTTTGTCAATGACCTCAAAGATTGTATAAAGCATTGTGAATTTTTATTGTTTCTGAATGATTTTGATATTAGTTTACTTCAAAGGGATTTAGATAATTTGTCTAATTGAAAAATGCTTTAAGATTTCTTTTAGTAAAAAGAAAAATAAGATCCCATCCTCTTATTCACTAGATGGTCATGGGCTGAATGACAAAGAATTGGCTAAGGATTTGGGAATAATTTTTGATTCTCAACTAAGTTTTAGTGAGCATATCAATCAATTAGCGGTTAAGTCTCAAAGGATGTTAGGGTTTACTTTAAGAAATTGTTGTGAACTCTCTCTGGAAGCTGTGAAGTCAGTGTATGTTGGATTGGTCAGATCACAACTTGAATATGGTTTAATTATTTCGATGTTTATAAGTCATTACTCAAGAGATTACAAAATAAATTCTTGAGATATTGTAATTATTATTTAGAGACGGTATATTGGATGTTTTTAATAACTCTTTTTTAAGTGTTTAAGAGTACTCTACTAAGGATACTTTGATGCAATATAATTACTATTGAATAGGCCATAGGCACTGAAATATTGTCATTGTATACTATTATTAATTTTTTTGTGATTTTTTTTAGATAAGACTTTCTTATATTTCTAGAATTAATTTTTTAGAAATTGTTAAATTTATGTTGACAAAACCATATTATATTATATTATTCAGTTGTTATTTTGTAATGGGGTTTTCTGTTTAATAAATAAATAAAATAACTCTGACACAACTATTATATAACCTTGGCAACTATGTAATGATTTTGATTTTCAGAACAAGTAGGAGTAGCAATAAGAATGGACATACATTTTAGTATCCGCCTAAACTACAAATCTACCCTAGACTTTTATCGGTGTATACCTACTTTTATTATTTTCAATGATCATTTTGTCACAATTTGTGAAGTAACACATAGAGCACTCAAAAATTTACAACCTGTCTTTCTCTCAAGTCTTTGTAATTTGCTTTTGAATGTTCCAAACTTGTATAGCCATCTTTAATTTGGTATCCAAAAAACCCAGTAATTTTAAAATTCAAGGTTTATTTTCCAATTGTAGAGTTAAAGGGCTTACTGTAAAAACATAATAAGCTACACTTTTTAAAATGAATTCATTTTTTACTTTACATCAATAAAAATAAGGTTACGAAAGCTTGAACCAAATGGAAATTTTCCAACTAATACCATAATTAGATGAAAAATCATGTTATTGCATTTTAACAAAGTTGTAGTAGTTATTGAAGTTTATTTTAACATTTGAAGACATGCTTCCTTAATAAATTAGTGTTGTGGCTTATCCTGTTATAGAACAAATTATAGGTAAATATTGTTATATTACAGTTGTAAATGGAACAAATAAAGCTGTACAAGACACTTATGCACCTGCTGCCGTTATAAATGCTTTAAAACGATTGGGCTGGGTAATCCCAGCAGGAGAACAAGATGCACATGAATTATTAAACGTTATTTTGACAACTTTAGATGAAGAATCGCAAAAAATAGGTCGAAAGGTAAATTATTTATATAATAATTTTTATCTCAAATTTTATTATGAATCTAATTTCAGGCGGGGTGTTTATCAGATGCTTTAGGTATGAACGAACTAGAATTAGAAGACAATCAAGACGACCAAGGTGGCGATTTTGATTCTTTAGGCAGCGTAATGTCTTTGAACGAATTGTGTAGGCCAATGAGTGCTGGATGGAGAGGTGGTGCTATACGAAGGAATCGATGGATTTCCAGATCGTGTAGGGCACTGCAGATGTCAGGGCCACCTCAACAGCCCACCAGTCATCCTTTTACGGGGACGCTTACCAGTCAGTTGAGGTGTACTGATTGTGGATTTAAGGTACTCACGCTTAATACAAGATCCCAATTTAAATTGACCTTCCTTCATCTTTTTTCCTCATTAGATATATTATTTTATACAATATACCTAATGTATAAGTGAACAAAACTTCCTAGACCTGTTGTGTCTTGAGTTTTATTAAAATTGTCAATATTTGTATTTAAATTGAATAAATTTGCAGTCTGCAGTACGTTATGACAAATTTGAAAGCCTGTCTTTGGCTCTACCGACCACCGGAGGTGATCTTGGATGGGGTAGGCACAAACTGCATCAGTTGCTCACTAATTTCGTCACTCCTGAGATGGTAAACGATGTACAATGTGAGGGATGTAATAGGGATAGAGATCCAGGCAGGCCTCCTGTTCTATCCAAGCAAGTTAAGATATTGAATTTCGGGAAGGTAATTTGTTGATATCATTAAGATAGAATAAAGAGGAGATGCCATGACAATGCTAAACTGTCCTCACCTTTGCATTACACTTTTACATTATATGTCAAACTGAAGTTAGTCAGTATTGGTGAGAATAAATGATATAAAATCATTTTCATGTCATCTCTACTTTATTCTATCTCGATGATTGATATACAGTGATTGATTTTCATTCTGCGCCACTAACCGTGAAGACCCATTAACTTTTTGTAGTTTTTTTTTTATATAAAAAAGCCAGGGGCGGAGCATTGAGATCAATCCTTGTAAATAATAATAATTTGTAGCATAAATATTGTTTATTATTGCAGTTACCAGTATGTTTATGTATACATATTTCTCGCAATACATGGCAAGGCAGTGGGATGTCCAAAAGACAGGATTATGTGCAGTTTCCAATGAGATTATCGATGTCCGCCTACACATTTATTCAAGTCCATTATCAACGAAAATTCCTCAATAGTTCGGTAAAATATTTTTTTTTACTAATACATTTCAGTTGAGATTTTAAATCTTGTTTATTATTAACATACTTTAAAAATGGAGTAATTTGTTGGAATATTTTTGTCTATACATGATCTTCTTACAAGTATTAAAAGTAATTTTAAAAAACCGACTTCAAAATCTTGCAGATGCCATCACCACATTTTGACCAAATTTAAATGGTACTATTACTGAGGTATCCCCTTACTAACAAAAAAGAATCATAGAAATCGGACAAAGTGGAAAAGCAAATTTAAATGAAACTATATTTGTTTTTTTTTTGTGTTAAAACTCAAGCAATTAGAGTCACACCCGTCTTTAATTGTTTTGAAATCACATGAAATATAGCTTTTAAGATTTTCAGCATCTTTTCCATTCTAGGGAGCTGTAGTATCATCAGCAAATATTGTAAAGTTTCCAGATATTTTAACTTTTGTTAAATCGTTAATATATATCAAGAAAAACAGGTCCTAAAAGAGATTCTTGTGAAAATCCATGTTTTAATTTTTAGCTCTTCGAAATTTTTTATTAATTTATTTTGAGGGGAGCAAAACTGATTGAAGGAGTCTGCTGGAACCCCTCAGGGAGGAGCACAGAGAAGCCTGGAAGGGCAAAAAAAATCTATCTCTTCCACTCTGTTAATTTTATAATGAATGATAAATTTTTCTAAATGGCACTTAATTAATTAATAAATTCAGTAGTAACCCTTAAATAATGACATAAAAGTCACTAAGAACGGCCTTTTCAGGCACGTAAGATACGAGTATTGTTAAAGACTCATTAGATATAATTTTTTGCCTTAAAGTTACATTATTTTTGATACCTGCAACACAAATTTTGTTACCGAGTCAAGAGGTTTCATAAAAAAAATTAATTCCTCTCTTGTCTTATCACTTTTTTGATCTTCCCTTTCTTCTCTTACTTACAATCTTTTAGTACTTTGGCAGCAAACAGGATGGTAAAGTAAAACGGACTTAATTGAAATTTCAAACTGTCTCCTCAAGTTCTTCAGTCATTATATCCATTTTGGACATCTCTTTCCTCAGTTCCGAAGTTCTAACATTATCTGATGTATGGATTATTCTTGATTGAAGCAAAAACTTTGCAGTTGATCCCAGTTTAATATCAGGAGGTGTTCTTCTTACGAGCTTGTTGAGATTAACACAGCCGTTTTTGACAATATGAGGATTGTCTTTGAACCAATGCAAGATATGATTGATTGGTTCTGAATAACTGACATTATTTTGTGTCTTCGACACACGTTCTTCAATCATTATGTCTTTTTTGGACATATTTTTCCTTATTCTCAAAGATTTACCACTATCTGGTATATAGACAATTCTCAATTGAACAAAAATCATTGCAGTCGATCCCAGTTTAATATCACGAGGTGTTCTTCTTCTCTTAGTGAATGTTTCTCTCATGAGCTTGTTAGGATTATCTGGCTGAGGGTTCAGTTATGTACACAGCTGTTTTTGACAATATGAGGACTGTCTCTGAATCACTGCAAGATATAATTGATTCGTTTTGAATAACTAACACCATTGTGGGAATTTGTCACACGTTCTTCAGTCATTATGTCCTTTTTGAACACATTTTTTGTTATTTCTACAGGTTACCACTGTCTGGTATGTAGACGATTCTTAATTGGAACAAAAACATTGGAGTTGATCTCAGTTTAATTTTAGGAAATGTTTCTCTAATGATTTTGTTGGGAATCTGAACCAATACAAGATATGATTGATCCTTTCTGGATAACTGACATTATCTGTGCCTCTGTCGCACGTTTTTCAGCCGCTATGTCCATTTTGGATATCTGTGTTTCCTTTTTGATAGTTACATAAGTTCGTACTTTCATTTTTTATCATGTGCTCAACGTAACCCAGTTTTCTCATCTCCCAATTATTAGTGTTCTTCCTTTAAACTCTTTTGCCTTGTACTGAACAACACAAATCTGTAAGGGGATCATAAACTGTTAGCAAATTCTTTGCAGTTGATCGCTGCTTAATTTAAGAGAGTGTCCTTTTTCTTTTCGTGAATGTTTCTTCCATGAGCTTGTTGGGATGTTTGGCTCAGATGTGCACATAGTCATTCTAAGACAATATGAGGACTATCTGAACCGATGCAAGATGCATTTGATCCTTTATTTTAGGTGCTGAGTAACTGACACCATTTTGAAGACTGCTGTGCCATTCTAGACCTTTGCTTCAAGTTGTTGAGCCATTATGTCCATTTTGGATAACGGTATATTCCAAAATAAACTACTATGGTATGTAGGTGATTATTAATTGGAACAGAAACCGTTACAGTTGATCCTTGCTTAATTTTGGGTAACTGACATAATTTTGAAGAGTGTTATGTCTTTCTCTCAAGTTTTCAGCCATCTTGGACATCTATCTTTCCTTTTTAAATCAGTTGTAAGAACAACTAACATCATTTTGAAGACTGTTATGTTATTTGTGACCTTTACATCAAGTTCTTGAGCCATGATTTTCAATTTTGAGATCTATCTTTCCTTTTGAATTAGTTGTATAAGTAACTAATTATTGCCCGCGGCTTTTCTCGCATATAGTCGTGTTATTAATATAAAAAAATACATGACTTCCTTTTTTTATTAGTTTTATTGATTTTTACTCATTTTTATTCATTTTTATTAACTATTATTAATTTTTATTAATTTTTATTAATTTTTATTAATTTTTATTAATTTTTATTAATTTTTATTAATTTTTATTAATTTTATTCAATTTTATTCATTTTTAATAATTTTTATTAATTTTCATTAATATTTATTAATTTTTATTTATTTTTTATTTATTTTTTATTAATTTTTTTTAATTTTTATTAATATTTATTAATTTTTTTATAATTTTTATTATTTTTTAATAATTTTTATTAATTTTTATTAAATTTTATTAATTTTTATTATTTTTTTATTAATTTTTTTAATTTTTATTAAGTTTTAATAATTTTTAATAATTTTTAACAATTTTTAATAATTTTTAATAAATTTTAATAAATTTTATTATTTTTTTTTAATTTTTATTATTTTTTATTAATTTTTAATAATTTTTATTAATTTTGAATAATTATTATTTTTTTTTAATTTTAGTCCTTATCTATTTAGTCTACAATTTTAATTTTCAAGTTCCAAGGTTCAAAAAATATATACTTCTATAAAAATTTTTACCCCCATTTTCCCTCCTTAAAATGTGAAAATCCAAAAACCATGAAACACATCATTTTTGATTTTTAATCAATAGCTCTAATTCAAATTTTTATGTTTCATACTTTAAATAACAAAAAAATATATACATACTATTAAACAATTTTTCACCCCCCCCCCCCCATTTCCCCCTTAAAATGTTAAAATGCAAAAATCTTGAATCACTTCATTATTTATTTATGATGAGAACCTACAATTTCAATTTTCAAGTTCCTACCTTTAAAAAAATCGATATCTCCAAATAAAATTTCACCCCATTTCCCCCCCTTAAAATTGAAAATCCAAAAACCCTAAAACATGTTATTATTAATTTGTATTCATTAGCTGCAATTCCAATTTTCATGTTTCTAACTTTAAATAGAACCAAAAACATAGATACTCCCAAATAAATGCTCACCCCCCCATTTCCCCCCCTTAAAATGTGAAAATCCAAAAACCCTGAAACACGTCATTAATAATTTGTAGTCAGTAGTTGCAATTCCAATTTTCATGTTTCTAACTTCAAAGAGAACAAAAAAAATCAATAATCGCATACAAACTTTGACCCCCCGTTTCCCCCCCTTAAAATGTGAAAATCGTAAAACCCTAATACACGTTATTATTTATTTATGCTTAGTAGCTGTAATTTAAATTTTTATGTTTCTAACTTTAAAGAACAAAGAGTTTCATTTAAAGCTCCCTCCCCCCCCCCCCATTTCCTCCAATTTCCCCCCTTTAAAGTTAAAATTTTGAAAAATCCTTTCTTAGCGGATGCTTATGTTATAACCTATGTTCCAAATTTCAGCTTTCTAGGCTCAGTAGTTTTGGCTGTAGGTTGATAGGTCAGTCAGTCAGGACAAACAATTTTATATATATATATATATATATATATATATAAGAGAGTTGATAGTTTTAAAGTATCGTCATTATTGTTTGTGTATATTATTTTGTAATTGATTCAGCTTGTCCATTTTGTATCGTTACACTAAAATGAATAATACCACCATAATGAACAACCTTAATTAAGATGTAAGTAATTAAAAAATTTTACCTTACTTTATCATAATATGTGGTATTATTTTATTTTAGTCTCCCTGATGATGGAAATAAACATTTCCGAAAGCTTGGAATAAACTTAAAAAAGTAAACTTTCATTTGCTGCATTACCCACAAATTACTGGTTAAATTATATATATATATATATATATATATATATATATATATATATATATATATATATATATATATATAGATTGACATCATTTTCCCAGACCTCTTGAGTTTTTCACAGAAATCTAGCATCAGTTTTTACGTTTTCTTATTTTTTCTGACTATCTGTTGGTCTCATTCATTTTCTGCAGCTTCTGTCATTTAATCATTAGTTCGTTTATTCTATAAATGTCTTGAAAATTATATTCTGTTTTTGTAGATGTTTATTTCTTTTGAATTTTCTTTTCAGACGTTGTGCTTGAGTTAAATTTAAAGACTCGGATTACTTCTTTTTTTCTCTTACTGTCCCTCATATTATTTATTTTTTGATTTAATTTATATTGTCCTTGGTCTTTTTGTTCTGAATTTTAATAACAAATGTTTGTGTTGCCTTTTTTTAAGTAATATAAATAAGTATGTTTCTGTGATTTTATAAAACCTTCAAAATTCTTTTTCCCATCAAAGTTTAGGACCTTATTAAAAAAAAAGTTATGAATTAATATTTTGGTTATTATTATATTGGTTTTGTTATCTAGTCTTTATTTCTGTACTTGTATAGTTTAGTTAGTTATTTTTAAAATCTTCAAATAATATAATATCAATGTTGTATTTTTGAATGTATTTTATTATTAAAGGATAAAATCTTATTTTATAGTATGTAAAAATATTTTAAATCTAAAGTTTTAAGAATGATTTTTTTTTGAGCTGTATTTATTTTTTGTGTATTTTGACTTTGCCAAACAATTGTACATATTGGTACATTTTTTTTTTAATAAATTATTATTTGCTTGAGCATTTTATTAACTATTCAACTTATATTAAGCCTTTAATGGAATATTTTATTGTAATACTAACTTCCTTTTGAGGGGAATTTATTTTAAAAAACAAATAATTATATTATTTTTTTCTTAGAAATACTTTTTAATTATTAAATTTTATCGCTTTAATTAACTTTGAATGATTTTTATAATAGTAAGATAAAAAATTGTTATTTTTTTAGCAATACACGAGCACTAGCGAGGGTGGTAGTCCTCTGTCTAGTAGCACGCCTCTTTGCTGGACGGGTAGTACTCTTACTGATATGGCGAACGAATTTAAAAACGTTTATCAATTAGCCGCTGTCGTAGTGCACGCTGGTGATGCACATTCTGGACATTTTATAACGTACAGAAGGGGTCATCAGAATAGCAGGTGAGTAATAATACTTTGTGATATTCTCTTATAACATTATTTATTAATATTTATTGGAAATAAAACTTAATCTTGCAGTTGAAGGTATAATTTGATTGTCCTACTTTTCCAAACTTTGCTAAAAAGGAAAACAATTATTATTGCATCTATATGAATTAGCAATATAACTCAACCTACTTATTAATATCATACAGGGTGATACTTGCATATCACACCTCCCCGGTAAAGAAAAAAAATCAAATTTATGAAATGTATATGCAGAATGTCCCTGGATGGACTAAAAAAAAGAGGAGGAAAAACTTTTTTTTTCATAAAAGCTTTTGCTTGTTTCAAAACTAATAATAAACCAAACAGAAGTTGAATAAGTCTTCGGTTTAGTGAAATTATAACAAAAATGTAAAAAAAATAGTTTTTGTAACACTTCGTCTTCACGCGATATTGATAGTCTATTCGAGTTGTACAGTGTATTTTTTTCTACGAATCGCTAACGAAAATCTACAAATTTTAAAAATGAATTTAGGTTATTAAGATAAAATAACTAATTTAAAAATAATTTATGACTTTTACTAATTTATAAAATAAAATAGACAAAAAATGCATTTAGTTAGTTTTTACGGCAGCGGGGAAAGGTCACATTTTTTTACGTCTGAAATTTCGACGGAATTTCATATTCGAACACAGAATTCCGTGTCTGAACAAGGAATTTCGTATTCAAACACAAAATTCCGTATCCGAACAAAGAATTCCGCGTTTAAACAAGGAATTTCCTTGTTTGAACACGGAATTACAGATTTCCTTGTTCAAACACGGAAATTTCGTATTCAAACATGGAATTCTGTATTCGAATACGCAATTCTTTGTTCGAATACGGAATTCCTTGTTATAAATACGGAATACCTTGTTTTAATACGGAATTCTAAGTTTGATTACGGAATTTCCGTGTTTGAACACGGAATTAGATTTCCCTGTTCGAAAACGGAATTCCGTACTCAAATAAGTAATTCCGTATTGTAATATACGATGTGTTTGTACACGGAATTACAAATTTCCGCATTTAAAACAGAATTCTTGTGTTTGAACAAGGAAATTTCTTGTTCAAGTAGAATATTATGAGTTTGAATACGAAATTCCTTATTTGAATACAGATTTCTGTATTTGATCAGGGAAGTCAGTAATTTCGTGTTCAAACATGGAAATTCCTTGTTCAAACACGAAATTCTGTGTTCGAATACATAATTCCGTGTTTGAACAACGAATTTCGTATTCAAACAGAGAATTCCGTGTCCGAACAAAGAATTCCGCGGTTAAACAAGGAATATCCTTGTTTGAATACGAAATTGCAGATTTCCTTGTTCAAACACGGAAATTTCGTATTCAAACATAGAATTCTGTATTCGAATACAGAATTCCTTGTTTTAAATACGAAATTCCTTGTTTAAATACGGAATTTTTAGTTTGGTTATGGAATTTTTAGTTTGGTTACGGAATTTCCGTGTTTAAATACGGAATTACAAATGTCCCTGTTCGAAAACGAAATTCCGTATTCAATCACGGAATTTCGTACTCAAATAATTCCGTATTCGAATATACAATGTGTTTGTACACGGAATTACAAATTTCCGTATTTAAAAACGGAATTCTTGTGTTTGAATAGGAAAATTTCTTGTTCAAGCACGATATTATGAGTTCGAATACGAAATTCCTTATTTAAATACGGAATTCCGTGTTCAAACATGGAAATTTCTTGTTCAAACACGGAATTCTGTGTTTAAATATGTAATTCCGTGTTCAAACACGGAATTCTATGCTCGAGTTATAGTTTTTAATTGCATTTATTTACAGGTTGCTTTTGAGGGACTAGGAGAATTCGGGAAGGGGGAAGATAAATACAGATCCTCTGAAAATGATCAAATTCTGTCCTACATACTCTATTTAATCGATTTTATCTTAAATTAACTTTTAAATGTACTCTTGCTCTGCAAGATACAAACATTTTTGACACCAAAATGTTCTACCTTTGGTTCCCATAGATGACGGATATATTATTTGTTCTTAAATTTCCCTTCAGAAGTGGATTTTGATTTTTAAATGCGCATATTTTGGTGTAAATATATTTTTTAATGATCAGTATTTTAAATATCACCACTATTTTTTAATAATATTTAAAAAAGACCAAGAAAAAAAATTCTTAACCGACCCTCCACTTCCTCACATTTTTCTGAAGATATTAACAAAGTAATTGCTTGAAATCATTTAGAAAACACCCTCTCACATTACCCCTCTCCCAAACTCTGAGCTAGGGAGGAAAGGAGACAAAATTTATAACTATATACAGGGCTTAATTTTGATGTGATATAAATGACATTCGGGCATCAGAGACTAGACCCTTAAGAACTCGAGTGACCTGGACATGAAATTGAAGGAAACATATTACGAAGGGGCCAAAGAGGGCGACGCTTTTAAAACTACTTAATACTGCCCCCTTTCCAAAAGTCGACAAGAGCGGAAAATCTGAGGATTACATATTTTCCTGTTCAAACAAAGGAATTCTGTATTCAAACACGGAAATCTCTAATTCCGTGTTTTAACACGGAATGCCTTGTTTAAATAAGGAATTATGAATACGAATACGAAATTTCTGTGTTTGAATTACAGATTTTCTTGTTTGATTACGGAATTCCGTATTCGAACAAGGAAATCTTTAATTCCGTGTTCAAACCCGGACATTTCTTGTTCTTAATACTGAATTCCCTGTTTGAATACAAAGTTCTAAGTTTGAATACGCAATTTTCGTGTTTGAAAACGGAAATACAGATTTCACTGTTCGAACACGGAATTCCTTATTCAAACAAAGAATTCCTTATTCGAACTCACAATTCCGTGATTAAATAAGAAATGTCTGTGTTTGAACGCGAAATTACGGATTTCCGTATTTAAATACGGAATTCCTGTGTTCCAAAAGTGAAATTCCTTGTTTAAACATGAAATTTTGTGTTTGAATACAGAATTCCTTGTTTGAATACGAAATTCTGTATTGGAATACATACGGAATTTCGTGTTCATGCATGCACATTTGTAATTCCGTGTTCAAATAAGGAAATTCCTTGTTCGAATACGGAATTCCGTGTTTTAATACAGAACTCCGTGTTTGAATACGGAATTTCTTGTTTAAATACAAAATTCTAAGTTTGAATACGGAATTTCCGTGTTTGAAAACGGAAATTACGGATTTCATTGTTCGAACATCGAATTCCGTAATCAAACAAAGAACTCCGTATTCAAACAAATAATTCCTTACTTGAACTCAGAATTTCGAGATTAAACAAGAAATTTTCGTGTTTGAACCGGAAATTACGGATATCTGTATTTGAACACGGAATTCCTGTGTCCTAAAAGGCAAATGTCTTGTTTAAGCACGGAATTCTGTGTTTGAATACGGAATTCCTTGTTTGAATACGGAATTCTGTATTAGAATACATACGTAATTCCGTGTTCATGTAGGCAAATTTGTAATTCCGTCTTCGAACAAGGAAAGTCCTCGTTCGAATACGGAATTTCGTATTTTAATACGGAATTCTGTGTTAGAAGTCGGAATTTCAGAAATTAAAACATGTTGCCTTTCTACACTGCTGCAGAAGTGTGATCGGTGGATTTTATATTCGTGCAGTATTCTTACTAGGTAAAATGGATATTAATATGAACGTTTTTCCATCTTTTCAGTTGATCCGGGGATATATGTTTTTTTTTAAACTTTAAATATTGAATGGTTTTATCCTATTTTTGTGTATATTTGCTACCTTATTTTCTAGTATTTTATATTATAAAATTTGGTAAATTGGTTTTTACTTAGAACTGGTCTCATCATACAGTATAAAACATTGTCACCTATTTTATAATTTCTTTAGGTGGCTGATTCTGTTTTGTTTTTCTTGTTAGCAATTAGTGTTAAAATATTAGAGTACTATGTAGAACATAGATGACAACTTTCTAAATAAATATTTATTTCTCAAAAATTAAGGAAGTTAGAAAATTGGAGTTTTTATTACAGAAGAGAAAATTGAATTTCTTCTATTAAATTTTCCATCAAATTTTTTTAAATATAACATTTTCATTAATAAATGAAATAGAAGTATGCTTAAATATAACCCAACCATTTGGCACCAATAATATTTGCAGAACTGCCTGATGTTTTACTATTTATGATTGATTTATGGACTGAAAAAGAGGAAAACTTTTATTTTCACCTTTTTGAAAAAAAGTTTTTTTCCATAGAAGTTTTTGCTAAATGGTTTTTATCTTGATTAATATAAAATTAAGCTATTTTTTTTTGTATTATTTCATGTTGAAAAATATAAAATAAATCTAAACATTTTCATCTTCTCTTTGAGTTAATATTTTTGAAACAAGCAAAAATTATATAAAGAATAAAATTTTCAGTAAAAGATTTTTTCCTTTTGTCAGTCCATTCGGTATATCTAGATTTTACCAATTCTTAAAATCTTTTTCAGATGGTATTATACATCGGATGTCGAAATAAGAGAAGTATCAATCGATCAAGTACTCCAAAGTACCGCTTACATGCTGTTTTACGAAAAAACATCGACGGTCGGTAGTATATTTTGAAACGGAAAACCAAAAAATTCCATGTGATTTTTTTTTAGCATTTTGGGTTGCCGAATTTAGTACTATTTACTAAATTTATTCTTTTAGGTTAGGTTGACATTTTGTTCCTATTTATTTGTTATCGAAACAAAGATTGTGAGCTTTTTTATAGAAAATTTTCCTGGGCTATAATCGTTGGTTTTTAAATTTTATTTTCTAACAAATTGATATTTAATGTTTTATTATATTCGTTTTGGTGAAATTTTGAATTGAAAAATATTTAATTTAGTTAATTGTTGGTTGTTATTAGAATTAATATGGAGCATTGGAGATTATAGTCTGGGAAAATTGGAGAAATCTTTGACTCGGTGCCAGTGGCGTGTATCATTCCTCTGTTTTTATACTTGTTGATTTTTCTCCATTTTTTACACTGTATTTAATGTTGTTCAGGACTATTTATATCATTAAATTCAGATGAATACTTTTTTTTTGAAATGAAATGAAAATAATAAAAAAATTACGTTTCAGGTTAAGAAATTGATTTTATTACATATATATTAAATATATATTTAAATCGTGAATGAATGTTTTTCAAAATTTCGTTACTCTATATATCGCATAATAAATTGACTCAAGAATATTAAAAAAAGATAAAATTAAATGTATTATAAACATCTAACAATCTATTTTGTGTTAAATATTTATTATCAATACCTCTAAACAATTTTATGTTTTAAATTGAACCATATCATGATCTTTGATAATTTTTTTAGTGTTCTAACAATTTAACAATAAAGAAACGTTGCCAGATCGTCACTTATTGTGCAAAATAATCGTAGAATAAAATGTCGCTCTACTTTTGAGTTCAAAAAGGACCAGAAGGCTTTGGTAAAATTTCTTGCAGTTGTCGACCTAATAAACAATATTGGGCACAAGTCAATCCTATGACTAGTTTTTGATATACAGGACGTTGTAGTTGCAAATTAGCTATTTTTTAAAAACAGCGTGCCTCTTAACAAACTACCATGATTACAGATATTTTTTTGAGAATAATGCTTTACTGATATCAAACAATATTTTCTATACTGCTCATTGCACTCGATTTTCCAGACTTTGAAATATAATTCTTATTGACCGTCTTCAAGACCCTCGGCTACGTCGCAATTATGCAATAGTTGTGACATACGTAAACTGGGTGTGATCCGACATTATGCCAAGAACAATTTGTCAATTTTATGTGTCATTTGTGTTCCATTTAATTTTTATTTGAGTTTGAATGATTTTTGAATGTTTTTTTCCTTAGTTAAATGGTACTGGTATGGAACTAACTGGCCAAAGATTCGTTAATAATTAAACTGACTTTAAGGACTGTATTTATATAGCCATGGACATTTTTCTCTGCAGTTATTCTTGATCTATTATTTAAATTGACCTGTTTTATAGATTTTTTTTTTGACACAAGCCACAAGATAGGAACCATTTTTTGCCCAAAGACCTCTTGGGCGGGATTAGACTTATACAGGTGTTAATATTTGGGTGGATAAACAGAGGGGAGGGAGACATAAATGTATGAAGGTGCTTTTGGTATTCTATTATTTATATCTTAATATTACCTTTGATTATGTATTCGCTCAGTGCGAAGTCATGGTAGGGGAAGCAAAAGCGATACTAGCGCAAGCTGCGGATAATTAGTGCATTTTAGGGCGATATTTTGTAATTTTGGCATATCAACTACACGTATAAATTTTACTTTAAACAAAAAAAAATAGGTAGAAACAGTACAGTAATCAACCGGAGTTGCTGTGTTGTAAATTATCAAAATACTAGCAACAAATTTGTCAGTAGCAAAGTGAAAATTAAATCAAAGAAATAAATGGATAGCTGTACAATAAGAAGAAAAATTACCCTTATTTTTGTAATAATAACAGTAATACTGGAAATAGTAGACATCAGAAACTTAAAAGGTTTTAAATAAACAATAAATTATCATTTTACGATATTCTTCAACATCCCTTTAATTATAAATATTCAACAAGAACTAGATTTCTGCCTTTGATTATTGTATGTGGCTGGAATACAATTTTGTGACTAATTGATAAGAAACTAGTTTTAATATTTCATTCTGTTTTCTTTCGAACAAAAATGAAAATATAAATAACAATCCTTCTGTTTATACATTTTAACTATTATTTAATGGATTTTTTTTTATTTTGACAGAATAGGTTAATTCTTCAAAGACAACTTATTAGACTTAGGCAACTTCTCATACATTTTCCCGTAAATACTGTTGCCTGTCTATATTTTATTATTGATTTTAGTTATTTTTTTTTAGTTAAAGCGATAAAAATATATAATAATAAATTACTATTTTACTTGTTTTATAAAATCCATGTACTTTTATTAAAACTAACATACAGTGTGTAGCATTTAAGATGAAGACACCCCTATATTTTGTCTATCTAAATTAATACAGATTTGAACTTTTGCACAGTCATACAGGGTGATGGTTCACATTTTTTAAGATACTCAACTGGAATTTAAATTTTAAACGCGGCCTACTGCGAATCCACAAACAGGGTCAATTTTCGATATTTTTCTTTGCGTTAGAGATATCAGAAAAAGTTATTTGAAAAAGTTGTTCCCACATATCAAATTTATGACAAAATTCGCATTTTTAGTTTTTTCATTACTTTGGTCAATACACAAAATTATTAAAAGTTGATTTTTTTATTCGATAAACCAATGTGCCATGAATAGGAATAATTTGACACTTTTGAAATCCTTTCCATGGCACACTAGTTTATCGAATAAAAAAAATCCACTTTTAATAATTTTGTGTATTGACCAAAATAATGAAAAAAAAAAACTAAAAATGCGAATTTTGTCATAAATTTGGTATGTGGGTTTAGAATAATATTCGGAACAACTTTTTCAAATAACTTTTTTTGACATCTCCAACGCGAAGAAAAATATCGAAAATTGACCCTGTTTGTGGATTCGCAGTAGGCCGTGTTCAAAATTTAAATTTCAGTTGAGTATCTTGAAAACTGTGAACCATCACCCTGTATGACTGTGCAAAATTTCAAATCTGTATTTACTTAGATAGTTAAAATATATGGGTGTCTTCATCTAAAATGCGACACACTGTATATACTCTTTAATTACGAATTCTATCAAAAATTGTATTGTCAGTATAGGCAAAAATAGTGCATTAGTTCCTAAATGAATTGATGGTGCTCTCACACACGGAGCGAATTGATATAATGGTAAATAACATCTACTGTTGCTCAGTAGACAAGGCAGATTTACTAAAAAAGTTGCATATTTATTGATATTTAGGTAAATATTACTAATTTTTTGATTGTTGTTGGGGTATTGAAGATTTCCTTGTTCTCTGCAAGAGCAGTTTAGATCGTCTGTTGGTCCAAACCTGTAAAGGTATTCAGGATATAGTGAGTGGTTACTCCTCAATCTACATAATACTCGGATGAAATTCTTTGAATGGTAGTTCTTGAACCGTACCTGTTTTGCGATTTTGGGTTATAATATTTTATATTTTTGATCAGTAGAGGTTTCTTCATATTGTGATTGCCACTCTTCTATAATTTTCAGTTTACTTGGGTGAAAGATATCTGAGACTGGGATTTTGAAGTTTTCTGTTTTCTGTTGTACCCTTGGTCATAACGATTTTTGCGAGTTCGTCGACTTTTTCATTTGATTTTATTCCCACATGAGATTTTACCCACACCAAAGATAATTCCTTGTTTACAGATTGTATTTGTTGGTATAATGAGAGGATGTCCACTAGCAAGAGATATAGTGTGACTTTAAAGCCAGCCGGTAACATACAAAAAAAAAAACTAAGGAGACTGATACATCACTTTTTAGTAGAGGAGCATTTAAGAGATTGAGTATACTTATTTTATTTTTACTTCCCTCGATAAAAGGTAATTATTGTAATCGTGAAAATTTAGATTTTTACGTTTTCGGGTCCCTAGATTACGAAAAACACGTTTTCCTCATTCCCATCGGTCTTAGGATTTTTTTTTGTTACAAACTCGGTGACCTTTTTTTTTAGAAGTTCAGTAGAAGAATAAGGACTTTTTGTATACCGGAGCTCCTGTCAGCATCGTAATTCTTTGTTCACTTTTCAAAAAGGTGGCAACCCAGACAACACACCAAATCCCAGAGATATTCATAGAATATCTTTTGTCGATATCCAATATATTCACAGGATATCAGAAGTATTCCGTGGATCTAATATGGATATCCAAATGTCCGTCCATATCCAGAATATAGAAGATATCCTAATGGATGTCCAGCAAAATATCTAATGGGTATCTTCCAGAAAATACAAGAAATCCCAGAGATATCCACATAATATATTTTGTGGATATTCAATATGGATATCCAACCAAATGTCCGTCTATATCCCAGGATATAGAAGATATTCGGATATTCAGCAACATATTTTATGGGTATCTTTAGTAGAAGTTCATAAGTAACCAATGACTATTGAATAACGTCGAAAGAAAATAGAAGAGATAAAAAATATTTTCAACACTCTGCCTTTGATTTTGCCCACTAAGGAGAAAGTCATCCTTATTAGGACTCTTCAGCAATAAATAGAAATTCTCGACTCCAGTATCTAATGGAGTCTGATTAGAACAAAAATTTCGATCGAATTCAATTATGGCGGGTCAAGCATGAATAGATGCGAAAGTGGTATTGCCATCTATACTTAGTAAGCAAAATCAAATAACATCTAGTGGATATCCACGATGGTTTGCGTTCGCGCCTAGACTTTGATATATTTAGTGGATGTCTATGGGATATTGAATACACCTTAAAAAATAATTTTAAATATCTGAACGGTACTATTAGCCACAATGGCGTAATTTTTTAATAATTGCTATATAATTACTATTATTTATGGATGCATGTCTATAAATTACATATCATGGATATAAAATAGATATCCACCATGGACTGGACATTCAGTGGATATTGGGATGTGCAGTAGATATCCAAAGGATTTGATGTGCTGTCTGGGAACTCTATACCTCGCCTATGTAACATATACCTTGGGATAAAAGCACTTAAATGTTGACCTAATTTTGATGAAGTGATCAATGTGTTTGCACTTTTTTTATCTTTATCTTTCTAACATTAGAATCAATTGCTTTTATAAACTTATTTATTTCTGAATGACAATTAAAAATAATTTCCCCGACTTTCCTAGCGCTAAATTGTATCACTTACCTACTTACTTTCCCGGTGAACTGTTTTTGTACTACTACCTGATTCGCTGTCCATTTTCAATTCGTTGTTCGCTCCTGATAAATCCTATAAATTCATGGTTTTCCAGGATCTGGTGGCTCACCATCATTCTTAGCATTCATAATTTGATTCCGATTTTATTTTTAGCTTAAACTAAATTTTAAATACTTAAACAAAATTATAAAAACTAGTTTTAAACGGATTCCTAATCGCCGTTCGATCGCACGTCCACTCGGTGTGAATATTTAAACTAAACTAAATTCTCTTTGTTGTTAAGCATATTAATTGAGAACGGTGGACCGATTCGGCATTTTTTTTTTTAAGTATTCATAGTCTCGACTAAAGGGTCCCACTAACCTCGTTCTTCTTCGCTGTTTTTACCCAACGGTTAAAAACGTTGGAAGAAAGAACGTTGACTCGTATGTCCACACACAAAAGTTTTTTTCGCGCCAGTTTATCACGATGGACCACCTGCTTGTTAGCAGTGGCAGTGGAAAAAAATCGCGAAAAAAGAAAATCTCGGAGAAAATGGACTAAAGACTGGCTACTTAAAAGCAGTACACTGTCACATACAAATTTACTGGAGAAGCTAATATTGGAGCCTGGCGATTGGCACAAATACTTGAGGATGGACGAGGATACGTATCGGAAACTGTTAAAACTATTAACACCGTTAATTGGGAGACATAATACCCATTTACGTGAATGCATCAGTCTTCACGAACGCCTAACAGCTACTCTGATTTAACTGTTCCATCAGCATCCACTTTTTTGTATTTCACCAGTAATGCTTGTTTTTCTTGATTCGGTCATGGTATTCTGCCGATTTAACTTTCCACAAGCAAAGAAATGATCTATAAAGCTCGATAAACTCTAATAAAAAGTCTCTGTTCCACTACCTAATATCCGACATTTTTATTATAACCAGTTGTAAATAATAATAAAAAACAAAAACATGCTGAACGTAACTGATAAATGCCCGGCCAGTCAAACTGTTGAGAACACACACCTCGTGCTTACTCGAACGGTTGGCACGATAACTGACAAAAATCAAGCCTCTCCTGAAATTTTGGAACGACGTGCATAAACGATGTTCTTGCCCATACATCTCGTTTTTGTGACATTTTTAACCCATCGCGTCGGTTAAAAACGGCGGAGAAGAACGAGGTGAGTGGGACCCTTAAGATTTTTAGGGAAAGAAAATATTACTGGAAAATTGAAAAATTTGGGGAAACTGAAAATACTTGTTCTATTAGATTTTTTCGAGCTCAAGTCCATTCAGAAAATACAGTCAAAACCATTATATTTCTCTCTTTTAAATCCAACAAGCTTTTCTTTTAAAAGTTTTAATGAGATTAAATTATGTTTATTGATGAAAAACTCATTCGATTTCGTTAGATCTGTTGTGAATAACCTTAAATTGTAGGTTAGAGTATCTCGGAATTTCAATCTTGGTAGACCTTCGCAATAGCACAGTACAAGTACTTCAGTTTCCTCCTCTTCCTGACATAATCAGCATAAGGTCTCTTCTGTCAGACCGATGTTATACGTAAATATGTTTGTTAAGCTTACAATGCCCCGTTAATAGGTCTACTAGTACTCGAGTATTTTTCCGATTATGGCTTAGTAGGTGCTCGATGAGCGTAGGCAATGGTTCGTTTAAGAACTCTTTGGCCTGTTTCTGTCCTGGTGTATTTTTACACCATTCTTGAGATTTTTAGCATCCGCTACTTTGTAAATATCTGATAGTTCTTTGTGACAACACAGAAGGGTTCTGGGCCAATAAGAGCCTTTAAGACTCCTCGGTTTCGTAAAAGCTAAGGTTAGTCTGTTAAGCACTCATAAAAAATGCCGGTTTTGGAAAAACTATTGTTAGATTTCTTTCAAGCATGCTTATAACTTTTATTTTAATAAAAAATCTACTAATCAAAAATATCTGTAGTCAATTATTTTTTTTAGAATTCATATAATGAGATTTACTTAACCAAAAATAGTTTAAGTAGAAACTTATAAAGCCGCCGGACCTTCTTTTCCGCCATATAGGTCGACAAAAGTCTCAGTCTTGTATATCAAAAATAAGGTCTGTTCCAACACGTGCGAAAACCGTAATATTATCGTACAAATCTTGCGATGTATACAATTTTTGGGTAGAGCGCATGATTTGCAGTAATATTACGGTTTTCGCGCGTGTTGCAACAAACCTAATTGAATTATCCTCAGGTTGCCATATCATTATTGCAAGAGTATGATCCTATAATTGGCAACGCTGCAATAACATTTGTTAAATGTGGTCTAAAAAATCTATATTGACACTTAAAAAAATGACACCGCTAAATTAATGCTATTTTAATAAATACAATGAAAATTATTTAATTTAAATCGTTATATTTATATATATAAAAAAAACGTATTTTTCTATTTCGGTTTTGAGTCTTCGAATTGGCTATTAATGTAAGTAAAAATAAATATGTAGTGTGTGAAAAAGTTGGCAATAAATTGGAGATTTTATTATTAATTTCATAAAAAAAAATATTCTTCATACAAAGTTCCGCATCACATAGAAATCAAGAATCAAATTTGTAAAATATTTTTGGTGGTATCTAATACAAGGAAAATAAAAAAAAATATTGATTTATAATGAAGAGTGTTGTGCTTTTAAATCTAAAGGTATAGAACAAAATGTCATTTAGAAATGACGATAGGAATTAAAAAAATAATCTAAACATGGCCTTTAATAATTAATACATTTAAAGTAAAAAAAAAATTTCCGTTATAAAAAAACTGTACTGTGTAAATATTTTGTTGAACAAAAAATTGGTCCAAAATATTAATGCCATTTGGCATTATTATTAGACAAACTTTTCGTTCAAAAATAATGTTTACACAGGACAGTTTTTTTATTCTCAAATTGTTAATACATCCGTTTAACATGGAACGCTTCAATTGTTGCAAACTTTTTTCAGACATACTGTATATCAAGAAAAAATTTCATTAGATGTGATCTCTTACCTGATATTTGATGATATATTTTATAATGTGTATATTTAACGAATATAAATAATGTATGTTGCTGGAATAAAAAAAAATAAACATTTTGTTTCTTAAATCTTTTTTTATTAACATTTCAATAAACAAAATTTAACAGAATTAACAGATAATGGTAACATAATTTGTCGTTAAGAAATAAGCGAAATTTAAAATGACATTTTTGTTAGAAATATGTAATTTTAAGCTTTGCATATGTCTTTAAGATCTAGCTTTGCAAATTGGCCTATAAGGTACATTTTATTTAACTTTTTGAATTTTCAACTCGTATTGTTCCGGAGTCAAATTTGTATCCAGTCCAAGTTGCTTCATTTTCACCACAACATCGAACAGGTAATCATAACATTCTGTCATGGTTTTAGCGTGTTGCCAAGTGTCTCCCCATACGTACACCTACAAAAAGTACCAAATTAATTTGACCTACCGATTGTATATGTACATTTTTCCTTAAAACTGCCGAAAAAAAAAAATAAGCAAAATTATCGATTTACTCTATATTTTTTCATACTAAAAGTCCCTTTCTTCCCCTATCCAAGAATGTATATATTATGGTTTGGGAAAGATATTTTTTAGGAATTACTGCAAGAACGTGTAATTGTAAGATGGTGGGAATTTTCTGTTAAATAGCATTTTTTTACAGTTTCGGAAAATCATGTACATTTGGCAACTATGTTAATAAATACTTGAAGCAAATGAAGAACACACAGCTAAAACGATAAAAATTACTTTTTCCAAAAATTAGTTGAAAACACGATAAAATAGCCGAGAGTCTGTAGTATATGCTAAACAGGTTTACACAGTAATAAATCTCATGGCCATGGAGTTTTTTCAGAAACAAAAAATGAGGTACACAGTAAAAACAATGAATGTCACGGCTAAATACAACAAAAAGAGTATGCGACATGGGCGAAGAAGAACAAGAACAAAGACACATTTTTTCACATGATATCCAATAAATGTGGCACAAAATGGCTACTAACTCATTTTTCTTAATATTCCTGCTCTAAATGTATTTTGGTGTCAAAACTTAAAATTCAATTTACAAAGAATTTACTTTTAATGATCTTTAGGGTATTTCATTTTTCCAAAGATGTTATTTTCATACGACTTCAAAAATTTTCTATTTCCATCCACCGTTTACCGAGCTTGGGTGGTCAATAGAAGAAAAATGGCAAGGAAAATCGAGGAGACGCTTTTTGAAAATCCTCCTCCTTTGGTTTTGCATTGGGATAGTAAATTGTTGCCTTCAGTTGCCCATGGGAAAGATAGAGTTGCAGTTCTAGTGACTGGCAAAGATTTTGAGCATTTGCTTGGAGTACCTGTTGCCCAGAAAGGCACCGGTGAGCAAATGGCTGAACTAGTTATTCGGGAAATACACCGATTTGGGCTAAGTGACAATATCATCGGTATGTCTTTTGATACTACATCGTCTAATACAGGGCTGATCCAAGGGGCATGTACCAGAATTGAAAGGGAATTAGGACGAACATTGTTGTGGTTGGCTTGCCTTCATCACACTCATAAACTAATATTAAAAGGAGTGTTGTAACATACCATCAAGTGGTCCTGACATCCAGATCTTTCGAAAGTTTCAAAATATGTGAGCTTCACTTGATAAAAAAGTACATACGACAATGCTGAATGAGGAACGTCCCATTCAAGGCTTTATAAAAGAAGGAAAGTGAAAATGATTAACTACTTACAAAATGTCCTAAAAGACGGAAGTTATCCAAGAGAAGACTACAAAGAGTTATTACAACTATCACTTTTGTACCTGGGAGGTTGGTCTTAAGACGAATTCAGTTTCAGGATCCCAGGAGCTCTGCATCAAGCAAGGTGGATGGCAAAAGCGATTTATGCACTTAAAATTGTTCTCTTCACTAAACAGTTGAATATGTCTCAACGAGAATTAAAAGGGTTGTACATTTTGTCAGCCTCATATATGTTCCGCTTTTGGCACGATTGTAAGTTGATGGACTCCAAAAAATGCCGCAACTTCTGAATATTTACCCAGATATAGACGTCCAAAAAGTGTTCTTACTGTTGCTAAGAGACACCTGTGGTATTTGTCAGAAACAAACGTAGGATTAGCTTTTTTGGATGAACGTATTAGTCAGATTGAAAAGGAAAATATGACTAAACATTTAGAAATCAAACCTTCAAATAAAAAGGAAATGAAACGATTAGACGGTAAAAACTTAGTTTTTGAAGGAAAAGACCTGAGCCATTTCATCACTAGTAAAACAAAAATGTTCTTTGAATTGTTTTGGATCCATAACGTGACAGAATATTGTAGTGATTCTCTAAGAAATCAAGTGGACGCTCTTAAGGTAGTGAATGATACCGAAGAAAGGGGAATTGCTCTAATAAAGAAATTTAACGAATCGGTCAGAGATGAACGACAAAAACAATTTTTGTCGGTCAGAGATGAACGACAAAAACAATTTTTGCTGAGGGTAGTGGAGCAGTCGTCACCAAATGAACTAAACAAGGGATTGCATCGTTCAAAGTTGAATAATATAAGACAAGTTTTTCCTATCTATTACCTAATAATCTTAATAATATTTACCTAATAATCTTAATGTGTGGTTTATAGTTTTAATAATAAAAGTAATTAATATAGAAAAGTCGTATTTTTTGCATACTTTTACAAAACTGGTCAAAGTGTGCAACCTCTAAATATTGTCCAATCTTTTTAAAATTTTGCATACATATTGTAACGATAGTCTAATTTATTTATAGTTTATTTATTTGAAACACACTATTTACAATTTATTTTAGACGTAGGTACTAATTAATTTATATAATACTTAGACACTAACAATTCTAATTTATTTATTACACTTTAACTTTTCATTACAGTGTTGAATGTATTAATTTATGCGATTATACGTAGAACCGACATCAAAAGTTGTATTTAGTAGATCTGTGATCGGAAGCCATATAACTTGATATATCAAGTTTTGGTAACTTTCCAGGAAAGCATACATATCAAGTTATTACTTTATCTGTCATGTAAAATTCGGACATCAGGTTTGGGTAAGCATTGTATCTGTTATTTTTGGGAATTTGAGTTTTCAAGTTATATCATCTTATAGATTTTGGTAAATTGCCGACATTTCAAGTTATGGCTTCTTATCACAGAATAATAGCACAAATTAATAAAATATGAGGGCTCAATAATTTACAGTTGCAGTATAAAACATGACGAGCTTGCCTACTAGATTTTGCAGCATTAATCACGATTATCAGTACATAATTATCAATTATTAATCAAAAGTATTTCATTATGATATTATCAAATAAATTAACTTACTCCGTGTCTTCGAACTAAAACAGCGCAGGTATGTGGATATTTCTTGATACTTTCGGCCAATGAATCCCTTAAATCTTCCTCGAAAGGCGTATTTTCAATAATTGGCACCACTAGTTCTTCGTCATACCTGTCGAGCCAATAAATATATTTTAATTTCTCTAAATTATTGATATCTTCCCCAAAAATGTATCAGTTATATTTTATATTTACATTTTCTACACTAAATATTCTGAAACTGTGGTCAATTTAACAGAAACGCACTAAACGCAGCATACTTCATGTATAGTCCACAAGGTGGCCTAAAGTGGGAAATTTCAATGAAAACTATTCATGCTACCTAAATAATTCATTAATCATATAAAAAGGGACATCTTTTTATCATATACTTTCTTGTAACTTTCACCTTTTCCTCTCCATGTTTTTACAATGGAATACCCTGTATAATAATGCATTTTTTCTATTCTCCGTTGATTTAATTAAAATTTTGAATTTCGCGCTTTGCTGCTCTGTTGGTACCGCTCCATGTACCGTGAGTATAGGTACGAGCTGATCATACTAGACACTCAAGGAGACTCAAATCGTTCTGTTTGGAGAAGTGCCGACGGTACTTTACTACTGCAACAGTTCCACTCACTCCTTGCTCTTGACTGACGATGTTCTCTACAGTACTATAGTTAGTAATCACAAAAAATTGTTTACTCGCTAACATGTACGAGTATAATCTGCTTCCTAGAAGTTGTATTTGTATTGACTTTTAAAATTTTTGTTTATGTATATTTTTATTTTAAATGTGATGACTTTGTAATCAAGATTTTTATATCGTATACAATAAAGTATTTTTTTGATTTTGATTTGATTTTGGAACCAATTGTGTACATGTTTACTACATTGCGGGAAAATCAATTGTATCCCTTTCATGTTCAACGTATTTAAGCATTGCAAATGAAGATTTTCCTCGCAGAGTTCAATCATGTGACCAGTTCTTAACATCATGAATGTGATTAATATTTCTTGATGAAAGTTCTAAACATTATTTAACTTTAAGACAGCACCGTACCCAGACAGCACACCAAATCCTTTGGATATCTACTGAACATCCCAATATCCACTGAATGTCCAGTCCATGGTAAATATATATTTTATATCCATGAGATGTAATTTATAGACATGCAAATGTCCATAAATAATAGTAATTATATAGCAAATTATTAAAAAATTACGCCATTGTGCTCGCCATTGTGGCTAATAGTACCGTTCAGATTTTTAAAAATTAATTTTTTTAAGGTGTATTCAATATCCCATGAACATCCACTAAATATATCAAAGTCTAGGCGCGAACGCAAACCATCGTGGATATCCACTAGATGTTATTTGATTCTGCTTACTAAGTATAGATGGCGATACCACTATCGCATCTACTCATGCTCGACCCGCCGTAATAGAGTTCGATCGAAATTTTTGTCCTACAGACTCCATTAGAGACTGCAGTCGAGAATTTCCATTTATTGCTGAAGAGTCCTAATAAGGATGACTTTCTCCTTAGTAGGCAAAATCAAAGGCAGAGTGTTGAAAATATTTTGAGTGTTGAAAATATTTTTTATCTCTGCTATTTTCTTTCGACGTTATTCAATAATCATTGGTTACTTATGAACCTCTACTAAAGATACCCATAAAATATTTTCCTGAATATCCGAATATCTTCTATATCCTGGGATATAGACGGACATTTGGTTGGATATCCATATTGGATATATTGAATATCCACAAAATATATTCTGTTGATATCTCTGTGATTTCTTGTATTTTCTGGAAGATACCCATTAGATATTTTGCTGAATATCCATTAGGATATCTTCTATATCCTGGATATAGACGGACATTTGGATATCCCTAATATGGATCTAAATGGATCTAAATCCACGGAATATTTCTGATATCCTGTGGATATATTGGATATCCACAAAAGATATTCTGCGTATATCTCTGGGATTTGGTGTGTTGTCTGGGTATTGGGTACATTTTAGAATAAATTAATGTAAGTTTCTTATTTTTGTCTTTTTTTTAAGTTGTTGATTTTAAATACTTGTTTCTATAAACATTAAAAAAGTATCAACTTAGGATTCACCTAGTGACGGCGAAGGCATTAAAATGTCTTGACTCATGTTTGTTATGTTAAGAATATATATTAAGTTCCTAAGGGCAATGTGGCCTAAGAAAAGGGGGTTCTACGGTTCGGCTGTCTGAACAGAATGTCGATTTCACTTGTTTTCTTACGTGTATAAAACAATAAATCGTCTTGTCTAGTTTCACCTGACATTACATAGTGCATTGATAGTATGGAAATTAGATTTACCTAAAATTAACTCCAGTTTTCTGATTCTTGATACCCTTAATCATCTCCAAATGAGTGCATTTAAATTCCTTGCCCGGAAAAAGCATAGTCGCTAGGAGCGCCGCCTTGGAATGAGTATGTATGACGGCTCCAGCGTTACGCATTTTGTAAGCGCACATAAACAACGGCGTGCACTGACTTTTTTTCAATCTTTTTTCTGGTGGAGGCAGCTCCAAGTCTTTGCTATCGATAGTCTGTACGAACATGTCTTCCGGTTGGATTCTTTCTTTTTGCACTGCCGACGGAGCAATGTAAATTTTGCCTTCGTGTTTTATGCTTATGCCACCACCTAAGAATTATTTCAACATAAATAATACTGTCAAAGATAAGACATTTTTACAAGAATATTAAAAGTATCGAATAATGTCCAGTTCAGTTAAATTTAATAGTTGTTGATGTTTCTACTATTTGTGAGAGCATGACGGGCCAAAATGATCTTAATTTTTTTTAAAAAAACAGTATTTAATCGAAAGATATATGACCATTTAAATGTTCGAACAATATCCTCTGCAATTATTAAATTTTATGTTTGGGAGGCTTTGGAATTTTTGACGTTTAGAATTTTTTTACGTGTTTGACCAGAGATAACAGGAGATGTAGTTACACATATCGTGCGGTCCAGAATAAGACATAGTCTAAGGGACACAGGCGGTTAGAACATATAAGACTAGAGGTATTACTCAAATTGGTTTGTCATGTACTGAGGGGGTAACCCCTTCGGTGTTAAGTACACGACGCATTATGATTGGAGAGTTAGGAACACGACGATTTACGATTGGCAAATTTAAATAACGCGCGTATTTGTGATAAATGACATTTTATTTGACGTCTTGTTTAAGTTTTTAAAAAGATTATTTTTTGTGGCTTCCAAAGACAATTTGGAAAAGGTGTCTCTTTGTGTACACAAATCAAAAAATTATATACACGCGAAACGTCATATTGCTATGATGGGAGGTATTTGTGTGAATTCGTGTTGTTTGTTTTAGGCGATTTTAAATCAGTTACTAGAAATGTGACCAAGTCAAGTGTGGTCAAGGTTCTTACGTCATTATAATGACGTTCTAATAATCTGATTTAAAAATGTTTGGTTTATATTGACACTAACTTCACAATGGGTATAACATTGGCAGGTATCATGAATTTTTGTTTGTGTGTTATGTAATAGTAGTAGGATTTGTTTTTGAATTTTGTAGGGATAAAAAATAATTATTTGTTTTGTTTACTGATCATGGATGAAGAGAAAATTGGTATTATAGTTACTTTGGCCTCTGATTTTTTATCAAAACTTTAGCCATGTTCATTAATAAATCCTACCTTGAAAATAAATTGTCTTTTCATTTGCAGAAACCTTAAATGCGTCCATATCTAGGTACTCAGCCAGGGTTGCCAGACGTCGCGCTTTAGGTGTAATTGTCCCGCTTTTTAACTTGCTGGCACGCGTTACGCCAAAGTACCTACAAAAATGCTCCGCATTTTACCTTATTGCTACGTTTTTTAAATTCAAAGTTATATAGGTATAAAGATATTTTTGACAATGTTTGACCTGTTTTTGAGAAGCTCAGAAAAAGGAATCTGATGGTTTAAATAAATATAAGCGGAGGACCTTTTTTTAGATCTCTACAAAAAAAGGAGCTTATTTTATAAAAAATACCTGTTTTTTTTAACCTGATACCCTATCGTCACCATTGTCTCACTTTTCCCTTTCGTAAATCTTTCTTTCTATTTTACAAATAACACAACCAAACAATGATTTAATAATTAAAAAGTAAAAGTTTTACATTTGTCATTTCATTTGACATTTCATACCTGTGATGACCACGTTTTTACTGTAGTCATGTTAAACTTGACTATTTCAAGACAATATTCAATATGACGTCATTGTTTTTGATTTATTTCAGTGTAGTCAATCATATTCAAGACATAGTATCTGATTTAAAATCGCCTATCATTTACGCCGTGACTAGCAGCAAGCAGTAGTATTTTATAAACCTTAGAAGCAAATTTCACATACATGAACAAATAATAATAATGCTGTGGCAACAAGAAAACGAAGCAACGAATTCTCGTAGGGTGGGGGCGAAGTGCTAATCATGCCGAAAGCTTGTATAGTTTGCAATAATAAATTCTTGAAAGGATCCTGGTTGACGTTTCACAAGTAAGTATTCTATATTCCATAAACGTAACTTAAAATGGGACATGGGAAAATGAATAGAAAAACATGTTTGTAGAATGTTCTTCTTTGCGATAATACTTGATTTATAAAAGAAAAACGAAGGTTTGTTGAAGTCAAATATGATATTTTCTCATGTAATCAAGCATTATTATGATTTCAGGAAAGCGATGCTTTAGAAAAAAAAATTTAACAGTTTCTTTTTGAAAATTAGCTCTTGCCCAAAAAAAAAATATAATTAAAAAACTTAGGAGAAATATATTTTACAAAGTAGATTGGAATCTTTAGATAGTATGATAGGATATATATAAAAAATAACTCTTTTAACAAAAGTACAGATATACTTGTGGATGTAATGTTTTTAATCATGGATCAAATTAGTTTATTTTTTAGGCTTCTCTTGCAAGTGGATCTAAGAAATTGGTCAAGAGAGCAATTAAAGATCATTCCAGAATAAAATACTCCTTTGAATTAAGAGCGTTTGCACTAACTTTAAGCTTCTACAGTATGAAGGCTTATACATATGTGACGGAAAAATTTAAAAATTGTCTCCCACATTCCAGTACTTTATCAAAGTGGTATTAGGCTGTTGATAGTTCTCCTGGATTCACTGAAGAACATTGAAATTTAAAGGCGGAAAAAGTCAAAAGGTTATAAAAAAAGTTTTTCGAATCTTTTGATGGATGAAATGGTAATAATGCAAAGCGTGGAATGTACTGGCCAAAAATATATTGGATATGTTGATATTGGCAGCAAAATCAGTCAGTTGAAGCAAAAGAAGCTATTCTGTTCTGCTTGTAAAGTTAATAAATATTGTCTATTACGAATACCCAGACATCCTTTGGATATCTACTGAACATCCCAATATCCACTGAATGTTCAGTCCATGGTGGATATCTATTTTATATCCATAAAATGTAATTTATAGACATGCAAATGCCCATAAATAATAGTAATTATATAGCAAATTATTAAAAAATTACGCCATTGTGGCTAATAGTACCGTTCAGATATTTAAAATTAATTTTTTGAAGGTGTATTCAATATCCCATGGACATCCACATATATCAAAGTCTTAGCGCGGACGCAAACCATCGTGGATATCTACTAGATGTAATTTTTGATTTTGCTTCCTAAGTATAGATGGCGATACCACTTTCGTATCTACTCATGCTCAACCCGCCATAATTGAGTTGATCGAAAATTTTTTCGCATTAACTCTATTAGAGACTGGAGTCGAGAATTTCCATTTATTGCTGAAGAGTCCTAATAAGGATGACTTTTTCCTTAGTGGGCAAACTCAAAGGCAGATTGTTGGAAATATTTTTTATCTCTATTTTCTTTCGTAACAATCATTTGGTTACTTATGAATGTCTACTAAAGATACCTATAAAATATTTTGCTGAATATCTGAATTATATATCCTGGGATATAGACGGACATTTGGTTGGATATCCATATTGGATATCCACAAAATATATTCTGTGGATATCTCTGGGATTTCTTGTATTGTCTGGAAGATACTAATTAGATATTTTGCTGAATATCCATAGAATATCTTCTATATTCTGGATATAGACGGACATTTGGATATCCATATTAGATCCACGGAATATTTCTGATATCCTGTGGATATATTGGATATCCACAAAATATATTCTGTGGATATCTTTGGGATTTGGTGTGTTGTCTGGGTAGTTAAGTATCTACTCTATTTTATATTATCTTTTGTATGTGTATATAATCTATTGTGTATATACGTTTTTGTGTAATAATTTTAAAATGTTTGTGCTCTAATATAATAGGCAGTAAAATGAAACTGAACATTTTTTGCCTGAAATGTGTATGATATATCTCACAAATAAAATGTATTTTTCATGGGAATTCGGTAGCATTAATGTTTATTTCATTTTTTGTTCTATTTTATAAATAGCTTACTTCTACACACATATATTTATCTAGGCACAACCAATAACTATGTTTTGATTACATTGATTAATAATTTTATTATAAAACATGTACATTTAATATTATTACTAATAGATCAATTTATTATTACTTGTTTCTATTTTTCTGTTATTTACTCTATATAGGTAAAAAAGATTTCAGTTTCTAAATAATCTACTTGAACTAAAAAATAATGTGTGACCACGATTTCAGTTGAAAGCCTACAGTTTCAAAACATATTTACAATAAAAAAAGTTTTCAATCCTAAACGGACATATAGTCATTTCCAGTAAAACATGTTTACAACACAGTGTATAACGAAAAAAATTGTTAAATAAATTTGTTTATTAATCATACGAATCAATTATCTAAATTATTAGTTATTGTGACATTACACTGCATAAATGGTAAACATAAATACGAATCCTTTCAAACCGTACGCCATTGAGAATGGAGTACCTATCCCTCTCCCCTCACGTCTAAAATGATCCGTTTATTTATACATAACAAAATACGAATGTTGCTCAAAGGTTTAGTGTTATTGTTCATCGGTTTTTCTTAGTTTTTTCTTGTGAAAGTGGTTTTCTGTTATTTTGATAAAATGCAGACCTTAAACATGACGAGACAGTGCAAAATTTGTAAAAAATAGGACAAATTGGACCCAAATTCTTCGTTTCATGGGTGAGTACCTATTTATAGGTTAGAATTTACTTATCATAGACGTACAAATTACGAAAATATTTTATATATTTTTAAATTATTAGTATTATTGTTTTGAATTAACCATGGTTGTCCATCAGCCTTAACAAAGCAGGAAAAGATACGAAATTTTAAAATGGTACTGGGAATATTCCTAAATATCTCAAAGTACCTAGTTAAAACTTATGTAAAAATTGAATTTGTACAAAAATTCTCCATTTTTTTATTAAAACTCTTTAAAACAGGTTTTAAAATGATTCAATTTAATTGAGTCGTTGCCTTAAAGTTTCATGGGTAATGTTATTCGGCAAAACTTTTGTTTTTAGTACGTAGGTATGGGCTACCGTCGATATTAGGGACAGTAATTTTGTCACTTTTTCCATAAAGATTAAGTAAAACCATAATATTTTTACATTTTTTAATCTTCTATAAGTGTGCACTAACCTAATTAAAGTAACAAATAGTATTAAAATATATTTGTAAGTTAAAAAATTAAGAATATGCATTTATTCACGACATTCTCACGTAGCCATATTGATTTTAATTTTTTCCATTTGACAGTCACACTAAGAGCGCTTGTGCGTGATTTTAGCGATGTTGCCAATTGCTTTTTGTTATTTGTTCTAAATAAATATATTCATGGTAATACTGTTTTATATAATATTTTTTGTTTATGAATAATATGACAACTGATATTTTTATTTCTATAAATGTGGTATTGTCAAACATAGTAAAAAAAACGTACATAACAGGAATGACAGTGGCTGTTTTTTCAATAGCTCTAGGTAAGATGATAAAACCATAATATAAATGAGTTTATTTGACTTTTCATTTAAATTATTCAATTTGAGCTGTGTCCAGGCCGTTGGAGTCTATGCCGTTCGGCGTAGCCAGCGGTTGATGTTTTTTGGTGGTGGCGAAGCCGCCACCCTACGATAAGTCGTTGCTTTGTTTTCTTGTTGCATATTTATGGACTGGTATGCGCAATCACAATTTTCCATTAACTACTAATTTTAAAAACAATCCGGCAACGTTGCAATTATATTTTCCAAATTTGACAGAAACCATCGAGTTTCGATGTTTACAGTCGTCAAAATGCTGATTTTTATAGAAATTAAATATTTTTTTTTTGGCTTAAATAATGCATTTACCGCAATTTTTTTTTTTTAATGTACTATTTAAAATACGCTTTTTCTGATAAAAAATAAATTTCTTTAAAATTCCACTGTCCCTAAAGTCGTCGGGACCCTAGGTATGTCAAAAAGTTATTGTTGTTATTTCATTATACAAAAAAATCTTGAGGAAACTTACATTGACTTTGATTAAAGGTTCGCATTTCCACGGATAAAATTTTTATCAAAACAGCAGAAAGCGTGCAATATTTTATCACAAAATTCAAAATAAAATTATTCGTACCTACCAATAATTCAGTACATTAAGATCAATTAAATAAATAAATCACATTAAGAAGCAAAAACTCTAAATATATATTTTAGTTCTTCAAAATCCCTAGTTTTAGCGGATAAACATTATTCTATCAAAACAGCAAACAATAATATTTAGCACGTAATTTCAAATAGGTACAATTTTTTTACAAATAATTCAGAACATTATTATCAATTTCATAAATAAAAAAAAATAGGAATAAATATTTTACTTGTAATTTTTAGCTATTGCATTCGGGTAGAATTTCCACCAACTATTTTACTGAAACAACACTTAAAACCTAATTTAAAAGAAATACTCTCTTAAAACTAAAATCTATTTATAAAGTGTATTTACATAGGTCCATAAATACGTATTGATTACCTACCTGTTTAGAATTCTATTTTTGTTTTAATATAGAAAATAGAATTAAAAAAAAATCCAGGAAAGAGGACATAAATTGTTAATTTATGAATAAAGGATTGATTCATTGGAAATATCAACAGTTTACACATTGAGGCAGATATTTTTCTTAAGTTTTGAACATGGAATTTAAAAGAATATTTACATTATTATTTTAAAAGACCGAACATATAGTGGTTAAGGGTCGTATATCTTTACCACCTATGGTGTTATATAGAATACTAACCCCTTCCATAAACGCACGTGATAACCAAGAAAATTTGGTAGCTCACTCAAAATTGCTTATTATTAATTAACTGTCATTTTAGGACCAATCAGAAAAAAGCGCCATTTTGAATTTAAATAATTAGGCATTCTAACGACCTGTCAAACAATATGTGCCAGTGGGAAATTCTTGTATATCTAAGGGGGTAGCGACATAGTCTTGCAACTTGGACGCTATTTTTATTCGAAGTAGTAGTCGCCAAGTCTGCCAATTTATGAAGAAATGTATAGGTAGGTTTTTTAAATATTATTTTTATTGTGTTTGACATAAAATATTTAAATGTAATCCATTATTCATGATTTTACGTAAAGTAGATAGAATACACCGTATGTCGCCACCCTTAGATATACCAAACCTTCCCACTGGCAATTCATTTGTTTGGAATGCCTATAGAGAAAGTAAAAGTTGAAAAGTCTTTTGGTAGGTAGAGAGGGAGTAAACGTCAAACCACGTCGGGCGGCTCCGAGAATTTCACAGTAATGTTTATCTGCCAGTGTCGTTTCATAGAATAAGTAATTTTAAATTGTTATCGGCGGAACCGGACAATCGCATGTACTTATGGATTATAAATAATTATTAAACATGTATTATAATATTCAAATTATAATTTTACAAAATTTCAACAGCTATTCACAATTTATTAAACTATTTACTCGAAATTGTTATTAAAATCTATAAAATAATTTTGTACGCCAATGTATCGCGTCCAGTTCGGTGAGATCCGGTGCCAACCTGTCAATTTATGTGTATAAAGTGGGAGAACTGGCAAAAGCATTTCCAACTTTTACTTCTGTTCTAATATACAAGGGAAGTGCAACCAACTTAACAAAATAAAAGTGACACTAATGACATAAAAAATCGGGTCACATAAAAAGGCTGTTTTTTAGTTTGCTTTTTGGTTTTTCCTATCTACTTTTATGCCATTTGCATACCTTGTTGTACCCGTGACGTGAAAAAGACTTTTTTGTTTAGGGTATTTTACATTTAAAGATTGAAACATTTTGTCATTGTCAGCTGTCAATTATGTTGATGGTAGAACACAGGCGTAACCATAGATGGGCATAACGTAACTAGTATTGTATGTTGGTTGTATATTGTATAGAACTTGTATTCGTAGCAGTAGCAGTTTGCAATCGACAAATAAATAAAACCAAATGCAAAAAAATGTTTCAAGAAAGCGGGAGAAACACAAATAGACTATTAATAACAAAAAATAAAATGCAATGCTACGCTTATGTTTTGACATTATCGATAGCTGATATTGACAAATGTTTTCAACCTTTAAATGTAAAATACCCTAAAATAAAAAGTCAACATGGTATCTAAACGGCATAAAAGTAGATAGAAAAAACCAAAAATAAAATTCAACAAAAAAACAGCCTCTTTATGTGACCCGTTTTCTTATGTCATTAGTGTCAAAAAATTTGCCAAGTTGGTTGCACTTCCCTTGTATAGAAGTCCTCTATTGAAGCATTGAATGTCGATTTCAGGTAAAATTTAAGGAAGGTCAAAAAATTTAATTTTAAGTTTGTTAATTAAGCTTGTTTTCTAGAATTATTCATTTAAATTTCTAATTAAAAATTACCGGAAAAAATAAAAGGTATTCTGTGAAAATAAACCTTTCAAAAATATGTTAAGAAACAACTCTGTCTGCTAAGATTTTAGAATAATGTGTAAGTGTAATGTGAGTTGCCTATTATCAAGTACAAATTTTATCGATGAAGTAAAAATAAAGTCTCTAATTTGATTTTCTTAAATTTATTCAAAGAGCGCCTGTGAATTAAAAGAGATTCATTTACTAAATACCTACACCAATTTATTAAAAAGTAAATTATATAAAATGTAAATATTTACATTAATGCAACAAACTTTTTAAATTTTAATAAGGTGGAAATTATATTATCAAAATACATTTTAAAAGATTAGAACTAAAGAGATATCCTTACTTACCAGTTCCTGTAACCCAACCTAAATGATAGAATTGTCTACACAATTCCGGTATCAAATTCCTTGGATGCTCCTCGGGAAACTTTTCGTCTCTATACGACATGTTTTACTTTGATCACGGAATTTATTTTAAAATAAATTGTAGAACAGACTAATGAAAAAATTAAAATCGACAACCGAATAGGTAGTAATCAAGGCGACATAACCTCTATTATCCGGTCTCTTTATCTGTATAATGGCGATGGAGGTTTTGAACTTGTAAACATAGGACATGGGCGTAGTAAAAAAGGGACATCGTTTATATTTAATGAAATTTGTGTACAATAAGAATAATTGTCGATGTTTTACATCTTCTCTTTCTTAATTGCAATAAAACATCGCTTCTTTATACAGGGTGTTTCCTAACTGCGGTAGGAAATCTCAGAGAGTGATTCTTTAGATCGTTTTATAAATTTCTGAGATACTATGTTAATTTTAAATGAAATAAATCGGATTTTAATATAGAATCGAATTTAATCGGTGTTAAGAATAATAATACATAAAATGAAACGTATTGAGTGAATGTCTATGAAAGAATGCGGTGCTTGCTTATATCATCAAATATTCTTATGAGTCCCAGTCCGACGTATCGTTCTACGAAAAATGAGTAGCACTCGTAAATCATGACAGGGTGGTCCTAGCCTAGCGATAAACGAAACATCCGAGTGGTTACAAGGGTGTGAAAGTAAAAAAATTGGTATTTTATAAATATCATAAATATCCTTAAACCAAATTGGTTTAAATTTGGTACAGTTATTTAACCTGTGGGGTCCCAGTTGTTAGAACATTACTTCTTTCTTGTTCTTATAGCAGCCTAGTTATATTTAATGGCGGAATAAAAAGATGTACCTTCTTGAATTACTTTTTATTGACAACTATATTTATTCAGTGACATTAACCACAACTAACTCAAAGTATAAATAAAACTAAATGTAGATGATTAAGTTATATTCCTTCAACACCAGTGGTGTCTCAGTGGGCACCACATTCAATTCCAGCTAGCACATAATGTTGCCAAGCCTTTCGGCGATGTTGTTTTAAGGGAACGTAATAACATTAATATACAACGTAAATGCAACGTTCGAGGGAAATCAAAACCTCGCAAAATTTATATTTGTTACTTACCTGTTTAACCTACCTGTTATGATAACAATGTAATAAAGTAATTTGCTAAAAAAGTATCCACGAGAAGTACTGAACATCATACTGTTTTCTAACGTAGCCATTCGTTTGTCATAAGTCAAAACAAAACATAGGAAAATGTCACTTTTTCTTGTGGTATGTATTTGAGATTTTAAAGAATTTGTAAACTAATACGTTTGAATAAGTTTGGTAAGTACTTTTCAATAAAGTAGAAACATGTGTCACCACATTTAACATTTCTTCTATTTGTCTTCCATTTTTTACTATCAAATAAAGAGTGATAAAAAAAATGTTCCTAAAGTAGGTATTACGGCTCTCAACTGGCAATTAAAAAAAAGAATTGTATTCTTTCACATACGTGAATTTTTTCATATTAGAAAAAAAAATTGTGGATTACTTCATATAAATCTTTGACATTTCCAAGTCTTGTTGATAGGTGGAGAACATCTAAAAATAAGTAGTATCTATCTAAGTTCACAACAATTCCTAGAAAAAGTTCTATTTGGAAAAACCAATTAAAATAATTTTTTCTAGTTAAATAGTACCTACATACTTAGAGCCAGAGGCAGATATTTTAATAACTAAGAACATAATTTCTTAAAATTTTAGTTTTTTTTTTTTAAATAACAGCTGTCACTGTTTATTAGGCTCAAAGAAGGGATATAACCCACATAACCTTCATTGGCCCCATTTCCTCCATTGTTCTAGTTGCCCCATTCCCTATTACCCATATTCATCCTATTGATACTGGCCCCCTTGTATCCATCGATGCCTAGCGTAGTTGGTATTAAACAATAAAAATAGGACGTGTGTCCAACACATCACTTTCCTGTATAGTTATCAAAAATGCTGAATACGGCCCACTCAATCAAAAAGTATTTACAATATGAATTAAAGATAAAAATTATTTGAAATATTTTATCTTCATTACCATCAAAAATACTAAACATTTTGCACTTTTCTTGATATTTCTTCATTACGGTCCATTTTAGAGAAATCATGAATAGAAAAAAAAATTATAAATAATATTCATCTATATTCATAAATAACATAAATATGTCTTAAATTAAAACCATTGCCCCCCTATAAAGTACCTCCAAACGGTGTGTTTCATATTTATTACCCAAAGAACTATTGCTCTACAATTTTGTTTCACCTTGTATATTAAATTAGTAAATGAAATAAAAATAAATTTTCGTATCTAATTTTAGGTAAAAACGGCAACATAGAAATTATCACGTAAGGAAAATAAATATATTATTAAAGCAATGTAATTATTGTTAATTAAATTTAAATAAAAAATATAATTATTCCTATATATCCTATACACCTCGTATATACGTTGTTTTATGTCTTTTATACCCATCCTTGTCAATTTTAATTTTTATACCTACATAACATTTTTGTACATGCGCACAAATGATTTCCTCTCACTAAACCAGAGAAAAAAGTGTTTACATGTTTTTTTATCAAATCATCTGTATTAATTTTAAAAGTGGTGTTTGTGAATTGTGCAATGACAGTTAACTGAGAATATTTATTAGAATTATTCTAATTTTGTGGTAAAAAAATGAAAAATCAAATTGATAAGGTAAAATTTTTCTTTCTTATAATACTTAGATAATTTCTTAAATTTAATGAACTACCAATTTAATGTAATAAGATTTGTATTGTTTTCATTCGAAAAGGTACATTTGACTTTACAGACATGAATTTCAAAATATTTTTTGCTCTGTTAGATGGTAGTAGTTTAGTATATTGTGTCACAAGGGCAGAAAATGAGCTTTAGCAGCCCACGGCTACAAAATTGTTTTTGGCCTACCAAAAGGAAAATATAACGAAAATCTTTAATTTTACAAATACAAGAAACTTAAGTAGTAAAATGTACGAATTTATTTATTGTAGTAATTAATATTTATGTGAAACGTCAAAGTACGCAAGTGACAGTCAAAGGTATCTAGATATCTAGTGAAAAACTACAAAATCGGGCTGTTATGAATTTAGTAGCCCATGGGACGACATACGTTACTTTCGGTCATATTTTTAGGGTTTATATGATTCATTTTCACATTATGGTAGGCGAAAAAATATGAAAATTAATATAAAATTGCTCTTTATTCATGTTAAAGTGGAATAAATAATAAAATCTCAAAAATTACACATTTTTTAAGCAAATATTTTGACGCATGTGTACATCGTTGCCAAACGTTTTGATAGGTAAGAAGATATTACCTAATTTTTAAATTCATAATAATTAAATTTATTTAAAAAAAAATATTAATTTTGTTTTTGATAATTGTTTTAATTTAAATTAGACAAAATTACATATACTCCAGAGTATCTCAAAAAGTTGTATGTAAAAAATGGTATATCTTGTTATATAAATAAAAAAAGGTATATATTGCATTTAACAAAAAAAAAAAAAAATTAGGTAATATACAGGGAAAATAAAAAATAATGATTTATAATAAAGAGTAAAATACTTTTAAATTTCTGTATAGAGCAAAATATTAAGTGTTGATAGGAATAGGTAAAAAATATGATATTATTCTTTTAATTTTGATTTCTTAAAATAACAATTTACAGGGTATCCCAAAAAGTCGTAAGTATACAAATTAATTTTTTTTTTATACATTTCAAAAAATATATACAGGGTGGCGCATTCTATACGCGTCGGTCTCTGTTGGGAAAACGACTTAAAATTTGAATTTTTTTTCTTAATACGGATATACAGGGCCATTAACACTACAAATTAAAAATAATTTGGATTATGCAGGGTGACCAAAAAATAGGAATTTATATCAAAGTTATGTTTCTTTAAAGGGAACACCATTTGATGGTGTCTTTTGATTTCCCGGAAAAAATAAAGTAAAGTTTCTGTAATGTTTCCTATACCTACCTTTTTTCGTTTTTGAAACATTTAAAGAATTCTTAATTTGTAAGCTTGAACAATCTAGTATGTCGCGGTTATTTAAAACACATTAACAGTCACCTACGATATGCGTAGCCAAGATATTAGACTATCGAATAAAATGTAAATGTTTCCATTACATCATACAGGGTGTTTATTTAGTCTTATTGAATTCAACTTACATATGGAGTTGAATAATATTCTTATTTTAAATGGCACACCCTGTATTTAATAACTTAAACTGATAGACATTTAAATTATCTTTCATTCCATATAAGATTTCCCTATTTTAGTTTTTTGTTGGAAAACTGTCAGAAAAAAAATATTTTTAATTTATAAAATTCAACCCGACAAAAGTTCTAACATAAAATAGGTTGTAAATTTAACCCCCTATCCTATAACATATTAGTAATACAGAAAAAATATTCCTAATCACCTGTTTGCAATATAGAAAATATATTTTAAATGATGTATCACGTGACCCTACTTTCCATTAGAAAATTTAAAGCTAGTAACTCCCTCTATCTTACGTGTCCCAAGTAAAGTGCATCTCATTATAATAAAAATATAATATCTCTTGAGTTTTACCTCGTTTTTGTTTTGTCATTATCTTTTTTCATTTAGAAGTTAAAATAGTGGAGGGTACAATTTTCGTCCTCACTGTATATAATACATTCGTTTGTATTACCTTTTCTTTGACAGTTTTTCGAAAAAAACCTTAAAAATGTTCAACTTATCTTCAAAAGTAACCTCAGAAAAACAGAATGGGTTAAATATAAGAAATGATTGTATAAATTTTAAATAAATGAAATGAAATATCTAATATGTTAAAATTTTAAGTTACGATAAGCAATTGAAAATTTCAAATAAGCAAAGAGAAGATTGTTCCAGAGAGCTCGAGAGAAACGAGAAATTCTCGTCGAGAGATGACACTCTCTCTTCTCGTCTCGAATCTGTTTTCGAGAGAAAATGTCTCTCTCGTCTCGTTCGAGATGAAACAAGACGAGACGGGAGACGAGAATTTCTCGTCTCGCGGCATCACTATTCGGCATTGTAGGAATATTAGGGTTACATTAAAAGTTCATTGCATGCGAGCTTAAAAAGCCTAAAATTGCAGCTCATTAACGTAGATGGGATGTTTTTGTGCTACCTGGGATATTATTGAGAAAAAACTTTTTGGTCTCTTGTGATTTCTTGATATTTAGCTTTGTTTTCGAGAAAATATAAATAAAAATCACTTTTATTCATTCTAAGAACTATCAATGAACAACATAAAATAAAAACCAAAAATAAAAAATAAACAATTTCGACCTAAAGTAAATGAGTAAAATAACCTTCTGATAAAATACACGACATTGCAATTTTCATTTATCCAATTCATCAAGTCATTCACATCTAGTACAGGAGTTTTATAAACAAGAGCTTTCAGACGACCCTATAAATAAAAATGTAGAGGATTCATATCAGGACTGCGAGGTGGCCAATTTTGAGGTCTATAGCACGTCCAATCAAGCGATTAGGGTAGGTAGGTGATGTCCAGATGCTGACGTGCAAAAACACTTTAATGAGCGGTAACCCCGTCGTGTATAAACCACATGTTGGCTCTAACATGTAGGGGTACATCTTTGTTAGAGATAAATTTAATTTTTTAGTTTTTCCTTGGATATTAAGAATCTGGTCGGATCTGCCAACGGCGCTTTACATTCGTAACAATTCGCAATAGTTTGTTATTAGCAGGAGTTTTGCTCTAAAAGAATCGTTGTTAGTGTTGCCAATGGGCGGAGAATTCTTTGCTTTCCGGAGAATTTGAGCAGGTTCGGAGAATTTGACGAACAAAATTTAGCTGAGAATTTTCCCGCCCGGCGTTGACAGTTGACTTGTGACAGGTGAATTTTTGTCGGTGTAGAATTTCATGTGTTTTCGGCACTTTTCGCGTTGATCAGAGGTGCAGAACAGTGTTTTGTCTTGGGTTAAAACTATTTTTTGGCCCTGCATCAATCTTCAAAAGTATGCCCCACTGATTGCCCATGCGCATTAGTATCTAGTTGATCTAAGAACTAGATTTCAATGAGTTTTTTTTGCTCCTTGCGGGATGGGGAACGAATTATAAACGCTTCTAGTGACTATCCTGAGCGGAGCGGAGAATCTCGAGTGAATTCGAGAATTTGTTGGTTATCTGTCAGCGGAGAATCGAGGAAAAGCTTGTCTGAGAATAAATAGTTTGTGTTAAATAGTATTTTTACTTTTATCGAACCAGAGATCTTACCCAAAGCGGTGTTTTGATGTGACTCTCTCAATAATCTTCTATCAAAATGAGTAAATAATGTAGAATTCACTTGTTATCTTGCTGATGGAAAAATGGTCTTATACCGCGTTTGAATATCTACTCGGATGCATCTGAGATGTGAATTTTTTATCACGTGATAGATAATTAAATCTGAATGTAGAAGTAATAAACAAACGCTCTAGACTTTATTGGTCACGTGATAAAATGGCAATGACAAGTTAGAAGTTTATACTTTTTGAATTTGACTTTTGAGACTACAAATCAACCTAAATTTGAAATCTAAACAAACTAATCACTTTTATATTCATGCTAGCATAAACAAAGGATAAATTGAAAAACTTGGCTTCACAGAACACTTACTTTCTGGCATAGAACGAACATCTCATTTCAAATCGAGATGTAAAAAATGTAATCTGGACATATCAGATAAACAAACGCAAATGTAGATGTATTAGATGTGTCCAATGTAAAAAATGCATCGGATGTGGATATTCTAACGCGGCATTAGTATTCTCGCCATAGACGTATCAAAAGGGTAGATTTTGCAGTGCTCTGCAACAAAAATTAGAACTGTTTTTTTTATACTTTATTTTTCTTTTAACAGATAATTACGTAGATATACAACATGAATAAATATATTTGAAGATTGTATCCTATTTTTTGGTATGTACTAATACTGTATGATTCCGAGCAAGCGTTACAGCTCCATCGGTCCTCTTTTTGTGAGTATTGGTCAAAAATTCCGACAAACTGCTGCTCTGCGTCGTGGTTAATGTAGAATCTCTTGGTCTACGTTTCCGTTTTTTACATATCCATTTACAGGGCGGTAACAACCTAAAAAACATGTAGATATTTTATTGGAATGAAAGATTACCCACTGTTTCAAGTGTGGTCGATTATGAAGTAAAAAACCTACTAGTTTCGGCCTAACATGGCCATTATCAGATAACAAATAAAGAAAAAAATTAAATCCAAAGTTCATCATATGAAAGTTTGAACAAAAAAAAAATGTTTAAACAAATGTTTTTTGAAAAAATGTCCCACCAATTTTGCTGTTGTTCAACCACCCATAGGATGGATTGGATTTAATTAATGTTTTACGAAAATCTGATTTATATTAAATTTTTGAGTAATTTTCTTGCGCTTATTTTAACAATTATATAATGATGATCTTACCAAAGCGTGCGACAAAAATGTGTCGAAAATATGCAGTAAATGATTGGATTGGCTGCAGAATTTAACGGCGCCAGACTTTGGACAAACGTCGCTATGGCGATATTCGTTTGGGTCTGCGGAATTTGCTCGTATACTTGTAGCAGATCGAAAATTATGTAGGGGCTCCAACACAGGATAAACACTAAAAAATAATAATTTTTTATTTAAATTTTTTTATTGTTATATTAGAAAAATAATTTTTAGAGAAAATTACATAAGGATGATTGGACGATACGCTTTTTGGATGCGTGGTCTAAAACTCTAAAACACACACTGATATACGGGGTATGACACAAAATATAAATGTGGTCCAAGAATAAACAACTATCTTTATTTTTGACAATATCCAAAATCTAAAAATATGTAAAATATTTTGTTATTTTTTTCAAGCATACTTTAAGAAACTAAAATAAACTAATGCACCAAATTTACATTACCTATTTGGGAAATAGTATTCTAGTATTATTATGCAAACATAAATTTTCTATAAACAGATTATTATCAACAAATTACTAAACTTGCTTGTAAACACTAAATATGATTTTTTAAGACAAATAGCTGCATATGTATTTATATTTAGTTTTTAAATGCCAGAGAAGACAGCAAAGCACCTAACAGATTTTGAATTGAATCGTTCATTTCAAAAACCACATAAGTCAAAATAGTTAATTTTTCAGTAGAGCGAAAAAACTGTTTTGCACAAAAAGTATCTTTATAAAGTGAAAAAACGTATTTTTTTTTAATATAAACTACATGACTATAACTAATGTTGATGAAATTACTATAAACATATGAATGGTTTTTTCATAAAAAAAAAAATTATAAAATGACTTGTGTGGTTTTTACACGGAATTCTATTTTGAGGAATTAAATTTTAATTTTAAAAATAAATAAACAGAAAAATATTAAGATAAATGGTTTATTTGAGTTTTTTTTTAAATATAATACGTCAGTTAAATAATTAAAAATAAAAAGATTATGGAAAATAATCAAATTCTTCGTCGTTTTCGACATCTGGACCGTCATTTTCCTCTCCAGTTGGCCAGTTGAAAATTCCTTCATAAAATGGAATATGTTCTTGGATGACACTATTTTTCACTCGTTTGATATTTTCTATCTTTTTGGGATTTATGGGAACACTGCCGGCTGGATATGCATTTTCTGTGGGTAGTAAGATGGCACTTGCTTTGTTTCTGGTCAAGTCAAATGTATGTCTACGTAAACCATCTATAAACTCATGAACAACCACTACTCCTTTTCTATTTTTATCATACTGGAATGCCATGTAACAAGATAGTGAGAATGACTGTTTCAGTTCTTTTGGAATGTGCTTACCAAAGCTCTCATCTGACAAACATACTTTTTTATAAAATTTTGGCCACCATTTAGCAAAATCTAAAATTTGTTCTGTTGACAACATAAAGACTTTAAAATTGGGGCTTGCTTCTGACATAATCTTATAGTACTCATTAGGAACATATATACGGTCACACTTTTTAATCTTTTTTTTCACAACTCCGAAGTCTCGATCGTTGGGAAGAAAAGAATGTCCTCTTATAGGGAAATAATGCGTTACTTTCGAAAATCGGCCTGTGTCTGTCAATGATAGTAAAAATCGTATGACTGTATGATTTTTATTTTGGCCTGGACAGTTATCTGAGAAGAGTATTACTTCATTAATATTTTCTCCTAAAAAGTTGTCCATGTAATGTAGAAGCATTGAACAAACTTCGTTTGCTCCTTTGTTTGCTATGCCTTCATGATATACATAAAACACAGTCTCATTAGTCTTCAAATTTTTTATCCCAAAACAATTAACCCATAGCTGTCTCAGATAAAATATTTCTTGTATGGGTAGATGCGGCAAAGGTAAATTTTGCATGAAGTCAAAGGTCAAGCATGCAAAGTCATCCTGACTAGTGCAAATTTGTTTTACTGCGGCGATTTTGTTATGAAATTTTTTTGCCCGCCTATTGTGAACTGCCTTTTCGGCTTCAAATGCTTTCTTTGCGTTAAAGCCTAACGTAGGGCTTTTTATTTTTACCTCTAATTCTTCACATTCAATACATGTATCTATCTGGGGTCGTCCAAAACGTAGAGAAAATGTTGTTTTAAAATAGTTTGCATAAAAAGCATAGGTAACTTTCAATTCTGGAAATTTTTTTCTGAACATAGCATGCATTGTTTTGACATCTAGGCGGGCATCTAAATATTCAATTTCTTTGCCTGAATAGTGCGTTCGTTTTCGAGGAAAATCAAGAATGTGGTCATGAATAGCTTTTAAAACAGTAGGAGGTGTGGTGTTGACCTTTTGATGTTGGCCTCGTTTGTCGTGCGGTGTAATGGATTGTTGCAGTAAGGTACTAAGACGTCTAACTCGGTTTTCGGTGATGCCGTATATAGAAGTAAATGCTTTCTTACAGACAGTTTCCTTTTTGTTTTGAGTATGTACACAATATTTAAAATGATAAACCCTTGGTATTGCACCTTCTTTGCGAAATCGATGACATTTTACAGGATCTTTTTCAATCAGCTGTTGTAGATAGATGTCTTGTTCATTTTTATTTAAAAATCCATTTATTTTGTCAATACAAAAGTCTAGGTCTTCTCGAGTTAGTCGTTCAAAGCATGACATCTTACACCTAAAACAATGCAACATACGTACTATCAATAAGATGGACGGTTTATACCTCTGATAAATGAATAAAGGAAAATGATACATCTAAAACATTTTCCTTTATAATGATCGATATTAGTTGCAGAGAAAAACTTACATGCAGTCCGGTCCAGTAACACGAGCTGGTATAATATTTCCAGACCAGTTTATATGTTGGAGTCCTTTAACTTTTGACATTTTAATAACGTTCCTCTTATAAGTTTTAGAACGTCTTTGCCTTTTTTTTAAAGGTTCAGGTTCGCTACGTTCACTTGATGCTTCAGAATCAGACATATTTTCTACTGAAAACTACGCTTTATACGTCTAGAACAGTACAATGCACATACTAGAATGCCGGCGACTAGCAAATAATAATATGTAAACAAATGATCGCCATATTTGGTCCCCCACCACACCGCCCTAATAGTCCGCGTAAGAACAACGCTAGTCACAGACTTATGTGGTTTTTGCAGCGAATACTGAAATTGAGAGCGAAGTAGGCAATTAACGGGCTATGGGACTTGTGTGGTTTTTACACTGAAGATGTATTTACCCCCGTAGATGCGGTTCGTAGTAAAAACTCAAATTGGCAAAAAAATGACTTATGTGGTTTTTGAAATGAACGATTCAATTGAAACCTTTGTCATATGTGTAGGTTATTTTAAGGCTACTTTTTTACCCCATTCAAAAATGCTATGCCTCGTTTTTTTTACAGAAATCAGTAGATAGACTAAGTTACCATGGTGACACATATGGAATGCAATGTGTAAGAGTGAGAGGTACATATTCAATGAGCAAGAGTAAGACAGAGTGTATCTTTATTGCTATTGGTCGGATTTAAAAAGGAAAAACGGCATTATGTAGATAACTCGGTATAGATTAACGTCGAACAGAAAAATCATGCGCAGAACTAAAAGCCAGAAGGGCCTTAGCTTGTTTCTCGGATATTACTGGTCGGATTTAAACGGGAAAAACAGCATTATGTAGAGAACGAGGTATAGATTAACGTCGAAGGGAAAAATCATGCTCAGAAGGGCCAGAAAAGCCAGAAGGGCCTTAACGTGTTTCTTGGATATTACTAGTACAATTTAAACGGGGAAAACGGTATTATGTAACTTTGTATAGATTAACGTCGAACAGAAAAATCAGGCGTAGTTATTGTTGATCAGATTTAAACGGAAAAATCGGCATTATGTAGATAACTGCGGTATAGAATAATGTCAAACGAAAACATCAAACGAAATGGCAAACGTCAAACGAAATGGCAAACGTCAAACGAAATGGCAAACGTCAAACGAAAACGTCAAATAAAACGTCAAACGAAAACGTCAAACGAAACGTTAAACATAAAACGAAATATCAAACGTCAAATGAAAACGTCCAATGAAAACGTCAAACGAAACGTCAAATGAAACATCAAACGAAACGTCGATTTTTTCAACGTTCATCTATACCATGTACTCTACATAATGTCGTTTTTCCCGTTTGAATCGGACTGATAATATCCGAGATAAACGCTTAGGCCTTTCTGACTTTCGTTGTGCTCATGATTTTTCTCTTCAGCGTTTATCTATATCACATTTTTCCGGTTTGAATCGGACCAGTAATAACCGAGAAACACGCTTAGGCTTTTTTGGCATTCGCAGGATTTTTCTCTTTAACGTTAATGGTTCTCTACATAATACCGTTTTTCCCGTTTACATCCGACCAACAATAACACAGTTTTAAGCCCTTTTGACCTATCACTGCGCATGATTTTTCTGTTCGATGTTAATATATACCGCGTTTTCTACATAATGCCGTTTTTGCCGTTTAAATCTGACCAACAATAACAAAGATATAAGTTTTAGGCTCTTTTGGTCTGTCACTGCGCAGGATTTTTCTCTTCAACGTTCATCTATACCACGTTCTCTACATAATGCCGTTTTCCTCATTTGAATCGGACCCATAGTAGCCGAGAAACACGCTAAGGAACTTCTGGCTTTCGTTCTGCGCATGATTTTTCTTTTCAACGTTCATCTAAACCGAGTTATCTACATAATGCCGTTTTTCCCGTTTGAATTGGACCAGTAATATCCAAGAAACACGCTAAGGCTCTTCTGGCTTTTCGTTCTGCGCACGATTTTTAACGTTTGAATCGGACCAGTAATATCCGAGAAACACGCTAAGGCCCTTCGGGTCCTTCGTTCTGCGCATGATTTTTCTGTTCGACGTTATCTATACCGAGTTATCTACATAATGCCGTTTGTCCCGTTGAATATGTACCTCTCACTCTTACACATTGGATTCCCTATGTGTCACCATGGTAACTTAGTCTATCTACTGAAATCAAGGTGCTGTGCTAGTTTCGAACGAAGCCAGTTGAGCTCCACGGTTTTTTAATAGTATATTGTTTAATGAGTGACGAAAGTAGCATTTTCTGCAAACGAGAGAAAAGTTTATCAAACGAGGCGCAGCCGTTTTACTCTGTTTTATCATGTTTGTTTTGGCATCTACCTTTATATTATAATTAAACTTCTCCTTTATAAAATCCTAAAAATGAATTCTAAGACTGCAACAATAATTTTATAATATCTGTAATTGTAACCACTTACTTTCGTCACTAGAGACGAAAGTTAACGCTATGGGATATTCTACCACTAGTGTCGGAACTGGCGTTTTCGGTTGGAGTAAAACGTGACAAAAGTTGTTGATTTTTAAATGGTTATAGAAAAAGTTTTTCTCTAAAACCAATCACACCATATTTTTAGGCTATTTTTAGACTCTTGAAATATTATTAAACTTTAAAAAAATATAGTAATTTTAAATAATATAGGGTGATTTGCTAGAACGAAACCAACAGAGCACCTCGTTTTTTTTTCTTCTAAGAACATCTGTGCTACATTTTAAAGCTATTTTTTGGCACTTGAAATATAAAGCTTTTCGAAAATGTTTGTTCTCTTTAAAAATACGGGATGCTCTGCTAGCTTCGAACGAACCAAAAAAAAGCACCAAGATTTGTTTTTTTTTTCCTTTATTTTTAAAACAACCATGCTACGTTTTAATCTATTTTTAAGGTCTTTAAACATATAAAACATTGCTTAAGAAATTGTGATAGATGTTTTATATAAAACCTCAAAAAACTAATAATAAAAATTCCTTAGGTTTATTCGGTCGTTTTTATTTTAGCACAGCACTAATTATTATAAAAACAGTTATTCTCGTCTTTCTTTTAATATTAGTTGAATAGGCTTCTTAAATAATCTTAAATAATCTGGCTCTGGTTTTAAGGCGTATAATAACTGTTTTTATAATAATGAGTGCTGTGCTAAAATAAAAACGACTGAATAAACCTAGGAAATCTTTATTTATATAAAATTCTGCTAATGTCAGGAAATTATCCTTATTCAAAAAACTAAGGTGCTCTACTGATTTAGTTCGAAATTAGGAAAAAATCTCGTAATTTAAATAAAATAGAAACATTTTCCGAATATTTACCTGAGACTATGACGAAGGTGATCTTGATGGTTTTGACTTTAGCCTTTGGGATAAGACCTCTTGAGCTGGCCCTTCTCATACTGTCTGAACCTTAAATTGAAAACACCTGAGAAGTAAAATACCGATTATATTATCCATTTAAAACACCTAAAAATTATCTTTTCAATGAACCGATTCAATTATGAACATTGATATCAATCATTTCTGAAATCTATTCTATTTATATAAACGTATTTCTTAATTTTAATTTGTAAAAATAATTTCTAGTTAACAATAAATATAATGTAAGTAATATAGGATACCTTTCCTTTCGCCGTTGCTTTTGCTTTTCATATTATGAAAACTGTTGGCACTTTTTGTCCAAATTGTTACTATGATTATGGCGTAACAGGACGTGATGATTATGGCTGGAATGCAGAATAAACTGACAGACACTAAGGTCATATATAACTTCCACATCCACTGTTCAGAGAATTGAAGCCAGCATTGATTTTGCCCTAAACAAAGATTTTTCTTTTATAATTTACATATAATTACTAACAATAAAATATTAGAGATAATTACAGAGTGTAAATAGTATTTAATAATAAAACTCTTTCTTATGTGTATAAAACTCTTTGGAACAAAATTTGTAATAGATTGCAACGTGCTCTTCGTTAACAGCAATGTGTATTCCGACATTGTTGTTAACGATATCATACAGTGTCTCCTAAAAAGTTATATAAACATTTTGTTAAAAAAAAAATTGTGTATTTAAAAAAATTTCAACAATTTTATAACTTGCAATAAACAACAACAAAAAACCGGCAAGATTCTCTATTTGCTTTTATTGTAAATTAGTTACCTTTAGATTTACAAAGACGTTTTTAATATAATAAAAAATAAAAAAAAAAACGAGAAAACAACAGTTAAACTACATATTTCGTCACCTTTCCAACAGTATTTAATTTGGCTCTGAAAGCGATGAGTGTATAAAAAACAACGTCGATATAGGGAGCGTGCGTGAAATATAGAGGCAGCATTACTGACGAAGTTAGCCCTCTCTAGCGTTTAATTTTATAATTAAATGGGTTAAACATTGCAAGTAAATGATAAAGGATATTTTAAATTATCATGTATATGGTCAAAATGATATCAAATGTGAAAAATTATTAAAATCGGGAAATTATATAAATTTTGAGAAAAAGATTTAAATGGCTAAGTGACAATAAATTGTAAAGTTGTACTCAAGTAAATGTATCCAATGTTTACAATGTCAAAATATCGGCATTTATGTAGCACTGAATTTAAAAGTATAACAATAACATTTAAAAAAAATATAAATTAATAAATAAAATTGAGACTAATACTAATAATATTGTTTTTAGCTTGATGTTAGTCGAAATTCGAAATATTTTTTATCCAACTTAGATGTTTATAAGACACCCAATGATATACATAATTATATAGAGTGCTCACCCATCTGTAAATAAAACTACGAAATGCGCACTGAATAGAGCCGTTCTAGCATAAATGTATTAAAAAAAAACAGCATTTAAATCTTTAGAAAAAAAAATTAATTTAATTTTTACTTCAAGACACGATATTATATCAGGTATTTTGAAAATTTATTTTCCACGTAACAGATCTAAACAATTTTTATAACAGATAGATGTAAATAATTTTAGACCACTCTTATTTCAGAAATACCACTACGTTATACCTCGTACTCATTGATATAGCGCCTGCCAGCTATGGTATTCAACTACTTGGTCAGTTTGTTTCTGCTTTTATAGGTAAGCCGATTTTTCTTGGATTCACGTTACCAAATATTAGAATGAAACTTGAACAAAATAGAACAGTTATTAAAAATGTTAACTATGTTTATAAGTAATAATTGTGTAATATTCACTAAATTTACCTAAAAACATATATTAAAAGTATTTATTAATTATTAATTGAAAAGAACAAAGTTCTCTTGATTACTAAATAAAATTATTTTTTTAAATTGTTGCCATAATATATATAGGACCATTAAAAATTTATCAAATTGAACATTCTAATTTCATAGTAATATCCTACATTCTTTTTAATTAACAAAAAAACTATTAATTATCTGTAAAATTCTATTTAAATAAAATGTACCTATATTTACTTAAATCTGTAAAAATCTTAATTACAAGAAAACACAAAAATTCTAATTTTTAAACCGGTTATGTAAATGATTTGTTTACAAAATTGATGCAAATCATGTATTAGACAAAAAGAAAACTTCGCCCAGTGAAATGCGCTTTTCGTCGTCTGATTTACATATGGATAAGCAAACCTTAATTATTTTTTCTATTCTTAGTATACCTAATTCGTTTGTAAAAATACTTATTTTCAACTTTTCACTGTTTACCTTGTATTAACTTTTCTTCGTAAAGTATCAAAATTGGAATTGCAAACAGAACGCTTATCAACCAAGCAGTTATGATGAGACATTTGGCTCTTCTCCCTAAAAAAAAAAAAAAAATAAAATTGTACAGAGTTTTCTTTAATATAATGTCAATATTGAAAATAATTAAAATTTCTTGTAAATATACTCCAAATTCCTTTATTTTTAAGATAAAGGGTGTTAAATCTTAAGGTGAGTACAGCACCCCCTTATAATTTTCGGACAAGCATATCTCAAAAAGTAATTTTTTTTAAAGTTAAAATTTTGGCAAAATAAATTAGACAATAATATCTAGAATATGCTTATATTTTAAAGTTTTAATTATTTTTAGTTTCCAAGAAAAAAATCTTTGTAATTTCAGAGTAACACACGTTTATTGCAGAAAATCGTAACTTCCGTAAACCTCCTTAGTTATATGACAATATAAAATTTTCGTTTATTTTTGAAATAACGTTAGTTCTAGTCCTAGTTCAAAACGTTTTTTTCACCTCTCAAAAAATCTCAAAAAGTGACTTAGGTTGTTTTTGAAATAAACGATTCAAATGCATTCCTCAACAGCAGTATTCTTAATATAATCCTCAAATTTAAGCTCTTAATCTCTTGTTAATGATTTTTTAAAATTAGTGGCTAAAACGCCTCGTTAAGTGCTGCTTTCTCGTGTAACCGACTGTCACTATCGTATCGTACACTCTGAGTCATCATTCGTTTCTTGCAATGATTTAAACCAGAAAATAGCACTTAACGAGGCGTGTTAGCCACTAATTTCGGCGAATTTTAAAAAATCATTAACAAGAGATTAAAAGCTTAAATTTGGGGATTGTATTAAGAATAGTGCTGTTGAGGAATGCATTTATTTTCATTATGATATTTCAAAATTTAAAGCCCTTTGATTTTTTTTTGGAAACTGGAAGGAACTAAAACTTTAAAATATATGCATATTTTAGATATTATTACCTCATTGATTTTGCCAAAATTTAACTTTTTTAAAAAAATTACTTTTTGAGATATGCTTGTTCGTAAATTATAAGGGGTGCTGTAATCACCTTAAGAAAAAAAATAATTTTTCGTTAATATCTCAATTGCCCTTTTTACTAATTTTATTAAACTTGCAGTCCTGTAAGAATATAATTTAAACTTGATTGGATTAAAATTATTAACTCCAGTGGTATCCCGTAAGCAAACCTAATTGACAATTTTGTAAAAATCCACAAAAACTAAAAATTACCAATTACATTAAAACTAATAAAACGTTTCCTTTTTCCAATATTGACATTAAAAACATCCTATACACCTAATTATTTTTTACAAAAAGTTCTTTCGAATGTTTCCTCCAGTGACGCAATTCCACTTCTTTTTCTTTATTTTTAATTACACCATTTTTAATTCTACGAAACTGAGTTCTATGATTTTGAGATACTTACAGCTACCAGAAAATTTCATCGGGTGTCTGATGGCATCGTATCTGTCTATGCTTAGAGCCACTAAAACGTATGTGGATGCATAAGTTACGACGATCTGCAAAAATAATAAATTCTAAGCAAAATAGTTAATAAAATAGCATACAATTAATTCTAAAGCGATAAAATTCGCGCTAATCTGAACATGATAGTTTGGCGCCGTGTAAACAGTACATTTTTTTGTGAATATCTAATACTAGAGACAACAGAGACGGGTATCTTAATAGAAAAATTTGTTTTGTAGTACATTTAAATTACATATATGACTTTCTTTCTCTTTTACATTGATCTGAACATATAATATTTCATCCATAAAACTCCAATCAGCGCTAGAGGTCGCTAATGTTGCTGTTTTTTGACGTTGTCGACGTGTGACGTTTAGTACTAGAACTGATATAAGCTAATAACCATTCAATGATTATTAATAAAACTTTGAAGATATTGTGAAATATATAAATAAATGCAATTGCAAAGAAAAATAATAAAAACTACACAATAATGACATTGGTTTATATATTGCTGTTCCGGTAAAACAATGACGCAAATGCAAAATTATAAATTTTTCAGGAGAGACGAAAAACGAATATTATTACTTTCAAATTTGGGCACATAAATCACAAAGAACTTGTCCTAAATAGCAAATACGACATTTAACCATGGAGTAAGTAACGTCTCCCTTAGAGTTGCAGGCACAACTGATTCATAATAATAATAATGAGTTTATTCAATACCAAAAAATATTTACATGTAAAATTACAATATTATGCTGAATAAACTACGACTAATCACAGAAGCGTCACCCCAGAAGAGGCTCAGCTTGTATTGTGATATACTTATTTAGTAAGTTCATACATTTGTATCCTTAATATTAATCTTAATTATTATAATAATTTCTATTATCATTCGAGAACTAAAAGATTACAATGAAATTTCAGAATTAGGTGAGTTGTCAAAATCAAGAATAGTTCATAATTATATGAGTTGTCATAATCGGGTGTATTGTCATAATCGGGTGTATTGTCATATTCGGGTGTATTGTTATAATCGGGAATATTGTTCTAATCATGTTGTCGTAATTTTATGTAATGTAATTAGGTATAACGTTAAATTCAAGTCTATTATTTTATATTATATTATTTACCTATATTATATTATTTACACATTTTATATTATTTACATATTTGAATTTACAAACTTATGAAATATTGTTCTGTCACTTTCCCCTATCCATTTTTTAATTTTTTGTTTAAAGTGTTTGTATTGTTGTATATTTTTTAAAAAATCGGGAATTATTGAAAATATTCTAGGTGCTAGATAGGAACAGCATTTTTGACCTGCAGTTTTTTCGCATCTTGGTGTAATATATGCTCTTCTCTTAATTCTCGTTTCGTACTTGTGAGAAATGGGTTCTATTTTAATTTTTTTTTGTTTAGTAAATAATAATATTTTTAAACAAAAAATCTGCCGAATATCTAATAGCCCCGATAATTTAAATAGGAAGTTTGTGGAGTAAGTACGACTTTTCCCATATATTATTTTTATTAACCATTTTTGAATAATGTCTACTTTTTGTAGGTAAAAGTTACTTACTCCGCCCCATCCTATTATTCCATAACTCAACTGCGATTGAATTAATCCATAATAGAGCGTCTTTAGGTGAACTTCAGTTAACAATTTTTTAAGGTGTCTAAATTTCCCTAACATGCCTCTTAATTTTTGTACAACCGATTTAATATGAAGGTCCCATCTTAGATGTCTATCAACTATGATACCTAGATATTTAACTGATTTTGCAGCTGGAATTGCACTGGACTGATCTATTTCTAAAGTATTAAAATTCGGTAGATTATTTTCATATGATGTAAATGGTAAATAGTGCGTTTTTTCAATATTTAGTGTGAGAAGGTTATGTTGGAACCACAATTGTATTTTCTTAAAATCCTTTTCAGTTTGACTTTTTAAATCATTCCAATTCGAGTCCTCGTAAAGAATGGCAGTATCGTCCGCAAAACTCATAATTTTTCCTGTGGTATTGAGCTTTAATAAATTATTTATATATATATCAGGAATAATAATGGACCCAATACTGTACCCTGAGGAACACCACAAGAGACCAATTCAGGCTCACTGACGACACTGTCAATTTCCACATGTGTCATCGTTTTCGAAAAGTGGAGGGGCAAACGTTAATATTTTAAAATTGATGCGACTACCATCTAGCAGCCGCGAGTGGATATAAAATTACGCCTTTGTTATACCGTATAGACTGCAGTGGTCGCCAACCTCTCAATGTGTTGAGCTACTTTGTTAATTTTGGAATAAACAGCGAGCTACCCACACGGAAGCCACGTAACGCAACGTAAATGAAATAATCCACAGTTAATTTATCATTATATGTATTTATTTTACTATTTAACTGGTAATACATAATACATAAGTACTAATAATAAACTAATAACAAAATAACTAATATTACTAGTACGTACTTGTTCATAGCTACATTCCTACCTACCAAACGAAGGTGTTTGAAAAATAAACACAAACTTTTATCCAGCCACAACGGCATGTCACGTAAGATTTAAAAATAGTTAATAATAACAAAAAAGTAACGCACTATCATGAACATAAACATTGAAAAATAAAAAAGCACGTTCAATGAGAAGGCTGACACTCAGACTCATAGATAATTTTTTTAATGTTTGCAGTATTTGATACAGCCATTCGAATACAATTATCCAAATGTTCATCTGTAAGTCGATTGCGATATTTGTTCTTAATAAACTTCATATTGGAAAAAGAAGATTCACACAAATAGGTTGAACTGAATAATGCTTTCACTTTCAAGGCAACACGGCATAGAACTGAATATTTGTCTTTACTTACAATAGGCCAGATACATTTGGTACTTGAGACTAACGATTTTAATGCTAAATCATTTTGAAACTCAATTACTTCCATTTCTGTTGCAGCGATATCTTCGCCAAAGTTCTGCATAACACAAGTTGCAAACTGGTGGATATCAATTTCCATAAAGGGTGAAACAACAAACTGCGCTACTAAAGCCATTTCGTTGAAATCCTTAAAACGATTTTTGAAGTTATTCTTCAGGGTAGAAACTATTTCTACATGATATTTGCTGTCATAGGGTTCTAATGGATTTTGAGATATTTTTTCTGAAAGAATAGGAAAATGCTTGGCATCGCTGTTAATTAGGTTTTGTTCCCAAAACTCCATCTTTTTGACACACGGTACGATGCTTCAGTTGCAGCCTTATTTTTGTCGACTGTTCTTAAAAATATTAATTGTTGTCCAATTAACTGCTTTTTTAACTGTTTCAGTTTCTCCTTTCTGGCGGCAGAATGTAGTGGGAATGATTTTTCAAAATTAGAATGTACAGTTTTATGATGTCTCTCAATATTTCCTTTTTTAGCAACGGAGACCGAAGTATTACATAACAAACACACATTTTTATCTTTAACTTCTGTAAATAAGTATTGTTCTTCCCATTCCGAATAAAAGTGGTATGTCTTTACCTTCTTACAACTGCTTGCCATAATATTATTTTTTGTTGTTTTTTACTAACCCAACCGCTGGACGTTGGTTACGCGTTCAGTTTTAAACTAAGCACAATGTCGCCGCGGCGCCGCGCCGTGCGTATTTATCCCGTTCAAAGCAATCCTGATCGTTCTCGAACACTAACGCGCTGGTCCGGCTGGTCGGTTCTAGCCGATTCTAGCTTGATGGCGTCAGCGGCAGATCGCTCACCGCAACGTTGCCGCTGTTTATGTTTAATATTATGACAATTAGATTTTTTTGTGGAATTTTCGGAAGCTTCTCTGATTTTTGCAGTTTGTATTTTTTAAATTAAAATCGTTGTGAGAGCTACCAGAATTGCCTCCACGAGCTACCGGTAGCTCGCGATCGACAGGTTGGCGACCACTGGTATAGAGTGACTAATTTGGAAACTAATGACATGTTAAAATTAAAATGTAATAATTTTGCACTTGCGTCATTGTTTTACCGGAACGGCGATATATAAATTGCCGTTTGATTTCGTCATACTTTTAAATATTATATTCTACATACTATTGTTTCTTATACAATTCACTATATCTAAAGGTCTAGTTTAACAATAAACATTCAAAGTCTTAAATTAATGTCATCAGTGTGCTACATAAAAAGATTTTGTTGGTGATTATCTTTCTTCAGCAAAGATTTCATCATGGCTGAAATGACAATGAACTTGCAATATGACTAGTGAAGGGTACAATATACATTGCTTAATTTTTATAAGCTATATAAATCTAAGGAGTTCATTAAAATTAATAATGGACCATAAAGATGCGATATAACAGAAAAGTCCTATTGTAAAATTACTTGGTTATAACTAAATTACAATGGCATAAATTAAGTTGTACATAAAAAAATTTAAGTAACTTATAAAGGGTTGTACAAAAGCAAATAAAATAAAACAAAACCATATTTATGACTGGATATACACAGCAGTAAGAGCCGTTAAGAAAAGAAGAAAATTGACTAGTAATACTGGTTGCGACTACAATCGCACAAACTTTTGCCGAACAAAAAAAAAATACATTACACATCTTGCTGGGTTGTCTCTACTAACACCGATTTTTAACTAGCACCGTCTATTCGACAAAAAACCACATACATCGGTTTATTCTTGCTTATTACAAATAATTGTGTAGCTACCTAGGTAATTGATTAAAAAAAAAACTTTTCTTGTCGATTCCAAGGTTGTCGAATAAAATCGCCTTACATTTTTCCGAATGTTGTCTGAATGATAATTTGGCTTAAAAAAAGCGGCCCTCTCGAACCTTTCGAGGATACACACTTCAATCCAAAATAGAGAGAGTTTTCGGCAGCAGCGAACTCTCGTTAGATAACGAAGTAAGAATAAGTTGAATTTTTTCATCGAAGCCCGTAAAAAGTGTTCATAACTTTTTTTTTGTCGACAAGTAATCATGTCGACAGCCGGCGTAGCGTAGAAAAAAGTTTTGTCTTTGAATTTTCCGATGAAAATTTATTTTACATCAAAAGAATACGTATACTTATTTTCAGTACGTAATGACTTGATAGCTTCGTGGTCTTATTACAGAGTCTATTCATTATAGTCTAGTCAACAAGTGCTTTTTGGGTCAAACTTTTTTCTCCATCTCCGAAAAATATAAACGGTCAATCGATTCGGAATAGCGTGTAAATGATTTTTGAAAAAAATCAAGGCCGCTTGCAAAAATAGGGTTTGAAAAAAGATTCAAAAAGACGATGAAATTTCCCACCAAAAAGTACCACCTCCCAGAACTGTAGGACCAACATTTATAATTTTCCCAGAGGGTTGAAAATACGGCTGAAAACGGGGACTCTGACTTGCGTAAACTCCGCCCACTGTGGACCTTTAATGAATAAATATTATTTAAACTTATTAAATATGAAAATTACGAAATGAAAAAATTCAGGCATCTACTGGATAAATGAATAAACAATAATCCGCGATCAAAAAATTTTTACCACTATTTTTCTATTAATTATGCATTAGTTAATTAACAATTTTTTCCTACTTGAACATGAACATTGAATTGTTAAATAACTAATCTAAGATTTTTTCCTTTTTTGAAGCAACGATCTCAGAAGAGATTCTTGTTGGAAAAATTAAAAAAATTGTTATTTTTTAACAATTTACTTAGATTAAAAATTAAAAAGCTTGATTAATCATTGAAAAAAATTTTTTTTTATATTGCTATTCATCCTTTTTTTATCATCAGAAGCCAAAAGATTTTTAAACATTTTTATTTCCTATTGTTTAAAAAATTGTTATAAACAAATGCGTTGTTTATCAGATAATTTAATTTTTTTTTTTTTTGGAAACATTGTAATAGATTGGCGTTACTTTGCAATAAAATATTAATTTCAAAACACTTATAAGAAATTTTGAGTAGCTCATAAAAATTTAACACCATTACTTAACTTTAATCAAATTAAAAAAAAAAGAAATGAGCACATGGACCATATAGTTTTCTCAGTCGTGAATCCGACTTTTCAAATGGACACTTTTGGGGATAATAGTTTTCTGGGAAAGAGGGGCGCCAATTATTATCTTTTTTTTTTATTTTTAGAAAGCTAATGAGAATTATAAATTCTAGCTTTATCAGAAGGAAATTAATTAAAAAAATAAGATTCAACATATATATTTATAAAAATGAATTAGTTTATTCAATAAAAAGTTAGTGAACATTCTAAGAAACAAATAAATATTGAACTGAAGCTGCTAAAGTTAAATTTTATATCTCTAATATTAAAATTAGCCACTTCCTTAGGATACAGTAGAACTTCTGTAATTATGTTACTCGAGCACGAACACCAAAATCTCGTTCTTTCTCCTAAATTTCTGCTTTCAGGAAACTGCGTTAGTTATCTCCAATGTCAAAGATGGAAGATAGAGACTTTGAAGTTTAAGTATAAATGTTAATTCTAGTTCTAGCTGCTTCTATTCGCTTTCTAAACAAAAAATAAATTCTGTTTTTCAGGTGTCTCTTTGATGGTGACATGAAAGAAGACATGAAAGAAGTTGTACTTCGAAACATGTCATGTGTAGTGTTTTTAATTTTTTATTTTTTATTTTTTAAAATAAAAGTTTTGTGAAAATCTACCAAATTTGGTTTTACTCATTCAAGATAAAATGGATTTTCATCAACAATAAATAATATAGATTATATATAGACAATTGCCTAAGTAAATAATCCTTTTAATATTATTAGGCTATGTATATTTAACGCATCCTCTTTATTTAAATAAATATTTTAACAAAGCAGTTTAATAAATTTTGGTAACAAATAATAAATAAATAATTTATTGATATTTCACAGCCGCGCGCCGCCTATGTTGACTCTGTTACTTTTCTTCGGATTTTTCATTCGGTAATGAATCACCTTCTCCAATATTTTGATCGCGTCTAAATAAATAATACTATTAAAAATTCTCAAAACACGTGGATTTTCCATTTTAATTTACCTACTAATTTTTAAAATAATAATCTAATATATCTTCGTTTGCTGTCATGGTCACCATGGCCTGACATAGTTGGTTAATGTGGGTAGAAAAATCAAATTTTTAATAGAGAAATCAAGAGTGGCAAAAGCGGGAATATTGGGATCTCACGAGGGAAAAATGTTGATCCGGCAACACTGTAAAATAAGTACTAAAAACTGTAATGGAAAAAAAGTAACGTGGGAATCGGTGGTGGCGCGGCGGGATAGGCAAATTATCCTCCAAGGCCAGTTTAAATGTATCCTTTTTTTATCGGGTATAATCTGGGGGATAATTACATAAGAAACTTTTTTAATCGGACGAATTTTCCTTTTCAACGAGCCCCTATTATGCCTGCCAATTTAAGGAGAATAACTGCCGCGACACCGTAGGTGGAGCGATTTTGTGGCGAAATTTCGCTTCAAATTACTTTCAGACAGATAGCTCGAGTTAAGGAAACAGAAATTTGTGTAATTTAAAATGGTAATTTTGTGATTGATTTGAGAAATTTTTGTTTATCGTAAGCAGTGGCATAGCCAGCCTTTTCTCAGGAGAGGGGTTTTTAGAACTATGGGGGGTTCCATCAAGAAAGTGAATAAAAACAGTCAATAGAGATCAGCGCCAATACTATAGCGGAAATGGTGATCTCTTCATGGGGGGTTCTAACCCCCCAACCCCCCTCGTGGCTACGCCACTGTTCGTAACCATAATACATGTACCTACTTAAACGTATGTTGCGTTTCCTAACTATTTTTCATTCTGTGTTTAGTTCAATTTTGTTATTATAGGTTGGTAACATTAGTCAGAGCCGCCGAGAGCCAGGTCGGGCGACGGGACAATTTTCCAGGTGGGCCCCGCGACAACAATTTTATGAAAAAAATTAACCTCTTTTCGTATCACATTTTTTTTAAATAAAAAACGTCTTCGCCTAAAGCTGCCGGGCCCCCCTTATGTCGCTGCTGGGCCCCCACCTTGAGCCCGGGCCCCAGGAATTAGTCCCGGTTACCCCCCTCCCTCTTGTCGGCCCTGACACTAGTGAGTTGTCAATAATGGTATTAATAGATTAGTATTATCACTTGTCATGTCATGTTAAAATATAGTTGTCATTTTTAATGGTAAAAAATAAATGTGAATAAATCTTATTTGTTTATTTAAAAGAAAAACCATCCGAAATTGAGCAGCCTGTGAAGGGAATTCTGCAAAGTTATTCGTAAAATATCAAAAAACTTTTAACAAACTTTATTACTATAAAATATTTGTTATAACGATAAAATAATAAATGTAAGTAGGTAAATATACAAAATCTAATTATAATCTCGCAAAATGAATGTTGTCAGTAGATAGTTAAAGAAGCAATGCCAAACAGCTTATAAGTAAACATCTCTAATGACAGCTACGCATGCGTAACAGCTATTTTTCCCACGTATCTATGTCAAAGAAGTAGAAAGGGTAGAACAATAAGGTACCGTCTACGCATCTACACGAGTGTAGAAATTGTGCATGATTGAACCTTCCACTCTTACACACGTAAATGAGAAGAAGAGGTTGCCCTAAAGCACTAAACAATATTCAGGATTGGCTTTGGTCAGCGATTATGTTCATGTTCAGCTGTTTTTGTTTGTATTGTGGTTGTAAGCTTTTTTAGCGTCAATTCTTTGTTATCTTGCTTATATTTGTAATTTATTGTGCTTTGATTTCGATTTAGTAGTAAATTATACTTGTTAATTATTTTCGATGCACTATTGTTGCACAAAATGTATAAAACCGTCCCTGAATCTTGTTTACAAAATATGCAAAACGAAATTGTGCATTGTGTCTATATTTTTCATTAAAAGTCAGGGCTGGTATATCTAAGGGGGTCGCGACATAGGAGTCCATTTTGGACGCCATTTTTTTCGAAATAGTAGTCGCCATTGATCTGGCAACGTGGCAACTTGTAGTCGCCAGGTTTACCAATATAAGAAAAAAAATCTATGTCATTTTTTAAATGACATTTCCATTATAAAATGCCCATATTTTTTAGGATAAAATATTTAATTTAATAAATTATTAATCTCAGACGTACATAGAATACGTCGGGAAAAGTAGATCACATTCAATTTTGTGCTGTTTTGGTTTTGTTTATTTTAAAAGGTAATTGAAGAGATGAAGACAATTTTCTTATAGATGATGCATAACAAATTATTGCTCCCTTTTTTAGAGCTCCAGTCCCTTAAGTCTATTTATTTTAGGTCTTTTTAAATTATTGGTAGGTATTATTCACTTCATTTGTATGTTTTTAGTTAATTTAAATAATTTTGTGTAATATCTTGCGATTTGTTTTCTATACATTTTAGCATGTATTTGTTGTCTACATCTCACAAAGGATGGCTTTGAAATACCTTTACAACAGAGGTACTTTCCTAAAACTGGCCTAAATTTGAAATTGAATACAGTTCTTAGAGAAAATCTCCAGTAAAAAATGTCTACATGCAGAATAACAGCATAGATTAACAAAGCTGACAAAAGAGTTGGACAAACCTTTGTCTAGCTTTTTTAATATTTCAGGACAATAGTGTTAACAGCAGACTACAACAAAAACATCCAAAGTTTAGTAATCAAGCAAAATATTCCGGTATCTCCAGAATTATAAACGTATGAAAACTATAATAGAAAACATGTATGGTTTCAAATAGAAAATTAGCATATCTAGTGAACATTGTATTTGAAGAATATATTTTTATTCAAAACTTTTGTGCTTCTACTCCAATACTAACCATATAGAAGCATATGCATTTTATAGTATTTGCAAGATTCGGATCAAATGTACCCACAATTTATAAAGATTATTAAACTAAAATAAAACATTTCAAATAACACCTGCTTTTATGTTAAATATGTTTTTATTAAATACACAAATTAGTATCAACCACACATTTTTTTTGTTTTTACTTCTAGTGTAAAAGTGACTACTAATTCAGTCTTTCAAGTTTATTATTTATAGAGACCAGCTACTACAAAATATCTTATTGATGATAACTAATTTCTCTTTAATAATGGTTTTGTCTAACACCTTTTTTACAATTTATCCCAAGCAACACTATGAAAGATTTAAATCCTGGATTTACAGCATTCAGTTTCGAGATGCGTGCAGTCACAATGTAGTTTAAGATATAATTTTCACATGAACACTTATTTAACACAGCACAAACGCATGTACCTATTCATGTAACATTAAAATAAAGTGGAAACAAATTGCATAATTTGGTATATAAAAAAGTACAAAATGTTTTTAGTTTTAATTCGACATTGGACTACGACTACGAGGAAAACAGTGGTTCATTCCACTTGCACCATATTGACATTATTATGCACGATGCTCGTTCAAACGAACATCAGAAAAGTGTTGCCAACTTAAGCTGACTACTATTTCCCCCCTAGCCTCAGTCACCCCCTCATCCATTTACTGGGTCTATGTCGCGACCCCCTTAGATATACCAGCCCTGATTAAAAGTTATCATTCTACCCCTCTCTACTTAATTGATCTATGTACGTCTGACGTAAACGTCTATGCATTCTTATTGAGCCGAGCAAATACTTCGGGAGCATCCAATCGCACCCGAATAATAAAACATGACAAATTGTAGGTAATTTATAATTTTATGAACCTACTATTCAAATTCTGAACAATAATACGAAATAAGATTTATTTGTACTTTATATATACACAAAAAAAATACCTATTTCAGAGAACAATTGCTAGAATCATATGTTATAATCATATTTGGCATGCCAAAACAGTCCTAACAATCTACCTATAATTATGTCGCTCTTTTTAATCGAAAGAAACTCTTTCATTCCATTTTAAACAGGTTAATGAAACTGAATCTGTAATATAAAGCACGTCTTATTTTCCAAATTTTTTACATCATGTAAATTTTTTAACCTTACAGCATCATCTAAAAATCATCATTTATACCCGAATGAAATACCTACCTACGCAAAAATATTTCAGACATCACAAAATTCCAAATCAATTCGCTTGTCCAAACTCTGTCTTATTAATATTTCATTCCCATGTACATCTCTTCTAGCTTTCTAAAAAGTACTTTATCTTCTATTCGAATTTCATTATTATTTATCCCAAAAATACAGTTTAAATTTCAAATATAGCGCCGTTGTAAATTTAAAACGATTCCAAAGAGCTTTAGCCAATTACGTAATTGTTTTACCTGTGGGCGGAGCCAGGAATTAATCACATAAGTATAAGCTTTTCCCGCAAAAATAGGTAGTAGATCTTTAACTCTTTCGTGGTCGTGGATAGTGCTCTCGCGAATGTAGTGCAAATTCCAGTGTTTCATTACAAAAAATGATTACTTCAAGTTTTGGATAATCACAGCACCACGACTGTCTGCGTCCGATCGACATAAGGGTTTACTAAGGAAAGAGAGGATTCTAGCAAAATTGTTGAGAAATAAGTCGGTGTTCGCGCATTCTCTACTGTTGCATGGCGATTTTTCCTGTTAGAGCTCCTCCGTGGAATTATTACACTAGGTGAGTCCGTTCTGATTATGTGGGAGACGAGGGGGTTTCACATTTAAAAGTGCTAAGGCTGTCTCCATTTAGTTTCCCTCTATTTTCATTACCGCTTGCCGGCATTTTGGTCGCGGAACCTGTAACGGATTTTCTCTCCACAGGTCGGAAAGACAGGTGTCATGGGTCCCAGCCATACTTCATCAATAATATTGTTGGTTGGTAAGGACCTCCCGCTTTGTTTGTTTGCATTTTGAGCTTTAAACTTTTTCTGGCGAACGACCTTGACCTTGTTTGTTTGTTTGTTTATTTTATTTTATAACCATTCGGAGACGCCTTGGTTATAGTAGCGGGCTCATTCCTTTTTATTTAATTATTTTATATAGATATATAATTTATTAGTACCATCCTATCTTAGTGATTGTCGGTTACTTGCTAATCGACTCTCATCTCTCCTTGTCAACCCCGCTTGACTGAGAGAGTCGGGTCCGGACGACTTTAGGAACAGTGGAATTTTAAAAAAAAAATATTTTTTATCAGAAAGAGCGTATTTTAAATAGTACATTAAAAAAAAATTATTTAATTTCTATAAAAATCAGTATTTTGACGACTCTAAATAAACATCGATACTGGATGATTTCTGTCAAATTTTGAATATATAATTGCAACGTTGCCGGATTGTTTTTAAAATTAGTAGGTAGTTAATGGAAAATTGTGATTGCGCATACCGGTCCATAAATATGCAACAAGAAAAGGAAGCAACGCTTCTCGTAGGGTGGCGGCTTCGCCGCCAAAACATCAATCCATACCTGGCTACGCCGACCGGCATAGACTTCAACAACCTGGACACAGCTCAAATTGAATTGAAAACGTAAACTTTTTCACATATTTTCTTGCGATTGCGCATTCCAGTCCATAAATATGCAATAAGAAAACGAAGCAACGACTTATCGTAGGGTGGCGGCTTAGCCGCCACCAAATAACATCAGCCCATCCCTGGCTACGCCAACCGGCATAGACTCCAACGGCCTGGACACAGCTCAAACTGAAATAATCCACTTTTCTATTCGTTCGTTTTCTTATACCAGCCGCAGGCTACTGCAGGATGCTGTGTAACAATATAAAGCAATTGGCAACATTGCTAAAATCACGCACAGGCGCTCTTAGTGTGACTGTCAAATCGAAAAAATTAAAAACAATTAGGCATTCCAAACAAATGAATTACCAGTGGGCAGGTTTGGTATATCTAAGGGTGGCGACATATGGTGTATTCTATCTACTTTATGTAAAATCATGAATAATGGATTACATTTAAATATTTTATGTCAAACACAATAAAAATAATATTTAAAAAACCCACCTATACATTTCTTCATAAATTGGCAGGCTTGGCGAGTACTACTTCGAATAAAAATAGCGTCCAAGTTGCAAGACTATGTCGCTACCCCCTTAAATATACAAGAATTTCCCACTGGCACCTATTGTTTGACAGGTCGTTGGAATGCCTAATATAGCTACGTGAATAAATGCATATTCTTAATTTTTTAGCTTACAAATGTGTTTTAATAATATTTGTTGCTTTAATTAGGTTAGTGCACACTTATAGAAGATTAAAAAGTGTAAAAATATTATGGTTTTACTTAATCTTTATGGAAAAAGTGATAAAATTACTGTCCCTAATATCGTCCGTAGCCGAGAGTCTTTTATTATTTTTTTTAGCAAATTCACTTGTTTAAAATCGTAACTTTATTCAGTTTAACTAACTTAATATATTTTAATTCATTTTGATTCATTTTAATTCATTTTAATTCATTTTAATTCATTTTAATTCATTTTAATTCATTTTAATTCATTTTAATTCATTTTAATTCATTTTAATTCATTTTAATTCATTTTAATTCATTTTAATTCATTTTAATTCGTTTTAATTCATTTTAATTCATTTTAATTCATTTTAATTCATTTTAATTCATTTTAATTCATTTTATTTCATTTCATTTTAATTCATTTTATTTCATTTTAATTCATTTTAATTAATTTTAATTTATTTTAAATCATTTTAATTTATTTTAATTTATTTTAATTTATTTTAATTCATTTTAAAGCATTACAAATATGAACTACTACCATTTGCGGAGTAACGAAAATTCATGCAATAATCTCACAAAAGCGGATCTCAGAAGGGCACGGTATATTTTTAACAGAATCAATATAATGTAATTCAAGCATATTTTATTTCGTTATCGGATGACGGTCAAAATTTTCAGTGGGCTCCTATTATAAAATGTTTTCTTTTCCTTATAGGTTTAGGTACCTACCTATCTTTAAAATTAAAATTAAAACGATCAAATATGTAAAATTCCGCAAAATTTCGTTAAATTCTGACTTTGAGTGAATGTTTAACGTAATTAAAATCATTTTTTTTTTTAAATAATGCAAATAAAAAAACCGTTCAACAAAGCAGAATAAATCAGACTTTATTATTATACGACTATGTCTTCCGACGTTTGTCTTTGTCAGTTACATCGCTGCTCCTAGAAATACGATTATTTGCTGGGTAGTGGGACTGAATCACTCATAACGTGACATTTCCACTCATGCGAAAATGAAAACTGAAAAATCATTTTCTTTCGGTGCGGTTGACAAAAAAAAATATATATATACCTAAATCAGTTAAAGTTTTATTTCTGATTTCTAAATGGTTCTTCGGTTTGTAGATTCGACTTACCTGAAGAAATTTTATAATTTTGCAAGCAACGTTGCCGGCGTACCAACTCACTGTTGTCCTCCAAATTAGATCTGTCAAAACACTAATCAGTCCCACTGACAGATCTAAAAATAAATAAAATATCTTAAACAGACTTTATACGTCAATTATCATTCCAGATCAATTTTAATGTACTCAACAATCAAAAGCGTAATTTTTGGTAATAGTTAACCAAAAAATAGCCAGACTCTTGGAAAAATTGTCCAGAACGCTAAATTTTGATCTAGATTCTGTTCGCAAATGTAATTATCAGGGAGTAACTTCACCAAAATTGATTTAGAATATTTAACAGCAAGGACGATTGTTAAATATTTCAATTAGGCATTCCAACGATTTGTAAAAATGCTGACAAGTAGGAACTGACAGTTTATATATGGCAACCCTGTGGACCTGTTATTGACAGGGTCAATGATACATATATAGTTTTATAGATTACTCAAAGCGGGTCGTTTGCGAGTGGCCATATTACCTCGCAAGTGTTCATTAATCAGAATCAGTTAAGCAAAAAATGTGTTTACAAACCAATTTTCAGCTCTTGAGCATAGTAAAAAAAAATAATAACCTACATTTTTTACTTCAAGCCGTGAGCTTATGTTTATTTTGAAAAACATGGATGATCAATCTATATAACTATCTATTTCATTGATCCTGTCAAATCACTAGGCCTACAGGGTTTGTTAACGTGTAAATAATATTGTAACTATTAATTTGAAACTTTTATTATAACATTGTGAAAAGATTAAAAGAAACATGTGCTTATCGTAGCGTTACAATAGGTATAGAATATAAGTCTCTCATGCCGGTCAAAGTGGTCAGACAACCCCCTTCCACGCTTCGTCCCGCGCACTAGTCGGTATTGTTGGCAGAGTGGCGGTGTTGCCACGTTGCACGAAAAATTACAAAAACTGCTGAACAGGGTTGTTATAATGTTTCCATATCATAACCTGTTAAAACCTACTGGTAGCCATTTTGTTTGGAATGCCTAATAGCTAATGTTTTCATAACGTCAATTGGCAGCGTTCACCGTCATCAAACAGTTTCATTTGATTGGGAATCAACGTTTCTATATGCTTGGTGTAAATTTGACATATCTTTTTAGGGGTTGTACTTTAAATAAACCTAGGATTATTTATTTTTTCAACCATTTTGAGTCAGGTATTGCAATTATTTTACGATAAAATATGTTACAGACACATTTTACTTCAACTTTCACAAATAACATCGCCACAGAACCCTTACTTTAGTTCCCATTTGGCGTATTTGACAAAACTAAACGCAAAACGAACTTTACAAACCATAAAGCATCTGTCAAACAAATGTAAAATTTCGTTGATTGTTAAACGTAGAAGCGAATTTAATTTGCACTTTTACATTTTAACAAATGGTTTCTAAAAAAGTATTTCGAGTTTGCTCGTTCATCGTCACCGTCGCCGATTCGTAATCGTACAAAACCGTTTAATGACAAGCCCATTATCTAATCTGAGATTAAAAATGGTTAAGGTGACAACCGCGCTTTTTCCAAATGACAGCCTGTCAACAGCTATCGCATGAAGTTTGTTTGGATGTGCTGTATTTTTTTAAAAATGAATTAATGATAAGGAAAATGAAAAACTATGGCTCAAACTTTAATACGGTTAACAAAATATGTCAGTAATCATCAGCAATGTCAGTACATTAATATATAATGCCATTAGAGTACAATTAAAACAGTTTCAATTTTCAATATTTATAACTAAATTTTAAAAGTGCTTCAAACATTTATTTTCGATATTTCTATCTATCTCTTTTCAACAACAACTTTTTATTAATTAGGTTTAAACCACGATGAATCACTATTATTGTCATTGTCATTCATCGTGGTTTAAACTAAAAATTCGCAGTCAGATTTTATGTGTCATCTGTCAACATGCGGCGAATACGACGTTGCCAACTCCACCACGTTTTACAAATAAATTTTAAAAGATTATTAAGATTTAATGACTTAAATATTTAATGATCGTTCTTGCAATCGACTGTAGTATTGTAAAATTTACCTGCGTATGCTAAATGAGTGATAAAATAGTTCATTCTACTCTTTCTAGATCTGTTCACGGTTAACGTGTAGATTACTCCTAAATTTCCAGCTACTATCACAATAAGTAACAACCATAATACTGTGAATTGTTCCACCTGAAACAAAAATAAAAAATAGTATTTTTACACGATTTTTAATTATACATTACATCACAATTTTAAGACGGAATTTGCAATCCAATGTCCTATCCAAAATGGCCGATGTTTGATGAAAATAACAATGTTTGTTAACCTGACTTTCATTAATATTTTGACTTTTATTGTAAATCATACAATAATACAATAAATATTAAATTATGCCATTTTTTAAGTAAACAACTCTAAACATTCCAAAAAAATAATATAACTTAGACTAATAACCTCACTAGAAGTGTTTTTGTCAAGGCAAGCACGTACTTTTGTTGTTTTTGCCAAGGATGCACCATTTAAAGTCACGTGATTTGGATTACCTGGAGTTTAGTAATTTAATTTGCAGAACGTAGTACAGATTTAAGAGGTAAACATTTTATTTATACCTCATCCTTTGATGCTTATTTATAGTTAAAATGAAAATTTTAATAGATCTGATCGGCATAAACAAATTTTTCGTTTTGATTTAATCATGTTTCCATGGTTTTTACTGTAATAAACCTTTTATTTTGACAGATAAGTCAGACTTTATTTATTCGTATAGCCGTATCGTAAGTATTTTAATTGATTCGGAATTTTGCATTATTATGCAGATTATAGGTGTCTCAGAATTCGATGGGAAAGCGTAAACATTATTTTTATCTACCTGCGTTAAGTATACCATAAATATTGTACTTCATTATGCCCAGTGTCGGATTGGGATCTCTAAGGCCTACCGGTCCAGAAGGGAGATGGACCCACCTATCAATTTTTTTAATGTTCTCGCAAATTTTTTTAACTTTTTTCAGATACTGTTTGCTATATAATGACATTTTTTCATTATATAGATTGTATTAAAATTTTATATGTACAGTAAGTTGGAATCATATGGAAAACTTTTTTATTATTAATTTTAGTGTATGTGTGTATGTGTGTATGTGTGTATGTGTGTATGTGTGTATGTGTGTATGTGTGTATGTGTGTATGTGTGTATGTGTGTATGTGTGTATGTGTGTATGTGTGTATGTGTGTATGTGTGTATGTGTGTATGTGTGTATGCGTGTATGCGTGTATGCGTGTATGCGTGTATGCGTGTATGCGTGTATGCGTGTATGCGTGTATGTGTGTATGTGTGCGCGTGTGCGCGTGTGCGCGCGTGCGCGCGTGTGTGTGTGTGTGTGTGTGTCTGTGTGACGCATAACTCCTGAACCGATACACAGAAAAACACCAAATTTTAAACTTAAGCTCTATTCCAGCGTCTAATAAACTAATTAGATTTTGGGCAGAGTCGTAACATCTGGGGGGGTACTTTATAGGTGGTCATTTTTATATTTTATGGAATATATCTGTTATTTACGTTTGGAGAAGAAAATTTTTTAAATAAAAGTTACTTCTAATATTATTATCTATAATTTTTGTTCTATACAAAATTTTCCGTAACTGGTCCGTATTCGAGAAATTTGACAAAATGTAAAAAAAATTATTTTTTATAAAAATTGTTTAAATAAAAGTTGTTTGTAATATAATTCTCTATAATTTTTATTCTATACATAATTTCTCTAAAATGGACCGTATTCCAGATATTTGAGAAAATGTGTAAATTTCGAATTTTAAAAAACGGATAAAGAAAAAAACATTAAATTTTAAACTTAAGTTTTATTTCGGCCTGACGTGAAATGATTAGATTTTGGACAAAGTCGGAACATCTGGGGGGGGGGGGGTACTTTATGGGAGGCCGTTTTTATATTTTATGGAATATATGTTATTTATGTTTGGAGAAGAAAATTGTTTAAATAAAAGTTACTTCTAATATTATTATCTATAATTTTTGCTTTATGTCAAAATTTCCTGAAATGGCCCGTATTCGAGAAATTTGAAAAAATGTGCAAAATTCTGATTTTTATGAAAATTGTTCAACTAAAAGTTGTTTGCGAAATCGATCTCTATAATTTTTGTTTATACATGATTTTTCTAAAATGGACCGTAATGGAAAAATTGTAGGAAAAGTGCTAAATTTAAATTTTTCAGTATTGTCGTTTTCAATGAATATCTATAGAAAAATGTTTCGAGGTAGATGTATGTGGAAAATGTATATATATTTAGTTTATCCTCTAAACATTTACGGAGGTGCTGCAATAGGTTGTAGTAAATAACCGGAAAAAGCCTGTAATAACTAGATAGGAAAGTCATGTATTGGACACATCAGATTTTTTGATGTATGACAGGCAGCGCCATTTTGCTGTTCAAACATTTTTTAAATTAAATTATAAAATATTGGTAAGTTTGCCAATTGTAAGATGTTTTGGCGTGTGTCATTTTTATTTCAATTCGATGAGCTTCATTTAAATATTTTTTTATGAATCAATCGAAATAATTGGAAATTTAATATTTTAATGTAAAATGTCAACACACCAACAATTGTACAAGTACCTAATACATAACAAATTTACCGATTTTGTTTAATTGTTGGAGCTATCTAGGTAGTTTTTACTCCTTCTGGACATTATTTTTTTCTAAAACCATGATCCATGAACATATCAGGTTTTATTTATTTCTGATATTCACCCAAATACACTCTAGATAAATCTGTGTTTGACTAATTAACAACGTTCAAAGCGTAATAATATTTACAAAATTCCACCCTGTATTATTCATAAAGACCATAAATATTATAGTTCGTTGAAGTCAGCTTTTTAAGGAGCTTTCAAAAATATAAAATTATACAGGGTGTTCCGTTAAAAAAAAAGAATACCGACAAGGTTAGACTTACATGAAACGCCGTATATTTATATTTTCCTTTCTAGAACGTACAATTTAGTTTAAAATATGATGTGTCCCAGCGTTTTTATAATGTTCTAAAATAAGACCAAAAATAATTTTATTCCATAAGTGGTTTCCACACTGTATAAGTCTGTTGTTTACAACCAATTATGTTTAGTCTTTTTTGAAACATTTCTACCGCTCAAAAACATATTTCTCTCACCAATATGTCTTCAACGACATTTTTCAACAAGTGGAATGTAATTTACATTATTTTTTGCAGTGACTGAAATGTTTCATGGCTTGTCAAAAACATACCAAACGTTATAATAGGTACTTGGGTATAATTCTAAACCAATTATTTTAGGATCAATATATTCTATATATTGAGTTAAACATGTACATTGGAATCGACTAGGGTGGTATATAAAATATTTTCACGTACACTTTGCTCAATTTCCAATGCACGTGTTGCACGTGTACGTTAAAACTGTCATACTAATCACATACTACTTAATTCTTGTTGATACAAAATTAGTTGTTTCTAGTTTCAATCGGATTGAACAGGAAAAGGAAGTTTTAATTTAAACAGGAAAAATTGTTGGAAATAAATTATTGTCGAAGAGAATACGAATATTCCAATTACTGAATTATATTTTGAAAAATATTGATGTAACGGTAAAAATCATAGCAATGATGATAATTTTATACATATTTCGTTGGGTTTATGAATTAAAAAAACTAATTAATCGAGCATTAGAATGTCAAATAATATACCTATAGAGAATTAAAATCTTTAAAATTTCTTTCGCACACACCTTTTTGTATAATTCATATTTTATTAGCCACATATATCCCACTCTATACTGGTAAGTTATAGACTAGCCAGTAATGATAGATGATTTGCAACGTTTTTTAATGTAGGACAAGGTGGTATATACAGGGACGTTTTTTTCTTTCTTTGATTAAAATTACATTTTCTCAATAAAGAAAATTGATTATTTTTTTGAAGATAGGTTTGGTCATTATTTATTAAGTGTTAAAAGTAATTTTGCAAAATGGTAAATATTATTCACAAAAAAATGTCCCTATATATACCATATGTCTCTGTATAAACCACCACCCTGGTACATAAAGGGACAAATAAAGTTACTGTTAAAATTAAACTATTTATTGATAAGTAAACATTAAACACATATTTTAATAAAAAAATCTAAATGTTAAATGGTTTAACAAATAATAAAATCTTGAACGAAAATAAAATAACACTCCAATATTCATTGAATATTAAAAGAGGCAAAATCAAATTCAAATGACAGCGATTTATATACTAGAGGTAAATATCTTTAAAGTATTTTACCATGTTGTTTGGGTTTTCAAATCCATATAAATATCAATGTTTCATTTTCGTCCAAAGTTTTATCCATTACATATTTATCTTATATTTATCAATATTCTTTTATTTTAATATTTGTTCCTATATATAAATTGATTATTTATTTTTGAAACAATTAATCATTTTGTACTTATTTTAAATAAACATATAATGTTACTGTTTATTTACTTTTAGTATTATTAAAAGTTCCGTTTTTAATTATTTTATATTTTGTCTTGTTAAAACCATCCTCTTTCATGAATAAAAAAAATTAATAATGAAAATATAAATGGGTTCTAATTAACAGTGCTGCTCCTAAAGTGGCACTGGGAAACAGTAACAAAGCCTACACAGAACACGAGGCTAATGGCCTTAGTAGTCGATGCCATTGACATCAAATAAAAAAAACAACAAAAAATACATTTGATAGATAATACCTTGAACACTTTATTTATATAAGAAGGAACGAAACTCACACAGAAATTAGTCATGCAATCACTTCAATTTTGTGAAAACCAACAGTTCCCAAAATTGATGAAATTATCAGAAACCACGTGAAAGTACAAAGGGGCTTAAAAAGAACTATCTAATATACTTATAAATTATGTATATCAAACTTTTACAGTGTTGCCAATAGGGTTTGGTAAGATCGGTCCAACATCAAAAATGGACTCGTGTATATAAATTATATACACAAATCAAAGTCTGCGCTGCCTGGTGTCAGATGCGCTGAACTAAAATCGTATAAAAACGGTGTTGGGTCGATTTTTGAGACCCAGCTGAAATTTCTATCTCACAAGCATTGAGAGCCTTTCAAACCCGCAAGTGGGTCTGATAAGGCAATTTTGGGTCAGGTTAGTTCGAGAGAACGTAAGTTTTGGGCTTGCATAAACGGTGTTATATATATATATATATATATATATATCTACAAAGTATTACTGAGCCTCCCCCCATGTTAAATTTCAGGTTCACTGAGACTCCGCTGTTACTGGGCTTCCGATATACGGATCCCCAGTGACAACCCATTGAAAATTGTTCCAGATGATGTAGACACCCTAAAACACCCATTAACACAAAAATCTCGAGGACGCCCATTTGAGCCGTTTTTTGATCCTGTATAAAATATTAGTTCAGGCGTTCGCCGCTTGGTGCGCTGCTAATATACATTTCGCTGTGTATAAGATGTTTAATGTTACATGTCAACTGGGCGCCTTAAGCTATTCGCTGCGCGCTTTTGGTTTGGCAACGTTGCAGTTGATTATATATACGTACTAGGAGGCTCGCTGATTTTGTCTTTCGACTCGAGTCATTTTAAAAATTAAAATGTATCAATTTCGATCTTGAACGCGACAAGTACTACAGAGCGCCGTAGAAAATAAAATGCCACAATAAACATTTTTGTTTTAGAAAATGTTTAATAATTTTTTGGTTGATATTATTTAAATAATAAGGTTAGCACCTTGATTAGTACGTATATTTAGGCATTATTATAAAAGTAAATAAAAAGAAAATTCCAACTCAAATGTGATATATGACCAAGACGTAAAATAAAATAAGTAAACTTTTTATTTTAATTTAGTTTATTTTCTCATAATTCAATATATCTTGTAATCATCTTGTAATGACGTCAATGACAGTATTTTATAATTAGAACACCCTATATTTTTACCAATTTTACAAGAACAAGTTACGTATTGTATCAGGGATCCTTACTGGGCATTGCCCACTAAAAGGACACCTTAAGTAAACTAATAGTAGAATATAGTGAGCAGATTCTGTGAAGAGGAAGACAAAACCTCCATTCACATTCTGACAATGTGTAGCACTCCAAAATCCAAGGACACTATACCTAAGAGCATATTAAATAGAAGAGTGATATTTACCTAACTTGAAGCCACTCAAGGAAGATATGATTGGAAGGATCGTTGTAGGCATTGCGACATTTCCTTGCTGCATTAGCGACAAAAGGGGTACAATAAATATTTTAGGTCGTAGTGTTTTAGCACCCCATTCCCAACATAACATACAAATTTTTAAGCTTCCTTTTATTATGCTGATTTCAATTGTATCACCACTTGCTTCAAATTAATACAAAGAATTGTTTAAATTAGGTCGATTTTTATTCTAAGGCTGGCACATTTTTATCACATCCTAAACTGACACACAACATTCCCCTCTCCTCCTTCCCACTACTAACCAATACAATTTAAATAGAAAACGTACTAAGTATTACACATCAACGCAAATGTAATTTAATGAATAATTTTTAGAAATGTGACTGTTTATAGTGTTACTTTTGATTTTAGCGCCCTTTAGCATGATAAAAAAGTGGTACGTATTATTAAGTGTGACAGCTCATTTGAAAGCTTATTATAATAGTAATTTAATGTGCAGCATAATTTTGTTAATTTGGTTTATTGGGATTTTCATTACATTTATTTATTCTTAACCTTAATGGCAACAATCTATTTAAGTTCATGTTCCTTCGAATTAAGTTTTGTTACGTTGTCTATAAATCATTAAAATTGACTTTCCACTGAAGTGTCGTATTGTGGATTATTCATTTTCATGCATCCAAAATTAAAATATACCATTTCGAACTTTTCGTGTGGAATATAGAGATTTAAATAAATATAAGTATGCTTACATCCTTGAGACTCATTGCGATATGAGCTGTGCAGCGCACTACCTATTCAATGGCCTGACTCACGGTATGTACGACTTCCACCTCACTCCAACTTAAGTTCGTCCCTAATGGATTTCGCTTATATGGTCCGCGTTTAGATTTTTGAAGATGTATACGGTACGACTAGGCCTCCAGCTGTGTTAATTTTCAGGTTCACATAGCCTCTGCTCTCGATTATACAATGCGGATCTAAAGTCCCTCCACCTCCTATTTATTTTTTGATCCGTCATGAGATATGAATTCATAAAAATCTTTGATTTTAAACGAGAATAATACAGTGCCAAAGGTTAAATATTTGTGGTACACCAGTTGATAGCATTGAACATTTAAAACAAAGAATTCATTATGAGTAAAAAGAAAAAATATTTTAGTTATATTGATATCATTGGAAAGGGTTTCAAATAATATATCACTTGCCATAACGGCTCCCGTCTGCCATTTTTAATGATTACGTCACCTAATATAATTAAAAAGGTAGTGTACATTCCTTGGTTTAGTTTCCCAAAATTTCAAATAAAAAAAATATATATTCAGGTTTAAAGATACTAAATGGGGCAGTATACAAGTTTGTAATAGGTACACAAAAATAAATAAATATTTTTTAATGAAACTGTGGTTCTTTGTATATTAAGGTACTATAAGATATGTTCCTAATATACACTATATCTAGCGCTATATCTATAGAGTGTGACTGGGCCTCCAGCCTTGCTAGTTTTCAGGTTTATTGAGACTCCGCTATCCATTATATACGGATTCTACAGCAGAGTCTCAGTTAACCTAAAATAATTCATTTTTACTTTCCTATCTGTATACAGATATAAGGAAAGTATAGGAATCATGATTTTTTTCGACCTCGAGTTTTCGACGGATTTTTACGTTTTGAGGTCCCCTGAATCCGTTTTGACTATTTTCGCGATGATGTCTGTCTGTGTGTGTGTGTGTGTGTGTGTGTGTGTGTGTGTGTGTGTGTGTGTGTGTGTGTGTGTGTGTGTGTGTGTGTGTGTGTGCGTGCGTGTGTGTGTGTGTGTGTGTGTGTGTGTGTGTGTGTGTGTGCGTGTGTGTGCGTGTGTGTGTGTGTGTGCGTGTGCGTGTGCGTGTGCGTGTGCGTGTGTGTGTGCGTGTGTGTCTGTGTGTCTGTATAACTCATGAACCGATACAACGAAAAACACCAAATTTTAAACTTAAGCTTTGTTTTAGCGTCCAATGAGCTGATTAGATTTTGGGCAGAGTCGGAACATCTGGGGGGATACTTTATAGGTGGTCATTTTTATATTTTATGGAATATTTCTGTTATTTACGTTTGGAGAAGAAAATTCTTCCAATAATTATCTATAATTTTTGTTCTATGCAAAATTTTCCTAAAATGGCCCGTCTTCGAGAAATTTGACAAAATGTAAAAAAACTAATTTTTTATAAAAATTGTTTGAATAAAAGTTGTTTGTAATATAATTCTCTATAATTTTTATTCTATACATAATTTCTCTAAAATGGACCGTATTCGAGATATTTGAGAAAATGTGTAAATTTCGAATTTTGAAGAAAACTCAAAAACTGATAAAGAAAAAAACATAAAATTTTAAACTTAAGGTTTATTTGGGCCTGACGTGAAATGATTAGATTTTGGACAAAGTCGAATCATCTGGGGGGATACTTTATGGGAGGCCGTTTTTATATTTTATGGAATATATCTGTTATTTATGTTTGGAGGAGAAAATTGTTCAAATAAAAGTTACTTCTCATATTATTATCTATAATTTTTGTTATATGTCAAATTTTCCTGAAATGGTCCGTATTCGAGAAATTTGACAAAATGTGCAAAATTCTGATTTTTATGAAAATTGTTGAACTAAAAGTTGTTTGCGATATCGATCTCTATAATTTTTGTTTATACATGATTTTTCTGAAATGGACCGTAATGGAAAAGTGCTAAATTTAAATTTTTCAGTATTTTCGTTTTCAATGAATATCTATAGATAAATGTTTCGAGGACAATGTATATATTTGGTTTATCCTCCTCTAAACATTTATAGAAGTGCTGCAATAGGTTGTACAAAATAACCGGAAAAGCCTATAATAACTAGATAGGAAAGTCATGTGTTGGACACATCAGATTTTTAAATATAGGAAATGGGAGAATATAAAAGTGTGTAATCGGTACGCAAAAAAGTGTTGAATATTTGCTACATAGGAGTTTGAATTTTTAGTTTTCTTTTTATGGCTTTTTTTTAGTGCAAATATGACATGTTTATTTACGTGTTTGTTTTTATTTTTTCATGAATTTTTTATAAATAAATATTTTTTAATGGAACTGTGGTTCTTTATATATTAAGGTACTATATACGTCCTAATATATATACCGAAACTATATATCTCGCTATATTTATAAAGTGCGACTGGGCCTCCAGCCGTGTTAATTTTTAGGTTCACTGAGACTCCGCTGTTAATAATATATGGACTCTACAGCAGAGTCTTAGTGAGCCTAAAAATTAACAAGGTGGGCCCAGTCGTACCGTATGGATATATAATGAGAATGTTTACTCATCAGTAAGCTTTAAGGATTTTTTTTTGAATTCGTTTAAAAATTTATATTATGTAGTAAGAAACTATTAACAGATTTCTATAATTTTTTAACCAGTTTTAAATATACAGTGAGTCCACTTAAGTACGCAGTATATTAAAAACTTTTTTATTATTAAATTAACGAGAAAAAGTTATTCTTCATAAAAAGTTCTGCATTGTTTAAAACCTAAAACCATCAAATATTATATTTTATAAATTATTTTTAGTACCTTCTGGTAATCTATGTAGACGTAAATGTTTCAATCTATATTTTTGTTCTTGTTCATCAAATTTATCATGTAGATTTTTATTTTCTTTAAAGCGTACTGATATATTATTCATTGATGTGATTTTATAATTTACTTCTTTTAAATGTTCTTCAATTGTTGTTAAAACAATATCGGTCATTGTTTAGCCAGATCTTTTAAAACCTTATATGTAATAATAATATCGGCGAAAAATTTCTGAGAGGTATCTGTAACTACATTATTTAATTTTTTGTCTTTTTGTAAACACCATTATTACATTTATGAAAACAAAAATTTTTTTAATTTTAAACTAGTATTGAGCAAAAAAGTCATTATAATATATACACACAAAACTTGAGAAGACTTAAAAAGAATAGAACTATTGCAATTGGTTTGCCGGCAGAAACGACGAATTCGCATACTACTCGCTAAGAAGGTTTATCTTCAACGGGTTATTATTATTTTAAATAAAAACATATGGTCTGAGTAATTAAGTTTTTCTTCCTTTTGCTAAATAAATTATTAAAAAGTGGCAACAGTGCTTGGAGCCTCAGTAAATACATTCTCTCTAGTAAGAGGAGGCGCATTAACATAAACAGTGTCAAAACATATGTCAAATGTATATATATATATATATATATATATATATATATATATATATATATCTAGCTACGTGGCATTACTGGGACTCCATTCCATAAATGGCCTACCTAAACTCCACCGTATATACGCCATTATATACACCGTTATTTGTAAAGACTAATTCAACCACTATTAGTTGGATAGGTCAACGTAACGTCCACTATATACATTTGACATATGTTTTAGAGCTGTTTATGTTAATGCGCCTCCTCTAACTAAATAAAACGTATTTACTGAGCCTCCAAGCAATGTTGCCACTTTTTATTAACTTATGTAACCTAAGGATAAAACATCTTAGTCAGTCGGACCACATGTTTTAAGTTAAAATAAATATTATAAGCATCATACAGGGCAGGACACCGGTATCGCCTTGATCTGTAGAGCCAAAACTATTATATTTTATAATCTATTTTCACAGCGAAATGTACAATAGAGAAGGTAATAATTTAAAAATAATTTTTATCGTTCTGGGTTCTCCAGGAAAGTGATACATATCAAAATTACATTTATTTAACATGACACCTTGTTTTTTATTTTATATTTGAATTTGCCCCGCTTTTCCCATTATAACAATACCAAATAGTTTGTGATTATACAGAGTATTTCATGCGTTATAACCAGTTTTATATGAAATTTGTATTGATTTTAATGACAATTCATTTACCGTGTTTACTTTTTAAGGGTGATATCTCAGAAAGGAGTGGGCTGAGAAAATTTTGTTATAGGAAAGACCCATCTTAATTTCATACGAGCAATCACCTCCTGAATTTTGTCGTATGAATTTAGAAACACCCTGTATATCCATATAATACGACTGGGCCTCCCGCCTTGTTAATTTTTAGGTTCACTGAGACTCTGCTGTAGAGTCCTTATATAAATTACAGCGGAGTCTCAGTGAACCTGAAAATTAAGATGGCTGGAGGCCCAGTCGCACTCTATAGAAATAGCGAGAGATATACTTTGTGTATATTAGGGACGTATATTATAGTACCTTAATATATATTTATATAGGACAACAGGTCCATAAAAAATATTTATTTATAAAAAATGCATGAAAAATTAAAAACAAACACGTAATTGTAGATTTTTGAAACATGTCTATCATATTTGCACCAAAAGTCAAGCCGTAAAAAGAAAACTAAAAATTCAAAGTCCTATGTAGCAAATAAATATTCAGCACTTTTTTGCGTTCATATTACACACTTTTAGGTACTGTCACTATTAGTATCTTCAGAAGTGAACAGAGATGTGAACTGGTAAATTACCGATAAATTACCGTGATAATTTACCGTAATTAACCAGAAATAAATTACCGTAATTTACTCGTAATTTACAAAGTAAATTACCGATTTTTGTGGTAAAAAATTTACATTATTTACCATAATCAGATATGTGAACTGGTAAATTACCGATAAATTACCGTGGTAATTTACCGTAATTAATCAGAAATAAATTACAGTAATTTACTCGTAATTTACAAAGTAAATTACCGATTTTTGTGGTAAAAAATTTACATTATTTACCATAATCAGATATGTGAACTGGTAAATTACCGATAAATTACCGTGGTAATTTACCGTAATTAATTAGAAATAAATAACAGTAAATTACCGATTTTGGTGGTAAAAAATTTACATTATTTACCGTTATTTACCATTATATACGGCATTTTCTTGTAATTTACCATATTTCGCGAAAACGACGCCGAACTTCGGTGAAAATAAGCATTGGGTAACTGCTCTTCATTAAAACTTCCCTTAAGGCATCAGTTATCAAATAAATTACTAAACACTGAATATGATCGTGTAAAAAAGTCCCTGAACGAAAAAATTCATACTGCTAACACGGTAGGGATTCAAATTGATGGTTGGTCTAATATTCGCAATGAATCTATAGTCCTCCTTACGGTAATTTCAAGATTTTGTAACTGAGGAATTGTTTGTTCTTAGTTTTTGATGGTATGTAGGTACTTTTTTAAATAAAACATAGTAATTATTTCAAGTTGAAGTTTTATTTTGTTCGGATTTTTAAAAATTTGTCCGGAATATTCATTGGGAATATCAGGAAATTGTATATTGTAATATGGTAATCCTATTCTTACCATACCTGAGCCTGTGTTATATAAAATGGTAGATACGAAAGCAGCTCGTCATGAAGCAACTTTCATATGCAATATTATATCCGAATTAATTGATGAAATAGGCTTAGAAAAAAATGTCAATTACAACAGAAAATGAAAGAAACATGATAGCTAGCTGGAATTTACTTGCAGACAAGTATTGCCATTTATAGATCTAAAGAAGCGCTATTTGCTAAAGATTTTGTATGGACCAGTCTAAAAAATGGAAAAATGTTAGCTGTGACTTGGTGGAAATCGATTTGTTCAACAACAAAGTTAAACAAAGTAGCTGTAGAAGTATTAAACTGCCCACTGTCAACTGCTGCCACAGAACAAAGCTTATTAACGTATGGAAATGTCAATACAAATAAAAGGAATCGACTAACAAATGTTTATATCAGACAAAATTTAAATATAGCGGAATGTTCATCCGGTTCATTAAAATTTTCTTTGGAGTGTGAATCTGAATATGAATCCGACTGGTCTGAAGTAGATAGCGAAACTGAACTAAATAAAATAGTTGATTTAGAGATCTCATTTAGTCCAGGTCATTGTGAAATGCCAACGTAACATATGCATAATATAATTAATAAAACATAATTCTTATAAAATTTAAATAAATTTTCTTATACAAAGTACGAGGAACTTAAGTTTTATTTCATTTGATGTTTTTGTTTTCTTACGCGTTTTATATTACTTAAACCTAAATTTAAATTATATTTAGTATTGAACAAATAATTCTATGTTCGACACAGACACACACCTTAATTTCATTTCGAAGTCAATATTAGTCATGTATGTGTATAAAATATATTACGGTAAATTACCACTGTAATTTACGACAAAAAATTTATTACCGTGGTAATTAATTTTGGTAATTAAAACCCGTAAATTACCACCGTAAATTACCAAAAATATAAATTACGGTAATTTTACATCACTGGAAGTGAATCATTTTTTTTTCCTTTTTTTTATTGAGACTCTGATTCAGAGTATTGCAGAGCAGAGTCTATGTGAACCTAAAAATTAACACAGGTAGAGGCCTAGTTGTACCGTATACATATTCAAAAATTTAAAGGCGAACAATATGAGCCAAATTTATTAGGGACGAACTTAAGTTGGAGTGAGGTGGAAATCGTAATATAGTGCCCTTGGATTTTGGAGAGTTACACATTCTGTCAGAATGTGAAGGGAGGTTTTGTCTTCCTTCTCACAGAATCTGCACCTACTATTTTCTACTACCTCAGTGTACTAAGGTTTCCTGTGAGTTGGCAATGCCCAGTAAGGATCCCTGTTACAATACGTACCCTGTTCTTGTAAAATTGATAAAAATATAGGGTATTCTATTCATAAAATCATGTCGATGACGTCATTACTCGAAGATGATTTATTCTGTAGATTAAATTATGAGAAAATATAGTAAATTAAAACAAAAAGTTTATTTATTTTTTTAAGTCTTGGTCACATTTGAGTTTTCTTTTTTATTTATTTACTTCTATATTATTTCCTAAATATACGTACTTATCAAAATGCCAACCTTATTATTTAAATAGTATCAACAAAAAAAATTATTTAACATTTAAAAAAAAAAAATGTTTATTGTAGCATTTTATTTTCTACGGCGCCCCGTATTATTTGTCGCGTTCTAGATCGAAAATAGTTCATTTTAATTTTTAGACTGACCCGAGTCGAGAGACAAAACCACCAAGCCTCCTAGTACGTATATATAATCAACTGCAACGTTGCCAAACCAAAAGCGCGCAGCGAATAGCTTAAGGCGCCCAGTTGACATGTAACATTAAACATCTTATACACAGCGAAATGTATATTAGCAGCGCACCAAGCGGCGAACGCCTGAACTAATATTTTATACAGGATCAAAAAACGGCTCAAATGGGCGTCCTCGAGATTTTTGTGTTAATGGGTGTTTTAGGGTGTCTACATCATCTGGAACAATTTTCAATGGGTTGTCACTGGGGATCCGTATATCGGAAGCCCAGTAACAGCGGAGTCTCAGTGAACCTGAAATTTAACATGGGGGGAGGCTCAGTAATACTTTGTAGATATATATATATATATATATATATATATATATATATATATATATATATGGCATCTCTATTAGACGTTCTCAAATTTTCCCACTGTTTTTATTTTAAAACCGTAGTATATTTACTAGAAAAAAATTGCTACAGGTCGGCATTTTTTAAAATGACTCTCTTTATACGGGTTATTAGCATTAAACCATCGATATGGATGTGTAAGGAAAACCCAAAAACAACAAAAAAACTAATTAATTTTGGATCCCTTAGTATTTGAATATTTAACACACATTCGTCTGGTATTTTGATAAATAAATACAAACTTTATACATGCATGCCTAATTTCGTATTTGATCAATAAAAATGAATATTCGTAATGTGAGAACATCGAGATGAGTTTGTTTTTTTTAAATTATTCTGGACACGTTCCGATTGTTATTCAGAAAACGGTTTTAACTGCCACAAAAAGGTCGTTTTTTTGTTCTAAATAAGCAATTTACAAACGAAAACTTAAAATCGTTTTAAACAAATAGGATATTTTTTATTTAACTCTTCATGTCTTCTTTAAAAAATCTACTTGGAAAAAAATATTAAACAATCGTTAAAAGTATAATATTCTACTGACATACAGAGTAATCCATTAGATGCAGTCATTTTCAACATCTCTAATATATCCAGAGATATTGGACTTTATTACACCAATGGATTATCCTGCATAATAAATATTTTCATATGCTTGATGGATTATATGGCGTTCCTAGTAATGCTTATGAATAATATAATATGTGTATAAAAGTCACGTTAAAATGAATGCTTAATTTAAGAGTTTTAGAAAAATAGATTTGTACCGAGAAAAACATAATAAATTCATCGTGTCTTGGAAATACGGTGAACTCGTCGATATAGAAAACTGGCATAAACAAAAATTAAAAATTAATTGTTTGAGCTGGAATTTACAGGAACTGAAAAAAAGTTTGTGGAAATCTAGATGTAGAACTAAAACACAGTAAAAGTTGCCGGAACACTGAAATTGACGTTATAATATTTGAATAAATAATATCTACATCTATAAAACCATTAGAAATTTTTATAAAAACTCGGATCTTGCTTGTATTTGATAAACTAATACTAAACTAAACTAATACTAATTATATAACTCATAAAATTTCCTGTTAAATCATAAGAAATGTCGTGCGTGTATGTAGTTTTCTGTGACTAAGCTGAGCATCCAGGTGCAACTTTAACCATATTTTTTGAAGTTTTTCTTATCGTTTGTGTTGGTGATCTGTGTTCTGTTAAAAATTAGTAAGGCGAAATCAATATCCTGTACTACTTTTTTATTAAATCGTGCATTTGGAAGTTTTTTAAAACCTCATCTGGATTTAGTGGAAATATACCGGTCGCTCTAAAGCCACTTTGCTAGTTATCTATATATCCTTCTAACACTCTGTACATAGAATCTAAAATGTTAAATCTAAGACAACTTTTTTATCTTTGCACAAATGTCAGATACCACTTCAGTATTGACAAGTCCCTTTCACGTGATCACCCTTACCACGTAATAGAAACCTGCATACCTACCAAACTATCCTCAAGAAGTCAATTTCACAAAGAGCGTTTTCCTATATTGCTATCAAAATATGTTGCTACCTCAAACTTTAAAAAAAATAAATAGCAAACCATTGTTAAAAAAAAAAGTAATCTCATTTATTTTAGAAAAAGAAAGACATTTTGTACAAAATATACTAGAATAAAATAACAAAATTACTCAATTGCTCGAACAAAAAATAAATAACCAAAGAAAAACTTATCCCCAAAAGCGACATCCTCACGTAATGACATACTACTACCAAAAAAAAAAAATGTACTACTTCTAGATGTATTTGTTACACTAATTATTATTTAAGTATCTGTATCTTTTTTTTTATTTTAAGTTTTATTTTTTTAAGCGAAACAAGTGCATATGCTCTTATCGTTTGTTGTTTACTCTATTCATATTGTTTTTAAATTTAAATTTGATGTTTTGCTGAATATGTTACTTTTCTGTGAATAAAGTTATTATTATTATTATTATTAACAACAACGAGCAACTAAAATAAGAAGACACGAGCAAAATGTAACTGAAAATGCGATACTCTTTTGTCAGAGGACTTGGTGTATTCCTATCACTGTATGCATGAACTAAAAATATTTGCCTGGTCTTGGAAATACTTTTAGCACATTTGTACTCCTCTATTTGATCTATACCTAATGTTATATGGAAGGCATAAAAAAATAATAAAAATAAAATTAATTTGTATAAGTATATGCATCATTGCGAAACTATTATAAAATTCTTTTTATGGTACCTTAAACGAAATTAACAAAAGATATAAAAAAATCGTAAATCTCGTAAGGAAACGTTAATGTGTAATTAACAACGTTTCAAATTACTAACAATATTGTAATAATTAATTAATAAATAAATAAGAAAGTGCTGTTTTTTTTTCACTATTTTCTGAAATGGATTTGCAGCATTTTTTGAGTTTTGAGCGACCCTAGACATTCTACCCCGCCAAAAAACCTATAGCAGAATTTAATTACTTTTTATTGCAATTTTATTCAATTTTAGTAAATAAAAAAAATTGTACGTGTAAGTAAAAGTTAAACTGCGCTCCTCTAGAACCACATTTTTAAAAATCGCTAAATTTTTGTTCTTTGGAGGTAATTTCGGTATTTAATGAACAATTTAAAAAATAAAAAATATCGCGAAATTTCTTTTTTAAAAAATTCAATTTGTAAAAGTTAATTTTGTCGAAGTTCCCGACTAGAGGTCTCTAAAGTCTTTGCGGTAAAGTTAATTCTATGTCAGACGTTTCCTACTCCAAAACGAACATTGTCATCTTTCAGCAAACACAATTTTCCACAAATTCAATTCCTACCGAATTATCATACTTGATAAAATGACGCTCGGAAGAACGGAAAAAACAAAAAAGGAATGAATAATTATTTCAGTTGTAATCTTGTTAAGACTTCCACGGTCGGTTGGAGTCTAGAGTTTAAGCTGAAAAATTATAACTACCATTTATATTCTCCAAGACGTATCTTTACGGCAAGAGTGCAAAAATTGCTTTCTAGCTGCAATAAAGCCATTATGTACGGTACATTAACTCAATTCTAGTAGCATTTCCTTGAAAATATGAGAGAGTATTTTTAGAAATCGTACGTCAGGGTCGTTATTTTATTAAGCTAATCTTTCAATAACTTCTGATACTACATGATATCCCATTAGGGTTACGTAAGCGATCATGTATGAAATTATTACGTGAATCGTGCATCATCATCTTTACAATAACACCTTTAAAATACTTTTCTTTCTTTATTCTTTAAAATATAGAAGACATCAATAATATTGATTGATTTCAAACTGTAGTGAGGCGCTTTTTGTACATTTATTGATAAAACTGAAATTAAAACGAATCAAAATAAAATTAAGTAGTTACCTATGTATTACATAAAATCAATAAGTAAAAATAAACTCTTTTTAGTGAGATGGTAATAAATTTTCAACGTTTGGCATCAATTTAGTGAAGTTTAATCCTAAATCTTCGGTTAATGATGTCCAGTTTATAGGGTGACATCTTCTCAAATGATCCTCCAGCTTAAATGGTTTCATAACGTTATTGCTTAAACCTTTGTTACATAAAAGGCACATAGGCAATTGGTTGCCGACAAGAAAGGAATGAAGTCAATTTTCAAATTATCAACACTGTATTGTCTACATTTCTGTATATTTCAGATTTTCTCTGAACACGTTCTATAGTTTGTATGGAATTCTGATAGACAGGTGGCCAAATTAGACTACAATATTTCAATTTACTTCTAACAAATGTAATGTATACTATCCAAAATTATATCGAGAGTTATTAAAACTGTATTTGTTGTAATTGAAAGATTAAAAGGGTTAAAATGTAAAAGACGCTGGAAAAGAAATTTGAAAAGGCAATTGATTGAGGATTATCAAATACGTTAGACTTATGTCAAACTTCCCGGTATTCTCGAATTGCCACGTTTTATATTTACGTAAGACCAGAATTTTATTGGATCTTTATGGATCGCATCTTCAGTGCTTTAAATATATACAGCCTAAGAAACTTTAATCTGTTGCTTGATAGTACTTCTTAAAAGACGAAAACGATTAAAATATGAAGGTATGTTGTAGTGTTTGTAATTTTTTATTTATTATTTATAATCTCTTTTGTATACCAAGGCGGATATTTCTGCGAATTGGGTTTAAATACAGGAGTATATTTGGAAATAATACCATTAGTAACTTTCAGAGTTAGGTAGTATACGGATACTTTATGTGTATCCGAAAGCTATATCCGGATACTTTTCAAATTTTGTATTCGGTATCCGTATCCGTGACCAAATTTGTAAGTATCCAAATACTGGGTACTTTTTTCGGCATTCTGATACTTTTAAATTATTTACCACAATCGTAACTGATCCAATCCAATTATCTCTGGTAAAATATATAATTAAAATATTTTGAGCTATCCTGTATAATTAGAAATAAAATAAGTATTCCTTTAATATTACAATATTTAAGACACAATTGCAATAGGTACCTACTTAAATAAAAAATAGTAAAATAATTATTTTATTATGATTTGTAGTTTTGTTTGGTGCACCCTTTAAAATTTAAAATAACGCAGAAAAAAATTTTTCAAGGATGAATTCGATCGACGATTTACTCAGTATACAGACGGTCGGAATTCAGCATCTTGCGGCACATTTTTAAAGGAAAAATCCTGCACTCTTGTCCTGTGTTAGCGTCACGAACTTATGGAGGTTCCATTAGCCCAGTTATGTTTGAGTTGGCAAAGACAAGAGACGGTTGTTTCTATGTTTTTATATAACTAAACTTTCTGTCAATAATAAAGTATACAGATCTGACAAGATCAAATATACGAGCCTGCTTTCCCTATGCCAGAACGAAACATTTAGCAATCTCTCACTCATTTTCCTTTCGACTCTACCAAGTACCGCTCGTCGGAGGATCCACAAAAAATGGATTGTCGAATACATCTGACACTAACGAGAATATCGAAAGGTTGTATAAACATGACAAGTCACACCAACAACAAGCTAATTTCGTTAGATTTATATGGACACGACACTAGTTGGTTTTTGGCGCGGCTCAGGCGCGACTCTTTTTATTTACACGCACCTTTATGTTTTATTGTTCATTTTGTTTTAATGTTTTATATTCACAGAATAAAAATAATAAACAATTTATTGAGTAGTTTTTTCCTGTTTCTATTATATCGCTTTCCATTTTCGATAATTTATTTATGCCTAGTTGTGTTTATTGTTACTCGTAATGAATCTTATTGCATAATTATTATAACTATTGGTATGAAAACATTATTTTAACTCACTTTAAAAGTATCCGTAAAAGTATCCGAAAAAAGTATCCGGATACTTGTATCCGAGTACTTTTTGGGTGAAAGTATCCTAAAAAGTATCCGTATCCGGTACTCGGATACTTTTTTCCTGTATCCGATCCAACTCTGGTAACTTTATATAATTTGAAGCATGCTTCATCGACATTATCTGACGTATGTGTATACAAGACCGAGCAAAAAAGCTTATTTTAATTAAATAATTTAACTTATTCTAAATCTACTGAACAAATAGTTAGTGATTCTTTAGCAGGTAGCACTTCCCATTGGAACAACTTTTGGGAAAAGGCGCTGGCACTGCGATGAACTTTTTTGTCCGCGATCGTGCAAGATTGAATTTAGTCATCTTTACTAATCATATGCAGTTTAAAACATTAAAAAACTTGATTGTGCGTAAGTACGTCATACACACGTCGACTTATTAAAAATAATCTTCAGCCCAAACTATACCAAGAGAGTTACTTAACTACCAATAAAAAACTAAAATATGAACTTACTTTCTTGTGGTACTCCCAAACAAAATTACGTTGTTTTACTTTAATTCCTGTGTATACTAATTACACTCACCGGCACGAAAAACGGACACCCTTATAATTTTATATTTATTGTAACTTTTGTAAACAATAGGCACGGAAAGGTACATGCTTTTAAAGTGCGCTTTCTTCAAGAAATGTTTTCGAAAAACTTATATTTCAAAAGAATTACGTCTGTAAACATTAACACAAAGAAAAGAAATTTATTAACAGTTACACAATTATCATCAGAAACACAAAATCAAATTTAAAAAACCAGTATTTATCACTTGTCTGTCTAATTAATATCTCGTATTACCTCCACGAGCTTGTATAACGGCATTCATTCTTCTGGACATACTGTTAATTAAGTTGAATACCTTATTCTGTAGAATTGCTTCCCAGTCCTATAATAGAGCCTCTCTGAGCTGATCCAAGGTAAGGAGAGCAGGTACCCGGGTTCGAATCTTTCTATAGAACATGTTACAAAACATGCTCGATGGGATTTAAATCGGGACTGCATGCTGGCCATGCCATTTGAGTAATACTAACCTCGTTCAAATATTCCGTGACAATGTAAGCGACATAAGGGCATCATTATGACGTTGTCTTCAATAAATGGAACATATAGGACAACATAATCTTGTAGGATCTCATTTATGTACCTGTCCGCAGTCACAGATCCCCTAGGTAAAAACAAATCATCTTTGTGTGTGGGTTATTCCATTATTGAAATGTCAAAATTAAAATCGTGACAGGCTTAAATGAGTTCGATTATCGTGGTCTGCCGTTTACATCTCACAAACCTTTAATTCTTATTTTGTTCACACGGACCTCTTGTAGGTCATCGTCGACTCCTAGGTGTCCATAAAGACCACTTTAGGTATCATCGGTGTACAAATATATGAAACATTTTAATATTGATACTCTAACGTAGGTCTGGCGGTCGCTGGTCTCACACTATAATAACATTTATGTTTAGATATAATTAAAAAAAAATAAATTGTAAAATATGTCGGCTGTCTGTAACCAATTTGGAAAAGAGTGAACACACACGAAGTCAATTTTATGTCGTTCTTTTCGTTGAATTTCTCATTAGGGATGCAGTAACATCTGCGACTTGAATCTACCCTCATCCTCCCTTTCACTCATCCATTCCGTTCGCTTATTCGACCTTCTAGAAAGCCTACTACATTTTCGAACAGGGTTTCACTACATTTTCTTCTTTTAGCACTCTCATTTATATGGAAAAAGTAATTCTGTCAAGCGAATTTTATGTGTTAACCGTTTTTGTAAAAATAAACAGATATATCTATATGAAGAGCTTTTACTGAAATCCCAAAATAGTTATACATATTTTCCAGGTCAATAGATATAGAATTTAAGCAAAATAATATAAGTTGCCTGGTGTTTTTTGATAATAATAAGTAGATGACAATTTTCATTAAAATATGAGATATTTAACAAACAAAATGATTAATAACCATTGAAAATGAAATATTGAAAATATCGGAAAATGAACAATATTTACTCTATACTTAATAAAAGTTATTCTAAGAATAATAAAATTTATTTGCTGCGGTAACATTAAATCAGCATAGTATAAATTAGTATATAAAATAAACTTACACTCAGAATCTATTTTATATGCATAAATAAATAGATATATTATCCCTGTAAGTTTAGAAATTGTTAACTTGCAATTTCCCTACATTGGCGTATCTAACTAGGGGACAACACTCCTATTACTTATAAATAATTGAAAATTTTTTGACTAAAAATCAATTAAATTTAACGAAGTGCAAACGCGTATAAAAAATAACTTTTCGTTAATAAAATTGATTTGATTTCTAAAACTATCAAAACACTCAATTGACAATCCTAATTGTGTATAACGTATACCAGATATTTTTCATTTCTGTTTGTAAATATTTATAATATAAATTGACATTAAACGCTTTATTATTTTACGATTGTAAACTATTTATATTAGATTGGGAAATAAACTAGGTGAGTACATTGGAAAAAATTATTTTTAGAAAATCTTGCTTAATATTTTTAGATTCAATAAAGTCGATTTTGAGGCTGTAAGGGGTTTTCTCGCCACATAGAAAACGTTTCCTTACGAATGGCACTGACTACGGGCAGCTCTCGGTCGCAAGATTATTTATTGGGGTTTACTCCATAAACTCTCGAAGCAGCGTCGAAAGTACTCGGGTAGCTGCAGATGGAGATAATATAACAAATTAAGTATACATTTTTGAAATCTATTCATCAAAATGCATAAAATGGTACACCATACAATTTGTAATATATCCAAAAATAATATAAATGGAACATTTAAACAGAAATTGAAACCTACTGTGCAGAAAAATGCAGGACATCGCAGAATAGTGGGCCTTTAGGCATGCGTAGTATGCATGACTTATCAATGTAGCGTAGCGTAGGTATATTAATTAAACCTACCATAAAATAATTTTAAATTAATTAATTTTCAAATTAATGGTTTAAACAGTTTAGATCTATAAAATATCGCAACAAAATAACTTATAAACATTTAAATAATGAACTGATAATATTTATGTGTAATTACACGTACACAAATATATTATTAAAGCCATTTTCACCATGCATTAATATTGACTTGGCAACACCGCTTATATAGGGAGTTCTAGGACCGTTTCCTTATTTACAATCTTTCAGTTTGTAGAACGCATCTATTTGTGCTCTTTTGGTTAGATTTTATGTTTTATTATTTAATTACACGGTATTAAAAGTATTGAATATTTTTTAATATTAGATTTGTGTAGCGTTAAAATAAATACTAACTACAATAAAAGATACTAATATTGTCTAATGAAAATGCAATTAATGTATTAAGCAACTGTATTATTGTATATAAGATTTATCTGAATAAGGGTATCTAGATAAGATTTATTTCTAGAAATTTATACCTACGAGTACCAGCAACGGGGAACACTATCTACATCTGAATCTGACAAACTAAAATATTTTGAAAGTTCTGTAATTTCCGCATATACCGGAAGTAAAATTTATTATTTTAAATGGAATGTCACTTGTTTTATTCCAGATACTGATAAAACATAAAATTTTAGGGTCGTTTTGTATAATAAAGTGTTATTGCTAAAATTATTTTGGAAAAAAAGTGAAGATTGCGGGTATTAAAAAAATATTTATCTGAGCATGAAAGTTTTTTAATTGAATTATGATAAAGAAAGTAGTAATTAATTATTAAATGACACTAAATTATCCTTTATTTTACAAGGTGAGAAAAAAAACATATTTAAATTTTGAATTAACAAAACATCAATATGTTCAATTTGTGTTTATTTTTCTATACTCAACTTCCAGTACTATCAAAAAATGGACTGAAAACTTTAATTATTTTAATTAAATTAATCGAAAACGATGCATAAATTGATTTGGACTATACAGGCTGTTTCTAGTCTGCAGTATCGAATTTTTATATGGACCTCAAAGACCTGTTAATTAAGCAGGCTCATAACTTTTACTATAAAACAATTTTCACTAGTAATACCACTAGAGGTCAAATCCTGATATTAATTTGACCTCGCGTGGTATTCGGTAAGAAAATTCCACGCCGAATTATGGTTGAAAATTAAATATTTTTAAAATTTATTTTTCGTTTCTCAACAATGCAAATTATTTTCTCCAAGTCACCAGTGAAACATAAAAGGTGTTGTCGCCTTGATTGTTGAGTTGTCATGGTAACTAAGTGAGACCGTAACCTCGAATATAATTTCAGTTTTAAAGTTGTCAAGCGGCCCGACGCAAAAAAATGTTTCGCTGCAATTATTTAGGCCTTCAAATTGCTTATTTCTACTCATTGTAGTTGCATGGGAATACCATTTGAAAATAGAAAATAGTATATTCTTTAATTTTACGTAAGTTTTGAATAACTACAAGTGGTAGAAAATTGTTTTTCTGCGTTTTTATTAACATGCGTTATGAGCGCTTTAAAATGGTATGAAATTCATAACCAGCGTCAGCAAGCATCAATCGTAGGAGGCTGTGATCATTGTATTTTGACAGTTCAAAACATTAAATAACTCGCGTTTTGTTGCGATAAAGAATATTGCACAGCAAGTAAAACCAACAAAATTACCTATTTGTTTAAAAATGAATCGATTTGAAAATCATACGCTATGCAAAATATGCGTGAAATTGTCTGATGTAATGATCAATCATTGCACCATGACTTACTTACTCGGATTAATAGAGGATTGTGGCTCCAACTTGAAAAACGAAAATTTGTTCCGAATTGTCCACGAATATTTGCACCTAAACTACGTAAAATTCAAAGTGCTGAATGGGAAAAAGGTGAATAAATTAGTGTCTAAATATTATATATATTTTATTAGACATAGACACATAATTCAAAGCATCCAAAGTCCTGCATTTTCGCCATTAAGAAGAAAAGAAGTGGCCGAAGAATATAGAAAACACCTTAGCATTGTAACTAAAATGTATCAAAACTAAACCTATTATGTGAACAAATAAACACCAGTATGTCAAAAATGGTCTGTTATTGTAAACGTCAAAAAATTTCCAGTATAATTTGCTGTTGGGTACCCCACGAGAAAAAAATTTCCACTAAAATACCTCCGTTGCCATGGTGATCTGTCAAAAACACGTATTTTGATTGGTTCAAAATTACAGGTGTGGAATTTTCAAGAAAATATAGCAGAATTAGTTTTAATTTTGTATTTTGATAGATGCAGATTCCATCTTCGAATAATTGAAAATAGTAACATGAAGGGTTTTCTGTAAGGAATCATAATCTGCTGACAAAATTTAAAAAAACTATTGCACATAATTTTGTTAAGGGGGTAAAACGCAACTTTCCCCTATTTTGCACACACCTCATTAAATTTACTTGTAGCAAATATCACTAAATCGAAACCATCTAAGGTGAGAGATCATAGAAAAAATCCCGTTACTATAGCACTAATAGTTGCTGAAATATTAATACGAATTCAAATGGTATGTCATCTTTCTTGAGGTCGGCGTTCATATACAGGGTGTTATTGAAATACACGTACATATTAAAATGGGGAATAGTATGTAATGACCAAAAACGATTGGCACCAATTTTAACTTCAAATTCTAAAATTTAAATATTGGGGAAGAGTCCCCTTTTCCGACCTACTAGTTTCCATATTTAAAGAAGTAAAATAAATCGAAATTGAACTTACCCATAGAAATTGCACTGTTGCCGTAGCAGAACCAATTAATTCAAAATAAAGTTTATTACAGTAATTGTTTAAAATGCCGTCCATTATTATTTACACACACTTGCAATCGTCTTTCCAAAGAACTTTGAACATTAGAAATTAGTCTTGGATTTTGTCGTAGTTCCTCGGCTACCGCATTAACTTTATTGGTTAATTGTTCAACACTATTAATAGGTTCATTATAAACCAGTTGTTTCATGTGACCCCACAAAAAGAAATCGCATGGATTTAAGTCCGGAGATCTCGGAGGCCACTTAGTAGGTCCATTTCTGCCTATCCACTTTTGAGGAAATCTAATGTTCAAAAACTGCCGTACGTTTAAATCAAAGTGAGGAGGAGCGCCATCTAGTAGGTACCACATCCGTTGCCTTAATTGTAACGGTATCTATTCTAGGAGTACTGGCAAAATATCTTCTAAAAAGTGGAGATATCCTGGCCCATTTAATCTGTTCGGGAGAACATAAGGCCCGATTAAATACTGATCTATTATGCCAGCCCAAACATTTATTGAAAATTTTCTTTGATGCCCAGTTTCCCTAATGGCGTGAGGATTTTCATCACTCCAAATATGCGTATTGTGCATATTGAACACGCCATCACGAGTGAATGAAGCCTCGTCAGTATACAATAATGTTTTTAGAAAATCAGGAATATCAACACATTTTTGAATCATCCATTCACAAAACTCCACTCTCTTTTCTTCATCACCTGGATATAAGGCCTGGACTTTTTGGATGTGATAAGGATGTAAACCTTTTTCTTTAAGTGTCCGCCACACAACAAATGAGGACACTCCAATTTCAAGACCTAGTCTTCTACAACTTAATTGAGGCCGGTTTTCAACAGCTTCCAATATTTCTTCTTCGGCCGCCAATGTTCTTTGTGTTCTTGTTCTCCCTCGATCTGCATTGACACTCTCAAATTTTCCATGGTCTCTTAGATGCTGAACAGTTGAAATAAACGTACGACAGTCCGGAATTCTCCGATTTGAAAACCGTTACCGATAAAGGATTTGTGCTTGCCGAGAATTTTCTCCAGCTGCCCCATAAACCAGCACTATATCCGTTAGTTCAATATTCGTAAATAGTGGCATCGTAAAAAAATATTTAAAAGTAACTTGGAAATGACGCGCTCGTGTTAGCCAGATTCGTAAATCAACTAAAATTTTAATAATCTATAGTTTCAAAAATGTATAGTTTAAAAACAATCATTTATCAAATATTCTAGTTTTTTGATAACGAGGGTAGTAAAAACCAGTCTTCGGAAATAGAAATTAATTCGAAAATCTTGGCAACATGGTTATTTCTTACAAGACTAGTTTTCTTATCATCTGACAAAAACTTGCATATTAATTACTGTTGATGTTTAAAATAGGTAAATAAACCTAATTTATATAGGTCATCCTCAACATATCAGTGAAGTACGTTTGTTTTAGAATTAATTTTCAAAAATTAATAACTCCCTTAATAAGGGGTATTTTTAAAAAATAATATTTTTCTACATTCAGTGGGGATCTGCGCAATACCCAGTTTTAATATGTACGTGTATTTCAATAACACCCTGTATAAACTGCTGTATATGCGCGGTTCACTTTAAACGTAGCTTTCGGGAAAAATATAATTCCTGGCATTAATTTTAATATTGAAAACCGTTCATGTAGTGTGCCTAGGGGTTATGAAGACGTCTTAAGAAATTAAGTTGTTTTAAAGTATTCGAAAAATGATTTTTGGTATTTAAACCACATGTAATCTTTGTCTTACCTAGGAATTATATTTAAAACTAAACATAATTACACGTTTGAAAATAATGATACACATCGCACTTCAAAACATTGTCCAATTTTTTTGAAAGCTAGGTTTAAAATTATATAGATTTTTTATGAAAACACAATTATATCACGTGACATAACGGATAATTACGAAGTTAAAAACTGTAACGGTTGGAACCGTTTTTTCGACACAATACCTCTTACTCAAATGTCATTTGTCGTTTATGCCTTGTGTCAAAAGTGTTCATTTTCATTTCATTTGAATAGATCAAGTAGATCACATTCATTTTAATTTATCTATTTAATTCATCCGATGTATTAAATTATTTTTATTTATCTTAAAATCCGTCTGATTTTATAAGGTATGTTTTAATAATAATATGTTATTAAATATATTTTTTGTGCAAGAATTTCTTGAAAAAATTGACAAATTTTAAACATAATCTCAATATCAACAATGAATGACATATTTGTTAATTTTATATAAAATTATATATTTTTGGAATAAGATATGCTTTACTATATTTAAATGTATTAAATAAGATTTTTCCTTTTCATATTAATTTTAGTGTCTGTGAAATTATTCATTTAATAGTTAGAAATTATTAATTTAATAGTTAAAGCATTTTATCTAAATCCTTTTCAAATGTCCATTCTCCCATCATAACATTTTAAACCGATTTTAGCCGATGGCTCTCTCTAGACGGTTCGGGTTCGAGTTCAAATTCGAATACTGAAGATCATTCACACGTTTCATCACTAAACGTTTCATCCCAAGTCGGTTGTGTTTGAATATCATATATCTTGAAGATCATTCACGGTGCAGAATTATGCAGAATTACGAATTAGGATTCCGAATCCTTTGGTGGAAGTTGCCTGACGAAATACCATGATATAACCTAAATTTACATTCCGTATATTACCTAACTTACCAAAAGATAAGTGCATACTCAATAAATCGTTTTAAATTTGAATTTAGTACAACTTATGTGAATTAGAATTTGATAACTACATTATCTAAAGCATGGCTTAAGTATTATTTGTTAGTGGTTAGTGATTTTTTATCACTAATTGTAGTAAGTGTAGTAAGCTTTAAATATAGTAGTACCGAACTTCTTTTTTAAAGTTATTCGAGTTATTTAAAAACCTAACCCACGCCTTATAAATTGAGCTCAAACACATGTAACAAGTAGATAAAATAACTAGATATCACGACAAAACATAAAAAAATGCGAAATTGTCCAAAAAACAGTTTTTGTGATATGGCCAGACTCCGCCCTTAACAAGGACTTTCACAAGCATGTTTACTTAAAACTTTTTTATAGAAATACCTCTAAAAATGTATGACTTTAGCCTGGTCCGGTCTAAGTCGGCACCGTTATGCGCATGCGCTCCATACTATTTGCTACTTATGGTTTCGCTTTTGATGTATGGAATGGGTTTTGTATAATTTTTCTATGAATATATCTAATGTGTGCAGAGAAAAATGGCCATAATTTACTACAAAAACTCCTCAATATAACTTAGAATTAGTTTTTACAATAAATACGTTCACCCGAAATTTTAGGTTTATTTTTTATCCTATTCCTACTAATATGGATGAATAATATGGATGGATGGCTTAGTGGATGGATGGATATAAATTAATAAAAATTAATAAAAAATTAATCAAAAATTAATAAAAATTAATAAAAAATTAATAAAAATTAATTAATAAAAATTATCAAAAATTAATAAAAATTATCAAAAATTAATAAAAATTAATAAAAATTAATAAAAATGAATAAAAATTAATAAAAATTAATAAAAATTAATAAAAATTAATAAAAATGAATAAAAATTAATAAAAATGAATAAAAATTAATAAAAATTAATAAAAATTAATAAAAATTAATAAAAATTAATAAAAATTAATAAAAATTAATAAAAATTAATAAAAATTAATAAAAATTAATAAAAATTAATAAAAATTAATAAAAATTAATAAAAATTAATAAAAATTAATAAAAATTAATAAAAATTAATAAAAATTAATAAAAATTAATAAAAATTAATAAAAATTAATAAAAATTAATAAAAATTAATAAAAATTAATAAAAATTAATAAAAATTAATAAAAATTAATAAAAATTAATAAAAATTAATAAAAATTAATAAAAATTAATAAAAATTAATAAAAATTAATAAAAATTAATAAAAATTAACAAAAATTAATAAAAATTAATAAAAATGAATAAAAATTAATAAAAATTAATAAAAATAATAAAAATTAAATTAATAAAAATTAATTAATAAAAATTAATAAAAATTAATTAATAAAAATGAATAAAAATTAATGAAAATTTGATAAATGAAAAAATTTCTCTCCAGTAACGAAAACTGTTATTCTCTTTTAATAATTGCAGTTTGAGAAATTCCAGCGAAGCGGGATAGGCGCAGCTAGTTTGTAATAAAATAATTTTCTGCATAACTTTCTCGTTTCACCTTGTATTTAAAAATATGACGTTCCGCAATCAAATTTATCCAATTTGTTAGAGTTGGAAAAGAAGCAATAACCATTTATAGTCTCAATAAAGAGGACATTGCTTTCAAATGAAAGTAAAAATACTTAGGTACATGCCAATTTAATGAATAAAAATCAAAATAATAACTTTATCCTATTTAATATGTGCCTACATGTTAGTGTTAAAGTTCACAACGATATCAAATAATACTATTAAACTTACAGTTTCTCAATATTTCTGAATACTTACGCTATGGTGATTACAGGGTGTCTATAAAAGGTTGAAAATTATAATAAAAGTTTTAATTTGTATCTCGGAACTTCTTGTAACGTTTTTAATCCTGATTTACTTATCAGTAATATTATACCAAGGACATTAATAATTATTATGAGTTAATGTTATCAGTTTCCAGAAGTACATTACGTTACTGAAAGAAATGCAATTGAGAAAACAAAATTGAGATTTTATCTGATCTTCCCTTATATTTACAAAGATTTATTTTTGAATCCAAACGAATTTAGGGCATAGAAATATTATAGAAAACCAATTCCATATATCAAAATTGAAAGTAAGCAGTGTGTCAGTGCGCATGCGCATAACGGTGCCAGCTTGGTCAGAACCGGCTCAAGTTTTCAGGTTAGCAGTCATACATTTTTAGAGCTAGGTATTTCTATATAAAAAATGTTCAAGTAAACATGGTTCTGAAGGTCTTTGTTAAGGCGGGCGTCTGGCTATATTGGTCTTCCATATTATTTTTATGATTTAGAGCTTCATCCACGTTCTTTCACGCATTATTTAAAGTCAGTGCTGGAAATAATTTTCAGTTTTCTAGATCGATGGATAGAGGGCGTAATTGTATTCTTAAATCTCAAAATAAAGTTTGCTTTTTCGCTTAAATGCATAATTTAATCCACATCTTCTATTTCATTCTATAAACATTTCGATCTATCCTAGTACTTTCTCTTTCTAATTACTAAATTTCGCAAATCTCTAATTAATTTATTATAATACAATCAATTTTATATGTATAATTAATGCCCTTTTAGTGCAAACATGTTTTGGCTATTACATCATTAATCCATTATCTCCATAATCCCAAGAAGGATGAACTGTTCATTAGGTATATATTCTGTCCGGATTATCCTTTAATTGCTTTCAACTTCCGTTTAACCACAAATCTTCACAGAACGTAATTACACTATCGAGTTGATTACGGAACTGATTGTAAACAATTATTGGTTATGGGTTCCAGTATCCGAACACTATTTAACTTAATATTATACACCCACAGGGATATTATAAATATATTCTAAGCAGAGACTACAGAGCCAAAAAGTAGCCCATTGCATTCTACTGAATGAATATAGTTTTATATTCATTCTAGAAAGGATACTGTACGGTTAAGATATCAATCAATCACAGTTCATACTTAATATTGTTTTTATAAATTGTATATAAGTGACAGTTCTGCCAAACTAATTGTTACTATAATTTGTAATTATTGAAAATAAATATAATTATAATTAAAATTTTAAAAATAAAAAAAAGTTACTGCTTTCTGGCTAGTTAAACTCAGCAAAACTCCAAATTTCTTGTTTCATGATAATATTTTTTTAATCAATATTCGAGATATGAAATAACGAATTTTTTGAATATAAATACCATATTTTAAGAATACCAATATTAAAAGAACACTTTTTTGCATATAAAGGGTGTCCCATCAAGAGCGCCGGATTTAAATTTGCCGCCATTTTGTTAATACGAGTTGCACTGTCAATTTTTTTTGACAGATGTCACCTACAGACCGCGCGATTTAAGAATATGGAGAAGTATTCAAATGAACAACGTTTAATTATTGTAAAAACACATTACAAAAATGGTGAAAGTTTTGCGAAAACAGTTCGCCATTTACGTCAAATTTTCGGTCGTCATGATGCGCCAAATGAATCGACAGTGAGGCGTTTAATTACAAAATTTGAGACCAAATTTACGCTGATGGATCAGAAGACCATTGTACGTCGTCGTCCTTGTCGGTCACTCGAAAATATAGCCGCAGTAAGGGAATCTGTGACCGAGAATCCGGGAACTTCCATTCGGCATCGTGGTCAAGAATTAAACATTTCCAGAGGCACTATGCAACGAATTTTGGTAAAAGATCTGCACTTGCATGCGTACAAGGTTCAATTGGTGCAAGAAATCAAGCCAAGAGACCATGCGCAACGCCGTGGATTTGCTGATTGGGTGTTGGAGCATCATCAAATTAATGCGGATTTTTCGAAGAAAATAATGTTTTCAGATGAGGCACATTTTCAACTCGACGGATATGTAAATAAACAAAACTGTCGGATTTGGGGTGCTGAAAATCCTCGTGTGATACTTGAACAACCAATGCATCCACCACGAGTAACTGTTTGGTGCGCATTTTGGGCTGGCGGAGTGATTGGGCCGTATTTCTTTGAGAATGCGGCTGGAAATGCGCTAACTGTTAATGGTGAGCGATATCGCGAGATGTTAACGGATTTTTTGTGGACCGAATTGGATGAAATTAATGTGGAGGACATGTTTTTTCAACAAGACGGTGCGACCTGCCACACAGCTCGTGAAACAATGGTGTTACTGCAGACTAAGTTTCCAGGCCGTGTCATTTCTCGTTTTGGCAATCACCATTGGCCACCAAGATCATGCGATCTAACGCCGATGGACTTTTTTCTCTGGGGCTATGTGAAGCAAAAGGTGTATGCAAATAAGCCTGAAACAGTGGAACATCTTAAAGAGGAAATACGGCACGTTATTGGTGAAATACAGCCTCATTTATGCGAAAACGTGATTCAAAATTTCACCAAAAGAATAACTCTGTGCCAGAGGTTTCGTGGTGGCCATTTGCCTGATGTTGTATTTCACGTTTAATCGTAACCATTTTTCTTTATGTTAAAATAAAAATGTTGACTTAATTCAAAACATAAATGTGTTTTTCCTTCAAATTAAATCCGGCGCTCTTGTTGGGACACCCTTTAGTAGCCAAATTTCATGGTTAAATAAGAATATTTTTGAGAAAAAAAATTAACTAAAACTATTAAGCTTTATCTCATATCCAATCCGAGACATTAAGTAAAAATAATTTATTAATCAGTACAATTTTAAAATATCTAAATTTTATATACAGGATGTCCCGTTAAGAATATACGGTGTACGCCACGGGCAAGGTTGATTTAACAGATTTTTTTTGTTGATCGATGTATCACATGGCATCAAAAATGTTTGCTGAATGTAATAAAATTATACTGAGTAATTAAAAATTTATAACCAATAATAATTTTTGAATTTTCAGTTTTAATGAGACACTCTGTATATTATTGTGTTCATACTTGATAATGCCATTTTTTATGTTTATAAGAACTTCTAAAAATATTAATTAATATTTTATATGTGCCAAATAAAAAAAAAAAAACGAAGTATACTGAGAAAAGACATGAAAAATGTGAAAAATAAATCGACAAACTTCTATCCTTTAGAATCTAAAGTTTAAACAATAAAATCCTTATAAATTAAAATCTTTCTTTTTGAAACCGTATTTTAACCACTCGATTTAAAAATACAATCCTTAAAAAGCTTCTTTAAATCTTTTCTTTAATTCATTTCTTTAATTTTTTTTCGTAACGTCTCTGAAAGTGTTTATTTTCACTGGAATTTATGTATTCAACTTAATGGAAAACTAACTACCGCGTACATCAAATAAATGTACACAGAGAAATGAAAGTCGAATTTTAATTATGCCGAAAACACAAAATAATTTGTCGGAATTTGAAAACATTAATTTTCGTATACCACAAAGAATTTTCTAGCAAAAATGGATATATTTTATTATTAATTAACTCTTTTGACTTTGTAACCAAAACCAGCGCTGGTAAAGCAATTTAAATAATTCTTTTATCTTTTAACGCGAAAAATGATTAATATTAAACCTAATTTTATATTAATACAGGGTACTCCATTAGTGTGAAAAAATTAAATATTTTCGCATCATAATACCATATAATTAGAGAGAAGAATATATACATTTTTTGCATATTTTAGTAAATTTCAGATAATAAGTATTGCATTTTTTTCACCAGAATATACAAATTTAGCAATTGCCTACTCAAGGGTATTGGGGCATTTTCACAAATGGAGTACTTTCAATGCAATAAAACGGTCTTAAAATTCCTAGTAATTTATTCAAAATAATCTATGTAACAATTATGAAATATTTAGATTTTAGAGTATAATTTTAATTCAGTTCAAGGATAGAGTTTTTCTTGAGAGTATCGTAGATATTCTTCTAGTGAAGTCTTGTAATTATTTATTGTTTAAATTGTCTTTAAAATGTGGAGAATTTCTTTGTGAATTATACAATTTCCAGAGTTTTAGCTCAATTAGGATAAAGTGTTTTACAAAGCTTGTGCAAAAAAGTTTTTTTTTAAAAAAGTTAAAAGTGCTTTAACACATGCATACAGCCAAATTGCAAAAAATTAAATCACAGCTAATTCAACAATGCGCTAGAAGGTTATTTCAAAACGTCGACAAAACAAAAAAATTACAAAGAGATTTTTAATTTTGTCACGACAATTGACAAGTGATATTTATCTGTCAAAACTAAGAAATTACCAAAGATCAGACTGGACGTTGCCAACTTAACTATGGCGGCAAATTTAAATATTAAAGTGACATCTACAGAATAGACATTTTCATCACATTTTTTTTGCGTGTGCGTCAGTATTGGCCATCTTTTTTTTGTAAACAAGCATATTAAAATTACAATTGATAAATACATTAATTTAAGTATATTAAAAAAAAAGAATAAAAAATAAATAAGTCTCTTAATGGAAAAATAAATTTTTGCAATAAATTATAATTATGTTATTTGTACGGAAAGGAACAACGAAACGGTATTGTTATGGAGTATGTAAAAGTGGCACACGGTGTATAAATCATTCAAAGGCAATAATATTATTCTATAAATTTTCCAAAGCCTTTGTCTGCAAAATCGTAAAAAAATAACACATCATCATTCAAAATACATATGAAAACATGTTCAAAATGTGCATTATGGGTAAAAAATGTCAATTCTTGTTTCGACAGGTATATTATTTTTGAGTGCATTTTTTACCATGAAAAATTTATTTATTTTTAATGCATTATCTGGTATTACATAATATTTTTTTTTAATTAATATTAAATACTAGCTCGATATACACAGTAATACGATTAAAAATGTCATGTTGATCCTCAAAATATTAAATAATCTATTTTATTAATTATACTCCTGATTAACTTTCATGTTAATTAAAGTGTTTTTGTAAATAATAATGGTTGGCATAATTAATTAGAATAGAGTTATAATTATTATTTGTTTTCATTAATTTTTTACACATTATACAAGTATTGATACCTAACCTCTCAATCAGCACAGTTTTTTTTCCGTTGTTACAAACATCCATGACAGTTAAACCATCTTTTCAATAATTGCTCACAATTATGTGCTTCCTTAGAGTTATAAGCAATTAATTTATTTATTTATTCCAGAAACAAACAGGCATGAGCCTAATTAGATGTTCCTATAAATACAGCGAAAATAGAAATCAACAAAAATACATAATATCTAATTAAATATATAAGTGAAATTATAATAAACAAACCTCGCTACTACAAAATTTTAACAAAGTTTATTAAAGAACAAAACTACTGAAATAATCAGAAATATTCAGGAATAATCAGAGCGTCTGCAAAACCCCACACCAAGGCCACAGAAATCCTACAAGGTTATGTCTCTTTAATCGAGCCCAACAATTTTGTTAAGTTCCTTTCTATATGTGCTTATAGCTACATCAAAAATACCGCAAGAAATGCCTTCGGAGTGTACATTAAACAAAAGACAAATTTTTTCTACTGGACCATGATTATCCGCACGAAAAGTTAATTGACGTGGACGAATACCTGCTATTGGAACATTAATTTTTATTTGACTCAATAAATATTGACTGTCCAAATATCCATTTAATAATTTATGTAAAAAGACAAGGTTGATTATAGAGCGTCTATGTTCCAATTTTTCAATTTCAAACTCTTTTCTAATAGGTCCAAATGAAACAAATCCTGGACTTGTATGATACTTTTTAAAGTATAAATATTTGACAAATTTATTTTGAATAGTTTCCAAAATGTGTTTTAAATTTTGTTGTGTAGGGTCCCATACAGTGGATGCATATTCTAATTTACTACGAACGAGAGCAAAAAATACATTTTTAATCGAGTGTGTGTCTGTAAAGTCCCTAGTCGTGCGTTTCAAAAAACCTAACAATTTGTTAGCTTCTTTGGTAATGTTATGGATATGCTCGTCAAATTTGAAATTATTTTGAAAAACTATTCCCAAGTCGGTCATTTTTGACACTTTTTCTAGTGTTGATCCTTGCATTGTGTAGATAAAATTTTGAGGATTACGAATGTTACTGAATGTAATAACCTTGCATTTGGAAATATTAAAATGTAATTTATTTTCAAATGACCAATCCGAAATTGAGTCTAAGTCATTTTGAAGGTCTAGATAGTCATCTAGGGTGGATATTTTCTTAAAAACTTTCAGATCATCTGCATACATTAGGCAGTCTGATGTAATACGTAGAGGAAGGTCATTAACAAATATTAAGAAAAGTAGAGGGCCCAAATTGGAGCCCTGAGGGACCCCAGAGCCTGCGAGGATTGTATGAGATACTTCACCACCAAACATTACGTATTGATACCTTAGTTTTAGAAAAGACGTAAAGAAATTTATTAGATGATCGCTAAGACCATAATATTTCAGTTTAGCTAGAAGAATATTGTGATTTACCTTATCGAAGGCTTTCTTAAAATCAGTATAAATACAATCTACTTGCTCACGAGAATTGACACATTTTGATATTTTATCACTGAAAGTTTAATAAATTTGTATCTACAAATTTTTTACGACAAAATCCGTGTTGTTCGGTTGATATGTATTTTTGAAAGTAAGCATACAGTTTATCATATATTACAAATTCAAACAGTTTCGCCGTACAATTTAATATGGCTATGGGACGATAATTATCTATTTTATTTTTATTCCCTTTTTTAAAAATTGGTGTTAATCTCGTTCTTTTAAATTCACTAGGAAATATGGATGTTTTAAGCGACTTATTAAAAATTACCAGCAAAAGGTATATTAAATAATCTTTACAAGCTTTTAGGATATAACAAGGAATATTATCAGGACCCGCTGTCTTTTTCGGTTTTAACTTTCGAAATGCCGCTTCTAAGTCTTTGACGGATATTAGATCGAAGTCAATATTCTGATAAAAATTTACGTTCCAATTGTTAGTCAAACCATTAATATCTATAAGGTTATAGTTTGAATCGTTGTCATACACTGAACTGAAATAATCAGCAAACTCACCTGCTATAATTTTTTTGTCAGATATTTCCCTATTATTTATAATAAAATTTGATTCAGATATATTATTAGACCTCTTATCTTTAATGAACTTCCAAAAAAGCATGGGGTCCTGGTTAACACAGTTCTGCATATTTTGGATATACTTATTGTGCGCCGTCCTTATTTTCAATTTTAGATCCGCCCTAATTTTTTTATATCTACTAAAATAATATTCCGATAGATGTTTTCTTTTTCTGAAAAATTCTTTGTACTTTATGTCGATTTATGTCGATTAAAGCACCATTAACGATTTTTTTTAATGATTGATTTGTCTGTAGAGATAATATTGCTTTCCCAGCCATTGTTGATCAAAATAGTACGAAACTTTTGAATTACCGCTATTCCAACATGGTGGCTGCGCTTGTGCTCATCACATGATAAAAATACCTATATGTTTTGAAAGTTGACACATCGCATAAATTTGTTTTTATATTTACCTCTCATAGAGGGTGCTAATTACACGGTTTTTACCAAGTAGTTTTAAAAATAATTTTTTTGAGGTTAAATTTTCTAGTGCAAATTTTTGTGCGAACTCAAACATCATTCAATTTTACAATTTGTGCAATATGTCAGCTTCCAAATCATATTAATTCAAAATTTCATTACAATGTAATTTCAACATAATCGTAAAAAATGTGTATACATTTTTTTCAATACCCTGTATCTTGAAAACGGATGCCGTTATGATTTTTTTTTTGGAAACACCCTGTTTATAAATATAATAGAAGAGATTAAAGTTTTACTGCAATATGAAATTTTTTATATTATTGTTGATGAAAACATATATACATGTGGTGGATATATCGCATATCTTATGTTTGGAGCATTAAAAGAAGTTAAACCAGGAAAATCGCTTCAAAACAGACAAAACTAACAATGTGATCGTAACCCGATTTATTCAACAATCTCTATCAGAATTCTTTTTATCAAAACCAATTCTATCAAAGAAGTGTTTTTATCTGACGCAGCACCGTATATGATAAAAGTGAGACGCAACTTAACAATATTTTATTCAAATATGGTCCATGTTACTTGTCTTCTGCATGGAATAAATTTAGTAGCAGAAACTGTCAGAACAGAATATTCCTTGTTAAATAAGCAAATTTCGAATGTTAAAAAAATATTCTTAAAAGCCCCTTTAAGGGTGCTTTAATGCGCTCGATACGTGTAACGGTTGAAACCGTTTTCGTTATTTAGACCCAAACATTGTAACGGTCGGAACCGTTTTTGTTATTTTGACACCAACATATCTACACAAATGTCATTTGTCGTTTATGCCTTATGTCTAAAGTTGGTAATTCATTTTCGATTTATATCTGTCAACGAGCAAGTTGATTTATTGAATTTTTAATTATCTTTTATCTTGTACATCCGATGTACCAATTGTCTTTAATATTTTAATGACCGTCTGATTTTAAAAAGCCTGGCTGTATCTAGACGGTTCTGTAGAAGTTATATCGAAAAAGATTGTTTAGAAGTTTGGAAGAACGTTCAAGCTGCATGTTTAGAAGTATAGAAACTTAGAAGTTTAGTTCCAGCTACAGAAGTTTATTTCAAGTATATCAAGAGGTTTAGTTCGAGTCATCTAAGAAGTTCATGAGATTTAAGTAGTTTACCTAGGAAGATTTATACTTGAAGAGTTGGTGATATCCGAATTATCTCTTACGAATCCCCTTGAAGAAGGCATCTACAAATCCTTCCTGAAATACTACCCCTTTTATGACAGATAAGTCTTAAATAAATCATTTAAATTTGAATAAGTAAGTCTCTGTGAATTAGAATTTGTCGCTGCCTTATCTGAAACATTATTTAATTGTAATATCTTATTGGTTAGTGATTTTCTATTATTTTTATCATTAATCGACAGTCAAGTTTAGTAAGTTTTAAATATAGTGGCGCTCAACATTATTTTTCAAAGTAATACGAGTTGTTTAATAACCTGACCTACTCCCCAAAATCATAAGAGCTTAAAACACTATAAAAATAGATAAAATAAGATCACGTTTCATACGCTCCCACTGCTTCACTTCATTTCACCGAGACCTATATTCCATAAGCTAAATAAAGTTATAACAGAACAAATAGAAGAGTCGGAAGTGGCAGGTACGATTCATATCTACACCGACGGTTCTACAACAAAACAAGGCTCAGGATGTGAAATATACTCCAGATTCTTAAACTTAAACATAAAATGAGGGTTCTTATAGCAACAAAAGAAATCAAAAGAAATAATATTACTGGAAGAAACATGTTCATCTGTACAGATAGCAGACAAGCACTACTCACCCTGAACAGACGACGAATTTATTTAGGGTTAGTACTAGAATGTCACGAAGCTTTGGCCGAAGTATTCATCAACAATGTGGTCACCTTAAGATGGATCAAAGGTCACACTACATCGAAAGGTAACCCTCTTGCTGATTCGCTGGCCAAGAAAGCAGCCAACTAAATACTTTTTGGACCAGGCCCTTCTATTGGCCTGACAAAATCGGTAGTGACAGACCTAATTAAAGAACATTTCCTTGTGAAATTCAAGGAAAGATGGGATGAAACAAGAAACTGCGGAAATGCCAGGGAACTTTTAAGTTATCCTGACTACACTGCAGCCAACAAATACATAACTATAACTAGACAAAATCTGCGCCTAGTGACACGCATTCTGACTGGTCTTTGCCAAGTACGGAAGCATCTTCATATCATGGGGTTGTCAGAATCCGCACTCTGCAGAGAGTGCGAACAAGAAGATGAGACCATCGAACATTTTCTCTACGATTGCCCAACGATTTCATTCATTAGAAGATTTGTGTTCGGCAAGTATCGGCTAACTCCGGTCGATATAAGAGAAGCACCTCTTGGCGACGTTGTCAACTACATTAAATCTGTAGGCTGGCTCACAAGCTAGGAGGTGCCTATCATCTTAGGATAATGCACAATGGACCCAGTGAGGCCTAAGTTCCGTGGAGGGTAACCCTCCCTCCACACGTTACAGATACAGAGGATACGCGCACCTATGTTAAACTTATTTACATCTTTTAATTGCTTAAAGATGTGCTTTTTTGGTATTTTGTAAAACTAAAATTTAATTTAATTTATTAAAGCAGTATCGGAAATATTTTGAAAAACCTAAAAAAGATAAAAAATTTACCACCTTATGTTTTTAAAATAAAGCATCTGCGAACTCATATTGATAGGAACTATTTGTCTTGTTTTTGTAAAAGGAATCACACCAGGAGTAATAGAACATGTTTTTTGGAACACATGTAATATTGTTGTATTTTTGTATTATTTCTATGAAAATTATAGTGTTACTTTTTAAGAAAAATAAATAAACATTTTTGTCAGTATCTTATTTTCTGTAAATTCTTACCATTAAACATCAGTCTGCATTAAACTAATTCCTAATTATAGATAATAATTAGAAATTGCTAAATATGGCGACCGTGAAAGGACACGGTGTTAATGGTATCGAAAAGTTGATGAAGACGCTAGATCCACAAAGGACGTTTCGAGAAAATATATGAGCCCTCCTAATGAATCAGTTTCCGCTGGAAAAACATAATATCATCGAAGTTCAAAAGTACCTGAAATTTCTAGAACAAAAAATTGAAGCAATGTCTGCACTCGACAAGAAGTTCTTCCATTTCCTGTTAGAAAATGATTCAGAAGATATCGACATTGATGGTGAGATGACAAAAGATAATTAATATCACTGTCAATTTAATAACCGTTATAGCTAGTAGAAGTCGGTCTAATTCATCATTTCAAAGTAAAATATTTCTTCCATAAATTGAATTTACGAAATTTGGAGGACATGTTCAGAATTGGTTACTCTTCTGGAGTCAGTTTCGCAGGGTTCACGAAGAATTAGAAATTTTTCTTTCTGAACCAAGCAACAATTAGGCAGTTTAGATATAGCATCCTTGTGGACCTGTTGTCAATGATACATACTCGTGTATATAGTTATATATATTGCTTGAAGCGGGTCGTTTGCGAGCGGCCATATTGCCCGACAAGTGTTCATTAATTTGAATCAGTTTAGCAAAAATGTGTTTTAAAACCAATTTTAAGAATTTGAATATAGTAAAAAAAATAATTACCAACATTTTTACTTCGAGGCATAAGCTTATGTCTATTTTGAAAAACACGGATTATCAATTTATACAGGGTGGCTCACGCTCAACGGGACGGAGCTTTATGGGAAAACGACCAAAGATATAAAAAATTCGTTTGGGAGGAATACGTAGGTTACAGACGGCTACAATTTAAAATTTGTTAGATGTAAACAGGATGTCCCACATAAGAAAAAAAAAAATTAGTTCATTAAAAATTATTCAAACAAGAGTAAACAATTAATTTCTGGGGGAGACTTTTTTTCCTTAAAAATTCAAATAAATCGAAAACTAATAATAATAGTAATAGGGAACCTTTAGTTAACTGACATTATTTTTGATGTAGTTTTTAATTCTAAAATAAAAAACAGGGTGTTCCATTAAAAATAATATAACTTTGTATATTTTCTCTTATGTGGGACATCCTGTATACATCTAACAAATTTTAAATTGTAGTCGTCTGTAACCTACGTATTCCTCCCAAACGAATTTTTTATATCTTTGGTCGTTTTCCCATAAAGCTTGTTACAGCCCTTTGTATATTACAAGTTTGTATTCTATACTTATGTATTCTGGGCTAGCTATTTGTTACGAGAGCGAAAAGGGGTTCATGCACCCAATTAAAACAAAACTTGCGGTGCATACATTTATTGGATAGACAATCTGTCTGGTTAGTTTCTAGCTTATCGTGATATTTGGTGACATTAATTTTATATACAAGGGATACCCAGTACCGAGGGTTGCCCCAATTGGACCAATTGGTTCACACAGAACCGTAAGTTAATATATTTACACTACATAAATTTTAGGTACAATTATTATAACATAAACAGTTTAATGATGAATTATTTTCGTTTCAGCTCAACCACCAGTAGTAACAAAGATACAATAAAACTGGAAAATTCTTACTTGCAATCAATATCCAGGCTCAAGATGCAGGCACTAAACAGCAGGCAGGCTCTAGCGAACGAAACCGAGCTGGTAAAATAGGACGAATAGCAAATAAGCAACATGCAGGAAATAGCATCAACAGCGCTGGAGGACTGCGGCAAGCAACAAGCAGCATGCATTAAGATCTTGAATTCTATCTGATGTGCCAGCAACGTCACCTTGAGTGTTACTTATAATCAGTTAAGTAGTTTTTTTCAATATAAGTACGTCTAAGAAAATAGAACGAAGAGTAAAAGCGTAGAATAAGAGTAGGAGAAAAAGAAAAAAAAAGGCCTAAAAATATAAAAACAGAATGTAAAATAGGTATAGGGTATTGTACATTTCACGAGGTACTTACCGAAGTTGGGGATCGGCCTTGGGAAATTCAAAGGTTTAAATTGAATTACGGGAAATCCACTTATAGTGCAAATTTTCAACAGAAAACTAGTAATTCAAATTTAACCAGTTTATTTTTGTTTCAGAGTATAAAATCCGTAAAACGATAACTGCAACCAGCACAAGATATACCCAAAAAAAAAAAACAATTTCCACAAAAACTAGAGGAAAAAATCAAGCTTCTAGAAGTTCCTCTCCCAGACCAAAAGCTTATACCATTTAAGACAATTAGTCACCTTCCAATAAGTGAAATTACTTAAGATACCCAAGGACTAAAATAAAAGAAGAAGTACTTAGGTTGACATAGCAGATTGGAACTACCTAACCTATATAACAATGTACAAACAATTTTTGTAAACAAATCAATTATCTACTTATTTATATCAGGAACTGAGAGTATGGGATGACTGAAGTTGTAAATAAAGTTTGTAAATATGGTTTGCTTTTTAATTTAAGTAAGTTACTTATTTATTTTAATTAGACTTTCTGATTTGAAAATATTGTTGCGGTGAAACCGTAACAAGCTCCGTCCCGTTGAGCGTGAGCCACCCTGTATAACTATCTATTTCATTGACCCTGTCAAATCACCTAGCCTACAGGGTTGTCATAATGTTGCTATATCATAATCTGTTAAAACCCACTGGTAGCCATTTTGTTTAGAATGCCTAATATAAAAATACAACAATATGTAACAAACACACTGTATATTTAAATAAAACAAAAACATTATATGAACAACATAATAATAGGAGGATAGTATCTTGTAACGGTTGGAACCGTTATTTCGTTATTTCGGAACCAATCACCTCTTACTCAAATGTCATTTGTCGTCTATGCTTTGTGTCAGAGAAAGTGACATTTTTATTTCATCTGACAGACAACGACGAATAGATCACTTCTATTTTAATTTTCGGTCATCCGAAATATTAATTTATATTTATTTATGTTAATGATCGTCTGATTTTATAAGCCTATGGCAATCTCTAGACCAGCTTTTCTCAACCTGCGGCCCGCGGGCCGCATGCGTCCCTCCAAGCTTTTTTTGTGGCCCGCAACACTATTATTGGTCGCAGCGCTAAATAGCATGCTAATTTTTAAATAAACGTTTGGAATTTTGTGGGGATACTGCAAAAACAAGATAGCCCCACCTTTGGAATTTTCGAGTTAAGTGTGAAATAAGTCTATATTCATGATAAACAGATAGCTAATAAAAACTAGCTCCATGTTAATATATTAACAATATGGACAAATAAGATGGAGTGGCATTTATGGTATTATGGCAATATTGGCAGAACGGTGGATTATCCAAAATAGCGAAATTATAAAAATACAAAAACTTTTGGAATGAAACCGTCCTTATTTAAAATTATAAATAAGAAAATATATGTTAATTTAACTTTATAAACACGTAAATTATTGTGATAACATCATTTTTTAAATAGACAATGTACAATGAAGATCGATGAAAATCTTTTTCCTCGAAGGACACTTACTATATGTGGTCGGTTACCAAATATTCTGTACCTATGTAAAAACGGTATCTATACATAGTGAGTTTTAAGTTGGAACGCCTCAGTTATCTTGGAAATAACCAGTATTCTTAAGGATTTCCAAAAATAAAAATATCCCTACGGAATAATCCATTTGAAATAACAAAGTTCATTATATTTCCAGAAAACCGAAAAATCTGACAACAATGTAAATACAACTATAATATCGGCCGTATTACAAAATCTTTACAAACCAAAGTATTTAAAAATCGTGCAGGCTGTTTTCGAGATAATTGAGACGTTCCATACTGGGTATAGTCAGTTTTTTTTTTATTTTTTGGAAATTTGGAAATGATAATATTTAGATAACTATACATTTTTTTTCAATGTGACTCTGTTCACTAACTTATGAAATGTTATCCCCATACTTCCATGGTTATTACCTATATTTTTTTATTTCTACATGATCTAGGATTGTACAATTTCATAAAGTACAAGATAACATCATGTCATCAAGGTCTTTCAACTAATACTATATAAAAACGAAACGAACGCAGTAAATATCCAAAAATAAAACACATACCACAAAAGTTATAAGTAAATGTCACAAATGACATTAGGATGGTAACAATATGGCGGAGGTGATACCGCTTCGGTATTTGAGTAGTGACTCCTTTCCCTACTACCTCCATGCTTTTCTCTAATATATTACTCGACTTACGTTGCCATTTAAAAAAAATCAAGATGGCGGCAGTACTCTAAACGATAACTTTGACATGTCCTCTAAAAAATGCAGAATGCAATTCCATTCAACATCCTACAATTTCATAATTATACATTCATTCGTTCCGAAGCAAATACCTTGTTGCCAAACTTTTTCGCTACCCTGTATATTTCATAGCAAAGTAAATACAATTTTCACCTAAAATTTTTTCCATCTTGGTGTAGACATTTTTTTGATCTATCCTCGTATAATAAGCAGTACATCCATGAACATGAATTCAACTTGAAAAATTTTGAATTTGTATGATAACCTGAATTGACAAAATTATGCAGAAAAATGTCAAGTATTTAGGCCAGAATTTATGTAATTTTGTCAACCAATATTAAATATATGTACATATTTCATATGAAAAGGTGTAAAATAAGTTTAGAATTTTTTAAAAATAAAAATCTTAAAATAAAATGTTGTTAAAACGGAAGCATTTATTTTAAATATAATTTAAAAAAAAAATAAGACTAATTATTGTTTTAATATACTCACATACTATTAGAGTTGTTTTAACATACTTTCTATATTTTTGGTATAAATATACTTCATTTAGTAATTAATTCGAAGATTCCATTTCAAATAGATATTTTTAGTTTTTTAAATTTATTACTAAAAACTTTTTAAAAATAAAACAAAATAATAAAAAATAACTAATTATTTAAAACACTTGAAAATTCTTGCACCTATATATCCTTTAGGTATAATATATTTTACATAAACATTTTTTATTTCAAAAAATTGTACCAAAATCGTTCTATTAAATTTTAAACAAGTCAAGTCAAAAACGAAAAATTATTTCAACTTTAAATTTGATCAAAAATCAAGCTCTATAAAAAGACGAAACCTACTCATTCTAAAAAAATATCTAAATAAAAAAAAAGGGTTAAGAGGGATGCAATATTAAAAAAATCCTAACTAGGAAACAAAAAACTATAAATTTGAAATCTTCAGTATATCAAGCTCTATAAGAGGACGAAGCATGTAAGTTCTGAAAAATCTGTTTAAAAACGGTGTTAAGGGATTGTGAAAAGTATAATATAGAATGTCAAGCATTATACAGGGTGTTTTAGAATAAAGTGCCATAAACTTGTAGATCTTCACTAATTAATAATAGAAGCTAAATATAATTTTCCTATAAACTTAATGGTCCCTTTAGTTAATGGACCTTTTAATATTGATTATGAAATCGGCCCTTAATAAATCATTTTTGGAATTTCATAATGTACATAGATTTTCAGTTTGAGTAGGACTAAAACTGAAAAATCTCGAAAATGATATGTTCTAAGATATCAACCAGGATTCCCTTTTTTGTAACAAATGCGAGAATAATCATTATTAATCTCAATTTTTATGATATATAGGGTGTTCAAAAAATTTGAAATAAAATTGTTTTCTTAGCCCTTGATTCTTCTTCAATGGGTTATCGAAATAGAGTGTGTTAACTAATAATGACGATTAACTAACATACATATTTTCAAGTCAAAGTTTTTACGGTAAGGAAAGATATTTAGAAAATTATGAATTTAATAAATTTATTTTATCGCACTGTAGAATAATAACTGGTACATTTACAGGAAAATTATATTTAGCTTTTCTTAATAATTAGCTAAGATCTACAAATTCTTTAGTTTACGGTACTTCATTCTAATTTGGATATACGGTTGCAACCTAATGAAAAATATTGGCCCGAATGGATTTAATTCTTTTTTAACTGTTTGTGCATCATCCTTGATAGGCCATTAATATTGTCCTAGGAATTGTATTTTTTTAAAGATTTTATTCTATACATTTCATCATTTCTACTTTATGTTATTTTTCCGATGTACCATGAATCATCGTAGTAGGTGGCGTAACGTTTGTCAGTTTCTATAAAATTGACATTCTTTTTCTTGAAATTTTTAGTTTTGCAAATTTTGGTGTAAATTATAGGAGTGAACTTGATTTATACATAATATTTTTTCTAATTGTTTTAAATTCATTTCTTATTGTCACTAATATTAAGCGAAGTAAAGTTATTCAAAACCTTTCCTCCTTCAGAAGAAGTCTTAGCTTGTACTTCAAAAATTTCTTATAAAAAAATTACCCCAAAGCTATCAAACATGAAACACCCATACATGGGATTCATTTAAATAAAAAAATAGTTGTGTTTAAAAAATGATTTTGTAAAATAAAATTAGAAATCGAATTATTTGATATTTAAACAAAAACATTTTAAAGTTGTAATTTGAAAACGTTATCCCAAAAAAAAAACACTTAAGAGACTGTTAATCTGTTAATTGTTTCCTAAATATATGGAAACTTGTTTTAAAAAAATCCTTTGTATATATACTATACTATATAATAAATTAGAATATTTATTGAACTTACCTCGTAAAAATAAAAAGAATCAATTTTGGTGCCGTTTGATACACTGGTCTCGTTGTTTAGGATTTCAACTTCGTTTTTTACAGATTCCATGTTGCGCACAAACTAAAATTAATTAATAGAAAAATAAAAAAAATAAATCTAAAATCGCGAAGTATTCGTGTATCGTCCTGTATAAATATGAGACGGGCTGTTATAATACTTCCCGCTTCCCGGTAGTTGCTTTGTGGACATTACGAAGGACTGTCGGCACGCTCGTATTTTTTAAAGTTATATATTGGCGGGACGCGAGCTTGGCGCTTGCGTTTTCGTTTTAAAGCGCCTTTATCGTAAAGCTTTTCGTGTTTCAAACTTTTAACTGATTTTTGATGAAAAATATCAAATGCGGACCTTAGAACACAACGAGTCTGAGTAACATTTTTCTCGTTTTTAGTAAATCAAAGTTAAAGTTAGAAAAATAATTTTTGTAGGAAATTGAAAGATGATCATTATTTTTGTATTCCAAAATCTTATTTCGATATCAGTTACTTTTAATTTTAGTAGTTTCTGTATTTTTTTTGCACGTGAATTTCAAGAAGACTCTAAGATCTTTTTACTTCTGAGCAAAATGGAAAATAAAATACTTTATGAAATTAAAATTTGATACAATAAGAAGAAAAATTACCTTTATTTTTGAAATAATAACAGTAATACTGGAAATAGTAGATATCAGAAACTTGAAAGGTTTTAAATAAACAATAAATACCAGTTCACGTTGTTCTTCAACATCCCTTTAATCTAAAATGTTGGACAAGAACTAGATTTCTGCCTTTGATTATTGTATGTGGCTGGAATAGAATTTTGTGACTTTCTGATAGGAAACCAGTTTTAATCATTCATTCTGTTTTCTTTTGAACAAAAATGAAAATATAAATGTTTATACATTTTAACTTCACGTTATTATTTAATGGTATTTTTTTATTTTGACAGAATGGGTTAATTCCTTAAAGACAACTTATTAGACTTAGGCAACTTCTCATACATTTTCCCGTAGATACTGTTGCCTGCCTATATTTTATTATTGATTTTTATTGAATATACTTAGTTTTTTTTTTATTTTAAGCGATAAAAATCTATAATAATAATAATAATAAAAAAATAATGTTTCACTTGTTTTACAAATCCATTTACTTTTATTAAAAGTAGCATATATACTTTTTAATTACGTATTCTGTTAAAAATTGTATTGTCAGTATACGCAAAAATAGTCCATTAGTACAAAAAATGAATTGGCGCTGTTATCACGCACGGAACGAATACAGTATGGTGTTCCTTATTCAACAAATATCTTCGTTATTTAATACAACTTCTTCAAAATGAATTTTTTATTGAAAAGTGTATAAAGATTAATATTAATTTGACATCCTTCAAATCTGTGGTATATGGTAATTAAGTATTAAGTCTAACATGCTAAATCTTATAAAAATTGGGAATTGTTCTAAAATTATCATTAAAAAAAAAATAATTAGAATACTATTTTAAAATACAAGTTGTAGAATGCCACATATTTCCGTACGAATTCGAAATTTGGTCACGGCGGCGGAGGAGCGAGTGGACGAACGAAAATGTAAAAAATGCAATTATTAAAAATATTTTTTCCTTTTTTTTTTTCAGGAAATACGCATTTTATTTAAAACAGTTTCAAACGAAAGGAAAACTTTTACATCTATTATTTAAAGAGCTTACTTTTTTACCATACTGGCCACAAGTTCGTCAGTTGACACCAAGTCAGTTACACCATATACAGTGTCGGCTAGTGAACTTTTTCCAAGTGAAAACTACAAAGAGTTTAGGTTAGGTACATAAAATACACTTTCCAACGAGTTATGAACATCATTTTTCCTACGACCACAATTATTTAAAGAATGTTCCAGGTGTATTGAAGATATCACAATGTTTCACCTTACCAGTTGGTTTATTTATAGAAATAAAACATAATAATTGAAGAAATTACAGAAGAAAATAGGGAGCTAAATTAAATTTTCTTTTACACTTTTATATATATAATAATTATTTTATTTAGAATTCACGAAACACTTATTACTGTTTAGTTTTAGAATTTTTTACAGTTTTGACACAAGCCTACTCTACATTAATTATAATTATTGTTAGTTTCGTTATTTCAAATCATTTATACTAGAGGTGTGAGGAAAAGACAGTGAACTGTGGAACGCCAATATTGTTGGGTGCGCGTGGTAGAAATGGTCCTCTAATGCTGCTAAAAACATAGCTAAAATACCTAAAATACAACCATCAGATATCAAATTTTATCAGTCGTATAAAGAATAAAGGTACTTTACTCTTGAGTAAAACTCATATTTTTTGACAAACCTCGTGTACCACTGAAAAAATTTAATATTTGATGACTGTATTCTAGGTTTTAGATATTGCAGAACTTTTTATGAAGAATAACTTTTTTTTCTTAAAATTCACAATAAAAAGTTTTCCTTATGATTCCAACTTAGGGGGACATAACGGAAGAGTTAATTGGATTTTCTTCTTGTTGAGTTTTAAAAATATGAATTTATCACTTTGTGCGCAATCTCACCTGTATCTATGTGACGTAATGCGCGAATTCAATTTGGCTTACTTTTGTTAATAGAGACTGGCGTTTCATTTTAAATATACAGTTCACAGGGAAAAGATTATTTAAATATACACGGACCGGGAAAACAAATACGAAAAAAATTCACTGGCTCCTGGACTAGTACTGTATCGAAGGAATTTTATGAATGAAACAAATTACGACCCTCTTACAAATACTACAATAACGGTCTAGTCTAGTTACGCTGTTGACGTACATTTTTTTTGGATAATTTAAAGTATTGCAAGCAAACATAATTCATTACTACAGTTAATAACATCGCAAACTTGGCATCAATGTCTTATCCAAATATTGCATTTCTACCGAGGATCATCCGCGTTGACTTCAGAAATTTTTGTAAATAATCCGATCTGTCTTGGTTATATATCTATGGTGGCGATGTAACCTAGTATTATCAAATGCAAACGTTCAGAGTGAAAGCGACCAGCGATGCGATGTTTTGAAATATCAATCCCGTTGTTCGACGAAACGCTATTGCATCGCCACACTCACCGCTCCTACTCTGAACAAGGCATAATTGAATAATTAATACGAGTGAAATTAATCAATCCAGCTCAGTTGCTTTGCCAATATATAGAAAAATGGATTCAAATTTGATGCCTAATACCATCCCTCCCTGATTGGCTTTCACACACATCACAGCTTTGATTCTGATAACTGGTGAGATCTGGTATCTGCAATTATTCTAACTAAAATATTCAAAACCTGTATAATTGGATAAAGAATACACACAGTGGTCTTCAATTTAAACCGCAAGTTTAAACAAAAGGGAATTCAAATAATTGCTACCCAAGCTTTGACCAATTTTCCATTCCAAAACTCTATTGTACCCTTTCATTATCTTACTCATAATGAACAAGATATTTTGAGATTTAAGAAAGATATTAGTGGTGCAGACAAGGTTGATTTTCTCAATAAAATAATCAGTGTAGTTTGTGATAAAGAACGATATAATATGTCGCTTCAAGATTATTTGTTTATAACACTGTCTGGGCAAGGTTAATAAAAAATTTACTTGCAAAATACATTTCATATAGAAGTTAAGTAAATTACCACTTTAGATTTTATCAAGTTATATTTATATGAAGTAACTTTATATCAGCTCAATAATTTGAACATGGACGTGAGGGCTTATTCTCTAACCAGCGTTTTTGAAAGCACTCTAGAAATGAGAAAAACAACTAACAAAAGTGAAAAGTGTATAGCATAAACGTTGTGGTATTTTCTATCTACTAGCTGTGCTGGAGTGCGTTTAGAAACCTCGTATGGCGCGCCTGACCACGTACATTAGAATAGGGTCCAGACGCGCCGTGCGTGGTTTCTAAACGCACTCCAGTTCGTATTTAAAAAACGTAAAGCACTTCAAGTTTTGACATTTAAGGCCAAAATTTGTGGGCGAAGATAAGTCAAACATTAAAAATATGGTCCTAAATATTATGACTGTCAGCATCTTATGCTCTTTATTATATTTTTGATTCGTTATAATAATTTTGGAATTGACCTCAATATATTTTAATAGAGTTTGCTTTTGGGCTCTATCCAGTTGCTTTTAAATTACTGCGTCCATGTTAAACACATACTTATCGAAGTATGTGATGTTAAATGATTAATGAATTATAACAATGTTAAAATGACAAATTCTAACCTTACGTTATTCAGACCAATCAGCATTTACGATTTATAATTATGACAGCTTTCGACAAAAATGAAAGTCACTTACGACCGTTTATATATTATTAGGTATACATTGAGTCACTACCAATATATGTGTTCTTTATTGTTCGTCGCTGAATCCCATCTTTTGAAAACATACTTTAAATTGGAAGGTTTTGAAAAATATATTTAGATAAATCAAAATCCAATGCACATTCAACTGCAATAGCCATTTTAATTTTTTGAAGTTTGAAGTTTTGTACGAGCTGACAACTGACATTTCGATACTCGAGCGCCATCCCGTTAATTGGAGTTGTAAAATTACCTTCTTCATGTTTTTCCATTTGAGTTACCAGCCCCTGGATCCGCTTTGTTGAGAAGTCCACTTAGTGTTTTCGTTGCTATGCGTTTTCGGCTGAAACGCTCATCTCTATACATATTTAGTCGTTTATGAGCTATTCAAATTTAACATTTTTCATCGTTTCGTAGTAACATTTTTAATTCAAAGCTTAGCCTTAATAAATGTAAATATTTTCATAATTAATTTAGTTTTATAAATAAATTAAATATATAATTTCTATTCCTTTTTTTTATTAAAAGATTTAAAATAATTCCAAGTATTTAAGAAGCAATAAATATCACTAGAATGAAATCTATAAAAGTTGTTTATTAGACGGATAATTTAATTTAAATTCTCTTTGACAATACAAGAACAATGTTCGACCTTGGAAATGTTCGAATTATTTGCAAGCTACAAAAAGGTATTTCTAAGGGTTCTTCAAATAAATGTGTAAACATCAACTGTGCTGTGATAACTTACATACATATTATTAAATGTCTGTACAATACTAAGGTTGGATTTGGAATAAATAGGTACAAAAAAAAACTAATAAATGATTTCATTAAATATGTACTAAAATGTACCATGGAAAAAATAACAATCATTCGAAAGCTACAGCAGCCATTTTATCCCACCAAAATAAAATCTACAGGGGAATTTACTAACTTTTATTATACATTTATTCTGTGAGGAATAAAAACTAATTTTGGTACGGATTCGGTAAAATCGGATAGATATTAATAAAATAGAAGATGATAAGAAAAGAAGAAAAAAAAAGAAGACTTTTACAAAATTGTAGGTATTGTAACAGCCCACCCCCGGCACCCCCTATTTTTGTTCATTATTTTCCTCTCTGAGATGTTATTATTTACCTCACAAGTTTATTTTACTTTAAATTCTATACTTACTGAATTTGGCCTTTTTACTTTCCTATCTGTATACAGATATAAGGAAAGTATAGGAATCATGATTTTTTTCGACCTCGAGTTTTCGACGGATTTTTACGTTTTGAGGACCCCTAAATCCGTTTTGACTATTTTCGCGATGATGTCTGTGTGTGAGTGGTGTGTGTGCGTGGTGTGTGTGTGTGTGTGTGTGTGTGTGTGTGTGTGTGTGTGTGTGTGTGTGTGTGTGTGTGTGTGTGTGTGTGTGTGTGTGTGTGTGTGTGTGTGTGTGTGTGTGTGTGTGTGTGTGTGTGTGTGTGTGTGTGTGTGTGTGTGTGTGTGTGTGTGTGTGTGTGTGTGTGTGTGTGTGTGTGTGTGTGTGTGTGTGTGTGTGTGTGTGTGTGTGTGTGTGTGTGTGTGTGTGTGTGTGTGTGTGTGTGTGTGTGTGTGTGTGTGTGTGTGTGTGTGTGTGTGTGTGTGTGTGTGTGTGTGTGTGTGTGTGTGTGTGTGTGTGTGTGTGTGTGTGTGTGTGTGTGTGTGTGTGTGTGTGTGTGTGTGTGTGTGTGTGTGTGTGTGTGTGTGTGTGTGTGTGTGTGTGTGTGTGTGTGTGTGTGTGTGTGTGTGTGTGTGTGTGTGTGTGTGTGTGTGTGTGTGTGTGTGTGTGTGTGTGTGTGTGTGTGTGTGTGTGTGTGTGTGTGTGTGTGTGTGTGTGTGTGTGTGTGTGTGTGTGTGTGTGTGTGTGTGTGTGTGTGTGTGTGTGTGTGTGTGTGTGTGTGTGTGTGTGTGTGTGTGTGTGTGTGTGTGTGTGTGTGTGTGTGTGTGTGTGTGTGTGTGTGTGTGTGTGTGTGTGTGTGTGTGTGTGTGTGTGTGTGGTGTGTGTGTGTGTGGTGTGTGTGTGTGTGTGGTGTGGTGTGTGTGTGGTGTGTGTGGTGTGTAGTGTGTGGTGTGTGTGGTGTGTGTGTGTGGTGTGTGGTGTGTGTGTGTGTGGTGTGTGTGTGTGGTGTGTGTGTGTGGTGTGTGTGTGTGTGGTGTGTGTGTGTGTGGTGTGTGTGTGTGTGGTGTGTGTGTGTGTGTGTGTGTGGTGTGTGTGTGTGTAGTGTGTGTGTGTGGTGTGTGTGTGTGTGTGTGGTGTGTGTGTGTGGTGTGTGTGTCAATGGTCAATAAAATTCAATCTGTTTTTCACATGCTCGAGTCGTACAATGAAAACCAAAATGTATCTTTTTTGTAGAAATAAACTTTAAAATAATATTTAATTTTTAAGCATTTAAATCAGTGTTTTTTGGTAAATCTAGGCAGTCGTTTGAGTTAAGACAACGCGGGTTTGCGGCATTGAATTCCTCTCTAAAATTGTAAAATTTATATATATAAATATTGCGATATCTCAAAATTTTGAAAATAGTTATCATTAAGCAGTTTTCAAATTTTTAAGATAAACCCATATACATATTTTGTTATACAGGTAGTTTAACATTTGATAAGTTCTTCAAGTAGTAAAATACACTTATTTTAACCTTTAAAATGCGTGGAAGCTTTAGGTCTCAGCAATTTTGGGGTACCCTATATATAATTTTTTTTTCCAAAAATTATGATGTTTATTATCAGAAATTGTTCATTTTTCGAATATTTTATGTATATATTTTTTGTTTATAATAGTCAATATCTAAGTACTTACATCATGAATTATTTAAACAAAATATAGTTCGTAAAACGCGTTTTTTTATGGAAAAATTTCCTTATTTCAACGGTCAAAGGCCATTCGGAACCATCAAAAGAGCAATAAAGCTAACATTTAATTTGGAAAAAATCCGTAACGTAAACTGTAAACCACATAAAAGTTGAAATAACATCATTTTATAGATCATATCACTCAACCAGATAAAGCGGAATAATATTTATTGGTCATTTTAGTTTTTCACGTCCGTATTGAACAGACTAACCTCAATAATTTAATATTAAAATTAATGTGTATTTAAACAAGCCAGATCGTGAGTCTTATTGATTTTTCAGCGTTGAAATGCAGAATGGGAAATTAAAAAAAAAAAAAAATAGCAAATAGAATGGGAAATTAAAAAAAAAAAAAAATAGCAAATGTTGTTTAGTTTGGGTTAAAATAGTAAAGATGCTGTTGAATATTCATTATTCTAGGTAAAACTTATTTAAACGAGGCATTAAAGCAGGATAAAATAAGTAATAATTATAATAAAGGGGAGTACCGGAATGAATAAAAAATTAATAATAACAATATTTATTATTGCGGTAAATTGGCCAAAACTAATTTAATTTTATCATGAAAGTCATTTAACAAAATTATATTTTAGATAAAAAACCACGTCCTCTAAGAGGCTCTGCGAGAGGTGGAGGCCGAACACCAAACAAACTTTGGAAAAGTACTCGAATACTCGAACACACAAAGTCACGGGAACGTATCGTCGACTATAAAGGTACAATTTGGGAACGCAAGGCCGATGCAAACGACCGTAACAGGCAGCAAATACTGTTACATACACTTCGTGTTAAAAGTGCTCTCACGGTCTCTTGCTTCGGTCGCTCGCTCCCAAATATGCTTTATATATACACATAAAGAGACGCATTTCGGTCGCCTTACGCGGTCGCTCTGCCTCTGTCTCCTGCCTCGGTCTCGCGTTCCCAAATGGTACTATAAAAGCCACGATAAAGTGGATCGCTATCATAGACGGTTTCGACCCTGTAACATGGCAGTTACGTAGCCTCCACTAAAAGGGAATCGCCGGATAGTGTTTGGGTTAGTCTCGGCCTCTATAGATTTAACCAGAGACAACCCAGCGAGACGTGTAACTCAATGTATTTTTTTGTTCGGTAAAAGTTGTTTGGGCGATTGTAACCACAACCAGTCTATGATGATGCCACTAGTAAATAACGGGAAAATTTAAAAATGCTTTAGAGCGGGAAATTCAAACATGGATTCAGAAATAAATAGTTTTTCTACACAAATTTACAGCAGAAACAAAAACTATTATTTCACTGTATATTAAAAAATATAGAAGCTTCCAATAACATCAAATTTTTTATCATATAAATAATCATTTTAATAAAGGAAGTTTTAATCAGTTTAATATAAGCAGTGAACATAGTTTTTATTACTCTTGTAAATTTCGCTAAAAAACTTGAATAATCTATTTATTATTAAATATTTAAACTTGGAAAAATAATACACCAAACTTTTTTTCTATAAATTATATTTTTGTAAGGTACAGAAAACAAACTACAATTGCTACGTTTTGAAAGTACCTCGTATCATTTTGTGACAAATTACAAAGAAAGTCACAGTTGTTATATATTCATAATATATTTAAAAAATAATGTAACAAATATTTTATAAAGTATAGAGTATATCGATACCTTTTTACCAGACTATCATAAGTGCCACTTGAAATGTCGCTTACGTTAGTCTGACAAAAAGGTATCGATAAGTTATGACTGTTTATTTTAATAGAAACCATGGAAACGAAACAAACACACACATACACTCACACAAATGTATAGGGCCCGAGTCGGGTAAGTTCCCATCCTGTAAACTGGATCGAAACCTGCTAGACCCATTCCGCACACCCCCCTGCTAACTCCTCTTAGGGTCATCAAGATCAATAGATTTATATGCCATGCCTTCTAAAAGGGAATGAAGGATGACATACTATCATCGTTTAAACAGGACGTTGCTAAAGGCTTACCCCTGTTGTGTCGTCTGTTTGTGTATCTTCTGTGTATGCATTCCTGTTGTGTCCCCAGTCATGTAAAAGTTTTCCTGTTCTCCTAATTTGGTGATTAGGTGGACCTTCTCCAACTAGGCGTCTAATCTATTCGATCTGCTTTGTAGCAGGAGGTACTTTTCTAACATAGCAAATAATAATAATAATAATAATAAAAATAAACACTATTTAAAGAAGAATACATTTTTGTAATTTTTTTTGTCGTTGCCCCTTACCAGAGTATACCTATTTTCCATACTCCCTTAATTATAGATTACCTTACTATGTTTGAATGCATATAACATTTTACCCATGAAAAATCTAATTTCGAATTTAACTCTTTTTCAATTTCATTTGAAACAATTAGTATATTACAATTTATTATTAAGGAAATCTTCTAATAAAGTTATAGCAGATTTTACTTTAACTACTGGTTGTTCTGCAGGATAAATTAACTTTTCTTGAGATTGATCTCATTCTAAAATCAAAAACCGACCTGATGTCCCCAAATTTATTTTCCAATGAATGTGATTCAATTTTTTTTCTTCGTTTATATGACTCTACAATCTTCTAATAGCCAATAGAGTGGCTATTAGAGGTAGGTGTATGTAAGAAATAGCCAGTCTCCAATCATTTCAAAAGTCCTTTGCAAATACTACATGGGCAGAGATTTTTTACTCAGCATACATTTTACTTCTTTTCTAGTAGGTGGGAACTTTGTGCTGCCATTAAAGCTGTCGAGACATTCATCTACCTACTTAATAAACAAAAGTAGCTGTAACAATGGATCTCTGTTCCAATGGATCTCTGTTCCAATTCACCTAAAATGATTATAGCCATTTTGTAATATATTATTAAACACACACTGGTTTTTTTAATAAATTGGAAATTACTTACCTCTAGAAAGAAACGTGTACAAAAACGCGAGTTTGATCCAGAAATTGCTTCATGGAAAAAATAATATGCGAAAATAAACATTCCCCTCCAAAGAAAATTAATTAAACAACAAAATCAGACTCTAAGAAATAAACGGGGCCCAAATTAAATTAATTTTAATAAAATGCACACGTTCATAAAAACATTCATAACATTGTCAGTTGTCAGTTCTAATCTATACGTCGACGTCAAAAAACCAGGAACTTCAGCGACCTCTAAGATTGGTGTTAGTTTTATTGGAGAGAGATAAATATATGTTAAGATCAATGTAAAAGAGAAAGAAAGTCATATATGTAATTTAAATGGACCATCGAACAAATTTTCCTATTAAGTTACACGTCTCTGTTATCTCTGATGTAACTAAGTATGTTTAGTTACTATCTTTAGTTACTATAAAGGATCGGGTAGTAGCAGGTCCTACTCAGCGGCCTAGTAACCGCTACGTGGCTACCTAGTAACTACCACTATCACTTTTTAAGGGATTTTCTTGCGTATGTGTATTCAAATCATATTCGTAGCAGTTTGGAATTCATTCATTCTTGCGTTGAAACGATGACGTCATTTTTCAAATGATTTGAAATTTTAGCTGTCAGTTTTAAAACCAAGGGAAAGTTAGTTTTAAAATGTTATTTATGGTAAAAGTGGGGATAATTGTTAGCGAAATTTATAAATCTGTCACATCTGTCATTCTGTTTTGTTTTTCCAAAATTAAAATTGAGAATTGAGAATGTTTCAAGTAAATTTGGGCCGTTATAAGATCGATGTAGATAGTGAAACTTTAGAAAGTTTGAAATGTAGGTATTATAACTAATATAGCTTCTGACAATAAATAGTTATTAAATATTTTAAGAGTGATTATAAATTACCCTTACAGATCCAAAGTATGCTGCTAATTACTTAAGGGAAGTAGAGAAATAAATAACAGGAGGAGTAACAAACCATAGAAAAATAATAAACTGAGAAGTGATTATAGATTTGACATGACTTGTTTACTAAACGGTACGTTCTGGCGTTATCTCAAATTGATGGCGTTTTGACATATATGTTTCAAATTCATTTTTACTTTCCTATCTGTATACAGATATAAGGAAAGTATAGGAATCATGATTTTTTTCGACCTCGAGTTTTCGACGGATTTTTACGTTTTGAGGTCCCCTGAATCCGTTTTGACTATTTTCGCGATGATGTCTGTGTGTGTGTCTGTGTGTGTGTCTGTGTGTGTGTCTGTGTGTGTGTGTGTGTGTGTGTCTGTATAACGCATAACTCATGAACCGATACACAGAAAAACACCAAATTTTAAACTTAAGCTTTGTTTCAGCGTCCAATGAGCTGATTAGATTTTGGGCAGTGTCGGAACATCTGGGGGGGTACTTTATAGGTGGTCATTTTTATATTTTATGGAATATATCTGTTATTTACGTTTGGAGAAGAAATTTCTTCAAATAAAAGTTACTTCTAATATAATTATCTATAATTTTTGTTTTATGCAAAATTTTCCTAAAATGGTCCGTATTCGAGAAATTTGACAAAATGTAAAAAACATAATTTTTTATAAAAATTGTTCAAATAAAAGTTGTTTATAATATAATTCTCTATAATTTTCGTCCTATACATAATTTCTCTAAAATGGACCGTATTCGAGATATTTGGGAAAATGTGTAAATTTCGAAATTTGAAGAAAACTCAAAAACGGATAAAGGAAAAAACATTAAATTTTAAACTTAAGGTTTATTTCGGCCTGACGTGAAATGATTAGATTTTGGACAAAGTTGGAACATCTGGGGGGGTACTTTATGGGAGGCCGTTTTTATATTTTATGGAATATATCTGTTATTTATGTTTGGAGAAGAAAATTGTTCAAATAAAAGTTACTTCTAATATTATTATCTATAATTTTTGTTTTATGTCAAAATTTCCTGAAATGGTCCGTATTCGAGAAATTTGACAAAATGTGCAAAATTCTGATTTTTATGAAAATTGTTGAACTAAAAGTTGTTTGCGATATCGATTTCTATAATTTTTGTTTATACATGATTTTTCTAAAATGGTCCGTAATGGAAAAGTGCTAAATTTAAATTTTTCTGTATTTTCGTTTTCAATGAATATCTATAGAAAAATGTTTCGAGGTAGATGTATGTGTAAAATGTATATATTTAGTTTATCCTCTAAAAATTTATAGAGATGCTGCAATAGGTTGTACAAAATAACCGGAAAATGCCTATAATAACTAGATAGGAAAGTCATGTGTTGGACACATCAGATTTTTAAATATATTTCAACGCAAGAAAATCCCTTTATTAATTAAATTATAATATCGACCTCTTTGTTTTCTTTTTCTTTGGTACTAAAAAGATGTGTATTTTAAACGCGTTTTCAAAAGTAAGTACTTATATATCCATTTTTTCAAACGCAATTTACTTTTTTCATGTAAGTTGTCCTATTTAATGAATTTAATGATAAAATTTCAACCCGCTCTCAAAATAACCTTTTCTATATTTTTTTAAAAAAAATTATTTAATAAGACACGATTCAAATTTTTTAATATTTATTAGGGAAACATTTGGAATACTTTCAAAATTGTTTTTCGTAAAAGTTTATAATAAGATGTTAACATAACTATGTACTGTCTATTTTTGATTATAACCAATTTTTTTTTTCTAAAAATTTTAGCATAATCTAATAATGGCGGCCTTTAACATACTATAAAGTTAGGTCCTACACTATACACAGGTCCTGAAACTCAAAGTCAAAATAAGAGTGGAATTTTTGGATTTAGGTGGTTTTGTTAAATCGACATAATGTCAAGTCTAATAATATCTTGGGTTTCCAATTGGCAAGAATTCTAGATACCCTGTATACAGGCGGTTAATCAATTTTTTCTTACAAAATAAATTTATATGAAAAGTTTAGTAAATTACCCTAGGTTTTGTCTTGTTATATTTAGGCTAGGTATTTTGTTCAAACTCCTAACGTCTGCTAATAACTTTTTTTTGTAGTAAAAAGGTAGTAAATTTCCCCGTAGGTTTTTTTTTGTGATTTAGCACGGCTGCTCTAGTTTTACCTAAAAACAGTGATTTTAAAATTATTGCGATATCCATTTCAATTTCTCTAATTTTTGACAAACATAAATTCAATATTAGGTTAATGGCTTCAATCTGCCTCATCATCGATTGAAGAACCACTTTGATTATTCAACGAATGAATTTTTTATTTGCTTGTGCCGTACTATCAAAATATTATTTGTCGCGAAAGCGTGTTTTGGGTCAATGGTTTGGTTGCGGGTTGCGGTTGCGGATTCTAAATAGAATTTTTATCGCGAAAATGCGATAGTGACGCGTGTATGTCTCTTCTAATCTAAAAAAATGCAAAACGAGACCGCAACGATTGAATAAAAAAAAACAGACGGAGATAGATAGATACGCAATGATGTACGATTATTTTTACCTCAATAACTCACGACCCACTTTTCCTATATATTTTTTTCGCTACATTTGATTTATTTTTCTTTTGGTCCATTACAATAAAAGTATTAAAATTAATAAAAATGTTGACAAACATTGAATCATAGAATTTATAAACATAAATTCATCTACACCCACATGTACAGGGTGTTTGTAAAAGGTCTTTACAAACATATACTGTAACGATTTTTTAATTTAAAAATAGTTTATTTATTTATTTACAGTTTATATATAATTTATTTACACTACGTACTAATTAATTTATTTATACTTTAGCACTATTTATATTTCTAATTTATTTAACTCAATTTATATTGAAACTTCCGTAACTAATCTTCAACACCACTGCTTAACAATGTCGCGCTATTTATATAAAGCCAGCTCTGCTCTAGTAGATTCTCGGCGGTCTAGAATCTCTGGAAATTCTTTCTCTATGAGTCAGCCGGCGCGGAAAGATTTCTCTAGTAACTTCTAGAAATGGTGCGTTTGTCTCTGTCCTGCTGTATCGAAACATAGACGAAGGGGCGGCTTGTAAGGCGTGAGGACCAGGGTCGGTTTTAGGTGGTAGCACGACAATACCATATATATTTTAGACGAAAGATCCCCAAACCTTTTTTGTTTCGTAGACCACTCCATGTTTTTCGGTTTTGGGTAGCTAATATTGCATCAACTTCTAATGTGTTTTGACTGATTTATAACTGTAGTAAGGTGTAGAAGAGAAAAAAAAACAATAACAACCACATTCGTTTTTATACATTTATTAATGAAACTGGAATTAGAAATTTTTAGAAATTATTTATTTAAAGAAATAATTAATACACACATATTTAGTCATGCATACTCGAAAAAGACTTGGTTTTTGTATGAGTTAAATAACAAACAAATAATTATTAAAAAATACATAATATATATAATAACATATTAAACTAAAACTAAAGATTAATACATATAATATGATCATATTCCAGAGATATTTGTAGAAATATGAAAGCGAACCAAAATAAATTTAGGTACCTATGTATTACATAAAATTAATAAACGCTTTTTAGTGGACGGGATGAATCTTGTGCTTTGATAATACATTTTTCTACACCTACATTGATATATGCTTACCTAGGCACATACTACAAAACGAAAAAGTATACTATTGCATTCAACTGAACGAATATATTTCATATTTATTCTAGGTAGTGAGAACACTGCAAAAAAATGAAATTCACCAATCACAATTAATATTTTGGACATCCAAATACTATTATTATTTTTTTAAATTTTAAATAAGTGACAATTCTGTCAAACTGGTATATTTTTTAGTTATTGCGATTAAATATATATTAAAATGAATTATTTTTGTGCAGAATCGATAAATAATAGCTTGTTTTATTTTTATTTGCTCTACACTTAAAAAAAAAAAATAATTCAAACTATATGAAACTAATTTAATTACCGGTATTAAAGCTAAAATGCTAAAAGTAGCGGTGGAGGCGAAAACAGAGCGTGTGCCTTTCACGAGAAAAGCCTGGTTTTAACCCTTAGTTACTCGCGCCGAATTATTCGAACTTTTTCCCACGTGGTGTACACCACCCTAAATTTAGCTTGTTTTTAAACAAAAACGCTATTTTTTGAGTGACGGTAATTTATTCAAATATTAAAAATAAGTATAGTTTTTGCGAACAAGTTAAACATTTTAAAAATATGTAGGACATAATATCAACGAATAAAAAAATATGATGTGTCCAACACATGACTTTCCTATCTAGTTATTACAGGCTTTTTCCGGTTATTTTATATAACCTATTGTAGCACCTCTATAAATGTTTAGAGGATAAACTAAATATATACATTTTCCACATACATCTAACTCGAAACATTTTTCTACTGAAAAATTTAAATTTAGCACTTTTCCTCCAGTTTTTCCATTACGGTCCATTTTAGAAAAATCATGTAAACACAAAAATTATAGAGATCGATATCGCAAACAACTTTTAGTTTAACAATTTTCTCAAAAATTAGAATTTTGCACATTTTGTCAAATTTCTCGAATACGGACCATTTCAGGAAAATTTGACATAAAATAAAAATTATAGATAATAATATTAGAAGTAATTTTTATTTAAATAATTTTCTTCTCCAAGCATAAATAACAGATATATTCCATAAAATATAAAAACGACCTCCCATAAAGTACCCGCCAGATATTCCGACTTTATTCAAAATCTAACCATTTCACGTCAAGCCGAAATAAAACTTAAGTTTGAAATTTAATGTTTTTTCCTTTATTCGTTTTTGAGATTTTTTCAAAATTCGAAATTTAATTTACACATTTTCTCAAATATCTCGAATACGGTCCATTTTAGAAAAATTATGTATAGGATAAAAATTATAGAGAATTATATTACAAACAACTTTTATTTGAACAATTTTTATAAAAAATTATTTTTTTACATTTTGTCAAATTTCTCGAATACGGACTATTTTAGGAAAATTTTGTATAGAACAAAACATATTGATAATAATATTGTTACTTTTATTTCAAGAATTTTCTTCTCCAAGCGTAAATAAGATATATTCCATAAAATATAAAAATGACCACCAATAAAGTACCCCCCAGGTGTTCCGACTCTGCCCTAAATCTAATCATTTCATTGGACGCTGGAATAAAGCTCAAGTTTAAAATTTGGTGTTTTTCTTTGTATCGGTTCATGAGTTATGGTGGATACAGACACACACACACAAACTGACACACAGGTACACACACACAGACATCATTCCGAAAATAGTCAAAACGGATTCATGGGACCCCAAAACATAAAAATCCGTCGAAAACTGGAGGACGAAAAAATCATGATTCCTATACTTTCCTTATCTGTATACAGATAGGAAAGTAAAAAACAATTAACGAAAAATTAAATTAATTTTAAATGTCCTCTAAATTTCTTCTGATTCTTCTCCTTGGACTAAATTATGGCAAGTTTCACATTTTATTACAGTTGTAAAATGTTCTTTGCAAACAAAATTCTGACACGATGTACACCTCATTGTAAACACTCGCGTCTACATAATGCGCAACGACTTCTTACTTTTCGTGGTGGTTCTGCAGTTACGTTTTCATCGGCTTGGTTATACTTGGATAAAAGAAGCTTGATCCTCGCTGGTAAGTTTTTTAATTTTGATCTTTCGCCAAGGTGTTTTTTCATTGGAAGCATAGCCATTCATTTCAAAAAATATGTCTAGCAACTGAACACAAATGCACAGGGGCCATCTATTGGTTCTACGCGAAATTGAGTAATTCCCACAAAACTGATCAACTGTCAACACCTCCTTTGGTCTCATTGTAGAAATGGATTACTTCTGACTTCTGTGAATTTGGGTTTACAGCATCATCATGCATGGTCGAAATCAATATAACTGCCTTATTTTTTTTTTTTTTTCGATGCAAAAGACACCATCATCAAGTTTTTCTGGAAAACAAAAAGAGCTGAATTTATAGCTCTACTTTTATGCGGCTGAAATTCAATTGGAATATCATCCTTGTTTTTTCAAAGAGTTCCCACAAATGTAACTTTTTTTGCAACAGTTCCATTGCAAGTGGACAACTGGTGTACCAGTTATCACAAGTCAAATTACGGTGCTTTCCTTTTGCATGATCTAGATCTATCGTGTGGAGAATTAGATACTTTGTAAAGTCCATCTGGTTGCTGCCCGCTATATATTTCTAAATTAGAAGCATAATACGTCTTGGCATCGCATAGTGCAAACAGTTTCAATCTATAGTTTGCCGATTTACTGGATATGTATTATATGAAACTACAGCGTCCCCGAAATGGCACTAGCATTTCATCAATAGTCAAGAACTTGCTATGATAATAATTTTTTTGAAGTTGCTTACAAATTCAGTGAATATATCCCGAATTCATCTGATTTTCTCCTTTCATATCTAGTTTCTTTATCATCAAATCTAATTTTAGACAAAATAAAAAGAAAACGATTGTAACTCATGCACGCTGCAAATTGATCCTGTCCTGTCCCATCTTGCATCCAGAGTTCGTGAAAATTGGTATGATTGACTTTTTTCAATCCGGATAAGAACAATAAACCAAAAAAGCCAAGAGTTCGTTGTTGGTACTCAATTTAGCATCTTGCTCTCTGGAATAATTTTGTTGTTGGCTCCCAATAAATTTATTCATGTTCGACACAATACTATCGATCATTTGTAAAAAATTTTTGGAACGCCTTAAATTTATTTGTTATACTTATTACACATCGGTTAGGACCTGGCAATATTTTTGCTACAGGTTTTGGCTCTATTTTTTCCAAAGGAAAACTCTACATCAACACTATCATACCCATCGCTCTCACTAGAAATCTCATTTTAATGGTCACTGCCTTTCAGTTCTGATATACTGTCATGGCCACTTTGAGTAATTACTCTCTGTTCAAGGTCATCTTCCTCAGCGCCTAGAATTTCTTCATCTGAACTTCCAGCCTCCAATAAGACCCTAACTTCCTCCTCCGTTGGGCATTGAGGATTTTTTATGGGAATATAAGACCTAAAATCATAAAAATAAAATAAATAAATAAAAAAAATACGCGTTGCACTCGGGGACTGCCGCGGTAAAGCTATTGCATTGCATTTTTTATCAACTTATGCAATTATAATTATTTATTTATTTTATTTATGCAGTATTTTTTTTCTTTGATATTAATTCAAGTTACAGTTTTTGAGCGTGGTGACCGATAAAACAAATTTTTTTCTTATATTGAATAAATGAGAAGTTAATATTATTTAAAACATTTTTATTATCTTACAATACATGTAGGTTATTCAGGAGTTTTTATCATTGAAACTATAGGTTTATGGCAACTGAAATAAGAAACATAAGTTTGAGACTTGATATCCTCTAATTATCTGGAAAATACCGCGTCAATGGTCGTCCCATATTTTGTTGTGGATTCTTGTGGATCATTATTCATTTTCAAATTCAATTTTTCCGAAATTGTGTCCAAAAGAGATAGAATTAGTTATAAGCAGTTAGCAGCTAGTCTACACGCATACGTCTAGTCACACGCACACAAACACCGTGCCGAAGTCTGTCGAACTGAAACGACGTCAAACGATGCACGGCTTTCAACGCCGCACCGCTGATTTTGAGATTTATAGATTTATAGATTTATAGATTTATAGATTTATAGATTTATAGATTTATAAATTTATAGATTTTTTCGATTTTTAGATTTTTAGAATTTTCGGTTTTTTGATTTTTCGATTTTTCGATTTTACGATTTTTCGGTTTTTAGATTTTTCGCTTTTTCGAGGGTTTATTTTCGTTACGGAATTTCTTGATTCGGTCGCCGCACTCAAAGCCCGCGATAAAATCTATGCAATAGCTTAATAATGAAATAGTTGACACTGATAAAATAAAAATTATAATTTTATAAATCTTGCAAAAAAAATTAATATCTAATATTTACGCCAGCCGGAAAGATTTGTGATACCAATTTATTAGAAGTCAGAGAAAGCTCTTCTAGTTCTTTTATTACATAAACGTTCCAGTCCGCAGACGTATATTTAACTCCGCTTCATACTAATACGAATAGGGTCGGATAAAACCTTCGACGGCTTTCAACGCCGCACCGCTGTGCCGGTCGGAGTGGGGAGTGTTAGGTTTATTTTCGTTACGGAATTTCTTGATTCGGTTGCCGCGCTCGAAGCCCGGGATAAAGGCTATGCAATAGCTTAAAGTCTATTTAGCGTAACTAGAAAGGAGAACACACTTGCAGATGGCAAAAATACTCATACATAACACAATCACACGATAAAAAAAAACGTTTTTGTATAAAAGATTGAATACTTACATAATTTAAAAAATTTCCCGCGCGGTGTATTATAGGCACCAACGTGACAATGCATAAAATGTGTGTTAAAACTCACAAGTCAGTCGGGTAGTTGTCTTAAGACTGATCCAGATCCATTACATTCCGGATATGTTAGACATAGGTTAGGTGGGGGTCTGGTGACACCAAAAAAATCGTACGTTTGATGGAGGCAAGAAATTTGGCGCTGGTGTACAAAATACACCAGCGCGAATAATTACGGGTTAAGTCTGGGCTGGGGACTAATTAAATTAAATCTTTTTTTTCTGTTTATTTTATTTTCATAAATTATTTTAAATTAGTTATTTTGTTTTAATAACCTAAAATAATTTTTTTCGTAGAAAAAATAAGAGTGGATTGTCCATATCCACTCTTGTTGCACAAACTACTCTTTCAATAAGTAGTAGTGTTAAGTCTTTCTGTGTTTTTTTTTGTCTCATTTTTTGCTGTTATATTAATTTGGCTAATCCCTATATATATCTTGCACTAACATAGATAACTTTATTCAAAGTCAAAGTCTGAACTGTTTGGTAGTAACGCAGGGGAACAATATCTGTAGGGAATGCGACATGAAAATTGAAATGTAATTTGGGATCGTGCGAACCGATTCTGGGACTCCAGCATCGTGGACCCATTGTGGATATGGGAATTAGGATCTGTCGCGGGACGTGTATATGACCTTAATAATTTTTATTCTTTTGCATATAATTCGGTCGGGATAAAGGCGAATGGGTAATAATCAGATTTATCGGGTACGTGGATGAAATAACTCGTGGGACGAAAAACTTGAATCTTGCTATAACATTTACCTTAAAGAAAAGAATTCCTAAAATTATAGAAAATGTTTCAATCTGCGAAGGGACCAGATATATTTCATGAGTCAAGTGCTTTTTTTAAGCTATATAATTCCATTAAACACATTTTTTTAAATGACTTATTTTCAAAAACTAAAAAAATTCGAAATAAACTGGATTCAATATAAAAATCCAATGCACGTCATGAATGACGCATTTAATTTTAGGCCGCCACAATCATATATGTACAGTAGCCAAATTACTAAAATAACGGGAATATTAGGATTACATTTTTTGTACAAAAAGGTTAAAACAGCGAAAGAAAAGTTTTGCCTTGGATTAAAGAAGACCAACAAAATTTTATTAATAAAAGTTATTATAATCTTTAAAAAAGAAATTCTATGCGTCCGACTTTATTCGTTCAAATAGTCCAATAGTTGAATAAAATTGCATTAATTTAAATGGTGTGGGTAGTACCAGTGCAGTGGACTTTAAATTGAATCCAGTTAAAAATTGGCATGACCAGAAAAAACGACTTTTACAAATCTAGGTATCAAAGAAGGATTAAGTATACATGTTCGTTCTAAATTTAATTTAAATTAGAACGGTAAAATGTAACATTTATAAACTGCTTTCTGCTGATTTCAATGAGATTAGCGCTCATCGGCACGGTTGAAAGAAAAACGAAATGTGTGTATTTGAAATTCATTAAACCTTTTGGAACGGTTTGGTATGTATAAAATCTTCTCAAATCTTTTGGAAAATAGAATTTATTTTTCGCAAAACTCAAAACAACTTATTTACGGTGTTTTGAACTGTGTAGAAGGAAGACGTCTAAAATTAATACCTCTTTATATTCTTTAAAATTACTATTCATCGAATATTATACGAGGGTGGTTTATTAAGTACGATCCCGGATTAAACATTGAAACATTGTGCGAGATACGAAAGGAGGAAGAACTTTTTTGTTCTAGAATTATTTTAAACATGAAATCTGCTTCAATATAGCATAATACGTAATCGGGGGTTAATACAGAAGTTCAGATTTAGCCGGTAATTTAACAAAAATTAATCTGACAAAATCAGGAGAGCGTAGTTTTATTTAAATTTGGCACTGCACTGGAGTGGTGAGAGGGATTATAATTTTTTATTCTTGGTATCTAGCTGAAATTTTCGTCTACTCTTTTGTATTTTCAGGTGTATAATATTCAATCTCGCTAATTATTCCAGCTTCGCAGATATTTTCGAACCTCGGCGTTCTGAATAATTACTTTCACATATAAAACAAATATAAATCATTACCATGGTAACGTAATCTATTCGCTTTTTTATCCACTTTCAGTTATACTCCTTCTTTTGGCCTACAGTAAGCTACGATTTTTGTGTAAACAAATGGTGTTTTTTCTTTTGTTTGTTTTTATATGCGAGTAGAATTGTTACTTTCAAAAATTGTAACGTAGTCATAGGGAAAGACCCAGTACAAAAATTTAATTACCAACATCTTTTTTGTTTAAAATTTTAAAAGAATCTCAAAAGGGGTGGTTTATTTTTACAAAAATAAAAAAAAAATAATTTTCAATTTATTCTCTCTTTCTTGCTCGCTCCTCTGCTTATTCCTTGTCTTTCAAAATTTTTGATTTTTTTTTTTTTTGACAAAATTAGAGGAATATAAAAAATTATTTTGTAATTTTTACAAAGAAAAAATATTTTCGTGCAAAATAAATTAGAATAGCTGTTAGAAAAATTTGTATGAGTTATGTCACCGGTGTGTGCAGCAGTTTTTCAAATTTTTTTGTCGATGATATAAACAAAAACGATATTTTACAAAAAAATATAATGTTCTGGACTTTCAAAAAAGTTGCAAATCTGATATAATAATATATTGCCTTAAGTTTGCAGCACTTTTGCAGTTTTTTTTAAGAAAGATAATAAATTTTAATTTTTTGCAATTATTAATATGTTCCGGATCTCAGAAAAAGTTAAATTTACAATTATTTTAATTTAATAAATATTCCAACAAAGTTTAAAAACTTTTGTAATTAATGTGAATTGATTATATCTAATGACTGGCCTATTAAAAGAGTTAAAAGAGTGAATGGAACTTGAATATTCGAACTTACCTCTTTACTGTACTCTGACGGTAAGCCATCTCTATCTTCCAGACATTCTCATTTGTAACGACACAATAGCATAGAAGTAATTTTTCTTAGTGAATGAATGACCATAACCACCAAAATTAATCCGAATTATGTTTTCCTTGTTATCATTCCTCGTGCAATGTCGCAGAACGGCGAAAGAAAAATACGTTCGCAACCTGCATGACCACAACAAATAGGGAAAAATAAGGAAAGGTCGTGCTCGGATGTACCCTTTAAGCTTCCAACGAAGTGAAATGTGTTTCTCTATCGGAAAAACCTACATCGAATCTAATAGGGGCGATCGGCACTGCTACGACTCTACACTGCTATTAGTATTGAAATTAAAATGTTATTTAGTGAACTACAGATGAGAAAGTAATAATTGATTCCTTTTTCTACGACTTTGGTGTTATTTGCATAATTATCGTTTATTTTATTGATTATTATAAACTGGGCAACCGGTTTCGGTATACATATAAGTCATCATCATGCGTAAAAGAAGATAAAAAGTTTTACAAAATATTGAATGATCAAACAAACTTACCTGAAGTGAAGTTCGATCTCAATTATATGAAACGCCTTGTTCGATATGATCATAGGTAGTACCCCTCTTTTCCCGCTCTGTGGCCACGTATTTTAAAGTCTAAATACCCACGAAAGTATTTAGAAAGTTCCAAAATCACAACTTCCAGTCCTTCCCATCTCTGCTCTCGTCCCGTGGTACTCAGATACACTCTTACGTCATCCTTTTAAAGCAAAAATTGTGTTTTAATCTTGTAGGGATGATCTTGAATATATAGGTGTATGGGTTGGTTCGATCATCTCGAACAAGTCGTTTCATATAATTGAGATCGAACTAAGTTATATGGCCAAACTATTTTTATGGTAAAGTATATTCCACCGTCTGTAATTTAACGAGGTTTTACTAGGAAAAAGTTAAGTAGATTCTTCTGGCGATTTTTGTTTTCTTTGCTGAACAGATATAAATAAAGCACACTTGCTATCTCACTACCGGTAGAGGTGTAAGTATTATGCGTCCAATTACGGCAGGCAGATACTACTCTTTTTTATAAATACATGGTATCAAGCCGCTAAATATTTTTCATTGATGATATCCATCTTTTTTGCATAACTAAAAACTTTCTGTAAGTTTCTAAATAAACCAGAGGTTCTAGATAGAAACTTTTTTTTTATAAAACAAAATCAATGTTTATAAATTTAAGTGCAAAATATTAACCAAATCAAAAGTGAATTTGGAAAACAATAACTGCAGAATTTATTGCAACTTCACTAGAAAATAATCCAAGCAAATGTTTTCTTGGGAGACACATGAAAATAAAAGAAGTTATGAGTCATAAGAGCTGATATCAGTTCAAGACGAAAAGAGGTTGCTTTCATCAACGAAATCGTCTAAACCAATGCTTCTCAACCTTTTTTCCTCGCGGCCCCTGATCAGCTTTGCATAAAGTTGGCGGTCCTATTGACATAAAACAATAAAAGAAGATTATATCAGGGAAGTTTTATTTTTTAAAGAACAAGTGTTAATTATAATAATTTTTGTAAAATTAATGTGATCCTTGAGCTTGCATTTCTCGTACAAGCTTGTCTATATTAGGTTTAGTTTTGGATAATTTCAGCCTTACTTCTTCTTCAACGTTTTTCAAACTATTTCTATATTTATTTTTTATATACATTAATGCATACAATGCAGTTTTGCATAAGTATGTAGTAGAAAATGGGATCAAAAAATTCAAGGCTTTGTTTGACAGTTCCGGATATGAATCTTTCATAAATACCCAAAAATCTTGGAATTTACTTTTTAAATCACTATCAGTTGACAGTTCTATGAACTGTTCTTTTTCTAGTGCTGTCAGACCTTCATTTTCTGATGTAATTGCAATCGAGTATGGATTTCTAATCCATTCATTGTTAACTGTTGACAGCGGAAAATACTCACGAAATGTGATTTTTAATGCGTCCAGGTGCTGCAAAAAGAGTGATTTATCTCTTCATTTTCTTCTAAAAATTCTTTTAATTTGAGAAAAGAAAATTATTTTTTCTAACATGGTGCAGCCACAAATCCAATTTTTTTATCATTGCTTCAATCTTATCTTCGACTTGAACCTTTGAAATTCCATTTCCTTGTAAATTAAGGTTTAGTAAATTCAAGTAGTTGATTATGTCTGCTAAATAGGCTAATCTGGTTAGCCAACTACTATCGTTGAAACGGTCTGCGAAATGGAAATTTTTCTCACTGAGAAATAATTGGACTTCGTCCTTTAGTTGAAACAATCTGCTCATAACTTTTCCTCGTGACAACCAACGAACTTCTGCGTGCAGTAAGAGTTGATGATAATCACTTTTTATTTCTGTACATAATTTTTCAAAGAGTCTTGAATTTAATGCTCTGCTTTTTATAAAATTAGCCACTTTAATGGAATCATCCAATGTTGCTTTTAGTTGATCAGAAATCTTCTTCGCAACGAGAGTTTCTTTGTGAATGACACAGTGAAACCAAGGAATCGAGGGCATAATTCCCTTTACACGTGCTGAAAGTCGTTTCAATTTTCCATACATGGCCCGAGCTCCATCAGTAGTTAGACCCACACATTTGGACCAGTTTATATTATGTGATATTATAAACTGATTTAAGCAGTTGAAAACATTTTCAGCAGTTGTATGTGGTAATAGCAAACATAAACAACAGATCTTCAAAAACAGATTTGTCATAGATGTAACGAACGTAACACAGCAATTGTGCTTGATTTTGAATACCAGTAGATTCGTCCAACTGCAGAGAAAAATGAGAAGATGAACGAACTCTGTGAATCAGAACTTCTTTTATATCATTTGCCATTGCATGTATACGCCTTTTAACCGTATCATTCGATAAAAGGATGCTTTCAAGTTCTTTGGCAGCTTTATCGCTAATTAAGGTTGAAACCATTATTTTTGCAGCTGGTAACAGAAATTCCTCTTCTATAGTATGAGCCTTTCCACATTTAGCAATTAATTCTGAAACTTGAAATAAAGCTCTTAACGCATTTTCTTTTATACCAGCATCAGCTACCATATTCTTAGATTGTTTGTGTAATTTGAAGATGTTTTTGTTTCAGTATAAAAAAAATCAATTGGTTTATTTATGTGTTCTTTATGTTTCATTTCCAAATGGCGCCTCAATGTTGATGGTTTCAAAGCTTCATTTGATAGTACCTCAAAACAGATTACACGTTGGGGTTTTAGATTATTGACTGACCCAATAACTAAACTATAGTTTAAAACACAATAGTTTAACAAAATAATTCTGCAATATAAAAAATATATTTCATATTTAAAAATATGAATACCCCACTTATCCCCTATACGTATGACAGTACGGATAATGGAAAAATAAGTGAATGAGCTCGCGAAAAATCTTTATAAATGAGGCTGTAGGTAGCGTCTGCGAAAAGGATTATATCTGGATTTATTCGAATTCCTGAAAACTGCAACACTGGCTTCTTTATAATCCTTTTTAATAATAAAGTATCATTACATTGTAACAATGTAACAATTTTTATATTTTCATTTAGAGGAAACGGTTTTGAAATTGATGTTTATGCTGGGTTTTTTTTTAACAAAAATGTCATCTTAGTAGATCTTTATATTTTTTTATTTGAGTATAATTATCAGTGATGTAATTAATAATAATATTAAGTAACAATTACAATAATACTGTGTAGACTCTCCATTAGTCCGGTACGGACCAATTTTTGCTGCATAGGCAACCACATAAGCTACATAGGTTTGCTCGTGGACTGCATTGAAAAGATGCGCCATTGGACCTACAAAAAGTATAAAATTTTAATTTTACCAGAAGCATGATGGTTTTACGTTAAGATAAGTTCATGAAATAAAATATTTATATATACAGTTACACTTTGAAAATAATAATAAAAAACATTTAGGAACATAACAAACACAATAAGTATTCTAAGTTTTATTTTTCTATTTAAAAATGGCCTTGAAATTGCCAATTAGCCAGACTAGTTTATATTTTTTGGATGCAATATTTGAAGTATTAATATTTGAAAAAGGAAATAATTTCAAACTCAATCCGCTATTAATGTGTTCGAGTGAATTTCGTATTGCCATCACACTCCATTAGAGACTGGAATCGAGATTTTTATTTTTTGCTGAAGAGTCCTAATAAGAACGAAACAGGTCCAAGAATGACTTCCTCCATGGTAAGAAAATTGAAAGGTAGACTGTTGAAAATATTTATTTTCTATATCTACTTTTTGACGTAATTCAATACCTGAAAGTATTAGCCAAAGGAGTAGCTGTTGTCAAAAGAGAAATTTCCGCCCATATTATTGTGGCACATGGCTTTGAGATTATTTTATTAATATTAATATTTAGCCCCCCATTTTGTTAACAATTTTTTTATAATTAATAAGCTTTATTCCCTTATAGAGTTTGATTTTTGCTTAATATTTCAAGTTGATATTATTTTTTGTATTTGGATTTTTTAAATAATTCAACCCCCCGTAATCTCCCATTTTTATTCAGATTTTTCAGAATCAATACGCTTCATCTTATAGAGCTTGATTTGTACTATAAAATTTCATAAATAATGTTGTTTATTATAGTTCTATTTATATTAATAAATAATCTTTCCAAATACCATGCGTAGTTAATTTTATTAAGAACATTTAGTTGTTTTTTTTACAAATTTTGAAAATTTCATTTAACAAAATCGTTCCGAAATACCATTCGCCATTATCTCTTTGAACTTTTAATCCAAAAGTAGTAAACTTAGATCGTTTCATATCACACTTACTAGCAAGTAGATACTTAGATTTACTTGTATTTAAATTTCCAAACGAAAATTCGCCCTTTAGCAATTTTGGATCGTCTCTGTGGCGAATGACGTTTACATATAGCCGGAGTTTCCGAACCAACTTCTTGGAGGAGTTGAGAGTTTAGACGGGCACAATTAATTTTCGGTAATTTCCAAATTATCTTGAAATTCAACTTCCCCTCTACGAGCTTGATTAACACAACTATTTGTACGGAAGGTATTTCTGGAAAGGTATTTCTTAATTGTTACGGGCCTCAATATATAAGGATCAGAAGGTTTAAAGACCCCACTGACACTGTAGGAAAGACTTGAAATAAAATTAATTTAAGGAATGGAATCTTTAAAAGGGGTTGTTTGAATTTAACCGATCGACTGACATTACGTAGAGATTTAAGTAAATTTTTGGAATTATACAATTTTGCTTGAGAAATGTTGATTAAGCCGCTAACAAAATTATCTGCGTTGTCAACAGGAAAATTTGTAAGCTTCACAGAGAGAAATTAAGTGAAAAATAAGATTTTCCTGCATGCTATAAATCTCACGAGGAAGACATATTTCCTTCAGAGTGGAAAAAAGCATATATATAATCCCTATTTTCAAGTCAGGCAACAGTCAGCTCGTTGAAAACTTTAGACCCATATCAAAGCTGCCTGTCATCACGAAAGTATTTGAATCTATTATATTTAATTACTTATATTATGATGTAAAAAATACCCTTAATAATGAGGAACATGGTTTTATTGAAAAAAAGTCTGTCGATAGTAATCTTTTTGGTTACACAGAATATATTTTAAAAGTTTTCAATAACCCAATACAAGTGGACGCCGTTTACACGAACTTTAGCAAAGCTTTCGATAAGATCGATCATAGAATTTTCATCTACAAGCTTGATGAGGTCGGTGTAAATGGTATGCTACTTATATGGTTTTAGTCATACGTAACAAATAGATGACAAGCTGCAAATATTGGAAATGTCTCATCAAATTTTCATAAAATACCATCAGGGGTCCCTCAGGGCTCACACCTACTTTTTAATATATTCATAAATTATATAAAAAAATGTTTTTAATGTACACGGATAACCTTAAAATATTTTACGGCATTTCTAACGTAAATCATCACATTTTATTTCAAAATGATATGAACTCTTTTTACAATTATTGTATCGAAAATAGTCTTTTCTTAAACACTGACAAATTCCATGAAATAACTTTCACTCGAAATAGAAATGTATATAGTCATGATTATAGGTTAGGGAATAATCAATTAAATAGAGTGTCGGAGGTAAAAGACCTAGGAATAATGTTCGACTCGAAACTTCTTTTTGATCAACACATACATCATATTTCTAAAAAAGCAAATAAAATGCTAGGTTTCCTTATTAAAACATGCCATGATTTCAAAAATCCCCATATCATGCACACTTTGTATATGTCTTATGTAAATAGTATTTTGATGTTTTGGTTCTATCATATGGAATCCTCAATATGATATATTTGAACTAGAATCAATACAAAATAAATTTATTAAACTTACTAACAAAAAACGTCATTACAATCACGACAGCAATAACATGTTCGTACTACTTATTGTTAATAAATAAATTATTCTCAGCTTCACCTACTAAGTACTAAAATATTTATATTTACCTTTAGCAAAGACCAAAACATCCGCGCCACTGTGAGTAACTTCGTCATTCAGTACCACAGCTTGTTGCGAGTACTCCCATTCGGTGGTATCGTTCTTTGTTGGATCCGGACGAACTACTGTTTCATTTTCTACACCGAATTGATAATTATTTGGTCCACCCGTCCCATAAAGTAACGATGTAAAGGGTATTTTGTCCATTGCCGATAAAGTAGATGCTGAAAATTATGTGTGAAATAAAACTAAATAAAAAGTAGATTATTCTTACACAGAACACCTTGTCCTCTATCTGGATACCCAGTGAGCAACAGCGAATGAGAATGATCGCTGGTGATAATGACCAAAGTATCGTTGAAATTGATTAGTTCTAAGGTTTTCTGTATTGCATCGCTAAAGCTGATTACTTCCTCCAGAGCTTTTCTCGCGTGACCGCGATGATGAGCTTGATCTACCAAACCGCCTTCTACCTGAAAATAAAAAATAATAACGATAAAATATTGTTGGAAACACATCGAACATATTCAGCTAATATCTGAAAGCCAACCCTACCTCCTAAATTAACTTTAAAATGAACCAAGCTCATCAATCGCAATATATCCATCTCTCTTGGAAATCGCAATCAGTGCACATGCAGTTATAGTGGAAAATGTGGATGTAATTTTAAATATGAGGTCAAAATCTTAACTTGTCAAATGGATTATTTTTTATTGAGTATACACAAGTTATAAAAGTAATTAAAAGAAACTCTTCAAAAATAAAGAGTTTGATGATTTTCTCATTATATTTTGACCAAATTTATATGGGATCACCCTTGAAGTATCCAATTTCTAACAAAAAAGAATCGTAGAAGGTCGAACAAAGTGGTAAAGAATTATCGTTGAACATTCATAAAAAAAATATTTCGACGAATTCAGTACCTCCTCCTTTTTTTTTTTGAAGTCTGTTAAAAATACAATCTCAAGTTTTTCGATACCCTACTAAGCAAACAGAAATTAAAATGAATGAGACGCACTTATTTTCAATTATTATCTCAAGGTTTTTACCCGAATTGATTTCATCGAAAATAAAAGTTTTCCGTTTTCCATTTTCCATTTTCTCTGGGTTTAATGAAGGCCGCCTTTTCTTTAATTTTCCGTTCTCTGCAGCCCATTCTTTGCGTACGTACTTTTTCGATCGATGTAAATTAAACTCGTCGTTTTTCAGATACATGCTAATACCTATCATTCTGGAAAAGTTTTATTACTTCCGTGAAGTAGTTTTGCATTTTTCCACCATTGTTACGTATTATTAAGTCTGATTGGAATTTTAGTAAATAGTAAAGAAACCCTTTGCAAAATGTTGGCTAAATTTTCATGAAAACGTCGACATATTGAACAAAGTTGACGTTTTCCGCGAATATGAAGACTAGAGAGGAGGCGAATCGGCAATGGTCAAATTTCAAATTTCAATCCTTCTTCAAATTTTGTTTCATCAAGTAGGTTTTAAATGTATTTCAACATTAAAATTTGATTTTTCTCCAAAAAGGTCGACTTTAGAGCGTATGACCAGGAGTACCTTTTTTGTGTTCAAATGGCCGTCTCAAAACCGTACTTTTTCCAGTGGCGTAAATTGTTTTTTCAATTTCAACACCCTGGATCTCGAAAATGGTGCATTTTAGAGGGTAAGTTAATAGAAACGTTTTTTCATATTTTTGGACGAGCTATCACGTCCTGAAGTCCTGCGCATATATTATGAAACACCCTGTATATACCGTTTCTCCTGCCGATAAAGCACTTTCTAGAGATGATACTATTCTATACTTTTTAGAAGATATTATCAAATATTATGAGACTATTTGTACTGATGATACTTTTAGCAAAATAAAAAGGGAGAAATCTGAAATTACAGGATGAGGTAATACCATGTACATTCCCAAATCTCCCTTTATACTTGTATTACAACAATAAAAATCTGTTCACTGTGTTTTATTTTGCTCTTAAAAACTATAGATTAGTTCAATTCAAAAAAAAAAAATTCCACAAAATTTTACTTTTCGAATTTGGTCATACGTATCTAATTTGTATTTTATATAGATAAAATTAAATAATTTATCAATTAAAACATGCAAGACTTATTTAGAAATAAATACAACAGTATGTTCTGTGCTTTATTTAGGTATAAACAAGTTTATTTTTATTATTTTGACAAAATTATGTATAATTCCCATAAGAAGCCATGTATTTTAAACAGCGTATGCAGTACCAGCGCCCATGCGGTTAATTATAAAAGCTCAATTAGCATGCCTTTTTTGGGACCGTATTTTGAGTATGCCGATTCGTCTCCTTATCTCTAGTCTTTATAGTAGAGCATGAAGTATACTGTCAAGCGAAATAAGGTTAGGATAATTTTTGTTATAATTAAAGTATGGAGGGTAGAAAAAGGAGGACAATCTTATGTGGATCTTTATATTAAAAAGTGGCCACCAAAATGTATGCAATTAAGATGGCGCTTGTGTAGCCAGGGGACAAAATCCAATGCTATATAGTCATATAGATTGCTCATTCATAAGAATTATTTATTGTTTATATTATTATTTTTCAATAAAATTTGACTATTGTCGTGTATTGTCAAAATTTATCTACGATCACAGAACACTTACTCTTCTACGATCAGTCACTTTTCACGGTGTAGTTTTTAGTTTTTTATGGTTGAGCAATATTTATTACTATATACATCATTGGTGTCATTGTGTGATCTGAATCATCGACTGTCGACGTCCCCTGGGCACAGAAGCGCCATCTTAATTGTATACATTTTGAGGGACACTTTTTGTATACAGAGATTGTTCTCCTTTCCTCTACCCTCCATAAATTAAAGTTAAAAAATGTCTTCGAAATTTTATTCTGAAGAGGATGAAATATTAATTGATATGGTAAAGGAACATCCCGCACTTTATCAAGTGAAAAGCAGAAGTTTCACAGACAATATAGTCATTACCACTAACAATTCGTCTTCGTTTTATTTTAATTTTATTATTTTATTCTAAGAAGCTCTCTGGACGACTAGTTGATTCAGTTTGCACTGCTTGATGTAGTCATAACTAAATTATTGCGCAATATTGCAAGAACCCAATATCTTGTTTCGGATTGATTTAAAATGTCGAGTAAAAAATGTAAACAAAGTTCTGATCGTTTTTGTTATGTTTGTGGACAGTTAATATTTAAAAAAAAAAAAGAAAACACGTTGTAGATTCATTAAAAACTGCATTATTATTTTGGATTTCCTGTTGGAAACCAAGATAAAAAGTGGATCCTCATAAGTTTTGCGAAAGCTGTAAAATCGTCTTACCCCAATGGTCGGTCATCAATAGAAAACGTACACCTTCCATTTGGTTCACCAATGCTATGGAGAGAACCTAGTAATCATGAAAATGATTGTTTTTGTGATACGAAGACATTGGGATATAATAAAAAAAATAATGCGAGTATTATATATGCCGAAGTTCTGTTTGTTACTAAGCCCATTTTGCATTCGAAAGATCTACCACATCCAGTTTGTTCCGGCAATTCGAATGATGTTGAATTCAAATCGATTTCTAGTGATTCTGACGAGTTGTCTCTTCAAGGAAACACTCCATATTTAATTAAACAAGTGGAATTAAATGATCTTATAAGAGATTTACAATTACAAAGATCTAAAGTAAAGCTTCTTGGTTCCCGCTTACAACAATGTAACTTATTAACACCAGACACAAAAGTTAAGTTTTTCAGAAACAGAAGCAAAGTTTACTTAAAATTCTTCAAACGAAATGGTGAATATTGTTATTGTACAGATATCCCGGGGATTTTTGAAGCAATGTATCAAAACTATGATAAAACAGAGTGACGCTTATTCATATACTCTTAATTTTATTACACAACGGAAATAAAAAAACCGTCTATACCACTAGGACACGCAGTAAATTGCAAACAGAGCTATGAAACGATGTGTACTTTAATTAATTTAATAAAGTATAAAGAATACCAATGGAAAGTGTGCGGTAACCTCAAGGTCATCGGTTTGTTATTGAGATTGCAGGGTGGTTACACAAAATACTCTTGTTTCATTTGTGGGACAGTAGAACAAAACATCATTATGTATAAAAAAAAATGGCCTATTCGGAATGAGTACATTCCGGGCAAAATGAACGTTAAACACGAGCTGTTGGTAGATCCAAATAACATCACTCTACCCCCTTTACACATTAAATTGACAAAAACAGTGATGCTTTCCAGTATTTACAAAAAATCTTTCCAAGCATTACAGAAGCAAAACTGAAAGAGGGTATATTTGTTGACCCACAGATTCGTAAAATTATGAAAGATTTTCAGTTTGAAAGCCTTTTATCTGTTAAAGAAAAATCTGCTTGGAAGTCATTCAAAATGGTTGTGGAAAATTTTGTGGGAAATAAAAAAAGTGAAAATTACAAAGAAATTATTACCAATTTATTGGAAAATTTTTAACAGATGGGAGTAGACGTCATTAAACATTCATTTTTTGCTCTCGCATCTGAGTTCTTTCCCTAAAAACTTAGGAAGTATGAGTGACGAACTAGGGGAACGTTTCCACCAAGATTTAAGGTTTTTGAAGAACGACAAAGGTTTTTGGGATAAAAACATGTTAGGGGATTACTGTTGGTCCATTATAAGTGAAACTGATTCAAATAAACATAAAAAGAAGCCAAAAATTAATCATTTTTTTTTTAGTATTAATATCAAAATTATATAATTCAGTTAAGTAAATAACTATTTCTTAAACCAGAGGTGACAGAATTTTTTTCATTATTTTTTCTGAATAAATTAACAACTTTCAGCTGGAGTATGAAAACCGTGTAAACTAGTGTAATTGTTTCTGTTTGTTTTTTTAATTATGTGTATAATTTTTTTTGGTCACACTGTATAATAGATTGCGATGTTGCTCTTCGAGCACGTCGTTAACAACAATATCTAAATATACTCACTTATTACACACTGTGTTCCAAAAAGTTTTATACACATTTTGTTTTTAAAGTTATGAACTCCTAAGTGATGCAGAATTTTTATCAAGAGAGTATAAAACGTTTTGGAACACAGTATGTAATGGATTGCGGCGTACTCTTCGAGCACGTCGTTAATAAGAAAGTATATTTAGATATTGTCGTTAACGATATTATAAAGTTTTATACAGATGAGAAATAGTATTTTGCTTTTTTTGAAAAAATGATGTGTAATTAAGAAAGGTTGAAGGTACAACAATTTTATAAATTGCAATTAGCAAAAAAAAAATCTGCAAGACTCTACTTATTAAGTAGTATATTACATTATGAGTGTGGAAAATCACTTTTCACACAAGTGATGTACAATATTTTTCCTACGACCACAAAATAATTTCATCAAAAAATGTAAAACCAAGATATTATTATAATAATTAAAATGTATTTAAAAAAATAATCAACAATAATTGTATTTATTCAATTTTCATATTTTTCGAAACAAAAATAAAAAAAAAACAAAAAAAGCAAAAAAAACAAAAATCTGCAACCATCAAGTTTTGAACGCGGGCCCGCGGACCCGTCGAGTAAGCCAAAGTTCAAATTGCAACTACCCTACAACCTGAGTTAATAGGTCTTATGTCAAATGCATTTTTAATTCGATTTTAAGTTTAAACAAAATAAAAAGCCAAAATAATGAATTGTATGTAGTTATTTTAAAATTATTTTAAAAATTGTTAAAAATAAATATCTAGAATCTAAGTTAATCGTCAATTTATTACATAAATCAAAATAGAAATGATGCGTTTGACATTATGTGACAGCTGATGCGAAAAACGTCACATTTTCGGAGGGTGCAGCTCGAGAACATCAGAGAATTTTTTTTGACGCACTGTTTTTTATATATAAGCGAGAAACCCAAAAGAATTACTTTCTTTGTGCCTCCTTCCGTCTGGCTCACTTCCTATCTAGTTGTCAGGACTTTTAGTATGTTCACTCCTTAATAACCTATAATGTCGTCGCCAAGTTATAATGTATTTAGGTTCCGGTTCAATAACAACACGCATTCGTTTGTTACTATTTATTTCGAACAGGAAACGTATATTTTAAATCCCGGGTACAAGTGGTACAACGGCAGGACGAAACCGTTACCATACGAAAAGTATAAGATGGACTGCGCGCGCCACCACTTGGTGTCGCAGGATTGGAACTGTGACGTATACCCAGTGATACCAACTTTGTTGGATTGTTAAGCCCTGGTTATACTACAGAACCCTAAACAAGTTTCTGAACAAATCACTTAGGTGCCTACTCACGCACTCTGCACCCCCGTTTGGGCCATTCGTTGATCGGACTATACACAGTAGTTTTACATTTAATTGTAAATGTGCTAACTAATTCATTTTTATTAATAGTTTTACGTTTAAATAACTCAATATGATATTAGTTTTTCAATTTTTTTGCAGGTTTAAGTGCCAGAAAGAAAAATTAAAAATTGTGCAGGTAAGCAGACAACATATTAAATAGGAAACTAATTTTAAAACAATTATTTAGGAAAAAACGTAAATAAAATTCTCATAATCAGTACCACACAAATTTAGTTTAAATTAAAAACTACTTGTTAACTGGGTAATGTTAACACAGGCAATCGATTTCAGACCTACAATAGAAGGAAAAAAACATGGTTCATATCAAAATAACAGTGAAACATAGTGAGTAACATACCTTAAATGAAAATTCATAATCATATAAGCAGATGATCATCCACATGTAGACGAGGTTTATATTATAATAAATAAAATGAATTTAAAAAAACAATAATAATCGCATTTATTCAATTTTCATATTTTCTAAACAAAATAAGAACTAAAAAACAAAAAAAAAATTCTGTCCCCGCAAGGATTTGAACGCGGTCGCTCGCCAGGTCTCAAATGGCAAAGTTGATAAAGTTTGATAGTCTACCACCTGAGCTAATAGGCCTTGCGTCAATTGAATGATCTAATCGGTTATGTATTTAACCAGAATAAAAAGCAAACATAACATAGATCAAAATAGAAATGATGCGTTTGACATTTTGTGACAACTGATGCGGAAAGTAGCATATTCGCACACGGGTGGAAAGTAAATTTTTATTCATACGCGTGTGATATAGGGCACTTTTCATAGGACTATATAGTGTGATATGTGTCACTTTCCTAAGTGGTCGTAGGAAAAAATATTTATCTTACCCTCTGCTTTAGATTAACAGGAACGTTTTCATCATAATTTTTTAAAAATAACAGAAATTAAATATCAAAGAATACATAGAAGCGCGACTCTCTACATTTGACCAAAATTCACGTGCTTACAAAATCGCAGCCTAAATTTTGCAAACGCTTTCGCACAGCGGCTGTTCTTGTTGGAATTTTGGGACCTTTCCAACTACAAAACTGATGAATGTATAAAAGCAACGCCGATATAGTAATTTTCAACCCCATCAGCCACCCTAAATGCAAAGGATGATAGTCGGCAGCCGGGTATAGAAAATTAAATTTAATTATTATCTATCGATCGGATAATTTTTTTTTCAAAAAAGCGATGTGTGAAAGGTCACACATTAATTCGCAAAAACAGGGTCGGAGTTTTAGTATTTGAATTATTAATTAAATTATTATTAGTAATTGAATTAATAATTATTATTATTAGATAATTAATTAATTAATTGTTAATTGATTCATTAGTTTGGTACTCAGGGTTGGGCTCGCCTAATATGCTAATTAAATATGTTGAATGCATATCCAACAATTCCTAACCATTTTAATTTTAATAAAAATGTTTTGTCTTATTACTATGATTGCAAAAATAATTAAAATACATTTCAAATGATGTATTGTATGACGAATAAAAGGAATATCTGACAGAACACGCGTTTAAAACTAATAAAATAATGAATATGTTCCTTTCATTTGCATCATACTGTAAGTATAACTGCTAAAATGTGTACACGTACCACTAATAAGTAGCCATTTTTGTTTTTCTGTAAAAGTTGAACCGCCTTCTCAGTCATATTGGACAGCGAGGGCATTCCTTGATCACTTCTGTCCCTTTCGTAATCGTATTTCAAGTGTCCGTTGGCAAATATACCTAAAAATAGATATCAAATTTCATATATCAGAATTCAGGAAGAACCCTTTATTTCAGCAATGCGAAATATATATGTTACTATAAGTCTTCAAATATGGCACATATTGAATTTCTTGGACAGCCACATCAATATTTTCAATTGAATATGTATATTGGATGATACATTAATAATGGGACAATGAATAACTGTAGAATCCTGTATGAAAATCTTTATTATAGATGTTTTTAAAGTCCGCAGGAACTACAGAACTGGAGTAATACTATTTATAGTGAATTTTGCACAATATACAGTGTTACAAAACGAAAGAAAAGGTATTATAGTATTAATCTTTTTTAGTATTGAAATACTCAGCTAAAAGAAATAAAATCTTACCCAATGTGTATTCCTTACTAAGATCTAAATTTTGCAGGTCCTTATTGTTGTTTAAAATTTGATAGGAATACTTATTGTTTTCTTTATCTTTTTTCCAATCTTCTATTAAGTCTCTACCGTCTTTACTGTAACATGACCATGTATCTACAGGATCTGCTGCTGAATCAGGTACTGATGATTGAAGACATTGTCTACCACCACCCATGATGACCTGTAATTCAATATTAAAAAAAGATAATAAAAACAGAAATTTAATGAAATTTATAATCTTAATACTATTTTAGACCAAGCAAATACCAAAAGATAGAAATGTACAAAAATTGAGAGAGGTTTCAGAATAGACACTCACTTGTATTTTCTTTCCAGGCATATTTTGTATAAGTTGCTTAGCTATATCCTCACATTTTGATCCAGATTGTGGAATTTTGCTTTCACATTCCCAATTTCTGTTAGGGGTGTGTGCATATAAAGCGCTTGGTGTCGCATGAGTTACTCTAGTGGTAGTCACAAATCCTAAAAGAAAATTATACTATAATCCAGAGTAGACTAAAATAAGCAATATACGTACCTGTGCCCTTTCCTGATTCTTGCGCCCATGACATAATACTATCTAGATGAGCTTCTGGTTTTAAGGAAGCTTCACAATCGTCTACGTCGACTGTAGCGTCAACTCCTGAAGTTTTGTGATTGGCTTTGACGCCGCTGAAGAGGGCGGTAGCAGTGCTACAGGAATCGGGAACCAGTTTATTAGCAGAATATACCTAGAATTATCTGACCATATAGCACTTTTTTATTTATTTAAATAGTAAGAATTTACAATTTGGATGACTTGGAGACTAATTTTAAAGTCCCACAAAAATATCCTTACTGATAATAGTTTTGTGGAATATAATTGTATGTTACCTTAAGTACACCGACGTTATTGAACTTTTCCCATGCTAAAAACCCGTTTTCTCCTTTGCCATATATTCTGGAACTAGTCATGGTTGTCATGCCCATACCGTCTGCTATAAATACTATTACATTTTTAGCTGTTCCTTCTATGACTCTTTGATTTAATGCTTCTGATATTTCATCAGCTCCTTCTTGTTTCCAATAACCTTGACCTATAGAAAGTTAAATTAAAATTAATACTAGCCGGTGATAAATAGGAATGACGGATATGTTATTACCACTATTAAGTGAGAGCATTTCGAAAATAACTTTTAAAACAACAAAAATTCTACAACCAATATAATGAAGATTTTTATTCTTATTATTTTATCTGCTAAGGATTTGGATTTCGAGAGCTAATATCTCAAAAGTACAAAGACTAGCCAGTGTTTGCATTACTGGTGTAATTAGAACCTATCCTACGGCCGCAATGGAGGTGATCTTAAACCTCGCCCCTTTACATTTGATGATAGAGAAGAAAGAATGGAGCCAAGAATCCATCGCGCTTGCAACCAAAAGACGTGCTATTCAGTGGTATACGGACGGTTCCAAAAACATAGAAGGAACTGGAATAGGAGTGTATGGGCCGAGAACCAAGCACTCCGAAAGCTTGGGAAAATACCCAAGCATCTTCCAGGCGGAAATTCACGCTATTGAGAAGTGTATCCAGTTCAACATCGAGAGAAACTATCATAAACAAGAGATTTTCATCATGTCCGATAGTCAAGCAGCCATCAAAGCGCTGAGTTCTTACGTAATCAGCTCAAAAATGGTCTGAAGATGCCTAGAACAATTGAATGAGCTAGGCGAGAAAAATAGAGTTACTCTCACTTGGGTCCCGGGACATGACGGGGTACAGGGTAACGAGATTGCAGATAGTCTTACAAGGAAAGGGGCTCAAACACCTTTTGTAGGATTTGAGCCGTTCTGCGGTATCAGCAGTAACATATTAGGAGATATTAAAAAAGAATTGGTCAGTAGAAGAACCGATAATTGGAACAATCTCTTGGGGCTGGGACAGGCCAAGATACTTCTGGGTGAATATAACCAGAAAAGATCGGAAGCCTGCATCTGCCTGAGCAAGAACAGGCTGCGTATTGTAACAGGAATTCTTACCGGGTATTGCCGACTAAAAAGACACCTAAGTAAACTAAGAGTAGTAGAGGATAGTGAGTGCATATTTTGTGACGAGGAGGACGAAACCTCCATTCACATCCTAACTGAATGTGTTGCACTTCAGAATCCAAGGGCACTATATTTAGGAGGATATCAAATAGAAGAGGGAGATTTACCTAACTTGGAGCCACTTCAAATCTTACACTTCCTTGAGAAAATAGGATTGGAAGGTTCTTTATAGGCATTGAGACATTTTCTTGGTGCATTGGCGACAGAAGGGGGCACAATAGATCTTTTAGGTCGCAGTGTATTAGCACCCCATTTCCAACATAACATAACATAAGGGTTTGGACGATGTATGTTCTTCTCCCAGGTGTAGAATTCGTTTTTATCTATGTCTATGTACAATTTTATCAAGGACCGATTTCATAATCAATATTAAAAGGTCCATTAACTAATGGTACTTTTAAGGCCATAATATCTAGGTCCCATCAGTTAATAGACCTTTTAATATTCATTATGAAATCGGCCCTTGATAAAATTATACATAGATTTCATGTTTGACTAGGATTAAAACTGAAAAATCTCGAAACTGGAATGTTCTAAAGAGATCAACTAGAAATCCCTTTTTTTAACAAATTTTGTGAGGAACAATTATTTATCTTAACTTTTATGATATATAGGGTGGATTAAAAGTGTTTTCTTAGCCCTCGATTTTAAGTTAAAATTTTTACTGTAAGAAAAGATATTTATAAAATTAAGTATTTATGAAATTCACTTTACCACCCTGTAGAATGAAAAGTTGAGCGTTAATAGTAAAATTATTTTTATCGTGAAAACCCCTGTACATAAATAAAACACAAATGTTCTCATTAAAGAGTTATTAATTTTTTGTCGAAGTAGTTTTTTTCAAATTGTTTTTAATGAAACTATTTTTTCTGCGATATATTTTGTTGAGAAGATACCTAACGCGCGCCTATGCGTGTTTAATTAGACTAAGAAGATAAAAACCACTGTCTCTGACGCCTTTGCAGTGTTGCCAACCTGTGAGAATTTTCCCATTCTATGGGAATTTTTACTACAAAAATATGCAATTGGGAAAATGAAAAGAAAAATAAAATAAACTTAAAAATATGGGAATTATGCTCAACCACGTTGATTTTAGTTGATCTTGTGCGTACTCACTACCCGTAAAAACTTAACCCCGTTGGACAGTATATATTTTTATTTGTATACCCAAATGGATTTAGCTATTCTACGCACGAAGATGCTATGACGATATTAAAAGTGTCTGCACTTTTGTATTACACTTTTACGTCATATTTCAAACTCGAGCTAGTGTAGCTAGTTAATTTTGATGATTATAAATGCAATTTTTTTAAAATAGCGTGATTTAAATCATATAAAAACATTTTCATTCCGTCAATCTTCAAATATAAAATTATTAACTTCATATTAAGCCAAATACGACTCTAAGTCGCCATTTTGATTACACTTTTCCATCACTCAAAGTGATATCGCAAAATAGTGTTTATGTCGTATCTACTCCATTCTATCTCGATGCGTTCAACTATACAGGGTGGCTCACGCTCAACGGGACGGAGCTTTATGGGAAAACGACCAAAGATATAAAAAATTCGTTTGGGAGGAATACGTAGGTTACAGACGGCTACAATTTAAAATTTGTTAGATGTATACAGGATGTCCCACATAAGAAAAAAAAAATTAGTTCATTAAAAATTATTCAAACAAGAGTAAACAATTAATTTCTGGGAGACTTTTTTTCCTTAAAAATTCAAATAAATCGAAAACTAATAATAATAGTAATAGGGAACCTTTAGTTAACTGACATTATTTTTGATGTAGTTTTTAATTTTAAAATAAAAAACAGGGTGCTCCATTAAAAATAATATAACTTTGTATATTTTCTCTTATGTGGGACATCCTGTATACATCTAACAAATTTTAAATTGTAGCCGTCTGTAACCTACGTATTCCTCCCAAACGAATTTTTTATATCTTTGGTCGTTTTCCCATAAAGCTCCGTCCCGTTGAGCGTGAGCCACCCTGTATAATAATAATACTCTCCCTAATTCACCCCCTTACTTGCCGTGGCGCTCCGGGGCGACTTAAAGATGATTGATGGTGCCATTTGACTTACAGGTGAGGAAAACCCGGAAAACCTCACCCACCATCATCGAGATGGTAATGTATGGCGATTTTTTATAATCTGCATGTCATATCAACAGAAATTGATTTTCTATTAATACGTCACACATCAAATCCTATACCGAGCCATGCAATTTAATTAAAAATCCACATGGTCTGGTCTGGGATTCGAAGCCCAGCAGTCTCTGACACATAAACTTGCTTATAAATGAATATAAGCGCGTTAGACCGCTACACCACCGACCCGCAACTAAACGGATATATTTCATATCCATTCTACGAACACTACACGAGTATGAAATCCACCAATTCCAGTTTATATTTGGTCAACAGGTTACTATTTTTTTAAATTTTTAATTAATTGACAATTCTGTCAGTATATATTTTAGTTATTGCGATTAAATATAATTAAAAATGTGTGATGAAGAATCGATAAATTATATAATTTCACAAGATATTCGTATAAAAATGAATCATAAATTTTAATAAAATTATATTAAATAAATTTAATTATGAATATTAAAACTAAAATGTTGGGTGGTAAATTTTTAAATTAGTTATTTTATCTTAATAACCTAAAATAATTTTTAAAATTTCTAGATTTTTGTTAGTGGGTCGCCTTCTTGTGACATGGCCATTATATCTATTCTTGTTGCCCAAACTACAATTATTTACATTTTTCTTATTAGAACATTCTTATTTTACAATTTCTTTACAAGAGTGTTTTTATTTTACCATTTTCCTTTATCAGAATAGCTACTTTTATTTTACTGCTTTTTTTTTTATTAAGTTATTTTTGTTATTTTCAAGTTTTTAATGTCTTTTAATAGCTCTTATGCAACCAGTTACAAAATGTCTTATTTTTATGTAATGCGTTAATATTTGCGGGACGAGCAGAGCGGCAACATTATGTAACTGGTTGCGTAAAGTAGATCATTGTGACACTTGCTGCGATTTCAAAAAATGCTACTTTGTATATCAAAATTAAAAAAAAAATACATTTTTATTAAACGAAATGGTCTTTTTTAATCATATTTCAAAAGAAAGCGAACATGGAAAAAAATGGGATTTTTTTGTGCATGTGTAGGGATTTCTGTTAAAATTGTTTGGCAACACTGCGCCTCTGTCTACTTAGCAGTGCCAAGGTAAAAGGTTTTGATGTTACATACAACATAACCTACAACGAAAGTATAACCTAGATTCGAAGCATGTTGTATAAAAATTAGCAATTTTAATATATATTAAGGAATTAAACTGAATGGAACTTTTAATCAACTAATTTTACTTTTACTTACCTTCTTTTGAGTTATATACAGGTACAGTTTGTAAAATAAACATTAGGATGACAAGTAATAAAATTATTGAGCACATTTTTAAACCGTTAAACTGTGATGAATCGTTATAACTAATACCTAACTAATCATCCGTTCGATAGATTAAAACATATTTTGTATTTTAATTGTTCGTTTAATATTGGTAATTACTGCATTAACCAAATGAATTGGTAGGTATTCTATTAGTGAATGACAATGATAAGTGATAAGTAAATTTTTATTGTTAACCTTTTATAAATATTGTGTTGCGTGTCGAGATTAAGGAATCTCAACATCTGACTGTGAATGATCAGATTTTTATCTGTACAGAATTTCAATTAATACCCAGTAAGGTAACTACACCAATAATTGACACGATCGGACACTGATATGTATTAAATAATTACTTTCACTATCAATAACTTTTTAATACAGGGAACAGACCAAACTCCATCAGGAGTGTATTATACACACGAAAATTATGTAAAAATATTCATACCTATGTTGTTTTTAGCTGATTTTTATTTGTTTTTAAGTTATGGGGTAAAACAAAAGTTAATGCATTGACATTGTTTTAATCACAGCGTTCTTTTAATAAATGTTTAATATCGATTACAGTATTTTGAATACATCGATTGTCCATTATTATAAAATAAAAATCGGATAAGAACATATAAGTTTTTTTAAACTATTTTCATGTGAAGAATCCGATTACAATATGAAAAACAACTATCAGTGGCGTAGCCAGGCTTTAGGGACGACGAGGACAAGATAAAACAGTTGGTAACATCATTGTTATAAAGAGTTTTATTGTAAACGGCGTTCTCTTACGGTCATAAATTAATCAACTATGACAGAGAGGTCCAAAAGACCCCGCACACCGCTTATGGACCTGTTAAATGTCATAAATTTTTGATATGTTACAATTCTCCACCTCATAAGCAATAGTGTCCATAGAACCATTCAAATCCAATGACTGGTTTTTGAGATACAGGGTGTTAAACTTAAACCACTTTTTTGATAAAGGTTATCTCAGGAAAAAGCTAATCTTTTATAATTTTTTGTGCTAAATCTTTACAGGGTGAGACACAAATAAATATGGAAATGTTTTTAATAATTACTTTTATTCTAGAAGGTGAAAATATTTACTAAAAAATAAAGTATTACTATATTTATCATGTCTAATGATAACACAAAAGCTATTAGGTGTCATTTATAAAGGATGATTCGTAAATATCGACATAGGCCAATATAGTTACGTGAGCGTATACAGCTGACATTCGGACTCCTTATCGTATCATATTATATTTCAGTGCTTAGCTTGTTATTTTAATCTTTTACATTAATTCTCTAGTTTATTAAATCAGATTTTGTCTAGCCTTTGCCAAGAAAAGACGTTTGTAATTTTAATCAATAAAATTGTTTTTAAAAAACCTGTATCAGTTTCAAAATATATATTTGGCGCAGTCAGTAGGATTCGCGAGGTCGCAGAAAAATTGTGAAAAATCGATTCTTACGAAAAAACAGTTATTTTTGGGACTTAGACGTTTCAACGTCGTAATCGTGAATTCAACGAACCTACCCTTCAGTGGTGACAAATTGGAGCTGATCCAGACGGCAGACAGAAGCTCAGGAGAGGAAAATGGTTCCCTAAACCATCGTGGTAAGTGCCAAGTTCCTTTTGCCTTCCTTAAATCCCTTTCGAGGACCAGGGAGATAGTAGTTAAGATATTTAAAGAAAAGTAATAGTTATTTACAGTATATTTTATGAGCGAATCTGATCTTTTAAATCTTTTTGATAACCTTAGTTTAAATACATCAGAAATTAAACTTATTTCTAGTACAGTCGCAAAGATGACACCAACACCGGAAAAACGTCCCATTAATTGGGAGCTTTTTCAATCTAAAATAGAAAATATTAGGCCATATGATGGCGATGTTAATACATTAAATAAATTTATTTCTCAATGCGAAAAATTAATGGCAACATATAGTAGTTATAATGATAGGGAATTAAGTGATCATATTTTCGATTGCATACAGGGTAAATTAATAGGAAAAGCCGAGTTTATGGTCGGAAATAGGGTGGAATTAACCGATTGGAATTTATTAAAAAATGCACTGAGGCAATGTTTCTCCGATAAACGTAATTTAGACTGTCTTATCCAAGAATTAACTAGGACCAAACCGTACAGGAATGAAAGTTTGATAGAATTTGGGACTCGATTGCAATTGTTGAGGAGTAGTATAGTACAGAGAATCAGTAATGATAACAATTTTAGTGCAAACGAAAGAATTTGTAATATGAACCACTGTGACAAAACCGCATTAAATACGTTTATTGCAGGGTGCACAGGTACATTGAAAAATAATATGCACCTGAAGCAACCCGCATCTTTAGAAGACGCTATAGCCTATGTTAACGAATATGAAAATTTTGAGAGTCTTTATACGTATCCTTGCGACTCAAAATTAAATACTCCGAAAAATAACTTTCAGTTTCAAAATTTTCCTAAAGCAAATAATAATAATAATTATCGACCAAATCCACAATTTAATTCACAATTTAACCCAAATTTTAATGCGACAAATCAACAATATTTTTCAAATTCAAACGCAAATCAATCCCAACAATCAAATTTTCAAAAACCTGTATAGTCGCGTCAACCTATAAATGTTCAACCACGCCCTCAGCATCGTAATTATCCAACAAACGCACAAGTTTTTGGACCCCCACGAAATGTGTTTAAACCCAATTCGATTCCACAGAATCAACTTCCCAAACCTCAACCAATGTCAATCACTTCGAGAATCCCATCAATGCATAGTAAAAGAACTTTTAACCCAAATAATAGGTCTAATAATTTTTTCCAAAATAATAATCAAAAGCGTAATTTTATATCTGAAGAACTATTTGTTAGTGACTACGGTGAAAATCAAATAGAAGCAGATAATTATGATAATTCATTTTTACAAATTGAAGAAAATAATCAGCTATTTGATAATGATTGTAATCCAAATTTTCAGAACCCAGCCTCGATAGAGAATCAGACTTAGTAGAATTAAACATAACTTCTAATAACCCTCTGCCATATATTGAAATTTATAACTCACCTTAAGAATGTTAATTGATACCGGAAGTACTAAATCCATTTTAAAACCCATTATTGCAGAAAAATTTTACCCAAACACGATTTATCATTCAAATGTATCTCTTTCAACATCTCTAGGTACTAAAAATATTAAATATCAAGCTGATATTCCAGCTTTCCGTGAATTTAACGATAATCATATATTGACTTGTATTCTTTATGATTTCCACGAATTCTTTGACGGGGTTATAGGTATTAATGCCCTTATTGCAATGAATTTTAATATAGATTTAAATAATAAACAATTAATTAGTGATCGCGTGAGAATTCCAATAAAATTTAGACAACCACATGATATAAAATATCAAATTTCGGTTGGTCCTTTTGAACGAATATTAAAACAAATCCCGGTAACTATTTTAAACGGCGATGTTTTAATTGATAAAACTCAATTAGGAGATATATATATATATATATATATATATATATATATATATATATATATATATATATATATATATATATATATATATATTCCAGAAACTCTAACTGAATCAAATAATGGGCTCGCTTTAGTCGAAGTCATTAATGAAACTGATAAAAATATATCTATCACTTTATTGAAACCAATTAAATCAAATCCTTATATATCAAGTCATTTTGAGACTTACAAATTTGAATGCTTTAATAATTCAATTGAAACTAAAATAAATAAAAACGATATCCAAAACCTATTAAGAATAGAGCATATGAACTCAGAAGAGAAAATTAATATTATTAAATTATGTCGCCAATTTCCAGAAATATTCTTGAAACCAGGTGACCCGCTTACTTTCACTTCCAAAGTAAGACATAAAATAAAAACTAAGGACGAAGAACCCGTACATGTGAAGTCCTATAGGTATCCGTACGCTCTTAAAGACGAGGTGCGTCGGCAAATCGATGAAATGTTAGAAAAGGGGATAATTAAACCCTCTTCTAGCCCATGGTCCTCTCCCATATGGATTGTACCAAAAAAGTTGGATGCGTCGGGGCGGCAAAAATGGCGTCTCGTCGTTGATTACAGGAAGCTAAATGAAAAAACAATTTCCGATAGATACCCAATACCTAATATTAATGAAATTTTAGATAAATTGGGGCGAGCGCAATATTTTAGTACGCTCGACCTCGCAAGTGGGTTCTATCAAATAGAGATGGGTGAATGCTCTATTGAAAAAACGGCGTTTAATGTCGATAACGGGCATTACGAGTTTTTACGGATGCCAATGGGGCTCCGAAATTCTCCGAGTACCTTCCAAAGAGTCATGGACGAGGTCTTAAAGGACCTTCAGAATAAAGCATGTCTTGTATACATGGATGATATAATTATCTTCAGCACGGGATTACAAGAACATATGCAAAATTTAAGATTAGTATTTTCAAAATTAAAAGAAGCGGGGTTAAAAATTCAGTTAGATAAGTGCGAGTTTCTGCGAAAAGAGGTAGAATTTTTGGGACACGTGGTAACGCCACAGGGTATTAAACCCAACCCAAATAAAGTTCATGCCATTAAGAATTTTCCAATTCCTAAAACGCAAAAACAAATAAAGTCCTTCCTTGGCCTCCTTGGCTACTATCGCAAGTTTATCCGAAATTTTGCGAAAATAACAAAACCCCTAACGATTTGTTTGAAAAAAGATAATAAAGTCGAACATACGAGGGAATTTGTTAATTGTTTTAATTATTGTAAAAATTTGTTAATATCGGAACCGATTTTAGCGTATCCGGATTTCGAAAAACCTTTCGAAATAATGACCGATGCATCGATGTATGCAATCGGAGCAGTTTTAACTCAAAATAATCACCCTATATGCTATGCCTCTAGAACGTTAAATTCGGCCGAAATAAATTATTCAGTAATCGAAAAAGAGTTACTTGCAGTAGTTTGGGGATGTAAATATTTTCGTCCTTACTTATTTGGCCGAACATTCGAAATTCTCACTGATCATAAGCCATTTGAGTGGTTGTTTTCCCTTAAAGAGCCAAACTCTCGCCTTATGCGCTGGCGCTTAAAGCTGGAAGAATTTGACTATAATATTAAATATCTAAAAGGAAAACTTAATTATGTAGCCGACGCCTTATCGAGGGCACCCCCTACACATGATTTAAACGCTCTAGAAACAGCATCTTTAGATGTTAATTTAGACGATTTAGATTTAATAATTCAAAAAGAATTTGAAGATATTAATGAGTTACCAAATTTATCGGTAAACGATATTAATGAAATAATAAAAGACACCCCTAAAGTAAAAATATTACAAAACGTTCAAATTAAACCACCAATAGAGAGACGACAAAGTACTGACTTAGAAACAGTACACACTTCCATTGAAAATCCAATTCTTTCAATACCGATAACGGATCGTGCCGTTAATCAATATAAAAATCAAATTATTTTAACTTGTGGTGATAACACCGAAACTCTCTATAAAAGAGAAAAATTATTTGAAAATACAAGATTTCTTGTTACCTTATCTCAAAGAAATTTAGAAGAAAGTATTGTAAAATTTGCTAGAGAATTTTTAAATCCCAAAAGTACATATGCTTTGTATTTCAAAATTTCTCACCTAGCTGAAATCTTTGTAACTGTTCTGCAGAAATTTTTCAAACATTCTGCTTTTAAACTTATTCACTGTACGAAATTTTTAAATGACCTCCTAACAATAGAAGCTCAAAAAGAAAAATTAGAATATTATCATGTCTATAAAAAAGGACATCGTGGTATTAATGAATTGAAATTATCTTTAACTAAATTTTATTATTGGCCGAATATTTCAAAAGACATAGAAGAATTTGTAAATAATTGCGAAACATGTCTTAAAAACAAATATGATCGGAATCCCCCGATTGTAAAATTTAACTTAACCCCAACAGCATCAAAACCTTTCGATCATGTACATATAGATGTATTTCGAATATCTAATACCCCTTACCTTACTATAATCGATTCATTTTCAAGATACGGTCAAGCATATCCTTTAGAAACTGTCAGTGGTATCTCAATTGTTGATAATTTATTAAATTTTATATCCCATCACGGACTCCCTTACAAAATAACCGCGGATTGTGGTACCGAATTTAAAAACATGGACCTTGAAGATTTTTGCAAGTTGCACAAAATAGAACTTCATTTCACTACGGCAAAAAATAGCACCTCAAATTCTCCAGTAGAGCGTTTTCACTCTAGTTTAATAGAGCATTATAGGTGCTTAAGAGAACAAAATAACGAATTTTCACCAAATCAATTAATTAAGCATTCAATATTAAGTTATAATAATTCGATACATTCTGCTACGAAATTCACGCCATTTGAAATTACTAAAGGCCATATTAATAACCCTGATCCTTTCGATCTCGATGATCATCACATTCTTTCCTTTTATGTTCAAAACCACAAGGAAGCTAGCAAACAACTTTATAATATTATCAAAGAACGTAATGAAAAAGTCAAAGAAAATTTAATTAATAAAGCCAATGAAAGTCGTTTTAATCCTCCCGACTATTCAGGTCAAGAAATTGCTTATGTTCGTACAAAATTACGTGATAAAAAATTGCCCAAATTCAAAAAGACAGAAATAATTGAAGACAACGGTGTTTTGTTGAAAACCAACAAAGGCACCTATCATAAGAGTATAATTAGGAAACCTAAAATTAATTTAGAAAACGTTTTACAGGATAACCAGGACAATGCAATCACTGATGATCCTGCTGTACCTGGTCCTTCAAACGTCTAAAATAGAATGTAGTACCGAAGAAATAAGTATAACCCCCTTAGAAAATCTTATTCTTCCCATAGAGTTAGGCAACGCTAGGTTAATTTACACAAAGCACACATTTATCCATTACTTAGATTTAAAAGTAGTTCTTAGACAAATAGAATTATTGCATAATCATTTTTCTATAATTAAACAATCTGTAGTAAAAAGTAACGTTTCGAACCCTATTTCATACCATGGCTTGAGTGAAAATATGCTTGAAAGAACAGAATTTTTGATTAATTCCTTAGGAAGAAAATTTCAAAATTTATATCCTCATATGCGTTCAAAAAGAGGTATAATAAACGGGGTTGGAAAAGTCAATAAGTGGCTTTTTGGCAACCTCGACTCTGATGATGGAGACCGCTATGACAGTGCCATTAAAATTTTGCAGGGAAATCAAAAACAGATAACAAACGAAATTAACTTACAAACTTCACTATTTCAAAAATTGATAGATCATTATAATCAATCATTAACAATATTATGGAAAAATCAACAAAAACTTCACGATAATTTAAAAAGATTCCAAGACGCAATATATAACGAAATTGACTCTTTAAGCAGATATATAACCTTTCAAGGAACAATAAGCCAAATAAACCTTGACTGTCAAAATTTAATATCATTTATAGACAATATTGAAAATGCAATTCTCTTTTCCAAAATGAACACTCTGCACAGCTCTATAATATCGAGCTATGAAATTTCAGACATGATAAAATATTTACAGAAAATTTACAAAAAACAAGAAATTCCAAATTTTAATAATATCTTAACATACTATACCTTTCTTGGTACTCAAGTTACCTTCTCCAAATTAAAATTAATTTTTGCTATCCACGTCCCTATCTCAAAAGTCGAATCCTTAGAATTTTATCAAATATATCCCGTTATCCAAAATAATAAAATGTTCACACCTTCATACCCATACTTGGCACGCAACAAAGAAGAAGTCCAATTGAAAAAAGAAGAATGCCCAAAACTTGAAAATACCTACTATTGTTTACAAGATTTTATCCCGAGGGATAACTGTACTTTACAACTTCTCGACGGCCAGTTACCAGAAGAATGCTACGCCACTGAAGTAAATTTGCAAGAATCAATATTCGAACAAGTTGCTAGCAATCAAATCATGATTGTTCCCAAAGAACCAGAAAACGTTAAGTCGTATTGTAGAAGTAACCAAATTTTCAAAATTCAGAATCCAACCCTTATTCGCATTCCAGAAGGCTGTAAAATCACGTCAAGAGATTTTACATTTTCAAATGAACAAGACATTCAAAAGGGAAAAACGCTAATTCTACCAAAACTCAAAATTGAACTTTTTAAAATTCGAAGAAATTATCAAACTTCAAATATCAGTAAAATAAATTTCGACAACCTATACGAAATCAATAGAATCGCCAATCAGCTATCGCCAATAGATGAACCAAAGGACTCTTACCAAATTCCAATATTAACAATATTTTCAACGTTAATAATTTTATGTATAATGGTATTTTTATACATTTTTGTAAGAAGAAGATGCCAAAATTCAAAAACGAAAGAAAAAGAAGCCCTCAACATGGAGGAAATTCCAGAAAATTCGGACCGCAAAAATAACTCCCTTATTTTTGCGTCTTAAGGACGGAGGAGTTACGTGAGCGTATACAGCTGACATTCGGACTCCTTATCGTATCATATTATATTTCAGTGCTTAGCTTGTTATTTTAATCTTTTACATTAATTCTCTAGTTTATTAAATCAGATTTTGTCTAGCCTTTGCCAAGAAAAGACGTTTGTAATTTTAATCAATAAAATTGTTTTTAAAAAACCTGTATCAGTTTCAAAATATATATTTATATATATTTTTTTATAAGTATTAAAGTGAAACCCAGTATTTTTACGGGACTTTTGTCTATTTACCATATGTATAATTATCCAATTCATTGACTATAGGGTGATTTATTAAATATATTGATAGTTAATTTATCGAATGTGTCAAAAAACAATTTAAATCACCATGTAATGAATAAATTGGACAGTTATACACATGTTAATATTATAACAAATACATAAAAGTCAACTAAATAATTGAGTCTCACAATTATTTAAAAAAAAAAAAAACGAATCATATAAATGGCGCCTAAAATTTTTTGTATTTTCATTAACAATGATAAATATAGCAGTAATTAATTTTTTGTACATATTTTCAACTTTGAAAACAATGATCAAAAAACATGTCCTTACTTATTTACGATTCACCCTGTAGAGACTCCTGTGTATATTCGTGGAGTGACAAAGGATGTTACAATAATATTAGATACACAAAATTGTAATTGATTTGTTTTTTCCTGTAGTAACTGGTAATAAAAAAGAGTGATTTATTTATTTCATTTCATAGAAAAAGGCTATAATTTTGGAAAATATCTTTTACAGGATGGATGATACGCCAGTGAAAAAATAAGTATACTTTTTCAGGACTAATCAAAAAGTATAGGTACTTAAATTTTGTTTTTTCACATTCGATAAATTAACTATCAATATATTTATTAAATCACCCTGTAGTTAATGAATTGGATAATTATACATATGGTAAATACACAAAAGTCTGATAACATTAAAATAAGACTTCCAATCTTTCTTATTTGTTATTGTTATTTTGATAAAATTACTAATATTTCAGCAGTTGTATTTTTTCTTTCGGAAAAGTTTAAAATTTTTAATCAAAACGGAGATGAATTTAGACAAAATCTACTAAGAGATATTTTTAATTCCTAACAAAGCCAACTTACATGGCCTCTCTCCTACAATTGCAACCGCCACTCAACACATTCTGCGGATGTACCTTCAAATCCAGGGCTGGTAGGATAGACCAAAGGATCCTCTCAGCTGAGGTTGGATAAGGATGGACACAGTGTCCTGTAAATTTATGAAGGAGTGTACAGGGAAGTCCAGATGCCGAAAAGTAGCCATGAAATATTCAATAATATACCTCAACTGCAACGGCCAGTCATGCTCCAATTCAGCACCCTTTGAGGATGAGGGTGTGACCCACATTGCTGTAGAAGCAAAAATAGATGAGGATAGTCCCTTTGAAGATGATATTGATGAAGAGGGCTTCGATGTGCAATCGCACCTTTATCGACAACTAAGAAAATACGAACATGAATACTGCCACATTTTGTGCTGTATACTTATTAGTAAGAGAGCCCACTGCAAATTTCGGCCGTCATCTGATAACGAAATGAAATATACTCCAATGGCATGTAACAACATCGTACTTTACCAAATGGCACCTGCGCCAACCTGCAAAGCTGTTAAAAAAAAATATATTCAAAAAATTATAAAAGTCCTCATTGGATTCGGAATGTTCTAGTTTCAAATACTGCCGCGTTTAGGTTTGCCTATGGTCCTCTAAACGAGCTGAGGAGTTAATTGTAGCTAGAATGGTAGATATATTTAAATAGACTAAACTTGAATAAGAAAAATTAAAATAATAATTTAATTTTATGAGAGAATTATTTTTTACTCAATGAATAATTCTTTATTTACTTTGCCTAAAGTACATGTACCCTAAATATATTATATTAGCAGAAGTTTGGTTTTCACTGAAGAAAAAATATAAATAATTAGTTCGCCCAGGTGCCTAGGCCCATAACATGTCGCCGTTCCGGTAAAACAATGACGCAAGTGCAAAATTGTGACATTTTGATTTTAACATGTCATTAGTTTCCAAATTAGTCTCTCTATACGGTATAACAACGGCGAAATTTTTTATCCACTCCCGGCCATCTAAATGGTAGTTACTTCAATTTTCAAATATTAATGTTTGCCCCTCCACTTTTGAAAAACAATGACATATGAATCAGTTGTGTCTGCAAATTTAAGGGAGACATTACTTAGTCTATGGTTAAATGTTGTATTTGCTATTTAGGACAAGTTCTTTGTGATTTATGTGCTCAAATTTGGAAGTAATAATATTTATAATTTATAATTTTGCATTTGCGTCGTTGTTTTACCGGAACAGCGATGTTTAAGTTCTAGATTTTTCGGAAAGGTGTCCCATTACCTATTAAAGTTCTAGATTTTTATGGAATATCTACTTTTAAAATAAAACATTTTGAATTTTGCTTTTATTTGTCCCATTGAAAAGACTACAACCACAAAATAAAATTATGTTTAAACTAGCTGTTGCCCGCGGCTTAGCCGCGTGGTGCCATTTATAATATCAAAAAATACATGATTAATAATTTTTATTACTTTTTAATTTTTGATTTTTATCAATTTTTATTAATTTTTATTAATTTTTGTTCATTAATTTTTATTTTTTTTTTATTAATTTTGATTTATTTTCATTTTTTATTTATTTTTTTATTTATTTGTATATATTTTTATTTATTACTTTTTTATATATCCATTTACAGATAAGGAAAGTATAGGAATCATGAATTTTTTCGACCTCGAGTTTTCGACGGTTTTTTACGTTTCGAGCTTCCCTGAATCATGATTCCTATACTTTCCTTACCTGTATACAGAGCACTAATATCACACGAATAAATATAATACAGGGTGTAATATGTAAATAAATAAAAAAAGATGAACATTAGGAACATTTATTTGGCACCAAAAATCAGTACGCGACTACGCTAACAATTCGTATTGAGCAAAAAATCATTTAGAACAAACAATAAATTAAAAATTTCAGTCTCTCATTACACGCAATTCAATCAGTTCCGAATTCGTTTCTTATCCACGGATACTTCTGAGGACACTCAGCACAAGTTTGCAAGTATCTATCCTGTTGAAACACTCTGCTGTAGAGCTTACACACGTTTGGTAGACTGCACGCTAGTTCAGACCTGTTCAAGTACTTTTTACACTTCCAGGGGTCGAAAGTGGCGAGTTTGTCCAATGTTTTCGGATTTTTTATCCATTCTATTACTTGGGAGTTGGTTACAAACCATACGTCTGGGTACTTTAATACTTCTGAGATGAAATTCTGTAAATAATTACCAAAAATTACTTAGGTCCATTTGCACCTCTTGAAGCCAAGCTTAAACTGACATTTTTCCGTTAACAATGTCACTTTAAGCTTCACTTAGTTCTTAACGACTAGTGGTGCAAATGGCTCTTAATATCTTTAAAATTTACTGCGGTACCTAATTGATTTGTTTCACCCCGTATTTTAAAACCAGTAAATTTGAAAAGTCAAATTTCAACATTGACATTTAGGTTAACCTGTCAAAATTTTCGTAAATGTCACTTTGTTCCTAAACAAAATTTCAAAGTACCACCAATAAAAAAAAATGCCTCGGCGAAACAAATCACCGTCTTACAGCAACAAAAGAAGCTACTCTTCAATGCCAGCCCATCCACCAAGTTCGACCAAAGAAAAATCCCAACCAGGTGTCTTCGGGCAGATGGCTGCAACCGCTGGTGGTGTAGCAGTGGGATCAGCCGTGGGACACGCCGTTGGTCGAGCTGTGTCTGGGATGTTTGGTGGAGGATCTCATCAACAAGACCAAAGGTACGAAGAGCCTGTTGGACCTTGCGCGAAGGAGATTAAACAATTTTTGGATTGCGCTGCTACTCACAGCGATATAAATTTGTGCCAAGGGTTTAACGATGCCATCAAGGCTTGCAAGGAGAAGAATAATATCATGTGAAAAGGTTTTTGAATGATCAAGTTTGGAGATATTTGAGTTTTGGATGTAGTTTTAAAATTTGGAACGACCGTACTACCGCAAGTAAAGAAAAATACGTTTTCGATACTATTAATTTAGATAAATTTTAGTATGCTAGGTTATAGCTAGTTTTTCTTTTTTTTTTTCAAATATTATTTTCAATTTTTTCTTTTTCTATTCATTTTTGTTTCTGACTCTACTATTTTCTTTTAACTCATATAATTAGAATATTACATCCAAAATTCAAGTAAATTGAAGCACTTTTTTTGTTTTAAAAATATAATTAAATGATAATTTAGAAAAATTATTTTTTTTCTACGTGTATAAGACTTACCTGAAAGGCAGAGAGATAACTGGGATTTTTAAACCAAGAGGAATGAAAATACAACCCATAGGGTGCTCGATTGCTCATGTAGTGCCTCTTAAAATTGTGCATCAACATTTGGAATATTTCGCTACCGGATACGGTGATTGGACAAGAATCCACCATAGCGCAGGTAAAATCATTGGTCTCTAACTGATTCATAGGTAATTCCCAAAGACCTGGATAGGACCTTGTTGGACACGCTTGTTTTATACCTAAAAAAGATCAATTATAACTACTACTTTATTTACTATTCTTTCGTTATACATTCTAATTCTCCTTATTCTAATTAAGAACTTTCTTATTCCTCTTCCTTTGTTGCCCTTTTTATCTATATCTACCATTACTTTTATTTTTCCTCTTTTTATTTTCTATTTCTTATTCTTGTGCAAGTGTTTAAAAGAATAGCCTAGGCTTTGGAACAATTTGCCATCTTAGAAGAAAATAAGAAGGGTAATAAATCTACTTACCAACGCATGGGTGCGGAATCTTGTGGTCGAGGGTATAAGGCCACAACGGTGGATTGGAGAAGGGAGCCACCATTGAACTGTCATAGACGAAACCGAATTCTTTCATCATCAGAAACTGTCTGTTCCAACCGATTCTCAAAAACGGAACTCTCAAGCCTCTGATGTCCTCCATTCTGATCTTGGAGAATCTGTTCAAAATGTTGGCTTGGCCTACCATCTCATCGAACCAATCTTCGATTGTTGCATTGTATGACCACCATTCTTCCGGACCTCTGTGTCTATAACGATTTTGGGAAAAAGTATTAGTTTTAAGGAAAAGTAACAATTGATATACCAAAAATACTAGACAGAAAAAAAAACAAAAAGAACAGGAAGAATAAGCGAAAGAAGATGATTTGAAATAGAAAATTATTAGAAAATAACAAATAAACATCAGGTTCTTGAAATTCAATTCAAATTTCCAAAGAGGTTGTATTCATAACTAGTAACATGAAGTTAGTACATTTTAGTACTCTGGCAACCCTAGTACACTAATAGTAACAAGTTTTTCTAATAAAAAAGATATGAAAATCATTAATAAAATAAATATTTACGTTATCGAATGTATGGCTATCTCATGTCCATCGTTCCAAAGTTTTTGAGTATAGAAATAATTATTATACTGGTGACTGATAAAGAAAGTTGCTCTGATTGGACAGCCATTGGGATTTTTGTACTGCTTAAAGAATAATGCTCTGTTAAATAGATCCCAATTGTCCTCATTAACGGCATCGTCAAAAGTGATTGTGATCATTTGAGGTATCGTCGAAGGTAGAAGTTTAAGTGGAATGCCTGTACCTAAAAACAATAAAATATTTATTTGTGAAAAATAATATAATACTACTAATTGTCATTGAAGCAGTAAAAAATATAAGTATACTTTCGATCACAGATAATTTTTCTTTTTTCACAATTAATAATTAGTAATATTGGCTGCATTTCAAAACGTGTGCGATCCTTTAACATATCAATAACTCGGAAGCCTAAGAATCAGTCTTTGTCTTCATATTCGTCATATCAAAGTTTAGAGTGCTTAGAACAGATTGCTCCAAGTCTAACACAGATTTTGATCAAAAAAACGAAAAGTACGATACATAAATAAATAATCTTTTTAAAATAACCCGACTGCGCACCAGAAAAGAGTAGAAATATGTCTTCGCGTAAAAAATCGCAAACAAGAGTTAGCATATTATAATTTATTATCAAATTTGTAATTTATATACGTACTTAATATAGTTAATTATAATTTATTTGAAAACGAAAGTTTATTACCATAAAATGAATTACGATTGAATTATTCATTCGATATTTTGATATTAAGTGAGAGCTTCTCGCATACCTACAAATATATGTTTTAAAAACGTTTCTTACCGTCTTTGGAACAAAAACAGTGTGGTAACGTGCATTTAGCAGGGTCACAAAAACTTGCGCCGTTCGGATCATCACGGCTATCGCAATGACCTTCGTCACTACCATCTGGACAATCTAGTGATCCGTCACAAAAGTATTCTTGCGGCAAACAAGTGCCATCGGCGCAACCAAGATGGGACTCATCTTTGCATTCGGCTTCTTCTAGTAAAGGTTTCGGTATGACCGCCTCTAAAAGCAAATTAAGTGAAAATTATCGAATTATATGATATTGGGTCAAAAGAAAGAATTTATATTGGGGTAAAATTGTTTTTGAAGTTTTCAATGCCAATATCTTGGAAACCAAATATGTAGATATCTTTTATATTCACCATACTCGCTACAATACTCTTTTTCGTCTTATTTTCTTAGTATTTTGAGTTAACAGTCATCTAACGCTCGGGCTAAACAATTGCATATTCAGGGGGGAGCGGCCCGAGACACTAGGAGGGTGGACATCTTGGTATATCTGACTCTGTTCTTTAAAGTGAGAAAGACTAGAGACGACTAATAACTGGCAAACACTATTTTAGCGCTGCACATTCAGGTCCGGACTTAACGAGTAGAATATAATACATGTAAATCCAAACCGCTAATTCAACGTAGAACCAAATAAAAACTGTATAATTATTTCTTGTTTAATTTTCGGTCTGTGCAGAACTTTTCTATTTATGAAAAGTTGAAAATTTTGTATTTTTACGATACAGCCGTTGGTTTTTAACCCACAAATCATCCTATTATTATCTCAGTGTCTTTTATTCCATGTTTGCGAGCGGCAGCTACCATTGATTTAAAGGAGGTATTATCAAAAGTTCCTTCTATGTCAGGAAATGCTCCTAGGACTATTTCTTGTCTATCGAGTCCTTCTTCTATCTTCAAGATGATGCAGAACAAATTCACAAGATTTTTCTGATTGATCGGCATGTTGCTTTGTATGAAATGGCCTCTCTATCAGAGTGGTTTGCCGGACATGCTGATCAATCAGTTTTTTTAATCCTTTCAATAGAAATGACGTCAGAGTCTGTAGGCCTTTGCCACGGCATATCTTGGTATATTTAGATACAAAAACAACTCTGCTTTGTTTCCAGGTATTTGGTACATATTTATGCACCAAACTTGCCCTGTCTGTAAAGTCTACAAATATGCGGACCAGTGTTTATATTGCCTATTGCAGAAGAACAGGTAACACCCCTTATGGTCCCGGTGATTTATATGGATTGAACGTGCGTATTGCGTATATTATTTTCTGTGTTGTGACTATCCGTTTTGCAGTTTCCCATTCTTGGCAGGAAACTCTTTTTTGATAGTTCCAGATTGTGTGGGTTTGGTTTGCTGCATTCGGGTTTGTTGTGCAATCAGGGAAATGCGTTTTAAGAAGTAGTTCTAATGTTTTCATTCCAGTTTTAGTGTATTCCCCTGTTTAGGTTTTTAAAGTCCCCACAGGGTTTATTGGATCTTTTGCTAGAATGCGATGAAGTCTGTATCCTTCAGTTGTATTTTCAATTTCCTGACAGAATGTTCTCCATTAGATTAGATTTCCTAAGAGTTTTGTTACACTCTGTGAGTGTTTCGTCTTTTTAGCCTTATTAAAAAGTTTTATGTGTTTTCCTTTTGAGTTTGGCGAGTTTGGTGTTCCACCAGCTCACCTCCTTAAAATTTTTCCTGTTCTTTGTGATATGATGTTATGATTGCGTCCCGTAGTTGTTCTTCAAGTTCATCTATATCATTTTTAGTATTAAAAGTTATTTTAACGGTTTTGAACACTGCCCCCACTCTACCCCGTATCCAAAGCAATCGGTTTTATGTGGGTCTCGGTATAAATGTCCTGGTTTATCGACATTGTTGATTTCCATGAGAATATGCCGATGATCTGAGAGCGAAGACTCTTTAGACACGTACCGCTTGCCAATGTGATTTGAAACGAAGGAAGAACCAAGGGTAATATCAATAACCTCGCTTCGTCTATTGGTTCCATATTTTTAAAAATAAGTGTAACTCCGTCCTAAGTCCTATTTTTGGACTTCCTCCGTATATGGTAAAACATTTCAAATGTATTATTTCAAGTGGTAAGGTACCACCTTTAGGAATATAACGGAAGAGTAAATTTGATTTACCTATTTATTATCGAGTTTCTGAAATTTAAATTTCTCCTGATTTTAAACCAAGTACATGAAATGGCTAAAATGTACCTGCAAAGGCACTTTGTGCGCCATCTCACTAGTACTCTTGTGACATAATGCGTAAATTCAGTTTGGTTTACTTTTCTCAATAGGGATTGTTGTTTCATTTTAAATATATACAGTTCTATCAAATGTTATAAAAGAAAGTGTTTTTACCTGCAGTTAGATCGCAATTATCCACGTTGAGTTTGAAATCGCAAATTTGTCTGTTCACGTCAAACAGAAGGCCGGTGGAGCATTTGAAATCGAAGACTTCGCCTTCCAAGCATAAAAAATATTTTGAACATTCATCCGGGGTCCACATTTTGTGCGCAGGTCTGTCGGGATCCCGGTAGAAATGACCTTTTTCGAAGCATTTTACTTTCTTGCTGTCCACTACTAAAAAAAACATTTTTTTATTAAATACAAGATGCTTCGTAAATGTAGATACTACGGGTCAAATAATTTCCATTGATCCGAATGTTGATGGTTTAGGAAATACCGGGTGTTGAAAACAAAATTAATGGTTTAAAATTTCTTCCATATTTTTTTCATATAAGTACGACAATGAGTTCTACGTGTGAAGGTGTTTTTAAAATGAAAAATGTCGTTAAATTATTCATTTAAAACTAGTATTAATTAAATTTCATATGAGGTAATAGGGTCCGGATACAATTAGAAGAACACAGCTACGTCATAACCATTACTTCCAATTTCGAATGCATATTATCTATAACTTTCAACAAACAAAAATTAAGTAAGTTGTTAGGTGTAAAACAATATTTCCTATAATAATAATAATAATAATAATACTCTCCCTAATTCACCCCCTTACGAGTGAATTTCAACCCCTGAAGTCGACTGAACGACTTGTGTAGGGGAAGGGACGGATATTATTATTATTATTATTATTTATTATTATTATTATTATTATTATTATTATTATTATTAATTATTATTATTATTATTATTATTATTATTATTATTATTATTATTATTATTATTATTATTAATTATTATTATTATTATTATTATTATTATTATTATTATTATTATTATTATTATTATTATTATTATTATTTGCCGTGGCGCTCCGGGGCGACTTAAAGATGATTGATGGTGCCATTTGACTTACAGGTGAGGAAAACCCGGAAAACCTCACCCACCATCATAATTCCTATAATATTAATACTCCACTAAACCCCCATTAGGCGGCAATAGTCAATTAATTACTTTTCCAAATGATGACGTAGCTGTGTTCTTCTAATTTTAAGAGGGCGTTTTTATTTTCTTTTCATCACATAAATGTTGAAAAAAAGAAAGATTTTTTTGTAAAATTTCCTTAATCTTTGAAAATTATTTCGTTTTTCTAACTTTTTCTTATGGGAAAGAGGCAGTACATACATATCAGTTCGAGATTCATTTGAAGCTTATCCTTACTTTCTCCTTTCAGAAAAAAATTAATTCAATAATTTCTTTTTGCTTTCACGATTTATTTGCAAAGTAATCCATTAGTGTGAAAAAGTTAAATATTGCCGGCTCTATTACATATATAAAAAAACATATCAAATTTTAAAATTAGGGTATTTATTGACTTCAGTCTGGAAACTAGAATAAATTTATGTTTTTTTTTGAAACGGATCACCTTGTACATTTCAATTAGTCTCGGTTTTTATCTTATACCAGTAATAAATAGTATGAGATGTCATAGGATGTTTTTACACGATATAACCAGTTATACAGTGCTTTCATTTCAAAACCAGTCAGGCGAAATAACTTTTGATTTTACGTAAATTTTAAAAAACAAAAAAAAATTAACTTTTTATTCATATAAAATTCATATCCAGAAATCCAATCCCAAATCTCACCTCAGAAAATACAAAAACGTCGAAGATAGAATCAATCATCTGCTATCAATACATTTTCCTAACTCGGTTATTACTGACGTGGCTGACTGGACAAAGAAAGAATACAACCAATCTGTCTACGATTGGCAAACTGCAGACTAAGAAAATATTAGATGAGCAATATCTAGCTTCTCTCCATTTAAATCGCCAGCCCTATTCTAGTAGGGTTTGGAAGAACTCACACCACACCTGGTAAATTTATCCATATCCTTGTTGAGGTATTTACCCGAAAAATGGAAAGAGTTAAAGTGGTCCTCATACTCAAACCGGAAAAGATGGATTACACTGTCTCAAAAACATACTGGCCAATTTAACCTGACATCATTTTCAATGAAGACATTGGAAAGGGTATGCAACAAATACATAAAATATGCGTGGTGATTACAACAACAACAACAACACCAACACCACTATACCCAAATCAACAACTCAGGCAGATATACTAATTCAGCCTTTCACCTAGTTTTTGATTTTTGACAAGACGACTTTTCCCAAAATAATACACTCACTAACCAACAAGAATTTTCCACAAATGATTAGTAGGTGTATACATAACAGTAGTCACGAAAACCACCAACCAGAGCCATTGAAGTCATTCTTAGTTTCACTCTTAATATTTACATCAAGGAGGTTGCTCTGATATAATAGACGATTTTAAAACAAAACAAGGCTCAGGATGTAGAATATACTAAACATAAAATGGGCTTTGGTCCTGCCTTCCCATATCTTGCCTTGTGAAACATTTCTTTTAAAGATTTTCTTAATATTTTCTGTTTCTGCAAGTAGTTCAGGATCATCTAAGGAAAGTTTCATAAGAATTTTTTGCTGGAATTCCCATAGCAGCAAAAAAATTACCAGAAATAATATATATCACTGAAAGGAACATGCTCATCTTTACAGCAGACAAGCATTACTGACTCAGCGTTGCTTTTGATTTTAGCGGTTAAAAATATAATACTGTTACATATTGTAAAATTTTCGCATCAACCTAGCCAAGGGCGGCTCCAAGACGAATTTTCGGGGGAGGGGGGGGGGCATTGCCTTTAGATCAGCGGTTCTCAAACTTTTTTGGTGACGGAACCTTCTTGAAACTCCTCCTTGCTCTACCCTCTTGCTAGGTCCCTCCCGTTTCTTTGCGGAGCCCCTCCAACAAAATTATATTTATTTATTTACGGGCAAGCCCATTTCAATTACAAATTACAATTATAAAATTAATTAAAATATCACAAATAGTTATGGTGCTGTTGCACAAAGACATCATACATGTCATGCAAACTAGAAAATAATAATAACATAGGTTAGTCGAAGGTTAAAATAGAGAAAACACACAGTAAAACATTAACATTAAAGCTCAGTATTACGTAATTGAGTTTTGAATGATGAAAATGGAATATTGAACAGCCTGAGATCATTGTGCAAAGTTAGCTAATCTAAGCATTCTTGGAATGCAGCTGTTAAAAGCCTGGTTTGATCTATAAAAAGGTACATAAAATGTTTGTAGTTGCCTAGTTAAACGAGTTTGAACAAGAAGATTTATTTTTTCAAGAAGTTCAGGACAATTACTTCTACAATTTATAATATTAAATAACAAACTAAGGTCTCTTTGTTTTCGCCTAGTTTCCAAGGAGGCCTCTAACGGTACACTGATGAACAAAAAAGTTTTGAGACCGTGATTGAGAAGTTAAGCTACTTAAAAAATCTAATGTATCCAACACATGACTTTCCTGTCTACTTATTACAGGCTTTCTCCGGTTATTTTGTATCACTCCTGTAAATATTTAGAGGTTGAACTAAAACATACATTTTCCACACTATCTTCCTCGAAACATTTTCTTACATATATTCATCGGCATTATTTTTCCATTATCGTCCAGTTTAGAGAAATCATGTATGAAACCAAAATTATAGAGAATCATATCGCAACAACTTTTATTTAAAGAATTTTTTTCTCCACGTGTAAATAAAGACATGAATGGATGAAGGCCCTATCTGCTTGTATGTTCTTTTCGAGAAAAACCAGTTTAAAGTTTTTTATGCTTAATTTAACACAGAATGGCTATAACAAAACAGCTTAATTCCTATAGATGTGTATTTAATGAAAACATTTTTGTAATATAAAATCTAACCTAAAAAAACGTTTAATTTTTTAACAAAAGCTCTTTAGCCACTAATCCGTTTAACTGGATAAGGGCCTCATATATTTATAGGTGCTAAATACAGACTGAAACTTACAAGAAAAAACAAGTAAAAATATTAATGTGTGCCTGGAAGATACACGCCTGTTGACAATTGTTAAAACACAGGCACTGCTTTCAATGAGAAACAAATATAACAATATCAGTTTTCAATGGATGAGGGGCCTATGAACATTCATTTGTACATATGCCTTTTACCCAATGAATAAATTATCTGTAAGTTTGTCTAAAAAAAATGAGGCATATGTTACATAGATCCTTTATCAATAAAATTTTGTCAAACTTTTTTGTACATAGATCCTTTATCTTCTGAATATTCTTATGATTATTATTAGATTTTGCTGAGACATTGTAGGAAAATTATTTACCATTTTTTAAACCTATAACACACAAAAAATGCGACATATGCCCTTTATCCATTCATGTCTTCAAATAAGATAAATATTACATAAAACAAAAAAACGACCCTCTATAAACCACCCAGATATTTTAAAACGAATTTAGGGGACCCAAAAACGTAAAAATCCGTCGAAAACTTAAGGTGGAAAAAAAATCATTATTCCTATACTTTCCTTATCTGTATAAAGACAGGAAAACAAAACGTCTGTTTATGTTTTTATCTTATTAAATTTTTTTTTCGTATTTCTTATTATTGATGATTATTGTGTACCCATTTATTGTAATTTAATTGCGTGAGATAAGTTAGGCAGGAACGTATTGGATTTATTTTGGAAGTTTTTTGAAAAAGTTTATTTTAATGACATACAGGTAAAAAAGTATCAGAAGGATTCACGTCTAAGCTGCAAAAGAAACAATTGGAAATTAATTTTTTTGTGTCAAAGTTTTTCTTCGTTAATGCGCATCCAAAGAATTTTGTTTTAGTTTGATGTTATTGAACACCCTATATATTCGAAAATAATTTTTAAATATGGAATTTAATACTAGTCTACCGTTCTGTAGGTATTATCTCTACACATGCAGCACACATTACTTCAGAAGTGTTTCAAAAATATTTCAAACATATAACATTCCAAGCACAAGTTTCTGAAATATTTCTGAAATAATTTAGTTAAAAATTTCACTAAAAATGTTTCCGAAACATGGTATAAATGTTACACAAAAGGTTACTAAACGGGTTATGTTAAAAAAAGAAGTAGATGGGTTATGTAGTTACTTTATTTCATCCTATGTCCAGCCAGAGACAATCCTATATTTTAAATAATTAGTTGTCGGTTTTTGTCATTTCCTTTTTTATTTTATTTTAGAAACGTTTTTACGTTACATAATATTTATAAAACAAAAATTGAATACATTTCTGAAATATTACTATTTAATATTTCTAAAAGATTTTAAATTTTCACTTCAGAAATATTACTGTGAAATATTATTTTTACAGTACATTTGTACGCTTAGAACATTTTAGAAATGTTTCCTAATATTTATACATTACAAAAGTTTCAATGTAACATTTTTGAAATATTTCCAAAATGTGTTTGTGCTGTATGGGTAATAGTGCCAGAGCTTTGGTTTTTTTTTTACTAATTAATCATCCTGTATGAAGGTATGTGAACTTCATCTTAATTCGCGATTATATTCAAAGTGGTCAGTTATACGTACCAGCAAAATTAGCTACTAAAGCTAAGAGGACTAGAACAATCCACTTGAGGAGATTAAAAAATAACCGAGTACACATCACTTCAAACTTAAACTCGCCCGATTCTTTACAAAAGATCTTAACTCGAACTCGCAACTATAGATTGATGATTATTGGTCTATCGGTCCGCTTCTTCGAGATCGACTTTTTTTCTTTTCCTATAATGACAGCAGTGGCAGTAGAAAACTTTCTCGACACGGACATGGTAAATATGCGTAATGTACCTGATGGCCTGCCTTTGCATTTTTACGATTTACTTTTACACACATGTGAGTTATTTAAGTCGATGGAATGAATGGTTATCTAGAAGAGAATCGCTCTCCGCTTGCTGTAATTAGATAATTTGTTTTGTGAAATCGATAGTCAAGTCCTATTTGGCAATTGGAATAATTTTTATTGGTGCGAAGAATGAAAGAATGGTTTATTTTATTTTCTTAAGGCGAGAGTTTAATTTCATTTAATTTTAGTATCGATTTTGCTGCCAATTAAATATTTTGTTCTTGTAATAATTAATCTCAATATTTTATTTACAGAAATCTTCCATGCAATAAATTAAAATATGCTCGCTCAAAGATGCCTGTTCGCCAAAATAATAACCAGTAATTGTATCATAGCTCTTTTCGATCTTTTACTGAATTGGTAAATATTTTAGGTTGTTTACTTCTCTACCTGGACAAGTAGAGTTGAGCGAACATTAGACTATATTGGAAAATAAACTGTTTTTTGTTTTCTTTGTTAGGCCACGTAGTTATCGAATAAACCTCGTATATTTTAAATCTTAAATAACAACGTTATTTAGGTAAACAATATTTACTCATAGATTCACCTTGAAATAGAATAAAACTGTTCAATCTATTCCAAAAAGTTCTTATTGTTTACTAATTACAAATAAGTTTTAATTTCAAAATATTTGTTTTGTTCGGAAAACATAAAAAATTTCGTCTCGAAAAAATAAACAGAACCTGTCGATTAGTTTGATTATCCAGTTAAGTATTTTTATCATTTTGATCTGGTCAGTTTAAATTATAATATAAACCGTAAACAATTAGGTATATTTATTAATTTATGCATCATATTAATCGATTAATTATTGGCATGAGCGTACTGAGAATTTTTGTTAGAAAGGGATAAAATGAGGAATTTAATACCATCCACCTTAAATTACTTTTGAAGGACTGATTTCTACAAAAAAAAAGACTGGCAATATTTGAAAGGAGAGATATTAATTTTCGTGTATTTTTGTAAAATCATTCTTTCAAAAGTTATTTAGAGTGTATAGTTTTATGTGAAAAGCACGGTATGTGACTAAATAATTTTTATGAATTTAGGATATTAATAAATTAATAAACATGGACTTATTTTTATTTTAGTTATTTCAAGAAACTCGTTTTATTAATCAGGTATTAATGTATAGGTAACAAATTACATTTTCTTGAAAACCCATTATATCTTAAATTCTTTTAATAGTATATTAAACTATATCCTAAAAACAAAAATATTTTATAATACAAGGTAAAGGTTAACCATGTGAAAACCTTGTGGAAGGTTATAGATTTAACATACAAGGAAGTTTCATAAAACAATATTAACAAACGAGTTCTCTCGATGTAGGAAGTCTGATGATCACGATTCAATGTACTTTCTCTTAAATTTTCAAGAATGTCAAAACAATCTCTAAATTTCTGTTGTCAATTCTGGTGTTATTAAGACTTAAAATAGTAATAAAATTTAACCTTAAATTAAACCTAAAATGATAGAAGTTTATTTCTAGAACAGCACTCTTTTCCTATTATGAGTATGGCTTTAATTACACATTATTTTTTTTTAATTTTCCCTTATTTAATAAATAAGCATTTATTGAAAAAATTAAAACCAGTCATATGGAAATAAAATAAAGTTAAACAAAAATTGTCCCAACTCAAAACGTTATCATATAAAATAAAATATTTAAAAATATTGACCTTTTTGATCAAAAACGTTGTATGGTTTGTGTCAGTCTTTCTGAAAAGCTTTTAATAAAATTAAAACAAATTTGATACTTTTTATTTTTGTGACATTCTTGCATACAAAAACGTGATGTTATTCCGGGAAGTGTCAAACAGTCACAATGCTCTCTGGCCAAACTATTCACAGTTGATTAGTGTCTATCTTATAGATAAATAATTATACTGCTTTTTTAAACACAATAGTACAAAAATCTAAAAATTGAAAATATAATTGAGTTGTGACGCAGGAAATGTTTAAATAAGTATAAATTTCTGCATGAAAAATATACGATTATGACCTATTTAAAATTTATGCTTAATACCTATGCAGCTCTTGAAAATAGAAAAATAAGAAAAAATTCAAAATTTGTTCGGATCTACAGCAGAATTTTAGATTGTTAAAAAGGACATAACTTTTCTTCATATGGGCTAAATATTGTCAAAAATTCATTTTTTCCAATAGTGGAAATTGCTAAGAAATGAATGGTCCATAAAATAAAGATATAAGAAAAAGTTTTTTTATTGTTTAAAGCTTATAACGTCTTTTCTATTTTTAGAACATCCTGTATATTGAACACATATTTCGAACAGGTCAAAGTTATTCACTTTTCGTGCACAAACTTTTATTTATTTAAATATTTACTGCCAAACGACAAATAAAATTTTTTTCCCTATGTAGGGGAGACCGGGGAAATATCGCCACCCTTAAGCGAAAGAAGGCACAAAACCACGCGAAAAAGAAAAATCGGTAAACAATTTTATTGACACATTGTACAAAAAGTTTAAATGTTTAAAAAGTTTGCAGTTGTTGTTTAGGGGAACATTCTCTGAATTAAAAACAAGGGCAACTGGCCGTATTACCCCAGAGTAGCGGAGTTATGCCGCAATGTCAATGAGGAAATACCGCAAACATCTAAAATTAAAATTTAAAGGCTGTATGTAGCCTGTGACACGTGTGAGGGGAAATCGACACAACGAGAATGAAATTTTTCTTACAAAACTGAAAAGCCTCCAACGAAATAAGTGAACCGTGATTTTCAAAAATTATGAGAATTGGGTCTTCCCTAGATGGATTTATATAGATTTTAAAACGTTAAAAAACAATTTATAGAAGTTTCATCCTCCTGTAGGAGAGGACCCATTCGTTTTCGAGGCTATATAAACATAGGTGAGATATTATACAGGGTGTCCCAATAGTGTGTGGAATTTCGATATATCCTATATTATAGAAAATATCAAACAATATTATTTACAAAAGTTGTAGATAATATTAATCTGCACATTTCAAAATTATTTTCGATTATACAGAGTGATCCATAACTTCAGAATTAATCAAACATATGTTTTTTTTTAAATGGACCACCCTGTATTTAATTGTAAATTTGAATTCCCCTGACATTGCCCTTCAAGAAAATATCACCATGTATGAGGTTATACTGGGTATTTTGGAAGTTTAAACCAATTTTATATAAAAATCGTACTAGGTTCAACCCTCTGTATATTTCAAAAGAAACAATCGAACATCAAAATTTTTTGATGAGTCATTTTTAATGATAGTCTACTTTTATAAGAATATACTAATTTTTTCCTAGCGCAACAGACGTGTACAGGGTGAGTCAAAACTTAGATACATGATTTTCTTAATTTTTTTAAATGTAACACCCTGTATTTCATATCACTACTAAAAAGTACTCTAATTATACGTTCGTTTGAGTTAAATATTGCCTATCCCTAAACATAACAGTTTAGCGAGATTCTTAGATGAAATGTTAAAAAGGGTTAATTACAACTAAATTCGCAATGTAATTTGATTTAAACTCCTGTTAAAATATACTTATCAGTTTATATTTTTAAGGTACCTAGCTACAATTTATTATCAACTGAATTTACTTTCTTTACTTTTAAGGTTAGGTTCACCCTGTATTTCATATCTCTACTAAAAGTACTTTAATTATACGTTCGTTTGTCCCTATCCCTACACACAACAGTTTAGAAGATATTTTATATTTGAATGAAAAAAATATGTGCCAAAAATAAGTTATTTAAATTTTTTTAGAATACAACATTAGTATATTAAAAAATGAAAAAAAAAAAGCTGTTATAAAAGCTGCTCAAAGTGACTGCCTCCAACTGCAATACAATGTTGTAATCTATAGCTTCAAATGATCTTTGAACGTTTTTCAAACATTGTACATCTATGCTCGCGAACACTTGTCTTTCATTTCCTCGCTAGTTAATGGACTAGTTTTATAAACCTCGTTTTTTACGAAACCCCACAAAAAAATCTACTTTAGTGAGGTCAGGAGACCTAGGAGGCCACATAACTGGACCATCTTTTCCGATCCACCTGTTTTCAAAATTATGGCTCAGAAAGTTGCGAACTGGTTGAGCATGATGTACAGGAGCTCCGTCATGTAATATCCACATTCGGCGTCTTATATTTCAAAAAAAAAAAAAAAAAAATTAGTGGAACATTTTCCACTAGTAGTGGTAGATGATTCTGCAGAAAGTCTAAGTAGACCCGGCAGTTTCACGACCATGAGAAATGTGGTCCTATGACATAGTCCCCTAATATACCACTTCAAACGTTAATAGACCATCGTGTTTGGCTATGGGTCATTAACTCATAAGGATTGGTGGTGGAATAGTAATGAAAATTGTGTCTTTTGACGAAACCGTTTTTGTGAAATGTTGATTCATCCCCAAAAAGTACACAATCAAAAAAATCATTTTCATTATTAATGCTCTCTATTGCCCATTCACAAAAAGCTATTCTTTTTTGAAAATCGTTTTAACCCTTTTTAACATTTCATCTAAGAATCTCGCTAAACTGTTGTGTTTAGGGATAGGCAATATTTAACTCAAACGAACGTATAATTAGAGTACTTTTTAGTAGTGATATGAAATACAGGGTGTTACATTTAAAAAAATTAAGAAAATCATGTATCTAAGTTTTGACTCACCCTGTACACGTCTGTTGCGCTAGGAAAAAATTAGTATATTCTTATAAAAGTAGACTATCATTAAAAATGACTCATCAAAAAATTTTGATGTTCGATTGTTTCTTTTGAAATATACAGAGGGTTGAACCTAGTACGATTTTTATATAAAATTGGTTTAAACTTCCAAAATACCCAGTATAACCTCATACATGTTGATATTTTCTTGAAGGGCAATGTCAGGGGAATTCAAATTTACAATTAAATACAGGGTGGTCCATTAAAAAAAAACAGGTTTGATTAATTCTGAAGTTATGGATCACTCTGGATAATCGAGAATAATTTTGAAATGTGCAGATTAATATTATCTACAACTTTTGTAAATAACATTGTTTGATATTTTCTATAATATATATATAATATATCGAACTTCCACACACTATTGGGACACTCTATATATTCCCATATGCACTTATGGCACAGCACTCAGTTAATGTTCTGATCTCTCTCCAAACTTCCAACTTTTTTGTCCCTTGGATTCTAATATTTTTGCTGGTTTTTGAACAGTAGATATTTCGGTATCATCTATCTTAAAAAAAATTGAAACTGGAAATGTATGCGCCGACAAAAATAACTAGATTTCTTTGCTCCTAAATGCTTTAACTATATTCAGACTTCTTTCTTTGGGTTTCTTGAGACTAATATTAGAGTTTCTTTTACAAAAAACTTGTAAACTTCTTCTGTCATGTTTGTAGTTTTAATAAACTTATGAGAAATATGTTTTTTAACATTTCTTCCTATAAATGATACAAAGGTGAAGGTTTAACCAACTTTTTACTAAAAACTTTGGAGAATTATGTTTTGGACATTTATAATATGCGCGTTGCAAGGATTTAAGTATGATGATTTATAAGGATTTATACCAAAAGCATGTAGGTGTATAACATTTAGATCAGTGGTTTGCTTCTCGGTATAAATATTTTGAATCGTTAATAAAGTTTATTATTTCAATTTGTGTAATAGAAAAACAGGTTTTAAATAAAAATAAGTATTATCAAGCAATTAACGCACTAATGTGTTATACCAAAAAAAAAACGTTTTAATTTTTTATTCTAACGAATTTAGACTCGAAAAGTAACCTGAACACATTAACAAAAATAATTTGAAGAAAATATATTAAAAAAAAAATAACTTACATGATTTTTGATTTTGTAGTCCACGTTTATATGTACGATGTAATTACCAGACTAAATTAAAATTAATCCAGTCGAACGATTCACCAACCGGATCTTTATGGATATTCTGTAGCCATACAAATATAATAATTAATTATAATTTCAACACATAATAAAACAAACATAAAACCACGTCTTAAGAGATACTAAGAAAAAAAATTTAAATGCAAATTAATAATAATAAAAAAAAAATGAATTAAAAGTATTTGGATCATTTAAGAAGAACCGCTTCTGGAATAAATAAACAATAAAACGATTTATTGAAGGTTAGAATTGTGACGTTTACTAAAATAATTTGGGGAATTCTAATTTGCATAATATATTTTTTTTATTTATCAAATTTAGTATGGTTTTAATTCTATTGTTTTAGAAGAAATTATAAAAAAAAATTATTTACCTATTATTTGCTTGAGCAACTTTTATTGTGTTGATCGTTTAGTTTATTTATTTGATTAATTTTCGGCGAATTTGTTTAGGAAGAACAAATATAAATATACAGTCGAGCTTTTAGTGATTTAATTATTTTTATTGCGACATTTCCATAAGTTTTTTCTTTTGTTAGTAACATCCCGTCGTATTTATTATATCAGTAACTTTTTTATTTCTAGTTTTACCTAATTAGTTTTATCGTATTTATAAAGAAGTTTCGGAATATATAAAATCACTCGAATTCGGTTATTCCAATAGTTACTCACCTAGTGTCTAAGAATTAACATTAAAAATTTGGTTTGAGTCAAGATGAAATTCCTAGTGGTACTTTTGTGTATAACTGGATGCTCCGTAGCTAGAAAATTACGTAAGATTTTTATAATACTAGTTTTTTTATATCTTTTTTATACAATAATAATAATTTAGTTAATAATTTCTTAAATTAAACCCAATTTTGGTATGCAAAGTGGCGATTAAAGAAATAATATTTTCTCCGCCTCTAATATAAAAAAGATTTTAAGATTTTCCTTGTTTTAACATTAGTCAATTCTAATAATTTCTATTTTTAAATTTCAGCATCTTTCATTAAAGTTTGCAAACCCAAAGAGACAGACGTTTCAGAATGTATTTTGGAAAACATTGAAATCATGAGGTCGAAACTAGCAGAAAAAGATGGCGTCCCAGAAATGGCTATACCCAGTATCAACCCATTGGTTATCCCACATGCTAACATCAACCTAGGAGAATTTCAAGTAAGTTTCCTTCAGAAAAAATGAATTACCTAAGTAGGTATTCGGAAAATAAATTCTTTAAGACTTTTGGATGCGTATGTTAATATTTGTCATCAAATTATTAAAAATAATTCTTTTAATTAATATTATAATAAATAAAGAACACCTCTGTAAATGTTTAAAGGATAAACTTAACATATACATTTTCCAGATATATCTAACTCGAAACATTTTTTTATATTACATTCATTGAAAACAAAAATACTGAAAAATTTAAATGTTACACTTTTCCTTCAGTTTTTCCATTATTGTTCATGTAAAGAATAGAAATTATAGAGATCGATAACGCAAACAAGTTTTAGTTTAACACTATTCTTAAAAATCGGAATTTTACACATTTTGTCAAATTTCTCGAATACGGCCCATTTTAGGAAAATTTTGTATATGATAAAAATTACAGAAAATAATATAGGAAGTAACTTTTATTTGAAGAATTTTCTTCTCCAAACATAAATAACATATATTCCATAAAATATAAAAACGACTTCCTATAAAGTACCCCCTCAGATGTTCCGACTCTTCCCAAAATTTCATCAATTCACTCCAGGCCGGAATAAAGTTTAAGTTTAAAATTTATTGTTTTTTTCTTTATCAGTTTTTGAGTTTTCTTCTAAAATTCGAAATTTACACTTTTTCTCAAATATCTCGAATACGGTCCCTTTTTAAGAAATTATGTAAGGGACGAGGATTATAGAGAATTATATCTCAAACAACTTTTATTTGAACAATTTTCATCAAAAATTTTTTTTTTACATTTTGTCAAATCTCTCGAATACCATTTTAGGAAAATTTTGTATAGAACAAAAATTATAATATAAGAATAATATAATTAACTGGTTTTTTTAACATGTGTAATTTAGCTATTTAATACGAAGGGATGAATATATTTTCAAGTATAATTTTATTGTAATTTACTGGTTAAAATACCGAAGTTATGTGTCGTTTGAGTTTTAATATTTTAGGTTCATTTTGACAGTCATTGGGGTCTATTCTGTAACAATTCTTTTATATTTAACGGCCTTTAAAAATATTGGCGGCCTATAAAAATATGTTCGTATTCGTTAATTTATTTCTGTCATTATTTAAACAGATTTCTTTAAGATAGTCCTCTAATGTATTTTAAAGATCCGTTTAAATAATGACAGAAGTAAAGAAGAAAATATTTTTAAAGGCCGTTAAATATAAAGGAATTGTTACAGAATAGACCCCATTGTCTTGAATTTCCAAGCCCATATAATTATTTTCATATTAATTCCTTCAAAATAAGTTTGTTAATTTATAAAAAAATAAATAATTACTTATCCATGATGCAAGTGCGTAATATAAGATTTTGCCCAATAAACAACCAGTAGCGAAGCCATAGGGGGGGCGTGGGTTGGGGGCCAGAACCCCCATCGAGTGCCTTCGCATCACCGTTTCCGTCATCGTATTGGCGCTGATCGTTATTACCTGTCTGTTTTCATTCCCTTTTTTTATAAATTTATAAAAAAATTATTTATTTTTATTTACTTTTTTTTAATATAAACAATCTTGTCCAAAAAATGTTACTTTGTTGTTGGAGGGGCCATAGACCTCAGAAACCCCTCCCATGAAAAATGGGAGGGAGCTTTTAATGAAACACTTTGTTCTTTAAAGTTAGAAACATGAACATTTAAATTACAGCTACTAAGCATAAATAAATATTGACGGGTTTCAGAGTTTTTGGATTTTCACATTTTAAGGAAGGAAAACGGGGGTGAAAGTTTTTATGGGACTATCGATTTTTTTGTTCTCTTTGAAGTTAGAAACATAAAAATTGGAATTGTAGCTACTGAGTACAAATTAGTAATGACGTGTTTCAGGGTATTTGAATTTTCACATTTTAAGGGACGGCGAACCAGGGATGAAAGTTCATTTGAAAGTATCGATTTTTTTTAAAAGTAGGAACTTGAAAATTGGAATTGGTGGTCCTCATCATATATAAATAATGTAGTATTTTAGGGTTTTTGCATTTTCACCTTTTAAGGGGGGGAAACGGGGGGTGAAAATTTGTTTGAAAGTATGTATATGTTGTTTTTTGTTTTTTAAAGTTAAAGACATGAAAATTTGAAATTCAGCTACTGATCAAAAATAAATAATGATTTGTTTCATGGTTTTTGGAAATGGACCGTATTCGAGATATTTGAGAAAATGTGTAAATTTCGAATTTTGAAGAAAACTCAAAAACGGATAAAGGAAAAAACATTAAATTTTAAACTTAAGTTTTATTTCGGCCTGAGGTGAAATTATTAGATTTTGGACAAAGGCGGAACATTGGGGGGGGGGGGTACTTTATGGGAAGCCGTTTTTATATTTTATAGAATATATCTGGTATTTATGTTTGGAAAAGAAAATTGTTCAGATAAAAATTACTTACAATATTATTATCTATAATTTTGGTTTTATACAATTTTTTTTTAAATGGTCCGTATTCGAGAAATTTGACAAAATGTAATAAAATTCAAATTTTTAGGAAAATTGTTTAAATAAAAGTTATTTGTGATATCGATCTCTATAATTTTTGTTTTTTATATGATTTTTCTAAAATGGACCGTATTGAAGGAAAAGTGCTAAATTTAAATTTTTCAGTATTTTCGTTTTCAATGAATATCTATAGAAAAATGTTTCGAGTTAAGATGTATGTGGAAAATGTATACAGGGTGGCTCACGCTCAACGGGACGGAGCTTTATGGGAAAACGACCAAAGATATAAAAAATTCGTTTGGGAGGAATACGTAGGTTACAGACGGCTACAATTTAAAATTTGTTAGATGTATACAGGATGTCCCACATAAGAAAAAAAAATTAGTTCATTAAAAATTATTCAAACAAGAGTAAACAATTAATTTCTGGGAGACTTTTTTTCCTTAAAAATTCAAATAAATCGAAAACTAATAATAATAGTAATAGGGAACCTTTAGTTAACTGACATTATTTTTGATGTAGTTTTTAATTCTAAAATAAAAAACAGGGTGTTAAAAATAATATAACTTTGTATATTTTCTCTTATGTGGGACATCCTGTATACATCTAACAAATTTTAAATTGTAGCCGTCTGTAACCTACGTATTCCTCCCAAACGAATTTTTTATATCTTTGGTCGTTTTTCCATAAAGCTCCGTCCCGTTGCGCGTGAGCCACCCTGTATATTTAGTTTATCCTCTAAACATGTATAGAGGTGCTGCAATAGGTTGTACAAAATAATCGGATAAAGCCTATAATAACTAGATAGGAAAGTCATGTGTTGGACACATCAGATTTTTTTATATTAAAAACACGATTCCACGCATGCGAAGCCGTGTGCAACAGCTAGTTATACATAAAATTATGTTCTCTTATTTTATATTTTTTTTCAAAAAGCATGGTAATCGTTATCAAAATAGTAAAAACTAGCGAAAAAGATTAACGGTTTGGCCAACTGTAGACCACAGGGTTGGTTATATTATGATAAATAAAGTGTATTTAAAATAAATAAATAGCCATAATTGTATTTTTTTGTATTTTTTTATTTTTTATTTTTTATGTAGAAACAAATTCAAATATCTACAATAAATTAATTTCCAAATGGCCAAAATTTATTTCAATACATTTTTCATTTCTCTAAACTAAATTTTCTTGTTTTTAGGCACAATTAGAAAACATCAGTCTATATCGTGTGCAGGAATTCATCATCAAAAAACTGAAAGTCGATATTGACACTGTTAATATTGATTTGAAAATCAAATTCCCCAAAATCGATTGTTTGGCCAATTATTTTGTCAAAGGGCAACTTCTTGTACTCAAATTAGATGGCAGTGGACCTGCACAAATCAATATTAGTAAGTATATATATTTTTTTAATTTTGGAAAAATATGATTAAATTTGAAAAAATTAAGTCGATGGTAGTCCCAAAGAGCAGGATAGATAGTCTGCTATTTTAACCACAAAGATCCTTAATCAATTTTAAATATTTTAAAAATAAAGATTATACAACAAAAAATAGAAAATATTGGGCTGGTGCATAATTATCAGGCGTTTTTTCAGAAACAATTGCTGTAATATTTACTTTTGCTTTGTCAAAATATTATTTAATTTCGTGGTTGTAAAAATGCTTGTCGATAATTATACTCATATTCGTCATATTATGCTTTACCACTTCGAAAAAGGATGGAAAACAGCGCAGTCAATTCGTGATCTCAGCGAACTTTTTGGTGAAGGAAAAATAAGTGAAAGTGTATGCAGGGAATGGTTTGCCCATTTCAAATCTGGAAACACTAGCTTGGAAGATAAGCCAAGAAGAGGTCGACTATCAGATTTCGATAACCAGGCACTTTTGGAAGCCGTAGAAAGGAACGAAAGTTTGACAACTTGAATGCTGGCAGAAGTCCTCAATGTGGACCACTCAACCATCGTTTGTCGTCTGAAAAAAGCTGGGAAAGGTATGGAAAGTGGCTGTCCGAAAACAATAAAGCTGAACGTCTCCGAATTTTTACTGATTTGCTGCAACGTAACGAACAAGCTCCGTTTTTGAAGAATCTTGTCACTGGAGATGAGCCATGGCTTCTCTTCAAAAATGTCAAAAGAAAGAAGGTCTGCGTTTCGCCAGGTGTTTCACCAAAACGACTACCGAAAAACGTACACTGTAAAAAGGCAATGTGGTGTTTGGTGGGACAGAAGCGGAATTATCCATTGGGAAATCACTTCAAATGGGATTTGTTATTGGTGGAATGATGAAGATGAGCGTCACGAATGGCAGATTCCTGACAAAAACGGCAAGCGGCAATTCAACGTCAACAGTGATGTCTATATGGCGCAACTTGACCGCCTTCACGCTGTAATCGAGACGAAAAGACCGCGTCTTCCTTCACGACAATACGCGTCCACATGTTGAGCGCCGTGTTGTCGAAAGCATCGCCAATAAGGGTTGAGAACTGCTTCCGCATCTGCCATATTCTCCAACAGAAGCGCCAACGGACTACCATGTCAATCGATCGTTGACAAATTGGCTGATACAGAAAGTTTTCGAAGATTTGGATAGCTTGGTGGCCGATGTTAAAGCATGGATTGCCTCCAAGAACCGTGACTTTTTTGCCCGTGGAATCGACCGTCTTCCAAGCAAATGGGAATCAGTTATTGAAGTTGATGGTAACTATGTTTCGGAATAATGATTTAACGATACTATTAGAGAATTTTTATGTTTTTTTTTTAATGTAAATAAAATTTTGCTTTTATATAAGTAAAGTTTTTTATAAAACGCCTGATAATTATATTTTGGTTTTCCCAGTATAATTCGTAGACGATGAACTTGTTTTCGTTCTAAATTAATAAGGTATCTCTTTAAAAAAAAAAAATTCGGCAAGAAAAAACAAGTATTACTCAAAGATCGTGTAGAAACAGCAAAAAAAAATTTCGAAGAACTGTTCAAGGATCAATACAAATTAGTTTAACGACTTTGTAAGGTACAGACCGTAGTTCAAAGACCAAAATTTATAAATAAAAATAATTATTTTTGCACATATACAGGGTGTTACAGAATGGCGTGAAGAAAATTTAATGACAGATTCTACATCAAAAATATAAAAAAATGTCATAAAGTTGGCTCTATATGGGAATTTTTTTAATATTAGTATTAGAAAAAACGTCATAGGGCATTCACCTCTACTCTTTTTAAAACTTAAAATAGTCCATATTAAAATTGGCATGAGTTTTCTGTCAAATTCGGTATTTTTTTGAAACATTGTTCAAAAAATATTTATTTTGACTCTTCTGAATATTTAAAGTCCTTTGCGTATTGTTTCATAAGCATTGGTAACGCGTTCCAGTAATTTGGCATAATCCGCTATAGGAGTGAAATACACCTGTTGCTTTAGTTCCCGTCAAACATAGAAATCGCAAGGATTTAAGTTAGGCCCGCCCCGACCAATCCAATTTGTTGTGACCTTTCATGATACCAAAACTCATTTCAATATCTCAACGGGTTATATGTAAATTTAAGATAAACTATTAAAGACGGAAAAGTTTGAACATTCTGTATCATGAACCGGATCGATCATTTCTAAAATTATTTATATGAACTTTTTTTATATTTTTAGATGTAGACTCTGCCATTAAATTTTCTTCACAACACCCTGTATTTTACCAAATGAATAAATTATTTAATTTTTCTAGGTATTGGAAATGGATATTTTGCAGGTATTAACAATTATAAAGAAATAAAAACAACAATAAAAAAAATTATTAGGGAAATTAGGACCAACATCATTGAGTATTAATAAATAAAACGTACATTGCTTATTAGTAGTTCATGGATGACTTGAACATTTAGTCCGCGTATCCTTAGAAAAATTTTACATAGTAGTTCCCCTTTTTGGTCTTGTCCCTTCATCATACACTAAAAATTAGAGGGTTATCTTGTCTTGATACAAAAAGTATGTTATTTTGATGAAGCCAATTTTGCACATGCACAATAGCATGCCAAAACACTATATTATCTACAAGGGGATGTTGGTGTTCAATTTATTAATGCAGTTGTTAATATAACTTTTAAAATCCATAGCTTTCCCCCTTACTCGACTCACATTAATAAGGTCTGGATAGTCCTCTAGGCGATATCGCACAGCAGACCAGAACTTTATCGCTTTTTCTTTATATTCTGCATTGTTTCAGCACTTTATTAGAACAGAGTATGTCCCAAAGAACCATTGCACCGTACAGTTGGTATTTCACAAGCGGTTGTTTCAAAAACCTATTTAAGGTTCTTAGAAACTCCTAAAAAGCCCATATTTTATTTAAAAAGCTGCTTTCTTACTTTATTTTTGATCTATTTTTTTTTTCATTTTGGTGTCATTGGGCATCAACTACTAAGGTTATTAGCCTTGTGTTCTATGCAGGCTTTGTTACTGTTTCTCAGCGCCACTTTAATTAGAACCCAACAGTGAATGGTCGAGTAGGGAATCCTACCAAGGCATCAGAATTAATTTTAAATAATTATATTAAATGAAAAAATCCCAGCTAACGGTGGGATTCGAACCCGGGACCCTTGGATCCGCAGGCAGATACTCTACCACTGAGCCACCCACTCCCCATTTTTGATATTACTTATACTTTTGACAATAAAATCTGTTGAAATGAACTACATTCTGATATCCAACGATATTTTTATCGTGAATACCTTTTTTGTATACTGGCTAATTCCATATAGGTTTGGTTATGTGTATTTTGGTTTTAAAAATTGATAATTATTTCAGGCTGAGGTTGGCTTAGCGATCCATCCAATCAAATTTCTAATGCTTTTTTCTTATTTTAACATATAAAATGACATTTTTATAATCGCAGCAAGTGTCAAATGTACTTTATCTAAGCAATTACATAAAGTTGAACATAATGTAACTGATTCCGAAAAGTTGATTATGTCGCCAATTACGAATAAACTTTTATGTTTTATTTTTTCAGCCAATCTGATAGCCAACGTAGTAGCTCTGGGAAAGAAAGAGATGGTCAATGGTAAGGAACATGTTGTGATAACGTCTCTCGATATCAAACCCGAAGTAGGACATCTAGATCTCGTTTTAGACAATCTGTTCCCCAAAAACTCGGAACTCACCGAAAATGCTAACAAACTGTTGAACGACAATCAAAACGTCATCGTCGAAGAATTCAGTCCTCTCGTTGTAAATATTATCAAAGAATTTCTGTTGAGTGTTCTTAGGAATATCTTCAAGTATTACAGTTTCGACGTGTTGTTTCCAAATGCATGATTTAGATAATAATCGTAGGATGTAGATAAATGGTTGTTTTGCAGTATTAGGAACTAGTAAGGTGGGTATAGAAAGGTATTTCTGTCTGTAGAACCTTCTCCTATAAAGTTTTTGTACCAAAAAGTAAATTTAATCCATGTTTTTTTTATAGTATTTATGTGTAATTGGAATTTTTTTTATAATAAAAAGTTTTTATATAAAACCGTTTTATTTAGACTAAACTAAACGTTTTAGAAATAACAGTGACTTATTGACTTTACCTATAAAATATTTTGACTGCTTTAGAAAAGGTTCTAAAAATGGTTTAATGGCATACCAATCTGGCTTTCTTGCAAAACTTTCATGGTTAATGAAAATAAATATATTGTAGCGGTATTTTGGACATAACTACAAAATTTGGTACAATCAAAATTGTATAAAAAGTTATCGATTATTAATCGATTGTTAATAATTTATTGAATAGGTACATATATTAATTATCGACAGGACCGTGCGATTATCAAAATAAATAATCAATTATCGTATATTTTAATTAATCGATTATTTTTGATAAGGAAGAGAACTTTCTCCGAATCACATAGTCTAATATTGACGAGTACTCGGCACACCGATACTCCCTCTAGATACTCACGAGAGCCTAAAACACGCAAAACATAAAATTATCAATTATATTATCACAGACACAAAAACAGGGCCGGTCTCAAAAGTATTGTCGGATATGTACATTTTTAAATATAACAAAGGAATTTTTAACATAACGTTTCAAACTACGAGTTATCCGACAAAAAAAAATTGAAAAATACCATGTTTATTACATTCAGGTTTCTTAGGATTCGTTATCATAATTATTAGAATTAAAGACTCCTATTTATTTGTTTTTACGCCTTATAATGTATATTTTTCTTTTTTAATTTCAAATCTGTCTTACAGACAGAAATCCCGGAATGTTTTGTAATACGAAACTATTCTAGATGATTTTAGATGATTCTAAAGGATTCTAGATGATTCGAGATGATTTTAGATGATTCGAGATTATTTTGGATTATTTTAAATGATTTTAGATGAATCTAGATAATTCTGGATGATTCTAGACAATTATAGACGATTTTATATGATTCTAGATGATTGATTATAGATGACTATAGATGATTATAGATGATTATAGATGATTATAGATGATGATTATAGATGATTATAGATGATTATAGATAATTATAGATGATTGATTATAGATGATTATAGATGATTATAGATGATTATAGATGATTATAGATGATTATAGATGATTATAGATGATTATAGATGATTATAGATGATTATAGATGATTATAGATGATTATAGATGATTATAGAGGATTATAGATGATTCTACCTAGATGATTATATATGATTCTAGCTAGATGATTATATATGATTCTATATGATTCTATATGATTCTATATTATTCTATATGATTCTATATGATTCTATATGATTCTATATGATTCTATATGATTCTATACGATTCTAGATGAATCTAGATGTTTCTATATGATTAGAGATGATGATTCTAGACGATTACGTGTTATATTTATACCATGTGAGGTCAATATTGGACCAATTTCCAAAAACCCTTGTCTTAAAGCAATTAAGCCTCTAAATATTTTGTCTTACGAATATTTTCTGGAATAAAAATAATTTTTATATCTTATGACGTTAATTTTTGTCGTTTTTTTAAAATCTGTCTCATAATTATCAGAACTTAAGACTCCTATTTTTACGCCTTATAATGTAAATTTCTCGTTTTTTTGAAATTTAAAATCCCCCAGTATTACGAAACTGTTCTAGATGATTCTACATGATTCCACACAAAATTATTTTGGTGTTATCTTTATGCCTTATGAGGTAAATATTAGACCTATTTCCAAAAACTCTTGTCTTAAGGCAGCTAAGTCTCCAAATATTTTGTCTTACGAATATTTTCTGGGTGGTACATTTAGTAAGGAACAATCTGGCACAAAAATAATTTTTATACCTCATGACGTAAATTCTTGTCGTTTTTTCAAATCAGTCTTATGGATACTGGTTTAGACTGCACAAAATCTGATGGGTTTTGTTGTTATACCAGGGAGGGCTACGTTAATATCTTTTTTATTTATTAAGCGATTTATATAAAATTTGAGAAAAATCCTATTAGACAGAATATCCAATTGACACTTATACCTATTTAGACAAAATGGCGGAGTTTCTGTATTACCAGAAATTATATTAGGTTTGAGTTTTTGAATGGATCACTCACATTTTCTTCAAATTACATATGATAAGTGTTTCCCCACCAATCTTTTTTTTTTGAACAGAACTTTATGACCTGGAAAACAATGTTTTGTCTAATTATTACCCACCAATTTTTTCAATTTTTTTTCTTTCTTTTTTTTTTAATAGATACAATGTACTTTTTTGGAGCGTTTGAAGCAATCATGCACGATTGTTTGCACTGCTGCCGATGTATCTAATTTTCTTGACAAAATTTTACGATGCCTATTAAATTTTATTATTAATATTCGTGAAACCGAATCATCAGTTTATTTAAGGTCAGATTATGCTAATAATAATTTGAATAATTTCGCATTATTTTCTCTCATAATCGTTTGTTTGAGTTTGTTTTTTTCCGTTGTATTTTTTTCTATTTAATGTTTTCAGTTACAATCAATATTTGACCATCGTGCCTAATGAATTTATGGTCGAATTTTATAGAGAAAAATTTAAAACGTCCTTAAGAATTTTCATAAATTAATTAAATATACAAAACAATTTTTTTTACGATTCTTTTTCATTCCCACCTCGACACCGGCCTTATTGTTGATATTTTTTATAAATTTAAAGGAAGTTTATAAACGAGTCGGACTAATTTTAAGAATCAGTTTGATACGTATCAATTTTTCGCGAAATCGATAACCAGTTTCAGTTTCAAGATGAAATATTATTTGCTTTTGTTGATGCCGGTGTTGTCTTGTTTGACTGGAATTTCATTAGCGAGAAAACTACGTAAGCATTTTTAATTTCGTATATAATGTGTTACTACCTAATTACAAATTGTTTTATGTTAAATCTATTTTTAACGTTAATTATTATTATTATTAAGTATCGAACATTTAAGAAGAAATTTGCAATATTTGCCACTTTTCTTGTTTTCTAATCGGGTCCAAATATTTACTTGCCAAAACCGTCCTCATATTATTATGATTTGTTTAGATTCAGGGATGCACAGACTTATAACAATAATCTTGAAACAGCGAGTATAATACCTGTCCTACGTAGTAAACCTGAACAAGAAAGTTGTAGGTAGTTAAAGATAATTTTGTATGACAGTGGGCCGCGGTATGTGCATCGCTGGTTAATTAAACTACTGGTCACTCGAACTTACACATAGAGATTTTTAGGGAAAATTTTAAGTTTAATATTTTCAACAGTAATGCAAATTTTAGAACGCAGCTTGCAGAATTTAAGAGCTAGTTTTTTTTCGGATTAAGCTGCATGACGTAGGACCATAGGTTTATTATATACGGGGTAATCAATGAAGTCATGCAAAAAATCAAAAAGTTTGTATATGTGAAATTTCCGCAAAAAATTCTTTGCTCATTGCAGTATGGTTCGTTACTAAGGTAACATCAATATCTTTTCTTTCTTAATTATTTGCGTTTTGTTATTTCAGCTTCGTTTATAGAAGTTTGCCGACCGAAACACACGGATATCAACGAATGCTTGAAAAGAAACATCGAAATTTTGAAGCCGAAATTAAAGGATGGCATTCCGGAAATGCATATCCCTTCGTTCCGACCGTACGTCCTTCCTCAAGCCAACGTACAATTGGGCGATAATTTCTTCGCGACTATCAAGAATTTGAGCTTGTCTCTCCCTAAGAGTTTCATCGTGGACGATTTGAAAGCCGATTTGGATAAGGTAAAGCTTTATATCAAACTTAGGATACCGGAGATTGTAGCAACGACTCAGTACAGTTTGAAGGGGAGGTTGCTGATATTGAATCTGGACGGCGAGGGTGCTGGTTACATCAATTTGAGTAAGTTTTTCTTGTACCTACAATTAAATAAAAATTTTATTATACCCAAGTCATATAACGGTTAAGAAAAAGCCTGGATGCTTTTTTTATATGTAACTTGTAACAGCACGTTTGCCAAACGTGAGAATTGTCACAAAAATAAAACCTTAAGGCGGCGTTAGGCGGCATAGGAAAAATTTTTAATATTAACATAACAGGCAACAAATCTATGCGAATTTGCTTTCATAATATTCTAATAATATTGAACTAGTTCCTGAATATATTGAAATGTGGAAAAAATTGAGAAAATTAAAAAAATACGAAATTGTGAAAATTTTTTCAGGAACTAAAATATTGATATGGAAACACCCAGTATCCGAAAATTAAAATTTTGCCCGAGACTCTTTAAAAGGGGTGGTTCGACAATACAAATTTAGATTTTTCTTCTTTGGTGCCCTAATAACTGATGGTTCTCCTGCGTTCTCCAACCTGTCCCCCAATTTGCTTTATTTTCTTCTTCGATTTCTTTTTTAATTCTTTTGTCTATCAATACTAATTTCTTTTCCTGGATTTTTATTCTGTATTTCCTCACTAACTTATTTTTATTTACTTTCTATTTTCATCTCTTCTAATTTTATCTTTATAATTTTTGTTTGGTATATTTATTTCTTCATTTCCTCCTTTTTCCTTTTTATGATCTAAATGTGTCTTCTTTCTTTTTCTTTGTTTCTTCTGTTTAATATTTCTTTAATTTCTTTTCTATTTTTTTCTTTATTTCGTCATGTCCTGTTTTATGTTATTCTTAATTTTCTCCATTTTCTTTATAATTTCTTTTCTATCTTTTAACCTTCCTTGATTTTTCTCTTCTTTATCATGTTGTCTATCCTAATCCATTTTCCTTATAAGTTCTTTCTTATCTTGTTGTCTATCTTTCTTCATTTCTAGGAATATCATCATTATTATTAACTAATGTCCATATTTTTCTCCAATTGTTAGTTGCTTCTCCTGTTTCTTTTCTGCACAAACAGTATTATTTACATTTTGTTCAGCCATGTCACCTTTTTCTACTTCTTCCACTTCTTCAGACTGTTTCTCCTCTCATCCAACCTTCATTCCCCCTCTTAAATTCATTTGATTGTCTCCCTTTCTATCCCTTTAATAAGCGGAGTCCACTTTTCCGCACTCATTTTAGTGTTGAAAGAGTCACTTTTCCGCACTAGTGCTGAAATAGTTATTTATGCAACAAGTGTGTAAAGTTACCCTTTTTTGACGAATATATAATTCTTAACAAAATGACTAACAAATGAAGAAATATTTAAAAAAATAGGTTTTTAACTCTTATGAATATTAATATTGAATGTGCAATTATTGCAATTACCAAAACTTAAGGTTTTGGCCTTTTCCAGCACAGAGTTTGAAAAATGTTGTGATATTACTTCTGTAACCCTATTTTGAGCTTCGAGTGGTATGGATTTAGCCTTTTCAAGTAAAGAGGTTGAAATATTTTGTGTAACTCTAGTTTCACTGTCGAGTGGTTCCACTAATTCTTCATTAGAGTTGTCAACGGTAAAATTGTAGCTTTGTTTGGAAGTAGATGGCATAATGTCATCCATCAAAATTTTATTAGAAATTTTGTTTTTCTGTGTTATTGTGCTGTCTAAGTAGCCTTCTGCAACAGCAGATGATTTCCATCCTCCATGTTTTTTGACCGTTAGAAGGTCTCCTCCAGAATTTGCCAGCATAGTGGCTGAAGACCTCCTAAAGCAGTGTCCTGTAAAAGCCGTTGGATTGGGCAAGTTTAGATACGTTGCTATAACATTTGGCATTTTACCAAAAGTATTTATCCCTACAGGCTGTTTAGAATATTTTCCATTTGCGAATTTTTAAAAAAATCTGTTACAATTTATATTTGATGGTCTTAATGAGGTTTATTTTTTTATGAAAGATAAATAATCAACTGCACAATTATTTGGATTTAAAATCGTAAAAATGCGTTCTATTCCATTTTTGGTTTCTGATTCTTTGACAATATACACTGTTTGTTTATCTTCCACATCGTTAATTGTCATTTTACATAATTCTTCCCGGCGACAAGCTTCCGCAATTCCAATTATAAAAGCTACCTAAAAAATAACATATTGTAATATTACAAATAATTTATTAAGCATTAGGAAATATCTTGACGTTGCGCATGTAAAACTCCAAAAAAATGCTATTGTAAAAAATATAAAAGTTTTAGGTATAATGTGCTGCCTAACAACCCCGGTGGTCTGTTAGGACAGCAACTGATTTTGTTAGGCAACACACCATACGAACACACATCTCGTTGCAAAACTTTACAGAATATTTTAATTTTATACTGAGCATTCAAGCATTTACTGAGGCGTTTACTTACTTTGATCATTAAAAACTTGGAATCTGGAGCTTTCAACAGAAAATTAATTAGATCTTCTCGTTTAAAAATTTTGGATTTTTTTGGTTTATAACCTTTATTTTTTTGTTTGAGAAACGCTATTAACTTGTTTAATTTCGAAATATCAACGTTGTTTTTATATTTTAAGGTGCTTTTAAGCATAGAATAAATCGACCATAGGGTAGAAGCTTTGCAATTCTTCAATTCATCAGAGAAATATGCTAAAATAACGTTTTCCGAATATTTTATCACCTTATTCTTCCTACACCATTCTATAAATGCATTGTATTTTTGCTGATAAATATATGCAGATTTTTCTGGCAATACATTTTCAGTGGCCTTTTGTGCACTGCATAAGATATCTGGGGGATTATTATCAAATTCGCTATCGCTAGATAAATTTGAATCCATATCGATTATGACAGATATAATAAACTGCAAATAAAATTTGAATTTAAGTAAACAAACATTAAAAAGTAAAACTTTTTACCTTCTCAAACTTGATTGAGTTTAAAAAAATTCTAAATTGGTTTTAGAATCTAATCTTGAACTTAAGTATACTTTTGTCGTGTTCTGTTATAAGGTAGGTACTAATTAAAAGTTTAGAGATTGACAGTTCTTCTAATCCACACAGCCACGGCTAACTTACTTTTACCAAAATCGACATCCACTGTATGTTTACTTTTAATTAAATCGATGACATTTAGAGAAAATTATAATTAAAATAAACTGTTGATAATTTGTTGGACACTAAATAGATATAAGCAAAAATAATTTATTTATTTGTCTTAGAAGGAGATAGCAAAAAAATGTTAATATAAAATAAAACGTTATATTTTGTTGTTATGTACAAATTTTGTCAAATTTTACTTTTTTTAACTAGTGCGTAAAGAGTTTTACTTTACGCACTAGTGAAAAAAAGTACAACTTTACACACTTCGTGGAGTGCGTAAAGTACGTACTTTACGCACGGTAGTAGAAAATAAACTTTTTTCCGCACTAGTAAATTTGTTAAATTTTTGGGGAGTATACTGACATTTGAATATTTAAAATATATATTTGTATGGTTGTAGTTTACAAAATGACTGAAAAATTAAGAAATTTATTAGAATTTTGCTATAATTTTTAATAAAAAGAAACGTAAGTTTCAATAATTTTTTAATGGCCCTGGTATAGGCCTCATCAAATGAATGTCAAATAATAATAAACATCTGACATTTTTTAAGTGTCACTTTGAATCACCGTAGCAACAAAGAAAAAATAAACCTGTCAGTCAAACTACCTTGTCAAAACCAATTTTACCGTCGCATATTTTTCTAAAAGATATTTTTTCATGGATTCTTCAGACGAAGATTTGCCAGAGTCACTTTTGGAAGCGGCCTAGAACTGCAAACTTAGAGCTATTACAATCCCGTTATAGATATGAAAAGGAATATATTTTGTTTGAAAACTGATGCCAGAAGAAGGGAATTAAAACTTTTAAGAAAGGCCTTTTTTTGGCTTATTTCGCTGAAATTTCCAAAACATACAAGCCAAACACTCTTTGGTCCAGGTACTCAATGTTAAAAAGTGTAATTAAACTCAAAAAAGACGTCGATTTAAGCAAGTTTTTCAAGGTTACGGCATATATAGAAAAACAAAACATTGGATTTAGACCAAAAATCTGATGTGTCCAACACATGACTTTCCTATCTAGTTATTATAGGCTTTTTCCGGTTATTTTGTACAGCGCTTCTTAAATGTTTAGAGGATAAACTAAATATATACATTTTCCACATACTTCTAATTCGAAACATTTTTTATAAATATTCATTGCCAAGAAAAATACTGAAAAATTAAAATTTTACACTTTTCCTCCAATTTTTTAGTTTAACAATTTTCTTAAAAATCAGAATTTTGCACATTTTGCCAAATTTCACGTATACGGACCATTTTAGGAGAATTTTGTATGGAACAAAAATTATAGAGAACAATATATTAGAAGTAACTTTTATTCGAAAAATTTTCTCCTCCAAACATAAATGCCATAAAATATAAAAACGACCCCCTATAAAGTACCCTCCAGATATTCAGACTCTGCCCAAAATCTAATAAGTTCACCTCAGGTCGGAATAAAGCTTAAGTTTAAAATTTAATATTTTTCTCTTTATCCGTTTTTGAGTTTTCTTCAAAATTCGAGATTTACACTTTTTCTCAAATATCTCAAATACGGTCCATTTTAGAGAAATTATGTATAAGACAAGAGAATTATATCGCAAACAACTTTTTTCTACACCCGTATTATAATAATGCACTTATATGCCCATAATCCGTTTCATAATGATACCCATTATGATACAGATTTTTCATTATGATACAGATTTTTAATCAATAGAAACCTACAATTTTTCAATCAAGCATGATGTTTGACGTTTGTCCTAAATTCCTATGTAATTGTTTTAGTTGTCAAAACGTATTAAATTTTCGTAGATAGCTAAACTTCGATAATTATAATATTAAAATGTCTGATATCAGCGATATAGAAGACTCCTCCACACATATCGGAGAAAGGAGAAAATGCAGTACAAAATATTTTGCCCCAAAAATCTGTGGTAATACCAGTACCCAAGGTAATACCATTAATTACAATTTTGTAGAATTTTTTATAGAAATACGAGTAATTACTGTTATTGTGTTCAATACCAATATAAATAGAATATTTATAGGTCTTGATTATTTATCGGGTGTAGAAAAAATAGCGTATGCAACTCTCATGTAATGGTTATTAAAACACTCGCATAAACCATACGAAACTCGCCTTTGGCTCGTTTCGTATCCCGGTTAATGCTCGTGTATTAATAACCATCATTACATGATCGTTGCATAATATACTATTATTTGAACAATTTTGATTTTTTTACATTTTGTCAAAATTTCTCGAATACGGTCCATTTTAGGAAAATTTTGTAAATAATAAAAATTATAGAGAATAATATTATTAGTAACTTTTATAACATATATTTCATAAAATATAAAAATAACCTCCTATAAAGTACCCCTCTAGAAGTTCCGACTCTGCCCAAAATCTAATCAGTTCACTGCAGACTGGAATAAAACTTACATTTATAAATATTTTAGATTTTATTCATATGACCTAGCCTTCATAATGATAAATTTGGTTGGATCTCATCGTTCTAATACCTTCTAAATATTTTTTTAAATATATCTAACTCTGTCAGAAATTTTAGCTTTATTCATACTAATGGATTTTTAACAATACCCAGTAAAAAATAATCTGTTTTCAGCCGACGTTCATGCAGAAGTAACGGGCTATGGTAAAAAAGAAAACAGGAATGGAAAGGACTACTTGGTAATCGGCGATTTTGATATTTTACCGAAAACTAAATCTATGCACCTCATTTTGGAAAATTTATTTCCCAATAATCAAGAACTGACAGATTCGGCGAACAAACTTTTCAACGAAAACCAACAGGTTTTGCTCGAAGATTTCAATCCAGCCATACTGAAGATTGTCAAGGAAATTATCATTGGCCTCATGAGTAATTTCTTTAATCGATATAGTTACGATGTTCTATTTCCAGATGATTAGAAACTAATTTAATATAGGTACTTTTTTTAATAATAAGGAATATAATTAATTATCGTGTAATTATTATTATTTTTATGTTATGAGGAAAAAATATGTATTTCAAATTCATTATAACATAATAATTATTGGTGTCTTAACAGCTAGTTATTAAACAGAATAAAACAATTTAATTTAATGAGACATTAGAAAATTATGATTAATAATAATAATAATAATATTAATTTATTTCCTTCTACTTCTAGTCAATGTCTTAGTAAATGTTTTCAAAGAACTAGCAATATTTATTATTAAATTCGAAATAATAATTTGGTTTTTTTTTAAATATGTGGCAATTTCAATAATAAAGAACCGAATATTTATTTATTATCTTCAAATTTTTCATTATCATCACATCATTTACCTTTGCAATTATAATTTTGGATAGTGACTGAAATCAATTCTAATGATTCTTCGAGAGAAATCACAATTCAAACTTAAATGTTTTGGATTAGGTCAAGCTAGTTCTAAGCTGTTCTCGAGAGAGATTTTTTCAGACTGGTTGGTGTGCCTTTTTTGTATTGTTTTGAATACCATGAGTTTTGGGGCTACCAAGAATTAAAACTGCACATTAACTTCTTAAAAATCATAGCAGTATTTTATGCTTTAAAATTTCTTGCTAAAAATGAAACAAATGATTGCATATTACGGAAGTTGACAACCAAACTGGTTAAGAGTAAAATGTGCCATACAGAGAAAATCTGTTTCTGCTGTAACAAATCTGTTACAAAATTCGTCTTATGCATTGTTTGCAAGAACTGTTTCCATGAAAGTTGTGCTAAAAGAATTTGCACAATTCTTAATGGATCTATAAAATGTCCAGAGTGAGTAAGAAGTGAGGTTAAAAAAGTTGGAAACCCCGTTGGCAGTATAAGTGTTGCCCCACAGGATCTAAATATGTCATCTGCAGAGGTGGTGAAGAGTTTGAGCGACTTACAAGAAGCAGATACATTTTATGTCTGCCAAATTTGATGACTTAGTCAAAGAAAATAAGAGTGTTCTTAATGAACTAAGAACACTTAAAAACGAAAATTCGAGTCTTACAATTAAGGTGAATCACATTGAAGAACGCATAAATGAAATGGAGATGAAGGAAATAGCCTGTAATGTTGAGATACATGGTACACAAGTTAAAAGTTCGGCTGACCCCAAAGCTGTTGTACTAGTAATTGCTAATGATTTATTTCAAGGTAATATTCTAAATAATGATATCTGTGAATGTTATACCAAAGAAACAAAAAAAGGACCAACTATAATTTCAAAATTCTCTAATCAGGAAATAAAAAAGAAGTTCTTAGACAGTAGCAAAGGTCGTAAAATTGACTCAAAAATTATCAGTGTTAACAAGTCAATTAATAAGGCTACCAAAGAATCCACTATTTATGTGAATGAACAACAATTATAGAGTACAGGTATAAACACGTTTGTACTTGTATTGAAATTTCTATATAGAAAGGTAGCGCGTAAGGTTAGGGATTATATAGAGAGCGAAACAGCTGTCAGGTAACAATAGTGCGCTCAGGACGGGCAGATGTTTTCTGATGCGCCGAGTCATGTATGAGGCTCGGTTGCTCAAACCACTGTATCTTCGTTAGTTTTGCTCTGATTCATCTCAAATTTTCACACAATATTCTTGAAAGGTTCACCATTCGCAAAATCAAATAAAAAAAAAAGTTTAAAAACATTAGCCATCAAAGTACAGACTGTTCCTTGATTAAACTCTAATATATCGTTAAAAATCTGATGTGTCCAACACATGACTTTCCTATCTAATTATTATAGGTTATTTTGTACAACCTATTGCAGCACCTCTATAAATGTTTAGGGGATAAACTAAATATATACACTTTCCACATACATATAACTCGAAACATTTTTCTATAGATATTCATTGAAAACGAAAATACTGAAAAATTTAAATTTAGCACTATTCCTCCAATTTTTCTATTACGGTCCATTTTAGAAAAATCATGTAAAAACAAAAATTATAGAGATCGATATCGAAAACAACTTTTAGTTTAACAATTTTCTTAAAAATTCAAATTTTGCACATTCTGTCAAATTTCTCGAATACGGACCATTTCAGGAAAATTTGGCATATAACAAAAATTATAGATAATAATATTAGAAGTAATTTTTATTTAAACAATTTTCTTCTCCAAACATAAATAACAGATATATTCCATAAAATATGAAAACGGCTTCCCATAAAGTACCCCCCCAGATGTTCCGACTTTGTCCAAAATCTAATCATTTCACGTTAAGCCGAAGTAAAACTTAAGTTTAAAATTTAATGTTTTTTCCTTTATCTGTTTTTGAGTTTTCTTCAAAATTCGAAATTTACACATTTTCTTAAATATCTCGAATACGGTCCATTTTAAAGAAATTATTTATAGGATAAAAATTATAGAGAATTATTATTACAAACAACTTTTATTTGAACAATTTTTATGAAAAACTATTTTTTTACATTTTGTCAAATTTCTCGAATACGGACCATTTTAGGACAATTTAGTATAGAACAAAAAATATTGATAAAAATATTGTAAGTAACTTTTATTTGAAGAATTTTCTTCTTCAAACGTAAATAACAGATATATTCCATAAAATATAAAAATGATCACCAATAAAGTACCCCCCAGATGTTCCGAATCTGCCCAAAATCTAATCAGTTCATTGGACGCCGAAATAAAGCTTAAGTTTAAAATTTGGTGTTTTTCTTTGTATCGGTTCATGAGTTATGGTGGATACAGACACACACACTGACACACAGACACACACACACAGACATCATCCCGAAAATGAGTCAAAACGGATTCAGGGGACCCCAAAACGTAAAAATCCGTCGAAAACTGGAGGTCGAAAAAAATCATGATTCCTATACTTTCCTTATCTGTATACAGATAGGAAAGTAAAAAGGATAGAATAAAGATGATACATATTATCAAGTAAATACAATCATCTCGGTACTGACTAGTGTACTATACGCATCAACTTTTGCTGCGTTTAGGGTAGGTATTAAACATATAAGAAATATCGCAGGTTAGACACCTTCTTCTAAAACATTTTTTAAATTTTATAATAATAAAACTATAAAAGAACGCAATGACACATTTGCTAACACTATTATTGATTTGGAAATTAAATCAATTATGTGACCTCTTCTTAAATTGTGATCATACAATAATTTTATTATTCTCAATCACTTTTTAGTTAGTAAGTAGTTATAAAATTAGCTATAAATGCATTAATTACGTTTATAATGTTTTTATAAATAATTATTCAGAAAATCACCTTTTCTTACTCTAAACATTTACAATGTAATTAAATCAATGACAAGCGAAGGAAAATTAAAAAAAATAATCGACTTACCTTAAGGAAGATTAATTATAATTTTCCGAGCTTATTCGTAGATATAATTATTTCCCATCCCACCCTAATATATGTGGATACATATTCAGTTTCCAGGTATCAGGAGATTTTCGTAGCTGGTACTTCAGCGGAATGATGTAGAAAGGTCTGGTATACGATTAGAAGCAGTGACTATGGGGTATGTTGTTTACTTTAGAAAAAATCTGATGTGTCCAACACATGACTTTCCTATCTAGTTATTACGTAAAAACAAAAAAAATCAGAATTTTGCACATTTTGTCAAATTTCTCGAATACGGACCATTTCAGGAAATTTTGACATAAAACAAAAATTATAGAAAATAATATTAGAAGTAACTGTTAATTGAACAATTTTCTTCTCCAAACATAAATAACAGATATATTCCATAAAATATAAAAACGGTCTCCCATAAAGTACCCCCCCAGATGTTCCGACTTTGTCCAAAATCTAATCATTGCACGTCAGGCCGAAATAAACCTTAAGTTTAAAATTTAATGTTTTTTTCTATATCCGTTTTTGAGTTTTCTTCAAAATTCGAAATTTACACATTTTCTCAAATATCTCGAATACGGTCCATTTTAGAGAAATTATGTATAGAATAAAAATTATAGAGAATTATATTACAAACAACTTTTATTTGAACAATTTTTATAAAAAATTATTTTTTTTACATTTTGTCAAATTTCTCGAATACGGACCATTTTAGGAAAATTTTGCATATAACAAAAATTATAGATAATTATATTAGAAGTAACTTTTATTTGAAGAATTTTCTTCTCCAAACGTAAATAACAGATATATTCCATAAAATATAAAAATGACCACCTATAAAGTACCCCCCCAGATGTTCCGACTCTGCCCAAAATCTAATCAGCTCATTGGACGCTGAAACAAAGCTTAAGTTTAAAATTTGGTGTTTTTCTGTGTATCGGTTCATGAGTTATGCGTTATACAGACACACACACACACACACACACACACACACACACACACACACACACACACACACACACACAGACACACACACACAGACACACACACAGACACACACACAGACATCATCGCGAAAATAGTCAAAACGGATTCAGGGGACCTCAAAACGTAAAAATCCGTCGAAAACTCGAGGTCGAAAAAAATCATGATTCCTATACTTTCCTTATATCTGTATACAGATAGGAAAGTAAAAATACATACTGATGAGTATGTTTCAAGAAAACTACAATGTAATTTTATCAAGGACAAGCGTAGGAAAATTATAATTAATCTTCCTTGAGATAAGTCGATTAATTTTTATCGATCGCTCTTTATAAGTCTCAACATTACCCTTCCCATAGATATCACATCATCCCCATATAGTAAATTATCGTAATTTAACTCAATTATAATTATTAGTGCAATACATAATTAATTTTTTTTTTATAAAATTATGGAGAAATTTTCCAGTTACAATTTAAAGATAATTTGAATGTTTTTTTCTTATTTTCAAATTAGGTATAATACAATCATGGTAACCTCATCTTTACAAGTTTTCGATGATGTTGATGATAAGTATGGATGGGGAAATTCTCTACCTTGAATTTTGAACGATGCTGCTTCATGACGACATTTGTCTTTATTATAATATTTATTTATATACAGCCGGGAGAATTCTTTTTCGAGGCAGTATTAATTAATGTGTCAATGATTTTGGTTCACGTTTTATAAAGCGATAGGTAAACGAGTTTTGAAACAATGAAATTTTTTATCACGTTTATGTGTTGTATTGTGAGTGTTGCAGTTGCAAGGAAATTGCGTGAGTTTTGCTTAAAGTTCTTTAAAAACATATTTTTTATATTTAAGAAAACTTATTAATTAAAAAAAACTTGTTGATTAAAAAAAAATTATATACCGGTGTTTTTACTGACCTTGCTTATAGAAATAATGTTAAAAACTGTTTGAAATTAATATCATATTATACAGTGAGCATCATAAGTCTTACCCCCTAACTAACTCGTTACTGGGGTCTTGTTAGGAAAATCGCCGAGACAGGTCGATTTTTGATTTTTACAATTTTTACAAAATTTTTTTACACAGTTGAATAGAGAATAAAATCCTCTTTCAAATGAGCTATTACTCACCACCCCATGCCATTTAAATTTTTCGAAAGGGTTGCTCCCCTCCAGTAAGGGATGAAATTAAGGGTAAACTATTTATACAAAAATGTACATTGTAGAAATCAAAAATCGACGTGTCTCGGCGATTTTCCTAACAAGACTCCAGTAACGAGTTAGATAGGGGGGGTAATACTTATGGTGCTCACTGTATATATAAAAAAATATATAATTATTTAATGTCGATGTTTATACTCATATTGCATTGAATATTTTCCTAAAAAACTTGATATAATTTAACTAGTTAGGTAGAATGTCAAAACCAGTTTTTGCATAATCGCATTGCTAATATTTATAAATAAATAATCATAGGTAACAAATATTGTTTAATTAGGTAAAAACAATCAAAGCTATTAAACGTAACTTCAAATAGAGGGCTAGGATTTATGAATTTATGACAAAAATCCCGTCAAGATCTAAAGCACCTAGTATAAATTTTTTAAAAATATATAGTTTCATTTAAAAATATATTAGTTTGGTTTGGGCCAGTAAAGCAGGTAAAAAATTTTACATTAATTCTAACATTTTTTAAACTTCCTGGTAAGATATCGTAGATATAGAATGAATCGAAATTAGCCGATTTTGCAACTCGATACAGGAGCGGCAACATTGTCAAAAATGACAAAAACCATAATTAATGGATTGCTGGACGGTCAAAAATATAACAGCTGCAAATTTGATATCATTTTAATTTCAATATTTAAGATCTAAAGCTAAATTTGCATCCTTTTATGACACCGGCAAAGTAATTATTGCTCTTAGTTAACATTATTTGATCTCATTTAATAATCGAAATATTAACATGCCCGTAAAATCACAATATACTAGATAATATTGCCCTAAATGACTGTGAAAATTTGCAATTGTTTCCGATGATGGCATGATCCATTTTTTATCATTTACAAGAATTTTCTTTTTTATTCTATCTAAAAATGATTCGGCAAAATTATACCATGTGCAAATATTAATTGCAAATGATGGCATTCGTAAGTTAGGCACAGGCTATTCATTTTGCTACAGTTCATGACGTCGGCAAACTAACAATAATTAAAATTTCCAAAGTTTCTTTGCCGACGTCGTGGACTGTAGCAAAATGAATAGCATGCCTAACTTATGTATACGGCCATTAGAAAACAATATTTGCACATGTTACAATTTTGCCAAATCATATTTAAATTAAAAAAGAAAATCCCTATAAATTATAAAAAAAGCATCATGCCTACATCGAAAAAACTGCGATTTTGTAAGCTTGTTAATATTTTGGTTGCTAAATGAGATCAAATAATAAATAATGTTAATTAACAGCAATTAAATTCATTGCCAAAGTCATAAGTAGCTTCAAATTCAGCTTTAGATCTTAATTATTGAAATGAAAATGATATCAAATTTGCAGCTATGTTACATTTTTGACCGACCAGCAATTCATTAATTTCACTTTTAGTCAATTTTGACAATGTTGCCGACCCTGTATCGAGTTACAAAATCGTCAAGTTATGATTCAGTCGGAATTTTATCTTACCAGAAAGTTTAAAAAATGTTAGAATTAATGTTATGTTATTTTTCGATTCGTATGTCTTTACTTACTGGCCTATATGGACCACCCTGTGGTCAACAGTACAAGGTTATCCAAAAGCAGAGCTAAATACTTTAACAGCCTATTAGGCATTCGAATGACCTATTCAAATGCTGCCGAAGAGTGAAAATACTTATCGCAAAAATTGGTATTTTATTTAAAAAAGTTTAATTATCTTTTAAAATTTGGGAATCAAATATAATTAAATAATATTTCAGCTTCTTTCATCGAAGTCTGCCATCCGAAGCGCGTGGACGTGGGAGAATGCGTCAAAAAGAATTTGGAAATCCTTCGGCCAAAATTCAGACAAGGAATACCGGAATTGCAGATTCCAGCCTTCAATCCCCTAAAACTTTCATCGGCCGACATCAAATTAGGAGAGAATTTCAAAACGAACTTGAAAAACATCAAATTATGGTTCTCGAACAGTTTTTCCATCGAAGAATTCAAAGTGGATCTGGATCATTTTCGACTCGAATTTACAATTAAGTTTCCCGAGGTGAAGGCCCAAGGGGATTACAGCATCAATGGGAAATTGCTCATTCTCAATTTGGACGGTGCCGGATTAGGAAAAATATTTTTACGTAAGTATATACCCTTCTAAAACAAGAGTGTTTTATTACAAAAACTACCGACTCGTATTAATAATTCAAAATACCCGTCAGATTTAGTCCAGAAATTGTGTGTAGATTCGTCTACCAAATATTTATGGGCTCAAAATAAGTTGATTTAACCAAAATTACCTATAGAGTGTATAATAGCCAAATAAAATAAATTCAGTATCTCAATTACTGTGCATATTGATAAAAAATCCCAAAATAGGTCATTTTTAGATCATAAAATGACATACTGCGACGTGAAAATTTTACTCCTTCCTTCAACTACCTTCGAGTGACATTTGCAACCTTCAAATTTGTACATAGGAAATTGGGACTTGTGCTATCTCATTTGAAAGGTCTCTTCATTCTCTATTGAAAAATGCTTTGGTTTTCAAATTTATTGTAAAGTGAACAGCTAAAAAAATAAATTAATGACTAGTAGAGTTTCGTTCTTGGTAAACATCAATTAAAATGTAGATGCTCAAAATGCATGCCTCAAACGTCCCTGGCAGCATCCTAATCGTAACTAATTGTCTTCTAACGTTAATCAACATCTGAGGCGTGACCGATTTAATCGCAAACGTTATTTCTTTTTCTTAAATCGCGTGGTTTAGTTTTATATAGCATATTTTTCATATATAAAAAGTCTAAAAACTTAAGATCAGGTGATTGTGCTGGTTATTTTATCGATCCTCGCCTCCATATCCACCGATTTGGAAATATTTGGTCGAGATACTGCTGGACGTTATTTTGGTAATGGGGGTGGTACTCCATCCTGTTGAAACCATATTACATTCACTGGAACTTGTGGGTTTTCTCGACCAGGATACAAACTTGCCAAAGTTGGCACGACATTATTTTGGAGCAGTGTTAAATTATTATCTCCATTCAAACTGCTATCAATGAAAAAGAGACCAATGACATGGTTTCCAACTACCTTTGTCCAAGCATTAACCTTTTTAGGGTATTGTGTATGTTCTTCTTTCATCTAGTGAGAATTTTGACTAGAATTAGCACGGTTGCAAATTGGCGTCACCTCATCGACAGTACATTTTTATATCTTAATACAAGATTCCTGAAATAATTAGGGCAGAAACAAGAAAGTGTATTTTGCGTTTTAGCTTTTAAGTACTATAAAAAATTCTGGAAAGACTATAACTTTTAAATATTTGTTAAATATCATTTACAAACTATATACTTGCCACCATTCTTTACCGTACTCAACCCCTTCTTTAAAAACAATTTCTAAAAATATTATCGTTCAGAAACGTTATTTTTATGATAAAAAAGTCGTCACTTGTCATTGACAACGCGTTGAACTTGGACTGTTAGATTCTGCAAAACGCTGGAACTACCTGCAACTCTAGATCAGTTATACTCAAACTTCGATATTCGCTCAAGGACGTACTGAGCCAAGCAGCTTGGAGTAGATCGTATGTCACGTTGTGTGAGGTTTGAGGTTCAAGAATGAATGTTGACCAAAATTATCAGATTCTAATAAGTTCGAGGTAAAACGGCTTAAAATTAAACATTATAAAACTTTTACTTTTTAATCACTATTTAATTTTCTTAGGATAATATAGTTACTATAATGATGCCCTTTTTAGTAAGTTTTTTTCGTCATTATTGACTTAATCATATTAATAGTATATAATCTGTATTTTAATTGTTTAATTTACCAATCATTAGAGGAACTGATCCGAATATGAGCCATACATTTAATACGGGCCACACAGACAATTTAGAAAGTAGCCAGCACCATATCTACATATAGATCATTCTAAAAGACCAAAATTTTTGGCAGAACTATGTTTTACCTAAATTAGTAGATTTTTATGTATGTAATGCCAGAGATTGTATATAGGAATATCCCAAAACGACTGAGAGTCAAAGGCGCCATTTAACATAAATGGATTTAAATTTAACGGGTTAGAAATTTTTCATTTTATCCTACATTTTGAAGAGTAAATGAAAGATTTATGAGTGTTATTTTATCTGAATTTTTTTTGCAACCATGAACTCATAAAGTACTCTAAGCAGTGAAAAAGATATGGATGCACTGGTAGCCTCAAAAATATATTATTATATCACTGGTCTTCAAAGTAAGATCACTTTATTGTATTGATGTTTATTTCTCTCTTGATAATTCACATATTAAATTCATAACTAACTCATGCCCATTTTGTCGAATTCACACTATATTTGCAAAAAAAAACTCATACATTAAAAAAATTACATCCTTAACCAGTCTCTTTACAAATCTTTTTATACGCGTTTTAAATGAGTATTTTATGATTTTATATAAGTGTATTCAATTAGCAAAGTGTAAATAAGGGCACTTTACTCTTGCGTGCATTTTGATTTTCCTCGTATAAAAGCATTTATTTTAAATTTTATTTAATTTAGTATTTGATTTTAGACAAAGCACCATATTTCATTAAAAATTCATCTTATTAAGAAAACGGTAAAAATAATTTATATTTGTGTAAATTGTAAATATATGCATAATAATTTTCTTCTAAATTCAAGACAATTTTAAGGTATGGCAAAACGGCTTCGAAACTTTCGCTACTTTTGCTCCATCGGACACCTATAACTTAGATCCTGAACTAAAATTCAATATGGACGTAGCAAAATTATCAAATTATACATCAAATCATAATTTGTACAGAATTTAAAAAGTACGCAATATTGATTATTAAAATTTGTCAAGAATATTCAAAAAAAACATGTAGAAGGCTGTAAAGTTTTTTGAACTGCATCTGTGACTATCACTTTGTTATATTTTTTAATAGTCTTTAACAAATAGCAGGACCAATGAAAATTTCTAATAGCAATCATTAAACATTTTACTATAAGCTGCCAAAGTTTCACTAAACTTTATCCAGTAAAAGATAAGTTCTGTAAATAATTGTAAACCTCTGTTTTGACCAAAATACACTGAAATGGCGGCCTTAAATTGTTTTTGCTTGCTTTCACATTATCAAGAACGGAACTCTATTTGTTATTAATTGTTAAGGTGTTCTAGCCAATTTCATCGATTAGATGAATTTATTTTTTTTTGCTGTTAAATATTGCAATAATTTAGAATATCATAGCATTCTTGAGGGCAAATTTAGGGGTTGCAACTCGAAGGGGGTTAAAGGTAGGGGTGAAATTTTCACGTTGCAGGATGTGATTTTATAATCAAAAATTGAAGTGTTTCAGGATTTTTAACAGACTTAAAAAAAGGAGGAGGTTCTCAATTCGTCGCAATATTTTTTTTAATTTTTTTTATGTATGTTCAGCGATAATTCTTTAACACGGTGTCCGATTTCAATGTTTCTTTTTTGTTAGAAAGGGGGTACTTCAGGGGTGGTCCCATATAAATTTGGTTAAGATGTGGTGATGGTATCTGCACGCTTTTGAAGTCGGTTTTTTTTTAATTTTTAATTTCTAATACTTGTTAAGTACTGAATTTATTCAATTTGCCTGTTACACACTGTATTACGTAGCTCATTCCAGTGCCAACGGCATCTTAGATGGATTTCTAAGACTGTATTCAGCTTCAATGCTAAAACAAAGACTCTACGAAGCTAAAAGCAATTAGCTTATATCTCAGAAACTGATTGGAAAAAATATCTTTGTAATCAAATAATTTTCTTTTTAGATAACCTAACGGCAACGGTGGTGGCGTCAGGTAAAAAAGAAAAGAAAAATGGTAAAGAATACATAGTTCCTACTAACGTCGACATCAAACCGGAAGTGCAAAGCATGAATATTCATTTAGAAAACCTTTTTCCTTCCAATCCGGAACTGACCGAACAAGCAAATAAACTTTTCAACGATAACCAGAAAGTCCTGTTCGAAGATTTCAGTCCTCTCATAGTGAATCTAGTCAAAAAGCTAATATCAAATTATATTAACAACTTTTTCTCTAGATACAGCTACGATGTGTTGTTCCCGGACGATTAATTAAATAATTGTTTTGTTTATGTTGTGTTTTAATAAATTATGATAATTAAGTGTGATTTTTGAACAAATATTTATCATATAAAAATAATAATAATAACGATTTTATTGATACAGGCTTTTACAAAAAAAACAGGTAAATACTAAATTACATAAAAATATTTTATTTATTTTGATTTATTTTGTCTATTTATTCAATACAATATTCAACAAGGTCACCCCTATTACAGGCAAACCGTACCGGTTACACTTTTTTATGTATATTAAGTATCAAAAAGTTGGTGGACCGCTAAATGTTGCCGAGTTGCTCTGTCCTTTTGGACTCGGTCCTAATCAGAGATGATAATGTAATGTGAGCCATTCCGACCTATCGGTTATGCTCCACTCTTTTAAGTCCCTCTGCCTTTTTACGACCCCAGTTTTCGTTAAAACCAGGAATATTTGATGAAGGGGTAAACCCCCTTTACCCAGGTATAGGGACGTCTATGGAAAACAGGTAGCCAGTATGAATAATTTATTCTGGAATATACTCTAGAACCTTTATAGGACAAACTGCGAGTAAATGGTGATTGGCGACGAAAAGATTAAAATTTATTTTCGCGCGCTGTTTTCGATTAGCCGATTCCGCAAATTCGTAAAATGTACGCTTTTCCACCACAATACGTCACCATGACGTAGTATAAATCGACGTAATATCATACCTTTTTTCATAGTATCTTAGGTAAAGAGTATAGGTCTAATATGATTTCTATTATGATTTAGGTACATTTCAAAGGTTCACTAGATTTTAATCACGATAGCAGGTGTACCATGCTAAAGAATGTATTAAATGTGTGTATGCAAACATGCAATAGAAATTCAGTGTAGCTCGTAAGTTGAAAACTAAAAATTCCGAAAAACTGGGCAATTTTCAACTTTAACGTATATTGTACAAATACGATAATGATCGTACGTCTGGCAACACTGCTCTCACCATTCTCATAATTCCTGTCAAATATTGAAGAGTACGGACTCGTGGTATATTACCTTTGATAAAATATTTAAATGTAATCAATTATTCATAATAGATAGAATACGTCGTGAAAATAGATTACTTTTAATTTTGTCTAGTTTGGTTTATTTCAAAATGAAATACAGTGCTTTTCAGATAAAAGTATCCACCTTAAGTAACTTTTGAAGGACTGATTATTACAAAAAACAAAAAAATACGTCAATTAATATTCGAAGGGGAAGATATCGTGCCATATTTAAGTTTGCTGAAAAAGTCACCCTTTCACCCCTACTATCATCCCTTCAATTTTTTTAAATGGCTTCCCCCATTTTTTTATCCATTTTTGGATTGTTCTCGTTTAACTGATTTCAAAAATGTATAAAACATGGGGTTTAAAATAATTAGTTTATGATCTACAGGGTTCCATTATTTGAGTGACAAATTTTTACATCTCACCTTACTGACTGCAGCAAAATTGGATTTAGAATACATTATACCTTAATCGTACCGCTAAAAACTTGTTGAAGCTTTTTATGATACATGGAAAGGTATTGGAGGTTTGAAAAATGAATTTAAATTACTTTTATAGTGTATTTTGATACATGTGCACATTGATTTGTTGAGGTTATTTATTTGATTTGAAAATGGTTTACAGTTTACAAGAAAGAATTGAACTGGTAGGTTTATACTACAAAAATAACAGTTCTGCACGAGCTGCTGCTAGAATTTTCAACGAAACACACCAAGGAGGTCATGCAACTCATAAGTATATAATTGATCTTATGCATAAATTTACATGAACCGGGTCAGTTGGCAATAAAAAACATAACCGACTGGAACTCGTAAATAACGAAGCAATTGAAGTCGCAGTTTTAGGACAAGTAAGTCTTGAAAATCAACAAGCACAGTCACTGACAACAATAAGCAGAGAAGTAGGTATTTCATCTTCCACAGTTTATCGAATATTACACAAGCATAAGTACCATCCATACAAAATTAAATTGGTTCAAGAGTTGTATGAAGATGATTTTGATCGTCGTCTTGAATTTTGTGAACTATTGAGTCAGCGCTTGACTGACAATCCACATTTGTTGCACAACCTTTGTTTTTCGGATGAATGCACATTTTCAGTTAATGGTTTAGTTAATAGACATAATTGCAGATATTGGGCTGAAAGTGATCCACATGTTGTGCGTGAATACCACACACAGAATCCTCAAAAGTTAAATGTATGGTGTGGTATCCTAGGTGACCACATAGTCGGACCTTTCTTTTTAGACGGAAACTTAAATGGAGAGTCATATCTTGAGTTATTGAGAGAAGTAATTGATCCACGTATTACAACAATAATAGAAAATTATCATAATCTTTCTGAAGATTTGCTTGTCTTTCAACAGGATGGAGCGCCTCCACATTTTGCTTTGCCAGTACGACAATTTTTAAATGAAACTCCCCAATCGTTGGATAGGTAGAAGAGGCTCGATGATGGAGTGGCCACCTAGATCACCGGATTTATCACCTCTAGACTTCTTTTTATGGAGTTATTTAAAGAATAGAGTATGAATGCCTACATTTAAATGCACACGTGTTCGGTAATGTCAGGGAGGCTTTTCAATCTAGGTTATACCATTGTATGGAAGTAAATGGTGGACATTTTGAACAATTTTTATAATAAATTTTGAAAATGAAATATTCGTTTTGTCATTGGAAACGCTTGTGACAAAATCATTAAAATAAAAGTTTTGCACAATTCAATTTTATTTTAATTTAAAATTCTGTAGATCGTAAACTAATTACTTTAATCCCCATGTTTTATACATTTTTGAAATCACTTAAACGAGAGCAATCCAAAAATGGATAAAAAAATGGGGCAAGCCATTTAAAAAATTGAAGGGATGATAGTAGGGGTGAAAGGGTGACTTTTTTAGCAAACTTAAATATGGCACGATATCTCCCCCTTCGAATATTAATTGACGTATTTTTTTGTTTTTTTGTAATAATCAGTCCTTCAAAAGTTACTTAAGGTGGATACTTTTATCTGAAAAGCATTGTATGAAGACACATGTCTCTTGGATGACGATGCAGAACAAATTGTGGCTCCTTTTTTATTGGCTCCTGTCCCCTAAGTTTATATATCTTACAATTTAATTTTTAAATTGTTGATAGGGGTGTGCATTATTCATTTTATTTGTAAATTTTTATTTAATTTGAATAATAAATTTTGTGATTTGTTTTCTATAGTTTTAGCGTGTATTTGTTCGCTGCATCTTACAAATGATAGCTTTGAACTACCTTTATAACTATGTTAACTATGTACTAAAACTGGCCCAAATTTGAAACCAAGTGCAGTGCTTACAGAAAATAACTAGTAAAAACGAAGTATTTGTCTGCATGCAGAATAGGTTAACAAAGCTGACAAAATTAAGACAAATCTTTGTCTAGCTTTGTTAATATTTCAGGAGGGTTGAAATTGAAAAAAAAAAAATGAAAAATGAAAAGCGAAATCAACACGAAATTTTATGTAAAAATCAAGCTCTATAAGGAAAATGAGGCCTATTTGTTGTGAAAAAAATTTGAATAAAAGTGTGGGGTTAAGGGAGGTTGAAATATTTAAAAATATTATAACTCAAAAACGAACATCAACTTGAAATTTTTGGAAAGAATCAAGCTCAATAAGGAGATGAAGCCTATTGATTCTAAAAAAAATCTGATTTAAAATGGGAGTTAAGGGGGGGTTGTTAAACTGTGTATATTTTAGAATGACACGATTATATATCTTTATTCTAGTTTGTATTGATAATATTATGTATTGTAATGGACTGATCTTATAAAATATATATTTTAGTTCACTTGGTTTATTTGCCAATAAATGGTATTTAAAAAATATGTTATATTATTTGACATGATAAATTGTGGAAATAATTAAATTTACAATAAAAACCGAAAGGCGGTAGATAAAGTTTGATATAATATTTTTTACAGAAAAATCAATGTCAAGCTTTGTACATAACTTGATATATATTTACAAATAATCTAAAAATATGAAGAAAAGTCAGCGGACCATGACTAATAAAAAACACAACAAATATTACAATAACTAAAATATTCATTATAATTTCACTGGTCTCTTCCAAATACTTGAAACACCCGGTAGTAGCTTCTTTGCGATATTTACGTGCCACAATTTTATCTAATAATTACAACTTTATTTTTCAAAATTACTTAAAACTGCTTGCGCAGGTGATGAAAGAAAACTTATTTCTAGGGATGTATAAGAACAAAATGATTATTTTTTTTAGACATTGCTATTATTCAAGATAGAAACAAGTGACAATATTACGTATTTTAAGGCGCTAATCTTGTCGTTATGAGAAATAATTTGGAAAATCTAATTCTATATATCCCTGCTGCAAATTTTTAACTTTGTCCTAAAATGTTCCTTCTTCAAAAAAGTCTAAAAATAAGTTTTTAAACGCGCACGGCCTGGCCCTCTGCAAGTAACATTTTTCTAACCGTAATGTGGCGCCCTTTGCACTGAAGTCTATTAACAACAAAACTATAATAGATAAACTATCTATCTATCTATCTATCAAGTGTGAAATTTGCAACGGCTCGCACCCCCCTGATATTATTAAGTAAGGGATCGGTTGGAAGATGACTCTTAACTTGCAAATATACAGCGGCACAAGTTTTAACCGCAAAATTTCGTAATGTTTTGAAACATGCATTTTAAATAGCAAACGTGTATAACGGGTGGTATAAGTTTTAACCATAAATACTGTCCTATATAAAATATATTGAAGTTGTATAAGTTTTAACCGCAAAAATTGTGATATACAACATATACACGAGTGATATAAGTTTTAATCACAAAAACTGTGCTATGCAAAACATATGCAATTGGTATAAGTTTTAACCACAAAAAAATATATGTAATAATAATGTCTTTATTTTCTTTTCAATGTTAATAACTTGATGCTGAGATCACTTTGAATTTATTGTTTAAACGTCTACCGGGTGTTTCAAGTATTTGGAAAAGACCAGTGAAACATAATAAATGGAACAAACGACTTACCTGTAAGGAAGTTCGTTCCATATTATATGAACGTCTTTTCCAAATACTTCGCGCCCGCCCTCTACAAAAAAAAACCTCAAAGCGATCAAAGACACAAAATCGGCGATAAGGAAACAAACAAAAAAGTGTGATTTATTAGTTAAAATTGTGGCACGTAAATATCGCAAAGAATTAAGCTACTAACGGGTGTTTCAAGTATTTAGAATAGACGTTCATAAATTATGGAACGAACTTCCTCCTTACAGGTAAGTCGTTTTTTTCCATTTATTAATAGTTGTAGTGCTTGCAAACAGTATGATCTTGATAATAATAACTACACCCAAGTAAAAAAATAGCGACATTGGCACTTGTACAAAGTTTTGAACCGAACTTACAAACGATAAAAATTGGAAAAATATGAACACCCTTTTTAAATTACCACAGCCGCCACTGATATCAAAATATATTTTTAAAATGTCTTTTTTAAATCCACAACTTGTTTACGAGTCTATAACACACAATAAAAAAATATCGAGCAATTATCCACTAATGGGACATCCTGTATGCCATCTTTTAGAGCGTCATGGAAAGTGTGAACAAAATTTGTTTTTTTACTACTAACATGAGAAATCACCATTATTTACTCCATTCCTCTAATGAGAAGTAATATTTCTCTCCCTAGGTAAATAATGATAATAAAAAAAAACCTAGGTAAATAATGAAACTAAATTTCATTAGTTTCATTTTGTTAATTTGACAACTAAACTCCCAGACTACTTGATATTTTGAAATATTTGAAAAATAAGTAGGAAATAACTAAAGCTGGGTTTATTAAAATCTAATCAAATCAAATATGATAATATATATCAGTGTTAATAGTAAAAATATATATTAACTAGGAAATTCAACACCGGCTTTAAAAATTATTAATTAATAACAATAAATCCATGTCATTAAAATATCAAAAATGCAATGGGATATTTCCTAGAATCATACCAAAATTTGACACATGCCAAATTTTTACATAAATAAAGCCAGTCTGATTAGAAACACGCTCCAGTCTGCTTGATATTTCGAAATATTTAACAAATTGTTAGGAAATTACTTATGTCAAAATTAAAATTGCTAATACATTAATGTTAGTAGTAAAAAAAATTCTATATATACTATTATTTCTAAAAAAATTAAATTTTTAAATTGAGATCTGTCTTCGGAACTATTTTTGTCTAGTCGAATTTGAATAACAGAAAAATACTTACAATATTAGAATAATGAATAATTTTTATCAGAAAATTGCAATCCTGCTTATATTTTATTGATATGCAAATGATCACTGATTTACATACTTGCCATTCTTTACAAAAAATATGACATTGGATTTACCTGTTTACGAGGGTCATTCGTTAATTAAGTATTTTTATTACACTCATAAATAATGACGTAATTACCAGTTGATATAAAAGATTTTATATCGAAGACAGAACCGATATTATAATGGAAGGTTTTTTTTGAATTTTTCTCAAAATTGACTTTAAGGTGATCTTAGATTTTTTACATGGAATAAACCAATAGAAGAAATCCAAAAATGTTAAACCGTCAGCTATAGAATAATGTTTATCCTTTTCTTAATATTATCGATCAAGTTGATTATGGAACTGTCTTTTCCTACATTACTTTTTACTAATCATTCTTGAACACACGCATCACTAGGATTGCCAGATTTACGAAAGTGAAAAGCGTGACAACTGTGATGATAGAGCATCAGATTCAAATACCATTTTTATATAATCAGGTCCATTCTTTATGAAATTTATAAATGCGACTTTGACTATTAAAAATAATAGCATTTGCATAAAAGAGTGGCAATTTTGTCAAAAGCGGGACATTTTCGCACTGTGGCGTTGCGCGTACAAGTAAGTCAAATCGTGACGCCTAACAACCCTACGCATCAACAAAAACATCTTCTACCGTCTAGGGTTGTTGAAGTTAATTCGTAATAGAACCCATATTCGTATCCTCGTATAAATACACGTTATTTCAGTTTTTAAATTTTAACGTTAAAAGCAATTTCATTAAAATACCAGTTAAGTTTATTTTTATTTAATTAATAGGTACTTTTAAAATTAACATTGCAAGACACTTATGATTAAAAAAACAACTTTATTAATTGGTAACAAGGTTCCCTTTATTCATGGGTGCCGTCAGAACGTTTTCCATGTGGGGACAAGAATGCAAAATTGTGAATTCTTTAAAACAAATTTCAGAAATGTAGCGATTTATGGACGCTATCGTGTAACACGATACGGAATTTAATGAGCTTGGGCGTGGTTATCAAATGCCGACTTTACCGTTTCAAGGAACTAAATCACATATTTTGATTACTATTCGGTGCAAGAAAGACGTCCGACACTCCCAAAATAGGGCGCGGCCATTTTGATGCAATTATTACTAGGTTAGGCAAAACATTTTTACAAAATGTTAAACTGGTAGCCTACATCTTGGTATTTTGAGATTTTAAATGTAGAAAAAACGTTTATTTATTTAAAATAATATACAAGAAACTCCTTTGAAGTAAAGTTATAATTGCAAGTGCATCTTGAAATAGAGGTGAGTTTTATTTTATTTTTGTAATGTAATAAAAATCTTTGAGACTAAACAATCTTATATTATATTTTGCATTTTTTCAGCTGTAAATAGATAGTTGGTTTTTATCTTATAATTTGTATAACAGTTTTTTTTTTAATTAGTTATATGTAGTTGTTAAATTTTTAACTAAAACAGATGTATTATTGTTCATCTACAAATGAGTCTTCTGTCATTTGTTACACAATAAGAAATTGCTGAATATTTTATATTCAAGAAAATACCCCTATGGGTATTACTGCCAATATTCTCGTTTTCAAAGATTACACAAGTTTGTTAATTTTATTAGCATTAGATTGCCTGTGTACATTTTCAAAACTCTTGCATATCTCCATACTTTCTGCTTCTATAGCAATCGATGCTTTTCTTAGTCCGTCGACTTAATAATGTAAAAAGGATGTCAAATGGTGGCTCTAAAAGACATTTTTGTTACTTTTATGATTCTTGTGTATGTCTAACGTACAAAATTAATGTACCTGGATCAGTGGTACTTTTGCTTATTAGAAATTTCTATTTATCCGAATTTGTTACACAGTTTACCAAATAAAAAAATTAAATATTACAGGTAATTTTCTGACTGTTCCAGATAAACTATTTAGCAGAGGGGGCTATTTTCTTAGTGAGGCTGTGAGTTACCTTTTATATAAATGTTCCAAAAAGTAAACAATATTTGTTACAAGTTTATTTATATTATTTCGTTTGATTTTAATACTGCTACTATCTATTGAAGTAAATGCTTCAATTTTCTTGGTATTTGCCTTCTACAAAGAATTGTTTCATGATTAATCACATACCTTTTTACATAAGAGCAACAAGCATTTTCTTCAAAATGCTGAGAACAGACGTACCAGAGTTCAGCTAAAAATAATTTCTAAACAATTTTATAAATGGTTTGTAAACACTGTTCAAGTTAAGTGCTCGAAATTCCTAGGATACCTGAAAAATAAAAAGTAGTTACTGTTACTTTTAAAAGGAAAGATTTAACATAAAATCACCAAGTAAAGCGTTTTCAAGATATTCATTATTTGTTAATGGTTTTGTAGTGTAGGTTCGTAAATAATATATTTGGGGACTGACCAATGAACTGGAGTGGGGTAGAAAGCTAATGTGCATATTTTATCAATTGAACAAGATGCGACTCTATGGACGCAGCCATTTTTATTTCTCATCTCACTCGGGAGTATTTATAATAACCATTTTCTGTTTCACATTGTTATTGTTCAATCCACAGGCTGGTGGATCAGACAATAACAAAGTGAAATAGAAAATGGTCGTTATAAATACTCCCGAGTGAGATGAAAAATAACCTGTCTTCGCCCATAGAGTCGCATCTCAAGCCTATTGACAAGCATTCTACCCCACTCCAGTTCATTGGGACTGACTTTAGGTAAATATTATAACATAACCACTAAAACTATTGCGCCAAGATGTAGGCAACACGTAATAAATGGCGGAGTTTTCTATCTCCTTTTAAAAGGCACTCATAAAGCTGCGCAGTGCGACTATTCTCTGTATAGTAAGAGAAAAATCGAAGTATGTGGACTAGATACTCTAAAAAATATACCGAAGGTCCAGAGCGAAAAGTCGATAAGTATTAAAATTTAGTTATGAAGATATATTGCTGTTTAAGTATTTTTTGTTTTTTATTAATTTTTTAAATTGACGTTTGCTATAGATGTACTGAAATAAAGACGATCAAATTTTTGCTCTATTGATTAATAGATTTTCGAAAAAAATTGATCTTTACTCATATATCGATTTTTCGGAATACCAATTTTAACAATACTTAGATACGAAATTTCACCACTAAAAACTGTTTGATGATATACCTATATAAAAGTCATTTTTTTATTTTTGCCGACTTATCTAGTATTGGCTGTGACCACTCGATACAATCTATTATTATCAGTTAAGGAGGTCCTTTCGCCACACCTCTCGCCTCCAATGTTAAAAAAAAGTTATTAGATTATGACTAAAATTAATTTTTTTCTAATAGTTGAAGTCCTTATTTATCTAATACTGAACTTTTAACTATACCTTACCTTGCAAATTTTTGAGAATTTTTTTTTAAAAATGTGAGTATTTGTACAGTGCCTCACGAGAAAGTAAGTCCTCAACAACAATTCTCGAATTATACTATTATTTATTGATTAGATGAAGTAGAAAAAAACTAAAAATAAGGTTTTTGAAATATTTAGATTTTGTTTTATACAATAAAATATATATAGTAAACCGTGGAACTTATTGAGAAATTAATATTAAAAAATCACAAAAAATTTTCATGTAACCTAGTTGAAAATTTTTTGTGATTTTTTAATAATAATTTCTCAATAAATTCCACGGTAACCTATATATTTTATTGTAAAAAACAGAACCTAAATATTTCAAAAACCTTATTTTTAGTTTTTTTCTACTCCATCTAATCAATAAATAATAGTAAAATTAATTATAATTCGAAAATTGTTGTTGAAGTCTTACTTTCTCATAAGACACTGTACAAACACACACATTTAAAAAAAAAATTCTCAAAAATTTGCACGGTAAGGTATAGTTAAAAGTTCACTATTAGATAAATAAGGACATCTACTATTAGAAAAAAATTAATTTTAGTCATAATCTAATATTTTTTATTTAACATTGGTGGCGAAAGGACCTCCTTAAGTTTATGCCCCAATAATTGTTTGATAGAAGTTGCTATTGTATTTTTTTTTGGACTTGGAAATTTCCAGGGTGGGGCAACTGTCCCCTTTGCCCCCCTTGCCGGCGCCCATGCCTTTATTGTGAATGATTTGGTGTTCCTGCAAAACTAGAAGTTGATACATTCGAAAAGCACCTTGAAGGTTTAAATAATTTTCTTAATTATCCATTAACTGTTTGAAGATGAAACGGTTTTGTTTGTTCTTACTTTACGTAACGGTGGTAAACTGTGGAAAAAAATTACGTGAGTATTAAATTATATGTATAATAGAAACATAAATCTGGTAAAATGCCTTATTTTGCATCATATTCAAAGTTACGAACCCAAAATTGAATACATACATTGCGGCAAGTTAGCAATTATGAACAATTATTTAATGTTATTTAAACATGTAGTAAACCCCTAAGGGTCGGTCTTTTCACCTTCAGATAAAGTTCCAGTTAACTAATCAAGTGGATTGTTTTGTTTTGAAATTATTTATTATTTAAAACTCCATAAAGCAAGTAACAAAAAAGAAAAGATCGACTTACTTTAAACAAGCAAGAGGATTCTTGAAACCCAAAGCAGTACGTGCGAATGGTATTAATTTATTTGCCATTAGTAGTGTATTAGATATGTAAAGGCTGTTATTTTTATTATATCGCTTATTTTATCGATAATTATTATACAATTTTACGAAACAAATAAGTAAACCACTATTTACAAAAAAAAACATCTTCAACATTCATAAAAGAAAATAAAATAATATGTTGACGTATCACCTCGCGTACCACATATTATCTCACTTAAGGGAACGTAACAACATTCCCAGTGGCGGGTCGTGATAATTTAAAATGGGTGTTCACTTTTTCAAAAAATGTATAACTATTTTCAAGCACTACCACTATTAATGAATAAATAAATGAATATTTTAGTTATGTAATATTTGTTTTTAATACGTTGAAAACCTTCTCTAAAGATTATTAGTTAGTCAACTGACTTTTCTTCATGTTTTGATTTTTGTGTAAAAAATATTATATGAAACGTTACCTACCATTTTTCAGTTTTTATTGTAAATTTAATCATTTTCGGAATTTGTCACACATGTCAAATAAAATAATATATTTTTAAAATACCTTTTATTGGTAAAAAAACAAGTGAACTAAAATGTGTAGTTTATAAGATCAGTCCCATTACAATACATAATATTATACAGATAAAAACTAAAATGAAGATATACGCAGGACTTCAGGATGTGATAGCTCGTCCAAAAATATGAAAAAACATTTCTATTAACTTACCCTCTAAAATGCACCATTTTCGAGATACAGGGTGTTGAAATTGAAAAAAAAATTTCTACGCCACGGGAAAAAGTACGGTTTTGAGACGCCCATTTGAACCGCCAATGTTTTCTACACAAAAAATATTCTCTCTCTCTACTATTTTTCTTTTGCAGCTCCTTACGTGGAACAATGCTACAGAGGAGACGACAAAGCCATGTCAGAATGTCTGATAAGGAATATAGATAAATTAAGACCTCGTCTAGCAAATGGTATTCCAGAATTGCTAGTACCTGCGCTTGACCCTCTGATGATTCCTTCTGCCGTCATAGCCAATGAGAATACGTTCAAATGCGATCTGAAGAACGTCAATTTGTATCATATCGACAACATGACCATAAGTAAATTGGATATGAGTTTCGAGGGAAAAACTTGGGATTTAGAAATGGAATACCCTTCTTTAGGAATTGTTACGGACTACCATATGGTAGGCAAATTACTCGTGTTGGAACTGAATAGTATGGGAAAGAGTACGGGAAATATAAGTAAGTATTTACACATTTTACTAATTTTTTCTCTTTGCCCAACTAAACACAATAATTAATGAGAATGGAAGATGACAGATGTTAATAATATTCACATATAATCTATTAAATAATATTGCGACGTCTATTAACTTTCTTATTGTTGTTTTTCTTGTTTTTTCTGTTTTTTTTGTTTTTTGTCAGACTTTTTGTTATAAATTTAAAACATGAATATCGACCAAGCCTTTTTTTCTTTTTTTAGCTGGAGTGAAACTAAATTACCACGTAAATTTGGATGTGGAAAACAAGAACGGCAAAGAATATTTTAAATTGAAATCGAGCAGTTTGAAAGCAATAATCGATTATTCTCATACCTACTTTGAAAATCTTTTCGGAAAAAACGAGGAATTGAATCGAAGAGCCAATCAGATATTTAACGAAAATTATAAAGTGTTTTTGGAACAATTCACCCCGGTTGTCGAGCATATTGTCGAGGAATTTGTGAATCATGTTTTAAGTAACTTTTTTAAGAAGTTTTCGTTAGATGTGATATTTCCAAAAAAAAAATAAAAATTGAGATCCTTATTGATTTTAATACAATTACCCAATCTTATTATATTACTTTTATTTTTATTACGAAAAAATCAATTAATTTCAAAAAATTAACTTTTGTTTTTATTCTCAACCTTTTAATAATATAGTGTCTAATTTATTTTTAGTTTATTTATTTAAAAATACACGATTTACAATTTATTTCAGACGTACTATATAATTTATATAATACTTAGACACTAATTAACAATTCTAATTTTTTTCTTACACTTTAACTTTTCATTACAATGTTCTATATTAAACTAAACTGGGCGCCGATACGTCGGCTATTTATATTAATCCAACTCCGCTACTGGAAGATACTAGAGACTCTCGAACATTCCATTTCTATGACTAAACGGCACTCTCCGCCGTTCCAGCTGTTTTTAGTGCGTCAGCGGCAGGTATTCCTAAACGTTCCGTCGCCTCGAGCACGAGTTGGTTGCCATCTGAAGGTCGAGCGTACCTACCCTGTGTACGCTCGACCTTCAGAGTTGGTTGCCATCTGAAGGTCGAGCGTACACAGGGTAGGCTTTTAGAATTTCATGACAATAGAAATTAGTAAATTTATTTATATTCATTGAGTACGGTTTTCTGATTCAGATACATATTTTTTTCTGCAAACGTCAAAAAATGACAAGGTTCATGCATTGATAACGATGTGCGAGTTGACCCTTTTATTTTTGTCACTTTCCTACGTTATTACGACACCGTACGCTAAATAGTGTACGAAATACATATTTCGCGCACTGCATGTGAACCATATGATTTTTGTATTTTAACCTTCATGGTCCTCATTCAAGCAGAAATTCAAGAAATCATTTATTTCTAAGGACCAGTTTTTCAATAACAGTTTAAACTTTTATTCACCCGAACTTTGATCAAATATAGAACTGAGATTAACATCAATGGCGTTTTTCAATCATGTCAATATGACAAGTTCAGGTGATTAAGTTTAATTTATATTAGTACTTTTGAATCGAGGGACTTCTGACAAAACTGAATGACGTTTTTTTTAATAGTATATTACGTAACAAGAGTTGTAAGTAACCCATTACGTACGAAGTGAAAAAGTTTACGTACGAAGCCGCGCAGCGGCGATCATTAGATATTGAAAGATTTATATAAGTGTTTTTCCAACTGGGTATTAGTCAATTACAATATAGAATTACAAATTATATAAAAATATTATAATTATTTGTGTTCTACCCTAGCTTTATTGAGCTTTACATATACTGCCTTCGATCATGGTGGACTGTATCATAGTATATTACCCGGGGTGGAGGCCTTATGCTCCACCCTGTAGCCTCTGGAAGATATTCTTGAAGTTCTGGGTTTATTTAAATAAAACTATCACCCTATATTTGAATTTGATATATTCACTGCTTGCAGATTTCACATTTTACACATTTACTACTTGGTTACATAAATTTATTGATCGATTACATATTAACTTTTTGTAAATCAACTCGCACAATGCTTGAAATTAATTTACGGCGATTGCCGGCTTTGTAAAAGTTTGATTTGGTGTTGGTTTGACTGACGAAGCGTAAGTGAGCGTTTTGTTTTTCGATGCAAGCTTGTTAGTTCGGATCGGTTTTACCGGCTTTGTTCTAATTGGTTATCTAGCCTTATGATTGCGCGCGAGAGTCATGATTGGGTGAAAAAATTTTGCGTGACCTTGTTTTACTTGTTTGCGAAGTCGCAGGTGTCTGAAGGTTATTTGAAAGTTAACCGGGTTGTTTCACAACTTTGGATAATTATTTTATATAGGGAGTGACTATTTTACTAAATAAAATACTTTTTAAAAAATTTTGATTTTGTAACTTACGAAGTTAGTCTTGTTGCCTTCGATATGTTGTTTACAGTCGTCAAAAGTAAATGTAAAATATATAAAAACATTTAGGTATAAATAAGTAAAATACAAACAACTTAATTATATTATTTTTGAAAGAACTCTTGATCATTGCCTGATTAGAAATACGTCTTAAATTAGGAAAGTATTAATTTTTTTTAACTATTATACTTTATGAATTTTTTTATTGAGCTAGAATATACCTTGGTCTACTTATTATAAGGTATACTTTTCCTACTAAAAATTCCATAGCAGTATATGAAATACAAAACATACACAACATATTACAAGTAGATATTTTGATAAGAGTATCAGGTGTACAAATTATAACAACTACATGCCATTTATTGACATTTAATTCTAAGAAAACTACCCTATTTGAAAACATTCAGGACACAGTAAAAATGTTCCAGCATCAGTACTTATATTTTTCTTTAACACAGGTAGAACTTGCTAAGGGGACGAGTGTAACATGGTATCATTTATACGTCTGCTGTCGTTTTTGATATCTGTACCGCATTTGGTTTGTTTAGATATATGCTTTTCTGTCTTCTTTACTGTATTTCTGCAATTAAAAAAACCTGATGTGTCCAACACATGACTTTCCTATCTAGTTATTATAGGCTTTTTCCGGTTATTTTGTACAACCTATTGCAGCACCTCTATAAATGTTTAGAGGATAAACTAAATATATACATTTTCCACATACATCTACTTCAAAACATTTTTCAATAGATATTTGTCAAATTTCTCGAATACGGACCATTTCAGAAAATTTTGACATAAAGCAAAAATTATAGATAATAATATTTATTGATATTGATATAGGTATACAAATAAAATAATAACAATTGTATTAGTTTAACACCAAACAAGGGCGGACACCAGCCTAAGCAACTTAATGCTTGTTTTGCGATGCCAGTCCTGTTTAGTGCTTTACAAAATATTATACTTGTTTTAATATCATGAACTAGATTTAAATATTAAAATAATAACAGAGATAGCTGAAACAGTTCTAATTAATACTAAAGAAAAATAATTAAATATGAAGAAAGAAAGTAATGTGGAATGTAATGTAGGAGATGGAAAATTAAATCAAGAACGGTTTATATATTGTTTAATTGTTAATTTACTGAAGTATTTTTTTTTATATTATATTTAGTTTATCGGGGTGATTTATTAAGAAATTTTTAACGTCTATTTTATAGATTTTAAATTTTTTTATTTGTTTTAGGTTAGCGGGTAAGAGATTATATAATTTTGGACCATGGTAAAAGTATGAATTTTGGGTAATTGATTTTTTAAAGGCTTCAGTTCTTATATTCAAGTTTGTTGCGGATCTAGTTTTTGTATAATATTGGGGTGTTTTATCTTGTTCATTAAATAATAAGATAATAATATTAGAAGTAACTTTTATTTGAACAATTTTCTTCTCCAAACATAAATAACAGATATAGTCCATAAAATATAGAAACGGCCTTCCATAAAGTACCCCCCCCAGATGTTCCGACTTTGTCTAAAATCTAATCATTTCACGTCAGGCCGAAATAAACCTTAAGTTTAAAATTTAATGTTTTTTTCTTTATCCGATTTGAGTTTTCTTCAAAATTCGAAATTTACACATTTTCTCAAATATTTCGAATACGGTCCATTTTAGAGAAATTTTGTGTAGAATAAAAATTATACAGAATTATATTACAAACAACTTTTATTTGAACAATTTTTATAAAATTTTTTTTTTTTTCATTTTGTCAAATTTCTCGAATACGGAACATTTCAGGAAATTTTTACATAACACAAAAATTATAGATAATTATATTGAAAGTAACTTTTATTTGAAGAATTTTCTTCTCCAAAAGTAAATAACAGATATATTCCATAAAATATAAAAATGACCACCTATAAAGTACCCCCCAGATGTTCCGACTCTGCCCAAAATCTAATCAGCTCATTGGACGCTGAAACAAAGCTTAAGTTTAAAATTTGGTGTTTTTCTGTGAATCGGTTCATGAGTTATGCGTTATACAGACACACACACATCATCGCGAAAATAGTCAAAACAGATTCAGGGGACCTCAAAACGTAAAAATCCGTCGAAAACTCGAGGTCGAAAAAATCATGATTCCTATACTTTCCTTATATCTGTATACAGATAGGAAAGTAAAAAATGCATCAAACGTGCATATTCAAATGCAAGCTTATGAAACGAATAGTACATGACATTCATAGCGGATTCGACTCAAATGCTCTTGCTCGATGACAAAGCGCTTTTAGTTCTGAATTGATTTTGGGTAGCATTTTTTATAATTCAAATTTATATCTAGCACTGCTAGCAGTGTACACAGTAAGCACGAGCTAGAATTCGACATTGGTGTAGCGCATCTTTATCGTTATTTGACTGGCACAGTTGGCCCTTGACATTTCAGGTTTCTAACAAAGTTTTAACGATATTTATTTATAGTTGCCAAACCAAAAATTAAATTTCTATTAATTTCAAAGATTTTCCATTCTCACTAATAATAAAAACAAAGATATGGTAATATATTTAAAATTATTAAATAATTCCTAACCTCCAAAATGACACTGGCACTGAAAAAAAGTACAGTTCCGAAAAATTCGAACTTTGAGCGAGATCGCCTGCCAGTCGAACAAAAATTTCACTATGACTTGGTGGTACCGAGCAATTTAAGTCGAATGCAATAATTTACTTTTAATTAATTAGGTTTTGGCAGTCGAACAGACACCACTCAAAAAAGTCGAACTAAATGCGCATTAATGCAGCCAGTCGAATCTGCTATCAGTTTAATAGTTGTATGCGACTAATAATTTGGAATTAACTTGTTCCACTGGTTCTCGAACGGTTTGCATCGAGTTTTAAAGAAACTCGAACAAACCTAATGTTGACCTCTAACTGAGCGTGAACTGAACACCAATTAAACGTATTTTATAAATACGTTTAAGTCGTAAAATTTTGTTTTCTTTTTACGATAAATGGATATCTACAAATTCAAAATATTGAGATTTTGCAAAATTTGTTTGGAATCAAACTGCAATCTGATTTGTAACGGTTTTATTACCGTTTACATGTATACAATGTACTACACAGTTCACTTCATAATATAAGAATAAGGATAGTACAATTTTGAAATAAGTTCATGAATAATAAACGTTTGGTAGCTAAAATGTTCTTTAAACCACATAATAAAACATGGGTTTAGTAAATGGAAATTTCTAGATGAAGGTACAACACATCTCACTTATACACACGAATTTGAAAAGCTGCAGAAGAATAATTCAACCAACCAGGTGCAACCAAGTCTGTGTAAAGAAAACTTCATATCCTAAAAACGTCAAGTGTCAACTAAATTTTCGACTTTTAAAGATCAAACGTGCCGCTTAGTTGGGATATCCATCATATACAAAACTTGTCTACGCGTTTTGGACCAATTTTATGCACTCGTTGCGTTTTGCGCATAGTGGTTCAACATTGAACTATAAGCAACTGACAATTACGGGAAGGTACTTCTTACTTAACGACTATACACTTATCATTGGTCATTAAAATATTTCAAATCGTTCATGTCACATTTCAACCAATAGTGTCATGCTATTTGTTTGTACCTGGTACCATAATTTCAACAAATTACATAACCTATTAGTAAATACTGGAAATACAGAGAAAACATAATTCAGAATGAATAGTTCAGAACAGGGATAGATGGAGACATTACCACGGGGATCGAATTCCATTTAAATAGTTGCTTGACCTCGACGGTAGCGTGCTAAGCGCTTACGGTTGAACTACACCTGCCGGTTTCAGTCAATAAAGTAGGACACTACTAATTAAAGCGATTTCAAAAGTGGCGCGCTTCATAAGTTGTAATGCCTATTTCGGGTACAGCTGCAGTACAGGTGGGCTTTGAAACACCCTAATTCAGATAGATATTTATGCACATTCCAAAAATCTTCATACCCAGGAATATAATATATAATATAATATATTAAAACATTCCATTACCTACAATGCCAAAAAATTGTATAATAACCTTCCGATGCAATTAAAATCTATAAATACATACGATAAGTTCCGAAGACTGGCTAAAGCTTTTCTTCTAGAAAGACCATATTACACAGTAGCAGAATTTTATAACGTACCTTAGACATTTGAGTTCCACATACAATGGCATTAATTAAATAATTAAATATTAAAGTTTAAATTTAAAAATTAAATTAGAATAATTATAATGACGGATATTGCATATCCATTGCAATTGTTATTCCTATTTTGTCTGTTTGTTTCTGTTTGTTTTTTCTGCTGTTTAGTTATTTTTATAATATGTTTAGTATTTAAGTTACACGCTTTGTCTATAAAATGTTTGTAAATTTTTTTACGACAATAAAGCATATCTCTCTCTATCTAAAACAAAACAAAAATAAAGGCGCATTGTGTATCTTAAAATTAAAAATTAACAGTTATAACTTTTTTAAATTCTTTAAAAGGTATAAAAATTTCAGTAAAAATAGAAGACATCTGATTTATGGCCTTAACAGGTGAACCATGCAAAAATTAAAAAGTTGACATAAATATCATATTAGTTTTTGAACATACAGGAGGGTGATTGCTCGTATGAAATGATTATGGGTCTTTCCTATAACAAAATTTCCTCAGCCCACCCCTTTCCATCACCCTTAAAAGGTGGTAATTAAAATTGAGTTTTTATTTTTTTTCTAAAATTTCAGTAAAGCTAGAAACATGAAATTCTGTAATTTTCGTGCACTCGCAAAGGACTCATATTTAGTCACCACCTTTTAAGGGTGATATCTCGGAAAGGGGTGGGCTGAGGAAATTTTGTTATAGGAAAGACCCATCTTAGTTTCATACGAGCAATCACCTCCTGAATTTTGTCGCATTAATTTAGAAACACCCTGTATTTGGGTATTATTTGATAAATATAATAATGAATATTACCCAAAAATTGAACAATAACTTTTTGAGCACAAATCATTCGCTTTATGAGTAAAACTATGATGATGTTCTATCTCGGGTTCTAAAATATATGTTTGTAAATTGGCTTCACACATTTCAAAAATTTTAGGCGGGAAACGAATTAATTACACATCAAGAAATAGTTATAAACTAAGATGTCATGCTGCAGCCTTATCATATAACACTACATGTCTATACCATTCCTCATTCCATAAAACATTACAGGGAAAAGTTCTGGTCAGTACGCAAACAAATTTGTGCCAAAAATAGTTTGTTATGTGGAAAAAAGAAGGCTAAATCTTAAAAAAAATAAGATTTAAAAGCATGAGATGAGACCATCACAACTAGCAGATGAGCATTATGGAAGAAAAAGATTAACTGCCTCAAATTTTGAACGAATTTGTAGACTTCGAGAATCTACTAATAAAAATCATGTTTCCTATACTTTCCTTACAATTATACAGATAGGAAAGTAAAAATAAAGTTGCCATGAAAATATTAAAGGTACATTTTCTGGCAATAAAAATACTAAGTTTTTACTGAGCAAGCTTAACTTACTCTGCAGTTTTCGACCGATCCTAGAAATGCCCACCTTTTTTGAAACACCGTGTATATGGCAATTTGTATGGCACATATTGAGATAAATTTAACGGGTTGCTCTTTAAGAAACGCTGAATTATATTAAATATTTTTGTTCTCTTTAGCTGATGATTGACGTACAAAGTAGAATTTTCAAAACAAATTATTTTACATACATAATATCAAAATACCTAGTACCTAATTAACCAACACGTTTATGTTATAAATTATAATTGCAATAACTACTTGTAATGCTCAATTATTTTCTATTAAAGTGTAGGTTTTTATTAAATATATTATTAACAAACTGCAAATTAATAATATAAAACAAAATAACAATGTGTTCAATATTATGACAACTATCATTCTTACAGAAGTGAAACAGTGGTAAAAAAGATTGAATTTTAGAAATGGTCTCAAAAATAATAAAATGTGGAGGGTAAACAATTTTAGTACTTTTTTACATCACTCTCTTGTGGTGTCGCAATTAAAAGGATAAATAACTATTAGTTAGGGTGCCCATCGGGAAAATTTTTGTGATACATACTGTCACCAAACTTCGTGTATGGCTTCATTTTGTTTTTGGGTCGTTTTTCCGCCAAGTTTCCCGAAACGTGTTGTTTTTACGACATATAGAAAATTTATAGATGCTGTTTTTTTTATAATGTGGCGCAAAATAAAGTCCCCTATTTGTTTTTTTACTTTCCTATCTGTATACAGATATAAGGAAAGTATAGGAATCATGATTTTTTTCGACTTCCAGTTTTCGACGGATTTTTACATTTTGGGGTCTCCTGAATCCGTGTGTGTGTGTGTGTGTGTGTGTGTGTGTGTGTGTGTGTGTGTGTGTGTGTGTGTGTGTGTGTGTGTGTGTGTGTGTGTGTGTGTGTGTGTGTGTGTGTGTGTGTGTGTGTGTGTGTGTGTGTGTGTGTGTGTGTGTGTGTGTGTGTGTGTGTGTGTGTGTGTGTGTGTGTGTGTGTGTGTGTGTGTGTGTGTGTGTGTGTGTGTGTGTGTGTGTGTGTGTGTGTGTGTGTGTGTGTGTGTGTGTGTGTGTGTGTGTGTGTGTGTGTGTGTGTGTGTGTGTGTGTGTGTGTGTGTGTGTGTGTGTGTGTGTGTGTGTGTGTGTGTTGTGTGTGTGTGTGTGTGTGTGTGTGTGTGTGTGTGTGTGTGTGTGTGTGTGTGGTGTGTGTGTGTGTGTGTGTGTGTGTGTGTGTGGTGTGTGTGTGTGTGTGTGTGTGTGTGTGTGTGTGTGTGTGTGTGTGTGTGTGTGTGTGTGTGTGTGTTGTGTGTGTGTGTGTGGTGTGTGTGTGTGTGTGTGTGTGTGTGTGTGTGTGTGTGTGTGTGTGTGTGTGTTGTGGTGTGTGTGTGTGTGTGTGTGTGTGTGTGTGTGTGTGTGTGTGTGTGTGTGTGTGTGTGTGTGTGTGTGTGTGTTGTGTGTGTGTGTGTGTGTGTGTGTGTGTGTGTGTGTGTGTGTGTGTGTGTGTGTGTGTGTGTGTGTGTGTGTGTGTGTGTGTGTGTGTGTGTGGTGTGTGTGTGTGTGTGTGTGTGTGTGTGTGTGTGTGTGTGTGTGTGTGTGTGTGTGTGTGTGTGTGTGTGTGTGTGTGTGTGTGTGTGTGTGTGTGTGTGTGTGTGTGTGTGTGTGTGTGTGTGTGTGTGTGTGTGTGTGTGTGTGTGTGTGTGTGTGTGTGTGTGTGTGTGTGTGTGTGTGTGTGTGTGTGTGTGTGTGTGTGTGTGTGTGTGTGTGTGTGTGTGTGTGTGTGTGTGTGTGTGTGTGTGTGTGTGTGTGTGTGTGGTGTGTGTGTGTGTGTGTGTGTGTGTGTGTGTGTGTGTGTGTGTGTGTGTGTGTGTGTGTGTGTGTGTGTGTGTGTGTGTGTGTGTGTGTGTGTGTGTGTGGTGTGTGTGTGTGTGTGTGTGTGTGTGTGTGTGTGTGTGTGTGTGTGTGTGTGTGTGTGTTGTGTGTGTGTGTGTGTGTGTGTGTGTGTGTGTGTGTGTGTGTGTGTGTGTGTGTGTGTGTGTGTGTGTGTGTGGTGTGTGTGTGTGTGTGTGGTTGTGTGTGTGTGTGTGTGTGTGTGTGTGTGGTGTGTGTGAGGTTGTGTGTGTGTGTGTGGTGTGTGTGTGTGTGTGTGTGTGTGTGTGTGTGTGTGTGTGTGTTGTGTGTGTGTGTGTGTGTGTCGTGTGTGTGTGTTGCGTGCGTGCGTGCGTGCGTGTGTGTGTGGGTGCGTGTGTGTGTGCGTGTGCGTGTGTGTGTGCGTGTGCGTGTGCGTGTGCGTGTGTGTGTGTGTGTGTGTGTGCGTGTGTGTGTGCGTGTGTGTGTGTGTGTGTGCGTGTGTGTGCGTGTGTGTGTGTGCGTGTGTGTGTGTGTGCGTGTGTGTGTGTGTGCGTGGGTGCGTGCGTGCGCGTGTGTGTGTGTGTGTGTGTGTGTGTGTGTGTGTGTGAAAAACACCAAATTTTATACTTAAGCTTTATTCCAGCCTGCGGTGAACTGATTAGATTTTGGACAGAGTCGGAACATTTGGGGGGGTACTTTATTGGTGGTCATTTTTATATTTTATGGAATATATCCGTTTGGAGAAGAAAATTCTTTAAATAAAAGTTACTTACAATATTATTATCTATAATTTTTTTTTAATACAAAATTTTCCTCAAATGGTCCTTATTCGAGAAATTTGACAAAATGTAAAAAAATTTATTTTTTATAAAAATTATTCAAATAAAAGTTGTTTGTAATATAATTCTCTATAATTTTTATCCTACATAATTTTTCTAAAATGGACCGTATTCGAGATATTTGAGAAAATGGGTAAATTTCGAATTTTGAAGAAAACTCAAAAACGGATAAAGGAAAAAACATTAAATTTTAAACTTGTTTTATTTCGGCTTAACGTGAAATGATTAGATTTTGAACAAAGTCGGAACATCTGGGGGGGGGGCTGTTTTTATGGAATATATCTGTTATTTATGTTTGGAGAAGAAAATTGTTTAAATAAAAATTACTTCTTATATTATTATCTATAATTTTTGTTATATGCCAAATTTTCTTGAAATGGTCCGTATTCGAGAAATTGGACAGAATGTGCAAAATTCGAATTTTTAAACTAAAAGTTGTTTTTGATATAGATCTCTATAATTTTTGTTTTTACTTTCCTATCTGTATACAGATATAAGGAAAGTATAGGAATCATGATTTTTTTCGACCTCGAGTTTTCGACGGATTTTTACGTTTTGAGGTCCCCTGAATCCGTTTTGACTATTTTCGCGATGATGTCTGTGTGTGTGTGTGTGTGTGTGTGTGTGTGTGTGTGTGTGTGTGTGTGTGTGTGTGTCTGTGTGTCTGTGTGTGTGTGTGTGTGTGTGTGTGTGTGTGTGTGTGTGTGTCTGTATAACGCATAACTCATGAACCGATACACAGAAAAACACCAAATTTTAAACTTAAGCTTTGTTTTAGCGTCCAATGAGCTGATTAGATTTTGGGCAGTGTCGGAACATCTGGGGGGGTACTTTATAGGTAGTCATTTTTATATTTTATGGAATATATCTGTTATTTACGTTTGGAGAAGAAAATTCTTCAAATAAAAGTTACTTCTAATATAATTATCTATAATTTTTGTTTTATGCAAAATTTTCCTAAAATGGTCCGTATTCGAGAAATTTGACAAAATGTAAAAAACATAATTTTTTATAAAAATTGTTTAAATAAAAGTTGTTTGTAATATAATTATCTATAATTTTTGTCCTATACATAATTTCTCTAAAATGGACCGTATTCGAGATATTTGAGAAAATATGTAAATTTCGAAATTTGAAGAAAACTCAAAAACGGATAAAGGAAAAAACATTAAATTTTAAACTTAAGGTTTATTTCGGCCTGACGTGAAATGATTAGATTTTGGACAAAGTCGGAACATCTGGGGGGGTACTTTATGGGAGGCCGTTTTTATATTTTATGGAATATATATGTTATTTATGTTTGGAGAAGAAAATTGTTCAAATAAAAGTTACTTCTAATATTATTATCTATAATTTTTGTTTTATGTCAAAATTTTCTGAAATGGTCCGTATTCGAGAAATTTGACAAAATGTGCAAAATTCTGATTTTTATGAAAATTGTTGAACTAAAAGTTGTTTGCGATATCGATTTCTATAATTTTTGTTTATACATGATTTTTCTAAAATGGACCGTAATGGAAAAGTGCTAAATTTAAATTTTTCTGTATTTTCGTTTTCAATGAATATCTATAGACAAATGTTTCGAGGTAGATGTATGTGTAAAATGTATATAAAGGGTGTCCCAACAAGAGCGCCGGATTTAATTTGAAGGAAAAACACATTTATGTTTTGAATTAAGTCAACATTTTTATTTTAACATAAAGAAAAATGGTTACGATTAAACGTGAAATACAACATCAGGCAAATGGCCACCACGAAACCTCTGGCACAGAGTTATTCTTTTGGTGAAATTTTGAATCACGTTTTTGCATAAATGAGGCTGTATTTCACCAATAACGTGCCGTATTTCCTCTTTAAGATGTTCCACTGTTTCAGGCTTATTTGCATACACCTTTTGCTTCACATAGCCCCAGAGAAAAAAGTCCATCGGCGTTAGATCGCATGATCTTGGTGGCCAATGGTGATTGCCAAAACGAGAAATGACACGGCCTGGAAACTTAGTCTGCAGTAACACCATTGTTTCACGAGCTGTGTGGCAGGTCGCACCGTCTTGTTGAAAAAACATGTCCTCCACATTAATTTCATCCAATTCGGTCCACAAAAAATCCGTTAACATCTCGCGATATCGCTCACCATTAACAGTTAGCGCATTTCCAGCCGCATTCTCAAAGAAATACGGCCCAATCACTCCGCCAGCCCAAAATGCGCACCAAACAGTTACTCGTGGTGGATGCATTGGTTGTTCAAGTATCACACGAGGATTTTCAGCACCCCAAATCCGACAGTTTTGTTTATTTACATATCCGTCGAGTTGAAAATGTGCCTCATCTGAAAACATTATTTTCTTCGAAAAATCCGCATTAATTTGATGATGCTCCAACACCCAATCAGCAAATCCACGGCGTTGCGCATGGTCTCTTGGCTTGATTTCTTGCACCAATTGAACCTTGTACGCATGCAAGTGCAGATCTTTTACCAAAATTCGTTGCATAGTGCCTCTGGAAATGTTTAATTCTTGACCACGATGCCGAATGGAAGTTCCCGGATTCTCGGTCACAGATTCCCTTACTGCGGCTATATTTTCGAGTGACCGACAAGGACGACGACGTACAATGGTCTTCTGATCCATCAGCGTAAATTTGGTCTCAAATTTTGTAATTAAACGCCTCACAGTCGATTCATTTGGCGCATCATGACGACCGAAAATTTGACGTAAATGGCGAACTGTTTTCGCAAAACTTTCACCATTTTTGTAATGTGTTTTTACAATAATTAAACGTTGTTCATTTGAATACTTCTCCATATTCTTAAATCGCGCGGTCTGTAGGTGACATCTGTCAAAAAAAATTGACAGTGCAACTCGTATTAACAAAATGGCGGCAAATTTAAATCCGGCGCTCTTGATGGGACACCCTTTATTTAGTTTATCCTCTAAAAATTTATAGAGATGCTGCAATAGGTTGTACAAAATAACCGGAAAATGCCTATAATAACTAGATAGGAAAGTCATGTGTTGGACACATCAGATTTTTTAAATGATTTTTCTAAAATGGACCGTAATAGAAAAATTGGAGGAATAGTACCATACGTTTTTATCTCTCTAGGCAATATTTTTAGAGTTACTACTTTGTATATCTTTGTTTTATATGGTAAATAATAAATTATTATTATTATTATTATTATTATTAAATTTAAATTTTTCAGTATTTTCGTTTTCAATGAATATCTATAGAAAAATATTTCGAGTTATATGTATGTGAAAAATGTATATATTTAGTTTATCCTCTAAACATTTATAGAGGTGCTGCAATAGGTTATACAAAATAACCAGAAAAAGCATATAATAACTAGATAGGAAAGTCATGTGTTGGACACATCAGATTTTTTAAATGATTTTTCTAAAATGGACCGTAATAGAAAAATTGGAGGAATAGTACCATACGTTTTTATCTCTCTAGGCAATATTTTTAGAGTTACTACTTTGTATATCTTTGTTTTATATGGTAAATAATAAATTATTATTATTATTATTATTATTATTAAATTTAAATTTTTCAGTATTTTCGTTTTCAATGAATATCTATAGAAAAATATTTCGAGTTATATGTATGTGAAAAATGTATATATTTAGTTTATCCTCTAAACATTTATAGAGGTGCTGCAATAGGTTATACAAAATAACCAGAAAAAGCATATAATAACTAGATAGGAAAGTCATGTGTTGGACACATCAGATTTTTTTACCATTCTGCAGATACATCTTTCTAGGTACCAAAATTATACCTATTGTACATAAAAGAACTCTTCTGAGTTAATTTCCTGCTCTAAAAATCGTAGCCTTTGTTTTTCATCATATAGTAATAAGTATTTATTAAAGAAAAGCGTTCTGAATTGTTATGAAAAACGTAACAAAGTTCACATGCAAGGTTGTCTAGTCCACCTATTAGTTATTATTTTTTTTATGAGATCTTGATTGTTCATAAGCTTTCGAAGTTGATATTCGTTATCACTGTGCTTTCAGTTGATTCCAGTTCCGAACTTTTCAAAATGAACCTCCTATGCTCTCTGTTTATAGCGACTTTAATTGGAGTAGTCATAGCTAAGAAATTGCGTAAGTGTTTGTTGTCCTTTATTATTTTTAGATCGTTTTTTCAAATTTTCGATTCATATTTTTTGCACAATTTAATGTACTCAAAAATTAAAATTTTTAGAATTACTACATATACTTCTATAAATATATTTATTTATATATTTTTAGGGAAAAATATTTAATATTTTTATACAAAATAAAGATACGTACACACAGAAGATGTGGTTTTAAATCTTGTATTTTTAAAAATTAACAGAAATTAAATATGGTACGAAAAGACATTATAAAACATATTTTTAATTATATTTGGATCACAATGAATCAATGAAATTTTTGTTTCTACGAATAAAAGTTATTCTTTGTAAAAAATTATACTCGACAAAATTTTATAAATACAATCATTGATCCCATCGAGAACAAAGCTTTTTATTCTTGCACACAACTTGCATGTTTTTTTTAAAGAATCTTTACATTTTTCGTAAAATTTTAAAAGTTTTCAACATACAAAATATTATAAATTACAACTCAATATTCGATTGAAAATAATTATTTTTAAATCAAGTGAATATCTGTACAATTTTTTATCCAATGTAGAAATTAAACATGAATTAGATTTGGATATTGTATTTTTTGAATTTTCACACTTTTTGGGCTCATCATAATTATTATTTATTATTTTAGGGTTAAACGCCTAAATTAGTTATAAACTTTTTTGAATCTTTAATGTGCCTTACTGACGATTGATCGTTTTTTCAAAGTCTCAGAACTAGTTTTTCTATAAAATTATCTTAAAGTTTGATTAACAAAAATCTAATAGGTGGTCAAATATTGTTCAATCCTATACTGAATGACATTTTTAAAAATATAAACTTCGGGAGGCCAGCCGGCGCTAAGCCTTTAATTTTTGTTAAATATTGTTTTTGAGGGAATTAAAAAAAATACTGGGTGGTCAAATGCGAATTTCGACTGTGTCAAATTGTGTGGAATTTCATATTAATTCTAAAATAATTTTTTATACGTGTATTGCATCTATTAACTATTTTTATGAAACCAATAACGAAATGCTTTATTTTATGTAACGGAGTAAATATTTACGGGACGAGCAGAGCGAGATCCCGCAACAAGAACGAATTATACATAAAACAGCATTTCGTAACGTGTTACATACAATAATTTGTCTAGATTTTTTTAATAAATTGTCTTTTGATAAAAAATTACTGACATCTAGGCAACTTATATTACTACTTTCTTTTATTATTGTTAGTTGTGTATGATTAATTTTATACTTTTATTGGCAAATAGAGAAAAAAAATATTGATTTATTGTCAACGACTTAGTGGGTTATTTAATCGCGTATTATTCTAATTATTTTGTGCTGATTTAGAATGAAAAACAAGAAAACATATTGGTAGGTTGTTTAACGAAATTATATTTTCATAAGTCAACCAAAAAAGGTTTATTTTTATTTATTTTCTTTTCGTACCTGGTGACATAATGAATTTTTCGAAACCAAAGTAGATCATTTTGAAACTTTGCTGCGATTACAAAAAAATGTCACTTTATAGGTCAACATTAGAATAGTATATTATGCAACGATCATGTAATGATGGTTATTAATACACGAGCATTAACCGGGATACGAAACGAGCCAAAGGCGAGTTTCGTATGGTTTATGCGAGTGTTTTAATAACCATTACATGAGAGTTGCATACGCTATTTTTTCTACACCCGATAAATAATCAAGACCTATAAATATTCTATTTATATTGGTATTGAACACAATAACAGTAATTACTCGTATTTCTATAAAAAATTCTACAAAATTGTAATTAATGGTATTACCTTGGGTATTGGTATTAACACAGATTTTTGGGGCAAAATATTTTGTACTGCATTTTCTCCTTTCTCCTATATGTGTGGAGGAGTCTTCTATATCGCTGATATGCCATTTTAATATTATAATTATCGAAGTTTAGCTATCTACGAAAATTTAATACGTTTTGACAACTAAAACAATTACATAGGAATTTAGGACAAACGTCAAACATCATGCTTGATTGAAAAATTGTAGGTTTCTATTGATTAAAAATCTGTATCATAATGAAAAATCTGTATCATAATGGGTATCATTATGAAACGGATTATGGGCATATAAGTGCATTATTATAATACGGGTGTAGAAAAACGTTTTTATTGTTAACTGTAATTTATTTTTAGCATCTTATCTACAACCGTGTCCAAAATCGGAAAAAGAAGCAGGCCCTTGTATTATAAAAAACGTAAAAATACTTCAACCAAAAATGGAAAAAGGTATTCCCGAGTTACTGATTCCAGCTCTCAATCCTTTAATACTTTCCAAGGCTAACCTGGAAACAGGTAAAAACGTTCATGAAAAAAATGTTTGAAAAAAAGTTTGAAATGCTTCATGTCGGAATAGAAACTTGAGGTGAGTCCGGGGCTACGCACTCTTTTCACTATATTCACTACTAAAGTACCTCTAAGGCGTTCGGGAACGAAAGGAGTTAAAATAAAAGTTCCTTTTTGACCGTTCGGAGATCTTGCAGTGAATGAGTGTGGATCGGGCGCGCATAAGGTGATATAAATCGATAAGATAATTGTGACTAATTCTTAAATAAAAAATAATGCTTTTTATTTGGTTCCCGTGCATACTATTAATATGGAAGAAACTTATACGGTTGTTACTGATAAGTACGATTAGGTTTTAAGTATTAGTATGTCACATTGAATTCTGAGAGTAAAACCCAATGAAGTGGAGAGGGGTAGAATGATGACTGTCAATGAAAAAGTATTCGCGATTCAAGCTAAGTGATACGCCCTCTGGAGGAAATTTGTAGAAGGTCCGAATAAGTAGGATATCGTTCAGTGTTGCCAGAAGTAGCAAAACTTCGCTACGTCGTCGGATTTTAGCTCTGGAAGAAGTGGATAAAACCTTTTATTTAAGAATCAAAATTTGTGTATGTTATGATAATCTATATTTATTTAAGGATTTTTTTATAAAACCGATTTATTATATTGATTTTTTTAAAATTTCAGTTCATTTATTAATTTTGTTTTAAAATCAGTTCATCATTTGGCAACATTGGCGTTCATGTTCATTGTTTACATTTTAATTTGTATCAATTACAAATAGTTTTTTTTTACTTTTTAGCTTTAAATTTGTTTTTTTCTTATAGCATGTGATAGTGTTTATATTAAAAATGAAATCTGTGACGAAGTCCCCAGAAAATTGCAATCTATATGGTGTTAATGTCAAAATCAAAACTGAAGATTCATTATTTTCCAAGTACAAGTCGTAAAATTTTGTTTTTTACGATAAATGGATATCTACAAATTCACAATATTAAAATTTTACGAAACTTTGTTTAGAATCAAACTGAAATCTTATTTTTTGACGGTTTTATTACCATTTACATGTATACAAAGTACTACGTGATTCACTTCATAATATAAGAATAAGTCTAGTAAGATTTTTAAATAAGTTCATCAATAATAAACGTGTGGTACCTGAAATATCCTTTAAACCACATAATACAACATGTTCTGGGTTTAGTGAATACATATTTCTAGATGTTCTTGTAGTAACCAATAGGTAAATATTTCCAACAAATTAAGTCATACACATGATAAATATTATATTTATGACGAAAGCACGAGACTTAAACTTAAATTAACACTAAATGAAACTCAAAAACACTATTACAATGAGAATATTATCTAAAAACAGTTAAAAAAATCACAAATACAAAATCCGTCCAAAACAAAAACATGTAAATAAACAAACATCCTACTTATAGATGACAAATGACAGGCGCGCGAAAATTAATTTGAATCGCCAATAGACACTATGCACAATTTCGTTTTGTACATTTTGTAAACATGATTCAGGGACGGTTTAACAACATTTTCTGCCTCAATTATAAAATAGTGCATCGGAAAATAATTAACAAGTATAATTTAATACTAAATCGAAATCAAAGGACAAAATTACAAATATAAGCAAGATAACAAAGATTTGACGCAAAAAGAGAATAAAACAGCCACAACACAAAAAACAGAGCTGAACTTGAACATAATCGCTGAACAAAGCCAATCCTGGAATTTGATTAGTGTTTTAGAGCAACCTCTCCTGGTCATTTACGCGTGTAAAAGTGGAAAGTTGAATCATGCATAATTTTTACTAGGATTGCCAGACGTCACACTTTAGGCGTGGCAGTCACGCTTTTTGACTTGCCTGTAAGCTTTTTATGCAAATTCCACGCTTTTTAAAAGCCGCAGAGGAATCAGATTTATACAAAAATAGACCAGGTTAACGACCTCTATCGTCACGGTTGCCACGCTTTTCATTTCCGGAAATGTGGCAACCCTAATTTCTACACTCTACTTCTTTGGTAAAATGTAAAATCATATGCGCACTCCGTTTACGCTTTCTTACTCCACTCCACGCTGGAGTGCGCAGCCCGAACTCACCTAGTATTGTCGTTTACAATAATGATGAACAGAGTTTTTAATATTTTTTGTAAAACTGTTTGTAATTATTCAAACAAGCGATTTTTAATATATTTTTAATAAAAAAAGTACTACATTTTTCTTAAAAATAAATACACCTATAGGTGTAATCGGCCACTTTATTGAAAATTTCATTAGGATTGCCGATTACACCTGTACGTGTACGTCCAGTCATGATAAGAATTTTATTTTTTGTGGTAAATATAACAACAATCTACACAAAAACCAGGACTTCCATCACAAGCGTTGCACACATACAGTGTTGCCTTTCTTCTCTTCTGACTTCTGCAAACTTTGCATTCTTTTCTTACAATTCTTTTGGCAACTTTGAAACTTGATATTTTTCTTCCTTCATGTTTTCTATTTTTTCAAGTTTATGATCATCTTGGAAAACTTTTGGTTCAATCAAAATTTCTGGCAATAATGCTTCCGCAACAGAACGTATAAATTTATAAAAAGACAATTTAGATTTTCTGGATTCCCCAGAATACATTTTAAATAAAATGTGGGCTTTGTTAAGGCTCATTTGCACAATGCGAATAAATATTTTTTATACCACCGTAAAGTTTTACGTACGCAGGGATAATATGATAACATCTGATCATGACGATCAATGCCAGACATATGCTGAATGTACTTATTAATTGCCAGTGGTTTTAAGGTTTCTCCTCTTCGATTTGTACTCTCTGTCATCGCGTCCCAAAATCAGTGCTACCGTTTATCTTTCCACTTCCCAATGTGTACATTATTATTAAAAAGGGACTTATTCTCACCTTTACTTAATTTTTCTTGTACAACTTCCTTTGGATTAGATTTTCTTCGTTTATCTAAAGTGCTAGTACAATAAGTTCCCTTTTCATGAAGTTCTGCTGCAAGCTCGTGGTTAAATGCGGAAGTTGAAATATGCCAGTAAGAAGTAATAGCCCCAAGAATGTTTTCAATTCCAATCAAGTTAAATCTTTCCACGCATATCGGTTGGTGTTTTCCACAATAAGATTTAATAGGCCTTCATCAATAAATAACAAAAAGAATCAATACCCTTTTTACTGGTAAGATTAACTTAAAATAAACGATTACCCTTAAATTTAATATTTTTTATATTTTCTTGACTTAGGTACATATTTTGACTGAGCAGTGTGAGTTGGAAGTGCTTCCATTTTCTATATTTTCCATCTCATAATCGTCATCGTCACTATCACATCGTCACTTTCTGGGAAAACATCATCTGTTTCATCTAATATCCATATGGGTGTAGAAAAAATATAATATCATTATTAATTTTTCTTTGAAATATATTTTTCAGACAAAATCAGAGCCGTATTTAAAGACAGCAAGTTATACAATTTGCATATGTTCGAATTAAAAAAATTAACATTGGATTTGGGAACTCTCGACGTAGATATTGCAATCAATTTTCCAGCAATTTATACTAACGCAGAATATAGTCTTAACGGAAAAATCCTGGTTTTGGAAATTAATAGTAAAGGAAGAGCGGAAGGAAATTTCAGTGAGTATCGTCGATACTTTGGTATTGTATAAATTCTGTACGTAAGTATAAATACACATTATGTATTTCAAATCTATTCAAACATATATTATTAAAATTATTAATTAGGTATGCATAAAAACAAAGCGTCTAAAGTTCTATGAAAAGAAAATGATCTATTTTTCTAATGTTTACAAACTTATTTTAATTATGTATTTTAACAAATTATAATAATTATATAGTACCTAGTAGGTATTAGACATTCTTATGATTTAACTAGGTAGAATTCAATGTCAAATGCGTGTCATTAAAATTAATTTAAATTATTTTAGAGAAATTTTTAGAGCATTATCATAAAATAATATATTATGTTTTTGCGAAAAAATACCGAATGCGATTGAATAAATTTCAAAGATTTATTTCACACTATAAACAGCGAATTTTATTATTTTATATTTTTAAATTTAATTCAAAATGGCGATGATGATGAAATAATAATGATTGGTTTTAGCCGATTTATCAGCCGAATTTAAGGGGAAAATGGAATTGTATGACAAAAACGGCAAAAAACATTTAAAAATAGCCAAAACCGATATTGATTTGACCATCAAAAATGCCAGTATGTACTTCTCCGATTTATTTCCAAATAATGAGGAACTTACCATAAACGCCAATAAGTAAGTATAATTATTATTAAGAGCGCGTTTAACACGGTAATTCTTTTATATGATCACAGAAAACGCAATCGATTTTATAAACGAATGGTACTGAGGTAAAAAAATCTGATGTGTCCAACACATGACTTTCCTATCTAGTTATTATAGGTTTTTTCCGGTTATTTTGTACAACCTATTGCAGCACCTCTATAAATGTTTAGAGGATAAACTAAATATATACATTTTCCACATACATCTTACTCGAAACATTTTTCTATAGATATTCATTGAAAACGAAAATACTGAAAAATTTAAATTTAGCACTTTTAGAAAAATTTATAGAGATCGATATCACAAATAACTTTTATTTAAACAATTTTCCTAAAAATTTGAATTTTATTACATTTTGTCAAATTTCTCGAATACGGACCATTTAAAAAAAAAATTGTATAAAATTATAGATAATAATATTGTTAGTAATTTTTATCTGAACAATTTTCTTCTCCAAACATCAATAACAGATATATTCCATAAAATATAAAAACGGCCTCCCATAAAGTACCCCCCTAAATGCTCCGCCTTCGACCAAAATATAATCATTTTACCTCAGGCCAAAATAAAATTTAATGTGTTTTCCTTTATCCGTTTTTGAGTTTTCTTCAAAATTCGAAATTTACACATTTTCTCAAATATGTCGAATACGGTCCATTTCAGAGAAATTATGTATGGGATAAAAATTATAGAGAATTATATTACAAACAACTTTTATTTGAACAATTTTTATAAAAAAATATTTTTTTTACATTTTGTCAAATTTCTCGAATACGGACCATTTTAGGAAAATTTTGTATATAACAAAAATTATAGACAATAATATTGTAAGTAACTTTTATTTGAGAAATTTTCTTCTCAAAATGTAAATAACGGATATATTTAATAAAATATAAAAATGACCACCAATAAAGTACCACCCCCCGAAATGTTCCGACTCTGCTCAAAATCTAATCAGTTCACCGCAGGCTGGAATAAAGCTTAAGTTTAAAATTTGGTGTTTTTCGTTGTATCGGTTCATGAGTTATGGTGGATACACACACAGACATACACATACACACAGACACACTGACACACAGACACACATACACTGACACACAGACACACACAGACATCATCCCGAAAATAGTCAAAACGGATTCAGGGGACCCCAAAACGTAAAAATCCGTCGAAAACTGGAGGTCGAAAAAAATCATGATTCCTATACTTTCCTTATCTGCATACAGATGTGCGGTGGAGACATCAAGATCCACAGTTCAAACGACGATAGAAAGAAGATACTCCTATATATAAAAAAGTTCGGTATTGCGGTCATAATAGATGTACGACCCCCAGGGACTCAATGCTCGACTTTTATTCCCATGGGAAATTACAGTTTTTCCCATGGGAATTCAGTTTTTGTATTCTCGATATGAGCGGTGGAATAAATTCCAATGAGAAGTATGGAAAAATATTCCCCTGCTTACGAGCATTGGAAATTGTGTTGTACTAGAGTTTGCGCATTAAAGTCGAAAATGTGATAAAAGACTAACACACATAACCAAAGATTTTTGATAATCTTGGATTTTTGGTGAAATTGTAGTTAAAACATTTTTTGGCGTGTTTATTAATTTTTACTTGCTTGTCTTAAAATCAAAGCATATCTACGATTTTTACTTTCCTATCTGTATACAGATATAAGGAAAGTATAGGAATCATGATTTTTTTCGACCTCGAGTTTTCGACGGATTTTTACGTTTTGAGGTCCCCTGAATCCGTTTTGACTATTTTCGCGATGATGTCTGTGTGTGTGTCTGTGTGTGTGTCTGTGTGTGTGTGTGTGTGTGTCTGTATAACGCATAACTCATGAACCGATACACAGAAAAACACCAAATTTTAAACTTAAGCTTTGTTTCAGCGTCTAATGAGCTGATTAGATTTTGGGCAGAGTCGGAACATTTGGGGGGGTACTTTATAGGTGGTCATTTTTATATTTTATGGAATATATCTGTTATTTACGTTTGGAGAAGAAAATTCTTTAAATAAAAGTTACTTCTAATATTATTATCTATAATTTTTGTTTTATACAAAATTTTCCTAAAATGGTCCGTATTCGAGAAATTTGACAAAATGTAAAAAAAATATTTTTTTATAAAAATTTTTCAAATAAAAGTTGTTTGTAATATAATTCTCTATAATTTTAATTCTCTACATAATTTCTCTAAAATGGACCGTATTCGAGATATTTGAGAAAATGTGTAAATTTTGAATTTTGAAAAAAACTCAAAAACGGATAAAGAAAAAAACATTAAATTTTAAACTTAAGGTTTATTTCGGCCTGACGTGAAATGATTAGATTTTGGACAAAGTCGGAACATCTGGGGGGTACTTTATGGGAGGCCGTTTTTATATTTTATGGAATATATCTGTTATTTATGTTTGGAGAGGAAAATTGTTCAAATAAAAGTTACTTCTAATATTATTATCTGTAATTTTTGTTTTATGTAAAAATTTCCTGAAATGGTCCGTATTCGAGAAATTTGACAAAACGTGCAAAATTCTGATTTTTATTATGAAAGTTTTTGAAATAAAAGTTGTTTGCGATATCGATCTCTATAATTTTTGTTTATACATGATTTTTCTAAAATGGACCGTAATGAAAAAATTGTAGGAAATTAAAATTTTTCAGTATTTTCGTTTTCCATGAATATAGAAAAATGTTTCGAGGTAGATGTATGTGGACAATGTATATATTTAGTTTATCCTCTAAATATTTATATAACTAGATAGGAAAGTCATGTGTTGGACACATCAGATTTTTTATGGTGTTATCACACCATGCATAGTTAACCGTTTGACTCACGTTGACCCAAGTCTCATTTAAATAGATATGTCGTTTAGGTTCTAACATTATACTTTTAAGACCACGCTTCACATATTCGAAAACAACATATCTTTCCTCCTAGGGTTCTTAAAAAGAACGATGGTGAACTCTCATTCCCTCGAATAATATTATAAATTGTAATCTATGTTGGCGGAATTTTTAAAATAAATTGTGCTCAATAAGCTCTTAAAACCCTCATATGTATATTCGCTAGAATGTGACTGCCTTAACCGCTTTTTCTTCTTGCAGGAGATTTCCATTAGTCATTGTTTTGTTTCTCCTCTTTCTTGATAATATAAATTGGTGTTTCACTGACCCCAATCATTTTGGAAGCACGACTTACCGATGCAGTCACACTCAATTTATCGTCACCGACTAAATAACAAATCACAAAAAAAAATAATTAAAATGATAACCCACACAATTCTATTTTTTTACAGGGTATTGAACGAAAATGCGCTAGAGGTGATAAAGGATTTTATGCCTGTGCTTACGGAAGTCATCAAGAGTATAGTGATCGGCATTACCAACAACATTTTCCAAAAATTCAGTTTTGACGAATTATTCCCATAATAATTATTAGTTATTCATTAGAATTGATTGTATAATAAAATTACTGAAATATTTAGTTTTTATTATGTATTTATTAGGTACATTAAACATATCCAAATAAAAACCTGTTAAAATTTATTTTTTGTTGTTTGAAATGAGCAGTTCTAGAGAATAATTATTATTTGTAATTGCATGTACATTTAAAGTGATCAGACTAAAAGATATTTTAGGTATCTTACTAACAATACTAATTAACGCGTTATGTGTTGCTAAAATAGTTAAATAGACAATAAACGACTTCTCGTAAATAACTTTGTCTAGTCATACTTTCATAAATTTTTCTAGACATAAACAATAGCTGTATATGTATTTCATAAAATACATTTGCACAGTTAAATCTCACGCCAAGTTTTTTATATCATTTAAATTGTATATTGTAATAAATTGATGGGTTTGATTTAATTTAAATTTAATTTCTTCTTTTTAGAGCATTTAAATAAAGTTGTTTTTAAAATTGTTTTTCTTTTCGCGAGCTCTCCCTCTGCAGCGCAGTTATACCCAAATATTTTGCTGTCGCCCAGGGTATTTGGGTATTATATTCTTATTGGAACATTTTGCGCTCTAAGACGTATAAATACGCATCCGTATTAGATTCATGCTCAAATAAATCCGTAAGAGTAGAGAAGATTTTAGATCGAATAAATTCGATAATTTCAACACTGTCATTTTCAAAACATTCGATGTAATTTGGAGATATAGACCCATACTAATATACATTTTCGGAATCTACGCGACGCGTTTTATAAGATGACATGACAAACAGTCATTTTAAATTGGTTACTGTGATGCTGTATGCAAACCTTAGATAAAAGAGACCAGAGATATAACATACACTGGTGTTTAACCTGCGCAAATGTTGCCAATTTCTAAAGAAAGGTTAACGGAGTGGGGGAACTGGGCAGGGACTCGAACTCTGTGACAGGGACCGGACTTTGTTTATTAGCATCATAATGAACTATTAGATTTATTTAAAATATACGTTTAATGGAATTTTGTATTATGAAATAAATTTAACGTGATTTTTTAATATCAAACAGATGCCACGACATTTTATGTAAAGAGAAGACCTTTTATAGAATATTTCGTTAGCTATTATTTACTATGGACTTTTCTGTAAGAGACTACAGTAAAATGTTGAAATAGAATATTGTTAATCGAGTAAGAAATGGTACTCATTGTCTAAGAGTATTATAAAAAAGCATGTGCGCAGGCGAATACTGCAAATCAAACCTTGTGAGTTGAAGATTATATTTTTTCTACGACTATCACATAATATTAAAATTTAGTCAAATTGAGAAAATGCTGTTTTGTATTATAACCTCAGAAAAAGATATATTAAAGCTTGTTTCTTTAGGAATATTAATTAATATAAAGGATGCGTCACATAAAACTCTAGAAATGTATATGTCTGAAACCAGATAACATTTTAAAATTAAAATTAAAAGTCATTTGGTCGCTAGGAGTGGGTGATTATCGAAATAAATTATTGATCATTAATAATAATCGATTATTTTCGATCAATCGATTATTTTCAAACAATCTATTTTTCTTCGTATTTCCTTTAAAATAGACCACTTGATTATCTTTAAAAAATCAAAAAAAATAGATTAATTAAAAAGCCAATTAACCGATAAATCAGTGTTTACAAAAAATAATAAACGAATTATCGTTTATTTTAAATAATCGATTATTTTTAATTTCTATTTTTTTTTTCGTATTTCCATTGAAACAGATTATTCGATAATCTTTGAAAAATCTAAAACAATCGATTAATCAAAAATAATCGATTAATTAAAAAGTCGAATAATCTATAAATCGATTTTTCAAAAAAAAAAAAAAAAAAAAAAAAAAAAATTATTTCCTTTAAAATCAATTATTCGATCATTTTTGAAACATCGAAAATAATCGATTAACGGAAAATAACCAATTAATTAAGAAGATTCTACGATAAATCGATTTTCCAAAAAAAAAACTGAATAATTATTGATTAATTACAAATAATCCTTTTCTTTTTTTATATTCCTTTTAAAACTGATTATTTAATTTTCTTTGAAAAATCGAAAATAATTGATTAATAAAAAGCTGATTTACCGATAAATCAATAATTCTAAAAAATAACCGAAATATCGATTATATAATATAACCGATTATATTCGATCAATCGATTATTTTTATATAATCTATTTTTTGTATTTTAAAACAAATTATTCGAATACCTTTGAGAAATCGAAAATAATCGATTAATCTAAAATAATCGATTAATCGAAAATAATCGATTAATTTAAAAAGTCTATTAAACAATAAATCGATTTTTTCTAAAAAAATCGATTATTTTCAATAAATCGATTATTTTGAATAAATCTACTCTCTTTTTGTAATTCCTTTATAATCGATTATTCAATTACCTAAAAAAACGAAAAAAATGTTCGATTAATCAAAAATAATCTATTAAAGATAATCGATTAATTATAACGGATAAATCGATTTTCATGAAAACGATAAATCGATTACTTTTGTAACCCCTATCGGTCGCATGCTTTTATCAGAGCATTTAGCTCCAAAATTTAGAGATTCGGATTTATTGATCCTGTTATCTTTGAAACCGCATTCGATTGTATAATGAATATTGCTAGAATTTATATTTTTTTAGTAAACGAAGATATTTTTCGAGTTGTTTAGGGGTTTATAATGTAACATTTTACTAATAATATGACTAATTTCCGTAACTTTAGTATTTTTTGCTTATACTAGATCATATTGCGCGTTTTACTTTGTTTTAAGATTCAAATGTCACTTCCGATTTAACCGCAAATAAAATAAACCTTGAAATTTTAAGTAGGTGAACCTGTATTTCATCTAATATTCTTGTAAAAATATCTAATAAAGGGCTAAAAACCACTTTTAGTAAATATTCTTATAAAACTACATTTTAAAAACAAAATTTCGTTAGTAACAATGTCTATTTACTTCTTATTTTGATTAAATATTTATTGAAACCCCTTAATGCGGATCTGAAGTATTCAGCTCATAGAATCATGGCGACTTTATGTCAAAACGTCAACAAATATTTCCCGCTGAAAACGAATATATTTCTTATTTTTCATAACATTGACACATATTATTTGTATATACAATTTTTCACCATACATCGTGGCATTTTCAACTTGAAATTGAATAACTAAAACACTTTAAATTGCTAATAACACCAACAAATAATTCAAAAACGGCGGTCCATAAATGATTTACTCACGCGGAGACAAGCAAAGAATAGAAATTTCGGAGCAATTCGGGTGGCGTCGTGAACACAATGATTTTTAATTGGTGGGTTACTTAGGTTTGGAATAGACAACATGCGCAATGTGCAATGTTACATCTCCGGTCTCTTTTATCTAAGCCCAAAATCTATCAAGTAATTATGTTCTTTGCAACATGTCACATCATTTGTAGGATTGTAAGTCGAATTTTATGAATTTTAATCTTGTACACTGTCAATTTTTAGTTCTTCCCAATTTGATTGGCTACTAGTATACAAAACTTATATCCTTTTTATATAAATTGGAATTTTTGTATTTTTTGTAAAATCCGAACACAATGACCCAAACAGCACAGTACGTCTTAAGTACGTACAGTTTTGGTACTGTACGTACAGGACGTAAAATGTACGTTTTAAGTACGTACACAACAGTACGTACCAGTACGTACACAACAGTACGTACCAGTACGTACAGAAAAGTACGTACTAAGTACGTACCTAAGGGTACGTAATCCTGGTTGCATACCTATTTTATTAAAAAACCTATGTTTTTACCAAATTTCTGTTGACCGTAGGCCAAAAAATGCAAAAAAAAGACGAAACCCAATTTATTTAACCTAACCTAAACTCTAAACTAAACTCGCTCGTTTTTGTTAGTTTTTCATGTTTAGGATTTAACTATTAAGTGTTTTATTAAATAAATAGTTGTGTATAATTTATTATAATTGAACAAGACAATTATTTAGACTTTTTAGTGCGTGTTATAAGTACGTAGTTTCGTCATTTTATTCTGGTGAGTTGTTTCATTTTAATTTTAAAAAATTATGTGTAATAAATATAATTTATAGATATGTCATCCCATCCCATAGTAAAAATTACAAAAATGCTACAAAACAATTAAAAAAGTTTAAGGAAATAATATTTTAGACAAAAGAAGTGATATTTTACAGACCCTAATAATTTAATTTTGGATTTTGTCAAAAGGACTATTGCTGGTGCCTTAATAACTAATAAGCTGGCAACAAATTATAATTGGCTGCAGTTGAAGTGGGTAAGATGTTTTAATTTTTTATTTTTGCATGCCAGTTTTCATAAAGTCGTTGCATTAAAACCCATCTATCTAGTCACAATTATTTTTGTATCTAATGAAATTGTGTACTTCCAACCATTGGACTTCAAAACTGATGGAGATCTAGCTTAAGGTTTATCTTACCCGACCAAAAAATTAATCTTATGTTCAAAAATTTTCAAAAAATTCACCTAACTTACTTATCAAATAAGTAACTAATGGACAAATTTTGAAAAAAATCTGGTAAGCCGTTTTTGAGAAAAAAAATGTTTTGTTCAAAAATTCAAGTATGTAAAAAAGTTATCTTTCATCAGATTTTTTTCAAAATTGTTCTATGCGATCTCTATGTCATTGTTATACTGGAAGAATTTTTCTAAAATTTTTAAACTTACAGTTTTTTTATAAATAATAATATTATTATTATTTCACAATAAATTATCGTTAAAACTTTTATAAACGTACAAAATTAGTCTATTTCCTGTTATTATAACTTTTTGTTGCTTTACACACTACCTAAAATTTATTCTAAACACTGAATAATCGTAAAAAGTGAATAAAAATGTTTTAATTTATTAAATATTTTTAAATTTGGAACCTAAAACATTAGTCCAGTTGGTGCTGCTAGGAATATATATTGAATTAACGTTTCTGAATCTACCCACTTGGATGTATCGTGACCGGCGAAATTTTTACGATGTTGCCAAATCAAATTACATATCAGAGAATATATGATATTACAGAATGGTTATTATAACGGCAAACATAATAATTAATTATGGGATTATTTATTGATTATACAAATATCCGACGACAAAGAACATTGTTAATAGACATGTTCAATTTTTTTGTAAAAAAATATATTATATTTATGTTTTAAATATTTATTCCATAACAACTGTACATATTCTTTAATATGTATAATATATAAAAATGTATAATGTTTAAAAGTTGTGACAATTAGATAAATGCATTACAACGCGAAATCGTTTTGAGACAAGTAAAAACAAACTTGTTTTTTATGTCTATTAGATAGAGAGTCCCTATTATGCGTAGCCGTTATCTGTTTTACAGACAACAGTGTAGCTTAATTATTTATGTACATTGATGAATTATGAGGAATCGAAGAAAAAAATGGAGAACTGTCATTAAATCTACGAACATAAATCTGGGCACTGACTGTTTACAAATAATAATGGAAGGCGGGACGTGATTGTCGTATGTAGGTATGCAAACGCTCATAAAAAAAAAAGGAAATTTGGAAATTTTATTGTGATACATAGAGTGCGTTAACACATGAATCCTTTGAAATAAAGATGAGCCACTTAATTATATTTGCATTTGAAAAAAAAAAATAAGGAGAGATTCTCGTAAATCGGCTGACTGCCTGCCGTGATTAGACGCATCGTTACACCTGTCACTAGTGGGCTGGCGCGGACTGTTCTACCTCTGTCAAAAAAATAGCATCGGTTATTATATACCGTTCTTTAAGTGCATTTATGGGAAAGTTAACATATTGTATGTAGGAGCAAATATATTATACCCAATATTTTTTTTATTTTTCTAACGGGAGTTTCTTCGGAGACCGTTCAAAAATTGGTCCAAAAAAGGAAAAATCTCAGATTTATTATTTAAAATTGCATGTTCAAGTAGGAAAAAATTGTTAATTAACTAATGCATAATAGAAAAACGCGATAAAAATTTTTTGCCCGCGGATTATTGTTTATTCATCTATCCAGTATATGCCTGAATTTTTTCAATTCCTAATTTTCATATTAAATAAGTTTAAATAATATGTATTCATTAAAGGTCCACAGTGGGCGGAGCTTACGCAAGCCAGTCTCCGTTTTCGGTCGCATTTTCAACCCTCTAAGAAAGTTATAAATATTGATCCTACCGTTCCGGGAGGTAGGTTTTTTGATGGGAAATTTCCTCCCCTTTTTGAATCTTTTCTCAAATTTGGAAAAGGTCACATAGTTTTTGATATATGTACAAAAACCAAACCCTATTTTTTTTAGTTAATTGTTTATAACTTTTGCAATTTTTGCAATCGGCTCTTGATTTTTTTCAAAAATCATCTACACGCTATTTAGAATTGAATGACACCTTGTTCATATTTTTCATAGGTGGAGAAAAAAGTTAGACCAAATAGGGAGATCTAAAGATGGTTTTCAAAGGTCCAACTCAACATTTCTAAGAATCTCCAAAAAATATTAACTTTAGGTATATAAATAATATTTAACTCAAATGAAAGTATTTTTAAATAAGGGTACTTTTGAATGGTGTTATAGATAATAAAAAGGGTGGTCAATTTAAAAAATTTATAATTTAAAAAATTTAAATCAATAAGTTTTTTGTATAAAACTGATTATAGCGTGTGAAATACCTTGTATAATTCTATACTATTTGATATGATAATAATGGAGAAAGCAAGGGTAATTCAAATATAATATAAAATACAGGATAATTCATTGAAAAAGGGAATTTTGTTTCAGACTGAAGTTATCGAACACCCTGCATATTCGGAACAAATTTTAAAATATAGAATTTAATACTGTCTACCGTTCTGTAAATGTTTTTTTTTATCTTTAATAGGGCCAGTTATAATAGACTTTTCACACTGTATAATTTAAATATTTTAAATGGACAAAAATATTTTCTTAATATCTTTCGTACGTATCAAAAGACCATAGAAAACTTTGAATATGTGAGAAAAAACTTCCTCTGGAATGGTAAGAAAACGAGTTTAATTTTTCATATATATTTGTTATTACCAAGTTTTATGCTTCATTAATTAGTTATAGCCAGCGCATATATAACTTTTACACTTTATTAGTAAACTCAAAGTAGGTAAAGTAAAAAATTACGCAATTTGACCGTCGAAATTTTAAAGTATAAGTCAAGAAAGGTAAAGTAATATTTTCTCGTGTTTCTTGTTTTCTTTTAAATCATACTGTATATGGTTTATAAACTACCTATATATCTTAAAATATAAGTCGAGAAAAGAAAAAAATAACGTTTTTCCTCTTTTTTTAATCATACTGTGTATGGTTTATAAACTATATATTTAAAATTATGGCTCCAGTCAGCTGATTGGCCTGATTCATAAAAATAATTAAAAAGTTCTTTATTTGATGTTTGTCTCTTAATATTTTGTTTCACAATATTTTGATTCGATGTTTTGTAATAATTTAAAATTATGCGAATTTTGTCACACACCGTGTTTGTTTGAATATTGAAAAAATTCTAGATATATAGATTTTTAAGCTTTAATAATATATTTCTATGACCGAGCGTTATACATATATAAATAATAAATAATATCTCAAAAACTTACAAATCAGTTTTTCGTAAATTCCAACCCCGACGAGATTTTTTCGGAAATAATCGAGGCATTTTATCTGCGTTCTTAATAACTTTTAACAACTAAAATATAAAATAAATGTCCAAAACTTAAAACACTAATAATTTATATTGGTTAATATGGGAAAAAAATTATTTCACAAGAAGTTATCTTTTTAAAAATTAAGTCTGATACAAATTAAAGTAAAAAACGAACTGACTAATGAATTTAGATATTCCATGGCGTATGCACCCAAAGACTGTTTGTTTATATTACCAACATAAAAATCACTTCACAGTAAGATTATCACATTCCAGGTTGGGAAGTAGGTGCCAGTTTTAAAACCGTATGTAAGCAGTATTAAAATAACCGAAAATACTTATTGGTAAAGTTTTTAAAATATAATATATGTATATTTCAAAAGTAAAATTCTCCTTGAAATCATATTACAAAATAAAAATACTATTTTTCTCTGTATCTTGAATTTTGCTCAGTCTGGCCAGAGACAATCCAGCGAGACGTGTAACTCAATGTATTTTTTTTGTTCGGTAAAACTTATTTGGGCGATTGTAACCACAACCAGTCTATGATGGCGCCACTAGTAAATAGCGGGAAAATTAAAAATGCTTTAGGGCGGGAAATTCAAACATTGATTCAGAAATCGTTTTTGTATACAACAAATTTACAAGAGAAACAAAAACTGTTTCACTGTTTATTAAAAAATATAAAAGCTTCCAATATCATCAAATTTTTTATCATATAAATAATCATTTTAATAAAGGAAGTTTTAATCGGTTTAATATAAGCAGTGAACATAGTTTTTATTACTCTTGTAAATTTCGCTAAAAAAACTTGAAAATTCTATTGATTATTAAATATTTAAACTTGGAAAAATAATACACCAAACTCTTTTTCTATAAATTATATTTTTTTAAGGTACAGAAAAACAAACTACAATTGCTATGTTTAGAAAGTACCTCCTATCATTTTGTGACAAATTACAAAGAAAGTAACAGTTGTTATATATTCATAATATATTTAAAAACTAATGTAACAAATATTTTATAAAGCATAGAGTATATCGATACCTTTTTGCCAGACTATCATAAGTGCCATTTGAACAAATGTCGCTTATGTTAGTCTGGCAAAAAGGTATCGATATGTTATGACTGTTTATTTTAATAGAAACCATGGAAATGAAACAAACACCACACATACACTCAACACAAATGTATAAGGCCTGAGTCGAGTTCCCATCCTGTAAACTGGATCGAAACCTGCTAGACCCATTCTGTACACCCCCTGCTAACTCTTCTTAGGGTAATCAAGATCAATAGATTTATATGTCATGCCTTCTAAAATGGAATGAAGGATGACATACTATCATTTAAACAGGACGTTGCTGAAGGCTTACCCCTGTTATTTTGTTTGTTTGTGTATCTTGTGTGTGTGCATTCCTGTTGTGTCCCCAGTCGTGTAAAAGTTTTCCTAGTCTCCTAATTTGGTTACTAGGTGGACCTTCTCCAACTAGTAGTCTAATCTATTCGATCTGTTCTGCAGCAGGAGGTACTTTTCAAACATAGCAAATAATATTATTAATAATAAACACTATTTAAAGATAAATACATTTTGGTAATTTTTTTGTCATTGCCCCTTACCTTTCTCTTACACCACCAGGGTATACCTATTTTCCATATTCCCTTAATTATAGATTACCTTACAATGTTCGAATGAATATAACATTTTACTCATGAAAAATCTAATTTCATATTTAACTCTTTTTCAATTTCATTTGAAACAATAATTGGTACCTATATTACAATTTATTATCAAAGAAAATTTCTAATAAAGTTATAGCAAATCCTACTTAAACTACTGGTTGTTCTGCAGGATAAATTAACTTTTCTTGAGATTGATCTCTCTATAAAATCCAAAACCGACCTGATGTCCCCAAATTTATTTTCCAATGCATCCTGATTTAAAATTCTGCCGTTTTGTGATTCAATTTTTTTTTCTTCCTTTAGAGTGGCTGTTAGAGGTAGGTGTATGTAAGAAATAGCTAATCTCTAATCATTTCAAAAGTCCTTTGCCAATACTACATGTGCAGATTTTTTACTCAGCATACATTTAACTTTTCTAGTAGATAGGAACTTTGTGCTGCCATTAAAGCTGTCCAGACATTCATCTACCTACTTAATGAACACAAGTAGCTGTAACAATGGATCTCTGTTCCAATTCACCTAAAATAATTATAGTCATTGTGTAATATATTATTAAACACACACATTATACACATATACATAATAAATTGGAAATTACTTACCTCTAGAAAGAAATGTATACAAAAACGCGAGTTTGGTTCCAGAAATTGCTTCATGCAAAAAATAATATGCAAAAATAAACATTCCCCCCCAAAGAAAAATAATTAAACAACAAAATCAGACTAAAAGAAATATACGGGGCCCAAATTAAATTAATTTTAATAAAATGCACATGTTCATAACAACATTCATAACATTGTCAGTTGTCAGTTTTAATACTTTTAATCGATATTTCGACGTCAAAAAACCAGCAACAGCAGCGCCCCCTGAAAATGGTGTTAGTTTTATTGGAGAGAGATAGACATATGTAAAGATCAATGTAAAAGAAAAAGAGGGTCATATATGTAATTTAAATGGACCACCGAACATATTTTCCTATTAAGTTACACGTCTCTGTTGTCTCTGGTCTGGCTGTGTACACCGTACAGACTACTAATCATATAAATTTAAATGTAACCCAGCTGAATAGTTAACCGATTAGGCCGATGTACGTATTATGTATACAAAATTGATTTGGTCCAGCATCGAAAAGGTTTCATTGTGAATCTACGGTACGCTCGTCAAAATGCTGACATGGCCCTAGTGTCTTTTAATTATCTCTCTTATTATTTTAGATAAAATTATGATTTTACAATCGTTGGAATCCTTAAGTTTTTATCTAGTAATAAACAAGAATACATTTTTACAAATTTTTGCACAGTTTTTATGATATCGGCGTATATAAATAAAAAATCGGTAAAATATTATTATTTCTCTTAGGATAATTTTTACTTTAGAAACATATTAAACTTTCTTTTTGAGAATAACTCGTTTTCCTTGGACGATTTTTAGACAACCTAAGCCATTTAAATCTAAAAATCAAAAACTACTATTTCGAGAACTAACACAATAATTATTGTATCTATAAAATGCCAAAGAAAATCTAAACTACGCGATTTTAACCCTCCGCTGCTTAACAATATTTACGTGACAACTAGAACAGTAGATACCTCTGTGTATATACTTGGCAACAACGTATATTGTTCCGTCTCTGTAATAGCTGTATTAAGTGTTGCCCTCTTTTGCTTCACGCACCAACTCTAATTAGCAATATTTGTAGTTACAGAAAACTATAATGTTTAGCGCTATAGTTTTCAACAATTTTTGTGCTATCGTAACTCCATCTTGCGTTAACGAAACGTAACTTTTGTAGGGTAATATAAATCTTAACAAAAAGAAATATAGGAGTTCCGATATTATAGAAAAGTGGCAGGAACGAATTGGATTTCAAAGGCATAAGGCCAAAACAGGTGGATACAAATAAGAGAGGTTTGGATCCAGGAGTATATTGACAATGATAATTTTGAGCTGTAGAAACTATCGCTTACTTTACTCTACATCTTTTTGTTGTATTGTTTTTATTATATTGTTTATTATAAAAAGTACCATAGTTAAGTTTCTAATTTGATATTATTTCTTTGCAGAAGGTGCTATAAAAGGTAACAAATACAAAGAGAAGAAGTTTATAGAATAGGAAATTGTGAGATGGCTAAGAGGAGCTGATGATAGCCTAAAAACTTTTAAAAAGATAGCAAAACATTTTAAATTATTCTTTTAATGTAAAAAATTAAATAAATACAAATTAACTTGTTTACTTTTCTTTTTATTGCACTAATACGTACATTATACATCATAAGTAAGTACCAATAAGGATGTAAAGTACGTCTAAAATATATACTCTATTGGAATAAGTACAAACATAGTACGTACATTAAGTACGTACACAGTACGTACATGAGGTACGTACAGAGTACGTACATTATGTACGTACAGAGTACGTACATTAGGTACGTACTAGGTACGTACCGTCGTTTGGAAAATGTACGTATTATGTACGTACTATGTACGTACTTCGTACAGTAAAGTACGTACATGGTACGTACTTTACGTCCCATCAGTACGTACATAGTACGTCTTATGTACGTAAGTGTGTTTGCTGGGGAAATAAAAAAATGAGTGCATTACACTGTTATATTTTCGTTTATTATTAAACATATAATAAAAAAAAATAGTTAAATTCCCAATTGCGTTATTGCCTTGAACACGGTTTGACCCTTATAAAAAGACAGCCCGCGCTGAATAACACCGGTATCATGCGATACACCGAGGTGCATCGACTTCATTCGGCGCAGGCAGTGGTGTGACGCAATAACGCAATTGCGTTAACGCAATGAGTTGGCGCAATAGAGTGCGCCGGAGTTAGTGTATCAACGCAAAGAATTTTAGTGCGTTACCCATGTCTACAAAACAATTACTCTTAGGACCGATTCCACCGTTGTGTTAAACGAAGTTTAAAATTACATTTTTACATTAACAATGTTATTTTATTCTCCGTTTAACACAACGGTGGAATCGACCCTAAATGACAATTTCTGACGTTTCTGTCTTAAAAATAAAAAACGTTGCCAAGTTGTTAATAAAATTATAAGTTTGAGGATTATTTAAATTTATAATCATAAATTTTTCGTTTGGTTTAAAAAGATAAGTACGGTAATTATCGTATATAAAATGCAAAAATTAATATATCAACCAAATTAATTTTAAAAATGCAGCTCAAAAAAACTACATACAAAATTAAAAAGTGAAATTAATTAAATCACTCAACATGTAATACCTAGACAACTTTTTTTAAATTTTCTTTCACTCAAAACGAAATGACGACTTCCGCTAGCGTGGCGGCTTCGCCGCCACCAAAAAATTTTAATCCATACCTGGCTACGCCTACCGGCATAGACTCCAACGGCCTGGACACAGCTCAAATTGAAATGAAAAGTCTCACATAACATATTATATTTTCACCTATAACTTATTTTCTTCTCATTCAAACAGAAATCTTAAACTTGGAAATTATCAGTGATAAAAATCAACAATATAGTATGGCAACGTTGCAAACTCGAGGACCTTGTGTGTCACAAAGCACATAGAGGTTCCACGTGAATGACCAAGGTCAAAACCGACAACTGACATTTTTATGCTATTTGCTCCAAACTCTAGATGGGGCTACTGGTGAAATTATGATTTCTTACTCCATTTTTAAGCCTTATGGGAGAAAAACTTAACCAAAGACTCCAAAGATGTGACGTGTATTTATTTATGTTCTTGGTTAGTTTCATTTTTCCGTCTAATTTTAGTGATTTTTTGTTGGCTTTGGCTTTTGGTTTCTGTTTATAGTTTCGTCTTAGTTATTTGCAAAATTGTGATGTTTCGCCTTTTTATTTCCTACTGTGTTTTGCAATAATTTTGGTGCTACGTTGAAAACTTCGAGAAAAACTTCATTGATTCACCATATATTCACTATGCATCTGCATCATAAAAAGACAAACGGGGACAACAACTAATTGATAATCAATTTATCACTGGACTAGATTCCGAAATCATTTTTCACATAAGAGAGTAATACCACCATCTGTATTTGGAAGGAAAATACCTATTTATCATTGAATGAATAGTTAAAAGGATTCACCTTTTAATACAATACCTATATTACATTTGTCCTCAGTTAAAAAGACATTTATAAAATATATAACTTTAGTGTTAATAAAATGTAATATCCTAGTCTCTACTTCACATTTAAATTATTGATAGGTATTTTAAAGATTTGAGATTATATATCTATTTGCTCCAAGTAAGTATTTGTTAAATATGTATTATTATTTGTATTTATTTTTATCCAATAATATTTATGTAAGTTATTAATAAACATATTTTAAGAATGTTCTAGTTTATTATTTATTGATATATCTTATATTTATTTAATAAAAATATGCAGAACCAACTCTCCACATTAGACCCCTTATAACAAATTAATTCTTCAAATTTGGTATAATCGACCTAAATTATTTTGTAAAATAAAAGTTTCGAACTTACTAGTTCCATACTTTATTTTATAAAATAATTTATGTGGAAATCATTTAAAATTTAATTTAAAACTACTACCTACTCCTAAAAATTACAATTTGAATTTACCGCCATCTGTCAATTGTCATTTTAGTTCCAGCTCCAAACACAAGGTGGCGCTAATTTGGTTTAAAAGTTTAACATTGGCGTGGGGTCTCTAGAAGATACATGCTTTGTGTTGTGTGTCAAGAACAAACAATTTCATGAATCACTTTATTTTAGGTTTTATGCTCCATGGTTTTATGGAAGGAAATGATGAAAAGTTAGGTTAAATCAGTCAAAATATTGCATTTTATTATAATATAAATAAAAATAGCAAATGAAACGTATTCTTCCATATTTAATTTCAGTTAAAATATTATAAAAAGTAAGTTACTTCAATATATTAATGCTAAAATTATGAAATTCGCGCCTCATGATCCTTTACCAGAACCATAAAAAGAATATATATTGAAGTAATATTATAAATGTCGAATTTAAACTAGGATTTCCTTGTAGTCTCAAGAAATAAGAGATATTTCCTTGGTGTATAGTGAGCCTCTCATGAGAGATGTGTCGCCTGGGGTTTGAACTTAACGTTAAAGTTTCCTGGTATCAGATGGTAAAAAGTTCAAGAGTCACCTAAGTTTGTGCACCCTTGGATAGTAGAATGTGCAGTCCAGACAATAGGTGATATCTTGGTAGATGTGTCTCAAACAATCAGTCCAACTATCCAGAAGAAGGTGGAAGTCTTGGTAGGACATAAGATGATGCCCTTTACAAAACATATCTACTGGTATAATACTGAGTATATACAGGATAGAAACTAAATTTCAACTTGAAAATCGAGATAACAGAAGGGATAGAAAGTAAGTCTTCATGAATATTTATTTTTATATAAAATATAATAAGTGATGTTGATTATAACCTATAATGCTTACCAGATATGTAATGAGGCCCTTGGATGAATGTGATTGTTTTTAAGCAGTACAAATTGAAGTAGTCTGTAGCTATGATCCTTTTTAAATCCAATTAACCGGAAGAGTTTCTAACTAGAACAACTCTTAGTAGGTATCGATAATTTAGTTTAAAAATCTGATGTGTCCAACACATGACTTTCCTATCTAGTTATTATAGGCTTTTTCCGGTTATTTTGTACAACTTATTGTAGAACCTCTATGAATGTTTAGAGGATAAACTAAATATATACATTTTCCACATACATCTAACTCGAAACATTTTTCTATAAATATTCATTGAAAACGAAAATACTGAAAAATTTAAATTTAGCACTTTTCCTCCAATTTTTCCATTACGGTCCATTTTAGAAAAATCATTTAAAAACAAAAATTATAGAGATTGATATCGCAAACAACTTTTAGTTTAACAATTTTCTTAAAAATCAGAATTTTGCACATTTTTTCAAATTTCTCGAATACGGACCATTTCAGGAAAATTTGACATAAAACAGAAATTATAGATAATAATATTAGAAGTAACTTTTATTTAAACAATTTTCTTCTCCAAACATAAATAACAGATACATTCCATAACATATAAAAACGGCCTCTCATAAAGTAAAATTTAATGTTTTTTTCTTTATCCGTTTTTGAGTTTTCTTCAAATTTCAAAATTTACACGTTTTCTCAAATATCTCGAATACGGTCCATTTTAGAGAAATTATGTATAGAATAAAAATTATAGAGAATTATATTACAAACAACTTTTGTTTGAACAATTTTTATAAAAAAATATTTTTTTACATTTTGTCAAATTTCTCGAATACGGACCATTTTAGGAAAATTTTGTATAGAATAAAAATTTTAGATAATAATATTAGAAGTAACTTTTATTTGAAGAATTTTCTTCCCCAAACGCAAATAACAGATATATTCCATAAAATATAAAAATGACCACCTATAAAGTACCCCCCAGATGTTCCGACACTGCCCAAAATCTAATCAGCTCATTGGACGCTGAAACAAAGCTTAAGTTTAAAATTTGGTGTTTTTCTGTGTATCGGTTCATGAGTTATGCGTTATACAGACACACACAC